>CM062810.1:579985758-582385758 GCA_031772625.1 Pinus tabuliformis
TTCACCAATCTGCTAATGGAATTTTTGTTGGTCATAAAAAATATGCCATTGATATCATCAAAAAGTTCAGAATGACCAATTGCAAACCTGCAAATACACCAATTTCTCAAGGCCCAAAACTGAGCAAACAAGATGTAGCACCACCAGTTGATTCCACATTGTATAAAAGTCTTGTTGGTAGCTTGTTATATCTCACTTCAACTAGACCTGATATTATGTTTGCAACAAGTTTTGTCTCTAGGTTTATGCAGTCATGTTCTCATTGGAAGGTTGCAAAAAGGATCTTATGGTATATTGCAGGGACAATAGAATATGGTTTGTTCTATACACATTCTAAAAATTGTTCACTTTCAGGTTATACAGACAGTGATCATGTAGGGAGTGTAGATGATCACAAAAGCACCTCAGGGTATGATTTTCATCTTGGAACCAATCTGATTTCATGGGCATCCAAGAAACAGTCAATCATTTCAATATCTTCTGCAGAGGCAGAATATGTAGTAGCAAATTCAATAGCTTGTCAAGTTGTGTGTTTGATAAGATTATTGAAAGATATTTCAAATATTCAGAAGGAGCCAACCCCAATCTACTGTGATAACAGTTCAACAATTTCTTTATCAAAAAATCATGTTTTCCACAAAAAGAGAAAGCACATTGACACACATTTTCACTTCATCCATGAGCTTGTCAATGATGGGGACATAGTACTTGCTTTTTGTGGTTCCAAAGATCAACTAGCAGATATTTTCACAAAGCCATTGGGCAAGAATGTATTTGAATTTCAAAGCGAACAATTAGGCATTGTAAGTGTCTCTAAATGTAACAATTGAGATTAGGAGGGGATGTTGAGATATTAATCACATTGTCAATTAGTTGTCAGTTAGGTGTCATCACATTTGATTATGGTGTCTGCTAGGTGTCATAGACAATTCAGTTTTACTTGAGTTCTACTCCATAGGTGTCGAGTTTTACTTCAATCATTTATTATTGATGTTTACAATGTAATCTATTTAGCCATTTTGAATATTGAGAAGTGCAATCTCTACTCCACTTTACGTTTTTCATTCTTTGTCAAACCTTGCTTGAAATTTGTTAGCGTTGGGAAATGGAGGATTCAATGGGTTGTCTTGTGTCTACTGTGCAAATGCATGTGCACTTTCTATTGGTGCTTCGACGGAGGCTTTAATGTCCTACTATGGATGAAAAATTAATATTTTAACATTACAACACACGCAAGAAACATATTTAAAAAAGAAGAAGAGAAAAGCCCATTATATAAGGAAGCTATTATTATGATTTAAAAAGGAAAATTTCAAAATCTTTTTTCCTAGAAAGTGATTTTGGGAAAAAAGTTAATAAAGGGAAATTGATTCCTAGAACTTTTATAAATATTTTGAGGATTATTTTGATTTAGCAATGTATTTGGTGGGTTATGGCATGTCTAGCCATACAAATCTATGTCTACTAGTTTGATTTGTATTGTGATTATTGTTTTTCTAACAGTTTTTGTGATTAGCACAAATATATTTTCTAGCTTTTTGTTATAAAAATGGGTAAAACATTGTAGGAGATTTGTGAGAAGAAGGAAGTTGATCAGTTTTGTAATGAAGTCCTTCATTTGTAATCGGTTATAGCTCGTAGAAAATGCAACTCTTAAGAATTGGTTGCAAACCTCAGTCATTGAGAAAATCAAGAAGGTTGAACATTTGGAATCAACCATGGGCACATATTTCCAGATGCTTGCAAATGAATTTCAGGAGAAAATTGACCTCCTTGATGACTTGGAGGAGGAATTTGATTCTTTTTCTAACTCAAAAACTGAAAATTTGAAGAGGAAACTTCACATGCAGGAGGAGCAGCGGGTTATAGAGGTTAGTTGTTTAAAAGAATCAATGTTGGAACAATATCAATTTTTGAAAAAAAATTATGATGCATTGTCTTAACAATTGATTGAGAAGGATGAGGTTATTCAAAAGTTGCAAGAGTCTAAGTGACATCTTGAATTGGAAGTTGGTTGTCTTCAAAATGTTGAGATGGAGGCAATTGATGTTGAGATCGCAGACTCACTTTCTTCCACACTTCATGATGTTGATTATCAAAAGCTTGATGTTGATGATCATGACTCATCACATGCTTTTGTTTCACCCAATTTTGAAAAGAATATCATTGGTATTGGGTCTCGAAAACTGAGGAAAATGGGATATATTGGAGGACTTGGGAAGAATATACAAAGAATTGTTGTTCCTATTGTTATCACTCAGGTTGTTCCCTTTGACTCCTAAGGGAATACGGCCGAGGTAACCACAGACCAATCTTTGGATCACAGGTTCTAGCCTACCTGCAATCAGAGAGGGCTCTCTCTTTAGAATTTAGCTTTGTTTTAGTAATGTTTTAGGCTAGCTATGATGCACTGAATTTTGTTCAAAGTTTTGGTTGAATGATGTCTTCTAACAGCTAGAATGTACTCTTCAGGAGTTTCAGTCCATTGGGAAATGGAGTCTGTGATTATGTGTTGTTTGAGGTGTTGAGTGAGAGTGATGAAACTGCAGGGCCATATGGGTACTCATGAAACAATCTTCAAATTGTGGAATATGGACTATTTCCAGCCAGTGAGAAGGCAACTAAGAATCTTTCACTAAGCTGGTGATATGGGGAAAGGAAATATCACTCAGGAGCAGATCAGAATTCTTGAACAGTATTTACTATGAAAGATTTAGTGTAAATGCGAGCAATTAAGAATTTCACATTTATAACTATTTCTGAAGAAAAACATTCATAACAGAAGAGATTGAGTTTAGGGTGTTCCATGAACAAATCCTGAACTATTCTTTTTCTCTAATGCTAAACCTATGAAACATACAGCATAAGTGGATTATGAAAGAGCGGAATACAAAATAACATGGTTCATAAAACTTATTGTGACATGAAATAGCGCAGGAATCCTGTAGCAGCAAGCAAGCCCATCACAACACTTCAAACAACTCAGAACTTGAGAAATTCCATTAGCTTCTTGTATTAAAGTCTGAATTTACAGTGTAGCTTCGCAGAAGAAAAATCAACAACCCCAATAAGTTTATGCGTGGGGATATATATACAATCGTTTTACAAAATATCTTAACGATGAGTCATTTGCTCAATAACTGTCTTTACCAACTTTCAAGAATAGTAGATGCAATAGTTATTGTTACTTTAAATGAACAATAAATGACTGTTCACTTCTGTCAGCAACTCTTTGACTTTTGGGGGCAACTGGGCCTGTCGGGTGCTTTGCATTGATTCTAAGAAATATGCCCTATACTGCCTTGTCGTGGTGCGGCTAGCTCAGCCCCGTCATCTGCATCTGTCGGTTCTGCCTTGGTGGCCACATTTGATTGCTGAGTTGGCCTCTTCTACTCCTTTCCCAGTCAAAGCAAATATATTAATTTTCTGCAAATGCTGACTTGTGATCGGTACACAAAAATTTGGTAAAAAGCCTGTTTCTTCACAGCAATGTTTGTATCATGCCCGTCCACCATTCATGTGTAGGCAATTGGTGTCTTAGGATTATGCCAAAAGTCTCATCTGCCTCAGTATATTTGTAATAGTTTGGAGGCACTTCAAAAAGATGTCTAATCTCATTCATAATAAAGAATAAATTCTCCAGCTTGTCATATAGACTCTGCCCAGATGGAGGCCCTGTTTCCTCTGGGGCACTTGTTGATGCAGTGATCTGGTTTGTGGCATATGTATTGACTCTTTTAGCATATTTTTCATGAGACAGTAACCTTCCTGCACTGGTTACCAAGCTGGGAAGACCTATGTCATGTAATGATGTAATTTTATCAATGAATTTGTTCACCTCTGTCTGCATTTCTTGACACCTTCTATCCAATTTCTGTACATGATTTCTCAAGGTAAGCACTCTCTTTACTAGTAAAATGGTATCAGTTCTGCTGGTGATACCCATTGCTACCAGCTGGGGGCCAGTGCGATTGTTAAGGACAATGATCATCCTGTTGGCTATTTCAGGCATATTGCCTAGAGATGCTCTTGCTCTTTGACTTTCTTTTTGGGCCCTGCCTATGAGATCCATATGCTCATGGATAGTTTCAATATATTGCCACTGGTCTGTAATAGATTGACCAATGTTGGCCCACAGGATTTTCTTGATTTCAACTACAACCTTATCAAGAGAGAGCTCCTTTTCCAGTTCCTTTATTATCTTCTCAAGAGCTCTTACCTCTCTTGTTTTTTCAGCTACACTCTGCTTTGATTTATCATACTTTTCTTCAATGGCAGCCAATTTGTCCTTGGTCTCTTGTAGTTTAGCCATCTGTGCTTCTAAAGCTTCAAGTTCCTTCATCATGTTCTGCATGCTTAGGCTGGGTCCCTGATCTGGTGCTGTTGCTGACACTGATACTTCTGTAGCTGGTGCTGATGTTGAAGGGCCTGACTCTGATGTTTGTGCTGGCTGCATTGGTAATTCAGATTGCTTTGTTTTCAATGCTACCTCCAGTGCACTCTCTGTTTCCATTAACCTTTTGTATAAACTTAGGAGTAAAGCCACCACATCCTGATCCTTCTTTTGCTCTGCCACCTCTCCTGTCTGAGGGTGAAAGGTAGCTAGCAGCTTGATATGCTTTCTCATAGCTGCTATGTCTTCATCTCTTTTCTTTAATAGTGCCTGCACACCCTTAGGGTCCTTTGGATCATGACCCATCTCTATAATGATCTCTTCCAAGGACTTGATTCTGTTGTCCTTGGCTTGAGATGATGCTTTTTCCAATTCCAGTTGAGCAGCAGTATTGTGTAAAGAATTTTGTAATTGGTGTGCCAGTAGGGTCTTATCAGCTAAAGTGGAATAAAGCATCTCCCCGGTTTGCCTGTGTAGCTCAATCTGATCCAAGGGGTGGATGTCTTTGGCAAAGATTTCCAGATTAGTTTTGATATAATCGGCAGCTGTTTGAGGTTGCTACATAGTAGGCCTGAAATGACTAAGAGTCATTTTTTTTTCTTGAATGTCATAAGCAGACATTAATCTCTGCTGATTAGTTGGTGCCATTTTCAAGAGTTGGTTGTAGATTTGGTGTTTGAGGGGCTCATTCCTTTTCTTGATATCTATGAACTGCTGCTTGATGCTAGAGTCCGCCTTAGATCGCTGCCTTGAAGAGCTCACCTCTGCCCTAGGTGGCATGTCCTGTCCTTGCTGTAGGGAGCTGGCCGATGTTTCAATGCTAGGAGGGGGCATATTATCAATTGGTCTCTCTGGTAATTCCTCCTCTGAAAAAGGATTTAGCCTCTGTCTTTTTTCACCTTGCTGGTCCGCTGAAGAAGTAAGAGGAGTGTCCTCTTGCCTATCCCTTTTCCTTGTTCTTTCCTCATTAGCAGGTGTTTGTAAAACCGAGGACTCAAATGTTACCTCCTGTCTCGGAGGGATTTGCTCTTGTGTTTGCTGTTCTGTGGAGGCAGGTTCCTTGGCTGTACCTTCTTGCTGCTCTACTTGTTGTTCCACATTTGGAGGTGACTCTTCTTGCTGCATTGTTTTGCCTTTAGCCATGTCTGCTGCTTGATCAGTTGTTTTGGCATGCTGCTGGGGAACGGTGGATGAAGAGGCAGCTTCTCCAAGATGCTGAGGGCCTGAAGACCAAACCTGTCCAAAATATTCCAAGTCAACTGCCTTTTCTAAAGCTTTAATGGCTCTTTCTGCTAATTCTTCTTCAGAATAATCCTCCACTAAGGTGCCTTCCCTCCATTCTAGTTGGTTAGCATGTTTTTCAATTTCTGGAATGCTAAAATGATCATAGATGACAAGCCTATACTTGATTCTTTTGAGGCTTATGAAATGGTTAGGGTCATAGGGTGCCCAATAGAAACTTGTATTGAGGAGGAGGCCCTTCAGCATTTTGTCTGCCTCTTCCCAAGCTTCTTCCCTCTTATTAAAGATAAATGGACCCAATTGATGCTTAATTTTCAACTGTGCTTTCTTGTTTCTGCTATGGAAGTGAATCATATCTGCATTGCCGAACTGCCTGAAGTATTCTAGTGCAAAGAGTCTCATGGGAACATACTTTGGTAGCCTGTATGGTGCTAACTCACAGCCATATATTCTGATCACTGTATGGTCTTGGTAAAAGTACCAATCTCCAATGCTATAGTTCTTAGAGAGGTGGAGGATTTTCTGCATATCATCAGTGAGTCTAGGACGAGGGGAACTCTGCAGCAGTGACAAGGCTGGGTGAATGAAGAGGTCAATAAACTCACAGTAATTGTATGGTGAGTAATGAACATGATGGCAGACTGATGTCCAGAACATTACAGATCTTCTGTTTCCCTTTGCATCTAGTCTCTTGAGGAAAAGAGGAAAGCTATCAGGCTGATTGTACAATAGCAGATGATATATATAGGAGGTGTATTTGAATACCCTCTCTCTATCCAAGTTCATGAACTGTTCATGAATTTTGTTGGCTATAAATGTAGCATAGTCATACTGGACAGCAGGGGGCTGTCCTGGGGTAAAAATAGATAGCACTACCATTGTTGTCTCATCCACAAACTCACTGGTTTTGAACCCCAGGATGGAGGATATCATGTCTACCAGCAGTCTCCCTATGTCATTGAACCAGACATGCAGATAAGGGGGAGGCTGTCGGGGCTGGTAATCTGGATGCATAAACAATTGGCCAATTCTTGTAATTTGTGAGTTGGAGAGCTTGGCACCCTGCTCTAGTAAAAGCTGCATAGTAAGAGGAACCAGTGGCTTTGTTGGTTGAAACTGTAGCATTTGGTTGATGGCTTCAGGAGTGATATGGAATAAGACAGAGCCTGAAGGACTCAGAACAGCCCTTTGATTGGGGTCATAGTTTGTGCAGCACTGGTGGATCAAGTCAGGGAACTCATTGACCTGAGGGAGATAGTAGATTGGCAAATGGGATTTCCAGATTCCCAGGAGGTCTGTACCATCTCTATGTTTCTTCCTTAACTCACAAACTATTTCTATGTGGTATTTGTTACACAGCTCTACAGTGTCTCTCATCTGATAATCTTTGTCTACAAGGGCTAGCCATTCCAGGTCCTTGTGTGGGGCATTCAATGGTGAAATGTTTAATGCCACAGGGGTCTCCATGGTTAACTGATACTTGAAGTTGTGTTTCAACTTGATTTTCTAGGCACAGCAATATAGAGGAGTGAATTTTCAATGAGGGGGGCAATTTGCAGAGAGGACAAGGTAAATAGGGGAGAAACTGAGTTGAAATGGTCCTGGGAGAGATTCAACGAGCAAATGCTGGGATTGGGAATTGCTTTCTCAGTGGATTTGTTTGGTAGAGGTTTAGATTTGCGAATGCGCAATAAGCTGTGGATTTATGATAATTTGGCACAATGTGGAATCTCTGTAGGTGAATTTGGGCTTACAGTGGGAAATGAAGCTCAGTTACTGAGGATTCCTTAGTAATTCTTGTGTTTTCCCTCTTTTCCTGTTTGCTTTAGTGACTTATACAAAGATCAAGGCACGCAGAGGAAAACTGATAAATACCTGGTATAGTACGACAATGGTGTTGCAGGCCAGGTGGATGCACGGCGCCAGCAGCGAGAGAGGAAACTCCAAAGTTGGCGGATAAGCAACGTAAATATTCATGCAGGAGTACAGTGAGTATTTTTGCAAATAAACGCGAAAAAAAAGACTTTTTGGGCAAAATAGGGAAAATTTGACCTTTGGCGCCTTTTTTCGGATGACGTCAGCATGACGTCATAGGTGGGGTCGGGTACGGAATGATGACGTGGCGGCTGGTGAGCGGCTCTATGTGGACAGATTACATGGCAGACATCTCGGAGCAATGGCGGATCGGGCGCTGATGTGATGCTGAAGCGGTAATGACGTGGGGGTGACGTATGGCAGAAATAGGAGGGCGGTAAGCGGTAATATCAAACTGCTCATGGTACGGGTATGGTTTTGGCAGGAGGCCGCCCGATGAAATCTAGGAGCAACACGCGTCCGAGCCCTGACGTCACCCTTCTGACAATTTCGGGCGCTAACGTTCAGGTGTCGGGGGTGGTCCGATATTGCAGAGAGCCGTCGGATCGGAGGGCCCGGATCCAACGGTCGACGGGGTGCGGAGGTGATGGGCCGATACGGCAGAGCGCAGACAATAAAAATAATATTTCTAGAAAGGCGCACCCAGGTAAAACTTTGGTTATCGACGGATTTTGGGTTTTGTTTAACAAAATTTATGCAATGGCGTGGATAATGCACTGTTATGGGTTTGCAAAGCGGATAAGGGTAGGAACGGGTTATTGAACTAACCAAGTGTTAACTCAATCCCCAATCTTTAAAGTGAACCAAATATCAGAACCCTTTGATTCTGTATCATTCTCCAAACTTTGAAACTATGGCTATAATGCCCAAAGGGGGGGGTATTTACATATTTTCTGGGCTTTTTTCACAATAGTGCTATAGTAGTAGGGGAAAAGGGGCACTTAGGGATTTAGATAATAAAGTTAGAAGTCAATGTGAATTGGGGATATGGAAGATTGAAAGTGAGGAATAGCGAACTAAGTTTAGTGAGTAAACCTAGATTTTTAAAAGTAGATGGGGAATGATTTTACACAAGAAATGTGGCTTCTTTTTGGAAAAGAAAGTGAAAACCTGTCATGAATTTTTCCAAGGAGAAATACAAGGAGGACTATTTAGGAAGGTCCTAAAGTTCTCCAGGGGATGTTAGAAAGAGAGTCTTTGGGGGAAAACAGGGGGAGTTAGTCATGCTTCTATACTTTGCCTTCAAAATGCTGCATAGATACCTCTGCAATTGCTAATATGTGCACTCTAGATCAAGGCCAAACTGAACAGGATCAGGATTCTGCAACTTCTGGCTACCTACCCAACCTAGTACCTAGCATTTTTTGTTACTTCAGGGAGGGTGCACTTAGACTTGCAAACCCTCATATGCTCTTTTCTTTTTGTTTCCCTCCTATCTAAATCTACCCTTATATCTTCCAAGGGCCCAGATTAAGCAATTGGGCTCCTTCCTTTCTCTATCCAGCTAGTCATCTGTCAAGCTTGAACTGTTTGAACAGGTACTCATTCCCTACTCTAAAACAAGCAATTTAAAACATGGCATGGCCCAGTTTGAACTGTTGAGCCATCCATCAAGATAGCAGTGGCATTTTGATTGGCCACTTTCCTGGTCTTTCTTTGGGGTTCATTTCAATTATTTTTTCTTTTGACCAGCTCATTTTCTTGCCTTTTGATTATTCTTTTAAGGCATACCCTCTTTACATTTTTTAACTGTGTGTTTCTTTCACTAAAAATGGAACCTTTGTATCACCAAAGATGAACATTTTTAGCACTTCCACTGTCAATCATGAAATATGAAACCCTATTGGTATAGGAGGCTAACAGTGGCTCCACTTGGGGATGACTTTTCCAGATGAAAAGTCAAGATCAGCAGGTCAGATTGCCTTATTTCTTCATTCTTGCTGCAGTCTGAATTTTCCAGTTGTTGGAGACCATTGATCTGGATCTTAGATACTTGTATGAAGTATCCACTGAGCTGATTTGCTATGAAATTACAGCTCTGTTTTTCGCCTGTTTCTCTGAGTTCTCCTTATCCCCTTGATAGTTTCCAAGTGTTTTCTCTTGCTTTCCAATGATAGGATCAAAACAAATTCCAAAAATGGTGCAATACCCTGATCTTTCTCAAAATCTGCTCCACTTAGTTCTTTATTTATCTGCTGTAAATGAAGGTACTGAAAATACAAATATTTATGTACAATATATGACTGTGCAGTGTTTCATCAAAGGGGGTCAAAATAATGCTTGAGCATCCTCCCATTGACTGGGCCTTCCTCAGTGTTTGAGCCATCCAAACTCTTTAAAAAATAGGTGTTATTACCTTGTACAGCATAAATGACATAAGGTCCCTTCCATAAGAATTCAAATTTACCATGTTTTCCTTTGTCTTCCCTTCTGGAATCCCATCTCAGCACTTTGTTTCCTATAAAAAAGTCTTCAGCCTTGGTTCTTTTGTCAAATATTCTTTTGAGCTTTTCTTGCAGTACCTGGGTTCTTTCATAAACTTCCTCTCTTGTTTGCTGTAGGTGAATTGTCTAATTGATCCTTCTTTGAATGTCATTTGGCTCAGCTTGTATTTCTTGCAGCAACTTGATTAGAGGAACACCTAAAGATGAAGGGAACCTTGCTTCCATTCCATAAACTAGTTCATATGGACTTGTGCCAATTGATCTCTTAGTGGTCAATCTATCTGCCCACAGTGCATTGACTAACTTCTTATGCCAATTCTTTTTGTTTTCCTCCAAAACTTTCTTGATGATGTTGATGAGGCTCTTATTAGAAGACTCAGCTAGGCCATTACTTTGAGGATAGTAAGCAGTCGAATGACCTAGGGTCATATGATACTTGTGACAGAAATTGATCATTTTTTTGGACTTGAAAGCGGCAGCATTGTCTGTGATAATTTTATCTGGACAGCCAAACCTGGACATGATGTTGGTCTCTAGAAATTGTATGATAATGGAGTCATTGGCTTGCCTACAAGGGACAACCTCTATCCATTTGGTGAAATAGTCTGTAGCAGTCAGAATCCACCTATGCTGGCCAGAGGATGGGGGATGAATTTCACCAATAAAGTCTAAACCCCATTGTTGGAATGGTCTCTCAGTAGAGACAGGTTTGAGTGGTAAAGGCAGCAGCTTTCTCTTACCTTCAAAGATTTGACATTTGTGACAAGACATTACAAATCTCTTTACATCAGTAAACAAGGAGGGCCAGTAAAATCCAGCCCTTAGGATTTTATCAGCTGTGGATTTCCAGTATAAGTGTCCTCCACAGTCACCTGCATGAAATTCATTGAGGGCATTGTCAGTTTCATCTAATGTTAAGAAATTAAGTAAGATTACTTCATGATTTCTCCAAAACAAAACACTGTCAATAATATAAAATTTTGATGCTTTCATTTTTAAGAACCTTTTCTTAGTTCTGGACAACCCTGGAGGAGCTTGCAGGTTTAACAATACAAAACATATATCAGTATACCAAGGGGATTTCATAAAGGCTTGGTTGATCTGTGGAGTCGCCATCTCCTATTCGTTGTCCAGTTCATTAATGTCAAGGGCTTGGAAATTGGTTTCAGCCATCAATTTAGCTAGACCTTGTCCTTTTATCAGTTTGGTCGGCTTGATTTCCATGTCATACTCTAAGATTTTGGCAATCCATTTGCCCCTCCTACCTTCAATTCCTTCTTGGGTCAAAATGTCCTTCACCACTGCATTTGGGACATAGGAAATGATGTGGGAGTATAGGATATAGATTCTAAAGTCTTTGATTGCCTTTACCAATGCATAGGCTTGTTTTTCCATAATCTGATATTTCAAGGGGGCATCCCTAAGGGCTCTGCTAAAAAATGCAATAGGTTTTTCACAGCCTTGGTCATCTTTTTGTAACAGAACAACAGCAATTGTATGCTCAGATGCAAAAGAAAAAATGATGAAATCTTTATCAAATCTAGGGCTTGTTAGGACTGGTGTGTTTGTCAATGCTCTTTTAATATCCTCAAAGGCTTGTCTAGCTTCCATGGTCCATTTGACCTTAGAGTCCTTCTTTAACATATTGTTTAACAGTCTTGTGAGCTCAGCCAAATTGGGAATGAACCTTCTCAAGAAGTTGATTTTTCCTAGAAAGCTTTGTAGTTCTTTGATGTTTCTTGGATGTGGTACTTGTAGGATGGCTTGAATTCTATCTGGGTCAATCCTAATACCGTCTTTTGAGATTATATGTCCTAGAAGTTTACCTTCCTCTAGACCAAACAGTGATTTCTTTGGGTTTAGAGATATGCCATATTTTCTACAAATTGTGAAAACCTGCCTCAAGTGTTCTAAATGTTCTTGGTCTGATTTGGAGAAGGCAGTAAGATCATCCAGGTAGACCACTAGAAAATCATGAATTTCCTTAGCGAAGGCTATATCCATTGCTCTTTGGAAGGTAGCCCCTGCATTCTTAAGCTCAAAAGGCATTTTGACATATTTGAAAGTTCCCCAAGGTGTTGTGAAGGCAGTTTTGTCTTGATCATCTGGGTGTACTAGAATCTGATTGAACCCTGAGAAACCATGTAATAATGAGATCCTAGAGGCTCCCACTACCCTTTGCAGGATATGATCCATTTTTGGTAAAGGGTAATGGTCTTTGAGAGAGACTTTATTCAAATTTCTTAGGTCAACACACAGTCTGATTTCTCCTGTCGTTTTCCTAGTAGGCACTAGGTTTGAAATCCATTCCGAGAATCTGATTGGAGCAATGATTCCTGCTTCATACATACGTTTCACCTCTTTTTCAATGAGAGGAAGGAGCACAGGGTTCACTCTTCTAAGTTTTTGTTTAAAAGGCTTTTGGTTTTCTTTTAAAGGTATAGTGTGCTGGATGACTGAGGTATCATAAGATTTGAGGTCCTCATAGCTCCAGGCAAAGACATCTTGGAACTCTTTAAACAACTCAATGTATTTCAATTTCTGCTCAGGTGGTAGTGCTTTAGATAACTTTATCATTTTGGGATTTTCTAAAGTTCCAATGTTACAATCTTCAATTTCGGCATTCAGTGGTTGCATTTTTGGTTTTCTTGAGATATCATTTGAATCAAAGAGATCCTCCAAAGGGGTTAAACCTGTGGGCAGAAAATTATCTTTTAGCTCAATTACCTCTGCTTCTGTTTCAGCCAGTTCATCTAGCTCTATCTGCTTCAACTTTTGTATAGTTTCGTTGTTAAAGGTGGTAGGATGCAGAACTAGATTAGCTGTTTCAGCTGATATATTCTGTGTAATTGTGTGTGCCTGTTGTTGATCATCTCTAGTGGTTGAATCAATGTTAATGCCAGAGAATTCCTCTTTTAGAGTGAGGAAGTTATTTATCTGTGTGTCACTCTCAAAGACTTTCCAATTCTTGATGTTGTCTGGAACTGTAGGTATATGTTTGATTTCAGCAGTAAAAGTATGATTGGGTTTGAAGGGCAGCTTACAAGTGCTGGCAAAGGTTGCCAAGCTGTGAGCATGTAGATTGAGTTCTCTAGAAATTTTAGTCAATTGTGATTGTGCAAAGGTATCAAGTACCTGAATAGCTGCTCCCTTATATGCTCTCAGCCTTAGATCATTTGTGGTAAAGTTTCCTTTCATTTGTTGTATGATTAGATCCGAATCTCCTAAGATTGAGACTTTGGTTGCACCCAAATTTTTTATGAGTTTCAGACCTAACAAAAGGGCCTCATACTCAGCCATATTGTTTGTGCATCGAAAGTTTAATTTATATGCATGACCCTCAGCCTGGTCATTGTGCATATTGTGGATCCAGACTCCTTCCCCATCTCCCAACTTGTTTACAGAACCATCAAATTCTAGGTACCATAAGGTTTCATGATCAGGTTTTGGATTGAGGTCTTTAGAAAATTATATCATGGGCATATTGTTTTCTTGCAAGTTACTTGATACATCATACTCCTTCTTTACATCAGTTATGCCTAAAGTGTTTTGGTGTTGGGGGGCAAATTGTTCATTTAATTCCTCTGTCTCTGCTGCCATTACTAGTTCAGAATAAACTTTGTTGCAGATGTCAGCATTATAGAGGATAAATGAATCCATGTCAGAGTGTATTGAATAGATTGGGAATTTTTGGGGCTTCTCTTGACTGCTTACCACATATTTCATCAATGTCTCGCGGTATAATCTTTTTGGCTACCCAAAGACTGAAATGGTAGCATAGGACATGCCTAACTGCAAGGATCCTTGGAGTTTTGCCCCCCAGGATCTGGACAAGAGCATACCATACTTAGGAGGTATGTCAGCCACTACTACATCCATCAATATTGTCTTGGTTGGGTATTGGACCAGAGAGACACATAAGTCTTTAATCAATCCTAAGCACCTGACTTGGCTTGAATCAAATGAGAATAGATCTTTATAAGGCCTTGTGATGTCTAAGTCGAGTTTTTCCATTACAGATTTGGGCATTAAGTTGTGTGAGGCCCCGGAATCAAACATTGCATTATGTAGAACCTTATCATGAATGTTTAAACTGACATAGAAGGGTGGGACCCCTCCATTTTCTGTTTTTCCATTAACCTCAGGGCCCAACAATAACTCTGGTTGATCATCTAGGACATTCACAGCATCTTTATTGTCTGATACTTGGAGTGACTTGTTAATCTGATGTCTATGTACTTCATGTTTGGCCAATTCCGAAAGAGGGACTGATATCTTTAGCTTACTTATTTCTGTTTCCAAGTTAAAAGGCTTTTCTATTTGAATCTTGGCACTAATCGCAGCAGATTTTTCTTTTTCAACTGGGCTTTCAGTGGTCTTTTGTTCATAGTTGGCTTGATTTTGAATGAAACTGGTACCATGTTTGTTTCCTAGGGTGGTATCTGCCCTTGCCTTTGCGGGATGGAGTGGGGCTGGCTGGTTTTCAGGGGTCTGTTGTTCTGAGATATCCTCCACAGTGACTTCTGTGGTGTGTGAGTTTGAATTTCCAGCTGATTGTGGAAGAGCAGTCTTGTCATTGGTCTTTTTTGGCTGCTTACTGTCCCTTGGTTTAAGAGGTTCAGGTACATCTATCGTTCTAGTCCTTAGTTTATACTGTTTGTGTACCTCACAAACAGCTGCATCATAACCTTCTCTGAAATCGAATGATTCTCCTGACTTAGTGTGGAATTGATTGTTATTATAAATGTCTTGATCTTCTTGTGTTAAAAAGACTTGATTTTCACTGTCCAAACCCATTAGATTGATGTGAGGTTCCTCAGTCGGTTCATTAGATGTTGAAGCCTCAGCATAATTTTCTTGGAAAGGAGGTCTGATATGCTGGTCTGGATCAGTCCTTCCAACATTAGGATTTTGATTCTTTCTAAAGTTTGTGTTTCTAATATTGCTTGGTTGACCTTCCCATGATGATTTTATTTCTATGGTTTCCACCCTGTCCCCAAGTCTGTCCATACCTTTGATGATTGAATCTAGCTTTTTCTCAAATGATCAGGGTTCTTCCTTAAAAGTGGTTCTTCTTTCCGCTCTTGCCCAATTTCTTTTGGCAATCAGATTTGCCTCTACACTTACAACTATGTTTTGCATGTCTGCCAGGGTTGCAGGGGCTCTTTCCCTTAATTGATATGCCATATCAGCATCAAACCCATCCGGAAACTTGATTAATGCCAAGTCAGGTGGAGGCCTAAGATTTTGAGGTATAGCATTATAGACAGTGTTGAATCTGGTGCAATAGTCTAGGACTGTTTCTTGTGGGCCTCTCCTTATGGTGTCATATTCAGATAAAATGTGTAGAGGATCCTTTTTCTTTTCCCATCTATTCAGGAAGGACTGATAAAGAGCGCCTAAATCAGCTATGGAATTCGCAGCAAGTGCTTTGAACCAAGTTCTTACTTCACCTGTTAAACTTTGTACAAAAATTTTCATTCTCACGTCATCATCATCTATCTCATAGTTTTCAAAGTAATCTTGCATTTTCTTGGTATGCTGTAAGGCAGTGTATGTATTGGTTCCATCAAAATAAGTAATCTTACTTTGGTAGTCTTGAGGCATAGCCCCAGGATTACCAGGTAGCTGAAGAGGAGCGTAACGATTAGCCATATTTGCAGGGATAAATGGGGCAACAGGTAGAAGGGGAACAACTGGAACAACAGGGACAACAATAGCAGTTTGTGTATTGGGTGGGGGTGTGGATAGTAGGTTTTGGGAAGTGGATGAGGAAGAGGGGGAAGAATGGGTTATATGAGGATGAACTGATGGTTTGGCAGGGGTTGGGATATAATTTGGCTGAACTGCCTCATGGCTGGACTCAGCAGATTCTTCTGGTTGCTTTTGGTCCCTAAGAGTCCTGGGAATCAAATTAGGATTTTCGAAAACAGGTGGAGGATTTGGGTCAGGATTTGACCTGGTATGCCTAGTTCTCTTTTTAGGAGCCAGCTTCTGAACTTGTTTTTGGTATTTTTTGAGAATATTTTAGAATGATCAAGGGATTAACCACTATCTAAAGCAGACAGCAGTTTGAAACATTCGTTGTTTCCCCAGTGGAGTCGCCAGTTATGTTATCACTCAGGTTGTTCCCTTTGACTCCTAAGGGAATACGGCCGAGGTAACCACAGACCAATCTTTGCATCCTAGGTTCTAGCCTACCTGCAATCAGAGAGGGCTCTCTCTTTAGAATTTAGCTTTGTTTTAGTAATGTTTTAGGCTAGCTATGATGCACTGAATTTTGTTCAAAGTTTTGGTTGAATGATGTCTTCTAACAGCTAGAATGTACTCTTCAGGAGTTTCAGTCCATTGGGCAATGGAGTCTGTGATTATGTGTTGTTTGAGGTGTTGAGTGAGAGTGATGAAACTGCAGGGCCATATGGGTACTCATGAAACAATCTTCAAATTGTGGAATATGGACTATTTCCAGCCAGTGAGAAGGCAACTAAGAATCTTTCACTAAGCTGGTGATATGGGGAAAGGAAATATCACTCAGGAGCAGATCAGAATTCTTGAACAGTATTTACTATGAAAGATTTAGTGTAAATGCGAGCAATTAAGAATTTCACATTTACAACTATTTTTGAAGAAAAACATTCATAATAGAAGAGATTGAGTTTAGGGTGTTCCATGAACAAATCCTGAACTATTCTTTTTCTCTAATGCTAAACCTATGAAACATACATCATAAGTGGATTATGAAAGAGCGGAATACAAAATAACATGGTTCAGAAAACTTATTGTGACATGAAATAGCGCAGGAATCCTGTAGCAGCAAGCAAGCCCATCACAACACTTCAAACAACTCAGAACTTGAGAAATTCCATTAGCTTCTTGTATTAAAGTCTGAATTTACAGTGTAGCTTCACAGAAGAAAAATCAACAACCCCAATAAGTTTATGCGTGGGGATATATATGCAATCGTTTTACAAAATATCTTAACGATGAGTCATTTGCTCAATAACTGTCTTTACCAACTTTCAAGAATAGTAGATGCAATAGTTATTGTTACTTTAAATGAACAATAAATGACTGTTCACTTCTGTCAGCAACTCTTTGACTTTTGAGGGCAACTGGGCCTGTCGTGTGCTTTGCATTGATTCTGAGAAATATGCCCCGTACTGCCTTGTCATCGTGCGGCTAGCTCAGCCCCGTCATCTGCATCTGTCGGTTCTGCCTTGGTGGCCACATTTGATTGTTGAGTTGGCCTCTTCTACTCCTTTCCCAGTCAGAGCAAATATATTAATTTTCTGCAAATGCTGACTTGTGAGCGGTACACAAAAATTTGGTAAAAAGCCTGTTTCTTCACAGAAATGTTTGTATCATGCCCGTCCACCATTCCTGTGTAGGCAATTGGTGTCTTAGGATTATGCCAAAAGTCTCATCTACCTCAGTATATTTGTAATAGTTTGGAGGCACTTCAAAAAGATGTCTAATCTCATTCATAATAAAGAATAAATTCTCCAGCTTGTCATATAGACTCTGCCCAGATGGAGGCCCTGTTTCCTTTGGGGCACTTGTTGATGCAGTGATCTGGTTTGTGGCATATGTATTGACTCTTTTAGCATAGTTTTCATGAGACAGTAACCTTCCTGCACTGGTTACCAAGCTGGGAAGACCTCTGTCATGTAATGCTGTAATTTTATCAATGAATTTGTTCACCTCTGTCTGCATTTCCTGACACCTTCCATCCAATGTCTGTACATGATTTCTCAAGGTAAGCACTCTCTTTACTAGTAAAATGGTATAAGTTCTGCTGGTGATACCCATTGCTGCCAGCTGGGGGCCAGTGCGATTGTTAAGGACATTGATCATCCTGTTGGCTATTTCAGGCATATTGCCTAGAGATGCTCTTGCTCTTTGACTTTCTTTCTGGGCCCTGCCTATGAGATCTGTTAGCTACCTATACCAATAGGTTTCATGTTTCATGATTGGCAGGGGAAGTGCCAATATGATCTACTTTGGTGATGCAAAGATCTCATATTCTTGTGGAAGATACATATCTACAGTTGGTTGATGTGGTCCTACTTCTGAATGGGTGCTCCAACAGTCTAAGCTGGGTCATGCCATATTTCAATTTTTTGTTGTAGATTAGAGAAAGAAATCTGTCCAAACAGTTCAATCTTGGCAGATAAAGTAGTTAGGTAGAGAATGAAGGTTCCCAACTGCTTAATCTGGGGCCTTGGAAGCAATAAGGCTAGCCTTAGATAGAAAATCAAAAGAAAAAGCCAAAGGAAAAGAAAAGGGACATAAGGGTTTGCAAGTCTAAGTGCACCCTCCTTGGAGTAACCAAAAATGCTAAGCAATAGAGTGGGTAGGTAGATGGGGTTGCAGAAGCATGATTTCCTTTATGTCACTGGCCCAACCAAAGGAAAAACATGGTGCCAGTGCAGGTCTCTTATTCAGCAGTTTTTGCAGCAACTCAATGAAGCATGTCTAACTTCCAGATTATCCCCCATCACATTCATTGCTAACATCCCAGTACTACCTATGTTCATGAAAGAAGTCAAAATCTTTTGTTGGTTCTTGTTTCTTTAAGAGCCACATTTCTTGTGTAAAATTCTTTTCATTTTGATCTACTTCCTAACTAAGTTTGTTTCCTTAAAACTTAGTATCTATCACTTCCCATTCCTATTCCCCTCCAAAACTAACTACTAACTCTATCTATACTTAATTCCCTATGTTCCCCTTTCCCTATTACTATAACACCATGGTGTATAAAACCCCAGCAATATGTATAATCCCTCCCCCTGGCATTATAGCCATATGTCCAAAGTCAGGGATTAAATTGACCTCTGGTCAGTTTAATAACCTAAGCCCTACCCATTTTTCCCTTCACAAACCTTTGAAATCATTTACCCACTTCACTTGCAAAAAAGCCTTGTAAAAACCCACTATTACCCCTAACCCGCGCTATTTGCAAAATACACTAAAAAACCCATTTTTCCGCTTTATCCAAAGTTTTGGTGCGATGTGCATTTTCACAGAAAATACATTGAAAAACCCATACTTCCATCGATTTCCAAAGTCCCCGCTGGGCGCGCACTTCAAGAAAAAACAATAAAATATTCGCGCCCTACTGTCGTATTGTCCTTGCATTTTATTGACCCGTCGACCGTCGGATCTGGGCTTTCCCATCTGACGGCCCACATCCATATCAGGTCGCCCCTGATGACCGGACGTTACCTCCCGAGAAATTGTCAGAGGGTGACGTCAGGCTTCTGCCACGCGTCGCTCCTAAATCTCATCGGGAGGCCGCCTGTCATTACCACCACCGTACCATAAGCGGTCCGATGGAACCGCTTACCGCCCTTCATAAACCACCTGCCCACATCATTGCTACGTCACGCCCACGTCATTTCAACTCAACGCCGTGTCAGCGCCCGGCCCACCACTGTTCCAACCTGTCCGCCACCTCAGCAGTCCCCGTGGACCACTCGCAGGCTGCCACGTCACCCTTCCGTACCCGACCCCACCCAATGACGTCATAAAAAAAAAGCGCTAATAACTCAAAAAGTCCATATTTTCGCCAAAATTCGTGTTTTTGTCACTTTTGCCTAAAGAACTATTGCTCCCCTCTGCATGCGAATTATGACCATTCCATCGCCAGCCTGCAGAAATCGATCCAAAGACCGTGGGCACTTACAATCCACCTGCATTTGTAACCATTGCCGGCAATTCACCAGGTATTTATCCAAATCATTTCCTCCGCACTTGGTTGTGTCCATAATTCTCCAAAGCTAGCTTAAAAAGAGTGAAGAACAGTGTATTTACCAGCAAATCCCCGGTGACCAGCATTCATTTTCAGTTGTAGGGTCGAAATTCACCTGCTGAGCCCACATTTAGTCAAATTTCCATAAATTCACAGTCAGTTCGCGCATTCGTGAACTTGAAACCTTGCTGCACTAATTCACCGGGTAAACAGCGTTACTATTCCCAGCATTTGCTCATTCACCTCTCTCTGGAGCATTTCAATTGTTCTCACCAAAATTTACCCTGTTTTCCCCTCCAATTTTCCTTACTTTTGCAAAAATACCCCTCTGTGTTGTTCTGCCCAGTGAAACCAGTTCTAGTACAAGTCATAGTACTAGTTAACCATGGAAACACTAGTAGCACTGAATATTCCACCTTTGAATGCCCCACACAGAGAGCTAGAGTGGAAGGCCCTGGGTGATAGAGATTACCAGATGATAGACTCATTCGCCATGACTGCCAAATTTAACATTCATATGCTAAATGAGTTAAAGGCCCAATACCTCAGTGGAGCTGATATTTTAGGGATTTGGGACTCCAATTTGCCCATTTTCAACCTTCCTCAAGTCAATGTCCTTCCAGACTTGATCCATAGATGTTGTGCCAACTATGATCCATGTCAAAGAGCTGTTCTCAGCCCCTTAGGATCAGTCTTCTTCCATATCACCCCTGAGGCCATAAATGAGATGCTACACTTTCACACTGCAAAGCCACTAACTCCTCTCTCCATCAATGAGTTGCTAAAGAAAGGGGGCAAGCTATCCAGTGCTCAGATCACCAAGATTAATCAGTTGTTCGTTCAACCAAGCTCTGAAGCTGTGAGAACCCCTCCTATAGGAAATCAATATCTCAATGAGCTGGGAAAAAAGCTTGTGGATTTGATCAGTTACATCCTGGGTTACGGGTCATATGAGGATGTTGATGAAACCATTATGGCCATGCTATCCATATTCTCCCCTGGAATGCCTCCTGCTGTGCACTATGCTTATGCTGCATACATTGCCAATACGATTCATGAACAATTGATGAATCTAGAAAGGGAAAAGGTGTTTAAATACACTCGATACATCTATCACTTGTTCTTATTTTATCAACCCGATGGCTTCCCTGTTCCTCTCAAGAAGCTAAATGCCCAGGGAAACCCAAGGTCTGTGGTATTTTGGTCTTCAGTCTTTCATCATACAGCTTTTTCACCATACAGCTACTGTGAATTCATAGACCTTTTTATCCATCCAGCTATGACCTTGTTATTGGGTGTCCCTCCTCCAAGATTGACAGATGAGATGCAAAGGATACTGCAGCCCTCAAAGGCCTACAGCATTGGTGATTGGTACTTTTACCAACACCATATAGTAATCAGAATATATGGCTGTGAGTTGAACCCTTATAGGCTGCCAAGATATTTCCCTATGAGACTTTTTGCCTTAGAGTATTTCAGGCAGTTTGTAAATGCAAACCAGGTCCATTTCCACCGTAAAAACAAGAAGGTGCAACTAAAAGTAAGGAACCAGCTAGGCCCATTTCTTTACAACAAAAGGGAGGAGGGATGGAAGGAAGCAGATATGATCCTAGAGACCCTCCAATTGCAAACCAGTTTCCAATGGGTACCTTATGACCCTAATCATTTCATTTCTCTCAGGAGGGTAAAATATAAATTGGGTGGCTATGGTCACATCAGATTGCCTCATATTGAGAAATATGCCAATTTGTTAAGTTGGAAAGAGGGCACTCTAGAAGAGCCAATTACTAGAGAGCAAATGCTACAAAGAGAGGCAAAGAATATTGAGAAAGAGGCTGACTTGGAAACTTGTGGGCAGGTTTCCTCTTCCTATCAAAGGCAACTTGGAGCAGCTACCTCATCCTCTACAACACATCAGCAAGCAGCTGGAACTGTTCATCAGGTATCAAGCAAGGGTAAAGAAAAGCAGATGGAGCAGGAACAACCACCTCCTACAAAAGAACAACAAAAAGAAGAGCAGCCAATACAGCAAGAACAAACAGCTGAAGCCCCAATATCCACTGAGCAACAGGCTCAAGAGAATGTGCCTCCTAGGCAAGAAAAGACAGTGGAGGCCTCGGTGCTACAAACTCCACAGAATGAGGAAAAAAGCAGGAAGAGGGATAGAGAGCAGGAGACTCCCCTCACCACATCCACAAATCAAGGGGAGAAAAGGCAGAGAATAAATCCCCTCTCCGAAGAAGAAATGCCTATTGGGCAATCATTGGGCATGGGCCCACCAAGCATGGAGGCATCTGCCAGTTCCTTTCAGCAGGAACAAGAAAGAACCCTTGGAGGAGAGGTCAGCTCCTCAAGTCAGCAAAGGAGAGCTGAAACAGGCATCAAGCAACAATTCATTGACATCAAAAAGAGAAATGAGCCACTCAGGCTCCAGCTCTACAATCAGTTGCTTAAGATGGCCCCTACCAACCAGCAGAGGCTTATGTCAGCTTATGACATAACAGAGGGGAAAATGACCATGAGTCATTTCATGCCAACCATGCTGCAGCCACAGTCAGCTGCAGACTATATAAGAACCAACCTTGAGGTTCTTGCCAACGACATCCACCCTATGGATCAAAGAGAACTTCACAAGCAAACGGGTGAGATGGTTTATTCAACACTTGCAGATAAAACCTTCTTGGCACATAGGTTGGAAAACAGCCTAAACAATACAACTGCCCAACTTGAGTTGGAGAAGGCATCCTCTCAGGCCAAAGACAACAGGATCAGGTCTTTGGAGGATATAATCATAGAGCTTGGGCATGACCCAAAGGATCCAAAAGCTATACAAGCACTGCTAAAAGAAAGAGATGCAGACATTGCAGCTCTAAGAAAGATGGTGAAAATCCCAGCAACCTTTCACCCTCAAACAGAAGAGGTTGCCTAGCAAAGAAATGACCAGGATGTAGCAACATTGCTGGTAGCACTGCATAAGCAACTGGTGCAAACAGAAGGAAAGTTGGTAGAGACAGAGGCTGCATTGCAGGCAGCCCTATAGCAGAAAGAAGGAGGCCAAACATCTCAGCCCCCTCCACAAGTAATCAACCTTGAGGAACCCCCTCAAATTGTCACTCCTCCTACAGTGCAGACAGTTGAGACAGCTCCATCAACATCAGCACCAGCACCAACATCAGAGCAGGCTCCAAGCCTTGACATGCAGAAGTTGATGAATGAAATTCAAGTCCTAGAAGCCCAGATGGCAGAGCTGAATGAAGCCAAGGAGAATTTAGCTAAGCTGAATGAAAAATATGACAAATCTAAGCAAAGTGTAGCTGAAAAAGGAAGAGAAATAAAAGCTCTTAAGGAGAAGATAAAGGAGCTGGAGAAAGAGCTCACCCTTGACAAGGTGGTGGCTGAGGTCAAGAAAGTTTTATGGGCCAACATTGGCCAATCAATAACAGATCAATGGCAGTATATAGAGACTATTCATGAGCAAATAGAGCTCATAGGCAAAGCACACAAGGAAGTCCAAAGAGCAAGGGCATCTCTAGGCAATATGCCTGAGATAGCCAATAGAATGATCAACGTTCTCAATAACCGCACAGGTCCTCAGCTGGCAGCAATAGGAATCCCCAATAGAATTGAAACCATCCTGCTGATAAAGAGGGTCCTCACATTGAGAAGCCTGGTACAAACATTGGATAGAAGAAGCCAGGACATGCAAACAGAAGTAAACAAATTCATGGATAAGTTTGCAGCATTACAAAGCAGAGGCCTTCCTGGCTTGCTGAACAGCGCAGGGAGGCTACTATCACATGAGAACTATGCAAAAAGGGTGAATACATTTGCCACCAATCAGATCACTGTAGGATCAAGTACCTCAGAGGAAACAGGGCCAGCATCTGGGCAAAGTCTCTATGACAGAGTAGAGAACTTATTTTTTATTATGAATGAGATCAGACATTTGTTTGAAGTGCCTCCAAACTTCTACAAATATACAGAGGCAGATGAAACCTTAGATGCAATTTTGAGACATCAATTGCCTACACAGGAATGGTGGACCAGAATGATACAGTTGTTACTATAAACAAGAGGCTTTCATCAAGTTTTTTCATCAAAAAACATAAGTCATCATGTTCAGAAAATTTGATGCATTCAGTATGACTGGAGAAGAATGGACTGAGCCAACTCAGCAGAAAGATTCGGCCACTAAAGCAACACTGACAGCTACAGATGACAGGGCCGAGAAAGCTACAGCATGACAAAGCCATAAAGACACATCATTCAGCATTAATGCAGAACGCTCAACCGACTCAGTGGCCTCCAAAGGTCAAAAAGACTTCTGACAGAATTAAAGAGTATTCATTTTGTATTTAGAGCAGCAATAACTTCCTTATCTGCTATTTTGTAAAGTTGGTGAGCGTATTTATTTATCAAGTGACTCAGCGGTTCAGATATTTTGTATAACCGATTGTATATATTCCCCCTCGCATAAGCTTGCAGGGGTTGTTGATTTTCTCTTGAAGACATCCTATGTTGTAAATATTCAGAGTTTAATACAAAGAGTTGATGGAATTTCGAAAGTTCTGGGTTGTTTGATGCGTTATGGTGTGTTTGCTGAATGCTGCAGGATTCCTGTATATTTCATGATACAATAAGTTTCTTTAACCTCTTCGTTATGTATTTCATTCCTTCATAATCCATTCATGTTCTATGTTCTACAGTTTGATAGCAAAGAAAAAGAATAGCTTCAGGATTTATTCATGGAATACCCTGAACTCAATCTATGTTGTTATGAATGTTTTCCTCAGTTATAGTTATGATAGTGTAATTCTTAATTGCTGCACCTTCGGACTATAATTTTCACAGTGATCATTGTTCAGGAATTCAAGCCTGCTCCTGTGCAATATATCTCATCCTCACACCACCAGTTTAGTGGGAAACTCTTAATTGCCTTCCACTGGCTAATCATATTTCATCACCACAATTTTAAGTTTGTTTCATGGAATATTTAAAAGGCCCTGCAGTTTAAACAATCCCACTCAACATTTCAAACAACCTACAGCCATAGACTCCATTGCCCAATGGACTAAAACTGTCTGAAGATCTCATCTTAGGTACTGAAAGACATCATTCAACCAAAATTTCAAACCAAACCCTCACCTCATATCTAGCCTAAGATTCTTAAGAACAAAGTTAAACATCAAAAGAGAGAGCCCTCTCTGATTACAGGTTGGCTAGAACCTGTGATCCAAAGCTTGGTTAGTGGTTACCCCGGCCGTATTCCCTTGGGAGTCAAAGGGAACAACTTGGGTGTTAACATAATGGCGACTCCACTGGGGAGTTCCTCAGGATTTTCTAATTGCTGTATATTTCCTAAAGTTGCAGATGAAGCCTGAATGTCAGCCAGGAAGCCTTCAAAACTGTTTCTGTTTTACATTAACAAGTTTAGATAAAAGCTGCTTCAGTCAATCTTCATGCTAGCTTTAAGATATACACAGCCATTCCAAAATCTTGTCTGGCCCTTGTAGATACAAAAATATTCCAAAAACATACTCAAAAAACAAGTTCAGAAGCTGGCTCCCAAGAAAAATCCGCGATATACAAGGTCAAACCCTGACCCTAATCCTCCAGCTGTTTTTGAAAACCCTAATATAATCCCTAAAATCATTAGGAAGCAACAAGGACAGGAAAATTTTGCTGACTTGAGTCCTGAGGCAGTTTACCCTAACCCTGTTCCAACTCCAGTCAAGGTTTTATTCCGGTCTACCCCTGCTTCCCCTAGTTCATCATCTACATCTCAAAGCCCTCCTTTCACACCTTCATCCACTGCACATATTCCCTTTACCAATACTCTAGTTTCTACCGTTCCTATTACCCCTGTTGTACCAGTCGTTCCTGTTGTCCCAGTTATCCCTGTCAATCCTATAAACCCTGCAAATATGGCTAATAGATATGCACCCCTGCAGTTGCCCGCTAATGCTGCAGCTTTACCTCAGGACTACCAATCCAAAATCTCATATTTTGATTCCACTGGCCCTTTCACAGCTATTCAGCATGCCAAAAAGATGCAAGACCATTTTGAGAACTACGAAATAGATGATGACAGTGTGAGAATGAGAATTTTTGTTCAGAGCCTGACAGGTGATGTAAGAACTTGGTTCAGATCACTTGCTGTAAATACCATAACCACTCCTGATGAGCTTTATCTAGCCTTTACTAACAGATGGGAGAAAAAGAAAGATCCCTTGCACATACTCGGTGAATATGATACAATCAAGCGAGGTCCTCAAGAGACCGTTTTGGAGTACTGTGCAAGATTCAACAATGTATATAACGCAATACCACAGAATTTAAGACCTCCTCCCGATTTAGCCTTGTACAAATTTCCCGACGGTTTTGACCCTGATATGGCATATCAGTTAAAAGAAAGAGCCCCTGAAACCCTTGAAGATGCCCAAAAGGTTGTTGTCATGGTAGAGGCTAACCTAATTGCCAAAAGAAACAGAGCAAGAATGGAAAAGAGAACCACCTTTGGAGAAGAACCCTCAGCCTTTGATCAGAAACTGGATGCAATAATCACTGGTATGAAGAGATTGGGTGATAGAGTAGAATCAGTTGAGAGGAAGTCATCATGGGAAGCACCACAAAATAACCCTATCAGGAATCCCAATTTTAGGAGAAATCAAAACCCTAACGTTGGCAAGGCCAGTTCTGAACCAGAGATAAGACCTCCATTCCAGGAAAACTATACTGAAGCATCCACTTCAAATGAGCAGATAGATGACACCCACATTAACCTGATGGGCCTGAATGATGAGCAGCAAGTTTTTCTGAGTCAAGAAGATCATAAGGATGATGACATTAAGCAGTTCCAAACCAAGTCAGGTGAGTCATTTGACTTTAAACAAGGTTATGACACAGCTGTTTATGAAGTTCATAAGCAATACAAGCTAAGGAGCAGAACTGTAAATGTGACACAGCCTGAGAAAACAAAGGATAGCCTGCAGCCCAAAAAGGCCATTGTCACAGAGCCAATTGACAAAACTGATTCAGTTACAAATGAAGTAACAGTTGAAGAGATAACTGAACCATCTCCCTCAAATCAACAGCCAATGACTACATCACGCTTGCAGCCTAATCCAACCAATACTTCTCAAGAGATGAGTAAAAAGGACAAGCCTCAAGATCAAGATAAGAATCAAGAAGAAAACTTAATTAACAAGGAAAAGGTTGTCAACCACAATACCAAGATCCAATCTGAAAAACCCTTTGACTTAGAAGCTGAAATTGGCAAATTGAAGATAGCCATTCCTCTTTCAGAACTAGCCAAGCATGACATTTATAAACAACAAATCAAGAAGTCCCTTCAACTTACTCGTAATAAAGATGATGTCAATGTGTTGGATGATACCCCAGAACTACTTTTCAGTCCAGAGGTTGATGGAAAGAAAACAGTCATTGGAATATTACCTTTTTATGTCAGTTTGCACGTTCATGATAAGATACTACACAATGCAATGTTTGACTCAGGTGCCTCTCACAACCTGATGCCCAAATCAGTCATGGAAAGGTTGAATCTAGATATTACAAGACCATATAAGGACCTATTCTCGTTTGAATCCAGCCAAGTTAATTGTTTAGGCCTGATAAAGGATCTATGTGTGTCACTCGTCCAATACCCAAATAAGACAATCTTGATGGATGTTGTAGTTGCTGATATTCCACCCAAGTATTGAATGCTGTTATCAAGATCATGGGGGGCTAAACTCCAAGGTTCCCTGCAATTAGACATGTCATATGCCACCATCTCAGTCTTTGGTCAACCCAAGAGGCTATATAGAGAGTCACTTATGAAATACATGGTGAGCAGTGAAGAAAAACCTCAAAATTTCCCCATTTATGCAGTCCATTCAGATATGGACTCCTTCATTCTGTTCAATGATGATGTAAGTCCAATGAGTGATAACAAATCTATCATACTTGAACAAGATCTACACATGAGTGAGCAATCAAGTTCCCAAGAAATCAAGATTGAGCAGCCAAATGATGAGGCAATCCTAAAAGACAAACCAGATAATAAACAAGAACTCCAACTTATAATCCCAAATCATAGAGAAAATGCTGAAAATCCCTTAAATCAAGGGATCCTTTGGTTTCTTGAATTTGATGGATCAGTCAACAAATTAGGGGCAGGAGCTGGAGTGTGGATTCATAACAAGCAAAGCAAACATGCAGAAGGTAGAGCCTATAGGCTTAATTTCAGATGCACTAATAATATGGCAGAATATGAGGCTCTTCTGCTAGGCCTCAAACTGGTGAAATCATTTCAGGCCACAAAAGTTTTAATCATGGGAGATTCAGACCTTATTATCCAACAAGTGAAAGGCAATTTTGTAACCAATGACAAAAGACTAAGGTCATACAGGTCTGCTGCTATTGAAATACTTAAAACTTTTGCTGAATTTCAAATAACCAAAATACCCAGAACCCACAATCTCCATGCTCATAGCTTAGCTACATTTGCAAGTACATGCAAATTACCTTTTGAACCCAACCACTGCTTTACAGCTGAGATAAAACACAGACCATCTGTCCCAAACAATGTCAAAGACTGGCAGGTATTTGAGGATGACACACAGATAAATAATTTCTTAACCTTGCAGCATGAATTTTCAGGTTTGAACATTGATGTTGATTCTGTGAAAGACACACAGCCCTTGAGTGAACAGGACCAAACAACAATATCACCCAAAACAGCCAATCAAATGCTTTGTCCAACAAACTTTGACAAGGAGAAAATACAAGAACTTGAACAATTACATTCTGATGAAGTAGCTGGTACAGAGGCTGATATCATAGAGCTAAAGGATAACTTTCTACCAACAGGCCTAGCTCCATTGGAGGACATTTTTGACTCAAATGATGTCCCTAGAAAACCAAAATTGCAGCCCCTTAATGCTGCCATAGAAGAATGCAACATTGGAACTATTGAAAAACCCAAAATAATCAAATTGTCTGCATCTTTACCTCCTGACCAGAAGCCTAAATACATTGACCTCTTTAAAGAGTTCCAAGATGTCTTTGCATGGAGTTATGAGGATTTAAAATCCTATGACACCTCTGTTATTCAACACACTATCCCTCTCAAGCCCAATCAAAAGCCATTTAAGCAAAAGTTGAGAAGAATCAATCCCATGCTTCTCCCTTCAATTGAGAAAGAGGTACAAAAAATGTTTAAAGCAAGTATCATAGCACCAATCAGGTTCTCAGACTGGATTTCAAATTTGGTGCCCACAAGAAAGAAAACTGGTGAGATTAGGCTTTGTGTTGATCTAAGGAATCTGAACCAAGTATCCCTTAAAGACAACTATCCCTTACCAAAAATGGATCACATTCTCCAAAGAGTGGTGGGGGCTTCAAGAATCTCATTACTTGATGGGTTCTCAGGGTTCAATCAGATCCTAGTCCACCCTGATGATCAAGACAAAACAGCATTCACAACCCCATGGGGAACTTTCAAATATGTCAAAATGCCTTTTGGGTTGAAAAATGCAGGAGCTACGTTTCAAAGAGCAATGGATATTGCGTTTGCTAAAGAGATTCATGACTTTCTTGTCATTTACTTAGATGACCTCACACCTTTCTCAAAATCTGACCAAGAACATCTGAAACACTTAAGACAAATATTCATAACATGTAGGAAGTATGGGATCTCCTTAAATCCTAAGAAGTCTCTATTTGGTTTGGAAGAAGGTAAGCTGTTAGGTCACATCATTTCAAAGGATGGCATTAGAATTGACCCAGACAGAATACAGGCCATCTTGCAAATGCCCCACCCAAGAAACATCAAAGAATTACAAGCCTTCTTGGGGAAGATCAACTTCTTAAGGAGGTTTATCCCAAACTTAGCAGAATTGATCAGATTACTAAATAACATGCTAAAAAAGGATTCAAAAGTAAAATGGACAGTAGAAGCAAATCAAGCTTTTGAAGGTATCAAATTGGCCCTTACCCAAACTCCAGTCTTAACAAATCCTCAATTTGACAAAGAGTTTATCATTTTCTCTTTTGCCTCCCAGCATACTATTGCTGTTGTCTTATTACAGAAAGATGACCAAGGAAATGAGAAACCTATTGCTTTCTTTAGTAGAGCTCTCAGAGATGCACCCCTGAAATATCAGATCATGGAAAAGCAAGCTTATGCTTTGGTCAAAGCCATCAAAGACTTTAGGATTTACATCCTATACTCCCATGTTATAGCTTATGTACCAAGTCCCATTGTGAAAGACATACTCACTCAAGAAAACTTAGAGGGTAGAAGAGGAAAATGGATTGCCAACATTTTAGAATTTGACATTGAAATAAAACCTACAAAACTGATAAAAGGGCAAGGTTTGGCCAAATTAATGTCTGAAACAAATTTCCAAGCCTTAGACATTAACCAACTGGACAATGAACCGGAGCTGGCGACTCCAAAGATCAATGTAGCCTTTGAACAATCCCCGTGGTATTCTGATATATGTTATATATTGCAAAACCTGTGTTCTCCCCCAGGATTGTCTAGAACCAAATCTAGATTCCTAAAAATGAAAGCTTCAAGATTTTGTGTTATAAATGGTAATTTACTATGGAAAAATCATGAAGGTATATTGCTGAACTGTTTGAATATAAATGAAGATGACACTGTCATGAAGGAATTTCATGCAGGTGATTGTGGTGGAAATTTGTACTGGAAGTCCACTGTGGATAAGATATTAAGAGCTGGTTACTATTGGCCTACTCTGTTCTATGATGTTAAAAAATTCACCACTTCATGTAACAAATGTCAAGTGTTTGAGGGAAAAAGAAAGTTACTATTACTTCCTTTAAAGCCCATTGCAACAGAAAAACCCTTTCAGCAATGGGGCTTGGACTTCATTGGGGAAATTCATCCTTCATCCTCAGGCCAACATAGATGGATACTAACAGCCACAGATTACTTTACTAAATGGATTGAGGTTGTTCCATGTAGACAAGCAAATGACTCTACCATTATTCAGTTCCTTGAGACCAATATCCTCTCTAGATTTGGTTGTCCGGACAAGATTATAACAGACAATGCTGCTGCTTTTAGATCCAAGAAAATGGTGAACTTTTGCCACAAATTCCACATTACTTTGGGCCATTCTACTGCATATTACCCTCAGGGCAACGGCCTAGCTGAATCATCTAACAAAAGTCTTATCAACATCATTAAGAAGGTACTAGAAGAGAATAAGAAAAATTGGCACAAGAAGCTTGTAAATGCCTTATGGGCAGACAGGCTAACAACCAAGAGATCTATAGGGGTCAGCCCATATGAATTGGTTTATGGAATGGAAGCCAAGTTCCCTTCATCATTAGGGGTCCCTGTCATGAAGTTACTCCAAGAAAGTCAAGCTGAACCAAATGACATGCAAAGAAGAGTAAATCAAATTATATGTTTGCAGCAAACCAGAGATCAAGTGTATAACAGAGTTCAAATCCTACAAGAGAAGCTGAAGAAAGCCTTTGACAGAAGAACCAAGGCTGAAGATTTCTTCATTGGGGACAAAGTGCTTAAGTGGGATTCAAGAAGAGAAGACAAGGGTAAGCATGGAAAATTTGACTCCCTTTGGAGAGGGCCTTTTTTCATTCAAGCACTACAAGGAAATAACACTTATTTCTTGGAAAATTTGGATGGCACTGAAGCTGAAGAGGGCCCTGTGAATGGCCGGATGTTGAAGCACTATTTTGACTACTTTCCATGTATATAGCAGGGTCTCTCCTTCTGTACATAATCAGTTGTATATATTTTCTTTCAGCATACAAATAGTTCAGTTTAAGAAGTTGCTGTAAATAAGCAGAAAAAGGCTTTATATTCCAGAAGTTCCACAGAGGTGACAGCCTCCAGTTTTGAAGTACAAAGAGAAAGTTTTCAAGTTTTGAAGAGAAGTCAAAAGCCAAGGCAGTCTGACCTGCTGTTCTTGGTCTTTCAAGAAGAAAAACCATCCCCAAGTGGAGCCACTGTTAGCTACCTATACCAATAGGTTTCATGTTTCATGATTGGCAGGGGAAGTGCCAATATGATCTACTTTGGTGATGCAAAGATCTCATATTCTTGTGGAAGATACATATCTACAGTTGGTTGATGTGGTCCTACTTCTGAATGGGTGCTCCAACAGTCTAAGCTGGGTCATGCCATATTTCAATTTTTTGTTGTAGATTAGAGAAAGAAATCTGTCCAAACAGTTCAATCTTGGCAGATAAAGTAGTTAGGTAGAGAATGAAGGTTCCCAACTGCTTAATCTTGGGCCTTGGAAGCAATAAGGCTAGCCTTAGATAGAAAATCAAAAGAAAAAGCCAAAGGAAAAGAAAAGGCACATAAGGGTTTGCAAGTCTAAGTGCACCCTCCTTGGAGTAACAAAAAATGCTAGGCAATAGAGTGGGTAGGTAGATGGGGTTGCAGAAGCATGATTTCCTTTTTGTCACTGGCCCAACCAAATCAAAAACATGGTGCCAGTGCAGGTCTCTTATTCAGCAGTTTTTGCAGCAACTCAATGAAGCATGTCTAACTTCCAGATTATCCCCCATTACATTCATTGCTAACATCCTAGTACTACCTATGTTCATGAAAGAAGTCAAAATCTTTTGTTGGTTCTTGTTTCTTTAAGAGCCACATTTCTTGTGTAAAATTCTTTTCATTTTGATCTACTTCCTAACTAAGTTTGTTTCCTTAAAACTTAGTATCTAGCACTTCCCATTCCTATTCCCCTCCAAAACTAACTACTAACTCTATCTATACTTAATTCCCTATGTTCCCCTTTCCCTATTACTATAACACCATGGTGTATAAAACCCCAGCAATATGTATATTCCCTCCCCCTGGCATTATAGCCATATGTCCAAAGTCAGGGATTAAATTGACCTCTGGTCAGTTTAATAACCTAAGCCCTACCCCTTTTTCCCTTCACAAACCTTTGAAATCATTTACCCACTTCACTTGCAAAAAAGCCTTGTAAAACCCACTATTACCCCTAACCCGCGCTATTTGCAAAATACACTAAAAAACCCATTTTTCTGCTTTATCCAAAGTTTTGGTGCGATGCGCATTTTCACAGAAAATACATTGAAAAACCCATACTTCCGTCGATTTCCAAAGTCCCCGCTGGGCGCGCACTTCAAGAAAAAACAATAAAATATTCGCGCCCTGCTGCCGTATTGTCCTTGCTTTTTATTGACCCGTCGACCGTCGGATCTGGGCTTTCCCATCCGACGGCCCACATCCATATCGGGTCGCCCCCGATGACCGGACGTTACCTCCCGAGAAATTGTCAGAGGGTGACGTCAGGCCTCTGCCACGCGTCGCTCCTAAATCTCATCGGGAGGCCACCTGCCATTACCACCACCGTACCATAAGCGGTCCGATGGAACCGCTTACCGCCCTTCGTAAACCGCCTGCCCACATCATCGCTACGTCACGCCCACGTCATTTCAACTCAGCGTCGTGTCAGCGCCCGGCCCGCCACTGTTCCAACCTGTCCGCCACCTCAGCAGTCCCCGTGGACCACTCGCAGGCCGCCACGTCACCCTTCCGTACCCGACCCCACCCGATGACGTCATGCTGACGTCATCCAAAAAAGCGCCAATAACCCAAAAAGTCCATATTTTCGCCAAAATTTGTGTTTTTGTCACTTTTTCCTAAAGAACTATTGCTCCCCTCTGCATGCGAATTACGACCATTCCGTCGCCAGCCTGCAGAAATTGATCCAAAGACCGTGGGCGCTTCCAATCCACCTGCATTTGTAACCATTGCCGGCAATTCACCAGGTATTTATCCAAATCATTCCCTCCGCGCTTGGTTGTGTCCATAATTCTCCAAAGCTAGCTTAAAAAGAGTGAAGAACAGTGTATTTACCAGCAAATCCTCGGTGACCAGCATTCATTTTCAGTTGTAGGGTCGAAATTCTCCTACTGAGCCCACATTTAGTCAAATTTCCATAAATTCACAGTCAGTTTGCGCATTCGTGAACTTGAAACCTAGCTGCACTAATTCACCGGGTAAACAGCATTACTATTCCCAGCATTTGCTCATTCACCTCTCTCTGGAGCATTTCAATTGTTCTCACCAAAATTTACCCTGTTTCCCCCTCCAATTTGCCTTACTTTTGCAAAAATACCCCTCTGTGTTGTTCTGCCCAGTGAAACCAGTTCTAGTACAAGTCATAGTACTAGTTAACCATGGAAACACCAGTAGCACTGAATATTCCACCTTTGAATGCCCCACACAGAGAGCTAGAGTGGAAGGCCCTAGGTGATAGAGATTACCAGATGATAGACTCATTCGCCATGATTGCCAAATTTAACATTCATATGCTAAATGAGTTAAAGGCCCAATACCTCAGTGGAGCTGATATTTTAGGGATTTGGGACTCCAATTTGCCCATTTTCAACCTTCCTCAAGTCAATGTCCTTCCAGACTTGATCCATAGATGCTGTGCCAACTATGATCCATGTCAAAGAGCTGTTCTCAGCCCCTCAGGATCAGTCTTGTTCCATATCACCCCTGAGGCCATAAATGAGATGCTACACTTTCACACTGCAAAGCCACTAACTCCTCTCTCCATCAATGACTTGCTAAAGAAAGGGGGCAAGCTGTCCAGTGCTCAGATCATCAAGATTAATCAGCTATTCGTTCAACCAAGCTCTGAAGCTGTGAGAACCCCTCCTATAGGAAATCAATATCTCAATGAGCTGGGCAAAATGCTTGTGGATTTGATCAGTTACATCCTGGGTTACGGGTCATATGAGGATGTTGATGAAACCATTATGGCCATGCTGTCCATATTCTCCCCTGGAATGCCTCCTGCTGTGCATTATGATTATGCTGCATACATTGCCAATAAGATTCATGAACAATTGATGAATCTAGAAAGGGAAAAGGTGTTTAAATACACTCGATACATCTATCACTTGTTCTTATTTTATCAACCCGATGGCTTCCCTGTTCCTCTCAAGAAGCTAAATGCCCAGGGAAACCCAAGGTCTGTGGTATTTTGGTCTTCAGTCTTTCATCATACAGCTACTGTGAATTCATAGACCTTTTTATCCATCCAGCTATGACCTTGTTATTGGGTGTCCCTCCTCCAAGATTGACAGATGAGATGCAAAGGATACTCCAGCTCTCAAAGGCCTACAGCATTGGTGATTGGTACTTTTACCAACACCATACAGTAATCAGAATATATGGCTGTGAGTTGAACCCTTATAGGCTGCCAAGATATGTCCCTATGAGACTTTTTGCCTTAGAGTATTTCAGGCAGTTTGGAAATGCAGACCAGGTCCATTTCCACAGTAAAAACAAGAAGGTGCAACTAAAAGTAAGGAACCAGCTAGGCCCATTTCTTTACAACAAAAGGGAGGAGGGATGGAAGGAAGCAGATATGATCCTAGAGACCCTCCAATTGCAAACCAGTTTCCAATGGGTACCTTATGACCCTAATCATTTCATTTCTCTCAGGAGGGTAAAATATAAATTGGGTGGCTATGGTCACATCAGATTGCCTCATATTGAGAAATATGCCAATTTGTTAAGTTGGAAAGAGGGCACTCTAGAAGAGCCAATTACTAGAGAGCAAATGCTACAAAGAGAGGCAAAGAATATTGAGAAAGAGGCTGACTTGGAAACTTGTGGGCAGGTTTCCTCTTCCTATCAAAGGCAACTTGGAGCAGCTGCCTCATCCTCTACAGCCCACCAGCAAGCAGCTGGAACTGTTCATCAGGTATCAAGCAAGGGTAAAGAAAAGCAGATGGAGCAGGAACAACCACCTCCTACAGAAGAACAGCAAAAAGAAGAGCAGCCAATACAGCAAGAACAAATAGCTGAAGCCCCAATATCCACTGAGCAACAGGCTCAAGAGAATGTGCCTCCTAGGCAAGAAAAGACAGTGGAGGCCTCGGTGCTACAAACTCCACAGAATGAGGAAAAAAGCAAGAAGAGGGATAGAGAGCAGGAGACTCCCCTCACCACATCCACAAATCAAGGGGAGAAAAGGCAGAGAATAAACCCCCTCTCCGAAGAAGAAATGCCTATTGGGCAATCATTGGGCATGGGCCCACTGAGCATGGAGGCATCTGTCAGTTCCTTTTAGCAGGAACAAGAAAGAACCCTTGGAGGAGAGGTCAGCTCCTCAAGTCAGCAAAGGAGAGCTGAAACAGGCATCAAGCAACAATTCATTGACATCAAAAAGAGGAATGAGCCACTCAGGCTCCAGCTCTACAATCAGTTGCTTAAGATGGCCCCTACCAACCAGCAGAGGCTTATGTCAGCTTATGACATAACAGAGGGGAAAATGACCATGAGTCATTTCATGCCAACCATGCTGCAGCCACAGTCAGCTGCAGACTATATAAGAACCAACCTTGAGGTTCTTGCCAAAGACATCCACCCTATGGACCAAATAGAACTTCACAAGCAAACGGGTGAGATGGTTTATTCAACACTTGCAGATAAAACCTTCTTGGCACATAGGTTGGAAAACAGCCTGAACAATACAACTGCCCAACTTGAGTTGGAGAAGGCATCCTCTCAGGCCAAAGACAACAGGATCAGGTCTTTGGAGGATATAATCATAGAGCTTGGGCATGACCCAAAGGATCCAAAAGCTATACAAGCGCTGCTAAAAGTAAGAGATGCAGACATTGCAGCTCTAAGAAAGATGGTGAAAATCCCAGCAACCTTTCACCCTCAAATAGAAGAGGTTGCCCAGCAAAGAAAGGACCAGGATGTAGCAACATTGCTGGTAGCACTGCATAAGCAACTGGTGCAAACAGAAGGAAAGCTGGTAGAGACAGAGGCTGCATTGCAGGCAGCCCTACAGCAGAAAGAAGGAGGCCAAACATCTCAGCCCCCTCCACAAGTAATCAACCTTGAGGAACCCCCTCAAATTGTTACTCCTCCCACAGTGCAGACAGTTGAGACAGCTCCATCAACATCAGCACCAGCACCAACATCAGAGCAGGCTCCAAGCCTCGACATGCAGAAGTTGATGAATGAAATTCAAGTCCTAGAAGCCCAGATGGCAGAGCTGAATGAAGCCAAGGAGAATTTAGCTAAGCTGAATGAAAAATATGACAAATCTAAGCAAATTGTAGCTGAAAAAGGAAGAGAAATAAAAGCTCTTAAGGAGAAGATAAAGGAGCTGGAGAAAGAGCTCACCTTTGACAAGGTGGTGGCTGAGGTCAAGAAAGTTTTATGGGCCAACATTGGCCAATCAATAACAGATCAATGGTAGTATATAGAGACTATTCATGAGCAAATAGAGCTCATAGGCAAAGCACACAAGGAAGTCCAAAGAGCAAGGACATCTCTAGGCAATATGCCTGAGATAGCCAATAGAATGATCAACGTTCTCAATAACCGCACAGGTCCTCAGTTGGCAGCAATAGGAATCCCCAATAGAACTGAAACCATCCTGCTGATAAAGAGGGTCCTCACATTGAGAAGCCTGGTACAAACATTAGATAGAAGAAGCCAGGACATGCAAACAGAAGTAAACAAATTCATGGATAAATTTGCAGCATTACAAAGCAGAGGCCTCCCTGGCTTGCTGAACAGTGCAGGGAGGCTACTATCACATGAGAACTATGCAAAAAGGGTGAATACATTTTCCACCAATCAGATCACTGTAGGATCAAGTACCTCAGAGGAAACAGGGCCAGCATCTGGGCAAAGTCTCTACGACAGAGTAGAGAACTTATTTTTTATTATGAATGAGATCAGACATTTGTTTGAAGTGCCTCCAAACTTCTACAAATATACAGAGGCAGATGAAACCTTAGATGCAATTTTGAGACATCAATTTCCTACACAGGAATGGTGGACCAGAATGATACAGTTGTTACTATAAACAAGAGGCTTTCATCAAGTTTTTTCATCAAAAAACATAAGTCATCATGTTCAGAAAATTTGATGCATTCAGTATGACTGGAGAAGAATGGACTAAGCCAACTCAGCAGAAAGATTCGGCCACTAAAGCAACACTGATAGCTACGGATGACAGGGCCGAGAAAGCTACAGCATGACAAAGCCATAAAGACACATCATTCAGCATTAATGCAGAACGCTCAACCGACTCAGTGGCCTCCAAAGGTCAAAAAGACTTCTGACGGAATTAAAGAGTATTCATTTTGTATTTAGAGCAGCAATAACTTCCTTATCTGCATTTTTGTAAAGTTGGTGAGCGTATTTATTTATCAAGTGACTCATCGGTTCAGATATTTTGTATAACCGATTGTATATATTCCCCCTCGCATAAGCTTGCAGGGGTTGTTGATTTCCTCTTGAAGACATCCTATGTTGTAAATATTCAGAGTTTAACACAAAGAGTTGATGGAATTTCGAAAGTTCCGGGTTGTTTGATGCGTTATGGTGTGTTTGCTGAATGTTGCAGGATTCCTATATATTTCATGATACAATAAGTTTCTTTAACCTCTTCGTTATGTATTTCATTCCTTCATAATCCATTCATGTTCTATGTTCTACAGTTTGATAGCAAAGAAAAAGAATAGCTTCAGGATTTATTCATGGAATACCCTGAACTCAATCTATGCTGTTATGAATGTTTTCCTCAGTTGTAGTTATGATAGTGTAATTCTTAATTGCTGCACTTTCGGACTATAATTTTCACAGTGATCATTGTTTAGGAATTCAAGCCTGCTCCTGTGCAATATATCTCATCCTCACATCACCAGTTTAGTGGGAAACTCTTAATTGCCTTCCACTGGCTAATCATATTTCATCACCACAATTTTAAGTTTGTTTCATGGAATATTTAAAAGGCCTTGCAATTTAAACAATCCCACTCAACTTTTCAAACAACCTACAACCATAGACTCCACTGCCCAATGGACTAAAATTGTCTGAAGATCTCATCTTAGGTACTGAAAGACATCATTCAACCAAAATTTCAAACCAAACCCTCACCTCATATCTAGCCTAAGATTCTTAAGAACAAAGTTATCAGTCAAAAGAGAGAGCCCTCTCTGATTACAGGTTGGCTAGAACCTGTGATCCAAAGCTTGGTTAGTGGTTACCCCGGCCGTATTCCCTTGGGAGTCAAAGGGAACAACCTGGGTGTTAACAAGATCCATATGCTCATGGATAGTTTCAATATATTGCCACTGGTCTGTAATAGATTGACCAATGTTGGCCCACAGGATTTTCTTGATTTCAACTACAACCTTATCAAGAGAGAGCTCCTTTTCCAGTTCCTTTATTCTCTTCTCAAGAGCTCTTACCTCTCTTGTTTTTTCAGCTACACTCTGCTTTGATTTATCATACTTTTCTTCAATGGCAGCCAATTTGTCCTTGGTCTCTTGTAGTTCAGCCATCTGTGCTTCTAAAGCTTCAAGTTCCTTCATCATGTTCTGCATGATTAGGTTGGGTCCCTGATCTGGTGCTGTTCCTGGCGCTGATACTTCTGTAGCTGGTGTTGATGTTGAAGGGCCTGCCTCTGATGTTTGTGCTGGCTGCATTGGTAATTCAACTTGCTTTGTTTTCAATGCTACCTCTAGTGCACTCTCTGTTTCCATTAACCTTTTGTATAAACTTAGGAGTAAAGCCACCACATCCTGATCCTTCTTTTGCTCTGCCACCTCTCCAGTTTGAGGGTGAAGGGTAGCTGGCAGCTTGATATGCTTTCTCATAGCTGCTATGTCTTCATCTCTTTTCTTTAATAGTGCCTGCACACCCTTAGGGTCCTTTGGATCATGACCCATCTCTATAATGATCTCTTCCAAGGACTTGATTCTGTTGTCCTTGGCTTGAGATGATGCTTTTTCCAATTCCAGTTGAGCAGCAGTATTGTGTAAAGAATTTTGTAACTGGTGTGCCAGTAGGGTCTTATCAGCTAAAGTGGAATAAAGAATCTCCCCGGTTTGCCTGTGTAGCTCAATCTGATCCAAGGGGTGGATGTCTTTGGCAAAGATTTCCAGATTAGTTCTGATATAATCGGCAGCTGTTTGAGGTTGCTGCATAGTAGGCCTGAAATGACTAAGAGTCATTTTTTGTTCTTGAATGTCATAAGCAAGCATTAATCTCTGCTGATTAGTTGGTGCCATTTTCAAGAGTTGGTTGTAGATTTGGTGTTTGAGGGGCTCATTGCTTTTCTTGATATCTATGAACTGCTGCTTGATGCTAGAGTCCGCCTTAGATCGCTGCCTTGAAGAGCTCACCTCTGCCCCAGGTGGCATGTCCTGTCCTTGCTGTAGGGAGCTGGCCGATGTTTCAATGCTAGGAGGGGGCATATTATCAATTGGTCTCTCTGGTAATTCCTCCTCTGAAAACGGATTTAGCCTCTGTCTTTTTTCACCTTGCTGGTCCGCTGAAGAAGTAAGAGGAGTGTCCTCTTGCCTATCCCTTTTCCTTGTTCTTTCCTCATTAGCAGGTGTTTGTAAAACCGAGGACTCAACTGTTCCCTCTTGTCTCGGAGGGATTTGCTCTTGTGTTTGCTGTTCTGTGGAGGCAGGTTCCTTGGTTGTACCTTCTTGCTGCTCTACTTGCTGTTCCACATTTGGAGGTGACTCTTCTTGCTGCACTGTTTTGCCTTTAGCCATGTCTGCTGCTTGATCAGTTGTTTTGGCAGGCTGCTGGGGAACGGTGGATGAAGAGGCAGCTTCTCCAAGATGCTGAGGGCCTGAAGACCAAACCTGTCCAAAATATTCCAAGTCAACTGCCTTTTCTAAAGCTTTAATGGCTCTTTCTGCTAATTCTTCTTCAGAATAATCCTCCACTAAGGTGCCTTCCCTCCATTCTAGTCGGTTAGCATGTTTTTCAATTTCTGGAATGCTAAAATTATCATAGATGGCAAGCCTATACTTGATTCTTCTGAGGCTTATAAAATGGTTAGGGTCATAGGGTACCCAATAGAAACTTGTCTTGAGGAGGAGGCCCTTCAGCATTTTGTCTGCCTCTTCCCAAGCTTCTTCCCTCTTATTAAAGATAAATGGACCCAATTGATGCTTAATTTTCAACTATGCTTTCTTGTTTCTGCTATGGAAGTGAATCATATCTGCATTGCCGAACTGCCTGAAGTATTCTAGTGCAAAGAGTCTCATGGGAACATACTTTGGTAGCATGTATGGTGCTACCTCACAGCCATATATTCTAATCACTGTATGGTCTTGGTAAAAGTACCAATCTCCAATGCTATAGTTCTTAGAGAGGTGGAGGATTTTCTGCATATCATCAGTGAGTCTAGGAGGAGGGGAACTCTGCAGCAGTGACAAGGCTGGGTGAATGAAGAGGTCAATAAACTCACAGTAATTGTATGGTGAGTAATGAACATGATGGCAGACTGATGTCCAGAACATTACAGATCTTCTGTTTCCCTTTGCATCTAGTCTCTTGAGGAAAAGAGGAAAGCTATCAGGCTGATTGTACAATAGCAGATGATATATATAGGAGGTGTATTTGAATACCCTCTCTCTATCCAAGTTCATGAACTGTTCATGAATTTTGTTGACTATAAATGTAGCATAGTCATACTGGACAGCAGGGGGCTGTCCTGGGGTAAAAATAGATAGCACTACCATTGTTGTCTCATCCACAAACTCACTGGTTTTGAACCCCAGGATGGAGGATATCATGTCTACCAGAAGTCTCCCTATGTCATTGAACCAGACATGCAGATAAGGGGGAGGTTGTCGGGGCTGGTAACTGGATGCATAAACAATTGGCCAATTCTTGTAATTTGTGAGTTGGAGAGCTTGGCACCCTACTCTAGTAAAAGCTGCATAGTAAGAGGAACCAGTGGCTTCGTTGGTTGAAACTGTAGCATTTGGTTGATGGCTTCAGGAGTGATATGGAATAAGACAGAGCCTGAAGGACTCAGAACAACCCTTTGATTGGGGTCATAGTTTGTGCAGCACTGGTGGATCAAGTCAGGGAACTCATTGACCTGAGGGAGATAGTAGATTGGCAAATGGGATTTCCAGATTCCCAGGAGGTCTGTACCATCTCTATGTTTCTTCCTTAACTCACAAACTGTTTCTATGTGGTATTTGTTACACAGCTCTACAGTGTCTCTCATCTGATAATCTCTGTCTGCAAGGGCTAGCCATTCCAGGTCCTTGTGTGGGGCATTCAATGGTGCAATGTTTAATGCCACAGGGGTCTCCATGGTTAACTGATACTTGAAGTTGTGTTTGAACTTGATTTTCTGGGCACAGCAATATAGAGCAGTGAATTTTCAATGAGGGGGGCAATTTGCAGAGAGGACAAGGTAAATAGGGGAGAAATTGAGTTGAAATGCTCCTGGGAGAGATTCAACGAGCAAATGCTGGGATTGGGAATTGCTTTCTCAGTGGATTTGTCTGGCAGAGGTTTAGATTTGCGAATGCGCAATAAGCTGTGGATTTATGATAATTTGGCACAATGTGGAATCTCTGTAGGTGAATTTGGGCTTACAGTGGGAAATGAAGCTCAGTTACTGAGGATTCCTTAGTAATTCCTGTGTTTTCCCTCTTTTCCTGTTTGCTTTAGTGACTTATACAAAGACCAAGGCACGCAGAGGGAAACTGATAAATACCTGGGTATAGTACGACAATGGTGTTGCAGGCCAGGTGGATGCACGGTGCCAGCAGCGAGAGAGGAAACTCCAAAGTTGGCGGATAAGCAACGTAAATATTCATGCAGGAGTACAGTGGTCTTTTTGCAAATAACGCGAAAAAACGACTTTTTGGGCAAAATAGGGAAAATTTGGCCTTTGGCGCCTTTTGTCGGATGACGTCAGCATGATGTCATAGGTGGGGTCGGGTACGGAATGATGACGTGGCGGCTGGTGAGCGGCTCTACGTGGACAGATGACATGGCAGACAGCTCGGAGCAATGGCGGATCGGGCGCTGATGTGATGCTGAAGCGGTAATGACGTGGGGGTGACGTATGGCGGAAATAGGAGGGCGGTAAGCGGTAATATCGGACCGCTCATGGTACGGGTATGGTTTTGGCAGGAGGCCGCCCGATGAAATCTAGGAGCAACACGCGTCCGAGCCCTGACGTCACCCTTCTGACAATTTCGGGCGCTAACGTTCAGGCGTCGGGGGTGGTCCGATATTGCAGAGAGCCGTCGGATCGGAGGGCCCGGATCCGACGGTCGACGGGGCGCAGAGGTGATGGGCCGATACGGCGGAGCGCAGACAATAAAAATAATATTTCTAGAAAGGCGCGCCCGGGTAAAACTTTGGTTATCGGCGGATTTTGGGTTTTGTTTAACAAAATTTATGCAATGGCGTGGATAATGCACTGTTATGGGTTTGCAAAGCGGATAAGGGTAGGAACGGGTTATTGAACTAACCAAGTGTTAACTCAATCCCCAATCTTTAAAGTGAACCAAATATCAGAACCCTTTGATTCTGTATCATTCTCCAAACTTTGAAACTATGGCTATAATGCCCAAAGGGGGGGGTATTTACATATTTTTTGGGCTTTTTTCACAATAGTGCTATAGTAGTAGGGGAAAAGGGGCACTTAGGGATTTAGATAATAAAGTTAGAAGTCAATGTGAATTGGGGATATGAAAGATTGAAAGTGAGGAATAGAGAACTAAGTTTAGTGAGTAAACCTAGATTTTTGGAAGTAGATGGGGAATGATTTTACACAAGAAATGTGGCTTCTTTTTGGAAAAGAAAGTGAAAACATGTCATGAATTTTTCCAAGGAGAAATACAAGGAGGACTATTTAGGAAGGTCCTAAAGTTCTCCATGGGATGTTAGAAAGAGAGTCTTTGGGGGAAAACAGGGGGAGTTAGTCATGCTTCTATACTTTGCCTTCAAAATGCTGCATAGATACCTCTGCAATTGCTAATATGTGCACTCTAGATCAAGGCCAAACTGAACAGGATCAGGATTCTGCAACTTCTGGCTACCTACCCAACCTAGTACCTAGCATTTTTTGTTACTTCAGGGAGGGTGCACTTAGACTTGCAAACCCTCATATGCTCTTTTCTTTTTGCTGCCCTCCTATCTAAATCTACCCTTATATCTTCCAAGGGCCCAGATTAAGCTAGTGGGCTCCTTCCTTTCTCTATCCAGCTAGTCATCTGTCAAGCTTGAACTGTTTGAACAGGTACTCATTCCCTACTCTAAAACAAGCAATTTAAAACATGGCATGGCCCAGTTTGAACTGTTGAGCCATCCATCAAGATAGCAGTGGCATTTTGATTGGCCACTTTCCTGGTCTTTCTTTGGGGTTCATTTCAATTATTTTTTCTTTTGACCAGCTCATTTTCTTGCCTTTTGATTATTCTTTTAAGGCATACCCTCTTTACATTTTTTAAACTTGTGTTTCTTTCACTAAAAATGGAACCTTTGTATCACCAAAGATGAACATTTTTAGCACTTCCACTGTCAATCATGAAATATGAAACCCTATTGGTATAGCAGGCTAACGCCTATTAACCCTCCAATGGCAAGAAGTGTAGGACTTGGATATGATCCTACTGCCTCATCACCTACATCTGTTGAAACTCATCACCTTTTTGAATGGTATCAGATCTTTGGCCTAGGTTCGAATCCCGGATTTGTGTTTGAGGCGGGTGTTGGATTTTCACAGTCTCAATATTGGGAATCAATCGCGTGGACCAACCACCACTCTGGGATCCACAGCGAGGCCACTCAAAAATGTAATGATAATGGTGTAAAGGAAAACCTCAACACTCTTTGTTTATATATATATATATATATATATATATATATATATATATATATATATATATATATCTAAGATTTATATTGAAATATTTTTTCATTCTTAATAGTCTTTAGTGGCCACATATCAAACTTTATATTAACAATTGAATTCAGAAATAATTGATTATATATATATAGAGAGAGAGAGAGGGGGGCATAGTCTAACTTATAGACCAAATAACATTTTTCATGATATTTTTTCTAGTTAATTTTAACCAAAATTAGGTGGAGATTTTTAAAAACTAGAGTTTAAGTTGTTCAATCAAAAGGTTTTTTAGGATGTTAATTCCATTTATGCATTCAAAAATGCATTTCAGATACAAAAAATCTCATTTTTTGTTGAGAGGTGAAAAAATCAATATTGTCTATAAGTTAGACTAAGCCTATATATATATATATATATATATATAATTTGAAATTACTCTATTTAAGATAGACATTAAAATAATTTATTTATAATAAACATTTAAATATTTTTTTACCGTTCATATTAAGATATATTATTTAATATGAATATTAAAATATTTTATTTAAAATATACATTCAAATAATCTTATAAATAAAAGAACATTGAAAATATAAAGTTTATTTTTCCATTATTATATCTTTATATTAAAAGTCGATATAAAATTAAATTAATTAATATTAACATTATGATATTTTATTTATGATGGAGTGAAATGTGTTTTTTGATTATTAATATCTTTTTTAAATATCAAATTTCAATTTCATGTGAAGTGTGGAAAAATTAAACATATCTCATATTAAAATGTAAAATAAGCCTCTCGTTACAATAATCAATTTAAATATCTTAATACAAAAACAAAATTAACACTCTAGAAAACCTTTAATACACTTGAATTATATAATTCCAATAAATAATATTTACAAATTCAATAATTCTTTTATATTTTAAACACAAACCATAAAAATATATAACTAATAAAATTCTATACTTTTTAACGAATAAAAGCTAAATCATAACTAAATATGTTTTTTTTTTTTTTTTTTTTTTTTAACTTTTATCTAAATATCTTTTTATTTTCCCTATACTTTTAAATATATAAAAATTCTATAACTAGCAATTGTCCTAAAAGGTACAAAGAGAGGCCGATAGGATTATTAAATTAGAATTGTTGAATTTCTCTAGAAGAGATGTTGGTTCACCACAATAAAATAGGAAATTTACACCAGATTTAGCACCAGATTTTAGTGTATTTTTCTCTCCATTGGGATGAGCAGCCTGGCGCTAAATCTGGCTCTATTGTACAATTTTTAAAGCGTCTTTTTTTGTGCCAAATTTTGCATCTTTTTTTATGCCAAATTCTGCATCATTTTTTGCATCATAGTTTGCACCAAGATTTGCATTTGGTTTTACAACAGGTTTTGCTTCTAGTTTTGTGCCATTTTTTGCATCTATTTTTGCATCATTTTTTGCTTCATGTTTTGTGCCATTCTTTGCTTCTATTTTTGTGTCGTAATTTGCATCGAGTTTTACACCATCTTTTGCATCTGATTTAGTGCCTTTTTTTTGCATCCAGTTTGTGCCAGTTTTTGCATCTAGTCTTATGCCATTTTTTGCTTCTAATTTTGTACTTATTTTTACATCTATTTTTGCGCCAATTTTTCTACCTTTTTTTACACCATTTTTTGCATCTAATTTTGCACCGTATGTTGAATCTGATTTAGTGCCAAAATTTTCATCCATTTTTGCACCATTTTTTTCATCCACTTTTTTGTTTCATTTGTCTCCCTTTTTTGCATCCTATTTTGCACCTAATTTTGCATCATTTGTTGCATCCAATTTAGCATCATTTTTAACAACATTTCTTGCATCCAATTTTGCATCCTTTTGAGCATCTAAATTTTCACCCTATGTTGAACCATGTCTTGCGTCCACCTTTGAATCTCATTTTGTGTCTAATGTTACGTTCAATTTTGAGCCATTTTTCCGTCTACTTTTGCATTTATTTTTGCACCAAGTTTTGAATCATTTGTTGCACCTCATTTTGCATCCAATGTTGCATCTAAATTTGAGCCATTTTTATGCCCATTTTCACACCATTTTTTCTACTTTTGTGTCCAAATTTTCACCATTTTTTTGTCCAAATTTTCATCATTTTTTGTGTCTAATTTTTCATCCTTTTTGGCATCCAAATTTGCATCATTTTTTCTGCCACATTTTGTGTCCACACTTGCATCTCATTTTGCACCTAGATTTTAGTTTGAATTTTCATCTAGTTATGCATCATTTTTGGCATCCTTAGTTTCACCCCTTTTTTGTCCCATTTTTCATCTTGTTTTGTGTATTTTCATCTTGTTTTGTGTATTTTCTTACATCTTTTTTGCACCCAATTTTGCATCTTAATTTTACACCATTCTTTGCATCCTCATTTTGGTGTCCATTTTTGCATCCTTGTTTGTGCCAAATTTGGTATCTTTTTGTATGCCATATTTTGTTCCCTTCTTTGTGTCTAGTTTTGCACCATTTTTTAATTCTACTTTAAAACCCTTTTGTGTCATTATTTGCATCTTATTTTGATGGCTAGTTTAACATCCAATTCTACTCCCAATTTTGCATCGATGGTTACATCCACTTTTCGATTCTTGTTTAGAGTTTTACTTTTATTTCCATTTTATTAATTTTATTACATAGTGAAATATATTACAGTTTCTAAATATCATTTTGTTGTAGGATTTAATGCACAGTTAGATGAATATAAAACCCTCTCAGTTTATCCTAGAAACCTAGGATAGACTGATTAAGAGAAAGGTTGTTCTAAGGCTCAGGATTCTTAGTAGATCAAGGTGTAGAGTATAGATTAAGAAAAGGAGAATGAATTCATGTGAGTCCTTGCATGCACGTCTTGTTGGAGTTTTTAGTGTAGCTGAGAAGTCCTCCTAACTAGCTCCAAATCTTGGTCCTACACACAAGAGAAAGAACAAAGAAAACTTCAGAACATAATATCTTGATAATTGAAACTATCATAAACATATAAATATTATTGAATAAATAAATATAAACCAAAATTCCATACATTCATTAGTTAAATAGGATAAGTAAAGAATGAATAGTAGCATATGGAAGGAAGAACCACTCATCTATATTAATAAAGGAGTTGGAGGAAAGTTACAACCATCAGGCAACAACACCTCCCTCAACTCCTAGCTCCAAAACACTCCCTCTCAAGGTAGATCTCAGCAGCGTGACAATACATGAATTCCCATCCTTTCCCCAAGCCTCCAATATATAGGAAAGTGAAGGCTATGAAGATTTCTCAAATTCCTCATTAGTTCAATTTTGGCAAAATATTTTGGGTGAATAATGTTTCCTCATATAAAAATGGCATTTTCCACTTTTTAGATGCTTTTGTGCTTAGGAAAAAGCTTCCCCATGCTTTATGGCTCTTTCCCACTATTGTATGCTTTTATTTTTTAGGAAAAATCTAAAGATGAGGATAAAGAGATCACATTCTACCATATGAGTTTCTGAAAGTGAACAAGAGTGTCAAATTCTAGTTAGCTCGAGATTTTTTCCTTGTGACTTAGCATTAGCGGAATTTTCATTTTAAAATGTTAACATTGAATTTCCATGTCATAATGTGTAAGCCAATCAAAATCCTTTAAAATTTAAAAGACATACAGGTGTGACTAGGCACTGGATTTTTTTTTAGTAATATAACTTACCTAATTTAACTGTGAATGGTGCCCAAGTGACCCAAAACTATATTAAATATTAAAAATAAAATTAATATCTTAATCTATAAAAGTTAGAATATAGAGAATATTTTCAATGAAGGGTAAATCATGGTGTGCTAAGTAAATAAATTTAAATGTAAAATCCTAAATCCTAAATTTAATTTAAATTTTAAATTTACTTTCTTAATTTAAATTATATTAAATCTTGTATTGATAAATTAATTTAAATATAAAATATAAATATATGGTTATTTTGATAAAAGTGCATTTATTTGAGTAACTTAAATTTAAATTTAACTTTAATTTATATTTTAAATTTTCCTTTTAAATTTAAATTTCTTAAATCTTGTGTTAATAAATTAATTTCAATATAAAATACATGTAGACGGTTATTTTTTATAAAAGTGAGGTTTATTTGGGTAATTTAAATTTAAATTTAAATTTCCTTTAAATTTTGAATTTGCTTTTTTAATTTAAATTTTATTAAATCTTGTGCTAATATATTAATTTAAATATAAAATACATATACAATTATTTTGATAAATGTGACATTTATTTGGGTAATTTTGGTAAAAGAATAATAAAAATGATATATTAAAAAATTGTCTACATGGCATTATATTATTAGTTTCTTAATTTTTTCTTAGGTGGTTATTTTTGAGTTGAAAATTTCTCTAATGTGATAATTTTGGTAAGAAAAGTTAGATGAAGGGGACAACTTGTTATAGACTAGGATAACGTGGTCCTCATGGTACATAACTTGTATTATAGTCTTATATAGTTTAGGAGAAAGGGGTATTTCAACCAACAACATAGTATTCTCCTCCAAGATGATGAGGAGGTATTTTCATGTATAACACATTTAAGAAGATATCACAATTCAAATTGATAACTTAGTATTTGTAAAGAAATTTAAGGGTAATTGACAACATTCATAAAAAATATAGCAGTATCATCATATATAACAATTCTCCATCAAAAAATCATTGACAATTTTCAATATACATATATCACTACTAAATCAACACTTATCGCAGATATCATTATTCCAAGGTAAATTCACAACATTACATCCAAAAATAGTAATATCATCATACATAATCATTCCCCATCAAAAAGCATTGACATGTTTCAACACATATATAAAGTAACAAGATAATAATAATAATATCCTCATCATCTTTAATCAAATCAACTAAGATTCAAATGTGTGATTATCATATCAAAATATTTCATGAACACCATTATTCTAAGGTAAATTCACAACATCCATCAAACGATAGTAATATCATCATACATAATAATTCTCCATCAAAATAATGTTGATAATTTTCAATATATACATAAAATAACAAGATAAAAATGATAATATCATCATCATATTTAATCAAATCAACTAAAAGTTAATGTATGATTACCAAATAAAAATGTTTCATAGATATCATTATGCTAAGGTAAATTCACAACATCCATAAAAAAATAGGAATCTCATCATACACAATAATTCTTCATAAAAAAACTGTAAACATTTTTCAACATATTCATAAGGTAACAAGATAGTACAGATAGTATCATCATCATTATTCAAATCAACTAAAATTGAAATGTATGATTACCATATTAAGCCATCCAACTAAATATAAAAAATAACGCATGGCTAGCTAGCACCACGAAAATCATAGTCAAGCTCATCCTCATGATCATTTCCATGATCATCATCCTGACCATCATGATAATATCATCCACATAATCATCACCAACGCCATCACCATCCTCATCATCATCATCTCAGATATATGATGTAATCTAAACATAGTCTATATCATCATCTTCGTGGTCATTACCTGTAGCGTTCTGGGAAAAAAATCAATATTACATGTTAGTACTAATTCTATAGAAAAATGCATATTTTTATTACAATGCTAACAATAAAATGAGGTAGGAGATAATAACATTTAATAGTACTAAAAATAAAATGAAAATATGGGTTAAGATATATTGGAGATCCAACTAATATTACACTTGTAATTCACATTAAGTAGTAGAAGCATTTTTTAATTCATATGAAGTAGGTACCCATTTGTTCTTCATATTATATTGTGAATGTTTCTTATGATTTCCATGCACAATTGGTAAATTAATATTTACTGGAAGCTTTATTTCAAATTACAATTGTAATCTAGATTAGAAATAGAAGAAATTTTAACAAAAAAAGAATGTCACATGAAAAAGTAAATTGTTTTTAATGAAAAATAAGTCGCATATAATATGAATGTCACATGAAATATTGAGTTGTTTTTAATGCATGTACTTTTCTCTATAATAAAATGGATCAAAATGTTCATTCAAGAACAAATGTTCACAAATAATTACTTCATTTTATCCATTATCACACTTAATCCATTATACCTAATAACAACAATGATTCCATTCAAATTGCTTTGAACTCCCTAAATATAATGTAAAAGAGAAAACTCCACGACCACGACCATGACCACAACCCCCTCCCTTGCCTCGTCCACCATCAGATACAGTGAACTTGGAGTTATGACCATGACAGAAACCCCTCCCTTGCCTCGTGTCCACCATTAGAGGCATTGAACTTGGAATTAAGAGTACCCATGTTTTCTTTGCTCTAATTAATCTCCAAGGAATCAAAACTTGATCAATATATCAAGGACTCCATCAAGGAATAGATATATCATAAGAGAAGCTCAATAGGCTTTGCCAAAAGAGTGTGAAATAACACTTATCTTTGTTTTATGAAATAACTCGAGTGAGTGGAATGAATGGTGGGAAACACTTACCAAGGAAAGGAATATTTTTGGTCCATCCTTATTTCTATTATTATTTTTGCTTCTTAGAATGGAAGGGAGTGTTTAAAAAAATTATAAAAAAGATTTTAAATTAAAATAGATATATATATATATATATAGCCCCAAGGGATAGCTCAAGTGGTCGAGTTCCCGTTGCTAAGCACTTTCCCAGTTGGGAGGTCACGGGGTCAAATCTCCTCGACGCCCTCGGGGTTAGGCCTGATATGGCCGACCGGCAGATCCCTTCGGGTGGAACTGCCCCGCTTCTCTACGTGGACGTAGCGGCCACTCAGTGCCCATGAACCACATTGAAAAAAAAAAAAAAAAAAAGATATATATATATATATATATATATATATATATATATAAAATAAAATAAAATAAATATTATTTGCTTAAGTTTAGTATTCTTTTTTAATATATATTCAGTTTATTATTTTTTTATTTTCCAAAAAAATATATTTAGTTTTTGGTTTTTTTATAACAAAAATTATATTTTCTTTTTATAAAAATGGATTTTAACCATCCATTCATGCCAAATTTGTGATTTTATGATATAAATTTAAATTATATATGAAAAAGTAACTTAATGCCATGCATTGTGTTGCTGAGATGGGTATTATACATCTCTTCCTTGCTAAGTTATAGAATGTGCTTGGGTTTTCTTAATGCAATAAAATTAATTCTGCTCTCCATTATATCTTGAGATGTTCAACTTGCACCTAATAAAAAAATAAAGTTAAAATAGGTTTTCCTCTGCCCTTTGTAGATTTTTTCCCCATTAATCCTTGTCTTAATAGATTAATTGTCTTATGGTGGCCTTGAGTGGTCACTCCCATTAGTTGCATGCTTTTTAGTTTTATGTTAGTGACATTTCTTAGGATTGGTAACATGTTATTTAATTTATGAAAATGTGTTATTGTCCATATTATTGTTAAATATTAATATTAAATATGTTGGTTTTGAACATGGTTTAGCAAAAATTTCCCAAAAAGTTTATAGATTGTAATTTAGAATGTAATGATTCATTTCTTGATGAAATTGTTTTGGATATTTTTTTTAAAGATTCATTGATTGATGAAATTTTTATGGATATTTTTTTTAGTATATTAACTGGTATGTGATAAAGTCAAAAGTCACCTCTTTTTGAGATTTTCATTGGTTAATTTCCCTTAAGGCTATCAAGTTCACCATTTAGTCCCAGGTTAAGGAAATATAGGAGTCATGAAGTGGCATTGTACAAGAACTTAAATCTTGGAACATGTTTTTTTTAATCACATTATACTTCCTTTCTGTGTAAATTCTCCATGAAAATAGTCTCATAGAACATGAGGGGCCTCAATAGTAAAGGAAAACAAATACTCCTAAAAGAAAAAAGGTACACAAAGCACCCATCAATAATGTTGATATAAGAAATAAAAATATTAAGTGAGGTTCTACCTCATATAATTAGCAAATGGGGGAGGAATTTCCAAGTAGTAGTGATTGATGACTAGATATACTCGGGTGGAATGACTATTATTTGGAATGATCAGGACATCAAGGTTACCAATATGTTTACCTCTTTTCACATTATGACAGTATAATTTTAGTTAATTGACATCGAGGACTACTACCATGTATCCAATGTCTATGACTCCAATATCGCAAATGAAAAACCTCTATTTCTCAATTCCATTTCCAGCACAAGTAATTTATACTCCCCATCTCCATGGATTATTGGGAGTGACTTCAATATTATCAAGTGTCTCGAGGAAAAGAAATGATGAATCACAATGTTTACCAAGAGATTATGTAAGATATACCATCAAAGCCCTAAAGTATTATCCATTAAAGTTCTCAATCAATGAGTCTCCAACCCACACATGTGGATCAATGAGATGTAATACATGTGTGTGTGGTGACTAACTTAACACACTGTTCTAATAACTCCACAAACTTAAGTATTTCACTCCGTCACATAATTGACCGTAGTGTGACATAAGTAAACCAAGAGTACACATGAAACCCTTAGGCAAGAAAAATTCCCTAGATCCTCAATTAGGTGCTTAAATGATGAAGTGAAAATGAAATGGTAAAAGAGGACTTCATGATTTAACCATCACAAACATGTGATCAAGTGTGACTAGGAGTGTATATATTCATATGTTTTCCAAAGAGGATGTGAATACATGAGTTACCATTCATTAGGCCTTATTTTTCTTTCTATTGATTTTTCTTATATATAGGACTTAGGGAATAAGGTTTTCATAAGTTTTGAACAACTCATAGATATAATATTTACATAAATTTTCACTTCAACCTTAGAGTTTAGACTTCGATAAATCATTATAGTGTATCTTTAATGATTTTGGCTTTCACTTTTTGATTTTATTTCATCACAAATGACAAAAGGGGGAATATTTTGCCACAAATCTATGAATGCTTAATCATAAAGGCGTCATGCGATGAAAACAAATTAATGATGTTATTCTCTATGAAAATGATGGCTATTCTTGAGAAACGCTTATGCTTGTGGATGTCTCCTCCCTAGTTGAGAGGGAGTGAGCGTTGACACCATATTATCCATTTGACATGTACTATGGCCGAGACTAACATTCATAAGCCTACTAAAGACACCAGTAGGGAGAATGGTGGATTAGATAAACATCTGGGACCAATATTCTTTGAGAATTTGTGCTTTGACTAGGACTAACCGCCATAAGCCAAGTACATTAATCCAAGATAAGAATAGTCATGAGGATCGACATTTCCTAGTGTCAAATATTATGACAGTGGATTAGGAAATGATCATGTGAGGAAATGCCTGATGAACATCCTAGTGGGGTAAGTGCCTAAAGAGGCAGTGGTGTCCAAATTTATGCCTCCCAACATTGTGCTATGATCTAATGGAGAGATAGAACTTGTTAGTCAAGGCCTTTCTATTTTGACAATGTTGGCTATGATGATGTAAATCATCATTGATGCTTATCAATCTAGATCCCTTCTTATATGAATATTTCAACTTGAGAGTACTTTTTTGTTTCATTATGAGTACCTCCCTAGTTTAGAGGGAGTGTCATCATCTTCATTATCATCATCATCACCACCATCAATCTCATCATTGCATTATCGTCATAATCACCATTCATGTCGTCATCATCATCATCATCATTATGGACATTGTCTTCAATTGTTCATAATTATAGGTGTTGTAAGAAATATCATCAACCCAAAAAATATTACGAGTGCTCAAAAAGGGTTGTTAGGACACATGATATATGAAAGAGAAATGACAACTTTATTTTTTAGAGATGATCGATGATCATCATCATCACTACCATTATCATCATCATTATAATTTTCATCATCCCCATCATCATAAATAATGTAATTTCTATCATCATTGTTGTCAACTTCGTCATGAACATCATAATCATCATTCATGCCACTATTTTTGTTGATGATTACCAAGATGAAAATAATTATAATGATGATCAAATGATGATGACTTGGAAGATGAATCCAAAGATAATGATTATGATTATGACCATGACAACATTTAAAAATTTTTTGGGTTGTAGGCTTTGTGGGACAAGTTAGGGACTTTGTACCAATCTAAGTCTCTGGTGAATAAACTGTTCCTGCGAAAAAAGCTGTATAACCAGAGGATGAAAGATGGAGACTCGGTGACAGAGCGTCTGAATGCATTTAATATTGTGGTAAGTTAGTTAGCATCTATTGATATTAAAATTTTAGATGAAGATAAGTGCATCAGTTTGTTGTGTTCTCTACCAGATTCGTGGGATAGTCTAGTTATTGCAATAGGTAGCAATGCAACTACCTTGCAGTTTGATGAAATAGTCTCATCCTTGCTGATGGAGGAGATGAGACAGAAAAATATGGAGAGCCAGAATGGTGATGCCTTGTCTGTACGAGGACGGTCCCATAACAGAAAAAAAAATAAGTCATCGAGTGGGAGATCTAAATCTAGAGGGAGATCTAAATCTCTAGGAAAACCTGTAAAGGTGGTGTGATGAAATGTGGAAAGGAAGAGAACTACAAAAGGGACTGTAAATCTAAAGCTCCTGATAAAGGAAAGGGATCTGATGATGCTCCTTCTGTAGAGGCAAAAACCACCTCAAATGAAGGTGGGGATGTGTACTTGGCTTCTTCAAGTACACATGTAGATCATGAGGTATGGTTGATTGACTCAGGTGCATCCTTTCACTTCACTCCCCATAGAGAGTGGTTCTGCGAGTATGAGAAATACGATGGTGGTGATGTCTTCTTAGGGGATGATAGGAAAGCTAGAATCATTGGTCGCGGAAAAGTAAAGTTGAAGTTGCAAGGTGGAAGGGTTAGAACACTTCCAGGTGTTCTGCATATTCCTGCACTGGCCAGAAATCTGATTTATGTAAGCAAGCTGGATGATGCAGGTGTAAAAATAGTGTTAGAGAATGATACCTGCAAAATGCTTCGGGGAGCACTGGTATTGATGCAGGGAGTTCGAATTGGAACTCTATACAAGCTGCAAGGTAGCACTGTTATTGACAGGTGCAATAGTTCTGTGGTTCCCAAAAGTGGAGAAGAAAATCTAGTGGTCTCTGGAGAGAAGACCATGTTGTGGCATCAAAGGCTTGGACATATTGGAGAGAAGGGCCTTCGAATACTTCATGGTAAAGGTATGGTAGAAGGTATGAGTAATAGCTCTCTGGATTTTGATTTCTGTGAAAATTGTGTATATGGGAAGCAGAATTGGGTGAGTTTCCCCTCTAGTAGTAAGAGGGCGAAACAGATATTAGAACTTGTGCACAGTGATGTGTTTGGACCTGTGAAGGTTCCATCACTGGGTAAGTCTGTGTACTATGTATCATTTATAGATGACTTCTCAAGGAATACATGGATATATTTCCTTAAGAAGAAATCTGAAGCCTTTGACAGGTTTAAAGAATTTAAGGCTCTCGTGGAAAATCAGACAGAGAAGAAGATAAAGGTGCTGAGGACAGATAATGGTGGAGAGTTTTGCAGCAAGGAATTTGAAGAATTATGTAAGAAGTGTGGTATAGCACGACAGAAGACTACTCCATATACACCTCAACAAAATGGAGTTGCAGAAAGAATGAATAAGACGTTGATGGAAAGGGCAAGAAGCATGCTCAGTGGTGCTGGGTTAGGACAGGAATTCTAGGCAGAGGCGGTGGATACTGCATGTTACCTGGTCAACAGGTCACCTTCATCAGCGTTGGAGGATAAGACTCCACAAGAGGTATGGATTGGTAAGAAACCCTCTCTTTCACATCTGAGGGTATTTGGATGTGATGCATATGTACATGTTCCAAAGGAGAAATGAACCAAGTTGGATAGTAAATCTGAAAAGTGCATCTTTATTGGGTATAAGGATGGTTTAAAGGGTTATAAGCTTTGGAACCCAGTCACATGGAAGGTTGTGTACAACCGAGATGTGGTGTTTAGAGAGGTAAAATATGTTATTAAACATGAAGTCCAACCAAAGGAACCTGAGAAGATAGAGTTTGAGGTTAAAGAGGAAGAATCAGACTCTACAGCAGAGGAGGAATCAGAAGATGAAGAGCCACAAACTTCGGGTGTGAGAAGATTAGTTCGAGAAAGAAGGCAACCATAAAGGTATAGTCCATCTGCTTTCTGTTCAAATTTTGCTTTATCTATTACTGACGATGATCCTAGAACTATGAAGGAAGCAGTAGATTCAGAGGATGGAAAACTCTGGAAAGAGGCCACGGTTGATGAAATGGCATCTTTGCAGAAAAATGAGGCTTGGGATCTGGTGGAGTTGCCGGCTGGAAGGAAACCCATTGGCAGAAAATGGGTGTTCAAGAAGAAGACAAATGTAGAAGGAAAGGTGGAGAAATACAAAGCTCGGTTAGTAGAAAAAGGTTATTCTCAGGTGCCAGGAATTGATTTTGGTGATATTTTTTCTCTTGTTGCCAAGGTAACTTCTATTATATTACTTTTATCTGTTGCTGCTGCTTTTAATTTTGAGGTAGAACAGATGGATGTGAAGACAACATTTCTTCACGGGGATCTGGAAGAGGAAATATACATGAAGCAACCTGAAGGCTTTGCGGTGAAGGGCAAGAAAGAATTGATATGCAAGTTAAAGAAGTCTCTGTATGGGTTCAAACAGTCACCAAGGATGTAGTATTAGAAATTTGATACATTTATACGGAGACTTGGCTTCACCAGAAGCAAAGCAGGTCACTGTGTGTATTTTAAATTAATTGGTGACCGTGTTATTTATCTGGTCTTGTATGTGGATGATATGTTGCTGGTTGGAAATGACAAACAAATTATCCAGGATTTGAAGACCCAATTATCCTCCAAATTTGACATGAAAGATCTTGGTGTTGAAAACTATATTTTGGGAATGGAAATTAAAAGAGATCGAGCAAAGACGAAGCTCTGGTTAAACTAGAGGAAGTATGTCGAGACAATACTGCAAAGGTTTAATGTGCAGGATAGTAAACCGGTGAAGGTTACTATTCCTATAAGTGTGAGGTTATCGGCTGAACAGTGTCCCAAGACATAAGAAGAGGAAGAGGACATGTCCCTTGTTACATATCCAAGTGCATTCAGTAGTCTGATGTATGCAATGGTCTGTACTAGACCAGACATTGCACATGCAGTGGGAGTATTGAGCAGGTTTATGTCAAAACCAGGGAAGGAGCACTGGATAGCAGTGAAGCGGGTTTTCAGGTATTTGCGTGGCACTAGTGATTATGGTTTGTGCTACCAAGGAAGATTAGGATTGGACAGAATGTTGGATATTCATGGATTTGTTGATGCAGACTGGGCTAGACATCTGGATCAGAGAAGATCTACAAGTGGGTATGTGTTTAACCTATTTGGAGGTGCAGTCAGTTGGATGAGTAAGAAACAATCTGTAGTGGCACTATCAACTACAGAGGCAGAATACATGGCAGCCACTCATGCAAGCAAGGAAGCAGTTTGGTTGTAGAGATTGTGTTCAAGTATGGGGTTAGTACAGGGAGCTATAAGGATAGACTGTGACAGCTAAAGTGCAATTTTATTGGCAAAGAACCCCGCATATCATTCAAAGACAAAGCACATAGATGTTCAGTATCACTTTGTGAGGGATATGATAGAGGACAAAAAGGTGTTGCTGGTAAGGGTGGACACTTTGAAGAACACTGCAGATGCATTAACAAAATCTGTGAGCTCTGAGAAGTTCTCTTGGTGTAGAGAGACAATGAGCATTTTAGAGCTGGAAAAATGACTAAGCCTCTTGTGGCCCCCTGTGGAAAGAAAACAACAAGTGGGAGAATGTTGGGTTGTGTTATATTCTTTCCACGGCTAGCCCACATAGTTAACTGGGGGGTTAGAGTCGGGCTGGAGCCCCTCTTCATTGCGCCGATTGTGTAGTGGGGGGGGGGGGGGGGGGGCATCACAAGGGGTTTGAGGCATACTCGTAACCCCACTTTATGGGGTCCAGGGCAGCGCCTCAGAAAATTTTGGTTTTGGACTCTATGTTAGGATGGGCAGACCCACCTATGTTTTTGTGCATGATTTTCGCACATGTTTTTGGACGCGATGGTTTTTGGTCCATGGTATTGGATGCGATGGTTTTCGATCCATGCTATTGGGATAATGTTGGGTTGTGTTATATTCTTTCCACAACTAGCCCATGTAGTTAACCGGGGGGTTAGAGTGGGGGCGGAGCCCCCCTTCGTTGCGCCGATTGTGTAGCGGGGAGGGGGGGGGTCATAGGGGGTTTGAGGTGTACTTGTAACCCCACTTTATGGGGTTATGTTAGGATGGGCGGACCCACCTATGGTTTTGTGCATGATTTTCGCACATGTTTTTGGACGCGATGGTTTTCGGTCCATGGTATTGGACGCGATGATTTTCGATCCATGGTATTGGATGCTTCGGCATGTATAAATATGTATTATAACATTGAAAGGAATATAATGAAAAATCAAGCTCGTAGTCCCGATTTTGGGATCCAAGGGAAAATCTCTGTGTATATGTCTTTTATGTGTTATGCTCTCACATTATTTATTTTCTGTGTTTTAGAATTCATATGCAGGTAATTTATGTACGGGGTTAAAACCTACAAAATTGGGAAGATTGTCCAAGGTCAATAGCATCATCATCATCATTGTCATTGTAACCCCCATCATCTTTATCATCATTTTGATTATCATAATAATCACAATTCATGTCATCGTCATCATCTTCATTATCATCATCATCATAATTATTGACATTGTCATCAATTGTTTATAATTGTTAATGTCATAAGAGATATCATCAATGCAAAAAATATATGAGTGTTGGAAAATGGATGAAAAAGTCAAAAAAATTGGGGGCAACAATAGACGTAAAATTGGATGAAGAGTGGACACAACATAAGTAGATGAAAAACAAGACAGAAAAATTGACACAAAAGTTGATGAAAAAGTAGATGCAATAGTTGATGCAAACTTGGACACAAAATAGGATGCAAACATGGATGAAAAAGTGGAAGAAAACATGGGTGTAATAGTAGGCATAAAACTTAGCATGAATTGTTGTGAAATAAATGTGGATACACCAATGAACAAAAAAAATACACAAACTTGGATGTAAAAAGGAGGCAAACTTGGATTCAAAAATGAATGTAAACATGGACCAAACATGGGTGAAATAGTGGACACAAAATTAGATGCAAAATTGGATGCATCAGAAGTGGATGTAAATGTAGATGCAAATGGGATGCAAAAAACATAAAAAAAATATTTGATGCAAACTTGGACACAAAAGAGGATGAAAATGTGGATGCAAAATTGGAAGAAAATGTGGGTTTCAACGATAGGCACAAGATATGGTACAAATTGTGGCACAAAAAAAGTGGATGAGAAAGTGGATGTAATAAAAAACACAAAAAAGATGCAAACTTGGATGCAAGACAAGATGCAATAAGGGATGAAAATGTGGATGCAAACATGGGTGCAACAAAAGAAACAAAATTGGATAAAAAATATGGATGCAATGGAAGTAGATGCAAAAGAAGATACAAAATGAGATGCAAAATCCAACACAAAAGTGGATGCAAAAATAGATGCAATATTTTGATGCAAAAGTGGATGTGAAGATGGATGAAAAATTGGAAGCAAACGTGGGTACAACAGTAAGTACAAAACATGGCACAAATAGTGTCACAACAAAAGCAGATGTAATGATAGATGCAAAAAAAGAAGCAAATGAAGATGAAAAATAAGATGCAAAAAGGGATGCAAAAGTGAACGTAAACATGGGTGCAACAATGGATGAAAAATAGGATGCAAAAGTTGATGCAACAAAATTCGATGCAAAAGTAGATGCAATATGAGACACAAAACCTGATGCAAATCTTGATGCAAAGGGGATGCAAAAAATGATGTAAAAATGGATACAAAAAATGATTTAAAAAATGATGCAAAAGAGGATGCAAGAGATGATGCAAAAGTTGATGCAAGTGTAGGCGCAAAAAGTGGATGCAATAAAGGATACAAAAGTTGGTGAAACAAAATTAGGTGCCAAACTTGATGCAAAACATGGTGCAAAGGATGGCACAAAACTTGGCATAAAACCTGGCGTAAAACCTGGTGTAAAACTTGGTGCAAAGCCTATTACAATACCTGGTGCTAAACTTGGTGTAAGACTTGGTGAAAAAATCGGTGCAAACATTGCATCAAGTTTTGCACCATATTTGATAAATGGACACAAATAGCACCAAAAATGGGCTCTAGATGTAAAAAAGGAAGAAAAAACAGATGCTAATCACAAGGTTTTGTTGTAGTGGTAGTGATTGATGCTTAGAGATACTTGGGTGGAATGGTTATTATTTGAAATGATCACGACATCAAGGTTACCAATATGTTTACCTCTTTTCGCATTATGAGAATGCAATTTTAGTTAATTGACATCAAGGACTACTACCATGTATCCAATGTCTATGACTCCAATATCGCAAATGGAAAACCTCTATTTCTCAATTCTATTTCTAGCACAAGTAGTTTAAACTCCCCATCTCCATGGATTATTGGGAGTGACTTCAATATTATCAAGTGTCTTGAGCAAAACAAAGGATGAATCACAATGTTTAACAATATATTTTGTAAGCTATACCATTAAAGCCATAAAGTAGTCTCCATTAAAGTTGTCAAGCAATGCGTCTCCAACCCAAACGTGTGGATCAATGAGATGTAATACATGTGTGTGTGGTGACTAACTTAATACGCTATTCTAATAACTCCACAAACTTATGTATTGCACTCCGTCACATAAATTGATAGTAGTGTGACATAAATAAACCAAGAGCAGACATTAAACCCTTAGGCAACAAACATTCCCTAGATCCTCAATTAGGTGATTAAATGATGAAGTGAAAATGCAAGGGGAAAAGAGGATTTCATGATTTAACCAGCACAAACATGTGATCAAGTGTGACTAGGAGTGTATATATTCATATATTTTCCAAAGAGGGAGTGAATACATGATTTACCATTCATTGGGCCTTATTTTTCTTTCTTTTTCTTTTTCTTATATATACGACTTAGGGAATAAGGTTTTCATAAGTTTGGAACAATTCATAGATATAACATTTACATGAATTTTCACTTCAACCTTAGAGTTTAGACTTAGATAAATCATTATATTGTATCTTTAATTATTTTGGCTCTCACTTTTTTATTTTATTTCATCACAAATGACAAAATGAGAAATATTTTGCCACAAATCTATGAATGATTAATCATAAAGGAATCATGCGATGAAAACAAATTAATGATGTTATTCTCTATGAAAATGATGGGTATTCTTGAGAAAATCTTATGCTTGTGGATGTCTCCTCTCTGGTTGAGAGGGAGTGATGGTAGACACCATATTATCCATGTTTCATGTACTATGGCCAGGACTAACAATCATAAGCCTAGTAAAGACACCAGTAGGGAGAATTGTGGATTGGATAAACATCTGGGTCCAATATTCTTGGAGAATTTGTACTTTGACTAGGATTAACCACCATAAGTCAAGTACATTAATCAAAGATAAGAATAGTCATGAGGATTGACATTTCCTGGTGTCAAATATTATGACAGTAGATTAGGAAATGATCATGTGAGGACATACTTGGTGAAAATCCTGGTGGGGTAAGTGCCTAGAGAGGCAGTGGTGTCCAAATTTATGCCTCCCAACGTTGTGCTCTGATCTAATGGAGAGATAAACTTGTTAGTCAAGGCCTTGCTATTTTGAAAATGTTGGCTATGATGATGTAAATCATCATTGATGCTTATCAATCCAGATCCCTTCTTATATGAATATTTCAACTTGAGAGTACTTTTTTGTCTCATTATGAGTACCTCCCTAGTTTAGAGGGAGGGTCATCATCTTCATTATCGCCATCATCACTACCATCATCGTCATCATTATTGTCATCATTTCATTATCATCATAATCACCATTCATGTCTTCATCATCATGATTATGGACATTGTCGTCAATTGTTCATAATTATAGGTATCGTAAGAAATATCATCAACCCAAAAAATGTTATGAGTGCTCGAAAAGGGTTGTTAGGACACATGATATATGCAAGAGAAATAACAACTTTATTTTTTAGAGATGATCGATGATCATCATCATCACTACCATTATCATCGTCATTATAATTGTCATCATCCCCATCATCATAACTAATATAATTTTTATCATAATTGTTGTCATCTTCATCATGAACATCATAATCATCATTCATGTCATTATTGTTGTTGATGATGACCAAGATGAAAATAATGATAATGATGATCAAATGATGATGACTTAGAAGACGACACCAAAGATAATTATTATGATTATGACCATGACAACATTTAAAAATTGGGAAGAATGGCCAAGGTCATTAACATCGTCATCATCATTATCATAGTAACCCCCATCATCTTTATCATCATTTTCATTATCATAAAAATCGCAATTCATGTCCCCCCGATCGGGGTGATAATGGCAGCGATCAGGGAAATTAATACGAAACGGGCGAGGGATGATGACGAGGCAAATGGGATTTGGGTAATGATGAAGGTAGACAGAAAGATCAGCAGAAAGGATATTATTCCAAGAAGGAGCTGCGATGAAGTAATGAAAGACGAAGTTGGTGGAGATAGTGCTGCAGAGATTGGACGTGGGTACGATGGCACAGAAGGAGGACGTAGAGAGGTGGGCGGTCATGAAAACGGCAGGTGGCAGAAGAATCTGGAGAAGAGAAATGAGGAGAAATGGCGGAGGAGAAATCATAAAGGAGGGAGGAGGGGCAAAGGAAGGAGTCCGTTTAACGAAATTTCAGAGAGTTCGCAAAGAGACAGGGTGGTGAAAACTCCAGTTAGGTCCACAGAAAGGCAGAGGAGGCAGAGAGAACAACCAAGCAGCGCCGAAAGGAGGAAACGAATGGCTACAAGGAGAAGAATGAGAAACGAAGCAGATGAGGAGAGCAGAGGCAGGAAAAGTCCGAAAAAGAAAGGGAAAAGAATCGATGCTGGGGAAACTACAAAGCAGTATCAGACAGTTCAGGACGAGACCAAGGACGAAGTGGAAATGTTTGATTCCGACCAAGACAGATCTGAGCAACCAAGAAAGAGTGTATGGAAGGACGAGAGGCAATCAAAGGACAAACCACAGGAAGAAAGGAAGTATGGAGATAGGAGAGGCAAAGGGCGAGAGGATGGAGGCGACCTCGGGAGCACTTCGGGTATGAAAGGTTTGGGAGGCAGAGGAAATTATGTGACTAGAGGAAGAGCAGGACGGGGACAAGGCCGACGCAGTAGAGGAAGAGGATGGTTGGAAGGGAAACGGGAGAAATGTGAATCATTACCGGCAAGAAGATATAGAAAAACGTTGAAGAAGAGGATACAGTTCGTAGAGCAAGCCTACAGTGAAAACACTAATGAGGATATCAGAAGAATAATACAGCAATTGGAGGAAGAAGCTACTCAGGGTCAGTCAGAATCAGAAATGGAAGATTGGGAATACCTGCTACCGGATCCAGGGAATACCAGAGGGCGCATGACACTGTATAAACAAGCCTTGCATGTATACTGGGTTATGAAAAGGTTGCTGGCTAAGGCTATGGAGCAGGTTGCCATGGAGATGGCTGAACTGGCCCAGGGAATTCCTAATTTGAAGAAAGAAATGCAGAACATTCAGGTCACCCTGATAATGCAGGACAACAAACTGGAAGAGATACAGCAACAGATAAAGAAGATCAATCCGGGAATAAAGAAAGAAGATGATCAGCAGGAAGCCATGGCTGGTTAATATCTGGAGATATGTATATTCTTTCCATAGTTTTTTGAATGTCGGTGGATAGTTTTTGGTTTCAGTATCAGTTTATAATGCAAATAAGAACCAGTAGTAATCTTTTTGAATGTTTAGTATACTTAGCCTGGACAAGAAGACTTAGTATTTTTTGTTTTTGGATGGCTGTCAAAAACTTAAGGTGGCCAACAGACCCGGTTTCCCTTCGGGGCGGGTTGAGGCCACCATGAAAATGTACTGGTTTCAATTCGAATTAATGGAAAACGTATGGTCCCTCCTTAGCTTACAAAAAAAAAAATCGCAATTCATGTCATCGTCATCATCTTCATTATCATCATCATCATAATTATTGACATTGTCATCAGTTGTTCATAATTTTCAATGTCATAAGAAATATCATCAATGCAAAAATATGATGTGTGTTGGAAAAGGGATGCAAAAGTGAACGAAAAAAATGGGGGTAAAAATAGACGTAAAATTGGATGAAGAGTGGACACAACATAAGTAGATGCAAAAAAAAATAGAAAAATTGACACAAGTGGATGAAAAAGTAGATGCAATAGTTGATGCAAACCTGAACACAAAATAGGATTCAAACATGGATGAAAATGTGGAAGAAAACATGGGAACAATAGTAGGCATAAAACTTAGCATGAATTGTGGTGAAACAAATATGGATACAACAATGAATGTAAAAAAAAAAAGACACAAACTTGAATGCAAAAAGGAGAAAAACTTGGATGCAAAAAGGGATGTAAACATGGGTGCAATAGTGGACACAAAATTAGTTTCAAAATTGGATGAATCAAAAGTGGATGTAAAAGTAGATTCAAAATGGGATGCAAAAAACATAAACAATATTTGATGCAAACTTGGACACAAAAGATGATGCAAATGTGGATGCAATAGTGGAAGAAAATGTGGGTTTAAATGATAGGCATAAGATATGGCACAAATCATAGCACAAAAAAAATGGATGTAATAATAGACACAAAAAAAAGATGCAAACTTAGATGCAAGACAAGATGCTATAAGGGATGTAAAAGTGGATGCAAACACGGGTGCAATAGAAGAAACAAAATTGGATGCAAAATATGGATGTAATGGAAGTACATGCAAAAGAAGATACAAAATGAGATGCAAAACCCAACACAAAAGTGGATGCAAAAATAGATGCAATATTTTATGCAAAAGAGGATGTGAAGATGGATGCAAAATTGGAAGCAAACGTGGGTACAACAGTAAGTACAAAACATGGCACAAATTGTGTCACAACAAAAGTGGATGTAATGATAGATGCAAAAAAAGAAGCAAATGAAGATGCAAAATAATATGCAAAAATGGATGTAAAAGTGGGCATAAACATGGGTGCAACAATGGATGTAAAATAGGATGCAAAAGTTGATGCAACAAAATTCGATGCAAAAGTAGATGCAATATGAGACACAAAACCTTATGAAAATATTGACGCAAAAGTGGATATAAAAAGGGATGCAAAAATAGATTTAAAAGTCAATGAAAACCTAGATGTATATGAGGACGCAATCGTGGATGCAATTTTAAAAACAAAAAAGGGTGCAAAGGGAGGTGTCAAACTAGGTGCAGATTATGGCACAAGAAAAATGGATGCAATAGTGGAGACAATAACAGATGAAAAAGATGATGTAAATATGGATGCAAAACAAGATGTAAAAGTCAATGCAACAAAATTAGATGCAAAACTAGACACAAACCTTGATGCAAAACTTGGCACAAAGAGGATGCAAAAAATATGCAAAAATTGATGCAAAAAATGATTTAAAAAATGATGCAAAAGAGGATGCAAGAGATGATGGAAAAGTTGATGCAAGTGTAGGCGCAAAAAGTGGATGCAATAGAGGATGTAAAAGTTGCTGAAACAAAATTAGGTGTCAAACTTGATGCAAAACATGGTGCAAAGGATGGCACAAAACTTTGCATAAAACTTGGCGTAAAACTTGGTGTAAAATCTGGTGCAAAACCTATTACAATACCTGGTGCTAAATTTGATGTAAGATTTGGTGCAAAAATCGGTGCAAACTTTGCATCAAGTTTTGCACCATATTTGATAAATGAACACAAATAGCACCAAAAATGGGCTCTAGATGCAAAAAGGAAGAAAAAAGGGATGCTAATCACAGGTTTTTGTTGTAGTGGTTCAAGCCTACAAGGAGCAAAGAGATTTGATGTCTGGAGTTCTATGCTTTTTGGACACCATATTTCTTTAAATACAACTTAATTTTTTAGAAAAGTTCAAGACAAATGCAGTTCTGCCATGCAGACATACACTTAAATCGTTACTGGGCTTATGATATTGACTATTTCAAAGTAAACTGGTATACAAGAGAATGTACCAAGCTAAACCTCAAGTTACACATCTTCAAACCTGAAAAAGTACATAACAATGGTTTGGAAAATCAATAGTGATATCATAATTGCTTTTCCTTCCACATACAAACAATTGCTCCAAAGGCAAGGACAAGAAAATTTTCAGCTCTAGTGAGCACCAGTGGGTCACTAAAACGAGTGACCACTAATGGCTTTCACATTTATACAAGGAATTGGCAAGGGATTTTACATGGACTCCACTCAACTTCAGACACAGCTTCAGCCAATATGCAGAGTGATTGAAATTGAACACAGCTAAGTAGTGACATTGGCTCACAGTAATACACCAAGTATAAAATATTGAAGCTTTTACAGAAGCAAGGAGTAAGAAAAATTATGAAGCTCAGAGAAGTAGATTTAAATCAATCAAAGCTTGTTGAACGGCTATAACGTCCATAGAAATAATATTCCAAGCTTCTGCTCTCATGTACAAGATATACACTTTGATCTGGACTACTGTTTGATACTAAATCATCATCAACTCCAAGCATTGAAAGTGATAGATGACTTTGGATGTCACAACTCCCAGAGTTTGCTCCAGATTCATCCTCAATCAATTCATCTAATTCCATGGACATTGTCAATTGCCTCTTGGTCCAATAAGGTAGGTCATCTCCTTCTCCTCGTAGTAATTTCAAAATCTGCAATAATAAGTTACAGACAAACAATGAGGAAGAATAAGTTCACGTTCTTACATTAACATTTATCCATTGTTTGAAATTTGACAAAGCCAGTTTAATGCAAAGGTAAGCCACTTTATTTGGGGAAACCAAAGCTTTCAATTCAGATCTTGCAATCCATATTTCAGCTAGGATAGTGATTCTCAGGAAAGATATATACTCTCTTGATATTGGAGCGAAAGTAGATATGTTGGCTCTTCTTGCCTATTCAGGGAGGGGTAATTTGCATACTGAAGCTTTGGTTTGAGATATGATGTAATCTCTTTTTCTAATATTCAAAGAATCTTATATTTCATTAATGGAAAAAGAGATTATTGGAAATTGAGGCTTTGAATATTTTTCCATAATCCACCATCAACATTCAGGGCTAACCTGTTTAAGGGTGATGATTTTACAAATTGAACTACTGAACAAATGTTTAGATTAAAACCCTAAACACTAGATCTAAACACCCTTAACTCTATGTCAGAAGGATATCAACTCTATATTTCATGTGCCATTCTTCGTTATGGGCAAAAAAATTCTAGCACTAACTCCTCACAAGAAAGGAAACATCTTCAAAGCAACTAAATTTGACATAAGATGAGAAACTGAAACATATATACGCAACTAAAGAGAATAAGAGCAATTACCTTACCTCTTAAGAGTATGGTTTGCGCTTGGAAATTATAGTAGATATCAAACCTCATTCGCTTTCTCTACTGAGACACTGGGTATGTTATATATGGATAAGCTAACAATCATTGATCAAGATCCATTATATTATGAACGAATCTTGGTTAGTTCTGGCACTGTGTTGTACATTTGCTTAATCAGAACCTCTGAGAGTGATGATCCGTTTATCAATGCTATCGAGCTGAGGACTCTCCGAGATGGCATGTATGGGCAGGCTAAGCCAGGAACAATGTTGCATTCAACAGGATCCAGAAATGCCTTTGGTGAACATTCAACAATTAGGTGAACATGCCGAACTTTATATACATTTTCATAAACTAGCTACTGGTGTTTATATTCATTGCAATGTTTGATTATCCTGTAGATTTATATCATTCCAAGGTAGTAACAAACCCTATTTCACACCCATGCCAGATATCCCAAAATGATGAATGTTTGAAGTGTGAAGGTCAATTATATTTTTTTAATGATTGAGCTGAATAGCTTTGTATATTGTTGAATTAAGCAGATATCCTCTAGACAAATTCGACCGCATCTGCGAATCACATGTAAGCCTTGATAATTCAAGTATTGCACGGAATGCAAGTTCGAAACAACCCATTTCAACTAACGATACCAAAAACCTTCCCCCAGCTGCTGTCATGCAAAATGCGTGGGTCATAAACGTGAACAGCTTTGAAACAACTATTAGGACACACAGCTTTGGGGAAAAATCATTACTGTTGTTATATTTTGCAGAGATCGACACTCAGCTGAATCCAGATCTTTTTACATTAAGATAAATGGAGAAAGACGATCTGACGTCATTAGGTTGGTGCCTAATTACTCTGCCCTAGAGTTAGCATTCGTATCCAATAAAACAACAGACATCTTCAAATATGAACTCGTGAAGGCCACTAACTCTACCAATCGTCCTATAATCAACGCGCATGAGTATTATTTTATGCTGGATACGCAACCTGCAACATATTCACAAGACAGTAAGTGCCCTCGCTAAAATTATCACACTCAAATTTCTTGATATTATAATTGATCGTCTAACCAATTAGTTCTTAAATTGCAGTTGAAGCTCTTGACTCTATCAAAGGCAGGTTTAACATGAAAGATTGGGTTTCGGATCCTTGCCATGCGCTACCGTGGGATGGAATTGGATGTGATGACAGATCTTCGGCAGTAAGAATTTCGGAAATGTAAGTTCAATTTACAGCTCAGAAATTGTAAACTTGACCATTTTTAAAATTTGTTAACAGCTCACTCAACTGAAATTTAAAAATTGGCCAAACTTATAGGCTTTATTGTAAGTGCTTACAATAATCCTTGTTGTCAGCAATTTGTCTGGAAGGAATATTACAGGATCAATCCCTCAGGAAATTGGACACATGAATGCATTAATTAACTTGTAAGCAGACATTCTAACAGGATCAATCCCTCAGGAAATTTGATACATGAATGCATTAATTAACTTGTAAGCAGACATTCTACTTTTAAAGTGTATCCCTTATGTAACACTATTGGTGAACATGTTAATATTTTGTTAAAAGTATTGACAACTCATAAATTTTCTGATGTGAAATAGAAATACAATTTGTATTCCAGTATTATACTAGAGGTGGCATTCATTAGCATTGAAATTCACAGGTCACTTGATAACTCACAGGGATGTCAAGAGCGCTAACATCCTGTTGGACAACAATCTGAACAGTAAACTGGCCGATTTCGGGCTTTCAAGGATGACAATTAATGGGGAGGCTACTCATGTTACTACTACGGTGAAAGGGACCGCAGGATACCTCGATCCAGCGTATATGAGACATAATTTGCACTTTCTTTACAACATTTTTGGTAATAACCAACCATATAAAATGTGTAATTCCATTTTTGTTTGGAATACTTTCACAGGTATTTTCGCACTGAAATGTTGACGGAGAAAAGCGATGTATATAGTTTTGGAGTGGTTTTATTAGAGATCATATGCGGCAGAGCTCCCATCTAAGCAAATCTACCAGAGGAGGAAGCAAGCCTTATTCAATGGGTAACGAATCTGAATATATTAAAAATTTAAATATGCAGCATTATTTTGATTGTCAGAAGCCTTTTCTGCCACATATCGCCAATAATTATATTTGGGCGTATTTATAGGTGACACCTTATGTGAATATGGACGGGAATCCTGACCAAATAGCAGAAATCGTTGACAAAAGGTTGGGTGAAAACTACGACATGAAATCAATCACTAGTATTGCCAGACTAGCAATCAAATGCGTTGAGGACCATCGTCGAGGCCGAGCGTGACTGATGTAGTAACACAAATTAGAGAGGCTATCATACAAGAGAATGCTAATACTAGATGGAAAGGATATTTAGCTTTTTGACATGCAAATCAACAATATTAAGATCATGTGATGATGTTTCAATTATTGTTGCTTAGTTCTTTAGATTGCATAAGGTGCTCACATGAATCGTTTCGTCAGCCTTTTTTAAAGTTCGCTTCATAAGTAATCCTTTGTGCTATCATTACCAAAGTTTTGAGCATAAATTCACGCTTTGTTACAAGCTAAACTCAACGTGCATTACACATAAATTAGGCCTTTATTTTATCATTTTAATTTATTTTATGACATTTTTGGCTATCATCTACGTTGATGCAAATACTACATATTCATAAAATTTCTAATCAAAATTGTTAAATGGCTTACCAGATATCATCTAAGTTTCTTTTCAGCATTTCCCAAAGGCATTTAGAGGGAGGAAATGTTAAAGGTTAGGGCAGCAAGAAATAAAGGTAAAAGAGTATGGATTTATAAAAGTAAAGTTGTGATAACGCGATTTGGACCTCCTTCCAAAACAGAGCAGCAAGATGGTAATAAAGAAGAGGCAACAAACTCTTCAACAGAAACTAGGAAGCAATGTCAGTATGGGAAAACAAGGACAAAGACTCAACTGTGAGTCTTGTATGTTAAAATAAATAACAATCAAGTCATACCTAGGTTTCTTTAAGATTAGTTTGTTTGAACTGCAGAGGTTACCCATGGAGACAAGGACTTGGGTTAGGGCATATTGCGGAAGATAGAGACACAATTTTCCTCAAAGAAACACATGAGCATGAAGGGTGCAAGACACCTTTGTTTGAAGGATACTCGAAGATGGTAGTGTGGAACAAGGCAAGGGGGAATGGAAAAGGGCACGAGGGTATCATAGTATTAGTGAAGGAAAAAGAAAGATGTCTCATTCAGTCAGGAAAACAAGACTCAAATAAACAATTCATTTGGTTTAAAATATCGGAAAATGGAAATCACATCAGAATTGCAGCAAGTTATTTTGCGCCGCATGTTTCAAAAATTTACAAAAGTAGAGAGCTTGACAACAAAGATCCCTTTGCAGCCTTAAAAGCAGATATTGCAACATATTCTTAGCTAGGTGAAGTCCTTATAGTGGATGATTTCAATGCTAGGATTCCAAGTGAGCAAGTTAGCATTCTTTATTGCAAAGAAGACTGCAACCCTATTTGGCTTACAGAGGAGAGTAATCATTAGTGGGAAAGAATTTCAGAGGACAAGGGTTACAATCTCTTTGGGGAACAATTGCTTACTCTATGTGGAGCCTTCGATTTAACAATTTGTAATGGCTTGACTAGATGGGCAAAGTCTGGTAATTTCACTTGCAATACTTACAATGGAGTAAGTGTAGTAGATTATGTAATTTACTTGCATGGTTTGTGTGAGAAATTGGAGGAATTTTTTTTTGGAGATTCACTTTGGGACTTAAAATCAGATTACAAGCCAATTTATTTAAGTTTCTCTTGTATTGGAAAGAAGCAATTAGAGTCAAAAACTCAGTGTGTTCAACAAAATCTCCCAAAGGGCAGAATTCTTTTGACTCCAGAAAATTGTAATGCCTTCAAAATGACACTAGAGAGGCTCTTCGATAAGGAGAAAATTCGAATTCACTACCTTCATAGTCACGAATTAACACATTTAATTCAAAGGGCACTTGCAAAGTGCAAAAGAGAAAAAATTAAGAAGTCTGAAACAAATTTCTTTCCAGTTAATGCTTGGTTTGACGAGGAATTCAAAAAAGGCAAGGAGAATGTGGAAAGAGTCAAACAAGGATAACATAAAGCTCAAAGCTTACAAGTAGATATTAAGAAAGAAAAATGTCGATTTCATGGTTTCAAGGAGGGACGAACTAATCTTCCTTGGGAAAAATAATCCCAAATTATTTTGGAAAGAGCTCAAACTGAGAAAGATGCAAACTGAAAATAGTATTACAGCTTCTAGATGGTTTGACCATGTAAGACAAATCTATGAGTAGGATCCCAAGGTTGACCGTCCCCCCTTGGTCAACACTGATACTAAACTCTTCACAGTGCAAGAGGTAGAGATGGGTACCAAGAAGTTGGGCGTTGGAAAAGCAAAAGACTTAGCTGAACTCCAAGGAGAGTATCTAAAGTGGGGCTCAAAGATTCTTGCACCTCATATTACAAAAAAATTCAATAACATCGTACAACAGGGGTTCCCCACAGACTGGACAACTAGTTAGGAAATACCTCTTTTCAAGAGTGGTGACGCCAATAATCCATCTAATTATAGGAACATAATGATAAACCCTTTGTCTTCAAACTTATTTGGAAGTATGCTAGAAAATAAAATCAGCAAGCGAGCAAAAGAAAGAGTTAAGCATGCTAAAGGGCAAGCAGGTTTTAGACCTAAACATTCCACGGTTGATCATTGTATAACTTTAAGGCACATCATTGAAAATGTTTGGGAGAAAAAGGAAGAAGTATTTTGTTGCTTTGTTGATTTTAGAAAAGTGTTTGACACGGTTCTTAGGGATAAGCTTTGGCACAGAACGGAGGAACTTGGGGTTCCTAAACATTTGAGAGCAGTTGTGCATAGGTTGTATGAAGAGGTGAAAATCAAAATTAGAACTTCACGAGGCATTTTTGAAAGTTTTAGAAGCGATATTGGGGTCAAGCAAGGTTTCCCGCTTGAGGAGTAGTTAAATTCGCAAGGGGTGATGGTATCTATCTGGGCAAGTTTGTTATAAAGCTTTTTTGTATGTAGATGACCTTATTCTGATTGCTAAATCTGCTCTTGGTTTGCAAAAGAACTTACTATCCCTTGAGCATTTTTGTACAAGGGTGGAGATGCAAGTCAATATTAGCAAAACGAAAGTAGTAGTTTTCTCTAAAAAAAAACATAACCAACATAAGTTCTACTTTGAAGGCAGCATTCTGGAAGAAGTTGTGGATTACAAATACCTTAGAATTGACTTCAATAAAAATCTAAGCTAGGATGGTTGTAGAAAGAAAAGAACTTTTGGGGGTTGGAAAACATTTTATGCTTTTCAAAATAGGTGTAGAGAGGCAAAGTTATGGGACTGGAAAACCACTCAAACTTTTTTTGGGCTTCTAGTGATTCTCTATGGTTGTGAATTGTGGGCGAGTATTACATTCGACATGCAGTGGAAACAAATTGAGAAAATTTAGAAGTGTTTGACTACAAACAAATTCAAAATTAAAAGTGCAGTTCCTTATGCTATCTTGTTAAGTGAAACAAGGGTTGCTCCTATTGAAGCAATTATTATGGTGCGAGTCATAAGTTATTAAAAAAAATTGAGCAAATGGAAGAGAGAAGATGTCCTAAGGTTTTCTTTAGTGACATATTGTGCAAAAGAAAAAACACTTGGATGTGGCAAAATAACAAATGGTTTAGTAAATGGGTTATTTTCTTAAACACGTGTTACATAAACATTAAAGAGATAAAAGCTTTTGTTATGGATAAGTTCCACAAGCGTACTTGGGATAAGGAGCTAGGGAGAAAGAAAAATTACTATATTGAAGTGTTTAATCCCACTCATAATCATCAACAAAAAGCATACATAGAGGCCAATATTTCTTAGAGAGCCAAAATTCTTATTGCTCAGTTGAGGACTAATTCTCATCAACTTCATTGTGAAACAGGGCACTTGAAAAGGCCAAAAGAAGTATGGGAGGAAAGAGTATGTATTTTTTGTTCTTCCAGAAAAGTGGAAACAAAAAAGGATTTCATTTTAGAATGTGAGACCTTCAAAGACAACAGGGAAAGTTATGCAAATATTCTGGTAGCTAACTCTTGGGATAATCTATTTAGTGAGGGGTTTGTCGAGAAGTTGGGAGTGTTTATTGTGAGGTTTCACAAGAAAAGGGTCGAATACATCAACGAGATGAAGAAGAAATTTGTCCCATAGGCTATATTTAGCCTCGTGGACGTTAAATAAATTTCTTTATTTATTTATTTCGCTACGGTAAGTGGTGTACCCTCATAAAGTGTCTAGAATAATTTTGGAACTATCAAACCCACAACCAAAAAATTGGCTTACTAGCTTGTTATGTTCAAATTCTTTCCGTTTGCATTTGGTTCGTTTTTTGAATTTTTTTGGGTCACATTCTTTCTTAGTTCAATTGGATTATTTTCCCATTAGGGTCAAATTCCTTACCTAAATACTTATTTGTTGAAATATTTATGTCTAAATTATTTTGTAAAATAATATTTTTTAAAGTTTGATTATTCAACTTCTGGTTGTCTAGATTTTGGGAGATTTATGGATTAAGTCTATCAAGGGCTTTTGGAGCTAGCTCAATTTTGTTGTTATGGGTTTTTTTGTATATTGACAATGTTAAACCTTGTAGTTAGCTCAGTTTTTATTGTTAGGGGTATGTTGGTACATTGATAATGTTATAATGATGCTTCTAAGTTGTCAGGTATAAAATAATGTTCCACCAATCAATGAGATCTATAACTATACAACTTTTATAATAAAGCAATGTGAAAATCAATCCCTTACCAAGAAAAGAAAAAAATAAGAAAGAATACTTTATCTTTCTTTTTTTAAGAGAGATGAAGGGAGAAAGGAGAGGAAGAATAATTCATATTAACCATTCTTTGTCTTGCAATATTTTTTATTGTTACAATGGAACAAGAGATAAGCATTGGACAGTAGAATGTACTCCAATAATCTACACACAAAAAAACCAAAAACACCTTAAGCAAATCTTGAAAAGAAACTGATTAAAACTTGGATGAATAGGAAAATAATATAATAAAAAATATATCAAATGAAGCATTCAAGCAAATATAAAATATGAAATGGGGTTGTGGGGTTGCGGGGTGAAGTAGGGTTGGGTTAGCTAAGCATAACAAGATTCTATTAAGTAAAGAAGGAAAAAAATACAAATGGATATACTATGGCAATGAAGTATAAGTGGCTCTCCAATCATTTACCTTCATGAGTTCATAATATTGAACATTCTCTCTTCTCTTCTATAACAAGCATGAAGTGATCTTGGGGCAATGTAGACTCTCTAATTCAAGTAGATAAATGGAAGTAGTGACTCTATCTGTAGTGCATTAACATAACAATGCAAAATTGAAGAAAAATATCAAAATATCATAAAAAATAAAAGTGCACACCATGTACACCAATATAAGCATGGAACACAAGTCCAATATAGATAAGAGAGATATATTACATTATAGTTATTTAAATTATAGGGAACCTCCTTTAAACACCCAAATACATCCATATATCCAAATCACATGTCCTCAATAATGACTATGTGAACCCCATCTATACCTATTAACATATCGCACATGTGGTCCCTTCATCATTAGGTTGGCCCTATTACATATACATTTACACATTACATATATATTTAACCCCATATATGCCCCTCCTTCAAGTCATGTCATATACATTTAACTCCATATATTCCCCTGTTAGGTAAACTTGACTTGGGATAGAGTCAAAGTTGACCAGGTAAACAATGATGGTTTTGGGGAAAATGGTATTGTGCACCCATGGTTTTATGTCTATGGTATTGCATGTAATGGAGCCTATAAAAGGCTAGGAATACTTCATTATAATGGAGGCCTGGAGGTGAACGGTGAAGGCTCACTTGGTCAGATTGGCCAAGGTTTTGGCCAATGTTAATGAGATCTCATTCGGTTGGGTTTTTCCCTGGATTTGGGGTTTTGTGGATAAACATGTGCGTTTATTGCTTTATGTGTTTGTTGCTGGTTATTCTGTGTTTCGTTCCTATCATTATATCTTTGTAATTAATTAATGTTCTGTGGTAAATTTCTTAACAATTGGTATCGGAGCCAAGTTGGCTTTAGAAGGACGTTCTTTTTTTGTTGCCAAGGGTTTGTATTAGCTTGGAGAATGAAGGGAATATGGTTTTCACTGGAGGCCTGGATCAGGAGTTTGGAAGGAAGCATGAGTGCGAGTCTGTGGTGAGAGAAGTTGAACGTGGAAGGATCATTTTCAGATAGCATGAGGCGAGCCATGCCTGGAGCACGACATGGTGTCGATATGTGGCAGGTGACAGGATATGGAGACCAAGCATTTTATGGACGATATTAAGGGAGAACATGCCCTCACTCCTCATGGAGGGAACAAAGATAGATAGAAAAATGGAGTAAACCAAAGCGGCGACAGTTCACAAATCATAATGCATGAGAAGAGTTGTTGCAGCAGCAAAAGTGCAGTTATGGACGGAAATTGCATGGGCGTGGATGTGAGTACCGTAGGAGAAAATGCAGTGGGCACAGAAGGAAATTGCATGGGCATAATTGACTTTTAGGCGTGCATATCCCAAGTTTTATGACCTACGAACGTGTTTTTTTATTATACAAGACAACTCTAAACATAGTGGGAGATCGAGCTCTGGACGAACTGGCAAATCGACTAGTGGCAGAGAGAGTGGAAACCCTCCATAGGTGGATGGGGCACACAAACCACAGTTGAATGTTTAAACCAGATGGATATGGATCTGTCAGTAAGGCACTCAAGAGATGGCATGTCGTTAAAGGAGAAAGTTTATGCTCACACACAATGATAATGTGATATTCGGATGGTGGATCGTACTAGAAATGAATCGTGGGAAGGTTCAATGTAAGTGATGAGTTACATAGAAAATGGGTCATGAGAGATCCATGAGAGATGAGAGGATATGTGCATGTGGATTAATTAATTGATGAACCATGTACCTGAAAAGAATGCCTAGATGATTGGCGGTTACAATGGTTGGTGACCCATGTAATCCGATATATGGGTTCTTTTTATATGGACATTGATGTCATATGTACAAAGACATCGACAAGGGTAATTTTTTATTATTATTATAATGGAGTCAAATTTTATTACATGTAAATGGGCATACTCTGGTAAGACATGGTATGGCATGTGTACCCCTCAGTAATCACAGGTAAAGTCTGGGTTAGACCTAGGTGATAGGGGGGATGTTAGGTTAACTGATACTGTGGGTATTAAACTTTGAGGGGGATAAGGGCTAGAGTGAGCAGAATTGTATCACTTAACAAGTTTGGCTGGAGTTAGTCAAGGAACTCCAAGTCAAATTTAAGGGGGGTATTGTTAGGTAAACTTCACTCGGGATAGAGTCAAAGTTGACCAGGTAAACAATGATGGTTTTGGGGCACATGGTATTGTGCACCCATGGTTTTATGTATGTGGTATTTCATGTAATGGGGCCTATAAAAGGTTGGGAATACTTCATTGTAATGGAGGCCTCTAGGTGAGCGGTGAAGGCTCACTTCGCTGGATTGGCCAAGGGTTTTGCCAATGTTTAATGAGATCTCATTGGATTTGGTTTTTCCCTAGATTTGGGGTTTTCCTAGATAAACATGTGTGTTTATGTGTTTATATGTTTGTTGTTGTTTATTCTGTGTTTCGTTCCTATAAGTATATCTCTGTAATTAATTAATGTTATGTGGTAAATTTCTAAACCCTTGGGGTCATTGGCATGTTATCCTTTGTCCTCAAAGCTTTCAGAGGCAGTTGTCGAATTACCCAAAGAAGAAACTCATGCATCAAGTGTTAAGAAAGCAAAGAGGCCTAAAATTAATGAAGGCAGTGACAAGGCTCAAAGTTCTAAAAAATGGAAGGTACTTGTACAGGAAAAGGAAGCCACAGAGACCCTGTCATCGAAAAAAGGAAAGAAGAGAAGTTTGTTCGAGGATAGTGAGCCATCAACACCCCTGTGTTGAACCACTAGAAGTATGGACAAAGTGGTAATAACTACTCCCACTCCTCCTCTTCCAACACATTTGCATTAGGGGAATTTTTAGGCCTAAAATGGGCCTCCTAAGAAAAATGTACAACCAAAATAAAATTTATAAGAACCAATAGGATTCAATATGATGATGTCAACAATGGGGGATGCTTCACCATTTTTGGAGTAAAAAAGTAAAAAGATTAAAAAAAACTAATACAACTACTATTTTAACTCATATTTTCAACTTATCTCCCTAAGGTTTTACTCAAATTTTTAGCGGGAGTACTCGTTGGATGGAAAATTTAATTCCTCATCCAAGTAGTACCCATGTTGCATACTTTTAATGGATGCTACTACACAAAAAAAAAGAGAAATACATGAAAAAATGTGATTGCAATCACGTTTTTCATGTATTTCTCATTTTTCATGTAGTAGGGTCCATCGAAAGTATGAAACATGGATAATCATTGAATGAGGAATGAAATTTTTCATCCAATGAGTGTTTTTGCTTGAAAATTGAGTAAACCCATAAGGAGATAAGTTGAAAATACGAGTTGAAAAAATAGTTTTTTATTTTTTCCCTCTAAAATTTGATGATGTAATATAATCTTATTTTATTATTTCCACTATTATTTTATAATTTCCTTAAGAGGCCCATTTTAGACCTTAAAATTCCCCAAATGATTGATATCCTTTCCTCTCCTGAAGGAGAACATGTACAAGGAGTGTGATGATGCCTCCACTAAGTTGAAGAAGGTTCTTCGTCTTGTGAATTTTACCAGAGTCATTAGGAGGGAACTCAAGGAAGAGGCCTCAAGTGTGAAGGTCTTAGAACCAGATAATTGATACCTAGTCAAGGAAGCCTTCATTTTTGGAAATTTTGAAGATTTATCCTTTTTGCATGAGGGCATGCAACAACTTGAGCATGAGGGAATGATGGGTCTCCCTTTCGACACTTATAATGCCCCAATTAACCTCTATTTTTGACCTATTTTTCCTCGAATCTATCTACTATTCGCTTATTTTCTCCAAGTATATGTCCTTTTAGCCTTCTTATGTCTATATGAGGTAATCTATATCTCAAAACGCAATTTATATGTTTTCTTATAGTAAAAATATCATTATTTGACATTTTACTCTCTAATTTCTCTGATTGGTTCACATAGATCTCTAGATTTCCTACTCTTCTAGTACTCGTTCAACATTTTGGTACTTGGTCAGTTTAGCATTTCGGTACTTGGCCAGTTCAGCATTCTGGTACTCAACCAGTTCAACATTCTAGTACTCGGGCAACACAGTGATCTGGTATTTCATCCAGTACTCATTCAAAAATCTGGCACTCGTCAACCACCTGTGCACCTATCCAGTACTCGACCAATAGTTGTGTTCTCAGTGACCATGCTCACCACACACGTGCACTCGTCTGGAACTTGACCCATGGCCCGAGATTTTGGCTAATGCACTCATCACATCCATTCCATTGTTCGATTCTGGTACCAAATTACTCCACTATTTGATTCTAGTACCAACTTCTCCAGTTGTTATATCGTTTAACTCTGGTACTCATATTCTCTATTCGATTCTGGTACCCATATTCCACCGTTCTATTTTGGTACTAGCATTTACCGTCTCATTCTGGTACCAGACTTCATCTCCTCATTCGAGTTGACTCAACTCCCGAATTTAACCAAGATCTTTTACATTCGTGATGTGATTAGAATTGCATTTGAAATAGCATAATGGAACATTTATGCATGTTGTAAAGAAGAAGGAACATGACAATCATCAGCAACATAAAATAACAAGATGTTGATAACGAAGTTTGTCTAGGAGGGACTACATCTTCAGGCCCGGTGTCAAGATGGTGTAGGCCTCTGCATTAAGTGTTGTCAATAGTGATGATGTACATAGGTGGTGACGTCGCTATCATACAAGGAAAATGCCCTCATGCAGGAGTGGCTCCAAGAGGTGTTCCGCTGCAGGAACTCTCATTCAAAAAGGACTCCTATCAGTATGACCTAAACTCATGCATGATGATAATGAGCATCTCGCTAACATGGCATAAAAGGGATCTCCATGCAAACATATGTGGCGACACATGGGTGTCCCATCAACATAATAAAAAATGGATCTCAAACAAAACATGACGAATCATGACAATAAGTACATTCATGTGTCACATCAAGCAGGAATCTTGAAACAAGTAAGAAAACAAGATCCCACATCAAACATCAAATAGGGATCTATGTAGCACAATGCATCTCATAGAAAAAAGAAGTACATGAACATATTGCATATACCTCACATCCTGGGGCCATCTCAAGAAAAGGATGTCAAACTGCTGAAGATGGTTGTACCGTCAATCTCGCGGCATCAAATCGCATGGAAATGACTACTCGCACATGAATGTTGACACCTGCACTCCACTTTGAAAAGTGGCCGAAAAATTAAATAATCAAATGGGAAATCTGAATGCACCATCAAATTCGTGGTGTCGAATAGTGTAAAATCAACTGTCAAATTTCTGAATTCTGAGAAAATGAAAATCTGGGGCTTAAGGAATATTTTAGATTCCCCCTAGATTCCTCAAAGATTCCCTCCTCCTGGTCCTTTGAAGATCTGTTGCTTAGATCAAAATTTTGATTGTGCCATCAGGTTCGTGTCTCTGAGAGGTGTAAGATCGACATAAAATTTGTCCAATTTGGACACGGGCAAAATTTTGCCCTCTTGAGAATTTGGCTCAATCATGGTTCCGCTTGTGTTTCTCCAGTGTCATGGTTCCACCTGAAAAAAAATACATGTCTTGTAAACTGTGTCATGTTCTTCCTTCCTCTATCCGTCATTCTACACCACCGTTTCATCCTCAAATTCGTCGTTTCATTTCGGTGCTTCCTTCCCTCGTGCAAATGAAACAAAGGTTTAAATATTAAAAGGTGGGCAAAGCTATCAAGGTTGAGCCCTATGGCCCAACGGTGGCGGAGTCGTTTAGGAGGGTTGAGGTTATGGTTTCAAACCCCTACCCCTCCAAAATAGTGTGATTAATTTTGGCGCGTTAATAAAGTTTGGTGTGATGTTAAATGGGGTCGCCGCATGGTGGCGGGCCATCCCACATGGCTGGCGCTGGTTCGATACCCATTGGCTCCTCATTAAACGCAAGGCATATAATGGTTGGGGTGTTGGGGTGTGGGCCGGGTCCACCGGAGGTGGCCCGCCCACCCTTTTAATATTGTTTAATGTATATGGAGGTTGACCGGAGGGTTCGACGGGGTCATGGCCGCCGACCCATTTTAAACATGTATTTTGTTATGTGGGTTGAGTGGGCCAGCAGGGGTCATGGCTTGGCGACCCAATTTTTTTTATTTATAATGCAGTTGGGAAGGGAGGTGGCGGGGGTCATGGCCCGCCACCACATAATATACATTTTTTTTTGTTTTTTTATAAAACAAGCTCATTTTTTTCGAATTTGTCTAATATAGGGGATATTAGACAAATTAATGATCCAACAAATTCACCCACTTTCGGGAGCTAGGTTCCATGCCTGGGACTCGATCAATTTATAGGATACTTAAACCTGGCCCACAACCAAACTTTGACCAAAAATTTGACTAGCTCGTTCTCCCTCATATGAGCTCGGATTGATGAACCATTCACACCATTGCGATCAGGACGATAAGATCTACGCTCTGGTCCTAGTTCAAAATCATTTTGATCACTTTGATTTTTGAGCTTTCATAAGCCCTCTTTGTCCTATGTGTGTCCTTGGAGCCACCTCGATCAATCCTCCCCACTAAGGAGCTTTTTGTCCTCCAAAAGCATGAAAAATAATCTACAAATTCGTTGTACCTTTTCTACATCACAAGCACCCTTAAAAGGTCTCGCTTCCATCTCCTTCACCTTTATGCTTTGGAGCCTTAAGAGATGAGCCGACACCTGCAACCTCTGAAACCTATAGTACATTGTTTTTGCAAATTACATGCTTGACTTTCATGACCAACTAATGACCCAAGCATCCCATACTTTCCACGAGTTTATAACACACTCGGTAGTCAAGTTTACATCGAAATGGAAACAATACCCCAACTATGAAAACAAGGCTAACATATCATTATTTCCTCAACAAGTGATGGAAAACACATCATCATTGCAACACATGATTTACAAAATAAGGCCAAACACTATTGTTTCTTTGACAATTGATGGAAACACGAAATCACTTTCACAGTGTAAAATGCAACACAAAATAAGACTAGACATCATTGTTGCTTAACAAGTGATGGAACACACATCATCGCTTTTACATCTTAAAATGCAAAAAATGATTTACAAAAGCACGACCATGACAAGCTAACATATCTAGAAACCATTTTTCACTTATCGTTGTGAATGGGTTATCCCCCCATGGTGGTTTTGCTTTTTGAACAATTGTTTCACCTGGTTCATGCACCGACTTTTGTCTTTAAGGCACTGCTCTGGATGGAGCCTCCAAAAAGTGGCTTTTTGATGGCCACCTCTGATGTAATGACTACAATACACTTTCTTCCTCCATATCTGCTTAACCTGTTTCTTTACCTGTTGTTGAGAGGGTCTTTCATGCCTCCTCCTTTCATGTGCTACTATTATTTTCCAACACTTAGAAAATGTATGGTTATATAATCCACAAAAGGTACATGTTTTTCGATTCCTTGATTTATGTCCATCTTTAACAACATGATTATAATCGAAATGAACATTTGAATATCGAAACTGGTTATACCTTTCCTTGCTACCTCTGGTGTCATTATGGTGATAAGAGCTTGCCTGAGCTCTTTCCATGCAATGGACACTGCCATGGGATGATGGGGATGTGTTCCCATCATTCTCTTTCCTCGACAGTTTCGACGATGTCTTGGAAGAATCTAACACCTTCAAGCATTCTCCCTCAGTGTATCTCAAGCCTAAAAATTGAGGTCTCTTCACAACCTCCAATGGTTTAGTTATGCCTTGGTTATTAACACCAAGTTCTTTTTCCTCCTCTGTCGATTTGGAAAGAACTGATGAGGGCTTCTCATCATCTGTTGTTGGTGGTTCACTAGTTGTCTCAACACATTCCCCAACTTCCTTTCTGACATACCCATGTCCTGCCTGACGGGGTAATTCCTCTACTTTTGTGGGGTTGACAATACCTTGGCCATTAATGCCCAAGCCTTTTCCTTCATAACCCATTTTCTTCAACAATTTGGAGCCAATTCCTGTGGTTTGATTTTCAAAAATTAGCAAAATCATCATCAGGACACATACATGAATTCAGAGAATTAATTTTTACCTCACATGGATCATGTTGCAGCTTTTCCAAGGCCTCGTCCTTAGCTTGCAGCTATTGTAGAAAACTCTCTTTTTCCTCTTTCTCTTCATGTAGAAGCATCTTCAATTCAACGTTCTCATTTTGAAGATTATGTTTTTTGTGCTTTAGTTCTTCTAAGGCCTCTTCCGTGGCTCGTAACTGAAGTTGCAATTGCTCCTTTTCCTTTGTCTCTTTTTGTAGAGCTTCATACATTATTTCCACCCTTTGGGAAATTTTGAGCTATCATATAAGGAAAATGCCCTTATGCAGGAGTGGCTCTAAGAGATGTTCTACTGTAGGAACTCTCATTAAAAAAGGACTCCTATCAGTATGACCTAAACTCATGCATGATGATAATGAGCATCCCGCCAACATGGCATAAAAGGGATCTCCATGCAAACATACATGAAAACGCATGAGCATCCCATTAACCTAACAACAAAGGGATCTCAAAGAAAACATGATGAATCATGACAACAAGTACATCCCACATATGATTCCGCGTCACATCAAGTAGGAATAATGAAACAAGTAAGAAAACAAGATCCCACATCAATCATCAAAGAGGGATCTATGTAGCACAATGCATCTCAAAGAAAAAAGAAGTACATGAACATACTACATATACCTCACATCCTGGGGCCATCTCAAGAAAAGGATGTCAAACTGCTGAAGCTGGTCGTACCATCAATCTCGCGGCATCGAATCGCATGGAAATGACTGCTCACACATGAATGCTGACACCTGCACTCCACTTTGAAAAGTGGTCGAAAAATGAAATGATCAAATGGGAAATTTGAATGCACCATCAGATTTGTGGCATTGAATAGTGTAAAATCGACTGTCAAATTTCTAAATTCTGAGAAAATGAAAATCTGGGGCTTAAGGAATCTTTTAGATTCCCCCTAGATTCCTCAAAGATTCCCTCCTCCAGGTCATTTGAAGATATGTTTCTTAGATCAAAATTCTGACTGCGCCATCAGGTTCGTGTCACTGAGAGGTGTAAGATCGACATAAAATTTGTCCAATTTGGACACTGGCAAAATTTTGCCCTCCTGAGAATTTGGCTCAATCATGGTTCCGCATGTGTTTCTCCAGGATCATGGTTCCATCAGCAAAACAATTAAAAAAAATACATGTCTCATAAACCGTGTCACATTCTGCCTTCCTCCATCCGTCGTTCTACACCACCATTCTGTCCTCAAATCCATCGTTCCGTTCTGGTGCTTCCTTCCCTCATGCAAATAAAACAAAGGTTTAAATATTAAAAGGTGGGTGGAGCTATCAAGGTTGAGCCCCATGGCCCAACGGTGGTGGAGTCGTTTAGGAGGGTAGATGTCTCGATTCCAAACCCCCACCCCTTCAAAATAGTGCAATAATTTTGGCACGTTAATAAAGTTTGGTGTGATGTTAAATGGGGTCACCGCGTGGTGGCGGGCACAGGTTCAATACCCGCCGACTCCTCATTAAACAAGGCATATAATGGTTGGGGTGTTGGTGTGTGGGCCAGGTCCACTGGAGGTGGCCCGCCCACCCCTTTAATATTGTTTAATGTATATGGAGCTTGACTGGAGGGTTCGGCGGGGTCATGGTTTCCGACCCATTTTAAACCTGTATTTTGTTATGTGGGTTGGGTAGTCCGGCGAGGGTCATAGTCTGTCGGCCCAAAAATTTTTGATTTATAATGCGGTTGGGAAGGGAGGTGGTGGGGGTCATGGCCTGCCACCACATAATATATATTTTTTTGTTTTTTGTTTTTTTAAAACAAGCTCATTTTTTTTTTCGAATTTGTCTAATATAGGGGATATTATACAAATTAATGATCCAACAAATTCGCTCACTTTCGGGAGCTAAGTTCCATGCCCGAGACTCGATTAATTTGTAGGATACTTAAACCTGGTCCGCAGCCCAACTTTTACCAAAACTTTGACTCACTCATTCTCCCTCATACGAGCTCGGATTGATGAACCATTTGCACCATTGCGATTAGGACGACAAGATCTACGCTCTGGTCCTGGTTCGAAAGAATTTTGATCACTTTGATTTTTGAGCTTCCATCAGCCCTCTTTGTCCTATGTGTGTCCCTGGAGCCACCTGGATCATCTCCAGACTTAGTGCTTTAGCAAACAATTTACGATAGAACCAACGAAGTTGTTGAAGATATCTCATTTACATAGTTACCTGAGATCCACTTCCTTCTCATGCACTTCGTGTCATGAGGACGAAGTTACAAATGTAATTTCCATTTCATTATACAAATTGATGATTATCTCTTGTACTTTGATTGTAACAACCCTCTTATTTATAAAAGAGAGGTCTCTCGAATGATTAGGTTAATCATAATCTTTTTCTTGAATGGTTAATAGTTAATCTCTTAGTCTTCAGAGAGATCTGAGAAGGGAGATTAGGTTGGAAATAGAGCACTCTGAGATTTGTAATGTTGATATTGTAATCCTTCTTTTTCATTAATAATATGAGCAACAATTGTTAATATCAGTGTGTTGTTTACTTCTTAGCATTGTAAGTCTTTAGCTTACCTTGGTAGCTCGGTAAAGGCCCACCGAAGCCATCAAGGCAAGTTTTCCTTTGTTTAAGTTATTAAATAGTTTATTGTTTCCAGTTTTGTTTTATGAGTGATGCTTTCTTCGTTCAAGTTGTATTTGAGTTGTAGATTTAATGATTGATTGTTTGAAGTACAAGAAGGATAAAACTTGATATCTCACTATTCACCTTGTGCCACTAGTGAAGACTCATATTTCCTGTACTGATTTTGATTGCCTTGTTTAAATGCATTGAATTGATTAAGAGTAATAGTAGCAAGACATGAAGTTATATCCATCTTGTTATTTCATAAGCCGATAAATTGAGGAACTTGTTACCTGATTTAGAATATTCAGTTCATAGTGCTTGAGCGTGTGTGGCTTTTGATTAACTATGTGATGAAATTAATTACAACTTGTAGAATGAAGTGTTAGTTTGACTCACTATCTAGACTATACGTAGCAAACAACGAAACTTATCTATTGTCGGCACATATAGTGCATCATCTCTACTATATATATATAGATAGATAGATAGATATATAGATAGATAATTTCCCCAACAGATCTATAGTCCCAGAAGGATGTAGTCGGAGATACTTTAGAAATGAATTCTATGAAAGTAGCGTTTATAGCCCCCGATATCCTATGAAAATTCTTGATTATTTTGCCATCATAAGGAGGTCCTCACCCATAGTGTCAAAGAAGTGAAGGAAGAACTCCACTGGCCATCCATTGGACCCGTGACTCTTGACCGAAACCATGGATTTTAAGACCGCCTATAGTTCTGATATAGAAATCGCCTTTTCCATAATTGCATTATCATCCTCATCAATCATGTTCTAATAAATCTGTAATTTCTCTAACTGATTATTAATGTTAATCCCCTCCCACGTAGGATATAAATTCTCATAGAAACATATAGCTTCATCATGGATATCTTTCTAGGTGGATATCAAATGACCATCTTCGCCCTCCAACTCCCAAATGGAATTTTCACTCTAACGCTAAGAGGAAAATCTATGAAATAATTTTGATTTTTATTGCCCTCTACCCTACACTTTATCATCTAGATTCTTAACGTGTCAATAGGCTTTGTTACAAAACATGTGTAAATATCATGCTATTACCACTTGCCCAAAGCGGCGTAACTCATGTTCATATGACATTTTTCTAATTAATTAAATGGCAGAAAGTCCATAACCACTTATATTAAATATTAAAATAATTTTATATATTTCTATTTAATATGTTTGATTGACATGTTTTTATACAATTGGAAAAATTATTATAATTTTGTTGTGAAATTAGCATAGAACAACTATCACTCATTATTATCTACAAATACAAATTAAAGAAAATATATATATATATATATATATATATATAAGATAATTAATGTAATAAAGTGATTAAATAAAATTGAAAATAATTAATATTAATATAAAATAGAATTGTGAGAAAAAGACAATTGAAATTAATATTAAAATGAAATGTTAATTTTGTCTCTAAATTTTTATATTATTATTTATTATTATTATGGTTGATTCTAATGCATTAATTAAGGATTAGGTTTTATTATTTATTAATTTAGGATTTAGTAGGTTCTTTTTAATAATTTTGTTTATTTAATATTTGTTCATCTTCTCTTTTGGTTGTTTGACTCTTCTTTCATTCATTTATTGTCCTGGAGATGGATCCCTTTTGGGATTTGAAACTTCGACAAGATTAAAATTATACTCTTGAGAATCCGAACCATCTTTTCTAAACAAAGACCACATAAAACTTGAAACCTAATATTATTATACTATTTCTTTTTATATAATTATGTGAATATGTGTGTTTATTTTGGAATATATTTTCTAGAATTTCAATTTAATTATCAATAATTATTAGGTGGATGGTAGGATTTAACTTCCACGTAATATTCTTGGAAGTAGTCATAAGTTAAAGGTTGGAAGTTATGTCTTTTTTTTAGCTTCAATTAAATTGATTAACTAGCACAATTATATAAATGAATAAAAAGTGTTGCATGCCACTTAAGTGGAAGTTAAACTTTGATACTGCAAGATTTTTTGAAATTTTTTTGCCTGGATTCTAACTTTTGGTAGTACGGGCAATTCCCATCCGGGAAATTCCTCTGCCTTCGTAGACCACTCCATTACAAATTGATATATAACGTGGAAAATTTAATCGCCTACCAAGACATAAGGACTTGCATAATTTTTTGGTGGGTAGTAATCACTACTAAGTTTACAAATTTACACTTTTTCTCCAACATGTTCAACTATTCAAGAAAATATAAATAATAGTAGGAAGTAACCCCCGGTGGGTATATTTATTTCCTTCTTGTTCCTATTCATTTTTTTATTAAATATTTAATTTATGGTGGGAAGTAACTGATGTAATGTAACTTACATTGGTCTCAATGGGACTCATAAACTAAGAAATCTCTCTCTTTAATTTCCATGGAATATTTTAAAATATTCTTAATAATATACACAACCGCTGAGATATATCCAAAATAGTTATATCATTTTCTCTTATATATATATAAACAAAGGTCATATGAAACGAGTTATGGTTTTTTTGGGTATGTGGTATTGATAAACCTTGGTATAGACCCATAGTATTGTATGAAAGTCTATTTAAAGATTAAGAATCGCCATGATAAAGTTAGGGTAAATTTCCATCAATAAGAATCTCATTCCATGTTTATATAAATTTATATTTGTTTAACTTATGTATTAATTCTTTTTATAATTAATAATTATACTAATTTAAAATAAAATAATAATTTAGTTGCATGATTTTTTTAATTTTAACAATTGTGTTTTATAATGAAATAAGTGTTTTGATATTTATTATGAATTATGATTTGATGCTTCTATGACCTCAATATCAAAACTATATTAATTAACATGGATACCCAAATATTTTGTTTAAAGTTTGCATTGAACTATTTTTAAATAATTAAAGAATTACACACCACTTTCAAAATCAAAAGTATATATATATATATATATAGAGAGAGAGAGAGAGAGAGATCTATATTCAAAACAACGCAAAACACTTTGTACATATATTTCATGATGAATGAAAGAACCCAAGATGTTTATAAGACTTTTTTTTAGAAGAAAATTCAAAAAAATCATAAAGGCATGCAGTATGATGTTTTGCAATGATAACATCATTACCTGCAATTTAACAATCTAAAATAGAAAGACAAAACCAAAAAAAAAATTTGTTAGGAAAACCATTTAGATTTTAAAATTGTAAGGCGAGGTTGGTGAATGTAAGTGTACATGTTGAATTTATTTGTTTGGGGAGTTTTTTTTTTGTTTGTCATGTTGTTTTAAATATATGAACAAAATATTATTATTTTTTATATCCTTAAAAGCATTATAAAAAATAAACAAATTTATTTATGTTCAAACATGAAAAGATTTCATCATTTAATTTCCTAGTAAGCGATAAGGACTTGCATAATTTTTTGGTGGGAAATAAGCACTATTGAGTTTACACATTTACACTTTTATTCCTACATGTTAAAGTAAAGAAGAAAACATAAATAATTGTAGGCAATAAATCATGTTAAAGTGTTGAAGAAAACATAAATAATTGTAGGAAGCGGCACAGAACTGTTGAAGTTGCAATAATTCAGGTGGAGCTGGGAGGTCTTTGTAGTAAGATCATAGTGCCAGCAGAGTGACTCGAGGGCAAGTCACGATCTTTGTGTTGGGGGCCTGTTGGGATGGGGTCCCCTGGATTAGTTTGGGGTTAAGATAACCCAATATTTGGTATAGTTTTGTAAATAATGTAAGGTCTCCACGATTTGTGTATACGAAGCGTGTATATGAATAAGAGTAAAAATGGCTTAACTCCTTGTTTTATGTAAAGTTTTGATTTGGTTTTGAGATTCACCCATGGTTCGCAGACCATGGCATTGTATGAAAAGTCTATAAATAGTGAATCTTAGCAGAGGGTCAAGTAGACTTATAAGAACAAGAGGGAACTAAGAGAAATTTGGGTTGATTGAAGGGTCGAGGTCAGGATCTAGGGAAGGAAGGCTCTGCTTCCTGTGCTTAGATAGGGAAGAAAGGCTCTGCAACTGAGTGCGCGGAGGCCTAGGTAGAGTCTGCAGCTGAGTGCACGGACCCCTGCAGCTATGTGCACAGGGAAGTTTGAGTCTGTAACCTTGAATTGAAGATCAATAAAGACTGCTTTCTGAAGAATTCCTGAGTATTTTTGTTTATCTCTATTAATGTATATGCTGCTGATGAATGATTTTTGTTTATGAGATATTAATTGAATGTTACATGATTCTCTTGAATAAGTCTTAATAATGTACACAATGCATGTTTAAATACTGTCGCGAAGACTCTAGTGATTTCTCTTATGTTTACTAATGACTTAAGTAAATCTGCGTGAACACTAATTTAAAACTTCTCTCTGATGCACGTAAGTAGGTGAATTGATTGTTAGAGGTCCGCAAGGACTGATCATAGACCTTTACAAAGGTCTGAAGGTTGCTTTAACAAAGTTGCAGCAATGTGCCCTAAGAGTGTATCGATCTACACGAAGGTAGATCTTAGGTGCTAGAAGACATCACACTAGTCTCTAGATGCAGAAACTTGGTTCTTGCTTCCCCCCATACTGCCTTGAGTGAGACTACAGCCTGCACTACACGAGTTTTTTACGAAAGGGACAGTAGTGTAGGGTTTTTTTGGTTGGCATAGCTAACTCTGAACCTGGGTCAGGACCCCTTAAGCCAACAATGGGGCATTGAAACTAATCTAACAATTACCGAGAAAAACACATTCCTAGACTAGAAGAGATTATAACAAAAAATAGAGGGAAATTTGTCACCTACGAAGCCTACAAAAGAATAACATCTCTCCACACCCGAACCCTTCCTCTATTATTTTCCAGTTCCATATCTCCACAATAAAATCCAATCCAGACAGCCAAATAGTTAGACCTAGATTATTTTACAGAGGGAACTTAGAATTTGATTGAAACACATGTGAAGGAAAATTTAGATGAGCCCCTCCAATTGTTAAGTTTCCTTAAAAAAAAAGCGAGAAACCATGTTGGAGCTCATAATCACAAAGGAAACTATAAACCACAAAAATTCAATCTCTTCAACCATATTTCATGAGCGATCCCCTTCCTAGTTCATAGGTAACAGGCCTGTTGATTCTCAATATCTTCTACTCCTCTCCTCTTAGTATTTCAGATATTCATCCTCACATCTACCATGCAATAGTTAAAGCCCTCTCTTAGCTGCTTAAATCCACTACACATCACACTTCCTATCTCCCATTGTAATTACCAATGTAGGTTTGTTATAATTCCCAACTTACCTTTCGCACAAGTATATCAATTTAGAGAATCACACTCATCTTGCATATGCATCCTCATATCTAGTGCCATAATTTCACACATTGTCTAGGTACCAGGTCTACGTATGCTCCTTATTTCCTTCCCATGAGATTACTGCCATGTTATCACATGAATTTTGAAAGTAGGGCTACAAAGCTCTTCTCTCAACCCTCGATCAAGCTTGTTAATTGTGAGTTTAAAGAAAATTGAATTATATGGTTTATCATTCTTTATGACATGATATAGATACAAGATGCAATTGCTTGACGATCATATGAATACTAGAAGAAATCCTTCCTTACATGAGTGTTAAATACATCCTCTCTTATATGGTTGTTAACAAATTACCATTGTATTTAAAAAAATATGTTGTTTTACTAATACTTTTAAAATTATCAAAGAAAGTAAATGCTACAATTTTTTTTCTTATGAAAATACATTTATTTTTATCTCATTCTAAAGAATGAATTCGTAAAGATGTGCCAGACTATTTATTAAAATATGACAAATAAATTAATATTTTACATATTTTTTTATTAAAACCTTCAAAATTCATATAAACCTTAAAAACTACGACATATGTTATCTAGTAAAAGAAAAAATCATACATAATCATATTTTCTTTTTAATAGTACTTTTCTTATTTTATTTTTTTAAACAGTAATGAGTAGTAATTTTATAAAACGCATCCCCTCGTCGCAATGAAAACCAAAAGGATTACAAGATTTCTTGATCCAAATTCTATGATAGGAGAAAGATTGATGGGGGGTTCTTCATCCTTTTCATGATAAGAATATACTATAGACTTCCTATTAGCATTTTTACAGTTATATATCCTGCAAAATTGGCCGCAGAGAAACATAGTTTTACAATAATTATTCACTTACTTAAGGGGAACCCTTGACGTTGCATCCCTCAATTCAAAATTTATAGCTCCTTCTACTAGTTGTGGTCTCGTTGCTATAATTTTCATCAGCATATTCTCCAACTTATGATGAATATGATCAATTTCATCATTTTGGTAATCCAGCTGTTGCTGAAAGGCTAGCAACTTGTCTAATTGGTTCACTACCTAGAATGAGAGTTGTTTAATAAGCTACCAAATTAGATCAATGCTTTCTATGAAAGGAGGATGGGGACATAGAGGGAACTCTGGTGGACCTTCTCCTTCATCTTGATGTCTGTTTGAGTCCATTTGGTCCCTGCAATTGTTCCTTTTCCTATTCCCAGGCCTATCTCCTTACGACACTAAACCAAAACCCTCACAGAAATGGAACCAATTATTCAAAGAGAAAACACCTACTAATGAGCTTGCAAATAAAATAGGAAATTTGTACCAAGATTGTAAAAAATGTGTTACCAAGTTTGAATCTAATTATGAAAAGAAACCTTGTGAGCCCTTATTACTTTCCTTATGCTTTGTCTACTGGGTATGCAATCCGAACTTGCCTTTGTCCAATGTTGCCTATATAGGCTTCATATTTGATTCATGATAGAGATGTCTCTGAAATATTCTAGGACTTAGCATGGCTAAAAGTCTAATGCGACCAATCCTAGTCAAGAAAAGCCTTGGTCTTGACTTCTCCTTCAATGGAAAAGACTCAAGGGATGGAGAAGAATGAGCCTAACTTCTTTCCTATTCAAATCACAATCCATCCTTATCAGATAAATATTATTCTTTTCTAACTAGGTTCCCTCCTCCATGAATGCTCAATGGGATTTATGATCCCTCCACACGAAGTCAATCCTTCTTGCTAGTGTTGTTGATAAGGAGTGCAAGACCTAGAGGATCACAAGCATACATTTCAGAATTACAAGCCAAGGCCCATAGAGAAGCCTTACAAATAACAAAGGACATGACGGTGCATGACAAGCATGATGTTCTGATGCCCCCTTCCATATGAGACCACTGTCGTTTGAAGAACTCATATCATATGTCATTGAATGCACCTTATTTGCAATAATTCCCATGGATTTGGTAGTTAAATTTTCCTTTCCCCTAGTGGCTCTTGATAATTTAAAATCTAAAATCATAGAGAGATATTATATATACATATGCCAATTCATGGAATGATTTTCCAAATCCTTTTTCCATTGACCTTTGTTCGGCCCTTCTCCAGTCCACACGCTTGAATGGCTTGCTAGTCTATCATTGAATTTTGGCTTCTAAGGACATGATAGAAGATTTTGTGCTGGAAGGATTCCAATATTCTCTTGATCCTTTGCAAAAGAATATTTAATTTATTGTCTTTATAGGTAGCATATTTTTGCAGAAGGTGGATTGTTATGATTGAGTCTCCTACAATAACAATCATGGAGATTCCAAGGTCCTTGGATAAGGACAAGACTAGGAGAAGACCATACAATTATGCCATGTTGTTGGTTTCTTCACCAAGCCCACATGAAAACTTGATTTTTTTATGCTCGACAGGATCCCAAAGAATCCCTCCCCCTCCTGCCACCCCTAGTATTTTCCTTAAAATATTACTAACTTCAATATGTTAATATTCATTTTAATTACATATTCATGTTTGCAACTTTTCCAAAAAGTTAATCAATGATTTTATTGAAACTAATATTACAATTACATGCATAGATTCATTTTAACTATGGATTTACCAAGGGTTAGAGGTATCAAATCTCTCAAATTGTGAACCCCTTCTTGAGTGCAAAACTCCAGAAAAAGTTTGCACCTCGAGAGATTTGATCATTCTTACAGTTTGATAGACCTAGAATCAAGATGGTTCTATGTCAATTCTTAACAATATTATTAAATTTATCTAAATAGTACATCTCTAAATATTTTTATTTTTAATTTTATGAAAAATCATAAAAAATGTTCTACATATAATTACATATATACATTCTTGGAATATCCTTTAACATTTTTTAATATCTTTTAATTTAATTTGTTTGTATGCTTTTATTTATTTTTTTAAGTTAGGCACTTTGCATTACATCAAATAAGGATTATCGAGACCAAAAAAATTTGTTACTAGTAAGCTCGAAGGGAAACCAGAGAAGTAACATAAGTTTAGAGTCTCGAGGTTTCTAAGACCCGGTCTAACTAGAGCATCTTGTAAATAGAAACTTATAACAAAAGGCTAGTTGTACCAAACCTTGACATACATTGACATGTTTTGACAAAACAAATTACTAGTGTTGCAAGAAAAAAAACCACAATGTCATAACATTTATTGGGATAAATCTCCAGGCATCCATACTGGCTGGTCACTACCCTCATTCAAGGAGAAGGAGATGTTGGCTAATCTCCTAGCTAGACTACTTATACTATCAATTTTTTCCTCCAGATATTCCAATCTCATAGAATTATCCTGTTAAGTCCTCTTGTGCCTTCCTATTCCACTTGGAATATCCAAATGAATTTTAAGCTTGTGCAATCTTGTAGCCATCATCAATCAAGTAATGGGAGTGCACACAATGCACTTGGTGGGATCCAAAACCCTTTTAATGTGAATTGGCATCATCTCAAGGCCAAGTGGTGGCTAACATCCACTCAAAAACAACTTATTCGGGGTAACTGTTTTAATATTTTATGCACAACATTTATTTTATATATAAAATTTAGAAGAACTTATTGTCAATATTCAATTTTATATATTTATTAATTAAACTTAAGTATAAATCTATGAAAATAATGATTATAAATATAAATTATTTTTTTAATGTATATAGTAAAATGGATCTAATGTAACACCCTCCTCCCACATTTACCAAAGTTAACATGTCCGCTAGGATAAACATGTGACAAGAGGCTACTATAATCTAATTCAACTCTTTATGTACAATTAGGGAAGTGGAACTAACACAACACAACCAATCTGACCTTTTGTACATACCACAAAACCTATAGGATCCAACCAACCCTTCCAAGTGATCAACCCTTGAGACAAATTGACACTTCACTTCCCTAGAGCCTCAGTTGCTCCCATGACATGGGCATGCATGTGATTGGGGCCCTCCAATTTCTCTCACAACATAGGCATGCAAGGGACTAGGGTATTTTTTAGTTAGTTATGAGCCTGCGACCCCAAATTCTATGCCACTTTTTCAGGGCCAGAACTCCATGAAACTTTTAGGAATGAAAAGTAACATCAGAAAAATGGTACAAATGCAAATGCTTGAATAAATACTTGACTAGACCCCTACTAACCATGACATGTATTTCATCAAACATGTCACAAATATGCATTCTATAGGTCATAACAATAGATCTCAGCATAGGGGTCTCATACTTATATGAGAATCGTAAGAAGCATTGATGCCTTATCACATTATGTGCATTATCATCTATTATGTCATATATTCATTGTACATCCATTTACAAATTAAAACATGATGAGAGCCATACATCATCACTATCATAAAACATGCTCATAACTAGAATATAATCAACATAAATAACAAGGATACCTTAGCCATAAATGCCTCATATGAACCAATAAATTTGCTCATAAAATACCAAGGAAAGGAACTCTTATTAATGAATGAAAAAGCCAACCTGGTATGGGACTACCACTTTCTACCCGACCATAGATTAGTTGATCCAAGTCTCTCTTCAACCAATCACCCCTGTTCCATATTCCAAGCATGAATGTGGGACTTATAACCAAAATCAACCAGGGATTTCTAAGGCTACACCACCTCACCCTCAACAATAGAACCAATATTTATTGCAATCCCCACCAGATCACTAGGGCATAAAAAATGAACATACAATACTAGGCTTTACTACAATCCTCACCAGATCACTAGGCTAAAAACAAGCATGGATGCCATCGGATCTCTCCACCTACATCGTGAGGAATTTATCCATCTCAATCTCTCAGCTTTATCGTGTATCCCTCCATTTTTGTTCAAGGGATTCCTAGGCCTACGAGATCTCCGCCCTTTGGGCTTTACTGTGTATCCCATCCTAGGATTCCTAGGCCCAATCAAGGGTACTCACCACTGAGCTTTACCGTGTATCCCACCATTACTTTTCAAGAGATTCCTAGGATTAATCGAGGTGTTCACATTCAAGATTTACCGTGTATCCCATCCCAATATTTCTAGGCCTTGTGAATAATTATTGGACCATCCCACTCAGCTTCGAGTCCATTCGACAATCCAACTCAACCACATACAAACGAACCCACCAACACCAAAGTTATCTAGAAATGGGAAGGAAAGGTTGAAGAATATTGTCACACCTGGCAAAACACATGCCCATGACAACAAGAGAACTAAGAACACACATGCATAACCATGCATGCCAAAACTAGCAAGGAAATCACCATGCAAATAATCCCACTATAGTTGCTTGATCCCATTCTTCCTTGCTTGATATTTACTTCCTCTTACCTTATTTTCTTTTCTTGATCCAATGCTAAAGTGCTCCAAGAAAACTCTGTGTCCAAGAGTATGAGAGAGAGAGAATAGAAAGAGAGCTCCAAAACTAACTGGCAAAAGGTTAAACTAACAAAGGATACCAACTGATCCTCAAAAGCCCTTTTATCAATGAGGCCTTTATTTTCTTCATTTTCCATTATTTTCCTTCATTTTCCCCCTCACATGCAACCTATTAGGTTTCACCATACTTTTCTCCTAATCTCCTTTATTTTCATAAATAAAATGCTAATTAATGCCATTTTTCCTTTCCAAAACCTTTGCCAATTTCCTTAGCCATAATAAACCAAATGAACACCCACACTAGGATGTCTTTCCCAACATTCAACTTGGAATAAGTGTCCCATAATAGTGGTTGTTGTTTTTCCTTTATTAACTTTTTTTACATGGAATTTTCACCAGGGCTATTACAAAATCCTCCCCCTTGGGGGAACACTGTCCTTGGTATTTAATGACACCTACAACCATCAAGACAGTTGACATACTTCCTATGGAGATTTACAACTTAACTTGATGCAATATTTAGAATGGCCAACCTCCTTAGAATCAAACCAACATGACCACATAGCTACATAATCATAATGACATGACACCCATACCGCTTATTGGAGATTTATAACACAACTCATGGTGGCATTTACATCCACATACATATACATACACATACCCAAAAAATCATACCAAACATATACCAAAACCATTCACTCAACTAGTGAATAAAGAAGGATACATAGCCTGCATCTGATCATCCATCTCCTATGTAGCTTCATCGAGTCCAAAGTTCTTCCATTGCACTTTAACCTGCTCAATTGCTCGGTTTCGTAGCATGAGCAGATTTCTCTGTAATATACACTGCGGATCCTATTGGAATTCTCCTTTTGGATCCAGCTGCAATATAGACCAGCCAATCACATGTTCAACATATTTAACATACTTCTCAATAAATTACACATGGAAAACATCATGGAATTTCACTATTAGAGGCAATGCAAGTCAATAGGCTACTGTTATGATCCTTTCAAGTATCTTGAAAGGTCCACAAAACCGAGGTGTGAGCTTGACACATGATCCATTCCACAAGGAGCTCTTCTTGGGTGTGATGCACAAGTACACCTGTTCCCCAACCTGAAACTCCTTAAATAACTTGTTATGATATGCATAAATTTTTCATCTGTCCTGTGATGTCTTCATATTATTCTTGATTACTTTCATTTCATGTTCCATCTCCACCAACATATTCGGTCCAATCAACACCCTATTCACTAGATCACTCCAACTGATGGGATTATTGCAACTCCACCCATAAAGTGCCTCAAAGAGACTCATCCTCAAAGACTCCTGATACGCATTATTATAAGAAAACTCAACCAATGGAAGGTACTCCTCCCATCTCCTCTGTTGATACATCACATACATCCTCAACATAGCCTCTAATATCTTATTGACCCTCTCTATTTGTCCATATGTATGTGGATGATAAGATGTACTAAAGTCCAACTCTGTACCTAAACCTGGAAACAACTCTTTCTAGAATCTATAAGTTAACTTAGCATCCCTATCTGACACAATATTCTTTGGAAAACCATACAATATGACCACGTCCTTAATGAAGAATTGTGCTACATCACTAGCTGAATAAGTGGACTTCACTAGAATGAAGTGCGCTACCTTTGTCAACCTGTCCACCGCAACCATGATAGAATCATGGTGTCTATATGTCCTCAAAAAACTTGTGATGAAGTCCACAGAAGTGACCTCCCATTTCCACTTTGGAATCAGAATTGACTATAGTAGTCCACCTAGGTGCTTACACTCTACCTTCACCTACTGACAATCCAAGCACCTAGCCACAAACTCTGCCACACCCTTCTTCAGATTTTCCCAATAATAGAATTTCTTCACTGCAGTAATTATCTTTTGATATACTCGGTGTCCTAAATATGGTTTCGCATGAAACTCCCTCAAGATAATATTCTTGAGCTCACTACTATCTGGCACATATATCCTACAAAAAATATTTCATTAAAATTGGAATTAAATAGTGGATTTAGAATTTCAAAATAACCAAAAAACTCAATTCTGGTGATGTCCTTGTAATAAAATGTTTCCAATTTTAATGAAATATGTGTTCTACCCCTAAATCTGATCAAGCCATCTGCTGAGAGATGACAATTCACATCCTGTGCATATGTACCTATACCTATAATCTGTTGTAACCTGTGCCTAAGATCCATGTACCTGTTATCCTACTTACATTCCTGTAAGATTCAATCTTATAGATTCGTCCCATAAGTGTAGGTTTTAACCCCGTACAAAAATTACCTGCATAGGAATTCTAAAACACATAAAATAAACAATGCGAGAGCATAACACATAAAACACATATACACAGATTTTCCCCTGTTTCCCAAAACCAGGACTACCAACCTGATTTTTCATTATGTTCCTTTCAATGTTACAATACATATTTATACACGCTGAAGCATCCAATGCCATGGATTGAAAACCATAGCGTCCAAAACCATGGAACGAAAACCATCGCATCCAAAACCATGTGCGAAAACCATGCACAAAACCATAGGTAGGTCCGCCCAACCTAATATAGGGTCCAAAAAAAAAATTCCAGGGGTGCTGCCCCAGACCCCGTTGAGGGGGGCTACCCTCCCACTTGTGACCCCCCTTTTACACAACGAAGGGGGGGCTACGCCCCCCCTCTAACCCCTCGATTCACTATGTAGGATAGTCGTGGAAAGAATATAACACAGCCCAATGTTCTCCCACTTGTTGTTTTCTTTCCATAGGAGAGCTTAGTCATTTATCCAACCCTGCAACGCCCATTGTTTCTCTACACCAAGAGAACTTCTCAGAGCTCACAAATTTTGTCAATGCATCTATAGTATTCTTCAAAGTGTCCAACTTTACCAACAACACCTTTTTGTCTTCTATCATATCCCTCACAAAGTGATACTGAACATCAATGGACTTTGTCTTTGAATGGTAAGTAGGGTTCTTTACCAAGAAAATTACACTTTGGCTGTCACAGTCTATCCTTATAGCTCCCTGTACTAACCCCATACTTGAACACAATCTCTGCAACCAAACTTCTTCCTTGCTTGCGTGAGTGGCTGCCATGTATTCTGCCTCTGTAGTTGATAGTGCCATTAAAGATTGTTTCTTACTCATCCAACTGACTGCACCTCCAAATAGGTTAAACACATACCCACTTGTATATCTTCTCTGATCCAGATCTCTAGCCCAGTCTACATCAACAAAACCACAAATATCCAACACTCTATCCAATCCTGGTCTTCCTTGGTAGCACAAACGATAATCACTAGTGCCAAGCAAATACCTAAAAACCTGCTTCACTGTTGTCTAGTGCTCCTTCCTTGGTTTTGACATAAACCTGCTCAATACTCCCACTGCATGTGCAATGTCTGGTCTAGTACAGACCATTGCATACATTAGGCTACTAACTGCACTTGCATATGGAACACGAGACATGTCCTCTTCCTCTTCTTGTGTCTTGGGACACTGTTTGGTAGATAAATTTACACCTAGAGGAATAGGAACCTTCACCGGTTTATTATCCTGCATATTAAACCTCTACAGTATTGTCTCGACATACTTCCTCTTGTTTAACCAGAGCTTCCTCTTTGCTCGATCTCTTTTAATTTCCATGCCCAAAATATAGTTTGTAGCACCAAGATCTTTCATGTCGAATTTGGAGGACAATTGGGTCTTCAAATCCTGGATAATTTCTTTGTCATTTCCAACCAGCAACATATCATCCACATACAAGACCAGATAAATAACACGGTCACCAATTAATTTAAAATAGAAACAGTGATCTTCTTTACTTCTGGTGAAGCCAAGTCCCCGTATAAATGTATCAGATTTCTGATACCACATCCTTGGTGCTTGTTTTAACCCATACAAAGACTTGTTTAACTTGCATACCAATTCTTTCTTACCCTTCACCGCAAAACCTTCAAGTTGCTTCATGTAGATCTCCTCTTCCAGATCCCCATGAAGCAATGTTGTCTTCACATCCATCTTTTCTACCTCAAAATCAAAAGCAACATCAACAAATAAAAGTAATCTAATAGAAGCTACCTTGGCAAAAGGAGAAAAAATATCACCAAAATCAATTCCCGGCACCTAGGAATAACCTTTTGCTACCAACCAAGCTTTGTATTTCTCCACTTTTCCTTCTAAATTTGTCTTCTTCTTGAACACCCATTTTTTGCCAATGGGTTTCCTTCCAGCCAGTAACTCCACCAGATCCCAAGCCTCATTTTTGTGCAAAGATGCCTTTTCATAAACCATGGCCTCTTCTAGAGTTTTCCATCCTCTGAATCTACTGCTTCCTTCACAGTTCTAGGATCATCATCAGTAACAGATAAAACAAAATTTGAACAGAAAATAGATGGACTATACCTTTCCGACTGCCTTCTTTCTCGAATTGATCTTCTCACACCCGAAGTTTGTGGCTCTTCATCTTCTGATTCCTCCTATGCTGTAGAGTCTAATTCTTCCTCCTTAAGCTCAAACTCTATATTCTCAGGTTCCTCTGGTTGGACTTCATGTTTAATAACATCTTTTACCTCTCTAAACACCACATCTCGGCTGTACACAACCTTCCTACTTACTGGTTTCCAAATCTTATAACCCTTTAAACCATCCTTATACCCAATAAAGATGCACTTTTTAGATTTACTATCCAACTTGGTTCTTTTCTCCTTTGGAACATGTACATATGCATCACATCCAAATACCCTCAGATGTGAAAGAGAGGGTTTCTTACTAGTCCATACCTCTTGTGGAGTCTTATCGTCCAACGCTGATGAAGGTGATCTGTTGACCAGGTAACATGTTGTCTCCACTACCTTTGCCCAGAATTCCTATCCTAACCCAGCACCACTGAGTATGCTTCTTGCCATTTCCATCAACGTCTTGTTCATTCTTTCGAAAACTCCATTTTGCTCAAGTGTGTATGGAGTAGTCTTCTGCCATGCTATACCACACTTCTTACAAAATTCTTCAAATTCCTTACTGGAAAACTCTCCACCGTTATCTATCCTCAAAACCTTTATCTTCTTCTCTGCATGGTTTTCCACCAGAGCCTTAAATTCTTTAAACCTGTCAAAGACTTCAGATTTATTCTTAAGGAAATATATCCATGTATTCCTTGAGAAGTCATCTATAAATGATACATAGTACACAGACTTACCCAGTGATGGAACCTTCACAGGTGCAAACACATCACTGTGCACAAGTTCTAATATCTGTTTCGCCCTCTTACCACTAGAGGGGAAACTCACCCGATTCTGCTTCCCATATACACAATTTTCACAGAAATCAAAATCCAGAGAGATATTACTCATACCTTCTACCATACCTTTACCATGAAGTATTCGAAGGCCCTTCTCTCCAATATGTCCAAGCCTTTGATGCCACAACATGGTCTTCTCTCTAGAGACCACTAGATTTTCTGATCCACTTTCAGGAACCATAGACCTATTGCACCCATCAACAACAGTGCTACCTTGCAGCTTGTACAGAGTTCCAATCTGAACTCCACGCATCAATACCAGTGCTCCCCGAACCATCTTGCAGGTATCCTTCTCGAACACTATTTTTACGCATGCATCATCGAGCTTGCTTATAGAAATCATATTTCTGGCCAATGCAGGAATATCTAGAACACTCAGAAGTGTTCTAACCATTCCACCTTGCAACTTCAACTATACTTTTTCGCGACCAAAAATTCTAGCCTTTTTGTCATCCCCCAAGAATACATCACCACCATCATATTTCTCATACTTGTAGAGCTACTCTCTATAGGGAGTTAAGTGAAAGGATGCACCTGAGTCAATCAACCATGCCTCATGATCTACAAGTGTACTTGAAGAGGCCAAGTACACATTCCCACCTTCATTTAAGGTGGTTTTCACCTCTGCAAAAGGAGCATCATCAGATCCCTTTCCTTTGTCAGGAGCTTTAGATTTACAGTCCCTTTTGTAATTCCCTTTCTTTCCACATTTCCAACACACCACCTTTATAGATCTTCCTGGAGATTTAAATCTCCCTCTAGATTTAGATCTCCTACTCGATGACTTATTTTTATTTCTGTTCTAGGACCGTCCTCGTACATACAAGGCATCACCATTCTGGCTCTCCATATTTTTTTGTCTCATCTCCTCCATTAGCAAGGATGAGACTATTTCATCAAACTGCAAGGCAATTTCATTGCTACTTATTGCAATAACCAGACTACCCCATGAATCTAGTAGATAACACAACAAACTGATGCACTTATCTTCATCTGAAATTTTAATTTCAACCAATAATAACCGATTTACCATAGTATTAAATGTGTTCAGATGTTCTGTCACCGAGTCTCCATCTTTCATCCTCGGGTTATGTAGGTATTTCCATAGGAACAGTTTATTCACTAAAGACTTAGATTGGTACAAAGTCCCTAACTTGTCCCACAAATCCTTCGTCGTAGCTTCCCCTGATACATTCAGCAATATTGAATTTGAGACACACGATCGTATTGTGCTCTTTGCCTTTTGATCCAACTTCTTCGATTCTCCATCGGACAACCCCGTTGGTTTAGTACCTGGATCTACCGTGATCCACTAATCTTTATCCACCAACAGATCCTCCGTTTTGAGTTTCCATAACTAAAAAATCTGACCATTAAATTTCTCGATCTCTATCTTTCCACTTCTCACCATCTTCTTTCACCACTAGAATCGATCCTGCAGATCTCCCACTGAACAGGGTCTACCACACACCCGTGCGAAACCCCTCAGCAACAAAGGCGTCCCCTTGAAGCCAAAACAACGCTGATACCAAATGTAGGTTTTAACCCCGTACATAAATTACCTACATACGAATTCTAAAACACAGAAAATAAACAATGTGAGAGCATAACACATAAAACACATATACACAGATATTTTCCCCTGGATCCCAAAACCAGGACTACTAGCTTGATTTTTCATTATGTTCCTTTCAATGATACAATACATATTTATACACACCAAAGCATCCAATACCATGGACCGAAAACCATCGCATCCAAAACCATGTACGAAAACCATGCACAAAACCATAGGTAGGTCTGCGCAACCTAATATAGGGTCCCAAAAAAAAAATTCCCAATGCACTGCCCCAAACCCTGTAGAGGGGGGCTACCCACCCCCTTCAAACCCCATGGACAGGGGGGTCTACTGCCCCCCTTGTGACCCCCCTACTATGCAATCGGCACAATGAAGGGGGGGCTTCGCCCCCCTCTAACCCCCCAGTTCACTACTTAGGCTACTTGTGGAAAGAATATAACACAACCCAACAATAAGAACTCATAGCCGCAATGTGATTTTCCTGTATCCACCTGCTAAGAGGATTTGCAACCACGTACCCTTTACCCTTGATGTACCTAATCTCAAAGTCACTCACTAATCATGGCCAACCACCTAGCTTGCCTGGCATTCAGATTCAGCTAGTCAAATAGGTACCTCAACCCACTGTGATCACTCATCAATACAAACCTCCTGCCAAGAAGATAGTTCCTCCACATCTTCAACGAATGAATGATTGCTTCGAATTCAAGATCATGAGTCAAATAGTTATTCCTGTGTTAATTTAGTTTCCATGACTTGTAGCACACTACCTGTCCCACTTGCATAATGACTCCACCAATTCCTCTCTTGTAAGCATCTATACATACTAAAAACTCTTTTTTCTGGCTGCAATATTTAACAATGGAGCATTTGTCAATAAATTCTTTAACTGCTCAAAACTTGTTGTATATTCCTCTGTCCATTCAAATTTCTTACCTTGCCTCTATAATGACATAATCAGATATACAATCAGAGAGAATTTCCTGATAAACCTCCTATAATAACCTTCTAACCCCATAAATTATCTTACCTCTTCCACATTTCTAGGAGCTTCCCACTCCATGATAGCCCTTATCTTCTCTGGATCCACTGCTATGCCTTCCTTGGAAACAACATGTCCCAAGTAATACACCTTTGTCTGAAAGAAAGTGCATTTACTAAGCTTAGCATACAACTGATGCTCTCTCAACAACATCAATACTGATACTAAATGCTCGCCATGCCCTTCCTCATTCTTAGAATATATCAAAATGTCATTAATGAATGCAATAAAAAACTTGTCCAGATAAGGACGCACCACACTATTCATCAAGAACATAAAGGTTGCTGGAGAATTAGTCAAACGAAATGGAACTACAACAAACTCATAATTCCCATACCTGGTGTTACACAGTAATTTGTCACCATTGGTCACCATCCCTATCGCCCCGTTTCCGTACATTGGAGGACACATTCTGGGACCTGTGAGCAGTGACATAATCGAAAAACACTTGCATTATGTTCCCCTGAGTATGTACTTCATGTTCCCTGAAGACACCTCCTGCAAATTATCCCTGAAAAGCGCTCTTTTTCCATTGGCGCGGGTCCACAGTGTCTCATCCGCACCAATCATGGAGATCCTCAAAAGAGGGCGCGACCATTGGCACTCTGTCTTAGAGCAACAGTCGCGCCAACCAAGTTTGGTCATGCTTTTTGCTTTAACGCACGCCCGACTGTTGTTTCCTTCATTACATGGAGCTTTTTGAGGATAAAGATCAGTCTTATGTCGAGTTCTATCTTATCTCCATCCTTAATGGCTTCTGGGGATAATGTTAATCCACGATGGGTGTCCCGGTTCATTGTATCCTCTTCCCTTCTTCATCTATATAAGCTTGTCCTTATGCACTTGACAAGTTAGTTGGAGTCATTGGAGAGTTCCGAAGTGCTGAAGTTCTTGAGTTCTTAGTTTTTGGGTGATGCTAGTTGTGATAGTGAAGCATAGAGAGGTTACGCTGCCGAAGAGGAGATACATTGCAAGACACATATAGTTGCTCACCCAGCCAGAGGAGAGGTTCAACGTCAGAACCTTGGTTGTAACTTTTCCCGTCTATTATTTATTAATGAACGACTGCTATTATAGTTCCAATCTCATTGTCTATTATAGTGATGTTTGATTTATTTCCTTTCTGACTGAAATATAGTTGTGCCTTGGTGGATTTTATGCTTGTATTTGTTTCTTCCTTTGCATGTGCAGGTGTCCGTTTGCAAGGATCGCAAGGATTGTGACCTGCCGGAGCGAGGGAACGGGAATACCAACTCTGCTTCGACTATAGCGTTGGATTCCAGGTTGGTCTTCTTAATTCACCTTTAATGTGCAACTAGGAACTTGCGTGGCAACGTGAATCGATTGTGGCTAGTTCTGTCTTAGGCTAGTGGGATCGCCTCTGTCCGCAGAGGGGATTTACCTATCCAACAATTTGGCGACTCCACTGGGGAGTAGCTATTTTGGAGTTTGTCTTGCATGTTAATTTTCTCTTGCCTGTTTGAGTGAATGAGCTTTCTGGGTCAATCTTGAGATTGTTATTTACTGTTTGATCCATCTGAATGTTGTCGGCCGGACCCTGAGTCTTTTTATTTATTTTTTAAGCCGCCAATCTTAATTGGCGCGGTTTTTTATCTGACAGTTGCGCCAGTTGGCGCAGGTTGCCTGATAGACACTCGCGCCAATCGACTGTTAGCGCAAGTTGCAGGCTGACAGTCGCGCCAGCCTTGTGAATTTTGCCTGTGTGTTGGTTGGAAGCTCTTTTAGCTCAGATTTTTGGTTTTTTATATCTTTCACAGCCTCTGGAAGCGTGTTGAACCTCTGTTTGACTGGTTGTGCCTTTATCCTTCAGTTGTTTGCTTACTTCTATTGATTTTTGTCCTAGCCCTAGAACATCTAGTGGCTTGGCGTGTCTAGCCTTCTGTGGGAAGTTTCGGTCTTTTGATTTCCAGTCGTCTTGTTGGTTGTGTTTCACACCTATCTAGTGGTTGTTAAAGCTTGATTTTCTATGCTGTGAATGATGCACTTCTAGCTTGTTTGAATTTTGTTTGACTTCATTTGAACTTAGATCACATGGTTCATTGAGAGTCTTTTTATTTTTCCTTGCTTGGATAGTTCATCTTGGTGTTTCAGAATTGGTTCTATTTTCATTGAGTGAACTTGGTTTGTTTATACTTGTGAAAATCTCTTAAAGATTTGTTTAAATGCATCATGCCATCTTAAAGGAAAGAAAAACAAAAGATCTTTTGCATCATATTAGTTAGCATTTTTTGTTATTTGTTGCTTTTAAAAAGAAAAAGAAAAAGAAAAGAAAAGTTTTCATTTCTTGTTATTAGCTGCATTAGGATCTTTGCTGGATTGCGTTTTGATCATTTTGTTTGTGTAAAAATCTCAACCCTCCTGTAGATAGAATTCATTGAATGACATGATATAATTTTGGCATGCAGTTTTCATTTAGGAAGTTTTGAGAGATCACATACGGTAGGACCAAAAAACTGAAACATAATTAAAGATAAACTTTAAAATCAACTGAATGAACATAACAACGCATTGGAACCTAACGTGAACATTCTAGAGGTCTAGGTAGAGACGTGTTCCGGCGTCTTTAAACCTGGTAGTTTATCATCGAGTGGTTGGGTGATTCCTCCACGGTGAAACGATAGGTGCCAATACGGACTGTGCTCCCACGTACCATCGCGTATATATTGGGGGACCCCTATAGGATTAAAACCTTTATCCATAGGAAGCTGAGTCTGCCGCCTTACAAGCCGTAATGCACTGAACACAGCATTCGGGAAGATTGACTGCAGTACGGGAAGTCCTTGGTTTTCATCTGATTGCCAAGGTGTATAAGCAGTTTTACGGATTGTTTGGTAAACCTTTTGCCTAGAGTCTCCAGAGTAGTCACTTTTGATCCTTTTCGGACTCTCTAAATGAAAAGGTGCCAGTGAGCGTCTTGTCACTTCGTGCTCATTAAATATTCGAAGGAGACCAGAGTCATCTTTTGTCCTTTTCTCGACTCTTAAAAAATGAAAAGGTCAAGTTCAGTGTCTTAAAATTTATTTACCACGATAACATTACCTGGGTAGACTTTGTTTGCGTTAGTCTGAGTAGGGTCTTGTCTCGTTAGATTCCCTAGGATTCTGTGAAGTCCCATCCTGGCGGAATTACCAATTTCGTCTTCCGAGATACCGGTTGTGAACGACCTTTCTATTGTTCCAAGTATACAACCGCTCGATTCTCGTGCTCCAGGCGACGAGACTTATCAGTATCATTGGAACCCTGTTTGGGAACCTTCTGAAAACGGTGTCCCTTTTTGGGAATACACCTCTCCTCGGGTTCCACCTCCATTTTCTTCAAACATGGAAGACACATCCCCTACTACGACTGATGAATCCGGTATGCCAGGTGGTGAAAATCCCACCGTCATGGTCTCTACACCTGTTAGTGGTGCTCCAGGTTACAGAGCAATAAGCCATGTTATGTCTTCTCCCTTTCTGACTTCTATTTGGTCGCAACTCAGTTTTTCCAACACGGGGCTTTTAACTCCACTAAGTTACAGTACATCTGTTACCTCAGTCACAACCGCTCCAACGGTATCTGTGGCTTCATCGACTCCTATGTTTGGTCAATCTTTATTCGGAGGTTTTGATCCTACATCGAACGCCCCACCTGAAGGCCAATACGATCAGTATTTGCCACCTCATGGGTATTTGACGGGTCAACCGATGGTTGAGGTTTCAGTTCCATTGTCAATCAATTGGAGTTCCACCGTTTTCCACGGTGGTCAAGCTTCGTATACTCAACCCGACAAACCACAAGGACAATCCCTCCAAGGAAACCCTTTTGCCACCTCTCAACCTACTGGTAACCCAGGTCAACCTTCTACACAACAAGCTCAACCTGGTATCCAGCAAGGTTCCCCTACTGGACACACTGGTCAATCTTTTGTTAATCTCAATCAACCCAATGTCCAGTATGGTCCAATATCTGGACAAACTACTCAACCTCTTGGTCAGCCTACTGTCTAGTATAATCAACCTTCTGGGCAAGTTGGTCAGCCTCAAACGTAGTTGAGCCAACCAACTGCCCAGCCCTCTCAGCCATCTAGTCTGTTAGGACAACCTTCAGCTACGCAACAACAGCTCCAATCCCAGTAGGTAGGCCAACCTCTGTATCAGCAGGTACAACCTTCTGGACAGGTAGGCCAACCTCAGTATCAACAAGGTTATCCTTTTGGCCGGATAGCCCAACCTTCAGGACAGCCTACTGGCGCTGCTCAATCAGGTCTGTGGCCCCAAACGGGACCCCGAAACCCATTTGGTCTTCAAATGCAGGCTGGAACCCAATCCCAAACTTTTTATCAAACCCAGCCTGGTGCTCAAACTCAATTTGGAGCCCCACCACCGTATGGCTACCAGCAACCTCAAGGGAAACCTTTGTTCGCCCCGTATTAGAGTTACCAACAACTGCAGGCGAATCCTTCGCAGATGTATCAACAGCCATATGGTGCATCTGCAGCATCGTTTGGTAATCCTTATGCTGGGGGGCAAAATACAAATCCCTATGGCCACTACACTATGGGGCCAAATCGATCCGGACAAAACCCGTGGGGGCAACCACCACCTGGTTGGAACCCCGGTGCTCCCTCCTATCAGCAGCCCCAGATGTCTTTCAATCCTCAATTACCATTCTTAGCGACTTTAGAATTACCGGATGTGTCCAAATTGACCAATGATCCCATTCTTCATAACCCTTATTGGCCTCCGGTTCCAACCAAAATTCCTGGTGACTGTCCAAAATTCGATGGTAAAGCTAATGAAGACCCACAAGCCCATGTTATCACTTATCATTTGTGGTGTTCATCTAATTCATGGCTTGATGATTCAATCCGGCTTCGCCTTTTTCAGAGGACTCTCACTGGCGCTGCCGCTAAGTGGTATATCGAACTTAATCGCGGAGCCTTTCAAGATTTCAACTCTTTGGCTATGGCATTTCTCACTCACTTTCAGTTACCCATTCGATATGAAACGGGTACACACCTCCTCACGTCTTTACGACAAACGATAGCTACGCATATCTCTGATCATATCCATGAATGGAGACGGCGTAGACGTATGATCAAATTTTCGATTCCCGACCCACTTCTTACTGATTGGTTTACGACTTCGTTCGTTCCTCCAATAGCCCGGGATATCGCCATGGGGGCATGTGTCACTGAAGAGCAAGCTATTGCACGCGCTCAGTACCTCGATTTAGTCTATTCTCAATCAGGTACATTATATGATTATTTTCCTGATGCCCCAAGACCAGGAACATCTAAAGCACCGCCAACACCAACTGTTGACGATATCATCGGTTCAGTTAGTTCATCCTCAAAGAAAAATCCCGCGAACCCTGGGAAGCAAAAGTCGATTGCTTCGAACGAACAACCCTCCTAGGTACCACCTGTTTCGAATGTTACTTCCGAGGTTAATGCCGTCCAATCCAATACGGCAAACAAGGCCTCGAAAGAAAAGAAGAAAGGGAAAGCCAAAAATAAACCAGAGCAACCCAAACAGGAAGCCCCTAAACCTCCATCCGAGGACGGCGCTAAACGCAAACCCAAGTATCCTTGTCTTATCTGTGATGAGGATCACTATACCAAGGACTGCCCGAGGCGGTCCGAAGTTAGTCGTTTGTTGAAAGGCGCCCCTGGGACTCCTGCGGTGCTCAAGGAGCCCTTTCCTGCCCAACAAACTCAAAAAACCCAAATGGTGGCTGACCCTTCTCAGCCTCCCTCTTCCTTTGGTTCTCAGGTCTTTATGGCTGGTACAATACCCATTAATATCAGTACTCGAACGAAAGATTATCCGCCATCTGCCGGGAAGGAGCCTGAGGTCCCCTCTAGTGCTCCACCGTTCAGTTCAGGTCCACTCCACATTGAGAGACCTACCACTGAAACGCCTCTTCGACCCCCTCCAAAAGGAGTACTCCGGAAATCTTCTTACAATCCGAATGCTCGTGCTGCACAGCACTACAAAATCGTTGAGGACTTAGCACAGACTCTGTCGGCTATGTCCGCTTTAGAGGTTCTCCAGAGTTGCCCTCCTCAGAGGAAGTCCATGCTATCTGCCATTGGTGGCATAGACCCGGCTGATTCGGATTTAATCACTTTTGACTTAGAACGCCATACTCAGAGACTGCCTCCCCAAATTGCCTTCCTTATACAGGTTATTATTGATTCCAAAACGATTCATCGTACAGTCATTGATGAAGGTGCCTCAACCTGCATCATGTCTGTTGCCTGTTGGAAAGCCATTGGATCTCCAACGCTGAGTCAGTCTCCTACTACCTTAGAAGCTTTTGATGGAAGAGCGTCCCGTCCTTATGGTATACTCTCACGTTTACCTATCTCTTTGGAAGGAAAGATGGTCGAGATGGAAGTTGAGGTGGTTGATACTACTCTAACCTACAACCTTCTTCTCGGACGTAGCTGGATATACGCGATGCAAGCTGTTGCTTCATCTTTCTTTCGTATCATTCGTTTCCCTTATCAAGGGAAGATCGTTACCGTTGACCAGCTATCCTTTTTTGCTTCTTCTTCCAAAAGCACCATCCCCTTTGTAGAGCATACCTCCAAATTACCTGAGAGTTTGGGAGCTGGACTCTTCAAAGATCCCACTCTTATGGGTGTTTTTCCGCTCCCTCCTCCGAATCTCGCCTCTGTCAATATGATCACTACTGGTTCTGACCCATGGATCCTCCCTCCCATAGACCAAGTAGATTCCTGGGGCAATAGGATGCCGTTGAGTCCCGCCGAGCTTAACTATATTGAAATCATCGCTCCCTCCTCCACGCTTACTCCATCCTCAGGGCTTCTAGAAGAGGCTTCTTCGGACTCCTTAGCGGAGACATTCTTTTCCGACGAAGCCATTATTGAGACCATGTCTCTCGAGGAACCTCCTTGGCACGATTCTCACCATCGTTCCTCATTCTTACCTCCTCCACCCGAACAACACCAAGTTGATTCCAAGGTGGACCCCTCCCCTTCTTCGCCTATTGCTGCGTCCTCATCTTCTACTTCGCCTGGTGAAACTCCGGATTTAACTAACCAGGTGGCTAAGAAGAAGAAGAAGAAGGCCAAAAAGAAGAAGTCTCCCAAGGGAAAGGTCGCATCTACCCCGAGTATTCCTGAAGCAGAGCCACCTTCTGCTCCTCCGCGGAAGGCTAAGTTTCCTTGTCAACTATGCAAGGCGAACCATTTTCTTACTGATTGTCCTGGTATTCCCAGGGTCCTAGATATATGGTCCCGTGACCCGACTCGCCCGTCGTCGTTGCAGATTAACGATACCTTATCAGCTGGTAAGGGAAAAGGGAAGGTTCGTTTCCCTTGTCGACTTTGTGAAGGTAATCATCTCCTTCGCCTTTGTCCACTTCTGGATGAAGCCTCCCGTCTTTTGGAAAGTCTGTCAGCTCCCTTACCCCAACTACCTGCTGGATATCAGCATCTTTTTGCAACTGTAAATCATCTCTCCACTAACCAAGAGATCAAGCATGATTCCTCTTTAGTCCAGCCTTCTCTTCCCGAACCTGGCTGTGCTCAGCCTGTTCTAGACCAGTCCCTGGTCGGAAAAAGTGTTGATTTACGTTCATCGTTTATGCACCACTTTGTTCCGGGAGTGTTTATCATCAAGGATGAACCATATGAATCCAAACCAAACGAAAGTCCAAAGGTCCAGATGACAGTTGACCCGGTCTTTCAACAGGTCCAGATGACAATTGACCCGGTTTTTCCTTCAGAAGTTCCATCCTCAGATGATATTGTCACTGAAAAGAATGAAGACCACACCGTCCAAATTCTATTCATCAACACAGATGATCAAGTGAGCATCCCTCTCATTCCTTCGCAGCAGGAAGGAAGTCCATCAGAGTCATATCCGGCCGTTTATTCGGTCCCACCTCCAAGCAACCTAGTTGTTTCCTTCAATTGGGATCAACTAAGCAATCCTCGGTTACCAGCTTCCATACCATTTCGAATTATAGTCCAAGTCTACCGAATGGTTATGGCCGGTACCATTATTGATGAGGGATCTCCTGTGAGCATCCTTTCTTCAACAGCTTGGGAAGCACTTGGTTCGCCACTGCTTCTGCCTGAGATGAGAAACCTTACAGGTTTTCATCGAGAAACCACTCGACCTTCAGGACTTCTTCCCAATGTCCCTATCACATTAGAAGGGAAGACCGTTCAAATGGGCGTCATGGTAGTCCAGGGTTCGTTAGATTACAATTTACTCCTTGGGCGAGACTATATTTATCGCATATGTGCAATTGTGTCCTCACTCTTCAGAGTGATGTGTTTTCCGCACGAACGAAGGACGATCAAGATCATAGACCAACTTTCGTTCCCCGGTTCACACTTCACATATAGTCATCTACCATTCCTAAATGGTCTTATTTTCACAGGAAATTCCTCAACATCCAGTCCGTCATTCTGATGACGGCAGCTGACCCGGGCGCGTGACTGAAGCCCGGGGGGCACGCATCCTCCTTTTCAAAATCGAGTCTTTCCAAGTGAACCTTCATTCCATCCACTCCGTGAATGCTATGAAGCTTGGGGGGCATGTACCTCGATTTGTGTTGTCATGCTGGGGGCATGCGAACTTCTAACAAGCACAGTTTTTCATTTCAAGCTTGTGTAAACATGAAACCAAATCCAAGCAGAGTTCTCCATGGTTCAAGCTTGTGTAAAAATGAACCCATACCTGATTCACATCTTGTGATTGCCGTTTATCCGCTAAATTCTGCTAGATGAGCCTTGGTTGCTTCATTCCATCGCCACCATCTCTTTGGCCGATCATGTGCTTTCACTTGGTTGTTCATCCTTTCCTGAGGAACCGCAGCGATGAGTGGTTTTATTAGCTAGCCTCTTGACCATTACATGTTTTGAGCAGTTCCACCATTGCCGGAACCAGTTGCTACCCTTTATACCACTCGTTCCTTCAGGACGAGTCGCCTTTATGCTCTTTTCTGACTCGTAAAATATGAAAAGATTGCCGAGTATTTTTCCTTTTTGACTCGTTAAAGAAAATAAAAATGGAGGTCCGCTTTCAGCCCTTTTTTGACCATTTAAAGAGAAAAGATTGCCGAGTCACTCCTCTTGACTCGTTAAACGTTAATAAGGGGCGGTCGTTTTAAGTTCTTTTTATCGACCGTTAAAACATAAAAAGATTGCCGGGTTTTGTCGTTTCAAACTCGTTAATGGTCATGAAACGACGTGGTTTTGGCCGCTTTTTTACTTTTTCAGGTCAAAATCACTATTTATGAAAAGTACTCCTCGATCGTAATGGTCGGGTGGTTCTTTCGAGCATTATTTTATACTTTTTCGGGCTCGGGAGACACAACTTTACGAAAAAGGACACCCCTGGAGTTTCCTTTTCTGCTGTCTTTTCAAACTCTCTAAACATGAAAAGACGCCGAGTTCTTCCTTTGTCAGACTCGTTAAAACCTGATGACATCGGATTTTGTCAGAATGACACACCATAAGCATATGCTATCCCCATCAAGCTTGTTAAAAATAACTGGGGTACTCGCCAGAAATGTTGGGGGAAAAGAACATTTTGGAACCATAATCATTGTTGTGTCGGCAGTATGTCGCTCTTGAACATGGCACTTGTCTGCTTTCGTGTCTAGGTGGGGATATCTCATCTCATTTTTCACTGGCCTCCATGGATTTGGGTAATCCTATTTGACCTCTCATCTGCTCATTGCCTCGTCATCATGACCTCTGATCCATTGATGTCAAATACTGCCAATTCCACTGTCGTGCCGCCGATATGTTCAAGAGAAGTTGACCTCTGAAAAGAAACAACCTTCATCTGATAGTTCATATGATCTTGATTCACAACATTATCTCTTTGTCTCGTGTCGATGATGTGGGAAACATTATGGCCCACCTTCGATCAAGGTCACTTCCTGTCGACTTCAGCTCATTATCCAGGTAGTTGATCTAGAGATTCCCTTCCGGTGCCTTGGAGCCTGCATGCCTCAATGGCAGGTTCTTCGTGTTCGACGTGAGGTTTACATCATTGGCCTCCGATCGAATGATTCTACGGGTGTTCGACATCAACTCATTAATTCGCACGCCGTAGATTGTACCTATAGTACCTTGAGGGCCATTGTCATTATTGGTGGTACCTCTCGCGTCTGTTAACAGTTTCCATTATTGACTGGTAATCAGACGATGTTCCTGCATGTTCGACTTCAGCTCATATATTCACATGCTTGAACTTGTACTTCTGTTCGGGTCGAGATGGAGCGCAAGACCCTGGATTGTGTATGTTGTAATCCAGGCGTGATTCTTGATATATGACTCATTCACTGGATGGCTGCGACCATACCTGAGTCAATTCATTGATCCTAACCAGATGGCTGCGTCCATACTATGGATCTAGATTATTTATGTACTCTCTTATGGATGGCTGCGACCATACCATGTACATCATGTAATTGAACTATCAGTCGTATTCCTCAATGCAGATCCTCGGCGGCAGCTATATGTGTTCTTGTGTGTTCCTATAAAGCATTTCACCCCTCTCTCTCCCTCTCGGACTTCCTGCTTTAGGGGGCATCTGTTACACAGTAATTTGTCACCATTGGTAACCGTCCCTATCGCCCCGTTTTCGTACATTGGAGGACGCATTCTGGGACCTGTGAGCAGTGACATAATCGAAAAACACTTGCATTATGTTCCCCTGAGTATGTACTTCATGTTCCCTGAAGACACCTCCTGCAAATTATCCCTGAAAAGTGCTCTTTTTCCATTGGCGCGGGTCCACAGTGTCTCATCCGCGCCAATCATGGAGATCCTCAAAAGAGGGCGCGACCATTGGCGCTCTGTCTTAGAGCAACAGTCGCGCCAACCAAGTTTGGTCATGCTTTTTGCTTTAACGCACGCCCGACTGTTGTTTCCTTCATTACATGGAGCTTTTTGAGGATAAAGATCAGTCTTATGTCGAGTTCTATCCTATCTCCATCCTTAATGGCTTTTGGGGATAATGTTAATCCATGATGGGTGTCCCGGTTCATTGTATCCTCTTCCCTTCTTCATCTATATAAGCTTGTCCTTATGCACTTGACAAGTTAGTTGGAGTCATTTAGAGTTCCGAAGTGTTGAAGTTCTTGAGTTCTTAGTTTTTGAGTGATGCTAGTTGTGATAGTGAAGCATAGAGAGGTTACGCTGCCGGAGAGGAGATACATTGCAAGACACATATAGTTGCTCACCCAGCCAGAGGAGAGGTTCAACGTCAGAACCTTGGTTGTAACTTTTCCCGTCTATTATTTATTAATGAACGACTGCTATTATAGTTCCAATCTCATTGTCTATTATAGTGATGTTTGATTTATTTCCTTTCTGACTGAAATATAGTTGTGCCTTGGTAAATTTTATGCTTGTATTTGTTTCTTCCTTTGCATGTGCAGGTGTCCGTTTGCAAGGATCGCAAGGATTGTGACCTGCCGGAGCAAGGGAACGGGAATACCAACTCTACTTCGACTATAGCGTTGGATTCCAGGCTGGTCTTCTTAATTCACCTTTAATGTACAACTAGGAACTTGCGTGGCAGCGTGAATCGATTGTGGCTAGTTCTGTCTTAGGCTAGTGGGATCGCCTCTGTCCGCAGAGGGGATTTACCTATCCAACACCTGGCTTGGAAAGTTTTCTTGTAGATGACCTCTTCTTTAATGTGTACCTCATGATATCTGGATCTTAGATCAATCTTTGATAATATTTCTACTCCCTTCAAATGATCAAACAAGTCATCAATCCTTGGCAATGAATACATGTTCTTGATGGTCACCTTATTCAAATTCTTGTAATCAATGCATAACCTAATAGTACCATCCTTCTTCTTCACAAACAATACTAGTGCACCCCAAGGCGATACACTTGGCCTAATGTATCCCTTTTCAAGAATTTACTTCAATTACAAATTTAACTCTACTAAATCTGGAGTGCTCATCCTGTAAGGTGTCTTTGATGTTGGTGCTTCCCCTGATACCAACTCAATAGAAAAGTCCACTTGTCTGTGAGGCAGCAACTCTAAAATCTCTACTGGAAACACATCCTGAAATTGTTGTAAACCTGGGTACCTTCTCAAGACATCCACATCCTCAACTTCCTTGCCTTTGTCACTAGAAATTTGCACTGCAATTAACACACACCCTTTTCTACAATTGTGCTTTGCCTGCATACCTATCACCATTCTAACTCATGTTTCTTTCTTCTTACCCTGTAAGATTGTTTGTTCTCCATTGTCATAAAAATCCACCTTGGTTCTATGGAGATACAACCAGTCCATACCCAAAGGCATGCTATACGAAACCAATGATAGTACATTCAAATGTGTTTATGTAGACATACCATTCAACTCAAATGCACAAGCTCTTACCCAATGATGAACTCGCTTCTTTGTACATATAGCCAACTGTACTAACCAATATTCTACATGCACTTATTTATTCAAACCACAATTATCCACTAGGTCAGGATTAACATAACTGTAATTATATCTAAGGTCAATAAAAATAGAAACAAATTGATCACAACGCTTACCGTCCATCTCAATGATAGATGCCTAGTGATATGCTTGCCTGTTATCTAGCACTGCATAGATATGAGGAATGCTCTGCCCAATATCCCCAACATTTTGCGCCTCATGTGCACTGTAAATATGAGGCCGACCACACTGCTACTACAGAAAATATTTCTTGAGATACTCTTTACCACATATCCAACACTCCAACTATCAAGTACCATCACCTCTATTTTGTTGTTGTTGTGACCTATTTCCTTGTCTAGCTATATTGAACTTATTGTATGGTGTAACATTCTCTTTCTCTTCAACGTTTTGAGGCTTTGTTCTTTTTGGCTGCCATTTACCTTTAGATTTATCTTTCCCTTTCCAACCTTGCTGAGATTTTGTCTTACGTTTTGACTACTCATAACAGTGCTTCGATTTCCCAATAGCTTCCTCCAATGATCGAGGCTCATCATACTCAATCGGATTCTTAAATGATAATGGTAAAACACTGACAAACCTTTGAAATTTATCCATTTCTTCTTTAAGATTGAGTACATACCTCAACAACTCCAAGAACTTAGTCGTATACTCCTCATTTGTCTTTGATCTCATTTTTATCTCATAGAATTCCTTGGATTTTTTGTTCTAGTAACTCTCTGAGAAGTACTTCTTCCTTAAAATTCTCTTGAATTCATGCGAGCTCAACTCTTTTTTCTTAATGTCTTTGGCCCACTTTACATCTTCCCACAAGATGTCTGCTTTACCTTTCACACTAAAGATAGCTACTCTAGCCTTCATATTATCTATATAATTATGCAACTCAAAGAACTTCTTCATCCAAAGTAATTGAGCCTCTGTATCCTCCAGCTCTTCAAATATCCATCAAAGGTAGGTGACTTATCTTTCTTAAACTCATCAGGAAAATATCCCTTGTCACTCCTCCTATAAGGATGATAACGATGACAACCATAGTGCTTGATCCAGGTGGATATTGGTGGCCACCCGCCAAGTCCACTTAGACCCCCACCAATGTTTCTTTCAGCTTTTCAGTTTCCTTAATTGTAGCACAGTTTACTATTTTTAGAATTTTTTTGGGTCCTGAACTTTTGGGGCCATTTTGAGGCCCTAAACGAAGTTTTTTGGGAAAAGTGGTAGCAACATCGGTCCATGGACCGATGTTGCTCTTACGAAAGTTGTAATTCTCGGATAGATCTTTCTAACAAGATATTGTATGCGTCAAATGGAGATTGGATGCCAAAGTTACGACCTCGAGAAGTTGATGTACCAATTTACCCAAACGGGGCCCACAATTTGACATTTCATCTTATAGGGTTAGGTTTTTGGATGTTTAGGGTTTTTCATTATTTCTCAACAATAAATAGGCATCCGAGCCTCATTGTAATAGAGTTGAGAGGCATGTAGCCGCTACATCTCTTCTCAGAGATAAGCTGCCATCACCCTAGCTGGTTTATTTCCATTTCTGTTTGTAAGCATATTTCAGTATTTTACATTAATTAAATGAAGTATTATTTCCACTGCATCTTTGTGTTTATGGTTATCTTTGTAATTTGTTGCATTCCTGTTTAAATATGGATCAGTGGTACAGAACGGTTTGTTTTTCTCTCTTTTTCTTTGCATGTCCCCAACGAGGTTGGGATATAAGGAGTTAGGGCTTGAACTAGTCGAACCTTTGCAAGACCAGCCTCGTAAAACCCGACGACCTCCCATGGCGGATGAAAAGAAAGATGAGGGGGCAAGAGATCCTATCAAAATCTTGCTCGAAGAAGCCCTTAAGCGACAAAGGAACGCGATGATGGAGAAATTTTCCCAGATCCTCTAGCGGCTACCCAGGGGCAACACATCGACATCCAACAGCTAATATAGAAATGCCACACCATTTAAGGTACAAGTTAATTTTTAAATCCCCATATTTGAGGGTCAGATAGACGTAGATGTCGTTGATAAATGGTTAAATCTGCTAAAGTGTTATTTTTCTGTTCATGATTTTTCCAGTCGGGAAAAGATTATTTTTGCTCTTCTCAAAGATTATTTTTATTGCGATCAGAAGGATGAAAGTACAGGCTCACTATTTTCAGCTGCATCCACTTGGAATTCATTTCGGGATTCCATCAAGGAGCAGTACTACCCTGTTAGAAGCTATGAGGATCAATACATAAAGTGGACCATGGTGCAGAAAGGAAGGGACCAAGACGTGCCAGAGTTTACCAATATTTTCCATACCCTTTGCACAAATTTGGGTATCAAGGATTCAGAGCAGCATTTGGCACTCAAATACCGCGACTACCTGCACAAGTACATCCAGGAAGAAATAGAATTCTTGAACATCTCCTCGCTCGGCACAACATATCAATATGCCATCAAGGTCAAGCAAAATTTTAAATACAAGAAGCGAGACTTTGGATCTGCGAATCCAAAGCAAGGGAAAGGTGCCCCCAAACCTCATAACAAAGGACAAAGCCAAGGCGGGGCAGCCCAAGACAACCTGCCAAAGTTGCAAGCAAAGAACAGCACCGAGAAAGATGAAAAAGGACACAGGAATGTGGTGTGAGTTCCATAAGAGCTCCACTCATAACACAAGTGAGTGTTGGGCCAAGCAGTCACTGGTGGCTAAGCTAAAGGTTTCAGAATCAGATGCATGTTCTGACTCTGAGTCAGAACTTTACAAGGGGAATGACAAAGGGAAGCAGATTATCGATGTGAATCCCAACGCCACTGTTACCACCACGAAGATCCTGAAGGAGGAACCCGAAGATCCAGAGGAGGAGGAGCGTCTCTTCCACTCGTAGATGTGGGTAAAGGGCTCTCTGCTACAGTTCATTGTCGATAGTGGGAGCCAAAAGAACCTCATTTCGACAGAGGTCATGAAGTGGCCGGGCTTACCAACCACAACACATCCACAACTGTACACCATCGGGTGGCTTCACCAAGGACGGGATCTTCGTGTGAGCCAGCAGTGTAACCTTCCATACAACATCAAGCCCTTCACAAACGAAGTATTGTGTGACATTGCTCCCCTTGAAGTTTGTGATGTATTATTAGGACAACCATACTTGTGGAAGCAACGTGTTGTGTATGAATCAATGCCCCATGCTATAATTGTTACTTTGGGAAATATGTTGTACAGGATGCTGGAGGTAGCACTGCCTACCGCCATGTCTTTGATTACTGCTAAACAATGCAGTAAGCTCATTTCCAAAACTGAGAAATTTGTTTTCCTGATGATAGGCCCTCAAGGAAAGAAGAAGACAGTGGCCACGACCTCTAGACCGAGCCCCTCCACACGACTACTACAGATGGACAAGATCATGAAGGAGTACGAGGACATCTTCACCTCCCCCATAGGGGTTCCTCTGCACTATCAGGTCAAGCACTCCATCAATCTGACCCTAGGTGTGCTGCTGCCTAATTGGCCAATCTATCGGCGCTCCGTTATGGAGAACGATGAAATCAAGAGGTAGATTTAGGAGTTTCTGCAGAAAGGTCACATCCATCCGAGTCCATCGCCCTATGGGAGCCCGATTGTGTTGGTACAGAAGAAGGATGGGACTTGGAGACTCTGTATTGACTATCAAGCGCTGAACAAGATTATTGTTCGTAATAGGTACTCGATCCCACAGATTGATGTCCTCCTAGATGAGCTGAAGGGGGCAAAATATTTTAGCAAGATTGATTTGAAGTCAAGATATCACCAGGTACCAATCGAACCCTCCAATGTGTGGAAGACTACCTTCAAAGCCAAGGAGGGCCTTTTTGAATGGTTGGTTATGCCTTTCGGATTGACGAATGCTCCTGCAACCTTCATGAGGCTAATGGATGACAACTTGCAACCATTCACCAACTCATTTGTAGTGGTATACTTGGATGACATCCTAATCTTCAGCCAGATTTGGGAAGAGCACCTCTACCACATCCGACAGGTTCTCCAAACACTGCGGCAACACAAGTTATGTGCCAATTTGGAGAAATGCCCTTTTGGCATGACCTAGGTTTAGTATCTGGGATACATTATTGGTGAACAGGGGGTGCATGTGATCCAGCCAAGGTCCAAGTCGTTCAGGATTGACCATCTCCAACCACTCTGACAGAGCTTTGCATATTTATCAGTCTTGCCAACTTCTACCGCAGGTTCGTGTTGGGATTTTCTCATATCACTTGGCCCTTGAGTCAAGTCACCAAGGGAGGAGCGAACACAAATTTTTTTTGGTCTGAATCTCAACAAAAGGCATTCACAGAGATGAAAGATCGCCTCTGCTCAGCACCAGTGCTCGCATTACCAGACTTGCAACAACCATTTGAGGTCGAGTCAGATGCCTCTGACTATGCTATTGGGGCAGTCCTTACTCAACACGGGCATCCAGTGGCATAAAAAAGTGAGACACTTTCAGACACAGTCTGGAAGTATCCCACTTATGACAAAGATATGTATTCCATTATGCAAGCCTACCGACAATGAAAGCACTACATTTTGGGGAAGGAAACGGTCATCCACACAGACCACCGACCCTGGCAGTTCATACAGACCCAAGGGAAATTGCAGAATGATCGCCATCAGAAGTGGTCCACATACTTGCAACAGTTCCATTTGAATATCAAGTATAAGAAGGGCAACACCAATAATGTTACAGATTTCCTCATTCGACCACCGATCATGGCATTAACCACCATGCTCAACTATTGTGGGAATGAGACTTCTGATTCGCCACTTCTCTACAAAAGCGACCGAAAATTCGGCCACACATACCAGACACTCTTGGAGGGTCAGCATGTTCCAAATTGTCACCTCCAGGATGCCCTATTATGCCACCTGGGTCACCTTTGTGTTCCTTCAAGCGAGCATGCCAAGATGATTTGGGAAGCACACTACAGTCAGGCTGTTGAGCATTTCGAGGTTGATAAAACTGTGGCCGTACTACAGAAGTATTTCTATTGGCCGAATCTTCTACAGGATGTTGGGAAGTACATCAGATCATGCACTTCCTGCGCCATTGCCAAACTGACCATCAAGAAGCAAGGCCTCTATATCTTGCTGCCTACCCGAAGTCGACCTTGGGAATCCATCTCCATGGATTAGATGTTAGGCCTTCCTTCCACTAAGCATGGAAAAGACTGTGTTTTCTGGTTATCAACAGGTTCTCAAAGATGGCCATTATGGGGTCTTGCAAGAAGAATATCACAACAGAAGCCACTACTAAACTCTTCTTTGAACGAGTGTGGGTACACTTTGGGATCCCATAGTCTATCATCTCAGATCAGGACAGCAGGTAGTAAATTTTGGTCCAGTCTCTGGTCGATGATAGACACCAAACTCACTAAGTCCACAACCTTCCATCCTCAAACTAACGGCCTGACAGAGGTTGTCAACAAGATGATTGTACACATTCTGCGCATGTACAATTCAAATCATACACACACATGGGACGAGAGCCTCCCCTATGTTTAGCACAGCTACAACCGGGATCTCCACAACTTGACTGGCGACAACCCTTTTTAGGTGGGCTTGGGATTCCATCCACTATGTCCCATTGATGTGTCCATGCCATTTGCAGCTAGTCACGTAGATTCGTCTCATCTCCAGTCCAAAAAAAATAAGGCCAACAACTTCATTGAGCACATCCAACATATTCACTAATAGGTCCATGAAATTCTGAAGAAATCAAATGCCAAGTACAAGTAGCGACATGATCAACATCGGGTGCCACAAAGTTTCAGATGGGCGACAAATTCTGGTTGCATTTGCAAAAGGAACACCTTATTGGAGCCTATCAGAAACTCATACCACTTTGATATTGTCCTTACACTATTACCAAGGCTGTGGGAGACAATGCATTTGATCTCATCATTCCCCCATTCCTTAGCCTGCACGCAGTGTTCAATGTGGACCGCCTTCGGCCATACTTTCCGTCATTACTAGACACATCCAACATTGCAGAACAACTCACACCCATAGAGTTAAATCCAAATTGCATGGAACAAGCTGCAACTGATCGAATCATGGACACACAGATCAAGCACACTCGCCAATAAAATATGCAACTATATCGAGTTGTCAAAGCTGGCCAACTCCTTCACTAGGGCAAGTGGCTCACCAGGGACCAAGTTCAGCAGAAGTTTCCTCATCTCATGGAGGAACTCAACGCAATGGGGACCGTTGCTTCCTAAGGGGGGAGGAATGATACAGGTGGATATTGGTGGCCACCCGCCAACTCCACTTGGACCCCCACCATTGTTTCTTTCAGCTTTTTAGTTTCCTTAATTGTAGCACAATTTACTATTTTTAGCAGCTTTTCGGGTCTTGAACTTCCGAAGCCGTTTTGAGGCCCTAAGCAATGTTTTTTGGGAAAAGTGGGAGAAACATGGGTCCATGGACTAATTTTTCTCTTCCCAAAGTTGTATTTCTCAGATAGATCTTTCTAACAAGATATTGTACACATCAAATGGAGATCAGATGCCAAAGTTATGACCCCGGGAAGTTGATGTACCAATTTACTCAAACGGGGCCCACAGATTGGCATTTCATCTTCTAGGGTTAGGATTTTGGATGTTTAGGGTTTTCCATTATTTCTCAACAATAAATAAGCCTTCGAGCCTCATTGTAATAGAGTTTAGAGGCATGTAGCCACCACATCTCTTCTCAGAGATAAGCTACCATCGCCCTAGCTGGTTTATTTCCATTTCTGTTTGTAAGCATATTTCAATATTTTACATTAATGAAATGAAGTTTTTTTCTATTGCATCTTTGTTTTTATGGTTATCTCTGTAATTTTTTGCGTTCCTATTTAAATCTAGATCAGTGCTTGTTGGAACCAAAACTAGAATAATACGTGTGTCCATCACCTCTCTGATTTAGAGTATCTAAGAACCTGTTATCTCTAATCGTGTCATCCCTATCTGACCTATTCCCACCATGATATCTACTGCCATATACCCCATTAGTCCTATTCTCCTATCCATGATTGATCCTAAGCAGTCATTATCTTTGCAAATCTAATAAACTTTGAAGGATAATTGCATTAACCTCTGCTTGTTTCTCATCTTCATGCATGATTCTATCATTATCTGCCTTGCAACTCCTTATTTCCTCCTTCAAGCTTCTCAATGTGTTTGCTAAGTCATAGGAATAATAACCACCACACAATTCATTTGATCCATAAGGAGAGTATCGAGAATTGTAGTCTGCCATCTTACTAGTCATCTTTGTTGTTTTCTTCCTGCAAATCATACCATGTAAGCTAAACCAAAATATAAACACAATCAAAATACCTTTGTATAGTTGGGGGAGGATATCTCATCTGCAAGATCAACCATATTAGCACAATACATGTATAAACATAATCATAACAACATATAGATATCATCCTAACCATAGTCCAGTCATCAATTCATGACCATGTCAACCACATATCATGACCTCAAGCATGAAAACTACATCCATATCAATGTATGCATAATCAACATATGGGCAACATGTATGCATACACAATACGTACAAACATTGACATGCATTACCAATGCATACCCAACCTATACTCATGATAAACACATCTAACAACACACCAGCCACTTCCACATGGAGACATCACATTTCTAGTAGCTTCCCACTCCATGATAGCCCTTCTCTTCTCTAGATCCATTTCTATGCCTTCCTTGGAAACAACATGTCCCAAGTAATACAACTATGTCTAAAAGAAAGTGCATTTACTAATCTTATCATACGACTAATGCTCTCTCAACAATATCAATACTACTACTAAATGCTTGGCATGCTCTTCCTCATTCTTAGAATTAATCAAACTGTCATCGATGAATCCAGTAAAAAAATTGTCCAAATAAGGACGCTACACACTATTCATCAACAGCATAAAGGTAGCTAGAGCATTAGTCAAACCAAATGGAACTACAACAAACTCATAATTCCCATACCCGGTTCGGAAATTTTTCTTGTAGATGTCCTCTTTGATGAGCACCAGTATTGCAGCAAGGATGTTGCAACTCCTAGGCTACCAACTTTACTTATCAACCCAGGGCTCATACAAAATTGGAGGTGGCAGTGTTATATGCACAAGTAAAAGTGAAGCTCCTGCCTGTTGTCACTATTCATCCAGCGAGAGACCCCAGGAGTTCCAAGCCAGACTTATATAGAGTCAGAAGAAGCTTGATTCTTTGATGGAAGAAGAGAAAATCTATTCTAAGAGAGCTACTCTACTGTAGTAATGAGGAAAACAACATGTAATGCTAAATCACACCATATCATAATTAACCATTTAAACATCTATGCTAAAAAAAATTGCTAAATCAACACTAACCTAATGCTGCTATCTAAGTTGTAATGGAAGTAAAGAGCATCAAACCATACTAATGTGTGAGCAAGAGAACTAAACTAAATCTGTTTTCATTTTTTTGGGTTTTTTGGTAAAACCAAGCATGCAATTTATTTGTTCTTGTGGATGTGACAGGTGGATGGAAGGTGGTTGAGGATGGCTAAAAGACTTATGGAATAATTGGATGGGGTGGAAGGGTCATAGGAGGCTTTTTGTGACTTCCTAGAGGTTCCCCCATCATTTCGGCCTCAAAATAGGCCGTTTCAGGAAAACCTACAGGATGTACTAGAAACCTACTAGATGATCCTGTAGGAATTACAAGAAATCTACAAGATACAACCGAGAGCTAATTGTGAGGTGTTGGAGGTGTTGGGAAGCTGGAAAAAGGCATGTCATGAGTGGGATAGGGTGTTAGAATGTCTAGGAACACTCAGGAGTCAATATCCAAGAGAAGAGATGGCTAGATTCACTCAATGTGTCTAGGGGGATTTCAATGAAAAAGAACAAAACAACTAGTGAGGGTGATGGTGGAACAAGAGATGGTTAAGTTTGATGAGGTGGAAGATTGATGTTGGTGATGAATTCTAGACCTCCTCCTGAAGTACCTGTAGTGCTTAAAACATGTGTGTATTTCAAGAACTAGGCAACAAGATACATCTTCATAAACTAGAAAAGCATGAATCAATTGCCCATATTTTGCATGAAGAAAGTGTTGAAGGAAATGAGAACATGAGTGAGATCATATTGCAAAAATAGAGTAATGGAAAAAGATGAGAATGAGATGAACCAAATGCTGAATCAAGACAACAAACTCCAAGGCTCATGCAAGTGTTAAACTCACATGGACAGCTAAACAGATGGAAAGATAAATCAGTGATTGCATTTTTTATTAACATAAGATACACATTTATAGTACAATAGGTGACTCTTGGGATTCAGATCCCAAGGTCTCTTGGACTGCTTTGTCCATTCAACTTCCACGCTAACCCTTTAGGATTAGGTGTCCAACATTCCCCCCCTTAATCCGAAGGGTTATGTATGAGTCCAAGAAGAGAGTTGTAATAAAACATGTGCAAAAAATGCATGGCAGCACTAGGCTGAATGTGCTCTATGAAATGTTGGTAAAAAAGGGCGGTGGTTTAAGGATGACCACCAACACTGGAACGCTTAGTGCAGTTCCCGGAACTCTTCCAAAACTGGCAAGAAACTGGTGTCTTCTGCTAGAGGAAGTGATCCTATTGTTTTAAAGAGGGAAACCTTCAACCATAAAAGGGAGGTCTCACCCCGCATAAAAGGTAAAACTTCAACCTGAAAAGGGAAGTCTCAACCTGTGATGGTTTAAGGATGACCAACAACTCTGGAATGCTTAATGCAATTCCTGGAACTCTTCCAAAGCTGGAAAGAAGCTGGTGTCTTCTGCTAGAGGAAGTGTTCTCAATCTGTGATGGTTTAAGGATGACCAACAACTCTGCGATTCCTGGAATGCTTCTGAAACTGGCAAGAAGCTGAAGTCTTCTGCTAGAGGAAGTGTCCAAGATTGCCAACTGAAGGCATGTTCAGGCATCTTTGTCTCTGGCTACAACTCTGAAACTGGTGTGGCAGGTTGTGGCTCAGGCTCGCTTGATGTGACTTTGAAGCTTGTAGATGACCATCATTTCCCCTCCTGTCAGGTACAAGGTGAGAAGATGGAGAAAACTCAACTGCAAGACTGTTTAATACTCTGGAACAAGTTCTGACATGTGTTTGGAATATCTTCTTGGCTGTTGATGCCCATTGCCAAGAAGCGATCCATCCAAGATGAATCTTTGTTCTTGCAGGACGTTTGTTTCTGAAGCATCTGTGTGAAGAATGACTGGTTTTATGACAGTGCTTACATGGATGAAGATCAAAACAGTGATCTTTCAAATGGCCAACTCGTTCACAGTGTTGGCATTTCACGATCTGTTGTTGTTGTTGTTGTTGTTGTTGCTGTGGAAGAGGGGCAGAGTCTGGAACAGCTGAAGCTGAACTGTCATGAGAAGCAGGTGAACTGTCATGAATGAATCCAGCACTCTGAAACTGAATGGGCTTGGCATAGTCTGGAATATGAAAGGACAAGTCCTTGTCATATCCAAGACCAGTTCTGTGCTTGTTGTGGACAAGTTGTTCCCAAGGTCTGATGATGGGCTTGGGAAGTGCAGACTGAACCTCTGCATCTGCATGTAACTTTGTTGCTTTATCTGAATGAACTGTAACATTATTGACTTGTTGTTTATGGGAGTCTGATTCATTGTTCTGAACAGAAACTGGTTCAAAATGATGACTCCACTGGTGTAATTCTTCCTGCTGTAGTTTTGTTTCAAGCTGCAAAAACTCAATATTCTCATGTGCAGTTTGCAGAGAGGTTTGGATGTCAAAGAGAGTTTCTTTGTTAACTTTGACCATCTCATCAACAGTGGAATGAATTAGGATATTCAATAACTTTAATGCATCTTCAAGTCTGGCCATTTTTCTTCAATGTCACTTAAAAAACACAACTGAGGCAACAGCAACAGAAAAATAATATTGTACTCTTACTACAAGATATTGTAAGGGCTTATCAAGTGGCAACAATGTCGCGAAAATGGTTGATGGAGCAGGACCTGAGTAAGCTGGATGTTACCAAGTTAAACTACAATAAACATTTCTCGTCAAGCTACAATAAACATTGGTACAATTGGGCACATGGTAAATCAACAGTCCACAGTTTGTTTCAAGAATGAACTGGAGCATAACATCACCAATGCAAAAAATATATAAATGTGAAGATGAGCATTGTCCTCAACTTCAAACTTCAGAGCATCTAGCTGCTATGGAAATCATGCAAAATCTTTACAAGAAACTGCTCCAAAATCTCTACAAGAAACTGCAAAAAAATGACTTCAAAAAATGTCTTCAAAAATGCTTCAAATTCACTTCACAATGCTGATCACTTCTCCACGAATCACTTCACTCAGAGGTTGTTTCAAATTGTTCCATGGACAACACCAAATCTGCTTCGAGGTGGCTTCAATACTGCTCTTAAAATCTGCTTGAGCATGTGCCAAGTCATAAAAAAATTGTTGGTCATTGGAAGATCAACCCAACAAATCGGATCTGCAACAAATAAAACTCCTTCAAGGCAAACAATCCAGGTAACAATCCGAGTTCGAATCTGAACAAGTGCTCAACAGAATATTCACCTCAACAGAATATTACTTGAAAAAAGATGACTAAACTCAGAGATAGTGAAACCTGGTATACACACTGCCCAGAAAACTTCAACTCAATGTTTACTTTAGCAACAGAGGTTCGACACTTTGTGCTATTTAATGGATAACAATAGACTTCACTGGAATTTGAGTCCCAGAATACCAAAAACTCGGATAACAATAGACTTCACTGGAATTTCAGTCCCACTTCACTGTATTAGTATTTCAAGTCCCGCAATTTCAAAAGCCACTTGCAGCCAGGTCACGCACAGATCATAAAATAAAGCACAAAATTTTTGAAAAAATATCTCTCACTGTAATTCGAAACCAACAATCCCCGCAGGCCAAAACTTAAGTACTAAAACTGAACTTAAACGTTTACTTTCTCACAGAGTGCATACAGTAGAAAACCCCTTTACCGGGCAGCGGCTACCATGGCGTGAAGCCCCTCCAGGATACCACAGCTGTACCAATGACATTTGAAGCCCCCACAAGAGCACTTGCCGCAACATCAGAAGCAATACCAGCACTCCGAAACACATTAGTGGAGTAATAAACAACCGCATTTAAAAATCTCAGGTAGAAGTAAAGCTGGTACAGGACCAGCTCCCAAAGGAAAATGAAATGACATACATGACAGTCCCGAGAACAGTCTTTAAAAAACGCAGCGATACCAATTCTATCAATTACCACAGTCTTTACAAAAAAACGCAGCGGTTCAAATGCACCAGGTTACCATGTCTTTTGAAACATCCTGGATTTCCACCTTTGCTCGCAAACGATATTTCTTCAAGTGGTCAAGAAGCTCATATAGGAAATGAATGTCGACGTCAGCGAGCAGGGCAGGTTGATGTGGATCTCCGCCCGAGCCAGAGCCGGTCCCGTCGAGCTTTTCCTCGGTCCGGATGGGGCGATAAACGAACAAGTCATACAGAAATCTTCCCTGGGGAGTGAGAAACGCCGTATAGATTGAGCCGCTGAAGACTACAGGCTGGTTCGGCGTTGGCACAGGTTACGATAGCTTCAACTCATCAACGCATCAAGGTATCTCTTCAACATATATCACTTCGATATATATCAGTGCAAAAAACTGTTAAAGCATAATATATATCAATGCAAAAACTCCGCTCCAAGCATAATATTTTATACTATAATATGAGTCATACAATAACTTTTTCCGCTGCTAGCACATTACAAACGTAAACAAGCCTCAAAACACCGTCAGGCATCACACCACAGCCTCAAAACACCATCAGGGAATACATGATACCATAGAAGTTTTAAAATGCCAACGAGAGGGCGTTAGGTGGTCTCATCAACAAACAGGCCCAAAAGCATACAAAAACTCAGGCAAGAAAGCATACACAACTCGCATTACTCCGCATCTCCACAAACAGGCCCGATCTATGGGATTTGTTTTTCGACAGTTGTAGGTTATGCCACCATTACAAAAACGCAGAATCTTGAACGCAGTCTTCTTGCGTTGCTTCAACCAGCCAGATGCTTCATGTCACTGCTCTTCTCCTCGCTGTCCAATACCACCTCGCTGCGGAACAATGAAAAAGACTGTTGTGGAACTTTCAGTTCAACAATGAAAAAGACTCTTCGAACTGTGAGATCTCTGGGGAAAAAGGCAGCAGCGTCTTGAATGAAAAGGGCGCTATTTTGGATCTGAGACAGTTCGATAGTCCACGAACGGGTCGATGGGGTTCACCTACAGTTTGCATAGCTATATCCCTAAAAGAGCTTTCGCATCAAATGCAGGTCATGGCCTTCAGGTGATGTAGAATATGCAATTAGTGTTTCAAAAAAAAGACCAGCGGAAAGGGAGGGCGCAGTCTCTGGCAGTCAGAGAGCGCAGGGCGTTCAATATCAATCTGAAACGCATCAACGTTCATAGCTCAGGAAATACATTCAATATCAAAACGCATACCAATTATTCATGGTCTGAGGGCGCAGTCTCCATGTCAGGACAGAGGGCGCAGTCTTCAGCAGTGGCAGCGCTATGTCAGGCATATGCGCAGAGAATATTGTGGACAGATGCGTTTATGCAGACAAAGGGCCAGGACTGACATGCACATAACAGGCCACAGAAAACAAGTGGCTCTGATACCATGTTAAACTCACATGGACAGCTAAACAGATGGAAAGATAAATCAGTGATTGCATTTTTTATTAACATAAGATACACATTTATAGTACAATAGGTGACTCTTGGGATTCAGATCCCAAGGTCTCTTGGACTGCTTTGTCCATTCAACTTCCACGCTAACCCTTTAGGATTAGGTGTCCAACAGCAAGAACTAGAAATCTGTGTTTTTGGGGCTACTGAAGGGCCTATTCCTCAAGTCATGGTCCTAGAGCGAGGAAGTGAGGCCAAGGCACCTGCTGACAACCTTGTGGTGATTTTTTTTCTCCTTGCTAACCTGCTAACTGAAAGAAGGTACAAATGGAAGCAAACTAACATACAACCAATCTAATCTACACTGCTGTAATGGAAATGCAGCTACTTAAGCAAATGAACAATCAAACTATGAATCTATGCAAACATACTTGTACAATAAAGAGGAGCCTTGGCTGCTAGGGTTGGGCCCTAACCAAGAGCTTCAGTCCTCCAAGCTAACTCAGTGATGGCTCAAAACAAAACTCATTCTTATTATCAAAACGATAGATTACATCAAAAACTGTCACAAGTCTTGTAGCTTGAAAATAGAGTAGAGTTTTACAATAAAAAATCTGAATCCTATTGAGGTCCTAGGCCTCTCTACTTATACATATGAAGTCTCCAACAACTTCTTTAAAATTAGGGAGGCTCGGCTCCCAAAGCCTAGATAAACTGTTACTTTTTCTTTCACTTGCTCGGCTACCTTCTAGCCCTCATGATTTCGTTGTTTGCACTCCAAGCTAATGTAGGAATATTCAAATGGAGGGGTAGTAAATGAGGAGGATTTACCTCCTATAATTCCTCTCCCTTGTCCCATTCAAGTTTTGACCAATGTCTTTGCCAAAATTCCTTGCATTTATCCTTTAATCTTGCATTAAATGCACATTAGACCACAAAGCAACTATCATCTCACAAACAAAATATAATCAAAAGTACGCAATAAGTTGTGAGAATAGTTGGTTTAACTAGGCTAGGAGGTGAATTAAGGCCCATATAATTACCCAATGATGAGGCTCATCATCCCCCACCTACTAAAAGTGTTAATCATCCTCTGAGAAACTTAGTCAATGTCCATGTCCTTCATGGCTCTAGTAGCCTCTCTGACATCCCATGCCTCAGTTGTGGTCTCTTCTTCTTGTTCATAGAAGCCTGCTTTATTTTCTACTTCTTTCCACTGCCTCTTTTCCTCTTCTTCTTTTCTCCCTTATGGCGTCCGTAGGAGTAGTGGTGGACTAAGTTTTAGGCCTATCCAATTGACCTTCAACCTTTGCATTGATTGCTTATACATAGGTGTCATGTTGAGTTCCTCTTTCAAGCTTTGAGGGGAGTGATATTCCCTAATCTTCAAGCTGTGTGGCAGTGTGTTCCATCTCCTTAGGTAGGCATGTATACTACCATCTCCTAACAGCCTAAACATATCCTCAAAATGTGAAATTACTTTCTCTTGGGCAGCAAGATATATAGGTGCCAGCTGAGGATCATTTTCAATCAAATTATGGGTGCTGATTATGGCCATGGGATTTGATTGTTCAAATCTTATGAAAAGAGGTTCATTTTGCTCTCTAGCCAATATTCTTTTCATCTCTGCAGCCCTTGACTCCTCATGGTTCATCCATGATGCCAAAGCCATTAATTGTAGATCTCTTAGCTTGGCCTCAGGATCCCAAACATTCATGTCTGTGAATGCCATGTTGTGCAAATAAAACTCAGCCAAGTTGGCCCTATCCTCTAGTGTACTTTGATCACAAAGATCAATAAACTGCCTATAGTCCTGAAATGGCATGGTGACCCTTTGTGCTGGTGTTTTAATATGAAACTGCAGCCACTATTCTTTGAGGTAAAGAGAATAGGATTTAACTGGCATCCTACACTGGATGGCCTCCAAGGAGAGGCTGGCCATACATGCTAGTTGGTTCTCCCTTTCCTGCAACTGTCCCCTCAGCCATGCATTTTCCCTCTCAAGTTGGTCTCTCATTATTGCTTCTCTGTCCCTTAAGCCACTTAGCTCTTTGCCCATTTATTTGAGCTTCTCTTCCATGTGCCCAATGTCTTCCACCCCTTTTGACTTGGTGATTTGCATCCATCGGTGGGTTCTGGCCCTCTCCTTCTCAAGTTCAAAAAACAATGGGATGGAAAATTTTTGAGGTATCACCCTGCCTCCTTCAATAAACCGATAGTAGGAGTCTAGGTTAGGTTGGGGGCTTGGTTCCTTTGTTTCAGGGTCTTCTTATTTTGTTTCTTGCTACTCCCCTACCTTGACTTCCAATTTTTGTGCTTCTTGTAGTTTTTGCAGAGTATCCTGTAGGACTGTTTTTTCTTCCTTTAGGTTTTGATGTGGATCTTGTAGGATGGCCTTACCCTTTAGGGAAGTTGATCTGGTACTAGGCCTTCTTACATAGGTGATTAGTGACTTAAGGGAAGGCATTTTGCCTCTTGGTGTAGGGGAATCTTCAATCTCAATTGGAATTTTTGTGGATACTTGTGGCTTCCCTTGTTTGATTCTTGTGCTCTTTCTTGTTCTGAAATATAGTGGGGCTTGCCTCCTTCTTTTTCCTTTTTGCTTGACTAGGGTGCTGAGAGTAGTGAGGAAAGCTACTACCTCCCTCTCAGTAGCCTCTAGGGACACCCTAGGTGACTCCTCTTTGTGTTCTTACCTTTCTATTTCAATGCCTTCTTTCTCTCTGTTTTTCTTATCTCCTTCCTCTTGTTGTTCTTCCTCATCTCCATCAGTTTCTTCCTTAGTTTCCTCCTTTGTTCCATCATCATCCTCCTTCTCTTCTCCCTCTTCTTCTTCTACTTCATCATGTTCCTCTATATTAGTTTCTTCTTCATCCATCTCATCCCTATCTAGCTCTGTATCTTCTTCTTCCTATTTTTCCTCCTCCTCACTGACAGAGGGACTAACATCATAAGTGAGGGTTTTGATGTCATCCTCTGTTGGCAAGTCTCTGAAGACTGACCATGTTATAAGGATTCTGAGATTTTGGAGGGCATCCTCAATGATGATCCTGATCAACCCATGGTGAGCCAATTGTTGGGAATTTCCTTCCTTTACTTTGTTGCTGGAGTCTATGAGTGATTGCATCAAGAAATAGGGTATGTTGAGTCTTGGTGAACTGGTGTTTATACCCCAAATATTAATTCTTCAAGGATCCTAAAATGGTAACCATAAACAACACTATATCTACCATCGCATGAGATATATTTGATGAGTTAGTAGCCTACCTCACCCCATGGGTATGTCAGACTATCCCTCCTTACTCCATTTTTGTCCTCTATGGGTTCTTCACCTTCTAAAAAGAATTTCCTTTTTGCCACCTGACTATCTCCTTTGTCTTCTTTTCTCCATGGAATTCTTAGGGGAAGTGTGGTGACCCTACTAATGAGCTCTGGGGTGAGATCTATAGTGAGGCCTCTAACTAAAATAGTGGCATGGATTCTGTTGTGTGGAGTGAGGGAATGAGAAAATTCTTGAGCCACCTCATCATCATACCCTGTGAATTTTTCGAAAAACCCCATCCAGTTGTGTCTTGTAAAGATTTCAAGCACTTGGGGGTGTTTTTGTATCCTCACAGTGTTTGTGGGTTCTCTCCTATTAAACCCTCCTATCATTTTTCTTATGAGGCTTGAGGAGAAAATGAGAGGGTTGACACAAAATTTTTAAATTCAGGAGGAAAACAGAGTTTACTGTGTATGTAATTCACCTCCCACAGTTGCTAAATTCACTAGATTTTAGAGCATTTCTAGTTCATTTGCTTGTAAATGGGGATGGATTTTTATAGCCTACCTCTTTAGAATGGTGGCAGTGGACAATTCCTGTGATATCCCCTCTTGAACTCTTCTCTGCCTATAAAATTATCTTGTTGAGAGTAGTGAGGGTAGCTACTGCCTCCATCCAAGTACCTCTTGAACTCTTCTCTTCATTATAAGTATCTTGAATTCAAGCCAACTCAACTCTTTTTTCCTGATGTCTATGGCCTACTTTATATCTTCCCACCAGATGTCTGCTTTACCTTTCACACTGAAGATAGCTATTGTAGCCTTCATATTATCTATGTAATTGTGCAACTCAAAGAACTTCTTCATCGCAAGCAACCAAGCCTCTGCATCCCCTGTCTTCTTCAAATCTCCATCAAAAGTAGGTGGCTTATCTTTCTTAAACTATCCGAAAAATATCCCCTGTCAGTCCTCCTTTAAGGATGATAATGATGACGATCATAGTTCTTGTCAGAACCAAAACTAGAATAATACTTATGTCCATCACCTCCCTGATCTAGAGTATCCAAGAACTTGTCATCTCTAATCGTTTCATCTCTATCTAACCTATGCCCACCATGATATCTATTGCCATATGCTTCATTATTCCTATTTGCCTATCCATGACTGATCCTAAGTAGTCCCTACCTTTGCAAATCTGGAAAACTTTGAAGGATAATTGCATTAACCTCTACTTGTGTCTCATGTTCATGCATGATTATATCATTATCTTCCCTGCAACTCTTTAATTCCTCCTTCAAGCTTCTCAATGTGTCTATTAAGTCAGAAGAATACCCAACACCACACTGCTCATCTGATCCATAAGGAGAGTCTCGAGAATTGTAGTCTACCATCTTGTTAGTCATCTTTGTTGTTTTCTTCCTGCAAAGCATACCATGTCAGCTAAACCAAAATATAAACATAATCAACATACCTTTGTATAGTTTGGGGAGGATATCTCATCTACAAGATCAACCAGATTAGCACAATACATGTATAAACATAATCATAACAACATATAGATATCATCCTAACCATAGTCTAGTCATCAATGCATGACCATATCAACCACACATCATGACCTCATGCATGAAAACTACACCCATATCAATGTATGCATAATCAACATATGGATGACATGCATGCATACATGATACATACAAACACTGACATGCATAACCAGTGCATAACCGACCTATACTCATGATAAACACATCTAACAACACACCATGAACTTGCACATGGCAACATCACTGCAACCATGAACAACACCATGCATATGCAACAAGCACATAGACCATAAGTATAACTAACACATATGAAACCGACATGAATGCATGACCAACACACACCACCCATGTAGTCCAAGGGGTGAACCATGCTCTGATACCACTTTGTAACATCCTCCTCCCACATTTACCCAAGTTAACTGATCTGATGGGGTAAACATGTGACGAGAGGCTACTACAATCTTATTCAACTCCCCATATACAATTAGGGAAGTGGAACTGACACAAGACCACTAATTTGACCTTCTACACATACCACAAAACCTACAAGAGCCAACCAACCCTTCGAGGTGATCAAGCCCTGAGACAACTTGACATTTCATTTCCCTAGAGCCTCAGTCACTCCCATGACATGGGCATGCATGCGACTGGGGCCCTCTAGTCGCTCTCACAACATGGGCATGCAAGTGACTGGGGTCTTTTTCAACTAGTTCTAGTCTTGCGACCCCAATTTATGTGCCACTTTTTCTGGGCCAAGACTCAGACCACTGCCCAGAACTCCATGAAACTTTCAGGAATGAAAAGTAACATCGGAATAATGGTACAAATTCAAACACTTGAATAAATACTTGACTGGACCCCTACTATCCATGACAGGAATTTTGTTAAACATGTCGCAAATATGCATTCTACGGGTCCTAACAATAGATCTGAACATAGGGTTCTCATACTTATCTGAAAATCACTAAGAAGCATTGATGCCTTATCACATTAGCTGCATTAACATATATTAGGTCATATATTCATTGTACATTCATTTACAAATCAAAAAATGATGAGAGCCATAGATCATCATTGTCATAAAAAATGCTCATAACCAACATATAACCAATAGAAATAATAAAGATACATAAACCATAAATGCCTCATATGAACCAGTACATTTGCTCATAAAATACCAAGGAAATGAACTCTTATTAATGAATACAAAAGCCAACTTGGTATGGGACTACCATGTTCCACCTGACCATAGATTGGCTGAGCCAAGTCTCTCTTTAACCAATCAGCCTCATGTCATATTCCAAGCATGAATGTGGGACTTATAACCAAAATCAACCGAGGATTTTTGAGGCTACACCACCTAACCCTCAACAATAGAACTAGCCTTTACCGCAATCCCCACTAGATCACTAGGCCACAAACAATAAACATATAATACCATGCTTTACCGCAATCCTCACTAGATCACTAGGCTAAAACCAAGCATGGATGCCACCATATCTCTCCACCTAGACCGTAAGGAATTTTTCTATCCCAACCTCTCGGTTTTACCGTGTATCCTACCATTACCAATCAAAGGATTCTGAGGCCTATGGGGTATCCACCCCCTGGGCTTTACCATGTATCACATCGCGAGATTCCTAGGCCCAATCAAGGGTATTCACCACTGAGCTTTATCATGTATCTCGCCATTATTGGTCAAGGGATTCCTAGGCTCAATCGAGGTGTTCACATTCAGGATTTACTGTGTATCCCATCCCGAGATTCCTAGGCCTTGTGAATAATCCTGGGACCACCCCACTCAGCTTTGAGTCCATTTGATAATGCAATTCAAGCACATACAAAAGAACCCACCACACCATGGCTATCTGGAAATGACAAGGCAAGGATTAGGAACATTGTCCACCTGTCAAAACCCATACCCATGACAGCAAGAGAACCGAGAACACGCATACCTAACCATGCATGCCAAAACCAACAAGGAAATCACACATGCAAATTGATACCTGCAAATAATCATGTTGTAGCTGCTCAATCCTATTCTTGCTTGCTTGATCTTTGCTTCCTCTTGCCTTCTTTTATTTTCTTGAACCAATACTGAAGTGCTCCAAGAAAACTCTAAGTGTCCAAGAGTATGAGAGAGAGAGCTCCAAAACTGAACTGAAAAAAGGTACTAACTGATCCTCATAATCATTTTTATCAATGAGGCTCTATTTTCTTCATTTTCCTCCTCACATGCAACCTGTGGCCTTTCACCTTCCGTTTCTCCTACTTTCCTTTATTTTCATAAATAAAATGTCAATTAATATGATTTTTCCTTTTGCAAAGCCTTTTCCATTGTCTTTTCCAATTTCCTTTGCCATAATAAACCAAAGGAACACCCACTCTAGGATGTCTTTCCCAACATTCAACTTGGAATAAGTGTAAGTGTGTTTATTATTTTTCCTTTATTAACTAGTATTACATAGAATTTTCACAAGGGTTGTTACATATAAATTTACAGTTATTATTTATATTTTATATATACTTTAAATTTTGTGTGTGTCTGTTGAAAATGCAAGTCAATGGGGACACCCTAACAGTAAGCCAACATGGATGCAAACTAGTCAATTTAGAACAAGGACTCGATGACCAGGTGGTGAAGTTGGTGTTAAAGCAACTAATAAAATATCGTATCACAAAAAAGAAAGAAATTTGGGTCCTACAGCAAAATCTAGGCCCTCCAAGGTTTTTCAATTTTCATGTGGTTTTATGTATTGCAAATATGCACTCTCTTTGGGAAAATTTTGCAAAGTATATGGGAGATTCCAATGTTAAATTGTAATTCAAAAGTCATGTAGAGGAAAGAAAATTTTGTTCTGGATATACTAGAATATCAAAGCATTGAAATCACTGAAGAATGTAAGTGGTTCTAGCCATGTAACCATATATTTTAATACATTATAATACAAATTTTACCAGTCTATTTAAAAAATGAATTATATGTTTTGAAATATGATGGTATTTTTTTTCAGCAAAATTGTTACGAGACTACCCATTAGAACTCATTTATACGGCTTTTTTCCACAATTTTTATAAGTAGAACATGTCTCTATAGATTTGAACCAGCCACAACTAGAAACTAGAAACACAACGTGTCCCTCTACTGCTTGAGATAAACTCCTTCGACTTTTTGAAAAATTATGGTTGCAAATATCAATCATTTGTATTTAAATTAATTTTAATATATATATATATATATATATATATATATATATATATATATATATATATAATTATAATTATAAAAAATTATCAGAAAAAATGTTTGTAATATTATTATTATGAAAAAATTTACAATATAACAAATTGAATGAAAATATATTTATTACATTTCAATTGAGTTGAAATTATATATATATATATATATATATATATATCTTCTCTATACTAAAATCCAAAGCACCTCGAGCATACATTTTACAAAAATAAAAATATTATAGTTAAAAAAAGTTTTTTTTATTTATCTTTTTAAAATTTTATTACTTTATATATATATATATATATATAATTTGATTTTTTATGGTTACGAATATTAATTTTTTCTAATTTAAATTTATTTTAATATGTATATTATAATTTTTTTGAAATATTATAGGTAATTTTATTAATTTTTTTAAATTAATTTTATTGTTTTTGAAAAACAAATTACATCATATCTTCATCTCAAATGAACCTAATACACCAAAATACAATATCTTCATCTCAAATGAACCTAGTACACCAAAATACAATTACTCCATTTTTGATATCACATTCCAATGACGAATTTTCCATTTTTCCTTTTCTTTTGTGAACTTTTTTAAACCTTTTCTTTTGTTTCAAAATTTATTAATAAAAACAAATTTATATCATGATAAAGTGAATGTTTATACATATTTTTTTTATTACTTTTCAATTGAATGGACTTTATGTTTTATTATTGTTATTTTTTTTATACAACACTTCATTTTAATGTCATAACAACATTTTACATATATAAAGTGTGAACCTCGGGACATGATAAATATAATGTTTAGAAGTGATTTTTTTCCAAGAAACCACATCGAATATTTTCTTGGAGCCAGATATAATGTTCTTGTGTATAATGTGCTTGTGTTCTGCGAGGTTTTTTATTGGAGAGTGTTTGGATTTCTTAGTGGTAAAAAAAATTATATAGGCGTTTGAGGCTAAATATTGCATGCCATTATCAAGATATCCATGAAAGAATTTTAATTTTTATATAATTGTATAAATAAATAATAATCAAATCATAAAAACTAAAGTTATAATGTGAGCATTTTTTTGGTTTTTATTTAGTTGTATAAATAAAGAATAATCAAATCATAAAAGCTAAAGTTGTAATGTGAGCATTTTTTATACTAAAGATAATTATTTAATAATTAATAATAAGGTTAATTAATGTAATAATAATTAATAACAAAGATTAATTAATTAAATTGGTTAATAATTAATTAAAATTGATTTTTAATATAGTTTATCAATAATGAATAATTAAAATTTTGATTTAATGTAATAATGTAAATACAAATTTAAAATCTAATTTATAATATTACATTATTATTATTAAAATAAATATCAAGTAAGGTATTAATTAGTTTTTAAATTAATGTAATAATAATGTAATTTAGATTTTATAATAATTAAAAAAAAATATGAAGTGATGTATTGATTAGTTTTTGAATTAATGCAATAATAATGTAATTATTAGATTTTATAATAATAAGGTTTTTAAATGAATCTAATAAAAATGTAATAATGAGATTTTAAATAAAGTTTGATTTAATGCAATAATGTAAATTAAATCTTAAATTAATGTAATAATAATTAATTAAAAATGGTAATAATATAGTTTATTAATAATGGTTAACAGTAAATTTGATTAATAATGATTGATAACAAAATTAATATAATAATAATGATGATGATGTAATTAATTTAATAATAATTAAATTAATGCAATTAACCTAGATTATTAATAATGAAGATAAAGTTGAAAATTAAATTTTTGTTAGTAATGTAGTTAATACTAGGGACCAAGACTTGCTATGTTTCCACCCATCATCACGATTAAATTTATTAGGTTTTTTTTCTATCTCTAAAGCTTCTATGATTTTTCTTTTTAGCATAATGATCAATAGACACAATGACTTTGGCATTTTCCACGCATATGTGGCATTTGATTACTATTGAGTGCTCAACTAATGCATATTCCTTAGATATATCATGGTTGGTATCACAACAACGCTCCTTAAGCATAGCATGGATTGAGTGACTAGTTTCTCCAATGTAAACCTTTCCACATCGACAAGGGATTGCATAAAAGCCTTTGTTTCTTTTAGGATCAACTTGGTCTTTAAAATGGTCCATCATTTTTTGTAAGGAGTTAGGAGGAGAGAATCAAACCCTAATTTGATTTTTGTTGAGGTTTTTGGCTATCTTGTCAATAGTTCCTTTTATATATGGAAGTTTGATATTTACTAAGAAGTCTTTTTTATTTCTATTTTTTCTATTATTATTTAGTGAGTTTTTGATAGTATTCCTAACTATATTTTCATTGTACCCATTCCTTTTGAATGCCTAGTTGATATGTTCAATTTTGTTATTTAAGTGATCACTGTGACAAAATCTCTTAGCTCTAATGGAAAGGGTGTTTATTACACTTATTTTTTGTGAGGGGTGATGGTGAGAGTCCTCTTGAATATATTTATCTGAGTGGGTTTTCTTACGATAAACTTTATGAGCTAACTTACTAACTTCCATTTGGACAGAAGGATTCCAAGGAATGATAATTCTCCATTTTCTTACAATTCCATAGTGAATTTAATATTGTTCATTTGGTTATTCATATGATCCAAGAATTATTTAAGTCTTTCTCTGCCATGAGGCCAAACGAAATGACTCTCATCCACAAATATTTTCCAATGTATAGGCACAAGAGAGAAAGAGTTGATGATTTTTTCTTCAAAATATTCTTTGAAAATATTTTCAATCATAGGGGAGAGCGAATATCCCATATAAATTCTATCAGTTTGTTCATAAATTTCCCCTTTGTAACTAAAATAAGTTAACTTCAAGCATATCCTCACAAGGTCAGTAAATTCATCAGCATTTAGTTCTCTAATGACTTATATAGCCTCTTCTACTGAAACACTATTATTATATAATTGTATTACATCAAAGCTTACAAGAGTGTATATTTTAAATTAATTATGAAGTGAGCAGAATCTTTGATGAAGGATTGGTTTTTTCCAACATCATATTTGAGTTTTTCTCTTAGAAATTTAGCTAACCCATATTAAGGAGACCCCGTCTTATTGACAATAGGCCAAAGAGGATAACCTTCTTTGTGAACTTTTGGTAAACCATATATGTGATGTAAGATAGGGTTCCTTGGAACAATTTTATTTTTTATGCTATTATTTAAAGATGTGTTTTGTATGGCATTTGCAATACCTCTTATCACCTTGTTGCTTGGATCCATGGAAATTCTTCTATCGTTGCCTTTAGTTGTAGGATGTTCCATCATTTTTTTAATGGTATTCGTTAATGTTCATGATCAAAGTTCAATTTCCTTTGTCTTCCCTTTAATATCACAATCTCCTTATGATATTAAATTAACAAATATTTTTATGAAAATAAAAATAAATATAAAATATATTTTGTAGGAAAATAAAAATACTAAAAATAAGATTTAATTTTCAAAATTTTATTACTCAATATAAAAATTGTATTTTATACATTTTTTTATTTGTAATAATTTTTCTCCCATTTAAAAAATTCAAAAAGAAAATTTGTTTTATTAAATTAAACATTTAGGAATAACTCATTGTTTTTAGTTATACCATCATAAATCCATCTTAACTCCATATCTATCAAGTTTCAATAGGGATCAAATATCTCAAGATGCTAACCTCTTTTTTAGTGCAAAACTTGAGGAAAGGTTTGCACCTCTAGGTATTTGATTCTTTAGTTTCTTGGTAGATTTTGAGTTAAGATGGACCTATGTTTGTTTTGAGCAACACACTAATAAAATGTTTTCACTATAATAATTTTTCTATTTTCATTTGTTTTATACAATGAAGATGTCAAGCCACATATATGTAGCTAACATTGAAATATATTTTTTATGATTTACATCATGTTAATACCCCCTCATATAGAAATAGAAAACATATATCCATAGGATACTCTCTCTCTCTCTCTCTCTCTCTCTCTCTCTCTCTCTCTCTCTCTCTCTATATATATATATATATATATATATATATATATATATAGATATATATATATATATATATATATATAGAGAGAGAGAGAGAGAGAGAGAAGGGGTCACTTTTGTTATTAATATTTTTTGAAATGTTCCCCGAATGGGGTGTCTTCGAGATAAAAGGGGCTCGTGGGCTGTTGTCATCCCACTTGGCCTAAGGACTAGGTGACGTGGCAACATGTCCCCATGATAGTTTTTATAACACTATGCTAGAGCATGTTGCCCATCATTCTAATTAACATGTAGGCGACCCTCACTATCATTCCAATTGCTTTAATCTCCATGCAGTGGGTTGCTAGTGTCATCCAGTGGAGGCATCATTTATCCATGGCGTTAAGGCTTATTGTTTGGTTTATTTTTAGCTATATTGTGCTTGGTGGGGATGACGAATTGATTTGGGAAACAGTCGGGACCTGTAACACTACCAACATCTTGCCTTTGTCTAGTTCTTCAATGATCTAGCCTGAGAAACGACATTCTCCTCAGTTGTCATTATGTTATAACCCAGAAGGATTTCTTTTTTTTTTTTCCTGAAGTAAGAGACAAGCCTTCTATAACATTAATAAAGAAAATTAATTACATCAAGTACAAAGCTCAAAATGACCTGTGGGCCCCGGGCCGCACATTGCTCGAGGAGAAATCAAACCCTACTACCAGAATCTCAGGAATTTCAAACAATAGAAAATAAAAATTTTACGGTTGGGGGTGAAGAGAAAGGAAACCAAGTCTGACAGGAAACCCGACGCTCAAGACATGTAAACCCATCTGGGAACTTATATTTATCCCGCTTTTTACATCCTAACCGTCCGATCTGCTTTCCAGATCCAACAGTCTTGAAGGAAGGCACGAAACCAATCTGTGCAGCTCTAAACCCCCGGACCCACCAACACGCATGATCGATCTCAACCGTCGATCCATCATGATTGATCCAACAGACCAAGCTAATATCACACAAGTCAAGCTGCTCAGACATTAATGAGCGATGGGAGCAGTATTTGGCTCCCCCTCTTGGCCACGCGTCACAAGCTGAATGGAATCGCTTCCAAAACTCCAAAACCACTTCCCACTTAGAACGCTTGCGATATACCACAAACAGCTCCGAGAGTGGTAAAGTATCCAAAACGTGAGCACCCAAGGTTTTACGCCCGCTGGAAAAACCCATAATTCGGCCCCTCACACTTATCCGACCATGCCAAATCTCCCGCCAACACTACATAGACTCAGTATTGTCGAGCCTTTTCCTTCTGTAGCATCTGATTCCGTAAATAACTAGGATGGAGAGGCCGACAGAGAACTGCCTTTTGTCGGTAATCGATTGAGAAAAAGGTCGTAACATCAAAAGAAGACCTATCATCTGGAATCAGCCTCCATGTCTTTGATTTGAACCACCCTCCAATCTTCCTCAGCTTGGGCATGACAAGACTCCTTTAATTTGTCCTGAGGCATATCCTGCCCCTCCATCTTGACCTTGCCCTCAGTACAGATTACTCCTTGATTAGCCAGAATGTCTGCCAATTTATTGGCCGATCTTCAAACATGATTAAAACTAACTGTGCGAAGGCATTGGAGATGAGTCTGAATCCTTTGAAAGACCTGGATCAGCCTCCAGTGTTTAGAGACTTTTTCAGGGGCAGTGCCACAACTGATTCTCTTGACCGAATTAATAGTTAGCTCAGAGTCAGCTTCAACAATCACATTTTGGCAGTTATCCTGCTTCATAAAATCCAAACATTGTTCCATAGCCATGAGCTCCGCCATATTGTTAGTGGCCCTTCCTAAATGGTAGTGAAAGATGACAAGAATGCTGCCATTTTCATCCCTTAACAGCCCTCCAAAACCAGCAATACCCGGGTTTCCCTTTGATGCTCCATCAATATTGAATTTTAGAAAACTCTGTGGGGGAGGGTGCTAGATATCCTGTTCAGTGTCCATCCTCACAAACTTCCTTTCCAAGACCAGAAGAAAGAGCCCCTAAATACCCAACTGACAAAGAATCCTCAAAACTGCAGATGAGGAAGGGTTCTTTGGGGGGGGGGGCGCCTTTTTTTATCTTTGAAGATTCTTTTGTTTCTTTCTTTCCAAACATTCCATATAATAAAACCTGGCATAAGAACCCAAGTAGTGTTTATAACTTCGTAATCTAAAAAGTCACTTCTCCACTTGGTTAGGGTGTTGATAATACACCCATGGCCTCTGTCTGTCTGCTGGAAAATGGCAGCAAAAGAATTCCACAACCAAGAGGTGAAACTGCAATTATTAAGAAGATGCTCCATAGTTTCCTCTTGTTCACCACATAGATAGCATCTGGAAGGCCCCAGAACACCTCTCTTCCTGATATTATCCCAGGTCAAAATTTTCTTATGATAAACCAGCCACATGAAAAGTTTGATCTTCATCCAGCCTTGATGCCTCCATAGATTCAACCAGATCCTGTCCGGAGCATGGGAGTCTAGCTCAAGGAGTAAGCGTTTTGCCTCCTTAAGATTAAAGGAACCCTCATTGTTGTTGCCCCATCTAAGTTGGTCATGCCCACCTGTGACTAAAATCCTCCTTTGTTCCACCAAATTCCTAAGTTTATTTGCCTTTTCTTTCAAAGGGTTGTCATCCCTATAATCCATGTGCCTCCAGGTTCTCCATTTTCCTGCACTATTGGTTTGATCCCAGAAATCTTTAACCATGATTAGTCCTTTAGTGTCTGTCTCATTCTTGAGTTCCATAAAGTCCTCTATTAGTAGTATAGGTTCCTGTTGCCATTTATCCTCCCAAAATAAGGCTAGATTTCCTTCTCTAATTTCCCAGAAGTTGTTTTTTTGTATTAATTCTCTGTTCTCCCAGGCCTTGTTCCAGATATGTGAGCCTTTTATATTTCCAGACATTCTGATGTGATCACTATATTGCCAAGTGCTGGCATATTTTCCTTTCCAAATACTAGCCCATTGTGCCTTTGGATCTTTGACCCATCGTCGCCATAATTTAGCCCCTAAAACCTTGCTAAGAGTCTCAGGATCATCCAGTCCAAGACCCCCATAGTTTTTAGGTTTGCAGATTTTATCCCAGGCCACCAAGGCCCATTTCTTTTTCCTTTCCGCCTCCTTACCCCAAAGAAAATCTCTTTTAATGGATCTGAAATGTTGCAAGACTCCTTTTGGAGCTGGGATGGCTGATAGCATGAACACTGGGATAGCTTGGAGAACAGCTTTTGTGAGGACCAACCGTCCAGCCAGATTTAAAGATCTTATAGTCCATTTCTTAATTTTGTCCTGCATTTTATTAATCACTGGCTCCCAAATGCTCTTGTGCAAAGGTTTAGCCGTTAGTGGCACTCCCAAATATTTTGAAGGAAGGACATCTATTTGAAAGCCCAAAATTCTGGAAATATTCCTTTGAACGACTATGTTAGTATTAAACAAAAGAAAATTGATTAAGAAAGATTGACTTCCATACCTGAATCCATGGCAAAATCACACATAATTTGTTTTTATGCGAGAGCTTCTTTGACCGTGGGTATTCCCTGCAACATGGTATCATCCACAAATTGTTGGTGAGTCAAGGCTTGTCCATCATCAGAGAGATGGAGACCTTTAATCTGACATGTTTCTTTTGCATGCTTGATAGACCTACCCAATCCTTCCATCATGAGGATGAAGAGAAAGGGAGAGAGTGGATCTCCTTGCCTAAGGCCTCTAGAAGGCATAAAAATCTCTAAGGGAGAGCCATTAACCAGAATTGAAAAGCTGGTAGAGGTCACCAGGGCCATGACCCATCTAACCTAGTTGTGATCAAACACAAAAGTGATAAGAACTTTCCTAATGTAGGTCCAATTTAGTTTATCATAAGCTTTAGCTATATCCAATTGCATAATCATACCTGCCTTCCTATTGCTGGACAGCGAGTGCACCACTTCATGAGCTTGGATGATATTATCAAGAATTTGTCTACCTTCAACATATCCAGATTGTTCCATAGAAATCAGAGAAGGAAGGAGAGGTTTGAGACTATACCTTGGATATAATCTTATAAACCACCTTGCACAAAGCTAATATGGGCCTGAACCTGTCAGGAGTTTGAGCCACGTCCTGTTTAGGGATCAGGGAGATGAAGGAGGTTTTGAGAGCCTTCAAAATGGTTTTATTCCTCCTGGAATCTTCTACTACATTCATAATATCCTGTTTGACTATGCTCCAACAGGCTTTAAATAAAACCATGTTGAAACCGTCAGGGTCGGGCGCCTTGCCATTCTGCATTTCCTTAAGGACCTCACTGACCTCCTCTTCAGTTACTGGCCTATTAAGGTTGAAATTGTCCTCATTAGACACCAGCCTGGGTATATGTCTAGTAAGAACTCTGATGGACTATTCTCGGTCTGGAATGGTTTCCTTTGCTATATCGCTAAAGTGTTGAAGTAGCACAACTTCTATTTCTTCATGAGAATTAAGAACATTACCACCCTTGTCCTTGATTGAAGAGATCCTGTTGTGAGCTCTGTTCGCAATTGTGGATCTATGGAAAAATCTGGTATTTCTCTCACCCTCTTTTAGCCATTGAACTTGAGACTTTTGTCTCCAGAATATTTCCTCTTGTTTGCATAAACCCTCCTAGTCTTGATGATATTTGGAAACTTGATCACTTTTGTCTTTATCAAAGCCATCCATGATAAGGGCTTGGTTTAGTACCTACATTTTGCCTTCAACAGATTTTTTAGCTTCAAAAATATTGCCATATTCATTTTTGTTCCAATCTTTAAGCCTGAGCTTGATGTGTTTTAGTCTTTTTTGAAGAAGGAACATTCTTGAGCCCTGAATGTTCAAATCTTCTGCCCACCAGGTGGCAATGTTGCTTATGAAATCTGGGTGGGAGAGCCATATGTTCTCAAATCTAAAAGGTCTATTCGTAGCAGTTCCAATGCCCTGAACCCTCAAATGAAATGGCTAGTGATCTGAGCCCCCAAAGGGGAGAACTCTAGCTATCATTTCTTTGTCTATGAGCATAAGGTCCTCTAAGATTATGAATCTGTCCAATTTAGAAGCCACCTGAGATTCACTTCCTCTTCCGTTATTCCAAGTAAAGAGACCATTACTTGTTACAATGTCCACTAGCTTCATATTATCTATGAAGGGTTGAAAAGCTAAAGAATCTTTGCTTGTAATTCTGGTCCCTCCTTTCTTCTCCGAAAGTGATTTGATCATGTTGAAATCACCCCCAAGATCCATGGTAATTCTGCATGTTTGTCTCTGAGATCTTCCAGAGAATTTAGAAACCCGAGTTTATCGTCCAATCTTTAAGGAACATACACATTCTTAATTAGGTAGGTATCCTTGTCTCCCACAGGCTGAATAACCACCAATAAATAATCCCTAGATGCCTCCACATCTATAATGTTAATTTTTTGGGGATTCCAAAGAGTGAGAATACCTCCTGCAGTATTCTCTGTTTTGACTTCCAGAAACTCAAAACGATTGAGCCATTTGCTATGGATTTCTTTTATTTTTTGAATGGAACATTTGGTCTCCTGGATGAAGATCACATCTAGAGCTATTTGCTTCATTCTATTACTCAGTATTCTTTGTTTTCTTTTACTACCTAGACCCCTAATATTCCAAGAAGTGAACTTCATAATTATAGATTTATGAAAGAGTAGCTGGTTAGGTCTTTCATCTTACCTGAATCTATCATTAGCTTTCCACATTCCATCAACAACTCATTTTGCTTTTTTCTACCTCTTTTCTTTCCTGGGTTTCTGGGTGCTAATCCTGGTGTGGTTTTCATTGTTTTCACACCCTCGCTACTCTGCTTATCATTATTTCTTTGTCTCTACATCCCTATGGTCTGGGTTTTCCATAAAAACAACTGCTACACTCTGGTGAACTCCTCTGGGGGTAAGGAGTCTACGCCTTCCCTGGTTCCTTGATCCAAGAACCCTTCCAGATCTAGGTTCTCTTTCTCAAGTATTTCCTGTAGTTCCTGGTCCTCCATTTCCATCTCACTCTGGGTCATTTCATGGTCCATCTCCAGCTCTACTTCCTTCATTGTAGTCTCTTTCTGTTTAATATTGTCTTATACTTGAACAATATCTTCTTCTTTCCCCTCCTCCACTAGACTTCCTTCCTTTGTTTGGTCTGCATTTGTAATCCCTTCTTCCTCTTCGAGGACTTGGAACCTGTTATGACTGGATTGTTGTTCTCCTGATTTTTGTGTCTTTGGCCCCCTTTTGCTTCCTTTGTCCTTATGTGCCACTTTGTGAAAGCTATCCTCATCTTTCCTTGTGTTAGCTTTAATCTTATTCTCCATTTTGCTGAGAGGGCAGTCTCTGAATAGGTGCCCATGCTCATGGCATTTGCGACATCTGAATGGAATATGTTCATAGTCAACTGTTTGAACCCATTCCTCATCAAATACTTCCAGGATAACTTCATCCGGTAGTGCTCCAGAGAGATCCATCCCGACACATATTCTAGCAAAGAAAGTATACTTTCCCCTTATAGTGGCCTCAGATGCTTTGACAAAGCGTCCTAACTTATTTCCTATGGCAGATAAGGATTCTGTTTGCCTATAATCAAGAGGTAGAGAGTAGAGTCTTACCCAGACCGGGACCGAAGTAAAAGTCTCTCGCGCAGGAACAAAAATCATGATCCAAGGTCGCATATAGAGGCCTGCTGCAGCATAAAAGTAGGGCCCTCCTTCAAACACTCTGTCCTTATCCTCAATATTAAAAAATACCACAGTGAAGAAACCCTTTGACCCAAGATGTAGGTCAATGCTTCCTTTTGGTTTCCAGTGGTATTTAATCCACGTCTACAAAGCTTTTTCAGTGGGCCATAAACCCATGTCTTTACAAATGATTGCATATGTCTGCATGTGTTCCCTATGTGCCTGTAGAGCAGGATCATTTAAAACAACTTTGGGTGAAACCACAGCTTTGGTTTTACAAGGCCCCTTTTGTGCCTTATCTTTTGTTCCCTATTCCTTGTCTTCTTCCTCATTTTCCTTAGTGTTATTATTCTCTTGATCCTCTCCAATATTTCTCTAACTTCCTTCTGAAGGACCTCTATCCTTGTCCATTGGTTTTTTACCCCTGTTGGCCACAGCCTGCTTGTAGGAGGGAGTGGAGCCCCCTCCTTCGTGACCATCCATGAATAGAAAACTCTGTGCAAGCCTGTAACCCTAGCAATTCGTTCTGTGCAGTCCCTTCATCATGCAGTGTCAAATCTAAAGCATAATCCAGAAGGATTTCAACATCAACTTCAATTGCAACTCACTACATATGTTATCTTTCCTCCCCACTATAATTTTCTTTCTTTTCTCAATTTCTCACCCTTTTGTATGTTGTTATTGTTCCAATCCACTCCTATTATTGGAATTTTATGTTCTCTATATCCCTATCCACATATCAGTAAGCAATCCCCAAGAATTATTTCGACCACCACCTAAAAGCCTTTCGTTCTCCTCTAGATTTTTGCTCCTACTTAATCCTCTAATATTCCTTTCACCTACATAATTTCACTTTTCCTGCAACCCCATTATGCATTTGGGTGCCACTAATGAGTTCTCTCCAATCCCTTTGTAGTTATCAATTGGCACTCCCTTACAATCAATCTCCTTGCCATAAGAGGGCACAGTTAGGAGTTCCTTGTGACAATCATTCTCCCGATAATGTCCCCTCTTCATGTGTTTTTGTGATGTGGTGTCTCTTTCGTGCTAGTTGATACTTCTTCTCCCCATCTCTGGTGTGAGCGTCTTTTCACTTTTCTACTCCTTTTTCCATGCCTTGACAATGAGCTTAGGTGCATATGGGGAGTGGTTTATTATCAAGAGGGCCCATGGGGGTAGCACACATTTGCATCACCACTTGGAGGAAGCAACCACCCATTACCAAGACCTCACTCTAGGGCACATCCAGAAAGAATTCACCCATGCCAACGGAGAAGGTTCCTCTCTTCGACTTCATCTCTTGGACATGGAGGTTCTAAGAGAGTTGGTAGATTGTGATCCCAATACAGGTCACTCTTCAGGAAGGTTTATTGAGTACATGTAGATAGTTGACCTCTATTGGCATATGAAGTTCTAATGAGGTATAGCTCTCTTGGATCAACAAGAGCATTGGAGAGACATTCTTCACTCTCTTGAGAAACTACACTAGCATATGAAGGATGTGGACCGATGGATGGAGTGCATAAAGTATCATCTCAATATTACTCCCTCAACATGGGGCACAATTAGAGACAACAAATATCCCATCTAGGTCATTGCAATGAACATAGACCCATCTACTTGGATTGTATATCATGGTCTCACAATATTGGTTTTTTGTTCCTTTTGTTTAGTGTTGGCCTGCGATTCCCACTACTCTCATTTGTATGATTTTGGACCACTCCACTCACTTATCTTTTACCTCTCCATGGAGAGTTCATTTTTGGCTTTGGTTGGGTCTCCCCTATGAGAGACCAACCTAAGACTTCTAATATTTTTATGTAACTCCTAATTTTGAAGGTAATACAATTCATTACACAAAAATAAATATTACTTATCTATCTATATATGTATGTATATATCTATAATTATTTTTGTCATTAATATTTTTTTAAATGTTATGTATAAAATTCATATTAAATTTTGAAAGAATTACAAATCTCCCTCACGTCTTTGTAGGAATTTACAGGGTAAGTTCCACAGAAAGAATACCAAAAGGACACTGCTCACAACCAGATCTCAAATCAATACACCAGTATTTTTGACGTGGTTAAAACCCTCAGAGTGCAAGGAGGGAAATAGTCCACGGCCTGTCCCAACGTGGGTACTACAGGCAATTTATTAATCAAAGAATGAAAATTTACATAAGCTTCTCTCATGCACGGATTACCCGAACAATGACCCTCCATGCGCTTTAAATAGAACTCATGGACCAATCGGGTGTCAAGCCACGGATCAAGTGTCGGTAATACCGAGGTGAGAGTGAACCGTCGGATCACTACATATCGTGACCGTCGAATTGTAAGTTACAAAATGTACAATGGTAAAGAAACACACTTTACCTAACTCTATACTAGACCAAGTTGAACTTAACTATATCCTATGTGTCGGAATATCCTAACATCCCCCCTTAAGAACAACTTGGGATAGGATTGAAGGATTTACAAATATGACACAATAGGAGAAGGAAGGAGGCACTAGAGCCTATCCCCCTTAGTGACAACTTCCTGAACTCCAAGCATATATCGAAGTTTAGTGAACTTCGCCTCTGTGAGAGCCTTTGTGAAGATGTCTGCAACCTGATCATCTGTTGGACAATATTGCACTTCAAGAACATGGTCATGAATGAGCTTTCTGATGAAGTTCATGTGTAGTTCAATGTGTTTGCTGCGCTGATGCTGGACTGGATCTTTGCATAGCTGAATGGCACTTTGATTATCACACCAAAGTGTGGTTGGATGCTGCTGCTCAAAGCCAAACTCTGATAGGATCTGACGAAGCCACAAGGCTTCCTTACTAGCTTCCATGGCACCACGATACTCTGCTTCTGCTGACGAAAGAGAAATGGCAGCCTGTTTCTTACAAGCCCATGTAATAGGTCCTGAACCAAGAGTGAAGACATAACCGGCAGTAGACTTCCGATCATCAAGGTCACCAGCCCAATCAGAATCAGTGAAACCAACTAACAGAGGAGCTGCTTTGGCACTGTAATGAATCCCAAACTGTACTATACCTCGAACATAACAAAGTATTCTTTTAGCTTCTTTCCAATGACTTTCACGGGGGTTTTGCATAAAATGAGCAACAAGGCCAACAGCAAAGGAAAGATCAGGACGAGTATGGGTTAAATACAGAAGTTTTCCGACAAGTTGACGGTATAAGGTAGCATCAACTTCAGGAGAAGTACAAGAGACTGAAAGTTTGACTCCAGACTGAAAGGGAGAAGGGGCTGGCTTACAGTCTTCCATGTGAAAATGACGAAGAATATCACAAGCATACTTGGACTGGGAAAGGAAAATACCCTCTTTGGATTGCAAGACTTGAAGACCGAGAAAATAGTGTAAGTGTCCTAAGTCTGTCATTTCAAATTTCTTTTTAAGGTTGGACTTCACATGGTTTATAAGGTTGGGATCACTACCAGTAAGAATAAGATCATCAACATAAAGAACAAGGATGATAAGAGAGTTGCCCACTTTCTTGGTGTAGACAGTATTGTCAGAATGACACCTAGAAAAGCCAGATTCTAAAAGAAAGCTATCCATTTTGGCATACCAAGCCCGAGGAGCTTGCTTGAGGCCATAAAGGGATTTCTTAAGTCGACAAACAAGGCTGGAGTCTGTTTGTATGAAGCCAATGGGTTGTTCCATATAGATTTCTTCCTGCAAGTCCCCATGCAAGAAGGCAGATTTAACATCCATCTGATGGACTTCCCATTTTAAAGAGGCAGCAAGGGAAAGAACAAGGCGGATAGAGTTCATTTTGGCAACAGGGGAGAAGGTTTCAGTGTAGTCAATGCCTTCAACCTGTGAAAAGCCCTTAGCAACGAGACGAGCTTTATGTTTATCAACTTTCCCATCTGGTCCATACTTGGTTCTGTAAACCCATTTACATCTAGCAAGTTTGCGTCCCTTTGGTATTCTTTCTGTGGAACTTACCCAGTAAATTTTTAAAAAATTTTCTAGTTTTTTGGCTTGTTAGGATATTCCGACACATAGGATATAGTTAAGTTCAACTTGGTCTAGTATAGAGTTAGGTTAGAGTTAGGTAAAGTGTGTTTCTTTACCGTTGTACATTTTGTAACTTACAATCCGACGGTCACGATATGTAGTGATCCGACGGTTCACTCTCACCTCGGTATTACCGACACTTGATCCGTGGCTTGACACCCGATTGGTCCATGAGTTCTATTTAAAGCGCATGGAGGGTCATTGTTCGGGTAATCCGTGCATGAGAGAAGCTTATGTAAATTTTCATTCTTTGATTAATAAATTGCCTGTAGTACCCACGTTGGGACAGGCCGTGGACTGTTTCCCTCCTTGCACTCTGAGGGTTTTAACCACGTCAAAAATACTGGTGTATTGATTTGAGATCTGGTTGTGAGCGGTGTCCTTTTGGTATTCTTTCTGTGGAACTTACCCTGTAAATTCCTACAGTCTTGAATGAAATAATAAAACTCTCTCTCTCTCTCTCTCTCTCTCTCTCTCTCTCTCTCTCTCTCTATATATATATATATATATATATATATATATATATATATATATATATATATATATATATATATATATATATATATATATATATATATATATATATATATAATGTTTTACTCATATTTCATTTATAACCCACATTAACTTTTTTTATATATTATATATCAACTCCATATTAAAAATGAAATAAATTACACATCTCCTTTACACTGAAAAGTAAAAATTAAAATAAATTAAGATATATATATATATATATATATATATATATATAATACAAAATTATGTTAATTAATATGAATATTGAAATTTTTTATTTATGATTAATACTAAAATATATTTTTGTTTTATAGATCTAATATTCTGCTTTATTCTCTGCGGCTGGGTTCTACGGGCAAATATGGCTCCCAACTTCGTGAAAATAGTTGTTGGCTCAGTTCCGTCCGCTTCTGGAGGGCAATCTCTTGCCCATATCGTCAGTGAAGCCCCAACTCCCACTATCCAGGTGGTCCAAGCCTCACTCGATGAGGCTTTGAAGTTTTTCGAAAGTTCCCTAATATGTCGATTCAATGGTTTTTTGCCGCAGCTGACAGCTCCCACAATTGGATCTCGGAGGTATGGAAGCCTGTCATTTTTTATGAAATTAATATCTACCCCTGTGCTAGGGGTTTCTTTATAGTAGATTTTGAAAATCCTGAAAGCAGACAATGCATTCTAGATTTCGGCCCTTGGTTTTGGGAAAACTCAGGCCTATTCATGAAGCCATGGAACCCATCATTCGATCTCTCAACAGCAGTCATAACCTCAGCACCAGTTTGGGTGAGATTGCCAAGCCTACCCTTGCATCTCTGGAATCTCTCCTCGCTAAAAGCCATTGGAAATGCAATTGGGAAATTTTACAGCAGATGCCTAGAAACAAAGGAATATGCTATAACCACCTATGTACGCATCTGTGTGGAAATGGACTTCAACGTGGGATTCCCAGCTGAAATAAATCTAACAAGTAAAGACTATGTGTGGAACCAGAAACTCGATTATGAAAGTGTCCTCTTCAGATGTCGATCCTGCTTTGAGACAGTCCATCTAGCCAAAAATTTCCCAAAAGCTTCCCAAAAAAATTCTGCTAGAAAAAACCATCAAAGATCTACATGGTGGGAAGGAGCACAAAAAGAACACTACACTGTCATCAGGGAGGAATACTCTAGAGAAAACTCTGAATCACAAGAAATCGGGAAAGAAAGAAACAACTCTCAAGACAAGCAGGGAGAAAGCCCCGCCCAACAACAAAAAAGTGAACTCGACAACCCCTCAAGCATCAATAGTTATGAGGATTCGAATACCGCACAAAATAAATCTTCATTTAACAACAAAGCAGATCTCCTAGACCAAACTTCTTCTCCGGCTATCTTCAAAAGGACGAACACAATAGATCGTGAAGCTAAGATACCAATGTCCCAAGAACTAGAAGAGATGAAGGAGATGCAAGATAAAGGAAGTTGGAAGGAGCCAAACAATTAAAAACTAAGAAAATTATAGGTCCGATAAACCAATTTGGTCTCAGTAGACGTTAATCACTATCATCATCATCATCATCAACTAAATATAAAATAAATTACACAAATGTAATATCAATAATATTATTTTTAGATGTTATATGTAAAGTCCATATTAAGGAGTGAAAAAATTATAGATTTCTTTATACGAAAAATTATTAATATTATTATTTTTATTTTAACTTTATTTATTGATTAATATAAAATTAATAAAAATTAAAATATTTTATTTTAAAAAAAATATTAATTTTTTGTTATTATTTTTTAAATATCATTTAAATATTTTTATATGTAATATTACTAAAACCACATCTATATTACATTAGAGTATAATGTCCATACCATTAAATTGTAAAGCATTTTTTACACAATAAATATAAAATTACCTGCTACTCCATCCTGCTCACTATAAAATACCTCTAAATGCAATAACTTTACGGGCGAAACAAATTTGTATGTAAAAAAAAAAAGAAAAAAAAATTACATACCATCAAAAATTCATACTGGATGTACTCCTTCATAAAAGAACACTTGTGTCTATTCTATAAATTACATCTTCACGAAAAATCTTTGAAGATAGCATAGGGTCGTTGACTTTTAAAATCGTACTTAAGGGATTAAGGACGGCAAAACTTTGACGAAAAATCTCTGAACATAACATAGGGTCGTTGACTTTTAAAACCATACTTCATAAATTAAGAATGGCAGAACTTTGAGATTTTCACTTTTATAAATTACACGGAGTTGTTTTTGTGTGATTTTTTGGAATTTTGGTGTTAAAATTTGGCAGAAAAATTTGTGGTCAAATTTGGATTTGTGTTATTACACCGTAAAGCGATCCTTTCTAAAATCAACTACCCTCTTGTCTTACTTGTCTTACTATGATCCATACGATTAAAATGTTTAGCATAGTTAATCAAAAATATCATTATGACTTAAATAATAACAGTTAGGAACTTAATCTTTTTCTTGATTGAGAAAAAGTAAATGGCCATGGCTTGCCCTGCAGAATATTGTTATCCTCAAAGTGCAGAAACCCTCCTCTGGCTGTTCCGTCCCTGTCTAGCAAGTTTTGTGCTTGTCCCCGCTAGAGAGGGTTGTCTGCTTATCCCTGCCAATGTCCAGGAAATGCATCACTCACCTTCTTAAGGTTGTGCCTTTTGAGTGTGTTTCCTTCTGTTCCCTTTTACCATAACACATTTGATTAGAATTTTTCTTTGTTTGGCTATTCTGGTTATTTGTTGATATGCTTATTATTATCCATGCTTTTTGGACAGACATTTGGTGGGCTTTGTGCTTTTCCTCTGCCTCACAATGTCGCTTCCTAGTGTGGCGGATCTACCTGTTCCCAATAAGGCCAATCTTTACAAACTGGGCATCTACAGCTGAGATGGTAGTTAGCATGAATGATAGGTCGATAACCCCATGGCCGCAGAAGAAATATCAGCTGTGAAATCCCATTTCCGAGGTGTAACCAAGTCGTCAGGGTCCAAGATGAATTCTCCCTAGTTCTAATTTGTTATTAAAGTGAGTTCCTTAACAAGTTAAGAACTCCTTTGTGACTATGGTTGTGAAAGGGAAGAGCATAGACTTGTACAACAAAGGAACCTCACTTCTCGGGCAGCACAACTAATCTTTACCAGAAATCTTCCTCTGCCAGGGGATTTCAAATCTCAAACAATACTTACATAGCAATAGTCCGCTTTAGCTTCTATTTCTTCAAAATCACCAGGATCTAGGACAAGGAGTCCTCAATCTCTGTTTTTTTCCAATTTACAGTGAAAAATAGATGTCTGCAATCGCACCAACTCACCACTCACCTTCTTAAGGTTGTGGATATTTCTAGATCTGCCTTTTGAGTGCATTTGCAATCGCACCGACTCACCACTCACCTTCTTAAGGTTGTGCATATTTCTAGATTTGCCTTTTGAGTGCATTTCCTTCTGTTCGCTTACTGGATTTATCACTTTTACCATAACACATTTTATTAAATTTTTTCTTTGTTTGGCTATTCTAGTTATTTTTTGATATGCTTATTATTATCCATGCTTTTTGGACAAATATTTCGCAGGCTTTGTGCTTTTCCTCTACCTCACAATATACACAGCGACTAAGCTTCCTAGTGTTAGTGTGGCAGAGCTGCCTGTTCCCAACAAGGCCAATCTTTACAAACTGCAGAACGAGATGAGGGCATGGCCCATGTATCTACCAAATATGGCGGAACTGCAGGCAGAATTGAGGACGTCTTTGCCTAACTGGGTTGGAAATTGTATTCCAGGAAACTTCTCACAATCCAATCAAACCGAGCATTGCATACTTGCAAGTTATTACTTTCTTACTCTTACATTTTCAGTAGAAAATTGGAAATTGTATTTGGCACTGTGGCTTTTTAAGTTGATTCAATGTTATTTCAATCTTAGACTTCCAGGATTTTCTAAGAATGCATAGATCTCATAATGGTATTTTTCATGCGTCTATGGGTCTTGTTATCATGCATCATCCAATAGCACATCATACCTTATTACCACAGTCGATCCCATTGTCTCATTGTCCAACTTAATCCCTAGCACATCTTTGCAGAATACAATCTAAATTATTATTGCATATTTTTTTATGATTCAGCGAAGAAAAGTTTTTATTGACTGAAAATCCAGCACATCAAGAAACAACATGGAATTCCAGACTCCAAACTTCCACAACTATCCTAGTGTTTGAGATTTACACTAAATAAAGAGGGAAAGAAAACTCAAAAAATTAGATTGGGAGCGATGTCGTAAGTCGTCGAAGAGTCCTGTAATAAAATCCTGGATTGATGCCCTTAGAAAAGAATTTGCCCAAATTGATCTCAACTGTCCAAACCATAACTGACCACAACAAACTGCTTATTCACTAAGATCCACAAAAAGTACTATCGTGTAAATCACAATTCCCCCTTCCACCAGCCTAAGAATACTCTTCTTCTTATCTGGTCTATGTGGTGAAAAGTTAGCCATATAGTGATGGAGGCCTTTCCAGCAGGGTTCAATGACACACCTAATATGTGTTAATTGCAGATTATACAAAAATATGGAACTCATCTCTATGTTTAAGCAGAAAAATGGATTTGATATGTGCTAGCCCCCTTATAGGTCCTTTAATAGACTATAATATCGAATTTGATCAGCCTAATACCAGGATTGAACTATGATACTGGAGGTAGTGTCAGATATGACTTATGCACAATGCTAGATAACGGCTCCCAAGTTTAAGTACCAATCTTGGTAGTTGACTTGAATCACAATTCAGTGTGCATGTGTTTATGTGTCCTTGCAGATTCACTACTTACAATAGCCAATAGAGTTTGGTATAATTGTCTACAGAAATACACATACAGTGATATGATATGATCTTAAAATGTATAATTACAGAGTGCATGATCCCTCAGCCATTAAAGCTTTGAAGAGTAACATTCATATATGTCTGCATAGGTATTTACAATTCTAAATATCACTTGATTTCGTTCTAGACCCTGACTGCTAACTCACTATGAACTGGAAATCCTAAACATCATTTAACAGTTATCTTCCTGCACCTCCATTTGGACCGAAGAATTTATATAATAAGGTTGTTAGTTTTCTAGTTTGATTTTGGTTACAACAACTTCCAATTCTACACCTATCATTGCCATGATGATTGAGTTCCCATTACTTAAAGCCTTTGTTGATTGAGTCCACTGAATGAGCCAAGTTCATGTTAGCTTTGGTTGAGTTGATGTAAAATCGTGTAGTGGAGTTGATATCAACTAAGGTCTAGCTGTAGAATTACCAAACTGAGTTGAAGTTGGCTTAGGTAGACATACAAGGTTAAACATACATTCTTGTTATTACTTCTAGAACAAAAAGCTACTCAAGAAACACAACAGAAATATATTATATGAACAGAAGAGAAATGCAGAAAAGTCTGTTCTCAAATTTACTGTTCACAACCTTACATTCACCATCTCAGAACAGTAAAGCAAGAATGTAAATTTCATATAGAAAAGTCTATAATAGAGCAATACAAACTTACAATGGTTCCAGATAATTCTTAGTGCATGTCACTAGAACTCAAGCTTCTCTTGCAATATTGGCCTTGAGGGCTTCTTTTCATTAAAATTCATAATTTAAGAGTTGACAAAATTCAAACAGAATTCATGTTTCTCAACTAGTTGATTCCCTTTTATATCTATTCTCATCGCTGCCTTGTGAACTCTTGGACTTCCTTCTTGGTAGTTATGACCTTTTGATTTAAATATGATATTTTACACCAAGGATTTGTCTTTAGTTGGAGCCATAGGCTACCATGTGCCTTATCATCCAGATAGGCTGACCATACATCATGCTGAGAGGAGATTCCTATTATGCACTTGAATATCAATTGCTCAAAGGAAACTTCATAAGATATCAACTATTTGGGAATAGGTTCCGCACCACTTTTGAGTGTGCTGAGATATAAATTAATCAAATTTATCTCATTTGAATGGTTTGCAATGTATTCCTTTAATATCTCCTTGGATATCCTTGAGGTCATTCCAATAGCAGTCCCTTTATCTCTGATAATTGCCTCTAGGTCATTCAAAGAATTAGTTATAGGTATGGATGAACTCATGTCTCCAAGTGGGGGGAGAGGACATCTTTCTATTACTTTCTCAGCATCTAGGTGCAAGTAGTTACAATTATTTATCGAGGCAATGATATCTTTCTCGAAGGATGCACTTGTGGATATGCAATTTGCTAGAGTTGTATAGTTGCATTGACTCTCCCTTTCAATAATTCGAGGAAGATCATCAGGTGCATCCTTTTCCTCTGCTTGCCATTTCTTTAGTATATTTGATGCTCATTTGGGCCTCATATAATATCACTTTTTTGTCTTTGATGCCAAATAAGTGAGGAATTGAGTGGTGTAACCTTGAAATTTTTGAAGATTACTATACATAAACCTTTGGGCGGTACTTAGTTCATCTTGTAGTTCAAAAGTGCAGGCTTTGAACTTGGGCAGGCTAGTCATGTTTGTTTTATAATGGGCCACTTCCTTCTCTAATTGATCTATCTTTTGTTTGTAGCCCTTTATTTCCTTGACCATATTTTTGATGTTAAATTCAGAAGGAATATAACGTTCCTTGGAATGGTTTTTGGTTTTTAAAAGTATTAAAAATTAGCAAAAATTCTAAAAGACGGGTTAAAAAGATTCACGTCCCAAACATGGCTATCCCAATGTGTGATTCTTCCACATCAACACGAACAATGCGACTCCATTTGGATAATGGTGAAGGCCAAGATTGGGATCCGAGGGTTCCTCCACAACAAAAATATCCGATTGTTACTAACATTTATCCGTGGTAACCATGTATTTTCCGAATGGTCAAAACTCTGCTAAATGATTTTTCCAAATGGTCAAAGCTTTGCTAAATGATTTCACTAGAATCCATTATCACAACAGAAAAATGATTCTTCACGTTTCACGATAAGGGAATCTCATTCTCTGTGAGATTAAGAACACCAGTAGCGGTTTTTCCACATTGACTACATAAGCAATTGTTTGTGGTCTCTAGAAAAATTGAGTATACTCCAGTTATCACACCATATAATTGTAGAAAGTTGAATATGTACATCAAGCTCTACAAGAAAGTGCTACAACCATATATCTTTAGTAATGTTAATTGCACCCTTGTACTCTACCTCTGCCAATAATAGCAGATTCTAAAGTCTAATTTAAAGAAGTATCTCTAAAATATATCACAAGTAAAAGTGGAGAAGGTGTAGTAGGGTGCTCCTGAAGTCGTTGCAAGGGCCCTTCTTAAAACATGACACTTCTCCATATGAATAAGGTATTTGCTGATGAATCTAATAAGCTAACCCTGATCCATAAGTAGCAGTATGGTTATGCTGGTGGATATATTTTCCTCAAAGGTATTTTCTATTTTTGAAAGACATTTTGTTTACTCATTTTCAACTTCAATGATTCTTTATATGTCACACTGTTTCTCGAATTTATGCCTTATTACATTTCCTTTGCAACATCTGGTGCAATTGCTAGTTTAAACTAATTTTTTGACTGTATATATGTATTCAGTGCCCGGAAAAATTCCAAGGGCACTTCTATTGTGCAGAGATTACCCATCAAATTCGTGATTTCAATAAATTGCTACTAGATTTTAGAGAAATTAAACCAGAAAAATCCACCGAAAAATAAACATAGAGTAAGATGGTTGACTTAGAAAAATTAAACCAGAAAAATCCACCGAAAAATAAACATAGAGTAGGATGGTTGACTTATAAACCCATGCTTCCAAACCGAGTTAATTTTTATTCTAAATATAATATTTTATTTAATTTTTTATATATATTTTAAAATCAAAATTAATTTTTAAAATATATTTTATGCCTATAACATATATTAATAAATGAAAAACAAAACATAAATTTAAGTGTATAAAATTTAGTTTTCTCTTTTCTGTTCAATCTAGGATAAATATAAAATGTATATTACATTTAATTTTTGATGGGTATAAAATATTTATTATATATATAATAAAATATAAAATATAATATATATGGGAAATTTTGGTCTGCCTTATAGATTTTGTGATTTAAGTAAAATTATGGGTGCTTCAAAATTACTCCAAGCATGAAAAAGATCCTACAAAAACCTATAAAAAAATCTTATAGTAAAGATTTTAAAAAATGGTATAATATAAATTTAAAATATCCCCTCTATAAATTCAAAATTCAACATCCTAAAAAATCACTCCTATCTACATAGATTGTAAAAAATCACAACTTGTGATTTCAACCAATCTACCAAATTCTTACCAAATATAACTAAGCCAAAAAAACCTACATAACTTCTAAGAGATACTACGCGATTTTAAGGTCCCTGTAAATTGTGAATACCGACATATCCCAAGTATTGATGTGCAGCGAAACTAGTCAAAGTTGAATTTGGGGGCGGCGCTTTAAAAACCATGGTCAGGGCCATGAAAACATACATATGGATAAGAAGAAATGATCGACGTTGAGTATAATTTCCGCGACACGTGCAAACAATTGAATGCCTAAACTTATCTTCCGACTTGAGGCAAGTTGGAGCTGTTGTCATCCCATTTCATATCATCCACCCGTGAACAGCTAGGGCCGGCCTCAGAATAACTCGTCCTCTCCGATATTGGAAGATCAGATTCAGGTAGAACACCTCCTCTTAACTCTGTCACTACCTCATTTGCACTGGGCCGCAATGATGGCCTACTCTGAACACATCTAAGTGCTAACTTGGCAACATGAACAACGGATATCGAGTCGTAGTTTCCGCCCAAGCTCTTGTCTATGATAACCTCTATTTCGTTAAGATTTTCATCCTTCTCTGCATACTGTGTCACCTACAAAAACATTCGTTTATAACCATTGGTAGTCTGATAGAATATACAGTTGAAAAAAAAAAAAAATATGTTGATGTTGCAATTTTAGAAGGATGAAAAATCAAATCCATTACACATTGAACGAGGTCAAGTTCATCTTCAAGTACATTTGCATTTATAGGTGGTCTGCCGCATTTGAACTCTAACAAAACAACTCCGAAGCTATATACATCGCTCTTCTCCGTCAACATTTGTGTGCGAAAATACCTGTATAAAAAAATTCCCACAAAATCTTAAGCTGTCCCAGTACACTAGAAGCGAAAATGAAACTGCCTTTAATAATTAATCCACTTCCTCGGTAAAAGTAATGCACAAAGGGTTGTATATATAATTTACGGTGGATCGAGGTATCCTGGTGTTCCTTTCACGAGAGTGGTAACATGAGAAGCATCACCAGCAGTTGTCAATCTTGAAAGACCGAAATCAGCGATTTTTCCTTTCATATTGTTGTCTAGAAGGATGTTGGCAGTCTTGACATCCCTGTGAATTATCTTTGGAGTGCAACCCTCATGAAGGTATTCCAGTCCTTCAAACAGAAATAGTTGGTCAGATGAGAAATATGGTAATCAATTGATCACAAAAATATATTGTTCATCAAGTTACTTTATGAAAAGTATTACCCTGTGCTGCATCTAAAGCTATTTCGACCCTAGTTTTCCAATTTAGTTCATAACCAGGACCTGCAAACGAAATCAAGAACCAAAAGAGTTTTCATTACTTGATCTATTTGCATTCTATATATACCAACTCAATCAGACATGCCTCTAAGCAAATACATTTACCATACAGGCGGTCCCTGAGGGACCCTCCAGACATGTGCTCGTAGATGAGCATAAGCTCTCTCGATTCATTACAATAACCGAGTAAAGACACCAAATTCTTATGATGTACAGTGGAAAGAAGATTAATCTGTTCATCAAGTATGTTTAATTACTATTTGTGGATGCAGCCAAAACATTATCAAATTGAATCCAGAGATCGAACCATACTAAATGCCTTAATCATATCAGACTTACCTCATTCAAGAACTCCTGAATTCCTGAATTCCTTGTCTGGAGAACAAGGAGAGTACTTTTACTGCTATGTCCTGCTGTTTTAATTTGCCAAAGAATACTGATCCAAAACCGCCTTGCCCAATCTTCTGACTAAAGTTCTGTGTGGCTGCCAGTATCTCCGCTAGAGTAAAGGCGCGGAACTTTGTTGTATTTGGCACTATAACCATGGAGTCCCCTGCACCTTATCCATCGGAGTTAAGTTAGAAGAGTCCTAGATTGCTCCAGCTCTAGAGACCACTACTACTTTGTCTCATATTAAAAGTTGGAAGATTCGAGATATTTCCTGACCTCCATACAGTCTGCGGCTCTCTTTTCTTCTGGATTTCTTGCGATGGACAACAATGCCCACTATCAACAATAAAACAATGATTTAGACACCCAGTTATTGATCCCAGAGGCTCCCAGAAGCTCGGTGTCCGTTTGTGCTTGCTCGAATTAGACGGGATAAATTTAAGGTAGGGGTTCCCAGAGGTTCTGCAACATGTAAAACGAACACGACTTAATGTCAATTCGATTCAGTTTCATTTCTGTCTGCGGTATTCGGGTCATTGATCATAGGTTTTCTGAACCTGAAAATAATATAAGAATACTAATCTGTGGTTGAACGCACCAAATACCAGCATTAAACTTTATATTACCTGATTTTCAATGAGGGCTGCTTGGAGATAAGTTGCGCAGGAAATACACCACTGAAGTTATTGTTGTCTATAAACCTGTGCAATGGCGGTTGTTTAAATCTGTGGTCGTAACAGTAAAAGGAAAGGGCTGCTCTATGGTTTGACTACTTATTTGCGTGAAAGAATGAGAGAGAGCGTGCAACTCTTTTAAATTTTCGAGGCCAGAGAGCCAGTCGGGAACGCTTCCGGTCAAGTTGTTGTTTTGGAGATGTCTGCACAATAAGCGAATTAAATGAATGTTTTATTAAATTAATCCAATCAATCCAGGTTTTCGTAAAAGCCTAGGGTTCATGTCGAGAACAAAGTACTTACAGTCCCTCCAACATGCTTAAATTGGAGAAATTTGGCAATGGTCCCGTAAGATGGTTATTCTCAAGTGACCTGGTTATGTCAACACGAATGGATGAGTCCTACTTGCTGTGTGATGATTAGCAGACAAACTAGGTTCACCTCATGCAACCTTGGTGACCATCAATCTTGATATTACATTTGGCAAACTCTGAAGAATGCCCGTGAACATCTAGACCAGTCTCACTAATTTCGAAAAAATTACACCAGTAGAAGATTCAAAGTGGCCATCGATACTTCTTGATGCTATTTCCCAGTATAAAAAACTAGGTTATGGATACAAATGGAAAGAAAATCATAAAATTTCCTTACAGGTAGACTAATGCAGTCAATTCACCAATATTATCTGGTACCGATCCTCATAGATTCCTTCCTGACAAATTGCTGCCAATATAAGATTATATTAACCCTTCATTATTTTATCACCGATAAGTTCCATCAGCTTTACTACTTCAAATATAAAAGAATGAATTGAAAGCAATGAAATTTACATTTCTGTGATTCTAACGACCGCAGATCTGTTATTACAGCCAATTCCTTTCCACTCGATTACATAGCAAGGATCTGAAATCCAATCTGTTATGTCAAACCTCCTTTTAATAGCCTGGAGAGCTTCAACTGCAGTGTAAACACTAATTAGTTGAACTTAATCTCGGTTTAAACTTAGCATCTGGAATTTTAACATCAGGTGTTCATGTTTTATGAGTAAGGGCACTTACTATCCTTTGAATATGTTTGCTGGTTCAGTATCAAAGAGAGAGTAAAACTCAAAAGCGTTGAGTATAAGACGAGTCGAATTGGTGAACGTAGGTTCCAGTACTAAATCCGATCCTGTGTCGGTCGTCAGAAATGCTCTTTCTAAGGTAGAATCATTTGGCACCATAGTGATATTAGAAACTATTTGACCATTTATCACAACGGAAAAGGTCATATTAAACGGCTCGATATCTGCGAAATATAACAACAATAATTTCCTGTCGCCTGGCGGTAACGTCTGAGAGAAATTTAGCATTAAAATAGCCCTGCTTATCCACGCCGTTTGCATCACAGCAGATGGCGGAAGGTTCTGGGTATCGTTTCTTGAAATAACTTTCTGCACACTCACACGTTGTACAAAAGCTGCATCAGCCGGGTTTACACCGATATCTGTGAGCCACAGGCGGTCAAACTCATCTTGAGGATACCTATTCACCATGCAAAGTTATTCATAAGACAAAAAAGTATCACGCCTGCAGAACAACGACAGCAGTAATCTTCTGCATATTTCAAAATTTGATATCTAAAACTTGTGGAGTTTAGATTTTCGTATGCAAAACATAACAATTTCAAAAAATTTACCTGACCCATGATTCTCCGCCGAGATCATATCTTGAATGTAAATTCAACCTTGTTCCTGGCTTAGCCTGTTGATACATGCCATCCCGGAGGGTCCTCAACTCGATACCAGAGATATAGGGATCATCATCCTCAGAGGTTCTGATCAAGCAAACATACAGCACTCTGCCTGAACTAACCAACACATCTTCATGTCTCAATGCATCTTTATATATATCTGTTATATCTGTGACTGTTTTGCTTGTGAACGTTATGTTATGCACACCCAACATATCCAGTGTCTCGATAGAGAAAGCGAAACTAATTGGAAGGTGTGCGAATCCACTGTAATTTCCAATGGCAAACCATAACCTTACGAGGAAAGGCACACTGGGAGTCACAGGTAAGTGGTAGCAAGACTTGTTGAGAGGCTTCGGGAAATACCGTAGACTATGCATGTAGGAACCATTTCGACTGGCGTCTCCTATGTCTGCAGTCTCACCGACCTCTATGTAATTGGTATCGGAGACCCATGTGATGCTGTTTTCTGCGGTGTGATTTCTTCTCGCTCCACAGTCGATACTGAGAAATCCTGGTGTCTCAAAGCATATCTTGTCAGACAATACATAAAAACAATAAACTATGCCTGACAAAAGAACAAAATTTGAAGGATGATTCGAAAATAATTTCAAGGATGACCCCAAAATAAGAAAAAAACAACTATTCCGTTAATAGTGCTCCTGTGAATTAATCACCTGGTTGAGCATTAACAGTCAATAATTGGGAGAGCAGGCTTACAACCAGCCAACCAGGGTATTTGCCCAAGCCGATTTTGGCCATGGTCGCATTAAATTTTAAGTTGCCATCCTGTTCCAAGATCGAAGAGAACTACTTCGCGAGGAGGATTCAAAAAGATGAAAGTCTCACTTTGAAAGCGTTTGAAATAATCCTGAATGCTGACTTCTTGTCGGTATAAGATTCTTTGAACGGATCCCGCCATGACGATGTGCGCATGTATCATTTAGGTTTTAATGTGACCGTGAGGAACGCTTGCGGAAGTTTCCATTTGACCACATATAATTAATTTATTTTTGGTTTTGCGATAACCCCTCAGGATAATAACTTAGCCACTTGTAGGTTTCAATACTCTCAAGATAAAAGAAAATCTGGAATATTAACTAACGCAAATAAAAAATAAAGCCTTAAAATATAATATTTTGGAAAAGAAAAAGTTATGGTAAAGGTTAATCAAAATTTTATATCTACTAAACGGGAAAATTAAATAAAATATGATACGGGATATATCAAGATAAAAGAAAATCGGGAATATTAACTAACACAAATAAAAAATAAAGCCTTAAAATATGATATTTTGAAAGAAAATTTATTGTAAAGGTTAATCAAAATTTTATATCTATTAAATGGACCAATTAAATAAAATATGATATTGTGGGTAAATGATGGTGAAGATGCTCCAAAAGGATAAGGATGTTAATTGATGGTGAAGATGCTCTAAAGGGTTAAGAATGTTAGATTTATGTTTGAGGTACTCTATTAGACTGTGGTTAAGGAAAAACTTTATATGTTAGTATAAATTTGTGAGTATAAATCAATAATGTGCATGTATTAGTTGAAGTTGAAGTGGTCTTGTGTGTGTTTTATGTTCTCTCAAACAATTAGCTTGACAAGAACCTAGGTATCCAAAATTTGTTGTTACATAGATGCTCTTTCATGTTCTACGTAAAATATATCTTCCCTAATGTGGCTTGCGGTAAGGTCTTGTAACTTGGAATTTATTTTTCTAGGTAGTGATGGTTGCGAGGATGACCTCAAGAAGCACACTCCAGATAGTAAATCACTCCCTAGCAATCACATGCACTTTGACAAGGCATGGGGAAGGATGCAAAAAAGAGACAATACCAAGATGCTAAGGGGAGAGGGGAACAAGCAAGTGACCAACTGAGAGAAGCCACATGAGGAGGGAAAAGGGCCAGATGGTAGGAGGATAGGTAAAGACAAGGAATCAGTAAGGCAAAGGTAGATGAAAGACCACAAAGGGGGAGAGAGAGAAGAAGAAGGGAAGGGACGAATCCAATTGAAACAATGGACTAGAAGACACATGAACCTATAATATGTATGCTATATAAAGCATTCAATTTCTTAGGGGCTAGATGAGAGCTATAGGAAGACCCCAGTTGATAGGGTGGCTAAATGAAAGTCAGAAAAAGGAACATACACATAAATGAAAACTAAGCCATAGAAGGAATGCAAACTAGAGACAATGAAGATGCCTAGCTAGGAGGTCCAACACTCAAAGAAATTAACCACAATCTTGCAGTGAAAACCAAGTTTAGAAACTACTACATGTTTTCCAATTCAACTTGGAGAAGGAAACAACAACGCCAGATCAATATGCTAGGAAAACCAAATGTATGGTACCCCTGATTCTGCAGCTACGAAGCACAAACTTGCTAATTATGGGATGACAACTAAAATTAGAGAGAAAGTGAATTGGGATTGGCCAAGGCTCACAGAAGTGGGTCAACGAGTGCCCATGGAATGAGTTTCTAATTGCATGGAGGAGGCTACATATGGAGGGAGCCAAAAACTAGATAGTCCAAAAGGAGGTAATAACATGAGGAGGAGAGGAGTGAATGACATGAGGAAGAAATTTGACTTTGCACGAGCCGAGCCTTGGAACACCTCACAAGGCAACCAAAATTCAATGTGGGTGGCATAATCCATTACTATTTTGGTGACCAGTATTCAGATTGCATGAGGCGGCCTCAAGTGAGGACTTAATAATCATGGTTATGAGGGTGTGCTGCCATGTCCCCCAACCACTTGGCTTGGTGGGGTGGTGGTAGCGTGCACCCCCCACCCCACCCTTTTTCTTTATGGTGACCCCATCCAAGATGGATGCATCCTATTTTCTAAGCTACTAAAATTCGTCTTTAAGAGGAGACTCCTGCAAGAGGTTCCAAGTGGTAGAAAGAGCTACCAAAGAATACAAACAACCATGATTATCTAGCATATATGCTACTTTGTCATTAGACCATTGAACACGGGAAGGAATGACAAATGGGATTTATGTTAAAAGGGACAAGGCCTTTGATGAGCGCCAGTATTATAGCAAGAATGCTACAACTCCTGGGGCTACCAACTTTATCAACCTAGGGTTCGTACAAGCTTAGAGGTGACAATGTTGACTATACACAAGTAGATGTAATGGGTCCACTCTTTTTCACTGCTGAGTTGGTGATAGACCAATAGGGTTTCTCAAACCAGCCTTCTATTGATTTAGAAGAAGTTTGATTACCAACAGAGAAAGGGGGATTTTACCCTAATTGAGATAATTGAAATATTGTCTATTGCAGTAATGAAAGACTGAAATAAATGTTTTAAACACACCACTCATCTAACTACTTGCTAATAGATCTTGCTTAAGAGGAATTCTAAGCTAACATATGTGTAATCCTAACTATCCTAGGCATGCAATTTGAGATAATCAAACACTTTATTGTTGTGCACATGAATGAACACAATAACCTTTTTTCCTTTTTGTCCTTTTTGGTGAAAATATGAATGCTAATTCTTCTTGGTGGTATGGCAAGTGGGTTAGAGATGGTTGTGAAAGATCAGATGGCTTGGGAGGCAAGTAGGGGTCTTCTCCTATCTTTCTGGATGCTTTTTCCACAAATCGGCCTCAAAACAGGCCACTACAGGTCGTCCTACAGGATGTCCTAATGCACCTACAGGATGTCCTAATGCTCCTACAAGATCCCTTGTATTCCTACAGGATCCGGTCGAAAGCAATATGAGTTATTTGGAAGGTAGTATAGGGCTTAGGGAAGGTGAATGATGGAAGATACAAGGCAAGGGAGTGGCTAGGACTTCCTCAGAACTCAAACCAAAGTTTGTAAGATGGTTGGATTTGCTTAACAAACGTGGAAATATGTTCTTGTGGAAGGATAAATTGGTTGATGGACTTAGTGCCTCTTGGTGATCATGGATGGGTGAGGTTATGTTGGGGCTGCTGACATGAGATCTTCTTGCACTATTGAAACTCCTGGAATACACACATCACTGGCATTTACCCATGAATCATGTTAAATAAGAAAGATTTCCAATCAACATAAGAAAACATAATTCCATTATTTAATTGCCTAGTTCAAGCATGGAAATATTTGTAGAAATTTGTGAAGCACCATGAGATCTAATACAAGGTTGGAAATAGCAGAGATAACAACTCAAACCTATTCTTGAAAACTAAAAAGATGCTGACCTAAGTAGCAGAAATCCCTACATTTCATAAGAAAGCAAAATTCTGTCTTTTTGGGGCTGAATATGAGTTTTTCCTCAAACCATGGTCCTTGAAGGGAGGAGTGAGGCCAAATCCACCTGCTATTAGCCTTTTTGGTATTCCTTTATCTCTCTAAAGCTACTGCTAAAGCTATGCACAAATGGAAGCAAACTAATCAAATTCACCACTACTTGCAATGAAACAATGCTAAAATCAATTCAACAATTAATCTATGAAATAACCTAAGCATACAAGTACAATAAGAGGAACCTTTGCTGCTAGGGTTGGGCCCTAACCCAAGATCTTCAACTCTCTTGGTCAACTCAGTGCTGGATCAAGGAAATTCTCATTCTCATTATCAAAAAATTACATAACAGTGTTTTTCCACAAACCTTTAATTCGAAAATGTTTAGTGCTCTTACATTAAAAAATCTAAATCTTAATGAGGCTCTAGGCCTCCCTATTTATACAACTGAAGTCTCCAATGACTTCCTTAAATCTAGGGAGGCTTGGCTCCCAAACTCAAGATGAACTGGTTCTTAACTGTCACTGGCTCGGCTGCCCATGATCTCCATGACTCGGTTGCTTGCAACTTTGAGCTAGTGTGATTTGATTGAGGGATATTCGAATGAGTGAGGATTTAATGAGGAAGATCCATCCCCTATAATCTCTCCTTCTTATCTTATTCGAGTTCCTACACCTTAATTAACCAAAATTACCATGATTTGCTCCCAAAAACCTATAATCAATGCACATTAGCCCACTAGACATAAAATCTTACTTTTACTCATTTAATTAAGCAAAATATAATTAAAACATGTAAGGAATTATGAGAAAAGTTGATTTTAGTAAAGCTTGGAGGTGCATTAAGGTCCATATAGTTACCCAATGATGAGGCTCATCATCCTTGCAAATGATATCTTCAAGGTGTCATCTTACAAAGACTTTATAAATGGGGGTTCCATTTTGAAGTTTGCAGATCATGTTAATGATAAATTATGAGTCACCTTCCACAAAAAAATTGGAATAGCCCTATGTTTATGCAATTTCCAACCCGGAGATTAGGCCTTTCAATTCCGCTACAATATTGTTGTTGATTCCTGAAAATATAGAAATTCCTGATGCCTGAGATTAGGCCTTTCAATTTCACTGCATGTTTTTTCCTTTTTAGTTGCATGTACATCTTCCGTCTTTGTATCTCCAGTCTGGTCCACGGTCCTCTTATGTGATTTTTCCTTGGATACTAGACGCTAGGTCTCCATCTCTATATCCATAGGCCATGAATCAAGTTTAGCTTTCCATTCGACCTTAGGCCTATACTCATGTTCATAATTTGAAGCTTTTATATTCTATCTCCTTTGGGCAATGACACGATGAGCGTCATAATGCCAAAGATCCCCTAGGTCAAAATTTATCTTTTTTGAGCAATGATTCAACTGCGTTGAAGGTCTTCCTGGAGTTAATAGAAAAAGGCCCCACGAGCTTTCCCAATTTAAACATATGTCCTTCTTTGCAGGGACAAGGTCGAGTTGGACCGCATTGAGACTCTGCCTGATGAATTCTAGATAAAAGATCATCATAGGCATGAACACACGAAGATGGTAAGTGGGAAGTTCTCACCCATAAACCCTTATCTTTGTGTGATCCTCAAAAAGGTACCAATCCCCTACCTTGGTATCTTTGGTAAGATCGACAATCTCTCTTTTGGGGGGAGAAATCTGGAGGGAGAAAAACCATGGATATTCTTATATGCAATGGTCATATAATTTTATATAAAATGAGAGTAACCATCATAATTTGACATATTTCTAACAACAGTGTCCCAGTCAAACAAAAATTTCCTCTGCTTTTTTCCATCCACCAAGATGAGGCCCGGACACTAAAACTCATGGGAAATTAGGGATAGGATGGGTTGTATGTGTTCAGGAAAGATGGTGATAGGCAAGTTGTTAGCTACAGGCAGAACTTGTAGGCCAAGGGTCGGGATCATCTGTAGGAAATATTGTTGCTCATTGGTTGGGAGGGTAAAGTAATGATAAACTAGGGTGGCATCAGTAAACATTTGGGGTTCTAGAGAAATGGGATAAACAAAGGCTTTTTGAATCAAATTTCGGGTTACTTATAGAATTTTGGCCATGGAGGAGGAAACGAAGAAATTATTCTTTTCAATGTAGGTTGTGGCCAACCAGGAGATGAATTTAGGAAAATGGTGCACATAGGGTGTGATTTGATAGTATACATCAGAGTCTACTAACCAGAATGGGTCTTCTCATTTGACATGGTTGTCAGGCAGGTAAAAATAGAGGTCTGTAAGGTGGTAGGCATAGGTAGGGTCAACAATCTATGCCTCTATGTCCATGAGGGGGTCAATGCTTGAAGAGGGTATGGCCTCTCGAGCCTTTGTGGTCTTGGGAACTTCCTTCTTCATATTTTATAAGCATCTGAGAAAATTGCAGGTGGAGAGGAGTGGGTGGTTGCCTGGTTATCGTGGAGTGGGTAAAAAATGACATTGAGGGAGGTATTTGGCCAGCTGAGAGCTCAAATGACGTTATGAACAAGCGATAAGCGAGAGAGCGGTGCAGTTGAGAAAACGTTTGAGAATGGAGAGACGAGAAGGATTTTATAAATGAAGTGAGGGTAACGGTTAACTAACATGGGGATGATGTCATAGGAGGGGCACGTGGCTAAGTGAGATTGGGCGATGGTGAGGACAGGTGGATAGGAGCGGGGGCAGGTGAACTTACCATTATATCTTTGAATATACTTTGGCTTGAAAAGGTGTTCACAGATTGGCCTACATGGTGCGTGGTTCCCACTCTCACCATCCTCCATTGAGTTGGATAGCAGGAGGCTAGATCCCGCGCTCTCCCCCCAGAATGGATCTGGACTATTAGATCTAGATCTGAATTTTCAACTCCCGCGGGGGGAGCTTGTATAGCATTCGAGCAGGTTACCCCCACCCCGAAGTGCTTCTGGGGCATGTCCGGGTGGAGATGGATGACGATCCTCTCGAAAAATATTCGATATTTAACCAGTAATGCGCGCCTATTTAAAAACACTCCTCTGCTCTGTTATGCTTTGTCGATAGGGGTTTTATGAGGAACTTTTGTGCTTTAAGCCCTTCCATTTTGGCTCTAGGCCCTGACAGTGGCCCCCATGGGTGACTTAACTATCTTTTGAATTTGGGGGATTTACCAAAGATTCAGAAGTTGCTTTAAAAGGAAATTTTGGATCTGATCCCTTACTCTAATATAACAACTAATTGAAAATGATTATGAAGGATAACAAAAGGATACATGGCATGTTATGCAAAATCGTTCTTGGGGAGAATTCAAAAGTGACAAGTTTTGGGAGACATAGACTTGGTGAATGAAGAAGTAGTTGGTAAACCCAGAAAAGGAAGAAGAAACGAACATATCTAGTAAATATAAAAGAAACAAGAAGACTTGGTGAAAGAAAAAACAACTAATAGACATTGTGAAGAGGTAAATGTACTCAATGAAGTAGGTTGGTGCCTATAAATATTTGCAACAGCAAGGATTAGTGTCTCTTGTAGATTTATGCCTACAAAGAAGTAGACGGGATTGGTCTCTCTTGTAGGTTGGTGTCTTCAAAGAAAAAATGGGATCGGTCTCTCTTATAGGTTGGTTCCTACAAAAAAGTAGAGGGCATTGGTGTTTCTACCATAAATTGGTGCCTACAATATCTTTCATATAAAGTTTTGTGGTTTTCTCATGTGAGTGTTTCCACATATATCTCATACTATTTGTTTAGATTACGATATGATGTTTTATTATGTTTGAATGGCATTAGAAAAGTAAAAATTGTCATTAAACTGATTCACCCCACCCTTTAGTATAATTGTGAAATCCAATAGAGGTTTTAGGAAATTTCTAGGGATCAAGGGTGATGAATGACACCTCAAACTACCATAGATGACCTCATGAGGGGACCTTTGTCATTAAAATGGGAACATGGGAATAATTAGGATATTTTAGCACTATGTAACACCCCTCCATACTAAAATAAATAAAAAATTACTTATAGAATAGAACATTCCACAAAGAATTAATACCACACACTTTTTACACCAAGGCAACACCACAATTTCTCTTCAAAGGAAATGGGTTAGTAGCTTTATAGTTGTCAATTGTTTAAATAGTTAAGTTGACATACAATATTATTCGACCCAAACAACATCATATCCAAATAAATATTTATGTCACTAGAATCCACATCCAGCGCTCAGGGTTTTGTCCTAACCTAAGGTTTAAACATTACAAGTTTGATTTCTTAGTTGGATATTACATTGGAGGTGTTATAATGTTTCACTCGAACTATTGGGAAACTTCTCGAACCCTCGCCTGCCTGCCCTTGCGATGGACACTTGGAATTTGATACATCGTCAATGGTGGAATGACTCTACTAAGGGAGAAAGTGGTTAGGGTATTACCCCCTCCCAAACCGTCGTTCTAGTTTTTATTTTTCGTTGTTCCAGAGGATGGTTTTTCTTTGCACTCGTGACCCATTGGCTCATCTAACACCTGCAACACTACTTTGTCGTTAGATCATCGAACACAGGAGGGAATGACAAATGGGATTTATGCTAAAAGGGACAAGGCCTTTGATGAGCACCAATATTGCAGCAAGAATGTTGCAACTCCTAGGGCTACCAACTTTACTTTATCAACCCGGGGTTCGTACAAGCTTGGAGGTGACAATGTTGTATACACAAGTAGATGCAATGGGTTCACTCTTTGTCACTATTGAGTTGGCGATAGACCACTAGGGTTTCTCAAACCAACCTTCTATTGATTTAGAAGAAGTTTGATTACCAATGGAGAAAGGGGTATTTTACCCTAATTGAGATAATTGAAATATTATCTACTGCAGTAATGAAAGACTAAAATAAATGTTTTAAACACACACTCATCTAACTACTTGCTAATAGATCTTTCTTCAGAATAATTCTAAGCTAACATATGTGTATTCTAACTATCCTAGGCATGCAATCTGAGATAATCAAACACTTTACTATTGTGCATATGAATGAACACAATAACCTTTTTTCCTTTTTGTCCTTTTTGGTGAAAATATGAATGCTAATTCTTCTAGGTGGTATGATAGGTGGGTTAGAGATGGTTGCAAAATATCAAATGGCTTGGGAGGCAAGTAGGGGTCTTCTCCTATCTTTCGGGATGCTTTTTCCACAAATTAGCCTCAAAACATGCCACTACAGGTTGTCCTACAGGATGTCCTAATGCACCTATAGGATGTCCTAATGCTCCTACAGGATCCCTGGTATTCCTACAGGATCCGGCCGAAAGCAATAGGAGTGATTTGGAAGGTGGTATAGGGCTTAGGGAAGGTGAATGATGGAAGATATAAGGCAAGGGAGTGGCTAGGACTTCCTCAGAACTCAAACCAAAGTTTGTAATATGGTTGGATTTGCTCAACAAACGTGGAAATATGTTCTTGTGGAATGATAAATTGGCTGATGGACTTAGTGCCTCTTGGTGATTATGTTGGGGCTGCTGATATGAGATCTTCCTGCACTATTGAAAGTCCTGCAATATACACATCACTGGAATTTACCCATGAATCATGTTAAACAAGAAAGATTTCCAATCAACATAAGAAAACATAATTCCATTATTTAATTGCCTAGTTCATGCATGGAAATATTTGAAGAATTTTGTGAAACACCATGAGATCTAATACAAGATAGGAAATAGCAGAGATAACAACTGAAACCTATTCTTGAAAACTGAAAAGATGCTGGCCTAAGTAGCAGAAATCCCTAAATTTCATAAGAAGTCAGAATTCTGTCTTTTTGGGGCTGAATAGGAGTTTTCCCTCAAACCATGGTCCTTGAAGGGAGGAGTGAGGCTAAATCCACCTGTTATCAGCCTTTTTGGTGTTCCTTTATCTCTCTAAAGCTACTGCTAAATCTCTACACAAATGGAAGCAAAATAATCAAATTCACCGCTACTTGTAATGAAATAATGCTAAAATCAATTCAACAATTAATCTATGAAATAACCTAAGCATACAAGTACAATAAGAGGAACCTCTGTTGCTGGGGTTGGGCCCTAACCCAAGATATTCAACCCTTTGAGTCAACTCAGTGCTCGATCAAGGAAATGCTCATTCTCATTATCAAAAAATTACATAACAGTGTCTTTCCACAAACCTTTAATTCGAAAATGCTTAGTGCTCTTATATAAAAAAAATTGGAATCCTAATGAGGCTTTAGGCCTCCTTATTTATACAACTGAAGTCTCCAACAAATTCCTTAAATCTATGGAGGCTTGGCTCCCAAACTCAAGATGAACTTGTTCTTAACTGTCACTGGCTCGGTTGCCCATGATCTCCATGACTCGGCTGCTTGCAACTCCGAGCTAGTGTGATTTGATTGAGGGATATTCGAATGAGTGAGGATTTAATGAGGAGGATCCCTCCCCTATAATCTCTCATTCTTGTATCATTCGAGTTCCTACACCTTAAGTAACCAAAATTACCATGATTTGCTCCCAAAAACCTATAATCAATGCACATTAGCCCACTAGACATAAAATCTTACTTTTACTCATCTCATTAAGCAAAATATAATTAAAAAATGTAAGGAATTCCGAGAAAAGTTGATTTTAGTAAAGCTTGGAGGTGCATTAAGGTCCATATAGTTACCCAATGATGAGGCTCATTAGCCTTGGAAATGAGATCCTCAAGGTGTCATCTTACAAAGACTTTATAAATGGGGGTTCCATTTTGAAGTTTACAGATCATGTTAATGATAAATTATGAGTCACATTCCACAAAAATTTTGGAATAGCCCTATGTCTATGAAATTTCCAACCTAGAGATTAGGCCTTTCAATTCCGCTACAATATTGTTGTTGATGCCTGAAAATATAGAAATTCTTGATGCCTGAGATTAGGCCTTTCAATTTCACTACATGTTTTTTCCTTTTTAGCTGCATGTACATCCTCCATCTTTGTATCTCCAGTCTAGTACATGGTCCTCTTATGTCATTTTTTCTTGGATACTAGAGGCTAGGTCTCCATCTCTATATCCATAGGCCATGAATCAAGTTTAGCTTTCCATTCGACCTTAGGCCTATACTCATGTTCATAATTTGAAGCTTTTATATTCTATCTCCTTTGGGAAATGACACGATGAGCATCATAATGCCAAAGATCCCCTAGGTCAAAATTTATCTTTTTGAGCAATGCTTTAACTGCCTTGAAGGTCTTCCTAGAGTTAACGAAAAAAGGCCCCACGAGCTTTCCCAATTTAAACATATGTCCCTTCTTTGCAGGGACAAGGTGGAGCTGGATCGCATTGAGACTCTGCCTGATGAATTCTAGAGAAAATATCATCATAGGCATGAACACAAGAAGATGGTAAGTGGGAAGTTCTCACCCATAAACCCTTATCTCTGTGTGATCCTCAAAAAGGTACCAATCCCCTACCCTGGTATCTTTCGTAAGATTGACAATATCTCTTTTTGGATGGAGAACAACTATGGATAATCTTATATGCAATGGTCATATAATTTTATATAAATTGAGAGTAACCATCAGAATTTGACCTCTTTCTAACAACAATGTCCCAGTCAAACACAAATTTCCTCTACTTTTTGCCATCCACCAAGATTGAGGCCCAGACACTCAAACTCATCCACATGAGTATACACAAACAAATAAAACAACAAATAATAGTACCTGAAATAGGATGTGGTGGAAAAATGGTGCAGCTGAAATCTTATGGCCTCAGATAGGTAAGTTGGAATATCAAATAGGTGGCTAGGTTGCATCATTTTCCTTAAAAAACCAAAGGTTGCTTTGTTTTCTATGTTGGCATCATCATCCCCCAACAGATGGGAAATTAGGGATAGGATGGGTTGGATGTGCTCAGGAAAGATGGTGATATGAAAGTTGTTATCTACAAGCAGAGCTTGTAGGCCAAGGGCTGGGACCATCTGTAGGATATATTGTTGCTCATTGGTTGGGAGGGTAAAGTAATGATAAACTAGGGTGACATTAGTAAACAGTTGGGGTTCTGGAGAAATGGGATAAACCAGGGCTTTTCGAATCAAATTTTGGGTTACTTCTAGAATTTTGGCCATGGAGGAGGAAATGAAGAAATTATTCTTTTCAATGTATGTTATGGCCAACCAGGGGATGAATTCGGGAAAATGGTGCACAGAGGGTGTGATTTGATAGTATACATCAGAGTCTACTACCCATAATGGGTCTTCTCCTCTGACATGGTTGTCATGCAGGTAAAAACAAAGGTCTACAAGGTGGTAGGCATAGGTAGGGTCAACAATCTATGCCTCTATGTCCATGAGGGGGTCAATGCTTGAAGAGGGTATGGCCTCTCAGGCCTTTGTGGTCTCGGGAGCTGCCTTCTTCATATTTTACAAGCATTTGAGAAAATTATAGGTGGAGAGGAGTGGGTGGTTACCGGGTTATCGTGGAGTGGGTCAAAAATGACATCAGGAGGAGGTACTTGGCCAGCTGAGAGCTCAAATGACATTCTGAACAAGCGATAAGCAAGAGAGCAGTGCAGTTGAGAAAGAGTTTGAAAATTGAGAGACGAGAAGGATTTTATAAATGAAGCGAGGGTAACGGTTAACTAACATGGAGATGATGTCATAGGAGGGGCACGTGGCTAAGTGAGATTGGGCGATGGTGAGAACAGGTGGATAGGAGTGGGAGCAGGTGGATTTATCGTTATATCTTTGAATATACTCTGGCTTGAAAAGTTGTTCGCAGATTGGCCCACGTGGTGTGTGGTCCACACTCTCACCATCCTCCGGTGAGTCGGATAGCAGGAGGCTAGATCCCGCACTTTCCCCCCAGAATGGATCTGGACTATCGGATCTAGATTTGACTTTTCAACTCCCGGGGGGGCTTGTATAGCATTCGCGTAGGTTACCCCCCTTGAAGTGCTTTCGGGGAGTGTCCGGGCAGAGATGGACGACGATGCACCCGAAAAATATTCGATATTTAACCAGTAATGCATGCCTGTTTAAAAAAACTCCTCTGCCCTATTATGCTTTGTTGATAGGGGATTTGTGAGGAACTTTTGTGCTTTTAGCCCTTCCATTTTGGCTCTAGGCCTTGATAATGGCCCCCATGGGTGACTTAACTGTCTTTTGACTTTAGGGAATTTACCAATGATTCAAAAGCTCCTTTAAAAGGAAATTTTGGATATGAGCCCTTAATCTAATCTATCAACTAATTGAAAATGATGACGAAGGATAACAACAAGATACATGGCATGTTATGCAAAATCGTTCTTGGGGAGAATTCAAAAGTGACAAGTTTTGGGAGACATAGACTTGGTGAATGAAGAAGTAGTTGGTAGACCCAGAAAAGGAAGAAGAAACTAACATATCTAGTAAATATAAAAGAAACAAGAAGACCTAGTGAAAGAAAAAATAACTAATAGACATTGTGAAGAGGTAAATATACTCAATGAAGTAGGTAGGTGCTGATAAATAATTGCAGCAACAAGGATTAGTGTCGCTTGTAGATTTATGCCTACAAAGAAGTAGATGGGATTGGTCTCTCTTGTAGGTTGGTGTTTTCAAAGAAGAAACGGGGATCCGTCTCTCTTGTAGGTTGGTTCCTACAAAAAAGTAGAGGGGATTGGTGTTTCTCTCATAAATTGGTGCCTACAATATCTTTCATTTAAAGTTTTGTGGTTTTCTCCTATAAGTGTTTCCACATATATCTCGTACTATTTTTTTAGATTATGATATTGATGTTTTATTATGTTTGAATGACATTAGAAAAGTAAAAATTGTCATTAAATTGATTCACCCACCCTTTAGTATAATTGTGAAATCCAATAGAGGTTTTAGGAAATTTCTAGGGATCAAGGGTGATGAATGACACCTCAAACTACCATAAATGACCTCATGAGGGGACCTTTGTCGTTAAAGTGGGAACATGGGAATAATTAGGATATTTTAGCACTATGTAACACCCCTCCATACTAAAATAAATAAATAATTACTTATAGAACATAACATTCCACAAATAATTAATACCACACCCTTTTTACACCAAGGAAACACCACAATTTCTCTTCAAAGAAAATGGGTTAGTAGCTTTATAGTTGTCAATTGTTTAGATAGTTAAGTTGACATACAATATTATTCGACCCAAACAACATCATATCCAAATAAATATTTATGTCACTACAATCTACATCCAATGCTCACAGTTTGGTCCTAACCTAAGGTTTAAACCTTACAAGTTTGATTTCTTAGTTGGATATTACATTGGAGGTGTTATAATGTTTCACTGGAATTATTGGGAAACTTCTCGAACCCTCACCTGCCTACCCTTGCGATGGACACTTGGGATTCAATAAATCGTCAATGATTGAATGAATCTAATAAGGGAGAAAGTGGTTAGGGTATTACCCCTTCCCAAACCCTCATTCTAGTTTTCATTTGTCGTTGTTCCGTGGGATGGTTTTTCTTTGCACTCGTGATCCGTTCGCTCATCTAACACCTGCAACACTACATCACTGGCATCACTAGCTCTGAATTAGTCTCGGGTATGGATTAATGACTTTCTTTACCAAATATTGAGGAATTCCCTTGTTCCTGATTTATCTTTGAACCTACTTTACACCCTGGACAAGTCTCGATGCTCTGCTTCTAGCTACTATGGAGCTGCCACATAATATTTTTCAGGTGATGAGTACACTAAGAGGGTTTTTCCCCACAGGTTGCGGTTGGGTTAATTTTTTCTCCACCTTCCACGGGTATATCAACTTTGTCAGATTACAAAGGTTTACTTTTGAATTTTTTAGGTCCATCAATTGCTTTCATGTATGCATATCTAACTTTTTCTTCCACTGGTTTGATCATTATAGGTATAGCATAAAAACCCTATTTTTGCTTGGTCTCAAAACAAAAATCTTGTGCAGAGGAGAGGAATTAACCATTGGCTCCTATTCCAAGTATTCTCGGAACCTGTGAGAGTTTGACACCACGTTTGGATTCTTTCCGTGTTCACCTACCTCTCTACCTGCCATAATGGCATTTGAATTGGGGGTTTGTTGTCCCATAGAATTCCTGAAGAAAAATTAGTAGTTTTATATCCCATGGCTTCCTATGTAAAGGGATATAGTTTTCTCCATCTGTAGCAGAATAACTTAAGTTGAATGTTTAGACATCCTGGCTGCTCGATTATATACAATGGTTCTCTCCATTTCTATAGAGTTATAATCGTTATGGATATTATTAAATGTATTGTCTCAATTTTACAGTTTACATTTCCACAAATTTTATGGGTTTTAAAATTCATTTAAGCTAGTGCTTGTAGCAACAGTCCTCCTCAAATTTTCTTAAATATTATGGTAACATTTTTTTTTGTCAATAATTCGAGTTTCTGGTTATGTAATTATGGTTATATATATATATATAGATAGATATATATATCTATATATATCTATATATATATCTATATATATATCTATATATATATATATATGATATTCTTTTACATATCTATGATGTTTCATTCCAAAAAGGGGCTTACCATTACAGTGTTGAATTCGATTCTTATTATTTCGGCCTTTCTGGCCAAGCATCAACATTACATATAATAATGGTTTTATCTACTTTGTATAACTTCTGAATTTATTTATATTGCACATTCCATACATAACCCAAAGTTAAGTAATAATTATTTTTTGATTATTACCTACTGTAGATATTAAATATTCCCCACCAGGGTTTACTTTCATTTTTCCTTCTAGACCTTCCACCTATTTTTAAGTTTTTGTTTAGGGTATCAAACTGTCAAGCTTTGGGTAAGTTGTATTTGCTGCAACACCCTCCAAAATTTTGTCTTGCACTCAAATTTCAGAGCCTTCCTTGGTTTTTTCCTTGATTGTTGCAAACAATCAAGCTCATTCCATGAGTTTTCTTGAAGTTCTTTGGCCCCTTTCGCTTGTTGGATTAACTATTGTCTTTTGACATGTTTCTCTGTTGTATAATGTTTGTGAGGATTTTTCTGGTGGTTTTGAAGGTCATTATTTGTGTATATGAGTTTTTCTAACCATCTAAATACTTATCGCAACCTTACATAAAGTCTTGATTGTTGTCGCACAAGTGTCATCATGGTCATCCCAAATTTTATCTTAAGTGTCGCACTAGTCGCATCTTGTCATGAGGCAATCAAACTGAGGGGAATGCTTTGTTTGTTTTTTCCAATGATCTATGTTGTCATGTCGTAAAATTATGCTAAGTGTGAGATCAAATTTCAAGTTCATCACGAGTCCATCTACCTTTCCACAATTAACCATTTTCAGAAAATCTCCCTGACCAGGTAACTTAGCTTCACCAGGCCCTAACTGAGTTGTGCACTGCATAATCTCAACCCTCTTAGATGTGACCCTACTACCTAGAAATGAACAATGCATAGTCATTGTCCTCCAGGGCTACTGTTATGTGCAATTCCAGAGTCCAACAACCTCCCTTGACCTCCAGAATTGCACAGTTGTGCCTCTCAGTCTGCCTTGAACTACGCACTTCACACCTTCAACCCTCAAGTTTTCCCTTTCCTATAGGAATTTCACAATTCGCAGAGAGACCAACCGTCCTTGGCCTCCAAAACTGCACAAATTCTTCCTCCAATGCCCTTCCCTCAGCTAGAGCTCACTACCTTCAGAAAATACAGATCTACCCTTCAATCCTCCCTGCTACCAAGTTCCCCTTGCCTCCTGAAACTGCGTAGTTTTTCCTCCCAGGGCCCCATCCTTCAGTATCCACTTCCTTCTTGAACTGCGCAATATTTTCCTTCAATGGCCACTGCGCAAATGTTTCCCTCGGTGGGCACTGCGAAAATTTTTCCCTCAGTGGCCACTGCACAAAAATTTCCCTTAGTGGTGACTGCACAAAATTTTCCCTAAGTGGCCACTAGACAAATTTGTACCTTAGTGGGCATTGCACAAAATTTTCTCTCAATGGGCACTACGCAAAATTTTGCCTCAGTGGCCACTGTGTAAATTTTTCCCTCGGTGAGGACTGCACAGAAATTTACCTCAATCTGGCCTGAGCAGCGCACTACACAATCTCTGCAATCAAGGTATCCCCTTGTCTTTTGGAACTATGCAATGCACAGTCACTGAGCCCTTTCTCCTAGCCTATGACTTGTCCTGGGGTCAGTTCATGGATAATAATGCATCATCTTAGACTAGGGGCTTTTCGGATTGATGTTGTCCCATCATGAGTGAATTGCAGAAACAGGTACACTATCAAGTCATGACGAGATGATGAAGAATGAAAAGGAGGAGGGAATCATGCCTAAAGATTTTCTTGCAACTTAACTCACAAGTAAATCTATTAAGAGGAAGCAAAGGGACACAAGTTTTCAACTGCCATCCAAGACTTAAGATCATTTAAGACTCTACATTACCAAGCCATGCGGATGAGAAGAGAAAGCATATCCAACATGACATATAGCACTTAGGAGCAATGGTGACCTTACATTTCCCCATCATCAAGCAGTCCATGTTAGTAGTTTCATGTCATGTCATGTCATGAGTAGTCATATGCCACATCACTATTGTGAACCATGTGTATTGTATCCAAATGTATTGTAAAGTGGAAGTCCAAAGGACACACATGAATATGAAGAGTCATGTAAGTTGAAAAGTCATATGAAGTTGAACAATCATGAGGGTAGTCAAAGAGTCACAAGGGGGAAGCATTACCCCTTGGTTATATATACCCCCTCATTGTATGAGCATAAGACTTTTCACCTTGGCTCCTCCTGCAAGCCATTAGAGAGATCAACTAGTTCTTTCAGGAGCAAGGAGTGGATCCAATGTCCCACTATTAGGGCTACTGATGTAAATTGTAAACATGTGTCTTGGAGCTTTTGCTCAATAATAGAATCCTTTTAAGGCCATCACGTTCTTCATGAATGGACTATGAATGTTTGTAAGACTATTATGTGGATGTTTGTATTTCATGCTTTATTTCACATGTACTAAGATAGTTGAACTATTTTGGTTATTTTAGTGTTTATCTTATTGATAACGTGTTGTAATGGTTGTTATTGTTGTCCCATCCTTGTGGTCTATTCCATGGGATACTAGACAGGTCTTTCCTTTTTTGTTGGTTGTAACGACCTTTGCATCCGTTGTGGACTATTCCACTGGACGTTAAACGGAGCCTTCTGGTTCATGTGTGTCTTTTTAGAGCCTAAATCTACCTTAGGCTGAGAAAGGCAGGATCTAGGGTAACATCAAACCACGCTTAACCAGGTAGCTAGCCTACTAGGTCGGGAGGGCTCTCCTTGTCAATCTCAGCAAAAAATGAGCAATGAAGCTTGAGATGACCTGATGTGAAGACTGATTTAGGCTAGGTATGTGTGTAGAAGAGTTTGATTGAATTTGATGATTTTTTGTTGGCTCAAATGGAAAGGCAGAATTGGGTTTGGGGAATGAGGCTCAGTTTTGCAGAGATCTCTATGGGGCAAGATAGGCAAATGGTTTGGTACTTAAAATTGAATGAGATTGAGAGATTTTAGACAGGTGAGGAGCTGAAGAGGGCAAGAAAGTCTCAGGGATCCTCTTCAAACAGCTGAAAACATAAATAACTAAGCAAACCCTAGGTAGAGCACTGCAATTTCAATGGATTCTACCTTTATCCTTGTTTGATTTAGTTAATATGAAGCAAAGAGAGATGATGGCATACATAAAACACATGTAAACTAACAATTACAAGAGGAAACACAATACCAAAGCAAGATGCCACATGAATCCCATAAAGTGTTGCAAACCCTGGTCTATTCCTTAGCCAAACTACTGAAATGTGTATACAATGAAGCTCCAAGCTTTCTCAAAAGTCCAACCCTTGCTAATGACTGAAAAATCACAAGATATAGGCAAAAAACAACTCATCCTAGCCTCTAGGGGTATAGCTCATGAGTTTAGGAGTTGTTCCAATCAATTCTAAACTGAGAACTAAAAATTAGGCAGTGGAACAGCTTGCCTCTAAAAACTAGGGAACTGATTCATTTAGTTGCAAACTACCTTTTCATGGATGAATCTACCTATATGAGTGAAAATTTAGCATAATTACATCATGATCCATCAAATTACATTAAGTTACATCATGAGTTTGACATTTAGAAGAAGAAAAGTCAAACTGTTAAGTAACTTGGCGAAAAACAGAGTATTTTTGGTCAAACTGAGCACAATTTCCCCAATGTGTCGTGCTGATTTCCCTATGCATAACGCTTTTTTGCAGCTGCTTTTGGAGGCCTTCCTAGTGTCCAAATTTGCTCCAAGTGTGCTTGTTGGAAAAGTCTACCTGTCTACTTTCCAGAACAAGTATAATTTTTTAATTTTGACTCCATTTTCCCCTCCAAAACTGAGTTCTCCCAACATTGTTTCCTGTGTGTCCAAAAAGGGGCAGAAAGGTCAATTTTGAGGTGTTTTTGACCTATTTAGAAGCTCAAAACCTGTCAAAATTTCTCGGCCATTTGTGGGCATGCATATTTTTTCATGAAAAATCCAAATATGCTGAGTTTTCCTCAAAAGGATGTCTCCATCAGAAGCGAGCGCCAAGTGGCGCGACACATTGGGCAAAAAACTCTGTTTTTTAAGGCAAAAATTCCAAAATTACAAAAAGTGCCCCAAATTTTTTGAAATTTGGGCTGAGTGCCCTCCATTAAGTGCTATGTTGGGCCAAGGAAGTCTCAACCAAGATCTTAAATCTATCTTTCTCTTTTCGCCTCCTTGATGCCTTCTTCAACTTGGCCTTCAGGTTTCTCATTCTTGCCTTGCACACTTTGTTTCTTGCCAAGTAATGATGGGCCATGTGCCTCAACATATTTTTCTCATTGTTGGCCTTCTATAGCATCCTTTCTAGGTGCATGTTTGTTCTCTCAAGCCAAGATTCATGATCAGCTTGAATTTCTTGCTCAAGTGTGGTCAATTTGATTTTCCTCCTCTTGGCAGCTTGCCGATTTTGCCTTCATGTTTTTGAGCTCCATGGAAGAGTGGGACTGATGAGGGGAGGGTTTGATGCTAGTTGTAAGGTTTTAGGGAATGAAAGGGTTTAGGGGATGATATTTAGGGTTTGGGATGGCAATTAGGTTTTTGGGGATATTTGACTAGGGTTTGGGATAGTGGGATTAGGGATTTAGGGTTAGTTGATTAGGGATATGGGAAATGTGGAATGGGTAGATGAGAATGTAAAGAGAGGGAGAAAATGATTGAGGGAATGAAGGAGTGAGGGAGTGAGAAATGGCTAGTAGTGGAATTAGTAGCAAAACATACAATTTGCAAACCCTATGCAACTGCTTTTGGCAAGAAATGTAAAGAGGTAGGGTTTTGATTTTTTCTCATTAAATCACCATAAACACCAAGGTAACTCATTCATTGGTCATGGAGGGATGTTAACTTACTTCGGAAATGAAGAATTTAGCAATTTTAGAGTCTTTGGAGGAAGATTTGAATGGATTTTAGGCTTTTGAGCCCAATGCGCCGCACCATCTCAATGTGTCACGCCAGTTCATTTTTTACACTGCAGAGGGTTGCCCAATGCGTAGTGCCATCTCAATGCGTAGCACCTTTTTTCAGGAGACTTTTTGAGGCCTTTCTGGTGTCCAAATTCGGCGTAGAATAGCTCGTTGAAAATCTTATTGAGTCTAATTTCCAACCCAACTGGAATTTTTCAATTTGGAGTTCATTTGCCCTGTCAAAAATCAAATCTCCCAAGACTGGTCAAAATGTGCAAAATGAGGCTGCCTCAAGGCAGAGTGTTGTTGCAGTCAACTTTTGAAAGTCTTCCTAAACTCAAAATTGAGCTCATGATAGCTCATTAGAAAGATCTTTGTGTCTAGTTATCATTTCACTCATCAGAAAAGTCATCCGGCCAACCAAGCTAGGAGAAATCCTGATTTTCCCAAGGTCACTTCAGAGGTGCATCAATTCTCCTGAGGAAACTATATTTTTGACATTTCTCTAAAACCATGACACCTGTGTAAAAAATGAAGGAGGTTTTTCTTCCTTGGCCTATTTTGGAAAAAAGCCTCTCTTAGTTTTCCAAAAGTCATCTTTTATTGCTCAGAAACATCATTGGATTAAAACCTATCCCGATATGTGGAACACAAGATTTGTCGAAATGAAATGAAATGAAGGGGATAAGGGGCTTATAAATTCTTGAGGAAATTTTGAGAAGTAGGGAAGGATGTTAGGAAATAGGGGAAAGTGGAATTTCAAATATTGAGTGAGGGGAAGGGGTCCAAAAAGGTAAAACATAGGCCTAGCCTAGAAAATTGCCAAGTTGTAGCAAGAAACTAGGGTTTGTACGAAAATGAGGAATTTGGGGGATCTTAGTGATGGGAAGTGTTTAATAAGGTACATTAAGGATAGGGGAAGGTGTATGAACATCAGGATACAAGTTTTGTTGATGATTTGACCATCCAAGAGAAATTACCTTCAAAACCCTAGGAGAGGGAAACGAACCTTACCTAGGCACAACTGAAGCATGAACAAGGTGTAAAATGACCCATTGGAACCTGACATGATGATGACAACCCTTTGAATGATGGTACACTGAGCTGAATGGTGACATGGACCGACATTTGGACAACTTTGAAAGGAGTGAAAACAAACCCTAGACCTAATACCTAGTGACCAAATTTTACTTGAAGACTCACTAAAATGACAAATTTTTGACCTTGACACCTTAAAATCACTTTGTAAGAGCATGTTTGATAACTGGAGGAAGGCTGCAAATACTGACACTAACATTGGCTCCAATGGGGATGGTAGCTCCTTGGAGGTGCCAAGAACAGCAGATCTTTGGGAGAGCAGACCAATGCCTTATCCATTGGGCAATGGAGTTTAAAACTCAAGCTGAAATGCATGACTGAAAACTGACGACTTGACGACACAAACTAACTCTCACTCAACTAAAAACTGACTCGACACTTAAACACAACCGACAAACTGGAAATGATGCTCAATATGAAGCTTATTCAATACAACCTACTCTAGTTGTTCCATTCATCACCTGATCAAGTGAAATGAAACAACCAATGCAACCAAGTAAGTATTCCGGCTGATGTTTGAATTCTCCGCAAGTGCTCGCTTATGAACAACAAGTGAGAACTACTGAAAGGCAACTCCCATGAAAACTTGGAAACAGATCCGTTGAATGATATGGATTCTCTATTGTTGTTGGGAAAAGTATCCAATTCGGAATGCCCCTATCCCACTCTAAGGTGTGATAGTGCCTTAGCAACAAACGAGGTAAACTAATTGAATATTCTTCTTTATGAAATGTAAGTGAGGAAGAAGGATCTAACTAACCTGTGTCTTCCGCTAGTTTGCCGATCCAAATCACTCCTCTCTTCAGTAGCTCCCAGCTTCTTGCTCCTTCACCGGCCCAACTTCACCGAATTCCTGCAAGATCACAAGAGAGAGAAACTACACAAAGATACAGATATACATTCATAAAAAGCTCAAGATCAGATTAAGCTAAACATGTAAGCATAACAAAACATCATTGGTATACAACATGTAGGAGAAACTCAAATAGTTTATTGATATGATAATAAAGTCCAAGAGGAGATACAACCAAGTGAGTTCCGATCCAGCATCTACCTCCCAGAAAAGGAATCCCTTCCTCTCCTCCAACAAAACATAAATCACCCAATGTACTAATCTCAATCTCAAACCAAAAACAATTCTCTGCAAAGTACAAAATTCCAGCCTCCTGAACCTCTGGGTGAGAGATCCATATATAGATGTAAGCAGAGAGGATGAGTCAGCTTATGTTTTGACTTGTGGCTTCTCTCTATCAGTTCTTGCTTCCACTTGGAGGTTGAGAACCTCTTACTCATCACTAGTCGAATTCATTGAGGCAAGTGTCATTGGAGAAGATTCTGGAAGCTTCCAGGGTCTTTCCACCTCGTTGAATGAGCTTGCCATTTGTCATTTCCCGCTCAACGCACCCTGGTAGTGCTTCCACCTGCGTTGCAATGCACCTAGCCAGTGTAGACTTTGCATTTCAACACAGGCAGCTAGTGGAGCCTCTGAATTGATCCTGAATTGACTATCTCTGAGTGGTTTTTGGTGGAGAACTTCTGGGAGAAGCTGTCATTGGTTGACCTTGTTCCTTTAGGAGCTGTAGCAACATCTTTGAATTATGGACATTTCATGCTTATAGCTATAAGGCACAAAAAATGTCTATAACATTTTCCCCCTAAAGTATGAGGTCGTTTATCGGGTGAAATGCTTTATTAGGAGGATCCGAAGTTCATTCAATGCTGGGAGGAGACCTGTAATAAGATACAATACAATACATTATTTTTCATACTGTTTTCATGATCTAGCTGAGGCGGGCATTCCCATGCTCAGCTTTATAAATTCATTTTTGTGTACATAGGACAGACAATTGTCTGATGATAGACTGATGATCCTGCTGAAATCATCATCCTTTGGTAGGATGATTGTCTGTGCTGCAATGCTGTACATGTCAATGTCTTTATTTTTCCTGAATATATATCGCAACCCGGATGGATGAAACTAGATCCGGGGTCTTCAAACTCGTTCGATCTTCACTCTAAGTACAATTCGATCCATGTGAGAAATGTTCTGAAGTCGAACATGCAAAGACATCGCTTGATTACCAGTCAATGAGGTAAACCGTTAACAAGCGCGAGAGGAATCACCGATAATGATAATGACCCTCAAGGTACTGCAGTACAATTCACGTGGTGTGAATAAAGGACTTGGCGTCGAACACCACGCAAAATCTTTCGGTCGAAGGTCATTGATGTATACCTGTCGCCGGAAGTGAGAAACTTGCCATTGAGGCATGCAAGCTTCAAAGTACTGAAAGGGGTGTTCCTAGATCAACTTCTTGGATAATGAGCTGATGTCGACAAGAAGCGATCCGTCAAAGGAGGGCCTTAATGTATCCCACATCAGTGACACGGAACGGAGCAAATGATTTTGATGGAGGTGAAAACGATCTGACGATATATGGTTCAGGGTGGCGGTCATGAAAGAATGAAGGATAATGTATGGTAGTGGATGGAACACGGTTGACTTCTCTGGATGACTTCTCTTGAACATATCGGTGACACTAGTGTGATGGATTGGTAGCATTTACCCCAAAGGTGGATGGTATGGTCAGACCATGGTGATGTGACCGGTGAATGAAACAACCCAACCCGACTCAGGCACGGAGTGGAAGTGTCATGTTCAAGAGCGACTTGCTACCAATAGAGTTCTTTGAGTTTCTTCCCAATTTTTCCCCAGTCATTGCTGACTAGTACCTCTTTATTTTTGTCAAGCTTGAGGAGGATAACATATTCTTGTTCTATAATTTTCCCTTCGGGCAAACCCATCGCTATGTTTTAACGAGCCTAGCGATAGTGAAACTCGTTCTCGTCTAAAGACAAGTTTGTCGCTATTTAATGTTTTTAACGAGTCTAACGACAAAGATAACTCGGTTCTTTTCATTTTTAGAGAGTCTAAAAAGGTACGTAAAGTCAACTCCGAAAGTCCTTTTTCGTCATCTAATCCCTTAAGTCCGAAAAAGTATAAAACAATACAGAAGGGATGAGTTTTCGATAGTTTTAACGAGCCGAACAAACAAGCGCTCGATCTTTTTGTGCAATAATCCCTTAGGTCCAAAAAGATTAAAATCTAGAGGAGGGATAGCACTTCCGAGCGCTTTAACGAGCTGGAAGGCCAAAAATCGGCAATCTTTTCATATTTTACGAGTCAGATGAAAAGAGCTTAAAGGAGACTCGTCTTTTGAGGAACGAGTGATAAAACGGGTTAGCAACTGATTCCAGGTAAGGGTTGGAATTTTCCAATCACAGCAGTGTCACAAGGATGGCTAGTGAAATCACTCTTCGCAGCTGTTCCTCAAAATGGGTAAGCAATCAATATGGAGGTGATTGATCGGCCAATGGAAAAGTGGAGGTGACGGTGCAAACACGACCAAGGTTTTAATGGCTGATAATGTTACATTCACGGTGGTTATTTACCGGAGGGTAGTTCATTTTTTAACGAGATTAAACGCGGCAAAACACTGCTCGGTCTTATGTTTATTTTTTAATGAGCATGAACTATGTGCTAAAACTGCTCGATTTTCCAGTCATATGATAAGAATGTCTCATGTAAGATCCCATTTTTTATGGAGCTTGCGCCTCACAAAGCTATGCTCCTGGAATCCTTTCTTTATGCAAGTTTGGAAACGACTAATCCTACGAGTTTAAAGGGTTAGACCTACAGGTTTAAAGGGAGGACCTAAAAATTTTAAAAAATAAATAGCCGCCCCTTGCTTGCACTCCAAAAGGGTTGCATGCCCCCAGGTATAAAACAGAGTTTCAAGGTTACCCCTACTTTAGTCCGATAAAACATTTGTTTCAGCGAGAGAGGCCTACCTCTTACAGGTCACCCAAAGATTGTTCTATTAATCTTTCAAACAAAACACTTCTTCGGCAATGTCTACCGAGATAGACAAAGGTGATTGACTCAGTTCTGTCAACTCACATAACTTTGACAAGAGAATCTTATTCTAGAATAACCCCACTTCCAAGACGGACGGGGTACAGACTAGTCATATTCTCCCGCGGAAACCTACCCTATACCCAAAGTTTTCCTGCCGAAGCAGACCAGGACGCATGCCCCCTGGGTTCCAGTCATATCCCTCTGAATTACTCGCGCTCATCGGGAGGACGGACCGTGGGTTGAGACATTTCTTGCGTGAAGAGACCATTTAGGGAAGGTATATGACTATTTGCGATGCGTGATCCGGGAAATGAAAGCTGGTCCACGAGCTTGACCATTCTTCCTTCGTGCGGAAAACACATTACTCTAAAGAGTGAGGAGACGATGGCTCCCATGCAATATATATAGTCTCGTCCAAGGAGTAGGTTATAATCCAAGGGTCCTTAAACGACCATCACGTTCATTTGAACGGTCTTCCCTTTCAATGTGATAGGCACATTGGGGAGGATCCCTAAAGGTCGACTGGTTCCTTTATCAAAGCCTGTCAGATTTCTCATTTCAGGAAAAAGCGCTGGCGAACCAAGCGCTTTCCAAGCAGTGGAGGAAAGGATACTCACAGATGCCCCTTCATCAATGATGGTGCCAGCCATGACCATTCTGTATATTTGGACGATAATTCTGAATGGTATGCTTGCCGGCAAACGGGGTCTGCCTAGTTAGTTCCAGTCGAAGGAGACAACTAGGTTGCTTGGTGGTGGGACCGAGTAAACGGTCGGGTATCGCTCTGACGAACTTCCTTCCTGCAATAAAGGAATGGGGGGAGTGCCCCCGTGCTCGTCGGAGTCTGTGTTGATGAAGAGAATTTGGATGTTGTCATCTTTATCCTCTTCAGTGACTGTATCATTCGAAGATAAATCCTCTGAAGGCAAGACCGGGTCAACTGCCGCCTCGACCTTTTGACTTTCGTCGGGTATGGATTCAGCTGGTTCATCTTCAATGACCGGCGCTTCAGCTGACCACTTGAGCGGGCCAGCTGGATTTTCAACTAACAAAGGACTCGACAAGAGTTTTTTATATCCAGGAGGGAGTTGTAACGATGAAACCGGACGATCATCCAAAACTCTTTTCGCTTCGTCTAAGAAGGGACAACGGTGGATGGCATGGTCGCCTTCGCACAGTCTACAGGGAGATCTAGCTCTCCCTTTTTGTCCAAGGACTTCACTTTCGCTAGTTGACGGTATGCATTCAACATGGCTATCAGAGGTTGATGCCACCGGATTGTGCAAACGGGGAGACCAGTCCCTTAGTATCCGAGGGATGCAGGGACAATCTCTGTGGAAGTGGTCTCCCTTGCATATGACACATGGCGATTTAGGCCTAGTCAGTGCTGTGTGTGGATTTTTGTCAGACGACACTTGTTTGCCCCCAGTCGCTTTTGGCTCCTTCTTCTTCTTCTCTTTCTTCTTCTTTTCCTTCTTCTCCTTAGGAACTTGATTTCTTGTCTTACCAGTTCCGTCAAGCGAAGAGGAAGGAGGAGAGGAAGAATTAGAGGAAGTAGAAGGCTGGTGGGTAACTCTGGACTGGTCTAACTGTTGATTCGACTGTTCAAGAATAGTGGTGTTCTGAACGACATTGGTTGAGAAGAGCCAGACCAGCAAGCCAATTTTCAGTCCTGGAAGCGACAATGTGGCCATATGGGGCGCACCAACATCTCCCCAAGAGGAGAAGGGACTAGGATTTCCACCAAGGGGAATTCCTTGGTTGGTGGGTTCCATTTTCTCAACCTAAAGATCAACGCAGGAAAAAGGGGTGATTGTTCCGTTTAAAATAAATTTTAACGACGCTTTAGACACAACTTGCTTTTTCAGTTTTAAAGAGTCGAGAAAAAGCTAAAGATGACTCTAGTCTCCTTCGATGTTTTAACGAGCCCGAAGTGACAAATGCTCGGATTGAATTTTTCCGTTATAGAGTCTGAAAAAGGCCAAAAGGAACTGCTCTGGAGTTCTAGGTAGAGGGTGTGCCAAACTTTTCGCAAAACCGCAGAATACTTTTTAAGGTACGGGCGGTCAATCTTCCCGAATGCTGTGTTCAGTGCATTGCGATCAGTAGGGCGGCCGACACGGCTTCCTAAGGATAAAGGTTTTATGCCTATAGGGGTCTCCCAATATATACTCGACGGTACGTGGGAGCACAATCCGTACTGGCGCTATCGTCCCTCAGGAGGAATCACCCAACCATCAGCGAGATCGACAGTCACCAGGTTTTACGATGCCGGAACACGTCTCTAGCCTAGACCTCTATGTTGTGCGTTAAGTTACAAAGCGTTGTTAATTTCATTCAATTTATTTTAGGTTGATCTTTCTTAGAAGTTTGTCTTTTTGGATCACCACGAGATGTATGACACAATTCCTAAATGCAGTCTAAAGATGATAAGCAAGCTTTTATATCTTTTCAACAATGAAAATCCTAGCTACAAGGGGAAAAGGAAGACACAAACTTTTCTCAAAGAGCATAGAGCACACTGTAATGCACTTTTCCTAAATCAACATACAAACTATCAATATGCAAATGCACAAATGCATGTATTTGTTTTCGCTTTCTTAATATTGATGCCTAAGAAGAAAGCTGTTGTACAAATTTGAATTCGATTTCAAGTGAAAACATAAACAAGTTCCTTTTTCAAAATCAAAAAGATGATTACGACACTTTATGATTTACTTGTTTCGACACTAGAAATGCATAAATTCAAACCAAATGACAAAAGTAAAAGCTTAATCAACTGTGAATAGCAAACAAACCCACTCCTAAGATCAAAATGACACTTACGACAGGTCTAGATCTAAGGGCGACAGTATGACTAGTTTACTTTTGTAATTGGAAACTGCAAATGATGTAACAAATACACAAAGAACAAATACAGTTTCTTTATACAACTGAGGCGGAATTGAGGCAAAGAAAAGGGGTTTCAGATAGGTACACTGACTGATAACAGGCTGCAAAAAACAAAGATAAAACTGAGCAAAAGGAAGCAGGGAACCACAACTTCACAAGGCAAAGGCTGATCAGCGCACCCTCAGCACAGAGAAACTGAAATTCAGCGCAGGTATCCTTCACGGGACCAATGTTGAAATGCAGAACCTCTTCACAGAGTCTGCACTGAAGCAGAAACGAGAGTTGTTTCTGGGTTCTGGGTCACGGTTTGCAGTTAAATCTACAGTTTTTGGCCGGATCAAAGCTATCAATTAGGTACAATTAGGAGGATGATTTAAAGGAGGACTAAGATCTATTACAAAGGGATGTTAGAGCACTTGTGGATCAGTTTGTTCAGATCATAAAAACAGGCCCAGTGAGTGGACTAGAGTGGCAGATCTCTACTTTGCACTTGAAAATGGAAAATGCATTTCGATTCGGCACTCCTGAGTTTATGAGAAGAACAACAATAGAAACACAAATAAACTAACAAGATACTCTCCCCAGTGGAGTCGCCAATTTGTTGTTGGGAAAAGTATCCAATTCGGAATGCCCCTATCCCACTCTAAGGTGTGATAGTGCCTTAGCAACAAACGAGGTAAACTAATTGAATATTCTTCTTTATGAAATGTAAGTGAGGAAGAAGGATCTAACTAACCTGTGTCTTCTGCTAGTTTGCCGATCCAAATCACTCCTCTCTTCAGTAGCTCCCAGCTTCTTGCTCCTTCACCGGCCTAGCTTCACTGAATTCCTGCAAGATCATAAGAGAGAGAAACTACACAAAGATACAGATATACATTCATAAAAAGCTCAAGATCAGATTAAGCTAAACATGTAAGCATAACAAAACATCATTGGTATACAACATGTAGGAGAAACTCAAATAGTTTATTGATATGATAATAAAGTCCAAGAGGAGATACAACCAAGTGAGTTCCGATCCAGCATCTACCTCCCAGCAAAGGAATCCCTTCCTCTCCTCCAACAAAGCATAAATCACCCAATGTACTAATCTCAATCTCAAACCAATAGCAATTCTCTGCAAAGCACAAAATTCCAGCCTCCTGAACCTCTAAGTGAGAGATCCATATATAGATGTAAGCAGAGAGGATGAGTCAGCTTATGTTTTGACTTGTGGCTTCTCTCTGTCAGTTCTTGCTTCCACTTGGAGGTTGAGAACCTCTTACTCATCACTAGTCGAATTCATTGAGGCAAGTGTCATTGGAGAAGATTCTGGAAGCTTCCAAGGTCTTTCCACCTCGTTGAATGAGCTTGCCATTTGTCATTTCCCACTCAGCGCACCCTGGTAGTGCTTCCACCTGCATTGCAGTGCACCTAGCCAGTGTAGACTTTGCATTTCAACGCAGGCAGCTAGTGGAGCCTCTGAATTGATCCTGAATTGACTATCTCTGAGTGGTTTTTGGTGGAGAACTTCTGGGAGAAGCTGTCATTGGTTGACCTTGTTCCTTTAGGAGCTGTAGCAACATCTTTGAATTATGGACATTTCATGCTTATAGCTGTAAGGCACAAAAATGTCTATAACATCTATCCACCTCCAAAAAGCATAAGGATCTTGAAGTTCATGCACACTAGGACTTAGCTCATCCAATGGATTACTTCTTTTCTCCTCATACCATGAATGCAAACTTTGTTTTGAGCTTTGTGATGAGACTCCTACTGAAAATAACAAAGAAACCAGCCGCCGGATCAAGTTTGTATCAATACTTTTGTGAAACTCATAGATAGGACAAGGACTTTGACTATAGACATTATCCAACACATCAGCTATTGGATCGTGAAAAACTTGAAAAGACTGCTGCAACCCATTTTCTATTATTTCCGATGAAATTACATGATTTCCTACAGGCCGCTCATTTGAAGATATATTATGTAGTTTTCCCTTCAGAAACTGAAATGATTCAAAACAAAATGGTACGGAATCATCTTGTATCATTTGATTGTATGTGCCAGCTTCCAAGTCTTCATCTACAACTTGAATATCAATGGCATTCAGGGGCTGCAAATCTGGATATGAGAAGTCTTGAACAAGGTTTTCATTGCCCTCAAGATGGTCTAGATAAAAACTTATCGACAGTTGATTTCTAATTGCATGAATGTTGTCTCTAATGAACTGAAACGAAGCAAAACAAAAAGGCAAAGATCCTTCACTTACTTCAAAATTTGCTGCACTTTCCTCGTGATTTCTATAGCTTATATGTGATGGCTGAACATTGTATTCTAGTTGCTGAAAGTGAACTTCTTCCTCCCACAAACTAGTCGCTGGTTTGGCTACAAGATTAGCTTCTGTTTGGAGAACATAATCATCATCATCGTACTGATCAATTTGAGGCAAATCATTAGTATAAAACACATCATCAAGCATACATGTCATATCAACAAATCTCTCTTCTCCAAGATGATCTATATAACAATCATTATCTGATCTATGACAACTGGGATAAGAAAGTAAATGTTTTAGATCAGCCACTTGTTCTTCTTCAATCAGCGAGCCATGGTCTTGAACACTATACTCATTCATTGTGGTGATCCTTTGCACCATCTCTTCTACTACACTTACCAAAATGTCAAGCTTTACCTCTAGAGATGTCGATTCCTCCGGATCTATGTTTTTCATCTCTTCTTCCTTCAACTTTGCCCTTTGGATTAGCAAATGAGCCTCTACATCTACTGCATTGTTCTGCATCTCTTCAAGTGTTGCAAGATTCCTTTCTCTCAGTTGAAACTCCATTTCTGGATCAAAGGCACCCGGGTAGTGCAAGAGAGCAGATCCAGGAGGAGGTCTTATATTAACAAGCATCAAATAATAAACTTGGTTAAATCTGGCAGAAAACTGTTGTACTGTCTCCCCTGGCAATCTTTTCAACTAGTTATACTCTTCTATAATCAAGAAAGGGTTTTGTCTTACCACCCACCTGTCGAGGAAAACTTTGACGAACTGCTGGTAATCTGAAATGCTTGCATCAGGCAGGGTTTTGAACCAACTCTTGACTTTGCCTTGCAAATAAAGAGCAAAAAGCCTAATACTAACATCTTCTTCATCAACTTCAAAAAGGTCAAGAAAGGACTCAAAATTCAATACATGTCTCTCAGCAGTGATGTTGTCGCGTTCATCGTCAAATCTTGGTAGATATAGGTCATGATTTTTAGGGAAAGCATGGGATATAGGAGGTAAAATCAGAGGCTTGTATCAATCTAGAATTTTACAAGGTAGTGGGGTATGTACAGAAAGTATAGAATCAATCTTGGTCTCTTGGGGCTCATCAATTTGAAGATGGTCATCACAAGATTCAGAAGAAGGGTCTTGATCAAGCTCAAAGGCATGCAAATCTTTGGTATTCACAATCTTCAAAGGGAAGGAATCAAATGCAGGCTGAGGATCTCTTCTCAAATATAGTATACTTTGCAAAGCCTTCTTGACATTTTCGGGAAAAGAGAAGAAATAATTTATAACAAAGAACAAAATGTCCTGGATGAAATTCCAACTTGAATACCTAATCTTTCCATATTGTCCTTTCATGTTTTTACTGGTCGGGTTCATCCTCTAGTGGAGTCTTTGGATCTAATCTCGAAAATGATTTGGAATTGCCAGGTGAATGATTTCAGCCTTTCCAGTGTCTGATCATTGTCCACCATCAACAATCAGATCTGAACTTGATACATGTTACTGGGGAAATTTTCAAGTCAGATGTTCAGCTTATAAGACTAGACCAGAGATTGACTGAAGCAGCTTTTATCTACTTATGCACTCGCAAAGCAATGTGCAGTTCGAAGGCTTCCTAGCATAACTTCAGGCTCCGTCTGTAGTTTATAAAGCAAGAACACTAACAAACAAATAAGCTTTTCTTCCCCAGTATGGTCGCCACTATGTTAGAGCCTAAATCTACCTCAGGCTGAGAAAGGTAGGATCTAGGGTAACATCAAACCACGCTTAACCTGGTAGCTAGCCCTACTAGGTCAGGAGAGGGCTCTCTCCTTGTCAATCTCAGCAAAAAATGATCAATGAAGCTTGAGATGACTTCATGTGAAGACTGATTTAGGCTAGGTATGTGTGCAGAAGATTTTGATTGAATTTGATGATGTTTTGTTGGCTCAAATGGAAAGGTAGATTTGAGTCTAGGGAATGAGGCTCAGTTTTGCAGAGATCTCTATGGGGCAAGGTAGGAAAATGGTTTGGTACTTCAAATTGAATGAGATGGAGAGCTTTTAGACAAGTGAGGAGCTGAAGAGGGCAAGAATGTCTTAGGTATCCTCTTCAAACAGCTGAAAACATAAATAACCAAGCAAACCCTAGGTAGAGCACTGCAATTTCAATGGATTCTACCTTTATCCTTGTTTGGTTTAGTTAATATGAAGCAAAGAGAGATGATGGCATACATAAAACACATGTAAACTAACAATTACAGGAGGAAACACAATACCAAAGCAAGATGCCACATGAATCCCATAAAGTTTTGCAAACCCTGGTCTATTCCTTAGCCAAACTACTGAAATGTGTATACAATGAAGCTCCAAGCTTTCTCAAAAGTCCAACTCTTGCTAATGACTGAAAAATCACAAGATATAGGCAAAAAACAACTCATCCTAGCCTCTAGGGGTCTAGCTCATGATTTTAGGAGCTGTTCCAACCAATTCTAAACTGAGAACTAAAATTTAGGCAGTGGAACAGCTTGCCTCTAAAAACTAGTGAACTGCTTCATTTAGTTGCAAACTACCTTTTCATGGATGAATATACCTATATGAGTGAAAATTTAGCATAATTACATCATGATCCATAAAATTACATTAAGTTACATCATGAGTTTGAAATTTAGAAGAATAAAAGTCAAACTGTCAAGAAACTAGGCAAAAAACAGAGTATTTTTGGTCAAACTGGGCAAAATTTCCCCAATGCGCCATGCTGATTTCCCTATGCGTAGTGCCTTTTGGAAGCTGCTTTTGGAGGCCTTCCTAGTGTCCAAATTTTCTCCAAGTGTGCTTGTTGGAAATGTCTACTTGTATAATTTCCATAACAACTAGAATTTTTTAATTTCGCCTCCATTTTCCCCTCCAAAACTGAGTTCTCCCAACACTACTTCCTGTGTGTCCAAAAAGGGGCAGAAAGGTCATTTTTGAGGTGTTTTTGACCTTTTTGGAAGCTCAAAACTTGTCAAAATATCTCATCATTTTTGGGCATGCATAATTTTTCATGAAAAATCCAAATATGCTGAGTTTTCCTCAAAAGGATGGCTCCCTCAAAAGCGAGCGCCAGGTGGCGCGACGCATTGGGCAGAAAACTCTGTTTTTTAAGGCAAAAATTCCAAAATTACAAAAAGTGCCCCAAATTTTTTGAAATTTGGGCTGAGTGTCCTCCATTAAGTGTTGTGTTGGGCCAAGGAAGCCTCAGCCAATATCTGAAGTCTATCTTTCTCTTTTCGCCTCCTTGATGCCTTCTTCAACTTGTCCTTTAGGTTTTTGATTCTTGCCTTGCACACTTTGTTTCTTGCCAAGTAATGATGGGTCATGTGCCTCAAAATATTTTTCTCGTTGTTGGCCTTCTATAGCATCCTTTCTAGGTGCATTTTTTTTCTCTCAAGCCAAGATTCACGATCAGCTTGAATTTCTTGCTCAAGTGTGGTCAATTTGATTTTCCTCCTCTTGGCAGCTTGCCGATTTTGCCTTCATGTTTTTGAGCTCCATGGATGAGTGGGACTGATGAGGGGAGGGTTTGATGCTAGTTGTAGGGTTTTAGGGAATGAAAGGGTTTAGGGGATGATATTTAGGGTTTGGGATGGCAATTAGGGTTTTGGGGATATTTGACTAGGGTTTGGGATAGTGGGATTAGGGATTTAGGGTTAGTTGATTAAGGATATGGGAAATGTGGAATGGGTAGATGAGAATGTAAAGAGAGGGAGAAAATGATTGAGGGAATGAAGGAGTGAGGGAGTGAGAAATGGCTAGTAGTGGAATTAGCAGCAAAACATACAATTTGCAAACCCTATGCAACTTCTTTTGGCAAGAAATGTAAAGAGGTAGGGTTTTGATTTTTTCTCATTAAATCACCATAAACACCAAGGTAACTCATTCATTGGTCATGGAGGGATGTTAAATTACTTGGGAAATGAAGAATTTAGAAATTTGAGAGTCTTTGGAGGAAGATTTGAATGGATTTTAGGATTTTTAGCCCAATGCGCCGCGCCATCTCAATGCGTCGCGCCAGTTCATTTTTTACACTGCAGAGGGTTGCCCAATGCGTAGCACCATCTCAATGCATAGCGCCTTTTTGCAGGAGACTTTTGGAGGCCTTTCTGGTGTCCAAATTGAGAACGGGATAGCTCGTTGGAAATATTATGGAGCCTAATTTCCAACCCAACTGGAATTTTTCAGTTTGGAGTTCGTTTGCCCTGTCAAAAATCAAATCTCCCAAGACTAGTCAAAATGTGCAAAATGAGGCTGCCTCAAGGCAGAGTTATGTTGCAGTCAACTTTTGAAAGTCTTCCTCAACTCCACATTGAGCTCATGATAGCTCATTGGAAATCTCTTTGTGTCTAGTTATCATTTGACTCATCAAGAAAGTCATTAGGCCAACCAAGCTAGGAGAAATCTTGATTTTTCCAAGGTCACTTCAGAGGTGCATCAATTATCTTAAGGCAACTGTATTTTTGACATTTCTATAAAACCATGACACTTGTGTAAAAATTGAAGGATATTTTTCTTCCTTGGCCTATTGTGGACAAAACCCTCTCTCAGGTTTCCAAAATTCATCTTTTCTTGCTCAAAAACATCATTGGAGTAAAAGCTATCCCGATATGTGGAACAGGGGATTTGTCAAAATGAATAGAAATGAAGGGGATAAGGGGCTTCTAATTTCTTGAGGAAATTTTGAAAAGTAGGGAGGGATGTTAGGAAACAGGGGAAAGTGGAATTTCAAAGATTGAGTGAGGGGAAGGGGTCCAAAGAGGAAAAACACAGGCCTAGCCTAGAAAATTGCCAAGTTGTAGCAAGAAACTAGGGTTTGTGCGAAAATGAGGAATTTGGGGGATCTCAGTGATGAGAAGTGTTTAATAAGGTACATTAAGGATAGGGGAAGGTGTATGAAAATCAAGATACAAGTTCTGTTGATGATTTGACCATCCAAGAGAAATTACCTTCAAAACCCTAGGAGAGGGAAACGAACCTTACCTAGGCATAACTGAAGCATGAACAAGGTGTAAAATGACCCATTGGAACCTAACATGATGATGAAAACCATCTGAATGATGGTACACTTAGCTGAATGGTGACATGGACCAACATTTGGAAAACTTTGAAAGGAGTGAAAACAAACCCTAGACCTAATATCTAGTGACCAAATTTTACTTGAAGACTCACTGAAATGACAAAATTTTGAACTTGACACCTTAAAATCACTTTGTAAGAGCATGTTTGATCAATGGAGGAAGGCTGCAAAGACTGACACTAACATGTCTCTTCTTAGGTGGTACTATTACCTCATACTTAAAAGCTCACTTTTCTCTCCCCTTTGCAATAGAATAACCTTGACATGGTTGCAACTGCACACTCATGAGGCACACCTCCCTTGCTTTTCGAAGACACTATTGCATCACTCTTCTGTGCTAACAGCTAGAGCCAAGGAAAATATTTAAGGATTTGTCAACCAGGCTTTTATACTAGATGGGATTCCTACACAAAATGGTGTGAGGTATGATTGGGACTTCATATCAGGGAGATCCCATTGGTTAACGAATTTCCAACACCGTCAACAAAATGGCACTAGAAGGAGGGCCAGATGAAAATTTGAGCCCATTTCATCTGGTTTGAATATCTTATCTAAAATTTCTCATACAAAAATCATACTCCCATGGTGTTTCTCCAATTTTTCCCTTCATCAATTTTCAACCCCTGATGAGCCTCTCGATCACTTGCCCCAGTTAAAGTTTGATGGTGAGGATGGAACATCCATAACCAAGCATATTTTTTATTTTTTTAAATTTTGTGAATCTTACGAAATCGATGATGAAGAGTTGGCTTGTGTGCTTTTCTTCCTCACCCTTGAAGGTAATCAGTGGTGCCATACCTTGCCACCCATTTCCATTCATTCCCTTCACCACTTCCTCGGGGAGCTTCATCAAGCCTTCGGTGGGTATAATTACTGAAATGTTTGTAAAAGAATCAATCTCTTAAGAATGGAGCCTAATGAATCAATTTAGAATTTGTAGGATCAATTCCTTCACCTTCGCTATGAAATTTCAGAAGAAGATTTGAATTGGGAATCATTGAAATAAGAGTTTGAGCGCTTGGTTCTTATCGCTTCACATGGTGAACCTAAACCCCCTATTTTTTCTGCTTCCCCATCTCTTGTGAATCAGGAGACACCTCTAATTTCAAAGGAGCCCTTTTGTTATTTATCCTCTTCCTTTTCCAGTTCCAATAGGGGTGCCTCTCTGTGATGGTAACAAAGTCTAAAATTCTACTAATCAAATTCCCAATCCATCTTCTCATTCTTCTCCTACCTTTCATGACTCAAATTCAGTGGAGGAAATTCCAGAATGTCTTATGAGGCCTATGGCAAAGACTAACTCCTCCACTATGCAAGTTGATGTCATTGTTTATAACTCGAGTCTCGAATTTGATTTGGATTTCTACCATCCTTTATCATCTATAGGCCATGACTCTTTGTACCATGATCCACTTGAGAAATCTGTTCCACCAGCTAGTCTTCCACACTCTCTTGATTTTCACGTTGCTGGTTCAAATTACGATCAAGTACAAGGAAGTCACTCTACATAGATAGAGGAGAAGGAAGGTGAAGGTGATTTCAATATTTCTTATGTCTTTTAAGATCCTTCATGTCAAGATGATGCACTTCCATTCTTGGATGATCTTCAATCTACCAATCTCAGTAGTGAATCAAATGTAATGAATTATTTTGATCAATCCGTAGCCTTGGGAAACAATCATTATGATGAAGATAATTTTATTGGTGTATGTCGTAACAAATGCCCAAGTGCATCATCTGATCTTTCAGTTTCTCATGAAGATCTTACCTTTGATCCAAAATCTGATTCGATTAAAGAAATTTTTCATATCGAAACTTCCTCTTCACCTCACTATCCCTTATGTACTATTGTTTGCAATGCATCTACCTACGATGAAGATACTCCATGCTCTTCACTTTCTTCATTCGATGAGTTATCGCAAGGTGGTGAGGTTTTCCATGATGAGATTGCAAACTTTCAAAACATAGAGTACCCTTCCCATCCCTCATCATCTCTTTTCTTGCATGAAGATAACTCTTCAAATCAACTTACCCATGGAATTTCCCTGATTCATTTATCTTTTAATTTGATATTAGAAGAGCCTTTCCATTTGAGTAATTTGATTGTTGAAGTTGAAAAATACAGTGAAACCTGTGACATAGATGGATGCCATCTGGTGAACAATATTGAAACCAGCAACAACAGTTATCCTCAACCCATGCATGATCTGGTTCAAGCTTCAAAATGTGATTCTACAATACTGGGAAGTTTCGGGACCTTCCAGTGAGTTGAGGCACTTCAAATTCTTTTGATGGATGTTAGGATCTCGCTACTCTAGTAAGCCCCCTAACTAGTCAGATATGGTTTCTCTCACACAATCCTTCTTTTTTCATGGTTTCATTCAGTGTAAATATCTTTCTCAAATATGTTTGGTATTTTGGATGTAATCTTTCAAACTCTTGATATTTTACTTCTGACGAGAATCAAGAATATTTTTCGGTTCATTCATCTTCATGAAAGTCTCTTGCAGCAAACTTGGGTTTGGAATGTGTACCTCTCATGGAAGTTTATCATTCCAAAGACCATCTTTGGCTGAAGGAATCATATCTATCGTATGTGTTTCATGATGAACTGCTCCTAGCTTTCCTTATGAATATCGTATCTCAAATATTCTTGTCCTTCATTGCACCTGAAATCCTCTTGAGTGCAAATGTATGCACAATTTATTTTGCAAATCAATCTCCTTTCTTTTCATTCCATCCTAACTGGTGTCATGTACCTATTGTACTATCCTCCCTTCCCACTTCTCCCAATGATTATGATGCTAGTACAGTGTGTCACCAGTTATGAATAAATGGACTGTCACATTCATCATGTGAAGAAGATGATTCTATTATTCAAAACATTCGCAAAACTGTTCAAATTGATTTATCTTTGTTGATCACAAACTGGGAATCTGATGCTTGAATCAACACATATGATCATTATTTTGTCCTTAATGAATTTCATTCAGCTTATCATTTTCCCATCAGCACATCCAAGGATAGTGGTTTTACATCTCTTGACCTTCATCGTTCAATATTTCACTATTCAGATTTGCGCCGAGTAGTTGAAACACTACAACCTTCGTTGATAGTTATGTCGAAACCTTATTGTCTTGACGTGATTATTGAAAATAATAAAATCTATTTTCCCCTACAAGATTCTCAACATAATCCCATGCTTTTAATTGAAAACTTGTCTTTTCATATATTTTAAGAGGGTTGTCACAAATTGTATGATCCAATCGTTGAATGGTTGGAGCAATATTACCTTGCAAATCTTGTCATGAACAATAAGTTTCGATCTTCTCTAGTGCTTTATAAAGAGTTCAGTGTAGATGGGAACACATCAACAAGAAGCTTCCAAGGTTTTTTGAAAGATGGTATTCATCAAAAAGCTAAGAAATAAAATTGGATGAAAGTAGTAGTTGTGACATATCTTTTTGCCCATAGGAAAAACCTTCCTTTTCTTGTGCAAGTTATTCAAGTTCTTATCTTTTCTGTTGCACATTTCTTTATATCTATTTTAACTATTTGTATCTGTGTGAATGCAGGTCGGGAACAACTATGGTGGCTTCACTAGAAATTTCATTATACATGATCTTGACCTTCTATTTGTTAGGTTAGGAGTAGGATTAGTGGCATCCTATTTTTCCCTCTCTTGCACTCATTCTTCACTCGTTCCCTATAATATATCCTCTTTTCCTTATTTTGGTTCTACATCATGTTTGCTTTAGCCATTTTGTTTTCTTGTCATTTGGTTTTGTTTCCTTGTTGTGTGTTTTCTTTCTTTTCGTCTTATTTTCTTTCTTGTTGAGTTTCTCCTTTCCTTTTCATCATGCAAATAAGTGTTGTGCCTGGACTTGTTTTCACTTCTTAGTATGTGTGTGGCCGAACTACAAAGAGTCTTGTGACACTTCAGCATTTAGCTAGCCTTCTGTCCATCTTCCTTGTGTTGGCTACATCTTTTGGCTGATGAAGTTCTAACGGAAAATACGATCCATCCATACAAAGCATTTTGGTCCAACCATGAACCCACGTCTAGTCTGGGAACATCATGCCTATACTTTCTTTTTCTGGTGGTGTTCTCAAGCTTATCCAATTAGTAGAAACATAGAAGGGGAAAAATCTAAAAGAGAAAACCTAAATAAGAGGTATATATATGCTTCTCTAAAGGAACAACCTCATCTTCTCTCAATAAGTTGGGATCCCTCTTCCGCCAAAAAATAAATAAGTGTTGGTGCATTGTTCTCTTTAAATAGATAAATAAAGGAGAAATAAGGGAAAGGCTTCATGTGCAGAGAGGTGGAGGAAGAAACTATGTCAGGGTACTGTCCAGGCTCGCTGCCAGTGGAGAAATTTTTGTGTTCTTGCATGACTTTGTTGGGTTACTGTCCACGCTGTTTGCAGTGGAGCAACACCAGAGATGAAAAACTATACACTAAAAATCTTAATCTCGTGAGCTAAACTACCCTTCCCAACTCGAAACATTGTGATTACGCTGAATCTTATGTTGTGTTCAACTAAGAAGGTATAGAGGGGACCATGTCTTCCCATGGGGTAAGTGGGAAGACCAAAGTGATATGCACGATGAATCAATACTCCCTGAGGAACCAAGGCCCTGCACAAAAGAAACTAACCAAGACAGAGAAGTTAGAGATCATCTAATGTGTTTCCAAGTGTTGTAGTTACTGCAACACCCTCCAAAATTTTGGCTTGCACTCAAATTTCGGAGCCTTCCTTGGTCTTTTCCTTGATTGTTGCAAACACTCAAGCTCATTCCATGAGCTTTCTTGAAGTTCTTTGGCCCCTTTTGCTTGTTGGATTAACTATCATCTTTTGGCATGTTTGTCTGTTGTATAATGTTTGCGAGCCTTTTTCTAGTGGTTTCGAAGGTCGGTCTTTGTGTATATGAGTTTTCCTAACCATGTAAACATTTGTTGCACCCATACACAAATTCTTGAGCATCGTCACACAAGTGTCGTCACGATCATCCCAAAGCCTATCTTAAGAATCCCACTTGTCGCATCTTGTCATGAGGCAGTCAAACAAAGGGGAATGTTTTTATTTTTATTTTTTCTAATTATTTATGTTGTCATGTCGTCAAAGTATGTTAAGTGTGTGATCACAGTTCAAGTTCATCACGAGTCCATCTCCCTTCTTGCACTTAGCCATTTTCAGAAAATCTTCCCGACCGAGAAACTTAGCTTCACCTAGCTCTGACTGAGTTGCGCACTACGCAGTCTCACCCTTCTTGGATGTGACCCTGCTGCCTGGAACTACGCAGTGCGTAGTCATTGTCCTCCAAGTTTGTTTTTCTGCACAATTCCAGAGTCCAGCAGCCTCCCTTGACCTCCAGAATTGCGCAGTTGTGCCTCCCAGTCTGCCTTGAACTATGCACTTCACAAATTCAACCCTCAATATTTTCCATTGCTTGTTGGAACTTTGTAATGCACAGAGATCCTAGCCTCCCTTGGCCTCCAAAAATACGCATATGCTTCCTTCGGCGCCCTTCCCTCGACCGGAGCTCATTGCCTTCAAAAACTACGCAGATCTGCCCTTCAAGTCTCTCTATTGCCCATTCCCCTTGCCTCCTAAAACTCCATAGTTTTTCCTTCCAGGGCCCCATCTCGCAGCCTCCACTGCCTTCTTGAATTGCACAATATTTTCCCTCAGTGGCCACTACGAAATTTTTTCCTCTATGGGCACTGCGCAAATTTTTCCCTCGATGGGCACTGCACAAAATTTTCCCTCAACAGCCACTACACAATATTTTCCCTCAATGGGCTAGCCATTACGCAAACTTTTCCCTTAGTGGGCACTATGCACAAGTTTCCCTTAGTGGGCACTATGCAAAATTTTCCCTCAGTGGCCACTGTGAAAATTTTTCCCTTAGTGAGGACTGTGCATAAATTTCCCTCAGTCTAGCCTAATTAGTTGTGCATTGCACAGTCTTAGTGATCAAGGTCTCCCCTTGTCTATTGGAACTGTGCAATGCACAGTCACTGAGCCCTTTCTCCCAGCCTGTGACTTGTCCCGGGCTCAATTCATGGATAATAATGCATCATCTTAGACTAGGGGGTTTTCGGATTGATGTCATCCTATCATGAGTGAATTGTAGGAACATGTACACTATCAAGTCATGGTGAGATGATGAAGAAGGAAAATGAGGAGGGAAGCATGCCTAAAGACTCTCTTGCAGCTAAAATCACAAGTGGATCTATCAAGAGGAAGCAAAGGGACACAAGTTTGCAACTACCATCCAAGACTTAAGATCATTGAAGACTCCACATTACCAAGCCATGCGGAGGAGAAGAGAAAGCATATCCAAGAAGACATCTAGCACTCAGCAACAACAGTGACCTGACATTGCCACATCATCAAGCAGTCCATGTCAGCAGTGTCATGTCATGTCATGTCATGAGTATTCATATGCCACATCACTATTGTGGACCATGTGTATTGTATCCAAATGTATTGTAAAGTGGAATTCCAAAGGACACACATGAATATGAAGATTCATGTAAGTTGAAAATTCATAGGAAGTTGAACAATCATGAGGGTAGTCAAAGAGTAACAAGGGGGAAGCATCACCCTTTGGTTATATATACCCCCTCATTGTATGAGCAGAGGACTTTTCACATTAGCTCCTCCCGCAAGCCATTAGAGAGATTAGCTAGTTATTTGAGGAGAAAGGAGTGGCTAGTGATGTACTTTGTAAACATGTGTCTTGGAACTTTTGATTAATAACATAAGCCTTTTAAGGCCAATATGTTCTTCATGCATGGACTACGAATGTTTGTAAGACTATTTTTTGGATGTTTGTATTTCATATTTGCTTTCACATGTACTAAGATAGTTGAACTACTTTGGTTATTTTAGTGCTTATCTTATTTATAATGTGTTGTAATGGTTGTTATTGTTGTCCCATCCTTGTGGACTATTCCATGGGATACTAGGAAAATTTTCCCTTGTTTTTTAGTTTTAACGACCATCGCATCCATTGTGGACTATTTGGTTGGATGTTAGAAGGAGCCTTCTGGTTCATGTGTGTCTCTTTCTCAGTGGTATTGTTACCTCTCACTTAGAGGCTCACTTTTCTCTCCCCTTCATAGTAGAAGAACCTTCATATGGTTGCAACTGCAGACTCACCAAGCACACCTACCTTGCTTTTTGAAGACACCATTACATCACTCTCCTGTGTTGATAGCTAGAACCAAGGTAAATCTTTAAGGATTTGGCAACCAAGCCTTTATACTGGATGCGACTCCTACACCAAAAGTTGTGAGGTCTAATTGGGATTTCATATCGTGGAGATCCCCTTGGTTGATAGATTTCCAGCACTGTCAATAGGGTCTCAACCTGATGGTCAAACTAACTGGTACTTACAGCAAGGTCATATCCCATTTATCATATTTTATTCTTGTAATGTAACTGGGTCAATTTTCCCCATAGGCATCAAATATAATGGTATCTATTAGACAGTTCCTATTATATAGTCTTACCACAAATTTGACATATAAATATTCATTCTTTTGAAATGTATACCTCTTAGACTATTATTTTCATCTATAGGCAATTATAGAGTTCCATACTAGAACCAAAACTCAGACAAGTGATAAAGTATACATACATCAATACTTACAGTGATAAAAGAAGACTAATTATGTCAAACAAATGTAAAGTACTTATCTACTTTATAATAATATAGAAAACTCAATCGGAAGAGCACCCTCCACCCTTCCAATGAGATCAACAACGACGTCTGAATCTCCCCCCAGCGTTCCAACTGCTAGAACAATTTTCCCAATCTCGGTCAACTTTGCAGACCTTAAGACCTCTGTTTGAGTCCAATACAAAGTAAATTGTGTGAGGTATTCCATTGGGCCCAACCCAACTCAGGAAATCCCCCCCACCTGCAGCATACCACTGCACTTTCTTGGTTGAATCTTCTTTACCTCCTCTCCTCTCAAAGAAAAGTTGGAAAAATCAAGAACCCCCTTCCTCTCCACTGACATCCATTTATCTCCAAGGAGAGGAAAACCAAGAATAATAATTGTTTAACTATCTATTAGTTAGATAAATTCATTTAGGGTATCTCCTTTTTGAGTTTCCAGTCATATCTGTTAAACACACAAGGGCAGCAAGAGAATCTGAAGGATAAAACATGAGAATACATTTTTATTAACAACAGATATAAATTTATAGTACATGGTTTGACCGTTGGGTTTCACATTCCAAGGTCTCTTGGACTTATTTTTGTCTATTCGGCTTCCACACTAACCCATTGAGGATTAGGTGTCCAACATTCCCCCCTTAATCCGAAGGGTTATGTATGAGTCCAAGAAGAGAGTTGTAATACAAAATGTGTAAAAATGCATGGCAACAATAGGCTAAATGTGCTCTCTGAAATGTTGGTATAAAGGGAGGTGGTTTAAGGAACTCTTCCAAAACTGGCAAGAAGCTGAAGTCTTCTGCTAGAGGAAGTGCTCCTATTGTTTTGAAGAGGGAAACCTTCAACCATGAAAGGGAGGTCTCACCCAACATAAAAGGGAGAACTTCAACCTAAAAAGGTAAGTCTCAACCTGTGATGGTTTAAGGATGACCAACAACTCTGGAATGCTTAATGAAATTCCTGGAACTCTTCCAAAACTGGCGAGAAGTCTTTTGCTAGAGGAAATGTTCTCAATTTTGTTCCTAGAATTCTTCCGAAGCTGGCAAGAAGCTGAAGTCTTCTGCTAGAGGAAGTGTCCCAGATTACCAGCTGAAGGCATGCTCAGGGGCATCTTTGTTTCTGGCTACAACTCTGAATCTGGTATGGCAGGTTGTGGCTCATTCTCACTTGATGTGACTTTGAAGCTTGTAGCTGACCATCATTTCCCCCCCTGTCAGATACAAGGTGAGATGATGGATAAAACTGAACTGCAAGACTGTTCAATACTCTGGAACAAGTTTTGACATGTGATTGAAATATCTTCTTGGCTGTTGATGTCCATTTCCAAGAAGCGATCCATCCAAGATGAATCTTTTTTCTTGCAGGACGTTTTTTTCTGAAGCATCTGTGTGAAGAATGGGTGGTTTTATGACAATGCTTACATGGATGAAGATCAAAACAATGATCTTTAAAATGGCCAACTTGGTCACAGTGTTGCCATTTCACAATCTGTTGTTGTTGCCGTGGAAAAGGAGTAGAATCTGGGACAACTAGAGGTGAACTGTCATGAATGAATCCAACACTCTGAAATTGAATGGGCTTTGAGTAGTCTGGAATATGAAAGGACAAGTCCTTGTCATATCCAAGACCAGTTCTGTGTTTGTTGTGGACAAGCTGTTCCCAAGGTCTGATGATAGGCTTGGGAAGTGCAGACCGAGTTTCTACATCTCCATGTATAACTGCTGCTTTATGGGAGTCTATTTCAATCTTTTGAATAGAAATAGGTTCATAATGACTCCTCTGTTTTAATTCTTCTTGTTGTAGCTGAGTTTCGAGCTACAAAAAATAAATTTTCTCTTGTGCATTTTGTAGACAGACCTGAATGTCTGTGAGAGAAACTTTGTTGACTTTTAATGTATCACGATTAGTAGACAATATGAGAGTTTTGAGGAACTGTAATACTTCACTGATTCTGGCCATTTTTTCTTCAATGTCAGATTTACACCTTAAAAAACTAAACAACTACTACTCAATGCAGAAAAGTAATATCACTCATAGTACACAGCAATATCCTTTATAAATGTGCAGCAAATGATCAGTGTGCAACCAGCGAGCACCAATTAAAAAAAATGACCAACATTATGCTTTGACAATACAGCCGACTAAACTTTTCTCCATAAAACACTACTTTTATTTGTGAAAACAATCACACCCTTTATACAACCCACCAAACTCTTATGCAGCAGTCGAATAAGGAATCAATGCATATATATGTAGACAGAAACTATAGTGAGTTTTAAATACAATGCCACACTGGGACAACAGCAACTGCAAACTTGCTTGGATCCTTCAAATACTAGAAAGAGTTGTCACAGTAGAAATACCAACAGTAAATTTCTCTATTAGATCATCCTCTGTGAGATCAAGAACTTCAGGATGAAATACTGATCCATTGTTGTATACAGACTGCACAATTCACTTGAAGCAAAACTCTTGAGGAACTTTATTTGTTTTCCTGGTGTCCTTCTTTGGAATCTGTCTTGACTGCAAAAACCGATGATTTCAAAGGTCCACGGTGCAATCTTTAATTTTCTTTGAGGTGAAAAGTGATTTGAACTCAAGTGATTTTCACCTCAAATGAAAAGTGATTTTCAAAATCATTGCTTTTCATATTTAAGAAGCATTAGGATTCGAAGAAATAATGACTCTATCCCGGGTCAAGTTTACCTAACAAGCAGGACCAGCAATCACCTGCTCTGATACCATGTTAAACACACATGGGCAGCAAGAGAATTTGAAGGATAAAACATGAGAATACATTTTTTATTAACAAGAGATATACATTTATAGTACATGGTTTGACCGTTGGGTTTCACATCCCAAGGTCTCTTGGACTTCTTTTTGTCTATTCGGCTTCCACACTAACCCGTTGAGGATTAGGTGTCCGACAATATCTATATAAATCTCAACAAGTATAATTACATACATATGTAAATTTATTCATGAGTAATTAAGTAGTTTTCTTTTCTTTCAGTCTCACAAGCTTTCCTCCTAAGCCAAGTATTAAAATCTCCTAAACAAAATAATTAACCAGAGTTATAGTAACCAAAACAAATAATTACCAAATACTCATGTATCAGGGTGTAACACATTAGGTGTGGTCCTACATCCTTGGACATGATTAAGAGGGGAAACCCTAGCCTTGGGTCCTAAAGGAAGCATCTAGGAATCTACAACTATAAATGACATGTTGAACCACCACAAAGGAGCTTTATAGGGTATCATTGGTCTCTAAATGAGGATAGCCAACATTACGAAGCTTTAAACTTAAAGTATGACTCTTTATACATTAGATATGGTCATGAGAACAAACCTAATGGTTAGACACTAAATGAAGCTTCTAAGTTTATGAATCCAAGAATGACACCTTGAATCACCACAATTAACCTCTTGATGGCATCCCTTGCCTCTAACTAGGTATATAGATACCACTAGCAATTTTTAACACTAGGTATGGATCTTGGGACCCTAGGCATGGTCAGTGGAGAAAACATAAATCTTAGGTGCAAAATATGATAGGGTATCTAGATTTTCATTTGCTACAACAAGAAAATGCACACACTTTAGAATGCATGCTCACTCTTGCTTAGAAATGTGCATGCATTCTAAAACACAGCGACACTCTTACTAAGAAATGCACGTGCATTCTAAAGAATGTGTACAATCCTAATTAAAAATGTGTGATTCTAAAGTGCTTGTGTGCTCTTACTTAGGAACGTGCATGTGTTCCTTGTTATCACTCAGGTTGTTCCCTTTGACTCCTAAGGGAATACGGCCGAGGTAACCACAAACCAATCTTTGGATTGCAGGTCCTAGCCTACCTGCAATCATAGAGGGCTCTCTGTTTATGATTTAGCTTTGTTTTGGGGTGATTTTAGGCTATTTATGATGTGCAGGGATTTGTTTTAAGTTTGGTGGGATGGTTGATGTTTTCAGACAGAGTTGGCATGCAAAGTGTAAGAATTTCAGACCATTGGGCATGGAGTCAATGAATGTGAACTGCTGGGTGTGTTTTCTTTGGTAGAAGAGAGCAATACAAAGCAGGATAGCTACACATAGAAAAATATTTAATGCTGGAAATGAGATAAAATGGAGGTCAGGGGATGAAAGGAAATGAAGGATCTTTCATTCAGCCAACAGAGGGAAAGTGAATGAAGACTATGTAGGAGTAATGAAGGATTCCTAAACAACATTCAGAAATGAGAGAACTAGCTTAAACATGATCAATAAAGTATTCATATCCATGACTAATTCAGAAGAAAACATAGAAAAATCACATAAGTTGAGCACGGAGTACCGTTAAGTAACATCTGAGCTATTCTTTCTTTCTGCAACTTAGATCATGATACATAGATGATATAGACACATAGAAACTGAAAATAGAGGTAGGAAAGACTTATTGAACCATGAGGAAGCACGAGAATTCCATATTTTGCTCTTCAGCCATTAAAACCACAACCACCCAGTTCTTAAGCAAACATTCCAGCAATCTTTGTTCATAGAAGTTCTCAAGCTTGCAGCGCAAGTCTAGAATGACTTAATCAATCAACCAACCAACCAACCCTTAATGCATTGTTTAGGGTGGTATTTATAAGAAAAATATCTACAAAACAAATATGAGGGAAGATCTGGGGAAATAACTCTGTTTATCCTAACTTCTACTGAAATAAATGCAAAAAATATCTATCTAATGCTGCGCTGGAGGCAGCAGCATAAAAAATGAGTAAATATGGTGTCCTTTGAGCTCTGTGCTGTTCATTTGGCTATTACTATGCCTCGGCTTTTGATCTGTTCCTTTTAGCCGGCTTCAATGTTCATCGATCCTTATTAGATTTAGATTTTAATAGCCTTTAACTCTGTACTGATCGTCTTTGACTTTGTTGGATGTTCTTTAATGTTCCTTTGATGTGGCTTTAATTCTCCACTGATATTCTTTAACTGATACACTTTGCCGCTACAAAATCGCCCTTGCCTGCCACTTTATGGCAAGATTTGAATGCTGTCGTGATTTCTGTGGCCTTTAGAACTGTTTCGGCGCTTGACCGATCAAAACATTATCAAAATTGAAGAAATACTGCAAAATTGCGGAGGAACTGCTCACTGATGTCTTGTGCTGGGGCCGTGCTCGTTGTCCAGAGCAAATTTGGGCTTGGAGCGATCAAAAATGGCTGAAGAATGCTAAGCTTCCTTTGGAGAAGGAGCGCTTGCGAGCGCCGAACAAAAATCATGGAGAAATGCCTTTTTCCCTATATAAAGTGAAAAATCACTTTACACAGAGAAAACATGACTTTACATTCCTAAAAATTTAGGTTGGAAAGCATGTGTAGCACCCCATTATCACAACTTCGTCCATCAACTTTTCACAAATGTCCACTATTAAAAGCATGTGTCTGATGTTTTCATTCATTTAATTTTGAAGAAGTGTAAAGTTATAGGATTTGGATTTTTTCTAACATTCAACATAGATCCATAATAACTCCAAATCTATCAAGCATCAAGTGGGATCAAAATCTCTTGAGGTGCACACCATTTTTAGAATGTAAAATTTGAAGGTTGGCACCTCAAGAGATTTGATCCCTCTCAACACCTGATAAATCCAAAGTTAAGATGATTCTTTATATATAAATAACACAACAATATATATGTGTATGCATATACATGTATCATAAATTAAATCTCTCTTAAGCATGAAAAGAATTACACATCTTCTTTTTTTAAAACATATCAATAAAATGTTCTAAAAATAAAATTCATGACATATCTTAAAATATAGAGACTAAATTAATATATATATATATATATATATATATATATATATATACTCAACATTAAAAAAAATGATTACTAATATACTTTTTTTTAATGTTGAGTATATATATATATATATATATATATCACATTTCATTTTAAGATATACTTTAAAATTTATATATATATATATATATATATTAAATTTCATTTTAAGAATCAAATCAATAAACAATTGAAATTTTTTATTTTCAATTTTCAATTTTTCCTTCATATATTTCAATTTAATTTTTTAATTATTTTATTTAAAATAAACACTAAAATATTTTATTTGTAATAAACATATAATTTTTTTTTTCTCTATAAAAATATATATATAATCTCTAGATAATTGCCTTAATTTAATGGATATTTGAACTTTAAATTTCATGGTTTACATAATATTTCATAACACAACATTGTCAATTAAGTTTGTTGTGAGTTGATGTTAAGATATGTTACATGATATGAATAATCAAATATTTTATTTAAAGTATACATTCAAATATTTTAAAATTAAAAAATTATACATCTTCCTCATATATAAACTTTGTTTTTCAATTACAATATCTTTGTATATAAAGATGATATAAATTAAGTTGATATCAAGTGTCAATATCAAGTATGGAAGGAATTACACATCTCCCTTATACTACGTTGTAATATTAACAAAGTATGTAAAGAAAGAGCCTGCTTGCGCATCCTTCAAGGCCCTCGCCTTCGGAGGGCTCGCGTTCGTTCCTCGCCCTCTACAGTAGTGCGAGTCACTTCACGTACCTCGGCCATAACGACCGAGCGACTCGTCCCTCGTACCTTTTTGGTTTGCTTATTGGGTGGGGGGCTTATGGGTGAGCAATAAATCACCTTTGTCGGTCGAGTGTGAAAACGATGGCGGCCCGGGGGTCGAGCGTTCGTTACCTCACCCTCACCATATGAATAGTGAGTGTGCTAACGCACCCTCTCCTGGACAGTCGAGTGTGGGCAAGGAACGAAGTCGCTTGTCCGCATCCCACACCAACCAAATAAGTAATATACGTAAGCACGCTCGACCAAAAGGCCGCCATCGAAGGTGATCCGGTTCTGAAAGGGAAAGTAGCCCTCCGCGGCTGCCCGGTAGGGACTCACTATTCATATGGTGAGGAACAACTCTCTTTTGGGGAAGGGGCCCCAAAAGCCGCCATCAACTTGAAGAACTAAAAGGCCGCCATCGACGTGTGAGGAGAGGCCCGGTAGGAATCTATATCTAGTAGTCGAGGGAGCAGCATTCCTTACCAATGCAACATTCTTTTCTTTTCTTATTTCCTTTATTCTGTCATTCGCGGCCAGCATCCGCACATGAATGATGAACACCCCTATTGGATTCTCACCAATGTTTGCGTTACTCAAGCCGACATTCTCGCTTCCGCTTCGTCCACACCTGCTCGCGCCGGTGCTTCCCTCTGAGGCAGAACGCTCCCCTACCGATGTATTTTTACATCCCACAGCTTCGGCAGATCGCTTAGTCCCGTTTGGTCAACTTGCAGTTTTCCATGGCTAAAATCTCAATTTTGAATGAAAAATCAGAATTAGCACTCTCAAAAACCTCTATTACAATCTAATTATATAATTTCAAAAATTAATATTTATAATTTCAATATTTTTTCTAATTTTTTGAGCAAGAGGCTCATTCTATAGCATAGTATGAGAAGATATGTAATTTCATATATTGTCAAAATGGAGTTGACACGTGTTCCTTTTAAAATAAAAATAAAATATTTTTTAAATTAAAAAATAATGTCCGTAATAATCAAAATAAAAAAATAAATATTCATATTTGGTTACTTAATGTTCATATTAACTAATTTATTTCAATGTCAACAATTTACATGAAACTCATTCTACAGTTCAATATGAGAGGATACGTAATTAGTGTGTGCTCAAGATGACAGTTGACACGTGTTTTTTTAAAATAAACATAAAATATTTTTTAACTTAAAAAATAATATCAGCTATAATCAAAATAAAAAATAAGCATACATATTTGGTTAATTTTACTTAATGCTTATGTTAACTAAATTATTTCAATCTCCACAATTTACATATTATATATAGTTTAAAATAATAATTAATTAAATTATTTCAATATCAACAATTTACATATTTTATATAATTAAAAATAATTATAGAAAGTAATTGAAAAAATAATTCCTCTTGTTATAGCATGTAAGCTATTTTAGTCCATGTATTTAAGGGATTGTCAACAAGTTGAATTCATATATACAATTTAAGAATGAAATATACATATAGAGAGATGCATCTCAACCATTATCTATCAAATCCCTAGAAACATGCAATCTTTAGAGATACAATTTTCTTAAATTTTACACTATAAAAAAATTTAAAATTAAAAAAATTTAATCTTTCAACTCTAACTAGATCTATCTTAATCCATGATTAAGATAAATTTATATTAATAAATACACATAAGAAAACTACATAATTTACAAAATTTAATATCTTTAACCAATAAAATGATATATTTTCATTTTCCCACCGGATTTTAAATATATAAAAATAAGATTGATGACTTGATTTGCTGCACTAGTTCACATTTCATATAACTTTAAATGTATCTTCCGCGTGGACTTGTACCGCAAATCAAAGTCGCCAGTCTTGATTTCATAGAATGTTCTCTGCCTCATTTCATCGAATGTTCGGATGTCGTAAGATATTTCGAACGTCAAAGACGCAAAGATGGAAATTGTTTTCCTTAATATTTTTATAGGTTATAAATAAATATTTTCATTTACATCAATTAAAAAGCTCTCTAAATTTTAAAAAGTAAAATAAATTATAAAATTTATATTTTGTAAATTACAAGTTATAAAACTATCTTTTATTTGAAAAATTAACCTCAACTTATAACAAATTTAATTCTAATTAAATATTAATTTATTTATCTAATGAGTCTAATTTTAATCTAATTATTAAAATAAAAAGTCCAGATATATTAAACATACCTCAAAGAACAAATAAATTTATCCAAAAGTCATCGATATTTTAAACAAACCACAACGAATTTATGTTAAATATTTGTTTTAAAACTTTGGCCAAACATACGATGTACAAAAGTTTTACCATATTACAGGATCAATCCCTCAGGAAATTGGACACATGAATGCATTAATGAACTTGTAAGCAGACATTCTAACAGTATCAATCCCTCAGAAATTGGACACATGAATGCATTAATTAACTTGTAAGCAGACATTCTACTTTTAAAGTGTATCCCTTATGTAACACTATTGGTGAACATGTTAATATTTTGTTAAAAGTATTGATAACTCATAACTTTTCTAATGTGAAATAGAAATACAATTTGTATTCCAGTATTATACTAGAGGTGGCATTCATTAGCGTTGAAATTCACATGTCACTTGATAACTCACAGGGATGTCAAGAGCGCTAACATCCTGTTGGACAACAATCTGAACGGTAAACTGGCCGATTTCGGGCTTTCAAGGATGACAATTGATGGGGAGGCTACTCATGTTACTACTACGGTTAAAGGAACCGCGGGATACCTCGATCCAGCGTATATGAGACATAATTTGCACTTTCTTTAAAACATTTTTGGTAATAACCAACCATGTAAAATGTGTAATTCCATTTTTGTTTGGAATACTTTCACAGTTATTTTCGCACTGAAATGTTGACGGAGAAAAGCGATGTATATATTTTTGGAGTGCTTTTATTAGAGATCATATGCGGCAGAGCTCCCATCTAAGCAAATCTACCAGAGGAAGAAGCAAGCCTTATTCAATGGGTAACGAATCTGAATATATTAATAATTTAAATATGCACCATTATTTTGATTGTCAGAAGCCTTTTCTGCCACATATCGCCAATAATTATATTTGGGAAGATGGACGGGAATGCTGACCAAATAGCAGAAATCGTTGACAAAAGGCTGGGTGAAAACTACGACATGAAATCAATCACTAGTATTGCCAGACTAGCAATCAAATGCGTTGAGTGGGCTGATAACAGCTCCAACCTCTCAAATGTAGGAAGATGAGTTTACTAGATGGAAAGGATATTCAGTTAATCATGGGTACTTGGTAAAGCAAGTCAGTTCAATGTTGATTTGTCCATGTAATTTTCATTCAAGCAGCATCCGCTATTGTGAACCATTTTCTTTCACAGATGGATATTTAGCTTTTTGACATGCGAATCAACAATATTAGGATCATGTGATGATGTTTCAATTTCTGTTGCTTAGCTCTTTAGATTGCATGAGGTGCTCACATGAATGGTTTCGTCAGCATTTTTTCAAGTTCGTTTCATAAGTAATCTTTTGTGTTATCATTACCAAAGTTTTGAGCATAAATTCACGCTTTGTTACAAGCTAAACTCAGCATGCATTGCACATAAACTAGGCCTTTCTTTTATCATTTTAATTTATTTATGATATTTTTGGCTGCCATCTACGATGTTGCAAATATTACATATTTCTAAAATTTCCAATCAAAATTGTTAAATGGCCTTGGAGATATCATCTAAGTTTCCTTTTAGCATTTCCCAAATGTGTTTGGAGGGAGGAAATGTAAAGGTTAGGGCAACAAGAGATGAAGGTAAGAGAGCATGAATTTATAAAAATAAAGTTGTGGTAGTGCTATTTGGACCTCTTTTCAAAACAAAGCAGCATGATTGTAATAAATAAGAGGCAACAAACTCTTCAACATGAAATCAGGAACCAATGTCAGTGTGGGAAAGTAGGGACAAAGACTCAATTGCGAGTCTTGCATGTCAAAATAAATAGCAATCAAGTCATACCCAGGTTTCTTTAAGATTAGTTTGTTAGAATTGCATAGGTTACCCATGGAGATGAGGACCTAGGTTAGAGCATATTGTGGAAGATAGAGACATAATTTGCCTCATAGAAACACATGAGCATGAAGAGTGCAAGACATCTTTGTTTGAAGGAAACTAGAAAATGGCAGTGTGGAACAAGGCAGCACGGAATGGAAAAGGGCACGAGGGTATCATGGTATTAGTGAGGGAAAAAGAAGGTCGTCTCATTCAGTTAGAAAAACAAGACTCAAATAAACAATTCATTTTGTTCAAAATATCAAAAAATGGAAATCACTTCAGAATTGCAGCATGCTATTTTGCGCTGCAAGTTTAAAAAATCTACAAAAGTAGAGGGCTTGACCAGAAAGATCCCTTTGCAGCCTTAAAAGAAGATATTGCAACATATTCTCAGCTAGGTGAAGTCCTTATAGTGGGTTCTTTCAATGCTAGGACTCCAAGTGAGCAAGATAGCATTCTTTATTGTAAAGAAGAATGCGACCCTATTTAGCTTACAGAAGAAAGTAATCATTAGTGAGAAAGAATTTCAGAGGACAAGGGTTGCAATCTCTTTGGTGAACAATTTCTTACTCTATGTGGGGCCTTCGATTTAGTCATTTGTAATGGCCTGACTAGATGGGCAAAGTTTGGTAATTTCATTTGCAATACTTACAATGGAGCAAGTGTAGTAGATTAAGTAATTTGCTTGCATGGTTTGTGTGAGAAAATGGAGGAATTTTTTATTGGAGATCAACTTTAGGACCTTAAATCAGATCACAAGCCAATTTATTTAAGTTTCTCTTGGACTGGAAAGAAGCAATTAGAGTCAAAAACTTAGTGTGTTCAACAAAATCTCCCAAAGGGAAAAATTCTTTTGACTCTAGAAAATTGTAATACCTTCAAAATGATGCTAGAGAGGCTCTTCAGAGAAGAAGAAAATCCCAATTCATGGCCTTCATAGTCACGAATTAAGACATTTAATTCAAAGCACACTTGCAGAGTGCAAAAGAGAAAAAATTAAAAAGTCTGAAACAAATTGCTTTCCAATTAATGCTTGGTTTGACGAGGAATGCAAAAAAGGCAAGGAGAATGTGGAAAGAGTCAAACAAGGATAACATAAAGCTCAAAGCTTAAAAGTAGATATTAAGAAAGAAAAAGGTCGATTTCATGGTTTCAAGGAGGGACAAACTAATCTTCCCTGGGAAAAATAAGCCCAAGTTATTTTGGAAAGAGCTCCAACCGAGAAAGATGTAAACTGAAAATAGTATTACAGCTTCTAAATGGTTTCACTATGCAAGACAACTCTATGAGTAGGATCCCAAGGTTAACCGTTCCCCCTTAGTCAACACTGATGCTGAACTCTTCACGGTGCAAGAGGTAGAGATGGGTATCAAGAAGTTGGGTGTTGGAAAAGAAAAAGACTTAGCTGAACTCCAAGCAAAGTGTCTAAAGTGGGGCTCAAAGATTCTTTTGCCTCTTATTACAAAAAAATTCAACAACATCATACAACAGGGGTTACCCACAGATTAGACAACTAGTCTGGGAATACCTATTTTCAAGAGTGGTGATGTCAATAATCCCTCCAATTGTAGGAACATAATGATAAACCTTTTGTTTTCAAACTTATTTGGAAGCATGCTAGAAAATAAAATCAACAAGTGGGCAAAAGAAAGAGATAAGCGTGCTAAAGGGCAAGCAGGTTTTAGACCTAAACATTTCATAGTTGATCATTGTATAACTTTAAGGCACATCATTGAAAAAGTTTGGGAGAAAAAGGAAGAAGTATTTTGTTGTTTTGTTGATTTCAGAAAAGCATTTGACACAGTTCCTACGGATAATCTTTGACACAGAATGAAGGAACTTGGGGTTCCTAAACATTTGAGATCAGTTGTGCATAGGTTGTATGAAGAGGTGAAAGTCAAAATTAGAACTTCAGGAGGCATTTTTTCGAGGTCAAAAAAGGTTTCCCACTGTCTCCTACCCTTTTTGGTTTATATATCAACAAGCTTGAGGAGTAGTTAAATTCGTAAGGGGGTGATGGTAACTATTTGGGAAAGTTTGTTATAAGGATTTTTTTGTATGCAAATGACCTTATTCTGATTGCTAAATCTGCTCTTGGTTTGCAAGAGAACTTATTATCCCTTAAGCATTTTTGTACAAGGGTATGGATGCAAGTCAATATTAGAAAAACGAAAGCAGTGGCTTTCTCTAAAAAAAAGAAAACATAACCAACATAAGTTCTACTTTGAAGGCAACATTTTAGAATAAGTTGTGGATTACACATACCTCGGAATTAACTTCAACAAAAATCTAAGCTGGGACGGTTGTAGAAAAAAAAGAACTTTGGGGGGTTGGAAAGCATTTTATGCTTTTCAAAATAGGTGTAGAGAGGTAGAGTTATGGGATTGGAAAACCACTCAAACTCTTTTTGGGCTTCTAGTGATTCTGGTGATTTTCTATGGTTGTGAATTGTGGGCCAACAGTACATTCAACATGTAGTACAAATTGAGAAAATTCAGAAGTGTTTGATTACAAACAAATTCAAAATTGAAAGTGCAGTTCCTCATGCTATCTTGTTATGTGAAACAGGGTTTTCTCCTATTGAACCAATTGCTATGGTGTGGTTCATAAGGTATTTAAAAAAAATCAAACAAATGGAAGAAAGCAGATGTCCTAAGGTTGTCTTTAATGACATATTGTGCAAAAGAAAAATAACTTGGATGTGGCAAAATAACAAATGGTTTAGTAAATGGGGTATTTGCTTAAACACGTGTCCCATAAACATTAAAGAGATAAAATTTTTTGTTATGGATAAGTTCCACAAGCATACTTGGGATAAGGAGCTAGGGAGAAAGAAAAAATACTATATTGAAGTGTTTAATCCCACTCATAATCATCAACAAAAAGTGTACATAGGGACCAATATTTCTTGGAGAGCCAAAATTCTTATTGTTCAGTTAAGGACTAATTCTCATCAACTTCATTGTGAAACAGGGTGCTGGAAAAGGCCAAAAGAAGTATGGGAGGAAAGAGTATGTATTTTTTGTTCTTCTAGAAAAGCGGAAACAGAAAAACATTTCATTTTAGAATGCGGGGCCTTCAAAGACAACAAGGAAAGTTATGCAGATAGTCTGGCAGCTAGCTCTTGGGATAATCTATTTAGTGAGAGGTTTTTTGAGAAGTTAGGAGTGTTTATTGTGATGCTTCACAGGAAAAGGGTCGAATACATCAACCAGATGAAGAAACAATTTGTCTGATATGCTATATTTAGCCTCGTGGACATTAAAATAAATTTCTTTCTTTATTTCTTTCACTACGGTAAGTGGTGTACCCTCATAAAGTGTCTAGAATAATTTTGGAACTATCAAACCCACAACCAACAAATTGACTTACTAGCTTGTTATGTTCATATTCTTTCCTTTTGGATTTTGTTCGTTTTCCAAAAAAAATGGGTCACATTCTTTCTTAGTTCAATTGGATTGTTTTTCCATTAAGGTCAAACTCCTTACCTTAGTACCTGTTTGTTGAAAAATTTATGTCTAAATTATTTTGTAAAATAATATTTTTTAAAGTTTGATTATTCAACTTCTGGTTCCTAGACTTTGGGAGATTGTTGGATTAATTCTATCTTTTGTAGCTAGCTCAATTTTGTTGTTATGGGTATTTCTGTACATTGACAATGTTAAGCCTTGTAGTTAGCTCAATTTTGTTGTTAGGGTTATGTTGGTACATTGATAATGTTATAATGATGCTTCTAAGTTGTGAGGTATAAAAATAATGTGCCACCAATCAATGATATCTATAACTATCCAATGTTTAGAATAAAGCAATGTGTAAATCAATCCCTTGCCAAGAAAAGGAACAAAATAAAAAATAATACTTTCTATTTCTTTTTTAAGAGAGATGAAGGGAGAAAGGAGAGGAGGAATCATTCATATTTACCATTCTTTGCCTTGCAATATCTTTTGTTGTTGCAATGGAACAAGAGATAAGCATTGGACACTAGAATGTACTCCAATAATCTACACAAAAACCAAAAACACCTTAAGCAAATCTTGAAAAGAAATTGATTAAAACTTAGATGAATAGGAAAATAATATAATAAAAAATTTATCAAATGAAGCATTGAAGCAAGTATAAAATATGAAATGGGGCTGTGGGGTTTTGGGGTGAAGGAGTGAGGGTGGGTTAGCTGAGCATAACAAGATTCTATTAAGTAAAGAAGGAAAAAAAATACAAATGGATATACTATGTCAATGAAGTATAAGTGGTTGTACAATCATTCACCTTCATGAGTTCATAATATTGAACATTCTCTCCTCTTCCATAACAAGCATGAAGTGACCTTGGGGTAATTTAGACTCTCTAATTCAAGTAGATAAATGGAAGTATTGACTCTATCTGTAATGCATCAACATAACAATGAAAAATTGAAGAAAAATATCAAAATATCATTAAAAAAATAGAAGTGCACACCATGTACACCAATATAAGCATGGAACACAAGTCCAATATATATAAGAGAGATATATTAAATTATAGTTACTTAAATTATAGGGAACCTCCTTTAAATACCCAAATACATCCATATATCCAAATCAGATGTCCTCAATAATGACTACGTGATCCCCATCTATACCTATTAACATATTGCACATGTGGTCCCTTCATCATTAGGCTAGCCCTATTACATATAAATTTACACATTACATATATATTTAACCCCATATATGCCCCTCCTTCAAGTCATATCATATACGTTTAACTCCATATATTCCCCCTTGGGGTCATTGGCATGCTATCCTTTGTCCTCAAAGCTTTGAAATTAAGGGTACTACATGAGATGAAGCCAAATAATAGGATGTCCTTGTATTTCTATTTTCTTTTTGTCATTGACTATTGTTCATCCATCTAAACACAATTATTTTTCAATCTCAATCCTTCATGGCTAGTTGTTACATAAAGTTATTTCCTTTTATTCCATGTATTATTGTTGTGAATTCTCCCATTCATAGTAGTTGTTGGTCTCTAATAATACAATATTGTATAATGTTTTGTGATGCCATGTTCCATGAACATTGATGAGTATTCTGCATTCTTCATCAGTAATGTTGATTTCAATTTTATTTTCTTCCTTGAAACCTTTCTTAGTAATGATGATGTCAGTATGGTTACATTTGACGATTTTCCTTCACTCTGCACACTCATTTCATCTATATTCTTTCCAAATACAATGGCTTTCTTTATCCTCTTTTCTTAGTCCCTCTTTATATTATCCTTGGAGATAATGCCATTTGGCATGTACATCACCTAAATAAATTTCAACTTCTTGAAGTATCTTGTAGTGACCTTCTTGAAACTTGTTTTTTTTCACTTGTTGAAGCTCCACTTTGAGCCCATATATCAAATGTTGGCATTATCCTTTAATTCTAGTATGAATTGTTTATTTTACCTCATTTGTGTTCAAGGATTTTTCAATCTTTTTTGCAAACTTCCTCTTCAAGTCTTTCGATAGGCTCTTCATTTAAGATCCTTGTTTCTTCTTGACTTTGACAATCATTCTTTTTCTTTGTAACAACCTTGGGTTAAATATCCATGTAAATAAATATTGAATGGACATTATAAAAGAAAAAATAAAACTAATATCATGGGACACTTATTCCAAGTTGAATGAGGGGAAAAACATTACATTGGGATGCACTTGTGGTTAATTATTTATTAGTTATGGAAATTGGCATTGGCAAGAGGCAAAAGGAAATAAAAGGCAAATCAACTATTACAGGCTAGTAAGGACATATGGCAAAGTGCAAAAGAAATAAAGGAAAATGAAATAAATTCCACTTCAATAAGTGGGGAATATGAAGAGACAATAAAAGGATAAAAATAGTAAAAGAATATGCATACAAGGGAAAATTAAGAAAAAAGGAAAAAGAAAAGAAAAGAATTGGGAGAGAGAACATCCTAACACTCTCTTTTGGGGAAAAGAGCAAGGAAAGAAAGGAAAAATAAAGGAATAAAAATAACACACAAGAAAGAGACAAGCAAGAATTACAAGAGGAATTCGAGTGGCATCCAAGAAGAAGGATTGAACATTAGCTAGCAAAGGGTAGAAAAGAACAAAGAAAAGAGCAGCCAAGAGGAGGATTTTTGTAGATAACATCATGCTGTAGAAATTCTCCTGTAGATTAAACTAATAATGCAATGTTCTAAGGCAACATACTTAATCTACTTCTACAATCAAACTTGCAGAAGCTTAATCGATTTTGAGCAAGATCAAATAGAACACATATAACAGATGAAGAAGAAATCAATCGCACATGAAACATAGAAGAATACTCTGGGGAAAGCCTTAGCTAAAAACCCTGATATCTGTATTATCATACAAGTGAAAATATCTCAAGATTACACAAAACTTTAGCTTACAAGCTATCCAGCTCTTAGTACAATCCCTCACTACTACTCATAGACAAAATAGACAATACATATGCCTTCCTTCAGTCCTCCAAGCCTCCTATTTCCTTGCACAGTTTCTCCTGGGTCCTCCAACTACAACCTGTGTGAATAATCCCCTCACACACTGCTTTGAACTCTGAAATAACTGCGCAATCCTGAAGGAGATAATTCCTTCTGCATGGATGAGTTTCCTATATAGGAAAAGTCCTCCAACTGATAGTACACAGTCCCTTCCTTTAATCTCAACTGGGTCTTTCTCTGAACAGACATGCATGAGTTATCGATGAGAGAATCTTAAGTTATCTGGAGTACACTAGTTTGATGCATGCATGCAGTAACTTACTGAACTCACAATTAGTTCCTCAAACTATTTGGAACTAATTTAACTGGATTTAATTCAGTTAACTGAGCTAACTAATTACAAATCAAATACAACTCATCCTTATCTCCTTAATTAAGGGATAATCTCCTTAATTCATGGGATAACTGTTGCATGACTTCAGAAAGACTTCTAACTTGAATTTCTCCAACTAATTAACTCAAGATGAATTAATTAATTATTTTACAAACAACTGCTGAGATCAAATTCTAATTTTAATTCTCAATTTTAATTTAGGGACTAATTAAAATTGGAATCTATCCTAAAATGCTATTTATAGCAATGCTATTTTTAGCATTTCTATTTTTTTCTATTTCCAACAGAGTTAGAGTATATCCTGAAATGCTATAGAAATGTTATTTTTAGCATTTCTTTTTGCTATATTCAACACTCCCTCTCAACAAGAAGGGCATTCAACTCGAACCCGATCCTGAACCTTTGGAATATTCTGCATGCAACAATTCTCACTAGTTTTGTTGCTCCAGCAAATCAGAAACAAAAAATATCCAACCTGAATTAGAATGATGCCTCTGTCATCAAAGTCTCAAACTGCTATTGCCTTTGTTGACTGAAAACTATGCACCTATGTGCTCTTCAGTATCTGACTGCTCTAGCCTCTGTCACTTTGATCTCTGACTGCATCAATCACACTGATTCCTCCTGCTACATCCATGCTACTGTTGGTCCTATCTCCCAGCACTACATCCACACTGTGTGAGGACCATAGCTCTCTAGACTAAGTGTGAGGACCATAGCTCTCCAGACTATATACATTTTTTTTTATTTTTTTATTTTTTAAAACATCAAATACAACCATAAAAGAAACGCATTGAAATTCAAATTTATTTAGCACACACCTTCCTGCCACTCATTTCAGGAAACATATCATAACATTTTCATACTTTTAACTAAGATCAATAGCAATGAAATACATATGTACCGTTCACCAGAAGGCGAGACTCCACTTGCTCTGTTGTTGCTGGTATTCCCTTGTAGTTGGTCACCTCCGCGAGTGAATGATGACGCACTTGAACCGAATGCGAAGACCCACCGGTTAACCTCCCAGCCTACTCCTTGGGTACTCTTCTTCCCCGCGGACCCCCGAGCTGCAATGGGGTTGTACAATGGAGACAAGCACTAGCTAGTAGAGGAGAGCACATCTTGGCTCAAGAGTCCCCTCTCTAATTCCTCTACCTCACCAAACTCACTATAGCTTCGTAATCACTGCTCTCACAACATCTCATCTGTGGATCTGTAACAAGGGTTTTTTTCACCTCTAGTTATCTCACATTACAAGTCAATACGGGAGCGTTTTGTTATTGTAAGGGACATCTTAATTTGAGGCTATTTGTCAGGATAATGCTTCGTAGTATAGATCTAAAGAATACAAGAGTAAACGGATGCTAATGCTAAATTACTTTTGCATAAAGAAATCACACACGCAGCAACTTCGTCAGTCGAGGGTATGGAATTAATAACCTATCCCCCTAGAAACTGATGAAGGAGTATGGATCATGATCTGGGAGCATTATAGCGTCTGCTGTATCTCACAACAGTCTTGAACCTCCTCTCATGCCACTTCAATAAACGCAAGCGAAAGAAACAGCAAGAAAACAGAATGAAACAGCAACTTCAGAAATGGAACAGCAATAAAAGGAACGGCAGTAAATGGAACGGCAATAAATGGAACGGCAATAAAGAAACTAAGTCTCGCGAGGTCTACACTTCCAATCCTTGGCACACACTTGCATACAAAAAGGAAAGCAATCATTTATACAGGTTTGTAGCTTGATCAAATGGAACAGCAAATTATCAAAGACATGAAACGTCAATCATATATATATATCAAATGGAACAGCAAATCATTAAAGACAGGAAACGTCAATCATATGTACACGATCTGCAATAGTCACCAACAATCCATTAACCCCAATCACCTGTAGCTGAAATATTCCACTTATGGATTCTGTAATTAGTGCAAACAACTCAGATCAACAGTATGCGAAGAATCCTTTATTACAGAGATTTATAACAGGGAAGCTACAGATGAATAAATATGAAACAACATGTAACCATAACAGATTATGAGAAGCAAACCACACAAAGCAGAATTGTAATGGTACAATCAGCCAGTGTCCGTTGGAGCCGAGCCCAAAGCTTCCAATGGCGCACTGCCGTAAACTACTTCAGACGCACGGAGAAATTAACACCGAGATATTATATTAACGCATCAATGAGAGTACAAAACTAAGTCTCAGAGAGACTCAATAGTCTGAGTTCAACTGATAATAAAATTCATGAACAGAAAGTTAAAGATACAAAAGTCATCCCCTAGTTTCAATGCTACCCTCCTTTTATACAATTAACGGCGGAGTTCATCGGTCGACAAAACGATTGATCGTAGCGCTTCGATCCTGAGGGATCCGCTAAACTGTTAACGCTTTCCTTTACTCGGCCTGTAATTCCGAACTGGCAGTCCTTCATCTCGTTTCGGACTGATCTCCCTTGATTTACTCGACCTGGTCTGAAACTTATTTAGAATTGGAGGGACAGCCGTTATCTTCTCGTCAAATCCCCGTTTCGCATTGCGCCTTCCTGCTTTTACCTTTTCCTGCGTAGAGAAGACAACTGTTAGTGATTGGATCATTTTAGACTCGTTGTCTTTGCATTTCCCCTACTTTATAATAAAGAAAAGATTACAACTATTGCTTAAAACATCACTAAATCATTTATTAAAACATACCTTCCCAATGCTCTACACACCCCCCGACTTACTCTGTTTCATGGCCTCATGAAACCGTTATAATTAACATGGAGAGCAGTAAGAGAATAGGCTGGAGAGGGTACTTAATGAGGGGGTCTGCAACCATGATAGGCAACCAGATTATCAAAGAAATAATGCAACTGATCTGCAGGCATATCATACGAGGCCTGGTACCCTAGTGCAGGGTGCTAGATAATTGGGCTACGGAACTGATATCCTAACCATGATGGTTCAGCTTGCAGAATGCACTGGCCATAAAAAGGCAACCGTTCGGCAGCCAGCTCAAAGTTCTCATATCTGAAGGGCTCGCTGAGCTGGATGCTTGGGGTGGAAATCCGATAACGGAATTTGGCAGCCTCCAAGGCGGAATCTTTAATAACCAGGAAGTATTCTAAGCTATTTCGGATCAACTCCTCATGCATGGGTCCTAGTAGTTTCATAACGCCAGGGTTTCTCATAAGGCTTTTATGTGATTGCCATAGGCGAACTGTATCTCGAGGCTCAGCCCTGACCCATAGATCCAGGTTGTGCTCCTGCCTCTGAAAGGCATTGTAAGCCCTGAGCCATTTTAACTGGTTGACCCCAAATGAAACAAAGGCTTGCAGCTGTATATCCCCCACAAAGGGGCCAGGGTTTAGATCAGTTTCCTGCTCAAGCACCATATTGTGCAAATGAAATTCGCATAATAATCGTTGGACCTTAACCCCATAATGTTTGCAACAATCAATAAAATCATTAATAGTGTTAATCTGAATGGGGGCACCTGCCCTGACAGCGTTTATTTTCAATCTTAAGTATCTTTCGAGGAGGAATAAAGCATAATTCTTCGCGGGGGCCCTGCAAGTCAAAACATCATCATACAACGAACATACAGTGTCCAATTGTTTAATAACAACATCTAGTCGACGTGTTACCTTGGCAACCTTTTCCTGCTCCTTCTGCCATCCTTCAAAAGCCCGACTCTCCGATTCACTCATGTTTCTCAGCTGCTGTTGCAGTTCTTCATGTTTTTCCAGAGGGATCCTTTGTTGCTCTAACTGCTCAGCCCTCTGCTGCAATTCTTCGTATTTTTCTCGAGGAATCCTCTGCTCAACTTCCTGCTGCAGCTCTTCATATTTTTCTCGAGGAATCCTCTGCTCAACCTCCTGTTGCAGCTCCTCATATTTCTCTCGAGGGATCATTTGTTCCCGTAGCTGTTCAGCCTCTTGTTGGGCCTGACTTATCTCGCGGCGCAAGGCCTTGGTTTTTGGATCCCTTTCCCATAATTCCCTGGAGGCCGGAAGTTTCGCCTGGACCTTTACATTTCATCGCTTAATTCTCCTTGAAGGTGGTGTCTCAGTGTGAACTGCTCTATTTTCCCCTTCCTTCTTGACATGTACAAAGGGGTGCGGTGGTCCTTCTGTAACTGGGATGTCGTCTTGTGGCTCAACTTTAATTAGAACGGCAGTTGGTTCTAATGGGCTGTTTGGAATATCAGCCTGCTCCTCTATGTCAATAGGAACGACATTCTGGTGCTCTGTTCCAGATGGAACAGCATTTTGTTTCTCAGTATTAATTGGAACAGCTGCAGGCTTGCTAGCAGAGTATCGACCTACTAGATGCCTATAGGTGCTCTGTCTTCCTCTCTGAGAGGACCCAGCTGTATTTGCCCTTCTTTTTCTTCTCACAGTCCTCTTTATTCTCAAACTGGCTTTCAGACTTCGAATTTTCCGCCGAAGCTGGGCTATAATGGTCAGCAATTTCTGCTGTTTTCTTCTCAACTTCTTAATTTCTTTTGCCTCGGCTGTGGGCACATGGGCGGCCCTCAGTTCTGCTCCTCTTTCATCGAGGGTTTCTTCCATCATTCAGGGAACGTCCTGTTCCCGACAAACATTTTCATCCACCCCGCCATCAGCGGATGGATTTCCTTCTGGTGTTTTAGGAACGGCTTGTTCCTGATTGGTATTCACATTTTCTTTGTCGATGACAGGGGGGTTTTCTTCCCCTGCCATTCCATCATGCAATTCGTCACGTGTATCTTCCTCAAATGGTCCTTCGGGAGGCTCTGCCGGACTGGAGGGTGAAGGATAACCTCTAAGGCTGGCCAAGATGGTGGCCATCTCTTCTTCCTCCACAGGGTTTTGTGGATGGCTACCCCCCAATTGTTCCATCTCCTTCTCCCGAATTGGCTGCTCAGCAGCTCCCTCTGGATAGCTGGTCTCGGCCGCAGAGTCGTCATCCCTATCTCCTTCTTCAGCTCCTACTTCATTCTCTGTTTGTTCCAGGTTTTCCCCAGGTATTTGTTCTGGCGCTGGAGGGTCCTCTATTATTTCAATCGGCTGGCCTATGTTTGGCTGGATTTTTTCCAGCCTACCTCTTATCTTTGCCAACCGAACTGACTTTCTAGGCCTCCCGGGCTGTTCGGGTGTGCTGACCATCTGTTCCTCCGCCTCCACCTTTCTGCGTTTTTCAACCTGTTCTTCTGTGCCAGAGGAATGCCTTCGCTTTAAGGTAGCAGGTCTTTCTGCGGCCAATTCCTTACGTTTTTCTGCATGTCTAGTTGCTTCAGGGGTGCATTTTTGTTTCCCTAGCTTTATGCATTTCTTCGCTTTCTTGGTTGTGCCCGAGGGTTGCTTAGGTTTTGGCATTTCTCTGGGTTTTTTAGGTGTTTCGGCGGTGCTAGCGGGGTGCTTCGTCTTTGGGGATGGTGATTCTACTCCCCCTTCAATTGCTGTAAGAAGTTCCCGCCAGCTGGTCTGCTGCCGAGCGAGACTGTATGTCACTATCAGGCGGATCAGCCCGTGGTGGCTAACCACTGCGTCTTCATGGTGTGCCTTTTTCAGGCTCCGAGAGGTATCATGCAACAATGAATTTAACAATGCAGGGAGATTCACAACACATTTTCCTTTTAACACAGCTAAGAGCTTAAGGTGACGCGGCCTTACCACATCTTTTCGTCCTTCGCAGGTGATGTAGCTTTGTACTACCTTTGCCAGTTCGCTCCAAGGTTCTCCCAGTGTTGCCGGCAGCACTCCTTTTCCCTTCACTGTCAGCTCCTGCCCTTCATCTTGGAAGAGTTCTACGATCTTTTGCAGTCTTTCTTTCTTTGTTGTCCATATTGGACCTAAGTCTGGTAATCCGGTTACTTCCGCGATTATTTCCTTCGTGACTGCTATCTGCTTCCCACCTACCACTGAGTGTTCTTCCTGCAAATTCTGCAGGAATTCCATGGCCACTTTTTCGTTTGATTTGCGCAGGCGGCCAAAATAAGTTAACCACCCTGCTTTCTCTAAGATCTTCCGAGCGGCTTCGGAAACTATGAGCTCGCTCGGCTCGCTTCTGATAGACTTTCCCCCCATGGTTCTGTTTCAGGGTCTAGATGGAACAGCAATGCAAAGAACGTAATTGCGGCAAAAAGAAAAGATACAGAGCATGCATGAATAATTGATCATAAATAACAACTTTTTCAAAAAATAGCATTGTCATGCCGTTAACGCATATCGTACCTCCGTATCATATCATTTCCGAATGATGTGTTAACACGTGGCCGGCGGAGTAATGAAGTCACCTCCCCCCCGCGCGAAATGATAGGCTGCCCCAGCCGTCAAATAGAAGAAGGCGGTCATTCCATCACCGAGTCATAATAGAGCAGCTTTTAAAATTTTGCCATGTTTCAGATTAGACAAAGAAATTCCGAGATCGATGCGACAGATAGATCGCGTTTAACATAAGCCTTCGTGATGTGATGCAGAACATAAGGATAGGACGTCTAGCACTCATGGAAAGTCTGAGATTGTCATAGTCAATGCCTTTGCCATAATTGGTAATGATAAATGGTCATGTGACGTATCCATTAAGGTGTAAGATATAATTATTACAAGGATAGAAAGAAAGATTTAATAAGATCCAAATTGGTGTATATGTTTTGACTCCGATACCATTAACAGAGCTCTGCTGCCGACCGGTGTTTATAACCGTGGCAGAGTTGTTTATTTCACCCCGGAACCATAGTCCTTTGTGTAGTTTTGAAGAGCAATTCTTGTCAACATGCAGGCCATCATGCTGGCTTGGTAACCAGATAACCATGACGCCATTCACCAGAGAGGCGCGAAACGTGGGCAGGCTGGCTCGTGATGAGACCCCCTGTTCCAAGGTTTGTTTATATAATGAACCTGTTGGACCATATCCCTGGTGTGGTGGCCATAATGGGAATGCCACTTCGCTTCCAATCTTATGATCATAGTAGGCTGGTTCTTAATGAAACCCCCTATCCTGCATTTGACAAATAATTTCTTTTGGTTCTGCTGCTTTTTCTTTTGAGATAGACTTTTGCTCTTGTATAGTTACACATAAGGGTGGTTCAGCCCTCCTTAAGAGTGGGAATGGCGGAAGAAGTCTTGTTATCCCAATAGGAAAATATAAATTTTCTATTCTTATTTCCAAGTAATAATAAAGAAAATTGTAGGAACGTAACATGATAAAGTTTTCCAACAGGGCAGAGGAAGTGAGACTTATGGCTGAAAGAATGATGAGTGTATGGTTTCCTCCTTTGTTGCATCAATACTAGGGCTGTTATAGATAGCGATTTATGATGTGCTGATCTTGATATATCATGCCTTTTATATTTGTTGCATAAATATATAGCTGCTACTTATGGCCTCGGGACAATGTTTTCTTCTTATAGAAAGGACGAGGGCATACTATTTCTTTCTTACAAGGGAGGGTGGGAGGGTTCTTTTTGATGCAATGTCCTAAGATAACAAAAGCACTCAAATGCTGCTTACTAAAAAAAAAAGATTGAAAAAAAACACACAAATGTTGCTCCTTAAACGGAATAAGAAAATTCAAAAGTGTTGTTCCTTTGGAAAAGGAACAACAAAAATTCAAAAGTGCTGTTCTTTTGGAAAGGAACAGCAAAAATTCAAAAAGTGTTGTTCCTTTTGGAAAGGAACAACAAAACTCAAGGGTGCCGTTCCTTTTGAAAAGGAACAGCAAAACACACAAGTGCTGTTCCTTTTGAAAAGGAACAGCAAAACACGCAAGTGCTGTTCCTTTTGAAAAGGAACAGCAAAACACGCAAGTGCTGTTCCTTTTGAAAAGAACAGCAAAAACACACAAGTGTTGTTCCTTTTGAAAAGGAACAGCAAAACACGCAAGTGCTGTTCCTTTTGAAAAGGAACAGCAAAACACGCAAGTGCTGTTCTTTTTGAAAAGGAACAGCAAAACACACAAGTGCTGTTCCTTTTGAAAAGGAACAACAAAAACACGCAAGTGCTGTTCCTTTTGAAAAGGAACAGCAAGACACACAAGTGTTGTTCCTTTTGAAAAGGAACAGCAAAACACACCAGTGCTGTTCCTTTTGAAAAGGAACAGCAAAACACACCAGTGTTGTTCCTTTTGAAAAGGAACAGCAAAACACACAAGTGCTGTTCCTTTTGAAAAGGAACAGCAAAACACACAGTTGAAACATATATACAAAATTTACAATCTTATATACAAAATGTGGTAATAAAGAATGAAATTCTTACGAATCTATAGGGGAGGAAGTTTTTGCTTCCTCTCCCATAATCTTGATGTTAGTATCTTGGCGTAACTGCTGGCAAAATGATTCCCGAGTGAGCGGTTTGCGATACAGACGAACTCGGTGGCCGTTTACCTTAAATGTATATCCAGATCCATCGATTGTAATCAAAGTAAGGGTCCCATTGTCATGGACTTTTCGAATCTCGTATGGTCCCAACCATCGAGTCTGAAGCTTCCCAGGGAAATCCTGAAATCTAGAATCATATAACAGAGCCCAGTCTCCTTCGTGAAATATCTTATATTTGATGAGCGCATCATGCCATTTGGCTCGCTGCTGCTGGATGAGTGTTGTATTCTGTAATGCAGCGAGCCTTGTTTCGTCCAACTCATTAATTTGCTGTAATCGATTTTTCTGTGCTTCACTTAAATCTAATCCGACTTCTTGGGCAGTTCGCAGGGTTTGGATCTCAAATTCTATAGGAAAAATGGGTTGCTTTCCAAACACTAAGTGATATGGTGAATAGCCAGTGGTACTTCTCCATGTGGTTCGATAAGCCCACAGTGCCTCCGGTAGTCGGGCGGCCCAATCGCGGCGGTGCGAGGCAACAGTTTTTGTCAAGATGGACTCTATTATCTTATTACTGTTCTCGACTTGCCCATTTGCCTGCGGATGGTATGGGGTAGTAATTTTGTGATGTATGTGATGGTTATTGAGTGTTGCAGCTAATTTATGTCCCACAAATTGTGGTCCTCCATCTGTAACCACTTCCCTTGGGAGACCATAACGTACAAACAAATGGAACAAGAACTGAATTACCGACTCCTCTGTAGCTCTGGGTAATGCCTCCGCCTCAACCCATTTGGTAACATATTCAGTTGCCACCAAAATGTAAGTTTTTTGGTTTGATGGGGGGTTGATGGGTCCGACAAAGTCCAGAGCCCAGCGTTCGAAAGGTTCGATCACCAATTGAGGCCGCAAAGGCATTTCGTCTGCTGGGCCAGGTCGTCCTACACGCTGACAACTATCACAGGCCTGGACAAATTTTTTGGCATCTTTGAAGATTGTAGGCCAGTAATATCCTGTTTGTAATACTTTGTGTGCTGTCCTTCGTTCAGCGAAATGTCCTCCACATGGCCCGTCATGGCAGGCTTTCAAGATATCAAAGATTTCGTCTTCTCGAATACATCTTCTGATTTCCATATCTGCGCCTGTGTGAAATAGATAGCCCCAACCCACGAAAATCGATTGCTTTTCGCAACGATCTGTTTCCGTTCGTTGGGAGTTAAATGTTTTGGAAGCTTACCCACTGCAAGATAATTAGCCACATCAGCGTACCAGGGAGTCTGAACAGCGACTGCAAATAAGTGTTCATCTGGGAATTGGTCCTCAACTGCTGTTGTTTCAACTGCTTTTGGTATTCGTGAAAGAAAATCAGCTACAGGGTTCTCCTTCCCTGGTCGGTCTCTGATTGTAATGTCGAATTCCTGCAACAAGATCAACCACCTGGTTATTCTTCCATTTGTAACAGGCTTATTTGCTAAATACCTAATAGCAGAATGGTCTGTAAACAAAATAACGGGATAGCCTGTAATATAGTGTCTAAATTTATTAATAGCATGTATCACAGCTAAAAATTCTTTTTCGGTAACAGTGTAATTTAATTCAGCCGGAGCCAAATTTTTGCTGATGTAATAGATAGTGTATGGTCTTTTCTCTTCTTCTTGGCCCAACACTGCACCGATTGCTGTGTCTGAGGCGTCGGTTGAAATTTGGAATGGTAAGTTCCAATTAGGTCCTCTGAGAACTGGAGCTGTAGATAGCAACTTTTTTAACTCTGTGAAGGCTCGATCACATTTTTCTGTCCACAAAAAATCAACATTTCCAGTTAATGCATGTAGAGGTGCGGCAATACGTGAGTAATGTTGTATAAATCATCTATAATACCCAGAAAAACCAAGAAAACTGCGTACCTCTGTTTGATTAGTGGGGGTTGGGATAAGCATGAGTATTTGAATTTTAGCCGGGTCTACCTGAATGCCAGCTACTGAGATGTGATGTCCCAGAATGAGTCCTTCTGTCATCATCATGTAACATTTTTCGTGACTCAAGCAAAGCCTGGTAGCAATGCAACGCTCTAGAACTTTTTCGAGAGTGTCCAGGGCTTGATCAAAGTCATCTCCATATGGTGTGAAATCATCCATATAGACTTCCAATCCATCATTAATTAAATCTGCGAAGATGCTAAGAACAGCCCGTTGGAATGTGGCCGGAGCATTACATAATCCAAAGGGTAAGACTCGGTATGCGAACGTTCCCCAGGGGCAAGTAAAGGTAGTCTTGTCCTGGTCTTCAGGGGCGATCCGAATCTGGTTATAGCCGCTGAAGCCATCCAAGAAAGAAAAAAATTTATTGCCTGCTAAGGTGTCCAATACCTGGTCTATGAAAGGGAGAGGGAAGTGATCTTTTTGTGTAGCTTTGTTTAATTCTCTGTAATCAACGCAGATCCTCCATTTCCCGTTCTTTTTAGGTACTACCACAAGTGGGGAGACCCATTTGCTGTCAGAAATAGGATAAATAAAATTAACGTCTAATAATTTCTGCAGCTCATCTTTTACAACATCTTTTAAATGGGGATTGAGTCTTCTCTGTGGTTGGCGAACTGGTCTTGCATCTTTCTCGATATAGATACGATGTATACATAGCTGGGGATCAATCCCCTTCATATCGGGATAGTCCCAAGCAAATGCCTCCTGATACTTTCGTAGGAGCTGGATGAGTTTGGTCTCTTGTTCAGGTGTCAGATTAGCGTTAATGTTTAAAGTTTTGCCCGGTTCAATTTGTATTACTTTGCTGTTAGCAACAGAGGTTACAGGTATATTTGGGTCATTGTCATCTTTTAGAGGATCTTCCTCTAATTCGTTATCAAATGCCGCTTTTATCATAAAGCATTGTGTATACGATGTGGACTCTGTTTGATTAATGAATTTATTGATGGCATCATCTTCCGTTTGATCTTTAAAATCTAGCGCTTCCTGAACTGTTAATGGTGGTCTAATATTATCAGTAATATATGAGGCAGGGCGCAGATTGGTCATCGATATATGAGGTGTGATGCTTGGCTGGGCTGGCGGGTACAAGATTAAATTTTTGATATCCGGTCCTCTGGTTATGGTCATGTTTCCCTGCCGGCATCCAATGTAGGCGTCAGCAGTAGCGAGCCATGGTCTACCTAGAATTAGCGGATGTCCATCTAGTCGGGTTTTGGGATTAATCACCAGAAAATCGGTCGGGTATTCCCAAGAGTCCACTGAAACCATGACATCATACAAGGTGCCTTCTGGTCTTATTACTGATCAGTCAGCTAGTTCTAGTAAAGTGGAAGTAGGCTCTACCGATGTGATTCCAAGCTTTTGGCAGGTTGATGTTGTCAGGATGTTAATCGCAGCCCCTAGATCTACTAAAACGTTGGTCAGGGTCTGCCCACAGACTTGAACAGTGACAATTGGGTTTCCAGGATCCTCATATTTAATTGGTGTTTCTTTCCCTGATAAGAGGTCGGATAAGGTGCCGACTACCTGGACTCTAGGGTTAGGGGTTATATTTCTTTTTGTTTTTCTGCTACACAGGTCTTTTATGGTTTTTGCATATATGGGGATGTCCTGTATAGCCTGAAGGAATGGAATTCTTATATACAAGTTTTGGAGTTCTCCCAGAATATCAAAATCCGGATATTGCATTTGTCTTGGAATGGCCAGTCGTTCTGGGAAAGGTGGAGAAGATGTAAGTACTTGCTGATGAACTTGGTCTTTATTTACTTCTTCTTGTTGTGACGGCTGTTCTATCGGTAACTGGTTTTCAATATGAGCGGTTCTATGTCCCTCAGTTTCTATTATTCGCCCAGATCTCAACTGAAGATCATTGCACTCCTGTAGAGCAGATTCAATCTCGGAAGATTCTATAATTTGAAGAGATTGAACTGGCCGATTATTTGGGTTCGGGTTGGGTTGGGCTGGGAGCTGCGGTCTTAGGTTGGGCTGGGGATTTTGTTGCAAGGCTGGCAGAGTTGGTTGAGGGAGCGGAATTGATCCTGGCGTTTGATATGTCGATCTTGGCCAGTTGCTCTGCCAGGGTGAACTTTGCGAAGTGGAAGGGGTCCACTGCGGAGGATATGAACTATTTGGCCAATATGGCGGAGGATAAGGAAAGTTTGGCCAACCAGCTTGGTTCATCCAAGCGTTCGGAGTAGGAAACATTTGAGGCGGCCAATTTGAAAACGGGTGCTGAGACTGATTTTGCCACATATTCTGTTGCTGAGCATTAAATTGCGGAGATTGAAAAGAAGAGGAGGGATCTTGAAACATACCAGGTTGCCTAGGTTGCCATTGACGACGCTGGTTGATAAAGTATGCTGATTCTGGTTCCTCTTCTGCTTCTTTGTACACCGCCTTTAAACCAGGGAGCGAGGGACAGCTTTCAGTCGGATGGTCCTTGGTACAAATAGCACATATTTGAACTGTATCGAGCGGGCATTCTTTCTGGCTATGTTTCTTCCTGCATCGTGGGCAGAAAATTGCCAGATTCTGTTCCGCTTCTGCTTGCTTCTGTTTAGCCTGCACAATATCAAGCTGTGTTGTTAATGTCCCCATGATATCAGTTTTAAAATTCTCTAACAGATTTCCAAGTTCCATTCGTGATACTCCTTCTGTTGATGTTCGATTGTCTCTAGTGAAGCGATCATATTCTGCTGGTTTTATCCGTGTGCTGCCTCTTGAGCTCCTGATACACAGATCAATGATGTCAGCAAAATTTTCCTGATAAATGTCTCCTTTTCCCATAATATTCAATGTTTCAATCCATTGCTCCTTCATACCTCTAATTAATGCAGTTTTCAACACGTTATCGGGCAGAGGTAACGATGCATATGGAGATCTCTGCAAGTTATATTGGAAACGTTCTACATATTCTTCTAAAGTTTCATTTGGTCTGGCAGACATTTGAAATATTTCATCCTTTAGTTCTCTTGATCTACAATAATCCTGATATTTTTTTAAGAAGGCCGCTTTCATTTCGTCCCAATTGTTTATGACTCCACCACCTAGACCCATGAACCATCTCAGAGCTGCTCCCTTCAAGGTAGAGGGAAACAGTTTTAGCTTCTGGGGATCAGTGGTGTAATCGTATCCCCTGCATAACACATCAAATTCAAATAGAAACGCATCAGGGTCTTCTGATGTGAGTCCATGAAACGTCGGAATATGTTGAAGCGGAATTGCCTTCATTGGTGCATTCGCAGCAGAATCTACTATGGGATATTGCAAAGTAGAGGTTTGGGTATTTGGCTGATTCTGCGCCATGGAATCAAATATATGCCAGTAATCTTCAGGAATTTCCAATAGAGTATTCCTTGGTTGAGGAGGGGTAATCTTAGCAGGAACTGTTTTTACAGCACTCCCTTTATCAGGGATAATGATGGCCCCTACGGTCTGAGGTGAATGAATTCCCTCAACAAGGATTTTTGCAGCGCTTCCTTTATCCGGACTATTTAAAGGCTGGTTTAGTTCAATAGGAGATCTAGGTTCCTCGATTTCCCCTGTTTCTCCTTCTCCTTCGCAAAGGTTACTAAAATTTCCTTCGTCACTGGTCCAGGAGTCGAATTGTCAAATTCTTGAAAGTCCTGCTCCTCTGTCTGACTGTGCACCTCCGCAAAGGCTTCAGATGGTAATTCTGAGGCCTGAAGGGAACTAGCAGGTTGTTTAGAGTTTACTTTCTTATAACCTACTGATGGCGGAGATCCGGCTTTCTTGTAAATTTCGTCTATAAAGGTCTTTCGTCCAAGGGTCGCCGACCCCTTGGCTTTTTCGATTTTGGATGGAGGCTTTTGATTCTTTTCTGGCTTTTTCTGCTTAGTCATGCACTCCAACTAAATTACTAAATCAATTCTGCTAGGAAAGCGGACGGTGGAGCAGGGCTTTTACATGCTCCGCACGCAGGTTCTTACCTTCCGTTTTTAAAATCCAGTTCTCCCCTAACAGATTCACACACTACCCTGTTAAAAAAACAAATGGCTATGCCCCTTCCCCGGCAACGGCGCCAAAATGTGGAGCTGTAACAAGGGTCTTTTTCACCTCTAGTTATCTCACATTACAAGTCAATCCGGGAGCGTTTTGTTATTGTAAGGGACATCTTAATTTGAGGCTATTTGTCAGGATAATGCTTCGTAGTATAGATCTAAAGAATACAAGAGTAAACGGATGCTAATGCTAAATTACTTTTGCATAAAGAAATCACACACGCAGCAACTTCGTCGGTCGAGGGTATGGAATTAATAACCTATCCCCCTAGAAAATGATGAAGGAGTATGGATCATGATCTGGGAGCATTATAGCGTCTGCTGTATCTCACAACAGTCTTGAACCTCCTCTCATGCCACTTCAATAAACGCAAGCGAAAGAAACAGCAAGAAAACAGAATGAAACAGCAACTTCAGAAATGGAACAGCAATAAAAGGAACGACAGTAAATGGAACGGCAATAAAGAAACTAAGTCTCGCGAGGTCTACACTTCCAATCCTTGGCACACACTTGCATACAAAAAGGAAAGCAATCATTTATACAGGTTTGTAGCTTGATCAAATGGAATAGCAAATTATCAAAGACAGGAAACGTCAATCATATATATATCAAATGGAACAGCAAATCATTAAAGACAGGAAACGTCAATCATATGTACACGATCTGCAATAGTCACCAACAATCCATTAACCCCAATCACCTGTAGCTGAAATATTCCACTTATGGATTCTGTAATTAGTGCAAACAACTCAGATCAACAGTATGCGAAGAATCCTTTATTACAGAGATTTATAACAGGGAAGCTACAGATGAATAAATATGAAACAACATGTAACCATAACAGATTATGAGAAGCAAACCACACAAAGCAGAATTGTAATGGTACAATCAGCCAGTGTCCGTTGGAGCCGGGCCCAAAGCTTCCAATGGCGCACTGCCGTAAACTACTTCAGACGCACGGAGAAATTAACACCGAGATATTATATTAACGCATCAATGAGAGTACAAAACTAAGTCTCAGAGAGACTCAATAGTCTGAGTTCAACTGATAATAAAATTCATGAACAGAAAGTTAAAGATACAAAAGTCATCCCCTAGTTTCAATGCTACCCTCCTTTTATACAATTAACGGCGGAGTTCATCGGTCGACAAAACGATTGATCGTAGCGATCCCTCAGGATCGAAGATCCTGAGGGATCCGCTAAACTGTTAACGCTTTCCTTTACTCGGCCTATAATTCCGAACTGGCAGTCCTTCATCTCGTTTCGGACTGATCTCCCTTGATTTACTCGACCTGGTCTGAACCTTATTTAGAATTGGAGGGACAGCCGTTATCTTCTCGTCAAATCCCCGTTTCGCATTGCGCCTTCCTGCTTTTACCTTTTCCTGCGTAGAGAAGACAACTGTTAGTGATTGGATCATTTTAGACTCGTTGTCTTTGCATTTCCCCTACTTTATAATAAAGAAAAGATTACAACTATTGCTTAAAACATCACTAAATCATTTATTAAAACATACCTTCCCAATGCTCTACATCATCCATCCAACAATAGGGTTCCCAAAAGTCCTTTCTCCCATGGCTTGCCCCTTCTTTTATAGGAGTCCTCATAGGTGACACTTGTCATGTCATGCATAATTAATTATTTTTCTATAATTCAATAGCTTGATTATTCACCCACCCATGTGTCATTATCACATCAAGGGTCTCCCAAAATTATTTACTTAAATTTCTATTTAAAACTAATATTTTCCTCACCTCAACAAGATTCTTATTTCTTCTCCTAGTTGTCTCTTTATTCCCCCCTTTTATTCCTTAATTTGTGTTCATTACTTGAAGTCAATTAATGAGTCAAGATTTTATCCCCAATCTACTCCCTAATTTAACTCAAGTTATCTCCTAGATGGATATTCTTATGTTGGTTGTTGACACATGGAACTTCTCTACATTTCTCTAAATTTAATTTATTATTCTCATTTTAATTCACCTTCCCCTTTTCTTAATTAGGTTTAAATTAGTTTAGGATTAATCTTTATCCTTACCATTATGTTTGTATTTCCCCTTTTTCCTAATTAAACCACATAATCTTCCTAGTATTTTCCAAAATGGGAAGGGTAGAGTTTTTAAGGTACTCTATTTTAATTCTTCCTATGATCCTCCTTATTCCAAGTTTTATTTTGATTTAATTACATTGGTTTCTAATCATCATTTACCCTTGATGTAAATTTACCTAGTTTTCCTTCCTTGCTTATATTTATTTATTATTATTTATTTTTAATTATTCCAAGGATGCCAAGTCTGGTTGTGCCCTTCAAGAACTTCCCTAGAAGTTCCAAGGGTGCCACACCTAATAGATTATTTGTGATGTCAAGGGTGCCAGTTTGGTTGTGCCCTTCAAGAACTTCCCTAGAAGCTCCAAGGGTGCCACACCTAATAGTTTATTTATGATGTCAAGGGTGCCAGTTTGGTTGTGCCCTTCAAGAACTTCCCTAGAAGTTCCAAGGGTGCCAGTTTGGTTGTGCCCTTCAAGAACTTCCCTAGAAGTTCCAAGGGTGCCACACCTAATAGTTTATTTGTGATGCCAAGGGTGCCAAGTTGGTCGTGCCCTTCAAGAAATTCCCCTGAAGTTCCAAGGGTGCCACACCACTTGCCCTTCAAGCATCCAGTGATTACGAAGGGAAAGTATAATGCAACATCATAGACCACTATCATCTCTTATGTTGCCTGCTATAGTGAGACTAATGGTGTCGGGGATCAAGGAATCTGCCTTGATGCGTGCCCCCCGGTAAAGTCCTCATGAGTGACCCAACTTTGGAACCTGCCCTCATGGCATCGTGATCTTCAAGGCGAAGATGTTTCAACCCTTCCAGCCCAAGTCACGGCGGGAGTGCTAGTGGGTGATATCAGGGACTCTGTCCCACCCCTCCCATGTAGTTCCATCCACTTGTACAACCCCATCACCCATATGTGAGTCATTCGGTTAAGCAACTAATCTGTGCCTGCAACCATTAATATATCATCAGAATATAGTTAAACATATATGGCAGATTCCAAGATCGACTTAGACTTTCAAAGATAAAGTAATATAAATTTTCTTCAAACCAGGTGTCATCGACATGTCATATGCGAGTGCCTCTGATGGTTTCCTGCCATACTCAATCATCATCAGTAACAAGGTTTCTCAATGTTAGTCAATTATCATACATATTCTTTACTACCCTAATCATAATTTCAAATAGAGACCAACTTAACTATTTAATATTGCAATCATCAGAATACTGATAGATAAGATACATAACCATTCATGCTACCAGAATATCAATGGAAAGCATTCATAAACATCACAACCATGAATATCTCAATCGCTAATAATAGTGTCATGGGTCCAGATCCTCAATCTGAGGTCCTCGAAGAAAAAGTGTCTAAGATAATGTCGTATTAGGGTCAGGAAACAGAGTGGGCACTACATACACCCCCTCTTAACAATGGACTTCATCCCGAAGTCCTTAGAACATATCTTAGGAACCCTTCCTCATTCGGAGAAGACCTTCTTTTCCCTTGAAAGAATTTAATTTGGTCAAGGAAAAATATATTTTTAATGTGAAAACCCAAAAATTCACAAAAGTTCAGGTCGACTTTAAAGACAAATTGGGTCTCCTCCAACACCTATAAACACATTCATTAGCACCTCATTTGGAGACACATCTCACACAACATTCATTTCTTCTTCTCTTGGAGGTTCGCACATCTGAAAATTTGCAAGTCTCCTTCACACGTGTGAGGAGGAGAGAGGAGATTTTGATTGGGTCGAAAATCTTATCTTTGACCAACACTTTGACCAACGTTGACTTTTTGAGATTGGGCATAATTTGTCGTGATTTGACTTGGCATTTTGGACTATTTTTGTTGGCCCAATTCTTTGGCACAAAAACCGAGACTTTTTGGGCACTTTGACTACATTTGACCATAGACTTTGACCGCAAATTTGACAATTGATTTTTTCTCTCTATTGACCAAGTTTGACCAAGTTGTTTGGGAGTGTTTTCACCTCATTTTGACCAGCTTTCTAGGCCACATTTTTGGGTTGTTGACCGCGCTCCTTTGAGGTGTTTTACAGTTGACTTATGACTAGTTAGGGCATCATTTGTTGTTGTTGACTGCTATTGAATTTGACCAAATTTGACTTTTGGGCTCAAGTCTTGAAGTTTTGGATATTGATTGTTGGAAAGTCAAAATTGTTAGCCTTTGACTCTTGAACTGTGAATTGAATCATTGTACTCTCTCTACTGAACATTTTATGGCAATATAATAAGAAAAAGAATTTGAAAGGGTTTTCAACGTTGTGGGTTTTTCCTTGGTCTTTAACTGAATCCTTGTGTTGCTTATTGCTCTTGGTTGTCTTCTAGTGTCATTGCATTTATTGTTCTATCTACAATTCCTATTTGTTACTGGAAAGATTAAATTGATTTGAAAGTGATTGCTAATTGAAAATAAAATTGGGCTAAAGTAATTGTAACAACATAGAACAATGGAAAATTAACAACAAGGCCCCCTAGGAACATGCCATGTAACTTAGATGTTCACTTTTACAAGGATTTCTATAATTTCATCTTGATCATATGGAGCATCTATTACCACTTAATATGCAACCTTGCATTCATTGCGATGGGGAAATTTTTAAAGCAAGAAAATGGATAGAAAGATACTAAAGTCATCAAAATCAAGACATTGACAACTTCTAAAAGACCTTTTTTTTTATGTGCTAGAAGCAAGATGATTTATACTACCATGTTACAAGATTTCCAAGAGCTAAACATTGTATGCAATTAGGTGCCACACTACAAAGTTCACGGACCATACACAAGTTGAGGTGGTTCACATAAATTTGACACCAAAAATGGTATAAACTTGTAAAAACACTATACTTATTTTCCCTTCTATATAAAATTATAGTCAAAATAAAATGAGCATCCCTTGTAAAAGAAAGATTAATATTCTTCAATCGCTCCAGCTTTCCATCAAAGGAGAACTCTCAATCAAAGGGTGACACTACCCATCTTTGAGCATGGATAGAAGAAAGAAAGCAACTTGTCACCATTATGGTACCCGACTCATAATACACATGTGAGCTGTAGCCTTCATTCTTCAAAGGTGCATGAGCTCCGTTGGATATTATTTTTACTTTCTTAGTTTACATTTCCATTGTTCTTCGCACCCTTTGTTCGATTTTCTGTCTGTTTACTAAATTTATTATATTCCCAATATTGTGTTGTTACACAATCTAGCTTTGGATTGCATAAGATTTAGTAACTTAAATTGATAATTATATAATTAAAAATTTCCACTTTAACAGGAAAAATAAAAATTCCATGTATTATATGATTACAATAACTTTTGAAACACTTAAAATCTCGTATACCCATTGTATAAGCTAAGATGAAACATCTATCTGATCTGTTTCAAAATAAGACATTGATTTTATATGTCATGCAATCTCAGTTCTTGCTTTCAGGGATTCCTAAAACTTTATATGATCTGTTTATGCTAAATAAACTAGGTCACATGTTCATTTAAATGGAAATTATCAACTAGTTTGATTCTTTAAAGTAAATGGATGGCATTTTCTAGAAGGAGCATGCCACAAGAAAAGCCCCAAATATTTCTAGGAACTTCCCATTCCCTATACACAAATATTTGAATACTAAATCTACTAGATTAGTATTAACTCTCACCACAAACATTGTGTGCGCAATACAAAATTAATTTTAATGTTAGGAAGATTTGTGCCTTTGCCCCTTAAAACCTGGAAAAGGATATAATCCAAGTAAAGATGTGTCTATATGTCAATTTGTAAATATCTCTAGCATCACCATTAGGAGAGGCGCAGAAATGCTAACTATTTTGCTTGTAAGAAAGTAAAATATAAATATATTTCTTTGGTAAAAGACCTTTGAGAAAGAAATAATCATATCGTTTCCATGCATAGTTGTAAAGTGGTAAAAATTATCATATAATTATAATATACAATTAAACCTACCAAGTCACAATCCAAACCTCAAGACACTCAAAACGTTGTTTCTACCCACCCAAGAAGACAAATGGTCAAAATTTACAAACAAGCTCATTCTATTGTAAGACAATATTAAATTAATTAAAGCAGGCTCACTTTACCTTCCAGCATGGATGCATTTCACAACTTCTGAACACGGAGGAAATTTAATGGAAAGAACTAAACAAGGCTTACAATTTTGCTTACTATTTGAAAAAATACAAATGATTGCATACAGGCTTTGCTGATTCATTTTACAGGAAATAAAATAATGAAATACTAGATTTGGAAGGAATCTACCATAGTTCTCAGTATGTTTTCAGACTTTGGCCACTGCTTATCATTGGCACTAACCACAATTAATATAACTGTATTTCCTTTTGTTGTAGCTTTTGCAAGATTGTGTGTGCCAGTCAAAGCATATGGGGGTTTCCAACGCATACCTGTAGTACGTTTGGTCATCATACTTTTGCACATTGCTTTCAACAAGCTCATCCGGGTCATAGCTATTCCCAGTTACGAAGGGACCCAATGAAGCAATCAACTTCTCTGGACTTCCAATTTCCTCAATTTTAGCATTTGGTTTGTTTGTAAGGCAGATCAAAGGAGATGCAATTACCTGCACAGTTCCTTGCTTTTCATCTTCAAACTTGACCTCCACCCAAGGCTCAACACACTTAGGCTGACAATAGTTACCCGATAGTATGTTAGCAACTCGGACCTGTTTCCAGGTAGGAGGAAGAATAAACTGATATGGTTCCACATTGCCTGCGCGCAGAGCAGGGGTGTCTTTGTTGGTAGCCTTGAATTGAACAAAGCCTGCTTTAGATGGTGCAGGGGGAGGTATGAGCCAACCTGTATGTCCTTAGCTTGCGAGTCCTCTGTTCCAATTAATAGCATCCAAAGAGCAGCTGCTGCACCACTTCCCATGCACACCCACCTTCTGCTCATTGCGGGAGCAAATGATTGTCCATGTTGTTGACGATGATGCAGCACTTGGCAGCGCGCACCATGGAATAGCCTCTTCCGTGCATGCCTCTCCTTGGTCTTTTTCTTCAAATGTATGGGTGGCCCAATAGTATTGTAGGTGTATGAAGATGCAATGGATGAACATTTGCACAAAGCAGAAGCTGTCGTGGCTGTCTGCATCCTCCCAATCTCTCCTTACCAAATATGCCCTAAATAAATCTCAAAATCGCGGATCTTGTCGGATACAAAATACTGAGCCACAAGAGACTTCAAAACTGCACCAAACGGCTTAAACCTTTACAAGCAGTAGAATCTATCTTCTGGCAATACAATACAAAAACACAAATATTCCCACACAATACCACAAGGGAGCTTTGGAGAAGCAGAGCAATTGTAAGCTACACTAAAACACAAAATCTTCAGAATCTTCAGTCATGCAGAGCTCTTCACATCTATCCAACGCCTAAAACGCCCTCCGATTTGAATCTTGGACCTATGGCTTCAAACAGCAGTGGGGCAGAACTAAAGAAAGAGCAAATCACCCCCAGATTTGATCCTTGACACCTACGACTGCCAAGAATTACAGCAAAAGATGCCAAAAACTTCCCAAAAAAACGAGTTATACCAAAAACCTTTCTCGATTCGAACCCGAGACCTGGAGTTTCTAATAATAAGCAAAACCCGGTCGTGGGACAAAGAATAAGAACCTCTGCGAACTCCAACCTTGGAAACGCGAAATAGGTCGACGACTCTAATGAATTTAAGGCGATTTGGATTTGCAATTGCAGCAAATTGTGGAGCTTCCGAGCCGACTGGGGTTGGGGTTCGCTGAGAACCCTCTTCTTTTAAATCTGATGCCGATGGCATCCAGAAGTTGCGCCCCCCCTGCAATGTTAAGCCGATTTAGGCAATGAATTGATGAAAGCGTTATAAGAAGAATCTAGATCAAATAACAACTGACGGGCCTGCTGTTCGGTTAACTCCTCCGATGCCCCCATGTTCTTCAACCTCGAAATCCATTCTCTGGCTTTCACTTTACCCTCAAAGTCCGGTGGAAGCTGAGGAACCCTACTCAGGGCCGACAAAAGATCCGAAAGCGCGGGGTATAGTATCTGAAACAAAATCTCGGATGTATATTGAATAGTGTAAACATGTATTGATATGATTTAGGATTGACCGAACTCATTTTTTTTTTACTAGTCCTATGTGCTTTACCGTAATTCGAATATCTAGTATTATAATACAAGCCTTTGGCATTTAGTGGAATGTTCATCATTAAAACAAATTTATTTATTGGAATTGATTCAATATCATAAATTTAATATAAATTAAAGAAGGCAATAAGTGTTTGTTTGACTTCAATTTTCTATATTAATGTTTTGTCCATTTCTTATTTTTATTGTTTTTAAATAATAAATACACCATATTCAATAGTATCATAACATAAATGTTCTTAAAAATAAATATTTGTCGACAACTATTATGAAGCTTTCTATATTATGTTATCCCTACTACATTAAATATTGGCATGTTCCCTATTTGATAACTATCAAGCAGCTGGCAACCATTCCAAAATTTTTGCACAGGTGCTCTGTCTCTAGCCCATGTAGGCTCAGTGCTGCAACCTAGGCTCTGATACCAAGTGTGAGGACCATAGCTCTCCAGACTATATACATTTTTTTTTTTTTTTTAAAACAGCAAATACAACCAGAAAAGAAACGCATTGAAATTCAAATTTATTTAGCACACACCTTCCTGCCACTCATTTCAGGAAACATATCATAACATTTTCATAATTTTAACTAAGATCAATAGTAATGAAATACATATGTACCGTTCACCAGAAGGCGAGACTCCACTTGCTCTGCTGTTGCTGGTATTCCCTTGTAGCTGGTCACCTCCGCGAGTGAATGATGATGCACTTGAACCGAATGCGAAGACCCACCGGTTAACCTCCCAGCCTACTCCTTGGGTACTCTTCTTCCCCGTGGACCCCCGAGCTGCAATGGGGTTGTACAATGGAGACAAGCACTAGCTAGTAGAGGAGAGCACATCTTGGCTCAAGAGTCCCCTCTCTAATTCCTCTACCTCACCAAACTCACTATAGCTTCGTAATCACTGCTCTCACAACATCTCATCCATCCAACAATAGGGTTCCCAAAAGTCCTTTCTCCCATGGCTTGCCCCTTCTTTTATAGGAGTCCTCATAGGTGACACTTGTCATGTCATGCATAATTAATTATTTTTTTATAATTCAATAGCTTGATTATTCACCCACCCATGTGTCATTCTCACATCAAGGGTCTCCCAAAATTATTTACTAAAATTTCTATTTAAAACTAATAATTTCCTCACCTCAACAAGATTCCTATTTCTTCTCCTAGTTGTCTATTTGTGTATATGGAATAGTGTGAGGACCATAGCTCTCCAGACTATATACATTTTTTTTTATTTTTTTTAAACAGCAAATACAACCAGAAAAGAAACGCATTGAAATTCAAATTTATTTAGCACACACCTTCCTGCCACTCATTTTAGGAAACATATCATAACATTTTCATACTTTTAACTAAGATCAATAGTAATGAAATACATATGTATTGTTCACCAGAAGGCGAGACTCCACTTGCTCTGCTGTTGCTGGTATTCCCTTGTAGCTGGTCACCTCCGCGAGTGAATGATGACGCACTTGAACCGAATGCGAAGACCCACTGGTTAACCTCCCAGCCTACTCCTTGGGTACTCTTCTTCCCTGCGGACCCCCGAACTGCAATGGGGTTTTACAATGGAGACAAGCACTAGCTAGTAGAGGAGAGCACATCTTGGCTCAAGAGTCCCCTCTCTAATTCCTCTACCTCACCAAACTCACTATAGCTTCGTAATCACTGCTCTCACAACATCTCATCCATCCAACAATAGGGTTCCCAAAAGTCCTTTCTCCCATGGCTTGCCCCTTCTTTTATAGGAGTCCTCATAGGTGACACTTGTCATGTCATGCATAATTAATTTTTTTTTATAATTCAATAGCTTGATTATTCACCCACCCATGTGTCATTCTCACATCAAGGGTCTCCCAAAATTATTTACTTAATTTCTATTTAAAACTAATATTTTCCTCACCTCAACAAGATTCCTATTTCTTCTCCTAGTTGTCTCTTTATTCCCCCCTTTTATTCCTTAATTTGTGTTCATTACTTGAAGTCAATTAATGAGTCAAGATTTTATCCCCAATCTACTCCCTAATTTAACTCAGGTTATCTCCTAGATGTTTATTCTTATGTTGGTTGTTGACACATGGAACTTCTCTACATTTCTCTAAATTTAATTTATTATTCTCATTTTAATTCACCTTCCCCTTTTCTTAATTAGGTTTAAATTAGTTTAGGATTAATCTTTATCCTTACCATTATGTTTGTCTTTCCCCTTTTTCCTAATTAAACCACATAATCTTCCTAGTATTTTCCAAAATGGGAAGGGTAGAGTTTTTAAGGTACTCTATTTTAATTCTTCCTATGATCCTCCTTATTCCAAGTTTTATTTTTGATTTAATTACATTGGTTTCTAATCATCATTTACCCTTGATGTAAATTTACCTAGTTTTCCTTCCTTATATTTATTTATTATTATTTATTTTTAATGATTCCAAGGATGCCAAGTTTGGTTGTGCCCTTCAAGAACTTCCCTAGAAGTTCCAAGGGTGCCACACCTAATAGCTTATTTGTGATGTCAAGGGTTCCAGTTTGGTTGTGGCCTTCAAGAACTTCCCTAGAAGCTCCAAGGGTGCCACACCTAATAGTTTATTTGTGATGTCAAGGGTGCCAGTTTGGTTGTGCCCTTCAAGAACTTCCCTAGAAGTTCCAAGGGTGCCACACCTAATAGTTTATTTGTGATGCCAAGGGTGCCAAGTTGGTCGTTCCCTTCAAGAAATTCCCCTGAAGTTCCAAGGGTGCCACACCACTTGCCCTTCAAGCATCCAGTGATTAAAAGGGGAAAGTATAATGCAACGTCATAGACCACTATCATCTCTTATGTTGCCTGCTATAGTGAGACTAATGGTGTCGGGGATTAAGGAATCCGCCTTGATGCACGCCCCCCGGTAAAGTCCTCATGAGCGACCCAACTTTGGAACCTGCCCTCATGGCATCGTGATCTTCAAGGCAAAGGTGTTTCAACCCTTCCAGCCCAAGTCACGGCGGGAGTGCTAGTGGGTGAGATCAGGGACTCTGTCCCACCCCTCCCATGTAGTTCCATCTACTTGTACAACCCCATCACCCATATGTGAGTCATTCGGTCAAGCAACTAATCTGTGCCTGCAACCATTAATATATCATCAGAATATAGTTAAACATATATGGCAGATTCCAAGATCGACTTAGACTTTCAAAGATAAAGTAATATAAATTTTCATCAAACCAGGTGTCATCGACATGTCATATGCGAGTGCCTCTGATGGTTTCCTGCCATACTCAATCATCATCAGTAACAAGGTTTCTCAATGTTAGTCAATTATCATACTAGCATCATTAACCATTCCTGGTCATTCACATCATTGTCCATTGTAAGTCTGAACTAAAGGAAGTAGGTAACATAGGGGACACATCCCTCATGGCTATCATCAATAATCATCAATGGAAACATACATATTCATTAAGCTATCAACATCGTAACATCGTAGAATATACCTATCCATAAAATTTATCCTCATTATGTTTTTAGTAGAGTGCATACATATTCTTTACTACCCTCATCATAATTTCAAATAGAGACCAACTTAACTATTTAATATTGCAATCATCAGAATACTGATAGATAAGATACATAACCATTCATGCTACCAGAATATCAATGGAAAGCATTCATAAACATCACAGCCGTGAATATCTCAATCGCTAATAATAGTGTCATGGGTCCAGATCCTCAATCTGAGGTCCTCGAAAAAAGTTTCTAAGATAATGTCGTATTAGGGTCAGGAAACAGAGTGGGCACTACACACTGCACCTCCTCTCATCATGTTGCATCGTGCTGTCAACTGCTGCAGTGCAACTTAATTACTGAGAAGTAAGTAACTAATCTCCTAACTGACCTCCTTGTTGGGCTACAAACACCCTCTGATGTTGAAGCTCCCTTTGCCGTTGACAAGTTCTCCCTCTCTGACCTCTGCACTGCTGCAACAACTCCCTGCATCTCGCACCACACTCCTATGCCTCCCACATTGTTGCAGCCTGTTAGCTCTGTGCTGTCTTGAGACTCCTGCACTGTAGCTCTCTCTGCCGCTCCATCCGCATCCATCTCTACCCACTCAACCAATCCTACTACTCTTTGTCATGGCTCCCATAGCAAGGTCTAATCAAAGAGGTTGGGTACCTCAAGGATCCTGCCCCTATTTCAGCCTTCTTGAGACTATCGCTTCACATCGCCCATGAAATTGGACACATGAATGCATTAATTAACTTGTAAGCAGACATTCTAACAGGATCAATCCCTCAGGAAATTGGACACATGAATGCATTAATTAACTTGTAAGCAGACATTCTAACAGGATCAATCCCTCAAGAAATTGGACACATGAATGCATTAATTAACTTGTAAGCAGACATTCTAACAAGATCAATCCCTCAAGAAAATGGACACATGAATGCATTAATTAACTTGTAAGCAGACATTCTGCTTTTAAAGTGTATCCCTTATGTAACACTATTGGTGAACATGTTAATATTTTGTTAAAAGTATTGACAACTCATAAATTTTCTGATGTGAAATAGAAATACAATTTGTATTCCAGTATTATACTAGAGGTGGCATTCATTAGCGTTGAAATTCACATGTCACTTGATAACTCACAGGGATGTCAAGAGCACTAACATCCTATTGGACAATAATCTGAACGGTAAAGTGGCTGATTTTGGGCTTTCAAGGATGACAATTGATGGGGAGGCTACTCATGTTACTACTACGGTTAAAGGAACCGCGGGATACCTCGATCCAGTGTATATGAGATATAATTTGCACTTTCTTTACAACATTTTTGGTAATAACCAACCATATAAAATGTGTAATTCCATTTTTGTTTTGAATGATTTCACAGGTATTTTCGCACTGAAATGTTGACGGAGAAAAGAGATGTATATATTTTTGGAGTGGTTTTATTAGAGATCAAACGCGGCAGAGCTACCATCTAAGCACATCTACCAGAGGAGGAAGTAAGCCTTATTCAACAGGTAATGAATTTGAATATATTAATAATTTAAATATGCAACATTATTTTGATTGTCAGAAGCCTTTTCTGCCACATATCACCAATAATTATATTTGGGTGTATTTATAGGTGACACCTTATGTGAAGATGGACGGGAATCCTGACCAAATAGAAGAAATTGTTGTCAAAAGGTTGGGTGAAAACTACGACATGAAATCAATCACTAGTATTGCCAGACTAGCAATCAAATGCGTTGAGTGCATTGATAACAGCACCAACCTCTCAAATGTAGGAAGATGGGTTTACTAGATGGAAAGGATATTCAATTAATCATGGGTACTTGGTAAAGCAAGTCAGTTCAATGTTGATTTTTCCATGTAATTTTCATTCAAGCAGCATCCGCTATTGTGAACCATTTTCTTTCACAGATGGATATTTAGCTTTTTGACATGCGAATCAACAATATTAGGATCATGTGATGACGTTTCAATTTCTGTTGCTGAGCTCTTTAGATTGCATGAGGTGCTCACATGAATGGTTTCGTCAGCATTTTTTAAATTTTGTTTCATAAGTAATCTTTTGTGTTATCATTACCAAAGTTTTGAGCATAAATTCACGCTTTGTTACAAGCTAAACTCAACATGCATTGCACATAGACTAGCCTTTCTTTTATCATTTTAATTTATTTATGATATTTTTGGCTACCATCTACGATGATGAAAATATTATATATTTCTAAACATTCCAATCAAAATTTTTAAATGGCCTCAGAGATATCATCTAAGTTTCCTTTTAGCATTTCCCAAAGGTGTTTGGAGGGAGGAAATGCAAAAGTTAGGGCAACAAGAGATGAAGGCAAGAGAGCATGGATTTATAAAAATAAAGTTGTGGTAGTGCTATTTGGACCTCTTTCCAAAACAAAGCAGCATGATGGTAATAAAGAAGAGGCAACAAACTCTTCAACATGAAATCAGGAAGCAATGTCAGTGTGGGAAAGTAGGGACAAAGACTCAATTGTGAGTCTTGCATGTCAAAATAAATATCAATCAAGTCATACCCAGGTTTCTTTAAGATTAGTTTGTTGGAATTGCATAGGTTACCCATGGAGATGAGGACCTAGGTTAGAGCATATTGCAGAAGATAGAGACATAATTTGCCTCATAGAAACACATGAGCATGAAGAGTGCAAGACATTTTTGTTTGAAGGATACTAGAAAATGGCAGTGTGGAACAAGGCAGCAGAGAATGGAAAAGGGCACGAGGGTATCATGGTATTGGTGAGGGAAAAAGAAGGTTGTCTCATTCAGTTAGAAAAACAAGACTCAAATAAGCAATTCATTTTATTCAAAATATCAGAAAATGGAAATCACTTCAGAATTGCAGCATGCTATTTTGCGCCGCAAGTTTAAAAAATCTACAAAAGTAGAGGGCTTGACCACAAAGATCCCTTTGCAACCTTAAAAGAAGATATTGCAACATATTCTTAGCTAGGTGGAGTCCTTATAGTGGGTGCTTTCAATGCTAGGACTCCAAGTAAGCAAGATAGCATTATTTATTGTAAAGAAGACTGCAACCCTATTTAGCTTACAGAAGAGAGTAATCATCAGTGAGAAAGAATTTCAGAGGACAAGGGTTGCAATCCCTTTGGTGAACAATTTCTTACTCTATGTGGGGCCTTCGATTTAGTCATTTGTAATGGCTTGACTAGATGGGCAAAGTTTGGTAATTTCATTTTCAATACTTACAATGGAGCAAGTGTAATAGATTATGTAATTTGCTCGCATGGTTTGTGTGAGAAAATGGAGGAATTTTTTTTATTGGAGATCAACTTTGGAACTTTAAATTAGATCACAAGCCAATTTATTTAAGTTTCTCTTGGACTATAAAGAAGGAATTAGAGTCAAAAACTTAGTGTGTTCAACAAAATCTCCCAAAGGGAAAATTTCATTTGACTCTAGAAAATTGTAATACCTTCAAAATTACGCTAGAGAGGCTCTTCGAGAAGGAGAAAACCCCAATTCATGGCCTTCATAGTCACGAATTAACACATTTAATTCAAAGCGCACTTGCAGAGTGCAAAAGAGAAAAAATTAAGAAGTTTGAAACAAATTTCTTTCCAATTAATGCTATTTGAGCAACGTAGAGCTTATTCTCCCATGACTACATTTATATCTATGGCATGTTAGCTAGGGAAGCATATGCCCTAGGGCACTCCCTCTAGCTCTCATCTTCATCAAACCCAAAACAGGATGAAGTGAGATCACAAGAGTGAGTGTGTGTGTGACCAATGACTTCAAGTCCTCTTCTATTTATACTAAAATCTAGAGGTTGAACATACATGATTATTGGGCTTCTGAGCCTACATAAGTTGCTGGCCAACTTGACAATTTGTCCATAATCAAAATAGATTCATATCTTCATAAATACTTATCGGAATCGGATGATCTTTAGATCAATCCTACACCTCTCAATGAGAGGGATCCAAGAAAAATATCAGCTGCCATAAATAATATGACCCACATGGAGTTTGGCCCTAGTTGCCAATTTTAACACTCCCTCTCAACTAGGGAGAACTCCATCCGTTGATCCATATGTCTGACTGTACTATCTCTGCCATCAGTGCCCTGCACTACTCTTCTCTGCTTTGATCTACTGAGCTCTACTTTGCTGAGCTCTAATTTGCTCTTCTTTGCTCTGCTCTGCTGAACCATGAAGGAGAAGAATTGATTGAGAATGTCTCATACCATTCTCTACTGACCCGAAGTTAGTTTCATCTGAAGAGAGTGTGTCACATCACTCTTACTGACCTGAAGTCAGTTTTATTGATCCCAGATCAATATCACAAGAGAGTGTCTCAAACCACTCATACTGATCCCAGATCAGTTTCATTGATCCCAGATCAATGGAGGTCATCCTAGCATAGGGAGTACGGTAGATACAACGATGCGTCCATCGATAGAAATACTATGGTTCCTATCCTCATTTCCCTGTTCATTGATCAAATGAAAGGTACTTCCCATGAGTCCCAGACTTCATGGGTAGGATGCCATGATAGGAGAATGAATCATCCTGTCAGTGGATACCACGGAGAACGAATCATCCTGACCCACAGTCGCCATGGAGAATGAATCATCCTAGCCCACAGGAGAACGAATCATCCTATTCCACAGTCGCCACAGAGAACGAATCATCCTGGCCCACAGGAGAATGAATCATCTTGTTCCATAGTCACCACGGAAAATGAATCATCTTGGCCCACAGGAGAACGAATCATTCTATTCCAAAGTCGCCACCGAGGACGAATCATCCTAGCCCACAGGAGAACAAATCATCCTGTTCCATAATCGCCACAGAGAACGAATCATCTTGGCCCACAGGAGAACGAATCATCCTGTTCCACAATTGCCATGAAGAATGAATCATCCTGGCCCACAAGAGAACGAATCATCCTATTCCACAGTTGCCACAGAGAATAAATCATCATGGTCCATAGGAGAACAAATCATCATGTTCCATAGCACACCACCAGGGGAGAGTGAGTCGCCTTGTGGTCGTATGTTTCTCCAGTAAGTACCCCAAGCCCCCCAGAGCTCCCAGAGCTCAATGCATGCAACATGCAGGACCCTTATAAGAAGGTCTCTTAATGACTCCAAGTCATTTGGGAAGGGCTTTGACAAAAAATGTCTGCAACCTGTAAATCAGTCTCAATGTGATGGAGCCTCCTCGCTCATCGACTTACCATATCCCAAATAAGGCAGTATCTGATGTCTATCTGCTGGAGCAATCATCGAATACGGGATTCCTCAATAATCAAATTCCACCTTTGGTTGTCACAGAGAATCACAGTGGTATTCATCATGTGTACGAACAGCTCACTTAAGAGCTTCTGCAATCATGCAGCTTCACACGAGATCATACCCGTAGCTGTGTATTCAGTCTTGGTGGTGCTTATAGCAACCGATTTCTGCTTCCTGCTCATCCATGATATCAAAGCAGAATCCAAAGAGAACCAACACTGAGAAGTGCTCTAGTGATCCTCCACACTGCCTGCCCACTCAGCATTTGAATAATCATCCAATTTCATATTTCCGGCAGTGTATCTCAATCCATGAGAGATTGTGCCCCGAAGATATCTCAGAAGATTCTTGGCACCAATCCAGTGAGGCTCAACCAAATATGAGCTCACCATGCTAACTGTAAAACATATGTCCAAACGGAAGTTCACTGAGAACATCGACGCGAATGAGTTTATGAAACTCAGAGGCATTTCCCAAATCTGGTCTGACATCACTACCATATAACTTCTAAAAGTTAATATCCTCGAGGTAGTCACAGGCTTGTAGTTTATCATTCTAGATTCAGAATCCAACTCCCTCTTACTTCTGCAAATGAGAGGGTCTGCACCTGTCAGAAATAGGTCATCCTCATAAGGTGCTGGTATGAGAGGTCTATCATCCACAACCTTCGAGTAATGGTTTGGATCGGTTTCACTCTTAGTGAATCTCATCTTCATCTGACATCTATCAATCCTCTCATACTATGCCCGAGGAGTTTTGCTTCAAGCCATAGAGGGCTTTCTTCCACCTGTATACATGAGATTCTCGATCATGAATCTCAAACTCCTCGGGTTGTTCCAAACCTATGGACCTGCTACATGAGGGGAATGGTCCCCTTGTAATATTTTCCTTTGATACATCTCAGACATGTACTTTCATGCTCTTTTTGAATTCAGGAATCCTTGTCACCATCTGACTCACAGACCTTCGGTGTTATGTGTCAATGGACATGGTCCCTAGTGGACTTCCTGCAACTTGATACAAACCTCAACTCAAAAACATATTTGAAAATTCTATTTTCAAACACATACCTTTCCATCGATGAGTGCCACCTTGAAACCTTTGACTTCCATTGCTGAAATGGACACTAGGTTCTTCTTGCAATTAGGTACATAAAATAGATTATATAAATGAATTGAGTTACCCTCATTCAATTAAGGGATAACATTCTCTACACCCCTTCCGGGATAGGTGGCATTGGCTCCAAGTATAATCCCATGATTGTTTCCATCTCTACCAAATTAGAGAGTGCACCCATCTATCCGATGAAGTGCCTTGAAGCACTACAATCAATAAGCCAGATTCCCAAAGAATCTAAAGGAGAGGGCCAATACAAGATAATGCTTCTTTATCTTATCAGAAACAACATTTGATTCTTCATACCTGGGGTTCCTTGCTTTCTTTGAAGAGTCGACCATTTCCTTGATGACCTGCATTCCTTGTCATTCCTTTGATCATAGAAGATGTCCCTGGAATGATTGTTATCTTCATCAAGAGATGTGTCTCTGCCATTCGGAAACTCCTTCGCATAATGACTGAACTTATTGCAACCAAGGCATCTGCCTTTCCTTCCACCCTTAGATCCGAACTTCCCAATGAAGTGATCTTTAGGTAGGCCATCAGAAACTTCCGCTGCACCATTCTGATAATATTCTCTACTTCGACTTCACCCTCGATGAATTTGATGAGGGATGAGGAATCCACTGATCCTTTTGTCCTTTCCCAACTGTCTTTGGTGATTTCTCTTTCACTCTTGCTTGGGCATTGTCTTCACCTCAGCTTTGATTCCATGTTTTTTCTTAGGTATGTTCTATGCTAGAGAAATTTATTTCAATTTTCACAGTTAGCTCAATATATTTTCCAGATTAGCAATCGCACCAACATTAAAGTAAACTACAGATAGATCATAAATATAAATCACAGAATACAAGCCAAGACAAGAGGACACAAGATGTGGCGCTAGCCAGGGACAAACCCCAATGTGGGGAAACCCTTGATCAATTCTTCTTATATGTTCTTTTCAATAGTTCAGCAGAGAGAGAGAGAGATAGTACGTTTACAACAGAAGTCAACACTTTGACTTATCTAGATAAGAGCATAGATCATCTCTAAGAAGATGATACATGAGATCAGTTAAAGACATGCTACTTCAACTAATTCTCTAAGGTGACTCCTTCACCTATTGTTGTGCTGCATTTCGTCATTATGCTGCACCTCACTGCGCTGCACCATGTTGTACCCATCATCACTATGCTGCATCTCATCACGTTTAATTAATCATGCATGTACCCATCATTGTACTGCATTATGTGCAATTGCTACACCATGTTGCCATCCTAACCTATGTGTTGGTTGCACCTTGCTTGCTTGTTGTCCGTTGCTTGCTTGTTGTCCCTAGCATGCTTGTTGTTGCATGCTAGTTGTCCCTTGCATGCTAGCTGTAACATTTCATGCTGGTCTCCTTCGGAGACAGATGCTCTGGCTATTTTGATATTTCCTGGCAATTCTGGCAGTTCCGACTTTTCCTGGTAGTTCCAGCAGTTCTGGCTGCTCCCAGAAGTTCTGGCAGTTCTGGTTGTTCCCAACATTCGTAGCAGTTCCGACAGTCCCAGAAGTTTCATCTTTTCTTGAATTTCTGACTTTTCCGGCAATTCCGGCATTTCCGGCTTTTTCGGATTTTCTGGCAGTTTCAACTTTTCCAACTTTTCCGGCATTTCCAGCTTTTTCGGCTTTTCTGACAGTTTCGGATTTTCCAATAGTTCCTGCAGTTCCAAATTTTCCGGTAGTTCCAGCTTTTCTTGTAGTTTCGGATTTTTTGGATTTTCTAGCAGTTCCAACTTTTCCAGCATTTCTGGCTTTTCAGGCAGTTCCGACTTTTCCGGCAGTTCCGACTTTTCCAACAATTCCGACTTTTCGGCTTTTCTGACTTTTCCAGCTGTTTCGGTAGTTCCGACTTTTTTGGCAGTTCTGGCTTGTCTGGATTTTTGAGCAATGTAGAGATTATTCTCCCATGACTGCATTTAGATCTAGGGCATGTTATCCAGGGTAGCGTATACCCTAGGGCACTCCCTCTAGCTCTCATCTTCATTAAACCCAAAACAGGATGAAATGAGATCACAAGAGTGAGTGTGTGTGTGTAAAATGACTTCAAGTCCTCTTTTATTTATACTAAAACGTAGAGGTTGAACAGACATTACTGTTGGGCTTCTAAGCCTACATAAGTTGTTGGCCGACTTGACAATTTTTCCATAATCTAAATAAATTCATATATTCATAAATACTTATCGGAATCGGATAATCTTTAGATCAATCCTACACCTCTCGATGAGAGGGATCCAAGAAAAATATCAACTGCTATAAATAAGATGACCCACATGGAGTTTGGCCCTAGTTGCCAATTTTAACAATAAGAGGCAAAAGGAAATAAGTGGCAAATCAATTATTACAGGCTAGTAAGGACATATGGAAAAGTGCAAAAGAAATGAAGGAAAATGAAATTAATTCCACTTCAATAAGTGGGGAATATGAAGAGACAATAAAAGGATAAAAATAGTAAAATAATATGCATACAAGGGAAAATTAAGAAAAAACAAAAAACAAAAGAAAATAAATGGGAGAGAGAACATCCTAGCACTCTCTATTGGGGAAAAGAGCAAGGAAAGCAAGGAAAAAGAAAGGAATAAAAATAACAGACAAGAAAGAGACAAGCAAGAATTACAAGAGGAATTCGAGTGGCATCCTAGAAGAAGGATTGAACATTAGCTAGCAAAGGGCAGAAAAGAATAAAGAAAAGAGCAGCCAACAGGAGGATTTTTGTAGATAAATGCATGCATGTTTGATTTATCTTATTGGGATTTGAATGCATGGTTCATGCACTTGTTTATGGGTCATTTTTGTTGTCATTGGCATGGGATTTGCTTGGATTGATAGTCATGTACAACCTTGTATTATGCCATTTCTTGGATATCCATGATGTGGTGGGTTCCCTGTTTTGGTTGAGCTTTGGATGTTGATAGATTTTAGATATTGGTTGAGATGGTCTCATTAAAACTCTTAATGGTTGAGGATGGAGATGGTTTTCTCCTCGAACCCTTAACAAGTGGTGGAGATAGGAAAATTCCTCTGGTTATGGTGACGAAATTCTAAGGCATCCTAGCTTGTATTAATTTTGGTGATTTCTCGACTTGGTATTAGGTGAAATCACTAAGACTTGAGGGTGGAATTGGTTTCCTCTGGATTTTTGATTGTTTGTGTTTTTTTTATCCATGTAATCCAAAATTAAGGCTTGGAATATGGCACAGGGGTTATTGGGTTGGAAGAAAGATTTGGTTCAACCCAATCTATGGTCGAGTGGTACGTGTAAGTCCCTAACTTTGTTGGCATTATGCATATGTTATTATGTGTTATTATTTAATGGGATCAATGTGCATAATCTTTGGTTTAATGTGTGGATTATTTTACTGTTTTTTCATGGTTCCATTATTGTTTAAGTATGTGTTACATGAAGTGATCATGTTATTGATCTTGTTCATGATTTTGACAGGTTCATGGATATTTATATGGATGCATGAGCTAATATATGTTTTATTACAACTAATATGAGAGGGTAGAAATATTTCTTGATGAATTTATGATAAAACTAATGAAAACACTGAGAAAACTATGCATCCATTACTTATAGGTACCATGTTCACAATATTTTAGGAAGTATGATCTGAGGAAGATGACCTTCCCAGAATGCATCTTAAACAATTCATGCTGCAATTTATGTTATAAAAAAATTTTCTAGTCGGTCTCAGGAGCTGAAAAATTTTCCACATTGAGAAGCAAAATTGTTGATATTGTGGTAAACATTTTAGATATTGGGTCGCAATGTTTTAGGAGATACGAGTAGAGGAAGTCGAGCCTTCTGAATGCTTCTAAAATCAAGCCTCAAACAAGTCATGTTGGCATTTTTGTTATAAATTTTCTTCTGGGTGATCTCAGGAGCTAAAAATTATCCACATTTAGGAGAAATCCTCCTGATATGACTAGTGGAATTTGAGCTTCACGAATGCTCCTAGAATTATGAACCATATAGGATTGTGTTGGTATTTTTGTTATAACCTTTTATATATGAAGTTCCATAAGTCGAAACTTGAACCATAGTGAAGGAAACTCCCATTGATCATGTGGTTCAGTTTTCATAACTTGTACTTCTACAATTTAGGAGGTAGGCACTAAACCATTCGTTATATTAGTTTGCATGCAAATTATTTGATGAAATGGTTAAATGGTTAAATAATTCATTGCATACAAAATGCTTAATGAAATTACCCAATGAGTATATTGTTTTGTGGATGGATAGTATTGTTAATGTTGTTGTAGATGATATATGCCTATTTTCATGCAAGGAATTTGAAAATTTGCATTACTTGCAAGGAATTTAAAACATTGCATGTAAAGAAATGGAAAAGTGGCATGATTTTAGTTAATATCTTACAAGCATAATAAGTGCAAGGTTTCTTATTTAATCTCATACAAAATCTTTGACAAAAGGTATACAAGAGAAATGCTACTTAATTTTTTGAATACAAAAAGATTTGAAGAAAGGCTTACTTGCAAAGTGCTTTACAAAATGTATGAGAAATGAAAATCAAGTTTTGGCAACTTAGATCCCATATTCGTAACTTCATATTGGAAGTTGGGTCATGCTTAGTAACTCTCTGCTCATATTTACCCTGGTAAGTATGTTAAAATGGGTAAATGTCGGGTGGGGAGTTACAAAGTGGTATCAGATCAGGTTCACAGCACTAGACCTCGAGGTAGAAGCATATTGTTATGCATATAGATCTGGACATGTCTATGTGTATATCATGCACGCATGTCAGTTATTTTATTTATTAGTATTGATTATGTTATTACAGTTTTGTGATATTATCTTGATTCATGTATGAAATCATACTCTCTTGATATTATTATGTATCATGCTAATCTGGATTGAATTGTGCAAACACAATAGCCTCACTAAAAGTAAATTTAGGTAACACTTTCGATTGTGCCTTTTATTTGGTTTATCTAAGAATGCTATGTTGCAGGAAAATAAAAGGCTAAGAGATGAAGAGAAGGGTGGTTGAGTACAATTCATAGGACTCCTCGTATAGGTAAAAATAAAAATCGGTAGGATGGGAGAAATTAGTTAGCAGCAAGGAGAGGGAGACTCTCCTGATCTAGAGGATACATTAAGAAGTTTGAGGGTAGAGATTAGAAGTTGTAAAGTTGATAATGAGCAGTTGATTGAATCCCAGGAAACACTTGTAAAATCTCAAGAAAATCAAGTTGAGGTTAATGCGGTCATTCTTCAAAGCCCTTCAGATTTACAAAAACATGGATAGTTGGGGTCCAATCATATAGATAGAAGGAAGAAAATACTAATGGGGAAGATGGAAGTCAGTCTTATAAAATGTACAAGATGGACTGTGATGATACAGTAAAGAATAGCAGAGTCTTTGATACACTTGAGAAGACAGATAGTACACATCGATTTTATTCTAGCCCTACTTCTAGGAGACATCATCACCATCACCGCCAGCATCATTATAGGAGGAGTGGGAAGGAGTATTTGCTAGAGGAATTCAACAAATCCAAGCCTCCTAATTTTTATGGTGAGATGACCAAATCGGAAGATGCATAAGCACAATTGTTTGGAATGAGAAAAATTTTCAAACTTCATGATTAATCAAAGAATATGAAGGCCAAGATAGATACCTTTAGTCTCAATGAAAAAGTAGATATCTAGTGGGAAAATGGTAAGAATGTCAGAGGCATCAAGAAAGAGAAGCTAAATTGGGAAGAATTTGAAATACTCTTTTGAAAAAAGTACCTATATGAGAGGTATTATGATGAAAAGGCCAAGGAATTATATGACCTCAAGATGGGTTCCAAGATAGATGAAGAATACACAACCAAATTTCGAGCTATTGAGATATGTTCCCTATCTCAAGGATGAGAAAGAAAAGATCCAAAGGTTCATTAGTGGATTGCTATTATCATTGAAAGGCAGGATTGAGTTTGATGAGCCTTAGTCATTGGAAGAAGACATCAGGAATTTGAAGCATTGTTATGATCATTCAAAGCACAAAACTGAGTTTAAGCATGACTGGAAGGGTAGTGAGAAGACTAAATGAAAATGGCCCAAGAAGCAACGAAGATTTCATGATGTAGGTGAGAAGGAAAATATGGATCCTCATAAGAAGTTCAATGCCACTGAGAAAGGATGTGGGTCTCAACCTATGTAGCAATAGAATAAAGGTGGTGTCATAGAACCATTGAAGTTTTGTACATGTGGTGAATACCATCGCAGGAGATATTGTCCATCATATCAGGGTGCTAGGCTTCAAATTTATAGTGCTCAAAGGCACAGTTAGTTGGGGATGTAGCTCAAAGAATTCCTAGGATCAATGTAGTATGATTACCATGAAGAATACTGACTAGATTCCCTAGAGCATCCCAACAAGGATTGAAAAAGTTCATGATTTAATGATGAAATTGAAATTATGAGGGGGAATTTCTCAACTTAGCTCCTACCAGTTTATAATTTTATTTGATGTTTTGAGAAGTTGTCATGAGCTAATGAATAGTAGCATATGCATGATAAAATTCCATATATGAATTAGTTTAGAGATGCATATCCATCAAATATATATTAAATAATGATATTATAGATGCATGAAGGTATGCTAGGTGCATACAATAATGGATATGCATGCATAAAGACTCTCATTTTATTGTCATAATATGATTTAGATAACTAAGAGTGGTTAATGATGAGCAGGTAACCATGAGTAAGTTGAAAAGACAATTGGGAAACTAATGAGAGTATGGTATGTAGCCTTGAGGAACCAAGGATATGGAAAGTAAGGTGTTGACAATAGAATAGTACAGGTAAAATCTAAGCTTGTTGATATGCATATTGTGACAAGTTGTGAGTGGATTAATGAGAAGTATGATACTAGTAAGTGGCATTCTCCATATATTTTTTATAATAACTATTGATTATGACACTTGAACCTATGCACCCTTAAATTATTGTTCGAATGTTTGGTTAGGTGCATGATATCAGTATGTGCTTATGAGATTCCATGAAGGAATGTTCTTGTTTTAGGACAATTGTACTAACACAATGTGTGCTGAGACAGTTAATATGCACATGAGTGTAAGTGGGTGTTGGTTGTAGCACTATTTCTAATGACCATGAGCTGATGGCATATTGTGTCATGTTTGGTAAAAGGATAATTTTAAATTTGATAATGCCAGCCTAGGTAAAAGACTGATTTTAATTTTTTGATGTTAGTCTTGGTAAAAGGAAAATTTCAAATTAATAGACTTGATGGTTTGATCCTTGGAACATGTGACTAGCATGTGTGAATAGTTGCATGGAAAAATGCTTGGTATTATCGTGATAAGATAAAAATTGATTTGTTTATATAACTAATAGTTAGGTGAATATGACAACAGATAGTAAGACTCAGTTGTAGCAAGGTAAAAAGGGTAAAAGAAAGGAATTGTATGAGAATTCCTTTGGCTATGTTTGGAAAGTTTTGTTCCAAATGAATGTGTGCTTTGCATGAATACAATGGGTTCTCTTAACCTTTAATTTGTATGGAATTATGTGAATATGTGCTATGTTCATAAACATGTTGATGATTAAATGAGTATATGCAGTGCCATTATATTTGATAGGTTGTTGTCAAGAATCATTATGTGAAAGGATGATTGATTATGCTTATAAAAATTGATGAATATATGAATGGCATGGTTGGTAATGTTATCTAATTAAATTCCTTGTTTGTGAGGAATCCAATGAGCAAGTGTGCATTCTTGCTATTAATTATTTCTATTATCGTGTGATTATGACATTCATGTGCCCAAGTTTGTATTATTTTTAAGGACTAACTATGATTTTAGCAGGCACACTAATTAAAAATTGGAATCCTTGGTAAAAGGATTGGACATATATGCCACTAAGTGTTGTGCCTTGGGGATGATAAACCACTTAGAAGGTTGGTTGGGTCCATGGGAAACAATGGACAGTGAAATGGCAACCATGAAAATGGCACTAAGGAGGTTCTCTAAACCTTGAATTTACTTTATATGTATATGAATATGTGTTATATTCATGAACATGATTGATTACTAAAGTTATGTTAAGCCATTGTGACTGATAGGTTCTTGTCAAGAATCATTCATGTGGGAGAATGGTGGTATTAAAATATCCTCGATTGTAGGAGGAATATATTGGGAAAGAGGTAGCCCTAGTTGATTTATGATTGTGATATTATGTGTTCCTATTTAAGCCCATGTTTATGCTTTGAACATGGAATATTGAAGGATACATTAGTAGAACAAAAGCAGTGTAATCTGCGGCATGTTTGGACAAGAATGGATAGTGGAACAACAACAGACCACAGATCTAGGATTTTGGTTGTTGATGCACACAATAAGGTGTGGTAAAGACACTAGAGGCAAGGTTGCCTAGTAGAGATGGTGGTCTCAGGACGTGCAATACTACGGTTTTGTACACGTTTTATTGTGCCATGTGTATTTTGTATTTGTTGTTTTGTAACATGTGTAGTTGTTGAGTTGTGACATGTGTATTTGTTGTGTTGTATCATGTGTATGCATGTTCATTTTGTTGTATCATGTGTATGTGTATATGTTGCCTTGTACACTATGTGCATGTGTATGTGTATGTGTTTTGTTGTACATTATGTGTATGTGTATGTGTTGGGACAAGTAGGTAGAGAAAGGAATTGCAGAAGAGAAAAGAAGAGAAGTGAAGGGGATTAGTTCTCAAGTTCCCTGGAGGTTGTGTGTTGGGATAGAATCTCTGGAGCCCTGTAACAACTTGGGTTACCTAGAGGATGTAGGTTGAGATAGTAATTTTTGGAGCCCTGTAATAGTTTGGGTTCCCTGGAGGTTGTGGGTTGAGATAGTAGTCCTGAGAGCCCTAGCTTGGGAAGAGACCAATATTGAGTTAATATATGCAATGGTCATTTTTGAAGATTCTTTTTTTAGGCTTTGATTTTAGTAGTGGATTATAGGCTTCTTGGGACGGAGGTGAATCCTTGGTACTACTCTTGAGGGTGGAGATGTTAGCCTCTAGATTCCCTTGTTGTTGATTAAGGGTGGAGGTGTGAGCCTATGGATTCCATTATTGTTGGTCAGATGTGGGAATTGTATCCTTTTTATTTGTTGGTTGAAGAAAATGTGCATATGTATATATGTATATATCATTGTTAATATTTTATCAATTGTGTTTATAAAGCTCCATGAGCAATATGTTTGTCATGTTTTCAGAAATTTGTCATTATAAATATGGTATCGAGTTGTGTTTATAAAGCTCCATAAATAATATTTTTTTCAAGTCTTTCAACAGTTTTGTTTTGTCATAAGCATCATAGAACACCAAGGATGGTGTTCCCCAAGGGGGAGGGGTTTGTAACAGCCTTGGGTTAAATTTCCATGTAAATAAATAATGTATGAACATTATAAAAATAAAACAAAACCAAGGTCATGGGACATGTATTCCAAGTTGAATGAGGTGAAAAACATTACATTAGGATCCACCTGTGGTTAATTATTTATTGGCTATGGAAATTGGCATTGGCAAGAGGAAAAAGGTAATAAATGACAAATCAATTATTATAGGCTAGCAAGGAAATTTGGAAAAGTGTAAAAGAAATAAAGGAAAATGAAAAAAAAATCCACTTTAGTAAGTGGGTAAGATGAAGAGACAAGAAAAGGATAAAAATGGTAAAAGAATATTCATGAAAGGGAAAATGAAGAAAAAGGGGGAAAAATGGGAGAGAGAACAATTCCTTGCACTCTCTTTTGGGGAAAAGAGCAAGGGAAGAAAGGAAAAGGAAAGGAAGACAAAAAACGCACACAGAAGAGACAAGAAATAATCACAAGAGGAATTCAAGTGGCGGCCAAGAATAAGGATTGAACAACAGCTAGTAAAGGGTAGAAAATAATAGAGAAAAGAGCAGTGGACAAGAAGATTTTTGTAGGTAACTACATGCATGTTTCATTTATCTTGTTGGGATTTGAATGCATGGTTCACGCATTTGTTTGTGGGTCATTTTTTATGTCATTGGCATGGTATTTTCATGGATTGATAGTCATGTAAAACCTTTCCTTATGCCATTTCCTAGATATCAATGATGTAGTGAGTTCCCTATTTTGGTTAAGCATTGGATGTCGATAGATTTTGGATCCTGGTTGAGGTGGTCTCAAGTAAATTCCCAAGGGTTAAGGGTGGATATGGCTTTCTCCTAGAACTCTTGATAGGTGGGTGGAGACAAGAAAATTCCTCTGGGTATGGTGAAGAAATTATGAGGCTTCCTAGCTTATATTCATTTTGGTGATTTCTAAACATAGTATTAAGTGAAAACACTGTGACTTGAGGCTAGAGATGGTTTCCTCTAGATTCCTTGTTTGGTTGTGTTTTGGTTCAATCCCATGTAATCCTAAATTCGGACTTCAAATATAGCATGGGGGTGATTGGGGTGGAAAAAATATTTGGTTCAACCCAATCTATGGTTGAGTGGTACATTGAATTCCTTGACTTGGCTGGCACTATGCATATGTTATTATGTGTTATTATTTAATGGGATCAATAAGAATAAATGTTGGTTTAATGTGAGGATTATGTGACTAGGTTTTCATGGTTCCATTACTGTTTAAGTGCATGTTATAGGAAGTTCTTTTTTTATTGATCTTGTTCAAGGTTTTGACAGGTTCATGGATAATTTATATGAATGCATGAACTAATCAGTATTTTATTGCATCTAGTATGAGAGGAAAAAAAGATCTATTGATGGTTTTTTGATAAAACCAATGAAAATAGTGAGAAAAATATGCATCCATTATTTACAAGTAACATGTTCACAATATTTTAGGAATTATGATCCAAGGAGGATGACCTTCCTAGAATGCATCTTAAATGGGCCATGTTGGAATTTTTGTTATAACGTTTCTTTTGGGTGGTCTTAGGAAATGAAAAATCGTCTACATTGAGGGAACATCCCACTAATATTATGGTAAAAAATATTAGATATTGGGTCGCAATATTTTAGGAGATATGAATAGAGGAATTTGAGCCTTTTGAATGCTCCTAAAATCAAGCCTCAAATTGGTCATGTTGAAATTTATGTTATAAATTTTCTTCTGGGTGATATTGGTAGCTGAAAAACTGTCCACGTTTAGGGGAAATTATGATGATAATATGGTAAAAAATTCAGATGTTGGGTTGTTATATTTTAGGGTATATGACCAGTGGAAGTTGAGCTTCCTGAATGCTCCTAGAATTGTGCACCAGATAGGATTGTATTGGTATTTTTGTTATAACGTTTCATATATGAAGTTACAGAAGTTGAAACTTGAAACATAGTGTGGTAAAAACCCACTCATTATCTAGTTCAGTTCCCATAACCTGCATTTCTACAATTTAAGAGATATAGGCACTAAACCATTCACTATATTAATTTGCATGCAAAGTGTTTGGTGAAATTCTTAAATGGTTTAATGATTCATTGCATACAAATTGTTTGATGAAATGCCCCAATGAGTATGTTGTTTTGTGGATGGATAGTATTGTTAATGTTATTTTAGTTTATCTATGCCTATTTTCTAGCAAGGAATTTGAATAGTTTCATGCAAGGAATTTGAAAAGTTGCATGATTATGTAGCATGTTTTCAAATAGTATGTTACAAGTAGAATAAGTGCAATGTTTCTTATTTAATCTCATACGAAATGTTTGATAAAAGGTATACAAGAGAAATTTTACTCAAGTATTTGAATACAAAAATATTTGAAGAAATATTTTCTTGCAAAGTGTTTTACAAAATGTATGAGAAATGAAAATCAAGTTTTGGCAAGTTGGATCCCATTCTGTAACTGCATCTTGGAATTTGGGTCATGCGTAATAACTCTCAACTCATATTTACCTTGTCTAGTATGTTAAAATGGGTAAATGTGAGTGAGGCGTTACATTTTTCTTTCAATCTCTTGATTTCATCCAATAGTTTTCTATTATGGTTTACTAAATACATATTTATTATTCTTTCATTTTCAATTCTTCCCTTGAATATTTTCCTTTCCAAATCCTCTTGCTATTATTTCCATGTTTGAACTGTTGAACCTCCTTAATGAGTTCTTCATTAAGGTTTTATATTTTAGATAGTTCACCATCTTTCTTGTTGATGTCTTCTTTTGATTATTTTAAACCATCTTAAATTTTATGGATTGCTTCCATTTTTGAGCCATTACCCCATTTTTTTAGAACAAATTTTCAAATCCAAGTGGCATGTAATCTAATATCCTTATCAAATCCTTTCTACCACATTGAAGCTTCATCCTCAAAAGTAAAATCAATCTAACATGGACATGGATAATCTTCCTTTATCATCCTCAACCATTCTATAGGATTAAGTTCATCTATATATTCCTCTCATGTAAATCTAAGTACTATTATTGATTCTTAAGTAAGGTCAAACACAAAAATTCAACTTAAAATTCAATATTTTATCATCTGTGATTCAATATATTTATTATCATTTTTACAATATAATATTCTACATTTTATCTTTCCAACATCTTTTGAATCACCTCGAGCGAAAATTCTAATCGAAAGTTATGATAGTTTGAAGTTAACATACCTTTTAAAACCTTGTTCAAGATTTTTTACTTCTATCTCACTTTTTTATAATTTATTACTACAATTTAAGCTTCCTATCATCAATTAATTTTCTTGCCCTTGATCCCCATCTATACCTATTAACATATTGCACATGTGGTCCCTTCATCATTAAGCTAACCCTATTACATATACATTTACACATTACATATATATTTAACCCCATATATGCCCCTCCTTCAAGTCATATCATATACATTTAACTCCATATATTCCCCCTTGGGGTCATTCGCATGTTACCCTTTATCCTCAAAGCTTTGAAATTAAGGGTACTACATGAGATGAAGCGAAATAATAATATTTCCTTATATTTATATTTTCTTCTTGTCATTGATGATGGTTCATCCATCCAAACACAACTATTTTTTAGTCCCAATCCTTCATGGAAAGTTATTACATAAAGTTGTTTCCTTTGATTCCATGTATTATTGTTGTGAATTCTCCCACTCGTAGTTGTTGTTGGTCTCTAATAATATAATATTGTATAATATTTTGTGATGCCATGTTACATGAATATTGATGAATATTCCATATTATTCATCAATAATGTTGATATCGATTTTATTTTCTTCCTTGAAACCTTTCTTGGTAATGAAGATGTCAATATGGTTACGTTTGACAATTTTCCTTCACTCAACACACTCATTTCATCTATCTTATTTTCATATACAATGGCTTTCTTTATCCTCTTTGCCTAGTCCCTCTTTACATTATCCTTGGAGATAATTCCATTTGACATGTACATCACCTAAATAAATTTCAACTTCTTGAAGTATCTTGTAGTGACCTTCTTGAAACTTATCTTTTTCCACTTGTTGAAGCTCCACTTTGAGCCCATATATCAAATTTTGACATTATCCTTTAATTCTAGAATGAATTTTTTTATTTTACCTCATTTGTCTCCAAGGATTTTTCAATATTTTTTGCAAACTTCCTCTTCAAGTCTTTCGATAGTCTCTTCATCTAAGATCCTTGTTTCTTCTTGACTTTGCGAATCATTATTTTTTTGTGAAAACCTCGGGTTAAATATCCATGTAAATAAATAATGTATGGACAATATAAAAGAAAAACTAAAACCAAGGTCATCGGACACATATTCCAAGTCGAATGAGGGGGAAAAATTACATTTGGATCCACTTGTGGTTAATTATTTATTGGTTATGGAAATTAGCCTTGGAAAGAGGAAAAAGGAAATAAATGGCAAATCAATTATTATAGGCTAGTAAGTACATGTGGCAAAGTGAAAAATAAATAAAGGAAAATGAAATGAATTCCACTTCAATAAGTGGGGAATATTAAGAGACAAAGAAAGGATAAAAATAGTAAAAGAATATGCATATAAGGGAAAATTAAGAAAAAACAAAAATGAAAAGAAAAAAAATAGGAGAGAGAACATTCTAGCACTCACTTTTGGGGAAAAGAGAAAGGAAAGAAAGGAAAAATAAAGGAAGAAAAACAGCACACAAGAAAGAGACAAACAATAAGTACAAGAGGAATTCAAGTGGTAGCCAAGAAGAAGGATTGAACAATAGATAGCAAAGGGCAGAAAAGAACAGAGAAAAGAGTAGCCAACATGAGGATTTTTGTAGATAACAACGTGCATGTTTGATTTATCTTATTGGGATTTGAATGCATGTTTCATGCACTTCTTTGTGGTTCATTTTTCTTTCATTGGGATGGGATTTACCTAGATTAATAGTCATGTACAACCTTTCCTTATGCCATTTCTTTTTTATCCATGATGTGGTGGGTTCCCTATTTTGGTTGAGCTTTGGATGCTAATAGATTTGAGATCCTGGTTGAGGTGGTCTCATGAAAATTCCCAAGGGTCCAGGGTGGAGATGGTTTTCTCCTGGAACTCTTAACAAGTAGGTGGATATAGGAAAATTCCTCTAGGTATGGTGAGGAAATTTTGAGGCATCCTAGCTTGTATTAATTTTGGTGATTTCTTGACTTCATACTAGGTGAAATCATTATGACTTGAGGGTGGAAGTAGTTTCCTTTGGATTTTTTCTTTTATTTATTTATTTTGGTTTATACCATGTAATCCCAAACTCAGGCTTGGAATATGGCATGGGGGTTATTGGTCCGAAAGAAAGATTTGGTTCAACCTAATCTGTGGTCGGGTGGTACATGGAAGTCACTGACTTGGTTGGCATTATGCATATGTTATTATGTGTTATTCTTTAATGAGATCAATGTGCATAAATTTTGGTTTAACGTGTGTATTATTTGATTTTTTTTCATGGTTCCATTATTGTTTAAGTTGTGTGTTACTTGAAGTGATCTTGTTATTGATCTTGTTCATGGTTTTGATAGGTACATGGATATTTATATGGATGCATGAGCTAATCTATGTTTTATTATAGCTAATACGAGAGGGTAGAAAGATTTCATGATGAATTTCTGATAAAAATAATGAAAACAATGAGCAAACTATACATCCATTACTTATAGGTACCATGTTCACAATATTGGTTCACAATATTTTAGGAATTATGATCTCAAGAAGATGACCTTCTCGGAATGCATCCTAAACATATCATGTTGCAATTTCTGCTATAAATTTTATTCTGGGTATTATTAGGAGTTGAAACAATTTCCAAATTGAGGGGAAATCCTATTTATATTGTGGTAAAAATTTCAGATATTTGGTCGCAATATTTTAGGAGATATGAGCAGAGGAAGTCGAGCCTTCTAAATGCTCCTAAAATCATGCCTCAAACAGGTCATGTTGGCATTTCTGTTATAAATTTTCTTCTAGGTGATCTCAGGAGCTAAAACTTTGTCCACATTTAGGATAAACCCCGCTAAAAATGCGTTAAAAATCTTAGGCGTTGGGTCACTATAGTTTATGAGATATGACCAGTGGAATTTGAGCTTCATGAATGCTCCTAGCATTGTGCACCAAATAGGATTGTGTTGGTATTTTTGTTATAAACTTTTATATATAAAGTTTTATAAGTTAAAACTTTAACCATAGTGAAGGAAACTCCCATTGATCATCTAGCTAAGTTTTCATAACCTGTACTTCTAGAATTTAGGAGATAGGCACTAAACCATTCATTATATTAGTTTGCATGTAAAGTATTTGATGAAATGTTTAATTCATTCAATGATTCATTGCATACAACCTATTTGATGAAATACCCCAATGAGTATATTGTTTTGTGGATGGATAGTATTGTTAATGTCATTGTAGATGATCTATTCCTATTTTCATGCAAGGAATTTGAAAAGTTGCATGTAAAGAAATGGAAAAGTGGCATGATTATGTGGCATTATTTTAGTTAGTATGTTACAAGAAGAATAAGAACAATGTTTTTTATTTAATCTCATACAAAATGTTTGACAAAATGTATACAAGAGAAATTATACTTAATATTTTGAATACAAAAAAAATGAAGAAATGTTTACTTGCAAAGTGCTTTACAAAATGTATGAGAAATGAAACTCAAGTTTTGGCAAGTTAGATCCCATTTCCGTAACTGTATCTTGGAAGTTGGGTAATGCTTAGTAACTCTCTGCTCATATTTACCCTGGTAAGTATGTTCAAATGGGTAAATGTGGGGTGGGGTGTTACAAAGTGGTATCAGAGTAGGTTCACAACACTAGACCTCGGGGTAAAAGCATATTGTTATGCATATTGATCTGGACATGTCTATGTGTTTATCAAGAGCGCATGTCAGTTATTTTATTTGTTAGTATTGATTATGCTATTAAAGTTTTGTGATATTATATTGATTCATGTATGAACTGATATGCTCTTGATATTATTATGTATCATGCTAATCTGGATTGAACTGTGTAGATGCAATAGCCTCACTAGAAGTAATTTTAGGTAACGCTTTTGATTATGCCTTTTATTTGGTTTATCTAAAAATGGTACGTTGCAAGAAAATAAAGGCTAAGAGATCAAGAGCAGAGTGGTTGTGTATAATTCATATGACTCCTCATACAAGCCAAATGATAAATTGGTAGGATGGGAGAAATTAGTTGAGCAGCAGGGAGAGGGAGACTCTCCTAATCTGGCAGATACATTAAGAAGTTTGAGGGTAGAGAGTAGAAGTTTTAAATTTGATAATGAGCGGTTGATTGAATCCCACAAAAAACTTGTGAAAGCTCAAGAAAAGAAAGTTGTGGTTAATGCGGTCATTCTTCAAATCCTTTTAGATTTACAAAAACATGGAAAATTGGGGACCATTCATGGAGACAGAAAGGAAGAAAAGACTAATGCAGAAGATGGAAGTTGATCTTATAAAAGGTACAAGATGGATTGTGAAGATACAGTAAAGAATGGTAGACTCTTGGATACAACTGAGAAAAGGGATAGTATGCATCAATTTTATTCTAGCCCTACTTCTAGGAGACATCATCACCATCACCTCCAACATCAGTATAAGAGGAGTGAGGAGTATTTTCTAGAATAATTCAAGAAAGTAGGCCTCCTACTTTTGAAGGTGAGATGACCAAATAAGAGGATGTAGAAGCATATTTGTTTGGGATGAGAAAAAAATTTAGACTTCGTGATTACTCAGGGAATATGAAGGCCAAGATAGTTACCTTTAGTCTCAAGGGAAAAGAAGATATATGGTGGGAAGATGTTAAGCATGTCAAAGGCATTAGGAAAGAGAAGTTAACTTGGGAAAATTTTGAAAGGATATTTTGAAATAAGTACATGAAGGAGAGGTATTATGATGAAAAGGCCAAGGAATTCAATGATCTAAGGATGGGTTCCATTACAGATGAAGAATACACAACAAAATTTCTATAGCTATTGAGATATGTTCCATATCTCAAGGGTGAGAAAGAAAATATCCAAAGGTTCATTAGTGGATTGCTATTATCATTCAAAGATTGGATTGAGCTTGATGAGCCACGGTCATTAGAAGAAGCCATCAGGAAGTTGAATCATTTTTATGAGTAGTCAAATCACAAGCCTAAGTTTAAGCATGGCTGGAAGGGTACTTAGAAGACTAGAAGAAAATGGCCAAAGAAGTGAGGAAGATCTTAGGATGCAATTTAGAAGGGAAATATGGATCCTCATAATAAGTTTAATGAAACTGAGAAAGGATGTGGGTCTCAACCTATGCAACAATAGAATAAAAGAAGTGAAAGAGAACCATTGAAGTGTTGGACATGTGGTGGATACCATTGCAAGAGAGATTGTTTATCATATCAAGGTGCTAGGCTTCATATTTACAGTGCTAATGAGGTGCAGATAGTTGGGGATGTAGCTTAGAGCATTCCAAGGATCGATGTAGTATGACTACCATGTAGACTACTAACTAGATTCACTAGAGAATCCCAACAAGGATTTAAAAAATTCATGATTGAATGATTAAATTGAAATTATGAGGGGGAAATTCTCAACTTAGCTCCTGCCAGTTTATAATTTTTATTTGATGTTTTGAGAAGTTGTCATGACCTAATGAATAGTAACATATGCATGATTAAATTCCATCAAATATATATTAAATATCCATCAAATATATCTTAAATAATGATATGCTAGATGCATGAAGGTATACTAGGTGCATAAAGTAATGGATATGCATGCATAAAGGCTCTCATTCTGTTGTCATAATATGATTTAGATAACAACAAGCGGTTAATGATGAGTAGGTAACCATGAGTAAGTTTAAAACACAACTGGGAAATCAATGAGAGTATGGTATGTAGCCTTAAGGAACGAAGGATATGGAAAATAACCTGTTGACAATAGAATAGAACAGGTAAAATCTAAGCTTGTTGATATGCATATTGTGACAAGTTGTGAGTGGATTATGTTGAGTGTGGAGCCTGATTATCTTCTGTATTCAAAGGTTTCAGCTGGATGTATACCCCAGGAAAACTGTACACCCCTCCATGCAGGGTGGGTGTGGGGGGGCTAATCCCCCCAGCTGGGGGGTCCGAGGGCCAGTGGTCCCCCGGCGAGGGTTCGGGGGCAGTGCCCCCGAAGCTAAAAAGAGATGTAAAATTGCCTTATAAAAGTCTAGTAATTTCTAGTCAATATGGTTCGTTCATTAGGCAGATGATCTGACGGTAGAAGTTATGTTTAATTTAGGGTTTTTTTCCCTAGAAGGCAACCCCTCACGATATATGAGGGAATTGTATTGCGTTTATGTAGATTTGTATCCTGAGTGAGGAAGAGAGAGGAGATTTAGAGCGAAGAGGGTGTTACAGCGGATCTGCTATAGGTTGTATCCCTTCAGTTTGCTGGATAATATAATAAAAGAAGGACTGGATGTTTCTCCATGGACGTAGCCCAAACTGGGTGAGCCATGTATATATGTGTCTCTCTTGTTTTATGGATTTTTTGCGTTTATATCTCTGAAATATTTTATGTGTTCCATTGCTCCATAATATATAATTTTCTAACAACTGGTATCAGAGCTGAAGGTCTATTTGGCTAATAAACTCGCAGGAGAGAAGGGTTCCTGGTTCGAGTGGGAGCAATGGCGGAAGATGGTAGGTTTAGGGTCGAAAAATTTAACAGCTAAAACTACTAGCTATGGAAGATGCAGATGGAAGATTATCTATATCAGAGAGATTTGTACCTACCATTGAGTGGAAAGACAAAGAAGCTGACAAGTATGACAGACATAGAATGGAACATTCTTGATAGAAAGGCACTTGGAACAATATGGTTGTGCCTAACGGCATCGCTAGCGTTTAATATTTCAAAGGAAACGACAACGGAAGGTTTAATGTCTGCATTGGCCAAACTATATGAAAAACCCTCGGCCTCAAATAAGGTATTTCTTATGAAGCATTTATTTAATATGAAGATGTCAGAAGGTGGATCTGTTGCAGACCATTTAAATGATTTTAATACAGTTACAAGTCAATTAAGTTATGTAGGGGTAAATTTTGATGATGAAGTTAGGGCTCTGCTATTTTTGTGCTCATTGCCAGAAAGTTGGAATGGTTTAGTTATGGAAATTAGTAACTCTATCTCTGGATCTAGTACTTTAAAGTTAGATGATGTTGTTGGTGCAATCCTTAGTGAGGAAATGCGACGGAAAAGCTCCAGTGAGACATCAGCTAATGCTTTGACTGCAGAGACTAGGGGAAGAAAAATGGAAAGAGGAAAGAGCCCTGGATATCGCAGTAAGTCAAGAAAAGGTAGATCCAAGTCCAAATCAGGGATAGTGTCTTCGAAATGCAGAAAGAAAGGACACCTAAAGAAATACTATAGATCTCGGAAGGGAAAATAAGGAGATGCACAATAAGAAAACAATCATGAATAAAATGTGATAGATGAGTGTTACAAGATGCTTTGATTCTTTCTTTCGAAAATATTATTGATTCCTGGGTGGTAGATTCAGGGGCCTCATTCCATGCCACACCTGATAAGAAATACTTTCATGACTATGTTCAAGGAGATTTTGGACAAGTCTGTTTGGGTGATTATAAACCCTGTAAAATTGTTGGAATGGGTAAGGTTCTTGTAAAACAGCAAAATGGAAACCAATGGCTACTAAAGGAGGTAAGGCATGTTCCAGATCTGAAGAAAAATCTGATTTCAATAGGGCAGTTAGGCGGTAAATTTTGTGTGACAACTTTCATAGATAAAGCTTGGAAGGTCGCCAAAAGAGCCCTGGTAATAGCAAAAAGGAGAAAAGGTTGGTACATTGTATTTATGCTATGGTATTTCTAACTCTGTTAATGCTTTAACTTCCAAAGGAGCAGATGCAGCATTATGGCATCATAGGCTCAGACACATGAGTGAGAAGGGGATGAAGATGGTTCACTCAAGGAATTTGTTGTCGGGTTTGAAGAATGTTGATTTGGACTTCTGTGAGAATTGCATTTATGGAAAACAAAAGAGAGTCAGATTTCTCAGAGTTGGGAAAGAAAAGAAGAGTGAAAAATTAGAGTTTGTGCATATAGATGTATGGGGACCTGCTCAGGTATCATTTCTCGACGGCTCTTGTTATTATGTTACTTTTATTGATGACGCAACTAGAAAAACTTGGATTTATTGTATTAAGAATAAACATGATGTATTTGATACTTTCAAGAAATGGAAATCTTTGCTTGAGATTGAGACAGGAAAGAAATTGAAGTGTCTCAGATCAGACAATGGAGATGAATATTGCAGCAAAGAGTTTGATAGGTACTATTCAAAGCATGGAATTTGTAGAGAGAACACAGTTCCAAGAACATCACAAGAAAATGGTGTGCCAGAAAGGATGAACAGAACAATCATGGAGCATGCAAGGTGCATGAGATTGCATGTAGGATTGCCTTTACAATTTCGGGTAGATGTTGTAGATACTACTGTTTATCTAATAAACAGAGGGCCTTCAAGTTCCTTAGATGGTGGTGTTCCAAAGGAAGCATTGACAGGTAAAAAGGTAAACTACTCTTTTTTAAATCCTTTTGGTTGTGAGGCCTTTGTCCATATTAATAAATAAAATAGAACAAAGCTTGAGGCAAAATCAAAGAAATGTACCTTTATTGGGTATGGTGTTAACGATTTTGGTTATCGCTTATATGATTATGAAAATCACAAAATCATTAGGAGCAAAGATGTAATATTCAATAAAAAGGTCTTGTATAAGAATCAATTGCAGGAAAAGAAACAGAAAAAAGAAAACAAGGAATACACAGTTCTTGATGAGATCACTGAAAAAGTGAAGGTGCTTGAAAATAATAATAATCAACAACCACAACAACAGCGACCACCACAACAACAACAGGCACCCCAAACACCTGAAAGTGGTGTTAGAAGATCTACCAGGATAAGTATATCGCTTGAACGATACTCTCCTTCATTATATTATTTATTGTTGACTGATTCTGGTCAACCCGAATGTTATGAAGAAGCAATGCAGGTTGAAATCAAGAAGAAGTGGGAGCTAGCCATGGAAGAAGAGATGGACTCCTTAATGCATAACTAGACTTGGGACTCAGTGATGAGCCCCAAAAATGGATAATTATATGGGCTCATTCAACCTCCTAATTCGACTTAATCCACCATTCTCATTAGTTTATTGCATGCTTTTTATTATATTTATGCTAATAGAGTGAATTGGGTTAGTCATTATGCTAACAAGTCTAATGGGTGCTTTGTGCAGATTTTTAGCCAATTTTGAGACAAAATCAAAGGTTTTAATGAGCACTTGGCAGCCAAATTCGTGGAAGAACAAGGGAGAGGATTTGTAGGAAGGTGTCCCCTTCATTTATGGGCCCTTACCTCGAATTCTCCACCATCAGCTCGGAGTTCAAGGGCCACCAAATCAATTATCACAAGGGCAGTCGAGAAAGTGCTAGTAAAAGTGTTGTTAACTACAAGTTTTGGCAGCCAAGTTCCTAAAGTTTAGGAGGGTTGTTGGGGTCCTCAATTTGTATAAATAAGAGGGCTTAAGGCCTCATTTCAGTTAGTCACTTTGTAGGCAGAAGTTATTTAGTTTGTAGTTCGATTTTAGTCAGTAGATTAGCTTTGCATTTCAGCACATTTTCAAGCTTTCCCTTGTGGACAGTTTTTAATGTAACTCTTCTTTTCTTGCTCAATAAAGATGAATCCAAATTTGCACTAGCTCTAATCTCTCTTAGGAGTTTGTAGCTCTTGGGGTTGGGCCCATCTCAAGTGCCCAGTACCTCCTTTGTTTACCTTTTATGTGTTTTTGCTGCATTCTTAGAATAAAATCTGCTATTTAGATTTAAATCTTGTTTTGTTATTTAGATTGATTTTGATGATTAAAAAGGATTTTTATGTTCAGATTGAGTTGATAGGTTATTAACAAGGAAGAGCTTCAGAAAAAGGCCATCAAGCACCTCTGATTTCACCTCTCCCTCAGTGGGATCAAGAGCTGGGATCAAGGTGACCTTGCTGCCGACAAAAACACAATCTTTGCATCGCCATGCAATCATTAGTGTTCGATTTTTATTTGCAGAAGTTGGTTACATGTTCAAAGTCTTGATTGCTTAGTTTGCATAGCATTTCACATTATTTCGTTGCAAATAAACTGCTGTTCATTTTCCTTGCTGTTATTTAGGTCAAGATAGATAGATCTTGGGTTTGCATAGTCTTTGTTTGGTCAGTTTTAGAAAATTGTGTGCAGATCACCTGTATTACTTCTCTACCTACCCATACTCCATCAAACCCATCTGCTCCATCCCTCAACTCAGCTTCTTGCCTTACGTTTTCCATTTGCTCACATAACCCTAGTTTTTGTGCAACATTGCTTCAGTCCTCCTTGAACAAATCCAACCATCTACATCTGTCCTCAACTCCATCCACCAAGTCCTGGACCACCTCCAACCCTTATCCTACCTCCATACCCACTCCTTCATCTTTCTCCCTCCATCCATCCTCCAAAATCCCATTTCTAAACATCCTGTAGAAAAATTACATACATCCTATAGAAAATCACAGACATCCTGTAGAACCCCTGCAGACTTCCTGTAGAAGCTCACGAATGAGGTTTCTTGATAGCCAAACTCTGTGAAACTCTCTGGAAGGGTGTTAGGGACCCCTTAGGCCCTCTCTGAACCTTCCTGACCTCCTCCAAGCATTTCCTCTCACCAATCTACCTCTGCACATTCAAAAACAGTTAAAGCACATGCATGGTAATTCTAACAACTTATTCAAAAATACAAAAATATGTTTTTTTTTTTTTTTTTTCTTCAGATTCTACTGTAGAAGTAGCTTAGACACATGCATCTCACCTTCTTAGAAGTCAATGGCATCTCTTTCAGTAGCTTGCATCCTCTTTCTTGCATCAGTAGGGCTAGCTGGTAAAATTGGGGTTTCCCAGGGTTTACATTTCCTTTCAGCTTTCCAGTTTCTTTTTGCAAGTAGATTAGCCTTCTTTGAGTTAGCTTTCATCCATCAGTTAAAAAGATTCTTCTGAGAGCTCATAGAATTTGGCTTAAGCTCCTAGCGGACTTGTGCCAGCTGATCAAGTGATAGCTGCGGCAGAGCTAGTACTTGTGCATACAACACCGTCGCTTCCAAGTTTGTTACGAACTACCGGGTTGATAAAATTAAAGAAGGGAGTCCCAGGAGTTGCAGCATTATTGCTGCAATATTGGGGCACACCACTTAGTCAAGTTGCTTGCAGCTAAAACTACATTACAGAATAAATGGGTTTACAGGCTGAAGGAAGAAGATGGAGGAAAACAAAGGTACAAAGCTAGACTTGTGGTGAAGGGGTTTGCACAGAAGAAAGGTATTGATTTTGATGAAATATTTTCTCCTGTTGTTAAAATGACTTCAATCAGAACTATTTTAAGTGTAGTAGTATTTGAATATTTTCATCTTGAGCAGTTAGATGTAAAGACAACCTTTCTCCATGGGGATTTGGAGGAAGAGATATATATGCAATAGCCACAAGGATATGAGGTAAAAGGGAAGGAGAAACTAGTTTGTAAGTTGAAGAAGAGCTTGTATGGCTTAAGGCAGCTCCAAGGCAGTGGTATCTAAAATTTGGCAGGTTTATGTATGAACAAGATTATACTAGATGTCACTTTGATCATTGTGTTTATCTCAAAAGGAAAAATGATGGCAGCTATATTATATTGTTATTGTATGTAGATGACATGCTTGTTGCAGGTTCTAACATGCAGGAAATAAATGTGCTCAAAAGGAAATTGGAAAACTCATTTGCAATGAAGGATTTGGGTGCTGCAAAACAAATCCTTGGTTTGAGAATAACCAGAGACAGGAAGAATCGCAAATTAACATTGTCTCAAAGTGAGTACATAGAAAAGGTGTTGAAAAGGTTTAATATGTAGAATGCAAAACCAGTTAGTATACCTTTGGCTAGCCATTTCAAATTAAGTAAGGAGGCATGTCCCAAGACTCAGGAAGAAATGGCTCATATGTCTAAAGTTCCATATGCATCAGCAGTTGGAAGCCTAATGTATGCAATGGTCTGCACAAGGCTTGATATTACACATGCAGTGGGAGTTGTAAGTAGGCACATGAACAATCCAGGAAAAGAACATTGGATGGCAGTGAAGTGGATTCTCAGGTATTTGAGAGGTACCACAAATCAAGAATTATGCTTTGGTGGTTCAAACATTGCTCTAAAGGGATATCTTGATGCAGATATGGCAGGTGACGGAGATAACAGGAGGAGCACTATAGGATATGTATTTACTGTAGGTGGAATAACTGTCAGTTAAGTTTCAAAAATCTAAAGTGTTGTTGCACTTTCAACAATAGAAGCAGAGTATGTTGCTGCTACAGAGGCTAGTAAAGAAATGATTTGGTTACAAAGGTTTCTGGATGAATTGGGTAAGAAGCAGGAGTTGGGCAGGTTATGCAGTGACAGCCAGAGTGCCATACATCTTGAAAAGAAATCTGCATTTCATTCCAAGACTAAACATATACAACTCAAGTACCATTTCATACGGTCAGCATTGGAAGATGGACAGTTGAAGCTGGAAAAGATACACACTAGCTAGAATCCTGTAGATATGCTAAAAAAAGTTGTAACTAGGGAGAAACTGAGAATTTTCTCAGTTTCAATTGGTCTTCAAGTATGATGAAGAAGATGAGAAACAGTCAGGTCTAAAGGGGAGTCATTGTCTAGCAAATGAAGCAGCAGTGGAGTTGCTATAATCAGTCTCCAAGTGGGAGATTGTTGGGTGTGGAGCCTGATTATCTTCTATTATTCAAAGGTTTCAGCCAGATGTATACCCCAGGAATACTATACACCCCTCCACGCGAGGGGGTGTGGGGGGAACTTGTCCCCCCTGCGGGGGTTGGGGGGGCTAATCTCCCTTGGCTAGGGGGTTCGGGGGCTAATAGTCCCGTGGCGGGGGTTTGGGGGCAGCGCCCCAGAAGCTAAAAATAGATGTAAAATTGCCTTGTAAAAGTCTAGTAATTTCTAGTCAATCTGGGTTGTTCATTAGGTGGATGATATGACGGTAGAAGTTATGTTTAATTTAGGGTTTTTTTCCCTAGAATTCAACCCCTCACTATATATGAGGGAATTGTATTGCATCTATGTAGATTTGTATTCTGAGTGAGGAAGAGAGAGGAGATTTAGAGCGAAGAGGGTGTTACAGTGGATTTGTTGTAGGTTGTATCTCTTTAGTTTGTCGGATAATATAATAAAAGGATTGGTTGTTTCTCTGTGGACATAGCCCAAACTGGGTGAACCATGTATATCTGTGTCTCTCTTGTTTTATACATTTTTTGTGTTTATATTTCTGCAATATTTTATGTGTTCCATTGCTCCGTAATTATAATTTTCTAGAAAATTAATGAGAAGTATGATACCAGTAAGTGGCCTTCTCCATATATTTGTTATAATAACTATTGATTATGACACTTGAACCTATGCACCCTTAAATTATTATTCGAATGTTCGGTTAGGTGCATGATATCAGTATGTGCTTATGAGATTCCATGAAGGAATGTTCATGTTTTAGGACAATTGTACTAACACAATGTATGCTGAGACAATTAATATGCACATGAGTGTAAGTGGGTGTTGGTTGTAGCACTATTTCTAATAACCATGAGTTGATGGAATATTGTTTCATGTTTGGTAAAAGGATAATTTTAAATTTGATAATGCCAGCATAGGTAAAAGTCTGATTTTAATTTTTTGATTCTAGTCTTGGTAAAAGGCAGATTTCAAATTAATAGACTTGATGGTTTGATCCTTGGAACATGTGACTGACATGTGTGAACAGTTGCAGGGAAAAATGCTTGGTATTATCATGATAATATAACAATTGGTTTGTTTATATAACTAATAGTCAGGTGAATATGACAACACGTAGTAAGACCCAATTGCAGCAAGGTAAAAAGGGTAAAAGAAAGGAATTGGATGAGAATTCCTTTGGCTATGTTTGGAAAGTTTTGTTCCAAATGAATGTGTGCTTTGCATGAATACAACTGGTTCTCTTAACCTTTATTTTGTATGGAATTATGAGAATATGTGCTATGTTCATAAACATGTTGATGATTAAATGAGTATATGTAGTGCCATTATATTTGATAAGTTGTTGTCAAGAATCATTATGTGAAGGGATGATTGATTGTGCTTGTAAAAATTGATGAATATATGAATGACATGGTTGGTAATGTTATCTAATGAAATTTCTTGTTTGTGAAAAAACTAATGAGAAAGTTTGAATTCTTGCTATTAATTATTTCTATTATCGTGTGATTATGACATTCATGTGCCCAAGTTTGTATTATTTTTAAGGACTAACTGTGATGTTAGCAGGCACACTAATTACAAATTGGAATCCTTGGTAAAAGGATTGGACATATATTCCATTAAGTGTTGTGCCTTGGGGATGATAAAACACTTAGAAGGTTGGTTGGGTCCATGGGAAACAATGGATAATGAAATGGTAGCCATGAAAATGGCACTTAGGAGGTTCTCTATACCTTGAATTTACTTTAAATGTATATAAATATGTGTTATATTCATCAACATGATTAATTACTAAAGTTATGTTAAGCCATTGTGACTGGCAGGTTCTTGTCAAGGAACATTCATGTAGGAGAATTATGGTATATATGGTATGAAAATATCCTCGGTTGTAGGAGGAAATGATTGGAGATTGTGATATTATGTGTTCTTATTTATGCCCATGTTTATGCTATGAACAGGGAATATTGAAGGATACATTACCAGAATGAAAGTTGTGTAATCTATGGCATGTTGGGACTATTAGGGCCTGGATCTACCTCAGGCTGAAGGAAGGTAGGTGTAGGGTAACATCAAACCACACTTAACCTGGTTGCTAGCCCTACCAGGTCGGGAGAGGGCTCTCTCCTTGTCAATCTAAATTTTGATATTGGCAATTAGGTCTTGAGATGACTTAAATGAATGCTGATTTTAGGCTAGGTATAGTAGCTCAGGGTTTCTGGTTTGATTTTTAGGTTTTGTTTGCTGGATCAATTGGAGAAGGTAGATTGGGTCCGAGAAATCAACTCAGGGATACAGTCATGTTCTATGGGGTGAGGTAGACAAGGGTTTATGTACTAGAAATGGATTAAGATGGTAGATTAAGACAACTGAGGAGTTGAGGAGGGCATAAATAAATTATGAATCCTCTTCAAATAGTTGAAAACATTGAAAACCAAATGCATTCCCAAGACAAAGCACAACAGTGTATTTTGTCCATTCACCTTGATTCATTTAGTTTTAGAAGAGAAAGATGGTTTTAGATACATATAAAACATAAGAAAAACTCATTACAAAGAAGAAACAATACATAAGCTCATTGTCACAAGAATCGCACAAAAATAGCTGTGAAACCTAGTTTTATTCCTTGCCAAACTGCTGATACAAATGTTCAATGAGTGCCACCACTTCTACCAAAGTCCAACCTTTACAAATGACTAAGAAATTACATAATATAGACAAGGAAACCACTCATGCTAGCTATTAGGATCAAATCCATTAGAAGAAGGGTGGTTTCAACCATATCTAAACTAAGAACAAGAATATAGGCAATGGAACAACTTGCCTCTAAAACTTAGGAAACCAAGTTTGAGAAGAATATTCGGCGAAAAATCACATAAATATATTTTAGTCGACGCGTTTTGAACCAACCAGTGTGGTTCATCGTGAGGACAAGTTGAATGAGCAGAACTTGCTATGCAATATAAATAGATCAGGCAAAATATCCCATGACCAAATTTCCAAATCAAGTAATGGCTAAAAAGATAACAGCTAAATTTGACCAGGAAACCAATTCATTACAGTTCAAAACCACTTGGAACTTGATGTATCTACCTTATGAGGTGATTTTCATCAAAATTTACATCAAATACATCATTTACCATGCATACATTTACCTAAACAAGAAGAAAAGTCAACCACTGAAGAAACTGGGCGAAATTTTGAGTTTTAGGCAAAATTGACAAAATCTGCGTGATGCGCAGCGCCGCTTTAGGGAAGATTTTGGAGGCCTTCCACTCATCCAAATTAGTCCCAATATGGGTTGTTGGAAAGCTCCTATCTAGTTTCTGGAACACTTTGAATTTTCTAATTTGTAGTTGATTTGACCCTCCAAAAGTTGATTCTCCAAGGACTGCTTCCTGTGGATCCAAAAAGTGGCAAAGACGGCATTTTTTGGGTGTTTTTTGCCCTTTTGGTGGCCCAGATCTTCTCCAAAATTGATGAAAATTTCTGGGTTGGCTTATTTTTTAATGTTGAATCCAAATATATAAGCCATTTTTCAAGAGGATGCACCAATTCAATGCGCAACGCCGGTGGCGTTGTACATTAGCTGGAATTTCTTGTGTTTCTATTTTCAAAAATGCAAAATGACAAAAAGTTTCCAAAATTTCCTCAAATTTGGTAAGAGGCAACCTCATTAAGTTCTTTACTGAGCTAATGAAGCTTCAGCCAAGATTTTTATTTTATCATGTTCTTTCTTGGCCCTCAAGGCTCTCCTTAACTTAGCTTTTAGCCTCTTTACCCTTGTTTTGCAAATCTTGTTCCGAGTTAAGTAATGATAAGCCATATGGTGAAAAATTCTCTTCTATTTGTTGGCTTTCTCAAGCAACTTCTCAAGGTGAATGTTCACCCTTTCCAACCATGTCTCTCGGTCATTCTCAATTTCTTGCTCAAGGGAGGTCATCTCGATCTTTGCTTTCTTTGCCTCTTGCCTATCTTCCCTAATCATTTGCAGCTCCATAATAGCTTGTTTATCTGTCAATTGTTTATTTTCATGCTCAAGATAGTTGATGATATATCTAGCTTTGGCCACTTTATCATTCAACATATGAATATGATCCTCTTTCTCTTTCAAAATCATGTTTTGAGCTAAGGATGGGCTGTCAAGATCAATTACCTGAGTGTGATGAGGTGGCACATCAGAATCATGCTCCTCAAGCTGAAAATCCCTCTCAACATCATCACAAAGCTTCTCCTCTGTAACCTTTCCTTTTCCTTTGTCAAGCTACTGCAAGATCCTTTCCCTAGAGCTGTCACTTAGGGTGTCCTCCTCAAAATCATAGTCACTGTCCCTCTCTATGTTTGTCTCTCTTGGGATGGTTTGATGAATGGTGGATAATTAGGTTAGGGAAAGATGAGTATGAAAAGAGTTATAAAAGGGAAATAGTGATGGGGGTAAGTGGGTTTTATATGGGAGCTACGATTTGATGGAGGAGTTTAGGGTTCGATAAAGGGGTTAATTTTAATAGGGAAAAGGGGAAAGGGAATATGAGTGAAGTGACATAGGATTAAAGGGTAGGTTTAGGGCAAGTGAAAATAGGAATATTGAGACAAGCAAGAAAATTTTGCAGTGGTGACAAATAAGACAGAAAAACACTATGGTTTTGAGTCTTAGGAGATAAAAATATAATTGAAGCATAAAAACCCTACCTAGGCTCCAAAGTGAGTGTACTTACTTGTTAAGAAGGCAAATGAAGCATTTGGGAGGATTTAAGATGAATTTGTTTGGTTTTGAAGCCTCACTAGCCAATGCACAATGCACTGAGCCCAATGCACAATGCCTACCTGATGTGCAGTGCCAGTGTATTTTTACACAGGAAAAGGTTGCCTGATGTGCAATGCCCCTCTGACGAACAGCGCCGACCCTCTGATGCGCAGCGCCATTTTGTAGACTAGTTTTGGACACCTTTCCAATGTCAAAATTGGGTGTGTGATAGCTCGTTGAAAATCTTGTCAAGTCTACTTTCCAAAACATCTTGAATTTTTCAATTTGGAGCTCATTTTCTCTATCAAAAGTCAAATCTCCCAAGACTGGTCAAAATGTGCAGAATGAGACTCCCTGAATGCAGAGTGTTGTTGCAATCAACTTTTGAAGGTCTTCCTCAACTCTAAATTGAGCTTATGATAGCTCACTAGAAATCTTTGTGTCTAGTTATCATATGACTCAACAAGAAAGTCATTTGGTCATCCCAGCTAGGTGAAATCTTGATTTTCCCAAGGTCACTCTAGAAGTGCACCAATCCTCCTGAGGCCAATGATCTTTTCAACATTTCTCCAAAACCATGAAACCTATGTAAAAACTGAAAGACATTTTTCTTCTTGGGTCAATTATGGACAAAAACCTCTCTCATTGTTGTCAAATTCATCTTTTCTTGCTCAAAAACATAGTTTGAAGAAAACCTATCCCAATATGTGGAACAGGGGATTTGTAGAAATGAAGGGAAATGAAGGGAAATGAAGGGGATGAGGGACTTCTAAATTATTGAGAAAATTTTTGGAAGTAGGGAGGGATGTTAGGAAGTAGGGGAAAGTGGAATTTCAAATATTGAGTGAGGGGAAGGGGTCCAAAAGAGAAAAACACGGGCCTAGCCTAGAAAATTGTCAAATTATAGCAATAAACTAGGGTTTGTGGGAAAATGATGAATTTGAGGGATATGAGTGATGGGAAGCATTTAAGAAGGTATATTAAGGATAGGGGAAGGTGTATGAGCATCAGGATACAAGTTTTGTTGATCATTTGGCCATCCAAGAAAAAGTACTTTCAAAACCCTAAGAGAGGGAAATGGGCCTTACCCAAGTATAGCTAAAGCACGAACAAGGTGTAAAATGACCCATTGGAACCTGAAAGGATGATGACAACTTTTTTAATGATGGTACACTCAGCCGAATGGTGACATGGATCGACACTTCAAAAACTTTGGAAAACAAATCCTAGACCTAAGACCCGGTGATCAAATTTTACTTGAAGACGAAATGACAAAATTTGTCTTTGACACCCTGAGACCACTTTGTAAGAGCATATTTGATCACTGATGGAAGGCTTCAAAGGCTGACACTAACAAGGACACGAATGGATAGTGGAAGGACCATGAACCTAGGATTTTGGTTGTTGATGCATGTATTAAGGTGTGGGAAAGACACTAGAGGTAAGGTTACCTGGTAGAGACAGTGCGGTCTCTTTATGTGCAATACTACGGTTGTGCACATGTTGTATTGTCCAATGTGTATTGTGTATGTGTTGTGTTATAACATGTGTAGTTGGTGTGTTGTGACATGTGTTTTTTTCATGTTGTATAATGTGTATGTGTGTCCGTTGTGTTGTATCATGTGTATGTGTATATATTTTTCTGTACACTATGTGTATGTGTATGTGTTTTGTTGTACACTGTGTGTATGTGTGTTTGTTGTATAATGTGTTGGGACAAGTAGGCAAAGCAAGGAACTGCTGAAGAGAAAATCTCTGGAGCCCTGTAATAGCTTGGGTTCCCTAGAGGATGTAGGTTGAGATAGTAATTTTTGGAGCCCTATAATAGTTTGGGTTCCCTAGAGGCTTTGGGTTGAGATAGTAGTCCCCAGAGCCCTAGAAAGCTTGGGAAGAGACCAATCTTGAGTTAATACTTGTAGGGATAATTTCTGAAGATTTTGTGTTCAAGATTTGATTTTAGCAGCGGATTCTAGACTTCATGGGATAGAGGTGAATCCTTGGTACTACTCTTGAGGGTGGAGGTGTCAACCTCTATATCCCCTTGTTGTTGATTTAAGCGTGGAGGTGTGAGCCTCTGGATTCCCTTATTGTTGATCAGATGTAGGAGTTGTATCATTTTTATTAGTTGGTTGAAGAAAATGTGCATATGCATATATGTGTATATAGTTGTTAATATTGTATCGAGTTCTATTTATAAAGCTCCATAAGAAATATGTTTGTCGTGTTTTCAAAAATTTGTCATTGTAAATATTGTATCGAGTTGTGTTTATAAAGCGCCATAAATAGTATTTTTTCAAGTTTTTCAACAGTTTTGTTTTGTCATAAGCATCATAGAACACCAAGGACGATGTTCCCCCAAGGGGGATGGGTTTGTAACAACTCCGGGTTAAATTTCCATGTAAAAAAATAATGTATGGACATTATAAAAAAGAACAAAACCAAGGTCATGGGATAGGTATTGCAGTTTGAATGTGGAGAAAAACATTAAATTAGGATCCAATTGTGGTTAATTATTTATTGGCTATGGAAATTGGCATTGGAAAGAAGAAAAACATAATAAATGATAAATCAATTATTATAGGCTAGCAAGGACATGTGGCAAAGTGAAAAAGAAATAAAGGAAAATGAAAAAAAATCCACTTTAGCAAGTGGGGAAGATGAAGAGAAAAGAAAATGATAAAAATAGTAAAAGAATATTCATGAAAGAGAAAATGAAGAAAAAATGAAAAAGAAAATAAAATAAATGGGAGAGAGAACATCCTAGCATTGTATTTTGGGGAAAAGAGCATGGAAAGCATGGAAAAAACAAGTAAGACAAACAACACACAAGAAAGAGAGAAGAAAGAAGCACAAGAGGAATTCGATTGGCATACAAGAAGAAGGATTGAGAAATAGCTAGTAAAGGGCAAAAAATAATAGAGAAAAGAGAAACCAGTAGGAGGAATTTTGCAGATAACAACAAGCATGTTTGATTTTTCTTGTTAGCCTTTTAATGCATGGTTCACACATTTGTTTGTGGGTCATTTTTTTTTTGTCATTAGCATAGGATTTTCATGTATTTATATTCATGTATATGATTGTCGTATGTCATTTCTTGGATAGCCATGATGTAGTGAATTCCCTATTTTGGTTGAGCTTTGGATGTCGATAGATTTTGGATGCTAGTTGAGGTGGTCTCAAGTAAATTCCCAAGGGTTAAGGGTGGAGATGGTTTTCTCCTGCAATTCTTAATAAGTGGGTGGAGACAGGAAAATTCTTCTGGGTATGGTGAATAAAATATGAGGCATCCTAGCTTATATTCATTTTGGTGATTTCTAGACGTAGTATTAGGTGAAATCATTGTGACTTTAGGGTGGAGGTGGTTTCTTTTAGATTCCTTGTTTGGCTTTGTTTTGGTTTATCCCATGTAATCCTAAATTTAGGCTTGGAATATAGCATGGGGGTGATTGTTCTAGAAGAAATATTTAGTTTAGCCCAATCTATGGCCGGGTTGTACATGGAAGTCCCTAACTTGGTTGGCACTATGCATATGTTATTATGTGTTATTCTTTAATGATATCAATGAGCATAAATTCTAGTTTAATGTGTGGATTATGTGACTAGTTTTTCATAGTTCCATTATTGTTTAAGTGCATGTTACATGAAGTGCTCTTTTTATTAATCTCGTTCTTGGTTTTGATAGGTTTATGGAAAATTTATATGGATGCATGAACTAATCAGTGTTTTATTGCATCTAGTATGAGAGGGAAGCAATATTTCTTGATGATTTTTTTATAAAACCAATGAAAACAATGAGAAAAATATGCATCCTTGACTTACAATTACCATGTTCACAATATTGGTTCACAATATTTTAGGAATTATGATCTAAGGAAGATGACCTTCCTGGAATGCATCTTAAATAGGTCATGTTGGAATTTTTGTTATAATGATTCTTTTGGGTGGTCTCACGAGTTGAAAAATTGTACACATTTAGGGAACATCCCATTGATATTATGGTAAAAAATTCAAATATTGGGTTGCAATATTTTAGGAGATATGATAAAAGGAATTCAAGCCTAATGAATGCTCCTAAAATCAGGCCTCAAACTAGTCATGTTGAAATTTATGTTATGACTTTTCTTCTGGGTGATATCAGGAGCTGAAAAGTTCTCCACATTGAGGGTAAATTCCTTTGATAATATGGTAAAAATTTCAGATGTTGGGTCGTTATATTTTAGGAGATATGATCAGTGGAAGTTGAGCTTCCTGAATACTCCTAAAATTGTGCACCAAATAGGATTGTGTTGGTATTTTTGTTATAACTTTTCATATATTAATTTCTAGAAGTTGAAACTTGAAACCTAGTGTGGTAAAATCCCACTAATCATCTAGTTCATTTCCCATAACCTGTATTTCTACAATTTAGGATATAGGCACTAAACCATTCACTATATTTGTTTGCATGCAAAGTGTATCATGAAGTTCTTAAATGGTTCAATGATTCATTGCATACAAATTATTTGATGAAATTATCCAATGAGTATGTTGTTTTGTGGATGGATAGTGTTGTTAATGTTATTTCAGTTGATCTAATTCTGCAAGGAATTTGAATAGTTTCGTGCAAGGAATTTGAAAAGTTGCATGATTATGTGGCATGTTTTCAAATAGTATGTTACAAACAGAATAAGTGCAATGTTTCTTAGTTAATCTCACACAAAAATTTTGAAAAAGGTATACAAGAGAAATGTTACTCAAGTATTTGAATACAAAAATATTTGAATAATTTTTTACTTGCAAATTGTTTTACAAATTGTATGAGAAATGAAAATCAAGTTTTCGCAAGTTAGATCCCATTTTCGTAACTGTGTCTTGGAAGTTGGGTCACGTGTAGTAACTCTCAGCTCATATTTACCCTGGTAAGTATGTTAAAATGGGGAAATGTGAGGTGGGGTGTTAGATTTTTCTTTCAATCTCTTGATTTCATCCAATAGTTTTCTATCATGGTTTATGTTGATGGTGATGGACCAGCCAACATTCACGGGATCACCCCGGTATGAAGTCCTAACTAGACCTCACACTATTTGGTGTGGGAGTCCCATCTGGTATGATGGCCTGGTTTCCATCATCTTAAAGATTTGCCTCAACTTTTGCTTATCAGCACAGGAGAGTGGTTCTATTTATCTTCAAGTAGTGAGGTTCGTGTGCCTGGTGATTGCTAGTGTTACTTGTGTCAATGGTTCTTTCACTATAGAGGGAGAGGTGGGAGTGAGTCCCAAGTCAGATTGGAGGAAGCCCCAACTCTGTTAAGAACACACAACACAACAGGACATGCACAGCTTCCGAAGGAGCAGTCCACATGGATGCGATAGTCATAAAACACAATGAAAGATAACACATACAATACACAATGGAGGAGTCCACGCGAGTGCGGCGGTCATTATAGAAAGTTTACATGAAAGGTCTGTCTGATGTCCGGGGAGGTAGCCAACACGGTCATGACAACATTAATAGCTCATACAACTGTTGAATGATTTCAAGTGTTAAAAATAGGTTAAAGCAACATGCATTACATGTGTTCAATATTAGTCTTACAACAATTACAACACATGTGTGAAAATGTGTTGGTCTGTTAGTAGGCTTCTGAATTAAGCGAAAGTTCCCAGATACATCGTTACATCATAAATCACTAACCCTGTGGGTGGGGTGTTGGAGCCACTACTTACTCCTGAAAGAAAATATTACAGACTCTCAAGGCTATGTGGGAGGAGCCGAGGTGAAAAGTCCCTTGCATGTACAAATGAGGGGGTATTTATAGCCAAGGGTGAAACTGACCCTTGTGGTTGTTCAACTTCCCTCATGACTGTTTGACTTTCATGACCTTTGGACTTTACATGAATCTTCATATGACAAGTGGGTCTCTTGGAATTCCACAATAAATTACATTAATTGATAGTATGGACCACATTGGAGATGTGGATGACATGAATCATGACAAGACTTGACATGACAGTGTTGGTACATCCGTGTTGCTGTTGGTGAGCATGTCGAGTTGCAATGTTGTTGGGTGATGGATGTCCTCATGTTGTGTCGCAACTTCACCTCCACATGGCAAATTGTGCGGAGTCTTTGATGGTCATTGGATTCGCTTGTTGTTGCATTCACACGTTTCTCCTTGCTTATATGTTGGCATGCTTGACAAGTTCGTCTGCTCACGAAAAGTGCATGTTTGTCCGTCTATCCGTGTGTGAATACATCTTTGCATGATCATTTGTTTGCGAGCACATATCTTTGCACACATCGTGTGTTCGTCCATTGGAGAACATGTCCTTTTGCATGTACTCCCTTTCTTCATCCCATCCGTCGTCACACCGTGTTTGTTTGTGTACCTATATCTGCAGTCACTGATGACAAGATGACATCAAATCCATAAACCTCCTAGTATACCACGATGCATGATCGTTTCAGATGCAGGTGACGGGGAGAGAAGACAAGGTTGCGAGCTTTGAGCTAGGATGGAGGCTTCGGGCACTACTGATGAAAACTACGCAGAAGTCACTGGGATATGGTGACGGGAAATCTGGATCGACAGTGACTGTTTGCGGGGTCTGGCTCATCTCGAGGACAAAACTACGCAATTTTTTGGAGGAGCAGTCCGGGCTGTGAGAAGGCTAGGTAGCCAAAATCTAAGAAAATTTTGGAAGGAGTGGGTAGTGTGATCCTTGTTATCACTCCAGGAAGCTCTCCTAGGTTGCAGCCCAGGGATGCCTAGTAACATATAATCTTCAATATTTTTCTTTGAAATATTGGAATGGATGATGGCTTGGATCAAGTTGGATGACTATTTCAACTCTGTTTTTACTCAAGACATGCATGAACACCCTCAGCTTTACAAGGCTTTAGACCACTCATTCTCAATAGTTTGTAGATTCAATGGATAGATGGAAAATACCTATTGTACTAGTAGATGCATACATAAACACATATGAATGGCCAGCTACAGGAAGTAAATGAAGTTTTCAAATCTAATTTATCAACACAGAGATAAGATGACAGTTATCTGGCATTAGACACAAAAGAAAACATGAACAATCTGTTCAAGTGCAAGCTTAGAATAGAAGAGAAAATGGAAATTGAACATGTAACAGCAAAAGAAGGTTATATTGCTAGAATGAAGATGAGAAGCTTGAATAGCAAAGTATACACAATCCCCAAAAGTTGAACCCCTGTTACTCTAAATTTTCACTTATTTATAGGCCCTTTACAATGCTCTCGAGCCTTCTGAGGCTTGAGAGGTCTTAATATATCCCCTCTGTCTTTTTAACTGCCTGATGCCATGACTAGGCACACATGGGCTTGGATGTTTCTTCTTCTAACAGCCGAGTAACTGCATTCAAGTAGTTTGTTGCGCTATTTGGTAGCTCGCTTGTGCAAGTAATGTTCCATGATCGTTCTGTTTGTTTTTGTTGTGTTTATCTATTGATGCTCCATGATCGCTTCTATTTCGGGATGCATCGTGCTATGGCCCTTTTTTCTTTCTTTCTGGCCTCTGTTTCCTGGCCTCTGCTCTGTGATGGAATGGCTATCGGGCCTATGAAATCCCTGCAATGGCCCCTTTTCTGTTTTACACAGAGAAACACTGCCATACTATAAACTCCCGCCAAGCTCTGTTTATTTCAGACTTAAAAAGTCCTTAAACACTGTCTATTCCCCTATCGGGCCCATCCTTATCGCTATCGCAAGTCGCTAATGGCTTGTTCCCAGTCTTCCCTTTGTATTTGGAAATATGTTAAAAACACTGGAAATACATGAAAAATTGGCTTCGGCGGACCTGAAATAATATATATTTTCATTCCCGAACCCCATCAAGTCTGGGTCTTATCGCATATTGCAAGTCAATCTGGTCCCGCTCCAAGGTTCCCCTTTGTATTTTATAAAATACGTCAAACTGCGAAAATGCATTTAAAATGGCCTTTCTGTAGATTTGAAATCTTATGGAATTATATTTAGAATACCATCGGGTCCGGTTCATCGGGTCGCACATATACATGTGCGTAGGCCCCGCTCCATGGTGTTGCTCCGATGCGATATAGCGATGCGATCTGATCACAATTGCATATCGCTCATGCCCCAGGCCATTGATAGTGCTCTTCGTTAATCTTCGATAGCAATCCTACGATGCGATGTGGGCCATCAACAATGTAAACTTTGAAACAGGAACTGATATTGTTACCCGTTTCGTAGAGATAGTAAAAAAGTGACCTGATTTTGAAAAGGGGTGATGCAGAACACACATGTTTTTTTTAGAGCATAGTTTTTGGCACTTTAATTTTTTTATGTACATCACGTTTTAGAATGGTAGTGATTTTCATGCTGATTTAAAAAAGTGAGCATTCTGCATCACACTCCTTTTTTAAAAGCCCTGTTTTTTGGCTTTAAATTTTTTAATGTATAAAATGTAAATAATTATTTAGTAAATTTGATAATTTTTTAAGTGGTCATTTTCTTCACATTTTCTTGTTTTTTATTTTAATTTTAATTTTTTTTCGTGAGGTTTTTATTGTTTTGCATTTTTAAATTAGAAGGTCGATATTTAGACTTTTCGATATTCTACATATTTATACATCCTTAATTAATTTTTCAATCCACATGAAATAATTGTTTCTAAAAAAACAATATTTTTTAACAATGGACATAAAAATAACAATTTTTAACATAAATATAACTAAAAAACTACACGTTTTTATAATTTTTTGCTAGAATTGACATGTCAAAATTACAATTTTTATACGATAATTTTAACTAAAAATGGTTAAATAATAGCATTTTCTATGAATTTCATGTCAAAAAAATAATAAAAATCACTTTTTTTTTCAAAAAATAATGATTAACTTAAAAATCAATGCAAAAATCACATATTACCAATATTGAACGTATAACAACCCTAATTGAGTGTTTATTCTTCTCATAAAATGTCAAAGCCAAAACATTTCAAAGCTTGATTTACAAGCATAACTTAAATTTAATCAACAATGTCATGTAATCCAAACTCTTCGTCCTCTAGAGTTTCATCATTGTCCTCTTCCACAATATTTTCTATTTCATTTTGTTCATTTTCCTCTTCTAATGGGTCTTTGATGTCTGCGAAACTCCCAATGTATGTCTTTCCAAACATTCCATGTAATGGTGGTTGGGGTTCCTTTGCCTTTTTTGCCACACGTGATTCACTAAAGTCCCCTTTCTTCAACCCAATTTCTTGCATTGCATCTGGAAGAAATTGAAGAGCATTAATTCTTTGCTGAATGAAATTGCACTGTACTGGATCTTTTTCAATTGCAATGCAATTTCTTCCTTTTTGAAGGCAACATGCTAGTGTTGTACCTAATTATCAAGCACAAAAGAAATAATGAACTAAATTAGTACAATGACATATTAATTAAAAAAATAACATATTGAAATTCAATTCCATATAATAAAACTTACCTGAGCCAGAAAATAAATCCAAAACCCAATCTCCTTCATTTAAACAAATGTCTATAAGATAGTTAATCAATAATTGTGATTTTTGATAAATGTTAACTATCTCTCCTTTTGCTTCTTTGTCTTCATATGTTAGTTTTCTCACAACAGCATCATAACTCAGTATTTGGCTATGACTCTTTATGTCTACCTGATTAAAAATCATAGACATATGGCTATCATCTTTTGCCCAACTATCAATATGAATGAACTCACAATCATTTATAAATTGTTGATCTTCATTGTGAAGAAGATTTGAATTTTCCCTGTAACATGAAATAGTAAAAGTTCAATTAACTTGTACATAAATAAATTTTTCAACATTAATCAAATATACAATTTAAACGTCTTACCATGTAAGCTGCATCCTTGAATTTGTTTTCCCCTTGAAGCTTGACAATATCATTGCCAATTGTGTGTCTGAATGAAATGTCACAAATCTCCATAATGGTGATGAGGTGACTTCTACAAATCCCGCAACCACTTTACTAAAAGCTTGATAAGTATAAGTGTCATTATCATAGTCAATGTTTGGAATATTGAAACCATGGGGAATATCTGCAATGACTAGGGCATAATCCCTTTTAGGTATGAGTTTAGCAATGTCTTCACAGTCGCCTTGTATTACTTGATATTGAATAGTGTCTAGCCCATTCCAAATGAAATGATTAAGAGTTGGATCAAGTTGAATATCCTTAATACGTTGCTTCCTCAGTCTTTCGATCTTTATTTTTTCAATAAAGGTTTTGAAACTATCTGGCACTCCATTATCATCCTTCCTCATCTTTTATAAAATAAACAAATATATGTGTAAGTTATAAATTAAAAATAGTACACAGGTGAATAAAAATGAATGTATAAATCAAGATACCTTTTTAAATGCAAGATAAAAAGCTTTTAATGTTGATGTAGAACCTGAATCTGGATAGTTGCGTACGACATCATCCCAACTATCTTCATTCAACAATCTAACCATTTGTTTTTGAATTTTCATGTAAACTTTGTGACTGCATAGATAAAGTAACAAAAAGTTAATATAATGATATGTATAACAAATACTACCAAGAACAACATGTTTTATTTAGAATATAATTATAATCTAGAAATAAATAAAAATATTTCAACAAACTTACTTTTGAAATTCTTCACACATTTCCTCCAATGATAATTCCCCTGACCTCACACGAGATAATATTGTTTTGACAATTTTTTCATCTTTCACTCCTTGCATCGCCCTCCAAGGTGTGATAGTCATATCGTCTGGAAGATGCTTCATTTCAGGAGCTAATTTACTATTTCCACATATGAATGGCTTAGACTTTTTGACCTTCTAGTTTTTAATGGCAATGTCTTCCCACATGCTAAAAATCTCATCAATCAACCTCCAAACATCTCCAGTTCTAAATGCCAATTGGAAAATGTTATCAACACCTCTAAATAAATCACTATGTTTGCTGCCTTTTCCACCTTTTGAATTGGTTTTCTCTTCAATTTGATATCCTATTTCCATACAACATTCCTTTCGGAAATCTGCAGTAACTTTTTTCCTATCCCCACCACATTTTTCTTCAAATTCACTATGAATAAATCTAACCCTTTGGATGAAATTCATAGACATCCTATATTCATTATCTGAATTATGATCCCATGCCACTAACTTTGCTTCTGTATCAGATAAACCAGCGTAAACGATACATTTCATTGTTTCAAAACGTGGGTTATTAGGATATTCCTCCATCAATTGTCTTTGAGCTTCTACAAAATGGTTCCCCCCAAGCACATAATAATTGTATTCAAAACATTTTGACTTATCAAATGCTTCTTTGTTGGAAACTTGAAGTGGATCAACAAGAAACACATAACTAACCACATGAGCATATGGATTGTACCTCATCAATGTCTTCAAGTTGTGAACATGCAGATGATGTGGCTTTCTAACTTGATATTGACATTGTCCTTCACTTGCTTTATAGGTTCGCCTGACATTAAGCTGAAATGTGCGACCACCATCAATTAAGTTTCTCTTTGTCAAGTTCTCTCGAATGACATTTTGTTTTGTTTTGATAATGCCATCTTCTAAATCAGCTCCTGGTGTAATGATTTCTCTACTTTCTTTTGAAGTTTCACTAGGTTCTTGACTGCTGGTAATGACTGCTTCAAAATCATCAACTTTACTTTTCTTGGTCATAACATTCCCAACAGAGTTATTCTTGGGCATTGTTACTTTTGGATTTTTATGGCTCTTCTCAGTTCCAATGTCATCTTCAGTAATGACAACATATGTTTCATTGTCAATTTCAACTTCATTGTTCTCAAAAATAACTTGTTTACCCTTGCTAGATTTATCCACCAGAGACCTTTTTTCTGATTCTTTGGATGTAGTTTTGTAGCATTATCAATTACTTCATTTTGCCTATTTTCCATATCCTCTTCTGACAATGAGTAAAAACTGCTGACAACTTTCATGATATCATTCTCAATGAAATGAATGCCTCCAAACCTAATTGAACAACTTTCAACGAAATTCTGCCAAACAAAATATCATATGTCAATAAAAAACAAAGTTAAAAAATATAGCGAGACACTTTCAAAAACGCAAAATACAAATATAAATAACAATACTTACGATGTTTTGTGTCATCTCATTTACGATTTGACTACACAACTTTGTAGATACCTCTCTCGTGTCATACAATGAATATGATAGTTGGTATTTAACCCTTTCATGTGACTTGGGAGCTTTTGTAAGTAGGTAAACAACTTCAGTGTCCGGTACCGAACACATATCTACAACTCTTCCCATCACCTCAAAAATTCCATTATCATTCGGTATATCGATATATAGATATATATTCACATTTGCGCTTTCTCTTTCTTTCACATACCACCTTCTTGATGGAAATTTCACCTCTTTCGAATTCTTCCAGTCTGAAATCATCTTCTTATCACTTGAGGCACTTGAAAGATTTGTAGTCATGAGCTCAGGTGGAGTTCATTCACCAATGTTTCTTTTAGATGCACCTTTATGAGTCTTTGGTAAAAAAAGATTCACTGAAATTCGCTTTGATGCCATTTTCCTGAAAAATAGAAACACATAAATCAGTGAATAATAAAAACATATTAACTTAAATTAACAACGAAAATATATCATAAATTTTAATCAACAATCGCCCCACCCACCGCCCCTCATATTCCAAAAGGACATGCATTAACATTCCAGTGTAAAAAAGTAAATCACGGATAAAACATTTTGCTCGGGCGCCCTCACCCAACCCCCCCCCCCCCGCATGGCATGGGCACCCTCAACCACTCACCCCCCCCAAGCATGCCAACCCCCCCACCCCGGTGGCCCCGACACCCTCACCCGCCCCACCATCTGGGCGCCCCAGGCCAACCCCCACAACCCTCCCCGGCCCGAGTGCCCTCACCCGCTCGCCCCAACTCTCCCTACTGCCCCCCCGCCCCAACCACCCGCCCGCTCGCCTGGCCCGGGTGCCCTCACCCGCCACACCCCACCCGACGCCCTCACCCACCCCTTCGGGCGCCCTCCCTACCTCTCCCCCAACCCGCCCACCCCGTACCCCCTCACCCGCCCGCCCTCCACACCCTCACCCGCCCACTCCAACCCTCCCGGCGCCCTCACCCCTTCGGGCACCCTCACCCCTTCAGGCGCCCTCACCCACCCCCCCGCCTGGTGCCCTCACCCACCTGCCCGCCTCACCTGAACCCCGCTCCGCCCGGGCGCCCTCGTGCAGGCGCTCGCGCCCCCGCCCAGCAGGTAGGGCGATTCCAGAATCACCTGCCTACCGGGCGCGGGCGCGGGCGGCCCGGGTGGTGCCTGGATGAGGGAGGGCGCCCTCGTACAAGCGCCACCCGAGCCGCCCGCACCCCCGCCCATCAGGCAGGGCGATTCCCAAAATCGCCCTGCCTACCAGGCGGGGGTGTCGGCGGCCCGGGTGGCGCCTGTACAAGGGAGCCGGAATCGCCCTACCTACCGGGTGGGGGCGCGAGCGGCCCGGGTGGTGCCTGCACGAGGGCACCATCTGTCACGCACCTACACCTGCGGTAGTCTTTCAACCGCTTATAGCGAGGTGTGGCACCACCGAACACTTTCTTTTCACCAATAATTATGTTCATGGACTACGCTTAATTCACTTTCTCCTACTTAGTTTGTGTTTCGAAACCAAGTATTATTATGTGTTTAGCCTTTATACCAATGAACACCCATACTAATTCATTATCAACAACAATTATAAACGAAGAAGACAATTTCACAGTATAAAGGGAGGGGCAACTGCAATATGAGTCTGCCTGAATCAATATATTATATAATCTTCACTTTTACAATGTACAAGCTAAATCTTGGGAAACCCCAAATTTACACTTAGTCAATTTTCTCAACTTCGGCAAACTCGGTTGCCCAGCTTGTCGGCACCTCCGCACGGTCGTCGCACGACTCTCTAACCCGTCGTTCACCTCGTCGCACATCTTCATCGGTTCGCTCTTCGTTTGGTCGCAAACGCCCAAACCGTGTATCCCTACCCACACGCAGTCCCGCTTGCCAACTCTTGACAAACGCCCAAATTGTATGAACAGCGCGTAGTACTGCCTACCCAACTCTACGACCTCTGGTTCCAACCTTCGTCTCACGATCGTGTCGTTTGCCCAACTTGGGCACGCCTCCAAGTCGCCACACACGGGCGCCTCAACCCGAGACACACTTCCGTTCACAACCCAACACACCAACAAGTCTTCGTGCACACTTGCACGATGGCCGGACGCTCACCCGAGTCGCTAAGACACCCACGCCAAGTCATCCCACATTGCGGGTGCCACACACCCGTGCGCGCCCTCACCCAACCCCAGGGCGCTTCTGCCCGCACCTTCACCGCCAACCGCGCCTTACCGTGCAGCCTCGCCCAAGAATGGGCGCATGTGAAATCTACGCCTCCTCCTCTTGGACTTACGCACTAGAAATATGTGCCTCCTTGCCTCAACGAAGATGTATGAGCGAGTTGAATTGATGACAAATGCCTCCCAACGTGCAGCAATATATACACAAGCTTGGGGCCAAGTTTGGTTGCCCAGCCGACTTGCCCAACGCCTTGCACACCCCTTACTTCATTGCAAAACACTGTCGGCTTTCCTTCCCATCATAGGTCGGCCTCTAACATATCGTTCATGCTCCATACGCATATAAACAAGCTCCCTTCCTCATATGTGCGTGTAAGTGTCGTCGCATATCGTCGTATCACTTGTCGCACAACCGCAGGTCGCTCTCCAACCGGCGCTCGTTCATGGTCGCTCGTCACCCGAACGCGGTCGCACTTCGGCAGAACCGCAGGACGTTACATCCTCCTCCACCTGAAGTCATTATCGTCCTCGACAACATACCATCTCAGTAGCCATCCGCCAAGATCATCAATATCCATGATGTCAACTCCTCCACATACTGCAACCATCTCTGCATCGTATATAGAACCACCGTCTCCACCATGTCTCGCCTCGGCAACCATCTGTCACTAAGATCACCATACCAAGGTATACACCTCATCGGTATGTCATACATCAGAGATCATCTCAATCCATGATCATCGACCACCCTGTCACAATCTCCACATGCTACTCCCCATCGTGGAAGGCTGGTCCCTCCATCCAAGCTACATGCCTACTGCAACATCTCGTGTCGACCTCATCATGTGTCATCATGTGAACCACTTCCATGATACTCCAACAAATGCTAACACATCTCTGCACATTGTTAACCCCCATGTTTGAACTAGTTGGGTGATCAGTCCAACTGTCATGCTCAAACCATGAGAATGCATATCCTCATGTCACCATCAGTCGTTTCTCAAAACATCCCATCACATCCTCAACTCGATCAAGAATCCATCTCCATAAAAGTGTAAGCCATGCTCAGGTCCATGAAGTAGTCCCCATCTCATCTGCAACATGTTGTCCATGATGTTTAGTTTCAATGTGCTACATGAAATCAGCCACATCTATCCCAACATCATCATCCATATGTGTATCTCCTCCATATGAAGAGACCATCTCATCAAACTCCAACTCTCGATGTGCCACATCCATGTCCATGAAGCAACCTCCATCATATCTGCAATGTGCCATCCCTCAAGTCTGCCATAGAAACAAGTATACACCTGTCTCATCTATCCATGTGCTGCCCATGATCATAGATCAATCAGCTCCCATGTCAGAAGGTAGTTGAGTCTCGGCTCAACTCATGCCCAAGTTTTGCCACCAAGGCATCAACATCATCATAACTCCATCACTCCAAAGTGTCTCATATCGATCCTCCACATCAAGTCACTCTTTCAAGCCATTCCCATACATGTACTTGAAAGTATGCACCCCATCCTGCATCAAAGTCTCTGACCTCAGCTTCTCAATGCATCAAATCCTCTAAGTCCACCATATATGAAGTCCCTAAAAGTCACAACCTCGTGTCATCATGAGCTCCATAAGCCATCCCCAAATAACATCTAGCAAGCATACAAGTCTCGGCCCAAAGGTCTCTGCAAGATTCCTCAGCTCTCCATGTAGTAGGAATGCTCTATAGTCTGCTCACAACTCCATCCAAGTCCATGGCCTTGTTGTACAAGAGTGCACAACCTCTCCATCCATTCATAAGTAATAAGTCTCCATGTCACACTAGCAAATCCACCTGCACAACATCCCTGCCTTGGCACTTCTCATTGGATGCCTATAAGTGACACCCCTACAAGTGCTCTTGCATCATGTCCCTGCATAAGACTGCCATGCTCCATGTCTCCAACCTGATGTCCATGACTAAGTTGCCCATGTAGTCCAACCAAGTAGACCCACCACAACAATCGGTCATCTCATCCAAGTCTGCTATCTTCGGTTTAGTGAACTCGGTCACCCAAACATATCATCATCTTCATGAGTCCCTCCCATCATAGCTCCCCACTGAAGGTTCCACCAAGACTTGCTCTTGGTCTCGGCCATGAGAAGTCCACCCAAGCATCATCATACCCAAGAGTGTGCCCTCCAATCTGTCCATGAGCCATGTCGGGCACTTAGCCAAAGTGACTAAAGCATGACCCAATCCTCCACAACAATCATCATGTTCCTCCCTTGTCACAGGCCTTTGCACCTTTCATCATAAGGTCACAACAACCCCAACAAGTACTGCAACAATCAACAATCCTTGCTCTTCATCATCATCATGAGGTTCTTCCAAATGAGTATCCTCATTCATCCATTTCTGCAAACTGCACGATCCTGGTCCAACTTGATCAATCTCAAGTTCATCCTCCATCATAGTCATATCTGCAACATCCTCAATCATCACGGCTTCCACTTCCTTGATAGCACAATCTGCAACTTCATCTTGCTCCATTGTCCATCCAAGTTGAAGAAGTTCGTCTTCAACATTGTTTTCCAAGACTTCAAGCTTCTCTCGAATTCGAGGATTCTCTTCTTTCAACCTCTTCAACCTATATAAGGTAAACAAGAGCTTCCCTTTGCATTCTTCCAAACCTACCATGCCTTGTCGTTTAGCTTGGTCCAAGCACTATGCTTCACCTCTGCCAAACTGGTTTACCATTCACCAACTTCACTAAGTCCCATGCAACCATGAACCGGCCCTTGTTCCACTTGTATGTGAAACTAGCTTCCTTCACCTGCAAGCACCTGCTTCCACTGTCACTTCGTCACGAGCAACCTTGCTCTAACACCAACTCCAACCGAGCTCTGATACCCATTGTCAAGTTGTGTATCAGCTTCAATGCTTCAACACCCGAACCTGTTCACGGCTCTGATACCAACTCACGATAGTGTAGTGGGATCAGCACTTCTTCATCAACCTGGATATCAGCTCTGATACCACCTGTCATGAAGTGACAGTGGGATCAGCTTCGTCCACAAATCCCCTCTGCACTTCACCAGCTCTGATACCACCTGTCACGCCCCTACACCTGCGGTAGTCTTTCAACCGCTTATAGCGAGGTGCGGCACCACCGAACACTTTCTTTTCACCAATACTTATGTTCGTGGACTACGCCTAATTCACTTTCTCCTACTTAGTTTGTGTTTCACAACCAAGTATTATTATGTGTTTAGCCTTTATACCAATGAACACCCATACTCATTCATTATCAACAGCAATTATAAACGAAGAAGACAATTGCATAGTATAAAGGGAGGGGCAACTCCCTACAATATGAGTTTGCCCGAATCAATATATTATATAATCTTCACTTTTACAATGTACAAGCTAAATCTTGGGAAACCCCAAATTTACACTTAGTCAATTTTCACAACTTCGGCAAACTCGGTTGCCCAGCTCGTCGGCACCTCCACACGGTCGCCGCACGACTCTCCAACCTGTCGTTCACCTCGTCGCACGTCTTCGTCGATTCGCTCTTCGTTTGGTCGCAAATGCCCAAACCGTGTATCCCTGCCCACACGCAGTCCCGCTTGCCAACTCTTGACAAATGCCCAAATCATATGAACAGCACGTAGTACCGCCTGCCCAACTCTACGACCTCCGGTTCCAACCTTCGTCTCATGATCATGTCGTTTTCCTAACTTGGACGTGCCTCCAAGTCGGCACACACGGGCGCCTCAACCCGAGACACGCTTCCGTTCACAACCCAACACACCAACAAGTCTCTGTGCACACTTGCATGATGGGCGGACGCTCACCCGAGTCGCCAAGACACCCATGCCAATTCATGGCACATTGCGGGCGCCACACACCCGTGCACGCCCTCACCCAACCACTGGGCGCTCCTGCCCGCACCTTCACCCACAACCGCACCTTACCGTGCAGCCTTGCCCAAGAATGGGCGCATGTGAAATCTGCGCCTCCTCCTCTTGGACTTGCGCACTAGAAATCTGTGCCTCCTTGCCTCAGCGAAGATGTATGAGCGAGTTGACAAATGCCTCCCAACGTGCAGCAATATATACACAGGCTTGGGGCCAAGTTTGGCTGCCCAGCCGACTTTTCCAACGCCTTGCACACCCCTTACTTCATTGCAAAACACCGTCGGCTTTCCTTCCCATCATAGGTCAGCCTCTAACATATCGTTCATGCTCCATATGCATATAAACAATCTCCCTTCCTCATATGTGCGTGTAAGTGTCATCGCATATCGTTGTATCACCTGTCGCACAACCGTAGGTCGCTCTCCAACCGGCACTCGTCCACGGTCGCTCGTCACGCGAACGCGATCGCACTTCGGCAGAACCGCGGGATGTTACACCCTCCCTCATGCATCCGCCACCTGGGCCGCCTGTGCCCTCGCCCGGCAGGCAGGGCGATTCCGGGAATCGCCCTGCCTGCCGGGCAGGGGTGCAGGCGGCCGGGGTGGCGCCTGCACGAGGGCACCCTCCCTCGTGCAGGCGCCACCTGGGCTGCCCGCGCTTCCGGAATCGCCCTGCCTGCCGGGCGGGGGCGCGGGAGGTCTGGGTGGTGCCTGCACGAGGGCGCCCTCCCTCGTACAGGCGCCACCCAGGCCGCCCGCTGTTACAAGGAAAAGTGTCTATGCAGAACTGCTAATCCCACCCTTAGAAACAAACAAAGTAAAACTACTTTTGTTTTCCTTTATGAAAGATAGATGAGAGAATAATAAAGGAGACCAACCTCTGTCTTGCGCTTGGTTCCTTGTTCGATTCCTCTCTCTTCTGATAGTCCTTTGCTACTTGCTTTCTTGTATACCTAGCTTCACAGAGTACCTATAGAATCAAAGCAGCATAGCACTATACGAGAACATGGATCTATTATCATAAACAATCTAGGATCATATGTAAATTGACCATACAAATGCACAAAACATAAATTACACAAGAGTATGGAGGAAAACTTGAATAGCTTTATTAATAATCAAGAAAGAGCCAAGAGAGTTACAACCAGTTGCTCTGACCCAGAATCATCCTCTCAGCAAGTAAGCCCTTCTTCACCTCATGCAAAGCTTAGATCACCCAACACTATGATGTTGCCTCGAGAAACTAACAGCAATTCCTTACAAGATGCAAAAGTCTAGCCTCTGGATCTCTGGGATGAGGGATCCATATATAGATGTCTATAAGGGAGATGAGTTAGCTTGTGATTTGATTAGTGTCTTCCCTCTGGTAGTTCTTGCTTCCACTTGGAGATTGATGATCTCTTACTCATCCTTGGTCGAATTCGGAGAGGCAAGTGTCACAGGAGAATTTTCTGGAAGATTCCATGCTTCTCCACCTCGCAGATTGACACTGCCATTTGTCTCTTCTCGCCCATTGCACCCCATAGAAGGGATTTTTGAAATGCAACACACCCACTGAGTGTACTTAGGTGAGATGCAACGCACTTTGCCTATGGAGCAGGTGAAATGATCCTGTTTTGACCAGTTATGAGTAGTTTTTCATGGAGAAATTCTGGGAGAAGCTGTAATCAGTTGACCTTGTTCCTTTAGGGGTTGGAACAACACTTTTAGGGACTTAGGAGCCCTTGGTTTATGGACATTTTATGCTTGGAGTTGCAGTGCCCAAAAATGTCTATAACAGTTGCCCCCTAAAGCATGAGGTCGTTAATCTTTTTTGATGTCGGGTGAAATGCTTTATCATGAGGATCCAAAGTTCTTTCAAGCTGGAAGGAGACCTGTAATAAGATACAATACAATACGTTATCTTCATAATATTTTCATGATCTAGCTGAGGCGGGCATTCCCATGCTCAGCTTTATAAATTCATTTTCATGTACATAGGACAGACAATCGTCTAAGTGTAGACTGATGATTCTGGTAGAGCCATCATCCCTTTGATTGGATGATTATCTGTGCAGCAATGATGTACATTTGATGTCTTTATTTTCCTGAATATATATCGCAGCCCGGATGGATGAAACTAGATCCGGGGTCTTCAATCTCAATTGATCTTCACTCAAAGTACAAGTCGATCCATGTGAGAGATGTTCTGGAGTCAAACATGGAAAGACATCGCCTGATTATCAGCCAATGATGTAAGCTATTAACAGGCGCGAGAGGAATCATCGATAATGATAATGACCCTCAAGGTACTGCAGTACAATTCACGTGGTGTGAATAAAGGACTTGGCGTCGAACACCATGCAAAATCTTTCGGTCAAAGGCCATTGATGTAAACCTGTCGCCGGAAGTGAGAAACTTGCCATTGAGGCATGCAAGCTTCAAAGTACTGAAAGGGGTGTCCCTAGATCGACTTCTTGGATAATGAGCTGATGTCGACAAGAAGCGATCCGTCATAGGAGGGCTTTAATGAATCCCACATCAATGACATGGAACGGAGCAAATGATTTTAATGGAGGTGAAAACTGTCTGGTGATATAAGGTTCAGGGTGGCGGTCATGAAAGAATGGAGTGTAAATGTATTGCAACGGGTGAGACACAGGTGAATTCTCTGAGTGACTTCTCTTAAACATACCGGAGACACTGACATGATCATGATGGATTGGTAGCATTAACCCCAAATGTGGATGGTGTGATGTGACCATGGTGATGTGACCGGTGAATGAAACAACCCAACCTGACTTGGATGCGGAGTGAAAGTGTCATGTTCAAGAGCGACTTGCTACCAATAAAGTTTCTTCAAGTTTTCTTCCCAATTTTTCCCCAGTCATTGCTGACTAGTACCTCTTTATTTTTTTCAAGCTTGAGGAGGATAACATATGCTTTTTCTATAATTTGCCCTTCGGGCAAACCCATCGCTATGTTTTAACAAGCCTAGCGATAGTGAAACTCTTTCTTGTCTGCTAGCCTAGCGATAGTGAAACTCTTTCTTGTCTGCTATGGACAAGTTTGTCGCTATTAGGTTTTAACGAGTTTAACGACAAAGATAACTCGGTCCTTTTCAATTTTAGAGAGTCTGAAAAGGGACGTAAAGGAAACTCCAAAAATCCTTTTTCGTCATCTAATCCCTTAAGTCCGAAAAAATATAAAACAATACAGAAGGGATGAATTTTTGATACTTTTAACTAGCCGAACAAAACAAGCGCTCGATCTTTTTGTGTAATAATCCCTCAGGTCCAAAAAGACTAAAATCTAGAGGGATAGCACTTCCGGTCCCTTTAACAAGCTGGAGAGGCCAATGGCTCGGAAATCTTTTCATATTTTACGAGTCAGTTGAAAAGAGCTTAAAGGAGACTCGTTTTTTGAGGAACGAGTGATAAATTTGGGTAGCAGCTGATTCCAGGTAAGGTTTGGAATTTCCCAATCACGGCAGTGTTACAAGGATGGCTAATAGGATCACTCTTCGCAGCTATTCCTCAAAAGGGTTAAACAATCAAATGGAGGTGAATGATCGGCCAATACAGAGTGGAGGCGATGATGAGAACACGACCAAGGCTTTAAAGGCTGAAGTACTACATTCACGATGGTTATTTACCGGAAATTGGTTCATTTTTTATTGAGCTTAAATGCTGGGGGAAACATTTGCTCATTGCTTATGTTTATTTTTTAACGAGCATGAAGTCTGCGTTAAAACTGCTCAATATATCCAGTCGTATAATAAGGATGTCTCATATATAAAAACGGCAATTTTTCAAATCTTTGACCCACATCCTTTCTTTATGCAAGTTAGGAAACGACCAATCCTACGAGTTTAAAGGGTTAGAGGACCTACAAATTTAAAAAATAAATGGTCGCTCTTCGCTTGCATGCCAAAAGGTTTGCATGCCCCCAAGTATAAAATAGATTTTCAAGGTCACCCTTCAATCTACCAACAAAAACATTTGTTTTGTCGGGAAAGGTTTACCTCTTTCAGGTTACCAAATATTGTTTTATTGGCACCGCAAACAAAACACTTCTTCGGTGATGCCTACCGAAATAGACAAAGGTGAATGGCCCAAGCGCCTCCACTCACATAACTTTGACAAGAGAATCTTGTTCCAGTCCAACCCCCTTTTCCAATTACGAACGGGAGTGTCAGACTAGTCATATTTCTCTCGCAGAAACCTATCCTATACTTGAAGTTTTCCTGCCGAAGCAAATCAGGGTGCATGCCCCCTGGGTTTCAGTCATGTCCCCCGAATTACTCGCGCTCATCAGGTGGACGGACTGGGGATTAATGAGACATTCCTTGCGTGAAAAGACCATTCATGGATGGTATATGACTATTTGCTATGCGTGAACCGGGGAATGAAAGCTGGTCTACGAGCTTGACCACTCTTCCTTCGTGCGGAAAACACATTACTCTAAAGAGTGATGAGACAATGGCTCCCATTCAATAAATATAGTCTCATCCAAGGAGTAGATTATAATCCAGGGGTCCTTGGACTACCATTACGTTCATGTAAACGGTTTTCCCTCTCAATGTTATGGGCACATTGGGAAGGATCCCTAACGGTCGACTGGTTCCTTTGTCAAAGCCTGTTAGATTTCTCATCTCAGGCAAAAGCGATGGCGAACCAAGCACTTTCCAAGCAGTCGAGGAAATGATACTCACAGAAGCCCCTTCATCTATGATGGTACCGGCCATAACCATTCTATATATTTGAGCAATGATTCGGAATGGTACACTAGCTGGTAAACAGGGTCTGCCTAGCTGATTCCAGTCGAAGGAAACAACTAGGTTGCTTGGAGGTGGGACCGAATAGACGGCCGGGTATGACTCTGACGAACTTCCTTCCTGCGGTAAAGGAATGGGTAAATTGCCCCCATGTCCATTGGAGTCTGTGTTTACGAAAAGAATTTGGACGGTATCATCCTTGTTCTCTTCAGTGACTGTATCATCTGAAGATGGAACCTCTGAAGGCAAGATCGGTTCAACTGCGCCTCGACCTTTTGACTTTCGTCTGGTATGGGTTCAGATGGTTGATCTTCAATGATAGATGTTTCGGCCGACCACCTGGGTGGGTCAACCGGATTTTCAACTAGTGACGGACTTGGCAAGAGTTTTTAATATCCAGGAGGAAGTTGTAACAGTGAAACCAGACGATCGTCCAAAACTCTTTTAGCCTCATCTAAGAAGGGACAACGGTGGACAGCGTGATCACCTTCACACAGTTTACAAGGAAATTTGCACTTTCCTTTTTGTCCAGGGGCTTCACTTTCACTAGTCGACGGTGTGCTTTCAACATGATCATCAGAGGTTGACGACACCGGGTTGTGCAAATGAGGAGACCAGTCCCTTAAGATACGAGGGATGCAGGGACAATCTCTATGATAGTGGTCTCCTTTGCAAATGACACATGGAGATTTAGGCCTGGTCGGTGCAATGTGCAGATTTTCGCTAGACGACACTTGGTTGCCCCTTTTTTCCTTTGGCTCCTTCTTCTTCTCTTTCTTCTTCTTTTCCTTCTTCTTCTCAAGTACTTGATTTTTGGCCTTACCAACCTCATCAAGTGAAGAGGAAGGAGGAGAGGAAGAATTAGACGAAGTAGAGAGTTGGGGGGTAACTCTGGAATTGTCTAGTTGCTTACTCGATTGTTTAGGAATTGCGGTGTTCTGAACGACGAGGTTGAGAAAAGCCATACGGGCAAGCCAATCGTCAATCCTGGAAGTGACAATGTGGCCATGTGGGGTGCACCAACATCTCCCCAAGAGGAGAAGGGGCTAGGACTTCCTCCAAGGGGAACTCCTTGGTTGGTGGACTCCATTTTCTCAACCTAAGACCAACGTAGGAAAGGTGGTGATTAAGTTAGCTAGCCTTCGAACTGCATTTGCTATGCAAGTGCAAAGTAGATCAACGCTGCTTCAGTCAATCTTCGGGTTTTGTTTATGAATTAAACAATTAATTTACAAGCTTTCTAATTGCCCTCATGGTGGCTCTAGTAACATCCTTAGATCTACCCCTATGATTGATTTACTGATTACCACTTGCTCAGCCAAAATCCCTGAACTGAACTGCAAACTGTGACCCGGAACCCAACCAAAGTCTTGTCCCTGGTCCAGCGCACTATTTTTTCTGTGAACTTCAAATGCAGCGCACTTCCCAAGTGTAGCAGGTGCGTTTCTTTTCAGATTCACTGTTTTACAGGTGCGTTGATCAGACTAGGCATTGTTCCTAAATTTTGGTATCTGTGTTCACTCTTTTCAGATCTATTCAAGAGTTTTGTTGCCTGTAGTTAGTACACCTCTGTTTGGAACCCCTTTCCTTGTTGTTATTCCGCCTCCATTGTGCAAAGAACTGTAAATGTTTTTATGTATTTTTTGAGTCATTTTCAGTGAATCTTCTTTACAAAGAAGTAACGTAATTGTACTGTTGTTTCTTGATTTGAAAGTGTCGCAAGTGTCGTTTTCAGTCATAGAAGAGAATCTGATTGTTCTTGATAGTCGATTACCCTGTTACTATTGTATTTTATCTGAATTAGTAGTTTTTCTAGTGTCGAAAGCAAGTTTTCATTTCCAAATCGCAAAGTGTTGTCATTGTCTTCACTTTGATTTTGAAAAGAAACTTGTTAGTAATTGTCGCTTTGAAAAATAATTCAAATTTGCGCATTAGCTTTCTTTTTATCATTCACATATTAAGAAGGCTGAAAATAAATACATGCATGTGTATTTGCATTTAGACTGTTTGATTGGTTTGATTTAGGACAGTGCGTATAGTGTGTGCTCTTTGCTCTTTGTTGAAAGAATATTGTCTCTCTTTCCTTAGTAGCTAGGATTTTCATTACACAAAGAAGATAAAACAACTGTTCATCATCTTAGATTGCATTTTAGGAATTGTACATCTACATCACGCGGTGAACCTGAAAGGAAAATTTCTTAAGCAAGATCAACTATAAAATAAATTCAATGAATCTAACAATGCTTTGGAACCTAACGCACAACATCTAGAAGTCCAGGCTAGAGACGTATTCTGGCATCGTAAAGCCTGGTAACTGTTGTTTTCTCTGTTGGTTGGGTGATTCCTCCACTTTGAGATGATAAGTGCCAGTACGGACTTGTGCTCCCACGTACCGTCGAGTATATTTTTGGAGACCACAATAGGCTTTATCCTTTATCCATAGGAAGCCGTGTCTGCCGCCCTATCGATTGCAATGCACTGAACACAGCATTCGGGAAGATTGACTACCGTACCGTAAAAGGTATTCTGCATTTTTGCGATTGGTTTGGTAATCCCTTTGTCTAGATTTCCAGAGCAGTCCCTTTCGTTCCTTTTCAGACTCCTTAACGGAAAAGGTCCATCTGAGAACTTGTCACTTCAGGCTCATTAAAAATCGAAGGCAACTAGAGTCATCTTTTGTTTTTTCTTGACTCTTAAAAATTGAAAAAACAAGTTGTGTCAAAGCGTCTAAAATTCATCTAATTCGGAAACATACTTTCCCTTTATTTTTAGTTGATCGAGTAATCCGCAATCGTGGAATAAAGTCAATTGAAACCCCGTCATTCGCGGAGGCTTACAAGTCAGCCGTCTTTGTCTCCGGAATCAAAACTATTACGGACAAAGCGACCTCGTTTAACTGGTTCCAAATCTCCTGGTAAAGTTAGAACAAGTGTTCCAACACCATCAGAGGCTCCGGTTACTCCAAACATTTCTGGTATCCTTGCCTTTACAGAAGAAGTTCAGTAGCCACCGAAGGACAGTAGCACTGATCCTAGTCTGAGGGTAAACACTTGTATTACTAAACTAGTTTCATCTACAACCATTTCGGAGAGTGTTATTCCCCAAACATCTGTCGCTGCAGATTCTATACCTTCTTTGGCACCAAAAATATTTTACGGACCTGACGGTCTACCTCTTCCACCTGGTCTAATTGCCATAGAAGAGATTATGGAGGATCCTATATCTAGTACTCCATCGCAATTTGGAGTCAGGATCACTCTGTATCCTTCTTCATTAGAAATTAGTCTACCGCCAGCAGAAGCTCCTGTAGAATCGCTAGGCAATCTTTTGGATAGACTAGAAATGTCTGAACAACCGTCGACATCTAGGACTGTGTCGCCAGACACAGCGAAGGCAGAACTTCTTGTTGTCACTCCAACAATGTTCGCCAGTATACCATCTGGCCCAACTAGCTCTCAATCGCTAGAAGGGGCCCACTCAGGGGCTATTTCGACAGTATGGTCTGTTCCTGTTTTTTCATCTGGAATAGTATCCGGAAACTCTTATGTTGAGTCTCAACAAATTGATCCTTCAGGATGTCAATTTGGGCAGTCCGGTCCTCAAGGGCAAACAATTCCTTTAAGTACCGGATTACCGTCGTATGGGGTGCAATATACCCTTTCATTGTCTCCTCCGGGAGGACAACCATACGGGAGTTCACAACAAAATTTAGTTTATCCTGGAATTACATCTAGCGGTTGGGTGTCGATACTGCCTCAACAACCAAGAGTTGTATATTCAATGCAACAATGTTTACCTATGTCAAATATACCAACTACGCCAGCTATTGTGACGGTGTCGCAAGTACAAACGCTGCCTGTTGTATGCCAACCTCAGGTTTCTCAGGTTGTAATGCAACAGCCTCTTGACCCTAAGACTCAACCACAATCGTCGACTGGTGGAATGACACAGGCCCAAACGGGTACAATTACCCCTCATCTTGGTCAAACAGTTAGTACCGGGCAACAGCACATGGCTTCACAACCATGGCTGGTGCAATACCAACAACCGCAATTCCAACAAGTATACCAAGGATCTGAACAACAAATCTTTGCAAATAGTGGGCAGCCGTATATTCAAAATGGTCAAAATCAACCATTCTACAATGGTTATGCCCACCAACCTTACCAAAGTTACCAACATCAAATGCATTATGCTGGTATGCAAATTCCAACTGCTCAGGCGATTCCATCTTATCTTGGGTATGCTTCGCCTAACCTGAATCAACAGTTACCCTTCGTGGCAACTTTGGAGTTACCGGATCTAAATCGGTTAACAAACGATCCAATCGCTTACGCCCCTTGGTGGCCAGCGATTCTGCATAAACTTCCGTCAGATATTCCTAAATTTAATGGAAATCCGGGTGAAGATCCGACGAATCATGTGATGACCTTTCATCTGTGGTGTTCATCAAACACCCTAAACGATGATTCGATTAAGCTTTGCCTTTTTCAGAGGATGTTAACTGGTCCGGCAGCAAAATGGTATATCAAATTACCCAGGGCTTCGTTTGACAACTTCAGTACCCTAGCCACAACCTTTTTAACCCATTTTTTGTTACCAATAAGGTACGAAATGGGAATAGAACTTCTTACCAATTTCAAACAAATAACGGCCACTCACATATCTGATCATATTCATGAGTGGCGACGTCATCGTAGAATGGTAAAAACGTATGTTCCTGATCAGCTTTTAGTTGAATGGTTTATTAAGTCATTATTGCCTTCCATCACGGAATATGTGGAAAAAGGGGGAGTCGTCACCGAAGAGCAAGTTATCGCTCGTGCGCAATATTTGGACTTGATTTACACTCAGTCTGGCACGCTCTACGATAAAATACCTGACGCTCCCAGACCGGAATTTTCGGTCCCCCCTCCTCCTAAATCGAACAATGACTCTCATGTCGGCGATGGCCTGATTGGCACGACAAACACGAAATCGATAAAGGCTACATCTAAAAAGGCCCGTAAGATTTCCAGTCAAAATTCAAAAGAAGAACTTCTTGCCTTGGAAGTAAATGTCGTCTCAATAGATAAAGGCAAAGAAACCAAGCAACCAGGAGGCAAGAAGAAAAACAAAGGGAAGAAGAAGAAATAGGAGGAATCATCACCTGAAAAATCTTCTACGAACCCTTCTAGAAATAGGAAACCAAATCATCCATGCTTTATATGCGATGAGGATCATTGGCCATCAGATTGTCCGTATAAAGCTGAGCTTAAAAAATTCTTCAAGAATACAAAGACCTCGGTGGTATTAACTGATCCGTTTCCGAATCCAGGAACAAATCTGGTTGACAGTGGAAATGCTTCCCCGTCTCAAGTGCTGATGTTCTCGGTTTCCAAACAGCAAAATGATGCTTTGATATCGACAAGGAACAAAGATTACGGGAATCCACAGCTGTCGAACAACAAGGATAAAGATCAAACTAGTAGTTCGACAACAACTTCGACAGAAGTTGCGCTGCCCATCATTCCTGAGCTGACAATAAAACCGCCAAAGGGAGTAGTACACAAGTCGACATTTAATCCTCGTGCTAGAGTAGCACAACATTATAATATAGTGGAAGATCTGACCCAATCGCCATCCGCTATGTCGACACTTGAGGTACTGCAAAATTGGCCATCCCAAAAGCAGGATTTATTATCAGCCATCGGTGGGATAGACCCAAAGGATTCCAATCTTGTGTCCTTTAATCATAAAGGATACGATCCTCAGTTACCAGCTCAACTAGATTTCCTCATTCAAGTGAAAGCCCTCAACAAAACTGTTCATCGAACAATTATTGATGAGGGGGCATCTACATGTATTATGTCGATGAGTTGCTGGAAAATTTAGGATCTCCAACCTTGTCATGATCTTCGACAACATTGAAAGCATTCGACGGACGAACATATATCCCGTATGGTATTCTAAGTAACTTGCAGGTTGAACTAGGAGGGAAAATAGTAGAAATAGATGTCGAAGTAATCGACGGAAACCTCGATTACAACATCCTACTGGGAAGACCATGGATATATGCTATGGCTGATGTTGTGTCGACCTATTTTAGGAAGATTGTGTTTCCCTTTCAAGGAGGGATTACAATCATCGATCAACAAACTTTCCTCCCCAATGGTTCTCAAGTTACAGGAAGCATTCCAATGATCCATGGAAGCCCGCATTCGCTTCAAAATATCAGAGTAGGCCTACTAAAAGACCCTATATTAATGGGAACTTTTTCCCTTCCGCCTCCAATAAATCTGGCGGAAGTAGCGTCGGTAGGAACCTGCAATATGATATCTTCGATTTAAAAGATCTCAGAAAACGATATAAAAATGGATCATACGCACGTATTGCCTCCAAGCCCAATGGAAATATTGTAGCAATCAATGTTCTTGGCATGGGAGGCAAACCCAAATCAATGCTCATCAAGCATTTGGATAGATAGGTCTAAGGAATATGGCACCCCTTCAGATCCTTAGTCACGAGTGCATTACACCGACGAAGGAATTGTTCAATCAATGGTAATTGAAGGGGCACCATGGGAAGATTACCACCATCGTTCCCTTCTTTCAGATTGTGAAGAAGATACTCCTGATGACCTTCATCATCCTTCAATTTTTTATTTCCTATCAAATACTGTAAACACGGTGGATTTCGAGCGAAACTTGTCCAACATTGAAGAGACTATCGCCATAAATATCTCGACCAAAACAGATGTTGTAGAGAATATTTAAGTTGGAAAATGTTGTTCTCCTTCAAAACTGGAAATATATAACGCTCTTTTTCGCGAATTTAGAGATGTCTTTGCTTGGTCATATGAGGAAATGCCAGGCATTGACTCGAGTATAGTTGAACACGAAATCAAGATGTATCCATATGTCAAACCAGTACGACAACGGCTACGGCAGGTGCACCCCAAGAAAGCCGCTGCCATCAAGGCAGAAGTTGAAAAACTTCTCCATGCTAGTTTCATTTACCCGGTTCCTCTAACCGATTGGGTATCGAACATTGTTCCTGTTATGAAAAAACAAGGAACAATTAGAGTGTGTCGATTGTAGGGATGTAAATCAAGCTTGTCCAAAAGACAACTACCCTACACCCTTTATTGACCAAATAATTGATGAATGCGCCGGATGTGAAATCTTTTCATTTATGGATGGATTCTTCGGGTATAATCAAATAAATATCCGCCCACAGGACCATTCAAAGACTGCATTTATTTATCCATGGGGCACATTCGCATATCAAAAATTACCCTTTGGTTTAAAGAACGCAGGGGCAACATTTCAGAGGGCAATGAATTATGCCTTCCATGACATCAAAAACATCATTCAACCATATCTCGATGATCTTCCAGCTCATTCGTGAAAGTGGACTGATCATCCGCAGCATTTAAGAGTGATATTTCTACGTTGCCGACACTACAAGATACGACTCAATCCACACAAATGTGTGTTTTGTGTCAGTTCTGGTCATTTACTTGGCTTTGTAGTCTCAAAGGACGGGATTCGTCTCGACCCATGTAAGGTTCAAGCAATCATAAATTTGCCACCACCTTCAAATTTGCTTCAGATTCAGAAACTCCAAGGGAAAGCAAACTTTCTGAGGAAGTTCATTCCAAATTACACGGAACTTGCTAAAGGTTATACACGTCTATTGAAAAAGGAAGTGCCCTTCGTCTAGGATCAGGTTGCGCAAGCTTCTTTTTATGCTTTAAAAGAATCCCTAATGAAATCATCATTAATGTACACTCCTGATTATCAAAAAGACTTTAACATGTATCTCGCTGCAGCGGATACAACCATCGCAATGGTTTTAGTTCAAGAAGACAACAAAATTGAACATCCTATATATTATTTGAGTAAGAACTTAAATGATACAGAAAGCAAATATTCTTATGTTGAAAAGCTAGCACTTGCCGCTGTTCAAGCGATACAGAGATTTCGACACTATGTCCTCTTTCGAAAAACTACCATTCTGTCAGATTGCAACCCCATGACTTATATATTGTTGCGACAGTTGCTGGGGGGGAAATATTCAAAATGGATAGAAATTCTACAAGAGTTTGATCTGGAATTTGTAAAATCCAAGTCAAAGAAAGCCCTGGTTTTCGCAAAATTATTATGCGATCTCCCATCGTCATCCAATGATGAAACATCCGAAGAAACAGTCGTGGATGAATCTTTATTTCTGATATCTTCAAGCAATCCGTGGTATGGAGATATAATCATTTATCTCCAAACCCAAAAATATAGGTCTAATACCTCTCGCTCTGAACAAAAACGTATTCGATACCAATCAAAAGACTACATGATCGTCGGTGATACACTTTACCGTCGTGGTGTCGATACAGTTCTTAGGAGGTGCCTCACCCATGAGGAGGCCGAAAAAGTCCTGAATGATTGCCATTCAGGCGCGTGTGGGGGGCATCACTAGTTACGCTACGGCACAAAAAAATTTACGAGCAGGATACTTCTGGCCAACAATGTTCAAAGATTGCATAACCGCAGTCAGAAGTTGCCATGCATGTCAAATTTTGATAGAAAAACCAGAAGACCACCTGCACCTCTGCAACCAATAGTTGTTGTTGGGCCATTCACCAAATGGGGCATCGATTTCATGACATGTAACCCCACCTTGACCGGGGGGCATGTGTATATCATAGTCGCAGTTGACTATTTTACCAAATGGGCCGAGGCGATGCCTACATTAGATAACACTAGTGAAACAGCTGCCATTTTCTTTTTCAATCATGTAGTCGCCAGATTTGGCGTTCCACAGGCTATAGTCACAGATCATGGATCGCATTTTCGCAATCACATGATGGCCGAATTAGCTGCCAAATTAGGGTTGTCTCACGACAGCTCTACTGCATATTACCTGTAGGCCAACGGACAAGTTGAAGCAATCAACAAGGTCCTGAAGCGCATGCTGCAAAGGATGATTGGAGCCCACAAAAGGAGTTGGCACCTGATCCTGTACTCAGCCTTGTGGGCATACCGAACATCGGTAAGGAATGCAACCGGGTTTACACCTTTCCAACTGGTGTATGGCCTAGAAGCAATCTTACCAGTTCAATGTGAAATCTCGTCCCTCAAACTCGCAATCGACCTTCTCCCCGGAGCTTCAGAAGAGGAGGCTCGTTTCTTGGAACTAATCCAATTGGATGAAACCCGTTGTGATGCCGCTTTGGCTAACGAAGCCCATAAGAAACGAGTCAAGGCGCAGTTCGACAAGAATGTCAAACCCTGTGTCTTCTTATAAGATGACTTGGTCTTGCTTTATGACCAAGAATCCGATAAATTGGGAGCAGGTAAATTCAAGTCTTTATGGATGGGCCCCTATATTGTTAAGCGAGTGTTAGCAAAAGGAGCCTACGAGTTAATGGATTATGACGGGATTCCACTGGCACAACCTCGGAATGGGTTGTACCTTAAGTGTTACTACGCATGATTCAGTGTGGTAACCTATATGCTTTTGTTACATTTTTTTTCGCTAAAGTATTTTTTTTGGTCAAGTAAATCCGCTTTTTACATTTGTCGCAGATGTCGAACCTATTGGAATCTTTTGTTGGATATGCCGACGGAGCAAGTTGTAGTTTGCAGAACCTATCTTCTGCGGCCTGGGCCATTTTTTATCCAAGCGGCGAGTTAGTAAGTTTTAGAGGGGTATGTATTGGTCGATCAACAAATAACATCGCTGAATATAGTGCATTGATATAAATTCTCTCTAACGCCATCACACATGGCATACGCCGACTGGTTGTCAGGCTAGACTCACAGCTCGTCATACTACAGCTCACTGGTATCTACTCCGTCTGAAATCCAGCTATCTATCACATGTTCCTAAGGATCAAGATTTTGGAAAGGCAATTTGATTTTATTCAATATCAGCATATTTCCAGAAGCTTAAACACATTAACTAACTCATTGGCAAATTATGTGTTAGATAGACATTTGCAACATTTATAAAAAGAAGCATTCATCAATATTTGCATCAGGATCATGTAACTTAACCAAAATAAAACTCTGAAAATCAAAAATATATATATAACTGTTTATGGTTTACACATAATGTTCTGTAACCAAGACAAAATTGGTCAAATGACCCAAAACTCAAAATGCTAGGGGGTACCCTAGTCTAATGATGCTGGTGATAACAAGTCACCGCCTGTGAAATCATGCATAAAAGCCTAGCCCATCGACTTGGCACGCCAGTGGTATGTCGCTGCAACCTCAAGGGCAGCTCGTCAGTCCTCACATCTGGAATACCAAGAGTGAGGCCCTCGACCTGATCCTGTAATGCTGAAAGAGTCTCGGTCACATCAAGGTCACGAAGGATATCCCTTCCCACAGCCTCTCCTATTGGGCGGCAGCTGGCACTCTCAGGCGTACTACTGGCCGAACGGGACCAACATCTGCATGAGCACATGAGTTTTGATTAGTCTTGACAGAGGAAAGCACAAGGACATTATAAAAGAAAAATGATAAACAGAAATATGGTCAAGAATTTACCAATGGCACCCCACTGTTCGCCAGCCGGCAGTACCAAATCCGGGTCACCCTGAAAGTCCATACCAGCATATGGATACTTAGAATACACCATCTCCTGACGATCGAACCACCCGAAGAAGGTATCAGAAAAAGAAATTTGAGACTGACCAGCATGCTTAGACATATGGTCGACCCATCTCTGCATACGTGGTTCAGTCGGTGGAGGTAAACCAAGTGCAATATATTGCGGCTGCATCAGTGGTATCTTTTCCAAGGCGAAGGCGGTCAAAATAGAACCATATCCAAAGTTCTTTAATCTTCCATTTTTCACCTTGGTCAATTGTTCTTTCATCACAAGGAGTACTGCATCACACCAGTTGAACACCTTCGATTCGAGACATTCCAAGGCATACTGCATATAAGACCGGTTGGCCACATGAAGAGCCCCACCACCAGCCATCCTACCAAAGGTGAACAGAATGGTCCTCAGTGACCTGTCAGTGACATCTCGGATGATGATCTTACCGTCCTTACTCAGCTGAGATCCCTCTCTGCAATACCTACGAATGTAATCTCTCACAGATTCACCCCCACGGGCCAAACCTGATAAGGAGATGGGGGCACCCCACCTCGATAAGCCGGTCAGAAAATAGATGTCCATGACAGTCAAGGGGATGGATTTGCCCATAATCTGGAACACCTGGTTGTTAGGATCCCAAGCATCAAGCAAATACTGCAACAAGTTGATTTGTTGCCTCATGCTAGAGATGCGGAAAAACTTCAGCAGGCCACAGTTCCGCAATGCATTTACTGTAACCGGATCATGTAAAGCAAGCATGTCATCTTCTTCATGCTCATGTTCTCGCCATGTAATGGTCATTTTGCTCCAATAAATCTCTGAAAACAAACAAGAGAAGAGTTAGATCCTGATTTGGTGAGAAACAAGCAAAAATTTCCATTGAAAACTATGCATAAATTTCCTTCCTTGCGCTCATTGCACCTACAATAGTGTTTTGGGTGCATTGCATGTCAATTGGCCAGTGGACAGGCCAACATGCAACACACTTTTCGATATAGAAAGGGTGCAATGGAGCCAGGGCGAGTTTTTCAAACCCCAGAGGCTCAGAAAAACCAGAAATCAGGCTCAGAATGCAAAATGGAAAGGATGAAATGAAAGAGCTCAGGTTTAGCTCCTACCTGGTCCAGACGGCGCCGAAAATCGTCCACAGTATCTCCCGGAATCAGCTGGTGAAAATCAAGGGGGGAAAGCACCTCCAAAGCTCCAACAAGAAAAAGTTCAAATGAAATGGTAAAATGAGAGGTAAAAGCACTTTTAAATTACTTTTTTCGTAATTCAAGTAAAATATTAGTGTTTTAACTCATTTTTCAAACATATATTGTTCATTTCTAACTAGTTTGATGAAGCAATTAAACATGCAGTACAATCTTTGAAGGAACAAAGCTATTAATGGTGAAGTCAAGAAATGACCGTTATATCGAGCAGTTTTAACGCGGACTTCATGCTCATTAAAAAATAAACATAAGCAATGTGCAAATGTTTCCCCTAGTGTTTAAGCTCATTAAAAAATGAACCAATTTCCGGTAGATAACCGTCGTGAATTTAGTACTTCAGCCTTTAAAGCCTTGGTCGTGTTCTCATCATCACCTCCACTCTGTATTGGCCGATCATTCACCTCCATTTGATTGTTTACCCCTTTTGAGGAACAGCTGCGAAGAGTGATCCTATTATCCATCCTTGTAACACTACCGTGATTGGAAATTCCAAGCCTTACCTGGAATCAGCTGCTACCCAAATTTATCACTTGTTCCTCAAAAAACGAGTCTCCTTTAAGCTCTTTTTAGCTGACTAGTAAAATATGAAAAGATTGTCGAGCCATTAGCCTCTCCAGCTTGTTAAAGGGACTGTAAGTGCTATCCCTCCTTTAGATTTTAATCTTTTTAAACCTGAGGGATTATTACACAAAAAGATCGAGCGCTTGTTTTGTTCGGCTCGTTAAAAGTATCGAAAATTCTTCCCTTCTGTATTGTTTTATACTTTTTCGGACTTAAGGGATTAGATGACAAAAAAGAATTTTTGGAGTTTCCTTTACGTCCCTTTTCAGACTATAAAATTGAAAAGGACCGAGTTATCTTTGTCGTTAAACTCGTTAAAACCTAATAGCGACAAACTTGTCCATGACAGACAAGAACGAGTTTCACTATCGCTAGGCTCATTAAAACATAGCGATGGGATTGCCCGAAGGGAAAATTATAGAACAAGCATATGTTATCCTCCTCAAGCTTGAGAAAAATAAAGAGGTATTGGTCAGCAATGACTGGGGAAAATTGGGAAGAAAACTTTAAGAAACTTTGTTGGTAGCAAGTCGCTCTTGAACATGACACTTTCACTCCGCATCCAAGTCGGGTTGGGTTGTTTCATTCACCAGTCACATCACCATGGTCACATCACACCATCCATATTTGGGGTTAATGCTACCAATCCATCATGTCAGTGTCGCCGGTATGTTTAAGAGAAGTCATTCAGAGAATTCACCTGTGTCTCACCCACTGCAATACATTTACGCTCCATTCTTTCATGACCCCCACCCTGAACCTTATATCACCAGATCGTTTTCACCTCCATTAAAATCATTTTCTCCGTTCCGTGTCATTGATGTGGGATTCATGAAGGCCCTCCTATGACGGATCACTTCTTGTCGACATCAGCTCATTATCCATGAAGTCGATCTAGGAACACCCCTTTCAGTACTTTGAAGCTTGCATGCCTCAATGGCAAGTTTCTCACTTCCGGCGACAGGTTTACATCAATGACCTTCGACCAAAAGATTTTGCGTGGTGTTTGATGCCAAGTCCTTTATTCACACCATGTGAATTGTACTGTAGTACCTTGAGGATCATTATCATTATCGGTGATTCCTCTCGCGCCTGTTAACATCTTACATCATTAGCTGGTAATCAGGCGATGTCTTTCCATGTTCGACTCCAGAACATCTCTCACATGGATTGACTTGTACTTTGAGTGAAGATCGAATGAGATTGAAGACCCCAGATCTAGTTTCATCCATTCGGGCTGCGATATATATTCAGGAAAATAAAGACATCAAATGTACATCATTGCTGCACAGATAATCATCCAATCTAAGGGATGGTGGCTCTACCAGAATCATCAGTCTACACTCAGACGATTGTCTGTCCTATGTACATGAAAATGAATTTATAAAGCTGAGCATGGGAATGCCCGCCTCAACTAGATCATGAAAATATTATGATGATAATGTATTGTATTGTATCTTATTACAGGTCTCCTTCTAGCTTGAAAGAACTTCGGATCCTCATGATAAAGCATTTCACCCAACATCAAAAAGATTAACGACCTCATGCTTTAGGGGGAAACTGTTATAGACATTTTTGGGCACTGCAACCCCAAGCATAAATTTCCATAAAATAAGGGCTCCTAAGTCCCTAAAAGTGTTGTTCCAACCCCTAAAAGAACAAGGTCATCTGATTACAGCTTCTCCCAGAAGTTCTTCATGAAAAACTACTCAGAACTGGTAAAAACTAGACCATTTCACCTGCTCCATAGGAAAAGTGCGTTGCATCTCACCTAAATACACACAGTAGGTGCGTTGCATTTCAAAAAGCCCTTCTATGGGGTGTGATGGGCGAGAAGGGACAAATGGCAGTGTCAATCTGCGAGGTGGAGAAGCATGGAATCTTCCAGAAACTTCTCCTGTGACACTTGCCTCTCTGAATTCGACCAGGGATGAGTAAGAGATCATCAATCTCCAAGTAGAATCAAGAACTATCAGAGGGAAGACACTAATCAAATCACAAGCTGACTCATCTCCCTTGCAGACATCTATATATGGATCCCTCATCCCAGAGATCCGGAGGCTGGAATTTTGCATCTTGTAAGGAATTGTTGTTGGTTTCTTGAGGCAACATCGTAGTGTTGGATGATCTAAGCTTTTCATGAGGTGAAGAAGGGCTTACGTGCTGAGAGGATGATGTTGGGTTAGAACAACTGGTTGTAACTCTCTTGGCTCTTTCTTGATTATCAATAAAGCTATTCAAGTTTTCCTCCATACTCTTGTGTGATTTATGTTTTATGCATTTGTATGATCAATTTACATCTGATCCTAGATTGTTTATGATAATAGATCCATGTTCTCGTATAGTGTTATGTTGCTTTGATTCTACAGGTACTCTGTGAAGCTGGGTATACAAGAAAGCAAGTAGCAAAGGACTATCGAAAGAGAGAGGAATCGAGCAAGGAACCAAGCGCAAGACAAAGGTTGGTCTCCTTTATTCTTCTCTCATCTATCTTTCATAAAGGAAAATGAAAGTAGTTTTACTTTGTTTGTTTCTAAGGTAGCTACCAGCCTTAGTTGGATTAGCAGTTCTGCATAGACACTTTTCTCTGTAACATGCGCCCCCACCCGGGGCGCGGGCAGCCCGGGTGGCGCCTACACGAGGGCGCCCTCCCTCGTGCAGGCGCCACCCGGGCCGCCCACGCCCCCGCCCGGCAGGCAGGGCGATTCCCAGAATCTCCCTCCCTCGTGTTGGCGCCACCCAGGCTGCCCACGCCCCCGCCCGGCAGGTAGGGCGATTCCCGAAATCGCCCTGCCTGCCAGGCGGGGGCGCGGGCGACCCGAGTGGTGCCTGCACAATCCCCGCTCGTGGGGCTGAGGGAGGGTGGGTGAGGCCGAGGGGGGTGGGCGCCCATGCGAAAGGGGGTTCGGGTGAGGCGGGCGGGTATGTGAGGGCGTCAGGTGAGGGGGCGAGTGAGGGCGCCCGAAGGGGTGGGGCGGGTGGGCGGGCGAGGGAGGGTGAGGGTGCCCGGGTCGGGCAGGCGGGTGAGGGCGGCCGGGGTGGGTGGGGCGGGCGGTTGAGGGCGCCCGAGCCGGGCGAGCGAGTGGGTGAGGGCGCTTGGGGGTGGGTGGGGCGGGTGGGTGGGTGAGCGGGGCGGTGGGTGGGGCGGGCGGATGAGGGCGCCGGGGCCGGGCTGGTGGGCGGGTGGGTGGGGGGCGGGGGGGGTGGGTGGGGCGCTTGGAGGGGTGGGGCGGCCGAGTGAGGGCGCTAGGAGGGGTGGCGGGTGAGGGCACCCTGGCCAGGCGGGCAGGTGAGGGGGGCGTGGGTGGGTCGCCCTGAGGGGTGGGGCGGGCAGGTGAGGGCGCCCAGGCCGGGCGGGCGGGTGGCGGGCGGTGGGTGGGCCGGGCGGGTGAGGGGGCCTGATCCAGGCGGGCGGGTGAGGGGGGTTGGGTGGGCCGGGCGGGTGAGGGGGCCCGGGCCGGGCGAGCGGGTGAGAGGGGGGGGGCTGTTAGGGTGCCCAGAGGGGCCAGGCGGGCGAGTGAGGGGGGGCCTGGTAGGGCGCCCGGAGGGGCCGGGCGGGCGGGTGAGGGGGGTGGGGCGCACCCACGGGTGTTAAGAAAATGAGGTTGACTGGGCCCACCATGCTCACAATGGATGTAATTGTTATTTTGGCTCATGAAAATTATTAATTTAAAAAAAAAAAAAAAAAATCATTAAACTAATTTAATATAAAAGTTTTTAAGGAAAAAAATTTAACTTACCTTTTAATTGCGAGAATTCTTCATTGAATATGTTGTTGATAGCGATTTAGCTGCTCCACAAATTCACGAGTCTTTCAACGATTTTCAGAAAGCCTGGATGTGATGTGAGTAATAGTGATAATGAAATTTTAATATGTAAGTGAAGTTACAGAGATGTTTTACTGTACGGTTAATATGGGATAATTTGTTTTACAATATTATAAAGTGAATATTATAGATTTGTTTTACAACGGGTTGAATGTGGGATAATTTGTTTTAAAATATTATAAAGTGAATATTGTAGTATTGGAAAGCGAATATTATATGGTTTAACTATTATAATAATTAATGTAGAAGTTGTAGTGTACAATTTTAATTATGATTTCATAAAAAAATTAGTTTACATTTTTCAATAAATTGTAGAACAAAGTAATAAAGGTAAATAAATTTAACAGACTTTTTGGAGGGAAATATTTTCGCGAAACTTTTTGGAGGGAAATATTTTCGCGAAATTTTTTGGAGGGAAAATTTCATTCTTTAAGCTATATAATATCTTTAGGAGACTCTCCATTTTCATCATTCAACATCTTCTATTTGAAAGGGATGGATTGTTCTGATAGTGAAGTTTCGATTTATACACCATCAACTTCTTCATCACGTAACAACTCTATTCATATTGATGAATATAGCCGGAATTCTTCCACTATGAATAGAAAGTCAATTCTTCCACTTAGTCCTGATTCTAAGGACTATGAGAGCAGCACTGATGAAAGAGGGGATGGAGAACTTAAAATAAATAAAGAGTCACAGATTCCACTTAGTCCTACTTCTAAGGACTATGAAAGCCGCAGTGATGAAGAGCATGATGGTGAAGTTCAAAAGAACAGAGTGCCACGATGTCCATTTAGTCCTAATTCTGAGGACTATGAGAGCAGAAATTTTGAAGAGCATGATGGTGAAGTTCAAAAGAATGGAGGGTCATGATGTCCACTTAGTCCTAATTTTGAGGACTATGAGAGCAGTAGTTTTGAAGAGCATGATGGTGAAGTTCAAAAGAATGGAGTGTCACGGTGTCCACTTAGTCCTAATTCCGAGGACTATGAGAGCAGCAGTTTTGAAGAGCATAATGGTGAATTTCAAAAGAAGGGAGTGTCATGGTGTCCACTTAGTCCTAATTCTGAGGTCTATGAGAGCAGCAGTTTTGAAGAGCATGATGGTGAAGTTCAAAAGAATGGAGTGTCACAGTGTCCACTTATTCCTAATTCTGAGGACTATGAGAGCAGCAGTTTTGAAGCGCCTGATGGCAAATTTCAAAAGAATGGAGTGTCACGGTGTCCACTTAGTCCTAATTTTGAAGACTATGAGAGCAGCAATGATGAAAAGCATGATGTTGATTTTCAAAAGTATGGAGTGTCAAAGTGTCCACTTAGTCCTAATTCTAAGGACTATGAGAGTAGTAGTGATGAAAGGCATGATGTTGATTTTCAAAGGTATGGAGTGTCACGGTGTCCAGTTAGTCCAAATTCTAAGGACTATGAGAGCAGCAGTGATGAAGAGTGGGATGATGAATTTCAAAAGATTGGAGTACCACAGTGTCCACTTAGTCCTAATTCTGCGGACTATGAGAGCAATAGTTATGAAGAGCATGACGATGAATTTCAAAAGAATAGAGTGTCACTGTGTCCTCTTGGTCCTAATTCTAAGGACTACGAGAGCAGTAGTGATGAAGGACAGGATGATGCACTTAGTCCTAATTCTAATGAGTATAAAGGTAGCAGTGACAAAGGATGGGATGTAACATCTTCAATAAGTAAACAGTCACATTTTCAACGTAGTCCTAATTCTATGGACTATGAGAGTAGCACTGGCAATGCATATGAGGAAGAATATCCATTAAACATCGAGTCAGATTTTCCATTCAGTCCGAATTCTAAGGACTACGACAGTAGCACTGAAGAAGTGGAAGATGAAGAATATCCTCCAAGTCAATATTTGAAAAGCAGAGCTGATCATAGTGTGGATAACATTCCTCTTAATGATGATGAAAAGCCTTATACAAATGATGATCAAATGATGGAGATGTTGCCAAGAAACATTGTATCAAGGAGTAGGAGCAGACCTTTTTGTATCAATGCAAGTTGTTCTAGTTATACATGTTAGGATATTCCGACACATAGGATATAGTTAAGTTCAACTTGGTCTAGTTTAGAGTTAGGTATAGAGTTAGGTAAAGTGTGTTTCTTTACCGTTGTACATATTGTAACTTACAATCCGACGGTCACGATATGTAGTGATCCGACGGTTCACTCTCACCTCGGTATTATCGACACTTGATCCGTGGCTTGACACCCGATTGGTCCATGAGTTCTATTTAAAGCGCATGGAGGGTCATTGTTCGGGTAATCCGTGCATGAGAGAAGCTTATGTAAATTTTCATTCTTTGATTAATAAATTGTCTGTACCCACGTTGGGACAGGCCGTGGACTGTTTCCCTCCTTGCACTCTGAGGGTTTTAACCACGTCAAAAATACTGGTGTATTGATTTGAGATCTGGTTGTGAGCGGTGTCCTCTTGGTATTCTTTCTGAGGAACTTACCCTGTAAATTCCTACATGGTATCGGAGCTATTTGAGGGCCGCGTCCGTTGGTGATCCAAATCTGAAGCCGGTAGAACTGCATGCGGCTGTCGTTTCCTAGATCTGCTGTTTCTGACTGCTTTCGGGCCGAGAGGACTGCTCTGTTGCGTTCGGAGCATCTGTTTCAGTGAGGAACCCCTTTCGTTTCACGCGAAAAGGTTTCCGGTAGCCCTAGCTGCGTCATTTTTCAGATCGGGAGGTATACAGTGTTTTTTTTTTTTTTGCAGTTTACTGTCATTTTCTCTCTGCTTATTTCGGTTTCGGTTTATTTAGCCTTTTTTTTCCAGATCTATACCTTTCATTTCTGCGTATGCTCTTTGCCCTGCGACTCTGTGCGATCTGGGCAAATCAGAAACAGAAAGAAAGGATTTTTCTCATGCGTATGCTCTTTTCCCTGCACCTTAGTGTGATCTCGGAAAATCAGAAACATTGAGAAAAATATTTAGTTTTTCGGCTAAAAGCTAACTTTGAGATTTTTTTTTAAAATTTCTAGTTTTTTGGCTAAAGCTAACTTCGAGCCGTAAGGTTCGTTTTTCTTTGGATATTCGTGTTGGGTTTTGTGTTTTGTGTTTTGTAGGGGAAAAGAGTCTTCCCAAGGCAAGCACGCAAATCGAGGCCGCCCCCCCCCCCCCCCCCCCCCTCTCTCTCTCTCTCTCTCTCTCTCTCTCTCTCTCAAATATTTTGTATAGATCAATTGGTTCAAAGACCTTTTAAGAGAGTAGAGGTCTTGGGTTCAAGTCTCCATTTTGTGGGGGCGGATTTTTTCATTCCCGCACATTCGCGCACTTTGCCGGCAACGTCAACAATTGTTTTTCAAAAAGCCATAACTTCTTCATCCGGAAGCCTTTTTCAGAGCCGTTTTTTTTAAAACCGCCTATTTTTTCGAGATCTATCCATTGGACCACTTACTTTCAGCATCTTCAGCTTCAGTTGTTTTTCAAAAAATGGAAAGTCCATGCCAAGTCATTCTTGACAGCACTAACTACTTCCAATGGGTAGCCTACATGGGAGATTTACTTAGAAGTAAAGGTCTCTTCAGAATTGCCACAGACCAAGAGAAGAAACCCAAAGATGAAGACAAGGCCGAAAAATGGGAAAATCGACAAGATCAAGCACGTGGTTTGATAGGAATGTCTGTTTCTCCTGATCTTAGATTCCACATTGCAGAAATTGAAACTCCTCATGAAGCATTAGAAAAACTTGCTAAAGTTTTTGGGATTAAAAATGAAATTAGAGCCCATCAACTTGAGAATGAGTTGCTTACTTTGGATCCTAATATTTTTTCTTGCATTGAAGATTTCTTGTCCAAATTCAAGATCCTTAGATATCTCTTGGAAGGTGTTAAAGTTAAGAAAGAAGATGGTAACCTTATTTATTCCATCCTTACTAAGTTGGGACCAGCCTACTCTGTATTTGTTTCCACTTTCCATTCTACCAGGGAAGCTTTCATTTGTCAATGCAAAGACTACAAGCCCCCTTCCTTTGACTCCTTTTGTGATTCCTTAATAAGAGAACAAGAAAAACTCTTACACCTTGGTCTTCTTAATCTTGGAAACTCTTCCTCGAAAGCGTTAGCCGCCCAGCAGCAACCAAATTCAAAGAATCCTAAGAAGTCTTATCCTCAAAGGAATGGTCCTAAACCAACTCAGCCTCAAGATGAAAGATCATTTCAGCAATATGACAAGACCAATAAAAACAAATGGAAGAAGACTGACAGACATTGTAACTTTTGTAATCGAGATGGCCACTTAGAATCTAAATGCTTTAAGAAGATGGAAGCCTTGGAAGCCGCAATGAAGAAACATAACATCCATCTGGAGCCTACTTCAACTTCAACTTCCGGAACGGCATTTTCTGCATGTCATCGTCAATCATCTCAGTCTGGTTATGCATTAAATGTATCTTCTTCTTCTTCTCATTCTCATGAGTGGCTCATTGATTCTGGAGCCTCTTGTCACATGGCCAAAAACCAAGCCATGTTTTCTTCTTTAAATGATTGTAACACCAAAAATATATATGTTGGTGATGATAGATCTCTTAATGTTGTAGGGACTGGAACTGTTCATCTAGACAATGGTCAGTTCAATGATGTATTATGTGTTCCAAACTTATCCTGCAACCTTCTATCTGTCTATCAGATAACTCATTCAGGTGAAGGTAAAATTGTTGAATTTTCACCTCATGATGTTGTAATCAAGGATCTAAAAGATCCTAAACAGATTCTAGCTACTGGTCTTGCTGATGATTCCAAAAGGTTGTATAAGTTTCACAACTTTGGGTCATCCCATCTTCCCTCAGTATTTGTTGCTCATAATGATGAAGTGAGCAAACTTTGGCATGAGCGGTATGGTCACTTAAACTATCGCTCCCTTCAGCATCTATGTAAAGAAAACATGGTGACAGGTCTTCCTATGGTATCTTGCAAAGATGGTGTTTGTTCCGGATGTGTACTCGGAAAACATCATCGGGACAGTTTTGACAAACGTGCCTCTTGGCACGCCTCAGCCCCTTTACAGCTTGTGCACAGTGATTTATGTGGTCCTCTTCCTGTTGCTTCATTCTCTGGCTGCAAGTACTTCTTAACTTTCATTGATGATTTCTCCAGACGCACTTGGGTATACTTCTTAAAACTCAAGAGCGAAGTATTTACCACCTTTTTGGCCTTCAAAGCATTCGTTGAAAAACAATCTGGACATCAAATTCTTAAGCTAAGAACTGATAATGGTGGAGAATATGTTAAAAATGCATTCATCAACTTTTGCACCGAAAATGGAATTCAAATGCAACATACTGTTCCATACACTCCACAACAAAATGGTGTAGCTGAAAGGAAAAATCGCACCTTAAAGGAAATGGCTAATTGTATGCTGCAATCTAAAGGACTCAGTCTTAGTTTTTGGGCCGAAGCAATTAATTGTGCAAATTATATAATCAATCGCACTCCTACTAAGGTTCTAGAGAATATCACTCCAGAAGAAGCCTGGAGTTCCATTAAACCAGATGTAAGTCACTTTCGTGTGTTTGGAAGTGAAGCATGGGCCCATATTCCAGATGAAAAGCATAAAGCCTTAGAACCTAAGAGTGAGAAATGTACTTTTGTTGGATATTCTGAAGATGTAAAAGGTTATAGACTTATTCCATTTAAGTCCAAAAATGTTATCATTAGAAGAGATGTAAAATTTGATGAAAATAAATCGGCCTGCGAGCCTAGTCCGGCGGATGTGCCACCTCTTCCTATCTCTTCTATCTTTGAAAACATTTCTTCTTCTGATGATGAAAGCGAGGATGATAATCCTCCCCCACCTTCTCAGGATCCTCAACTTCCAAGATGGGTCCGTGCTACTCGGGATGCAGCAGGTGATCTTGCCGGTGATCCTACAGATCAGCGACGTACACGTTCTCAGTTTGAAAGAGCCTCTTCTTTACTGGCTCAAGCTCCAGTAAATCATGATCCTGACACTTTTGCAGAAGCTTCAGGCCATCCACATTGGGAAGCAGCTATGAATGAAGAATATCATTCATTGATGACAAATGATACATGGGATCTTGTTTCTCTACCAAAGGGACGCAAACTTGTTAGATGCAAATGGGTTTACAGAACCAAGTATGGACCAGATGGGAAAGTTGATAAACATAAGGCTCGTCTAGTTGCTAAGGGCTTTTCACAGGTTGAAGGCATTGACTACACTGAAACCTTCGCCCCTGTTGCCAAAATGAACTCTATCCGCCTTGTTCTTTCCCTTGCTGCCTCTTTAAAATGGGAAGTCCATCAAATGGATGTTAAATCTGCCTTCTTGCATGGGGACTTGCAGGAAGAAATCTATATGGAACAACCCATTGGCTTCATACAAACAGACTCTAGCCTTGTGTGTCGACTTAAGAAATCCCTTTATGGTCTCAAGCAAGCTCCTCGGGCTTGGTATGCCAAAATGGATAGCTTTCTTTTAGAATCTGGCTTTTCTAGGTGTCATTCTGACAATACTGTCTACACCAAGAAAGTGGGTGACTCTCTTATCATCCTTGTTCTTTATGTTGATGATCTTATCCTTACTGGCAGTGATCCCAACCTTATAAACCATGTGAAGTCTATCCTTAAAAAGAAATTTGAAATGACAGACTTAGGACACTTACACTATTTTCTCGGTCTTCAAGTCTTGCAATCCAAGGAAGGTATTTCCCTTTCCCAGTCCAAGTATGCTTGTGATATTCTTCGTCATTTTCACATGGAAGACTGTAAGCCAGCCCCTTCTCCCTTTCAGTCTGGAGTCAAACTTTCAGTCTCTTGTACTTCTCCTGAAGTTGATGCTACCTTATACCGTCAACTTGTAGGAAAACTCTTGTACTTAACCCATACTCGTCCTGATCTTTCCTTTGCTGTTGGCCTTGTTGCTCGTTTTATGCAAAACCCCCGTGAAAGTCATTGGAAAGCAGCTAAAAGAATACTTCGTTATGTTCGAGGTACAGTACAGTTTGGGATTCATTACAGTGCCCAAGCAGCTCCTCTGTTAGTTGGTTTCACTGATTCTGATTGGGCTGGTGACCCTGATGATCGGAAGTCTACTGCCGGTTATGTCTTCACTCTTGGTTCAGGACCAATTACATGGGCCTGTAAGAAACAGGCTGGCATTTCTCTTTCGTCAGCAGAAGCAGAGTATCGTGGTGCCGTGGAAGCTAGTAAGGAAGCCTTGTGGCTTCGTCAGATCCTATCAGAGTTTGGCTTTGAGCAGCAGCATCCAACCACACTTTGGTGTGATAATCAAAGTGCCATTCAGCTATGCAAAGATCCAGTTCAGCATCAGCGCAGCAAACACATCGAACTACACATGCACTTCATCAGAAAGCTCATTCATGACCATGTTCTTGAAGTGCAATATTGTCCAACAGATGATCAGGTTGCAGACATCTTCACAAAGGCTCTCACAGAGGCGAAGTTCACTAAACTTCGATATATGCTTGGAGTTCAGGAAGTTGTCGCTAAGGGGGGATAGGCTCTAGTGCCTCCTTCCTTCTCCTATTGTGTCATATTTGTAAATCCTTCAATCCTATCCCAAGTTGTTCTTAAGGGGGGATGTTAGGATATTCCGACACATAGGATATAGTTAAGTTCAACTTGGTCTAGTTTAGAGTTAGGTATAGAGTTAGGTAAAGTGTGTTTCTTTACCGTTGTACATATTGTAACTTACAATCCGACGGTCACGATATGTAGTGATCCGACGGTTCACTCTCACCTCGGTATTATCGACACTTGATCCGTGGCTTGACACCCGATTGGTCCATGAGTTCTATTTAAAGCGCATGGAGGGTCATTGTTCGGGTAATCCGTGCATGAGAGAAGCTTATGTAAATTTTCATTCTTTGATTAATAAATTGTCTGTACCCACGTTGGGACAGGCCGTGGACTGTTTCCCTCCTTGCACTCTGAGGGTTTTAACCACGTCAAAAATACTGGTGTATTGATTTGAGATCTGGTTGTGAGCGGTGTCCTCTTGGTATTCTTTCTGAGGAACTTACCCTGTAAATTCCTACAATACAAGGGGTAGAGAAAAATATCTGACGAGAAGAAGTTCTATCAGTGCTCTCATTTCAAGTGAATGTTGCCAAAAAGATTGCTTGAAACATATGGATTTCAAATTTGCATTAGAAAGGAGGAAGAGATATTTGTCAATGAATAAAAGCATGCAAAATTCATATTTAGTTGGGTGCATGCAATCTACATTGTTAGGTTATGATTATCATATTGGGACTTTTTTTATCTGTAGAAAAGGTTTCAAAATGTTTCATTCGATTGGGAATTTTCGTCTCTCGAGAATTCAAGAAAATTTGGAAAAGGATCCCACATTTTATTCAGAAGTACGTCATAAAAGACAATTTGGTCCATTATCAAATAGTGCAATGTCATGGATGAAAGATTTCTTTTCAAAGCATGGAGAGTGTATGCCAAATGGAGAGACAATACATATTCCAAATAATTTTTCAAGACGAGAAATCTACAACTTATAAAAAGAATATGCAGAAGATGCTGAGGGACATGGCCAGTTTATTACATATCAATATTTTGTGAAGGTATGGAAGAAAGAATTCAACAATGTCCGTATTCCTAAGAAGACAAGGATGGGATTTGCAGTACATGTGCTTCTCTTAAATAAAAAAGGGACAAATGTGAAGGCTCAGAAAGAGGTAAGCGTTCATAACTTTAACTTTTAAAATTGTATAGTCATCAACTATGAAAACATATTTCTTAATGAATCTCTTTTATGTTGTGTAGATTTAATTGTCAAACAACTTCAGGAGCATCGCAAACAACAAACAAACAAAATGAAGAAGTTGTACAAGCATCGAAAGAAGTGTTATGATAATTCAAATAAATATCTAGGTTTGATAATTGATGGTATGGACCAGAAGAAAACACTTTTACCACATTTTTTTCGCACACCCAAAAATTTACAGGAGGAAAACTTTATTCAATTTCACTTGGTCATTTGTATGGTCTTCAACGGGAAAATGTTGACAAGGGTGTACTTCACAGCTCCAAATATTCATAATGATGCAAATCTGACCATAACCATAATTCATGATGTGATTTCTCATTGGTCTGGTAATCTTCCTGAAGTTTTGTATCTACAATTGGACAACACTTGCCGTGAAAACAAAAATGAGGTTGTTTTTGGATATCTAAACATGCTTGTTGAATTGGGAATTTTTCAAAAGGTAAAGGTTGGTTTCCTTCTTGTTGGGCACACTCATGACCATATTGATCAGATGTTCAGTCGTTTTTCAGTCACATTGATGAGGAAGGAAGTTGGGAGCTTGCCATCACTAATTGAATGTATTAAGAAATCATACATGCCAGAGCCTACTTTTGATGTATTGGAAGAAACTGTTGACATGCGAAGGTTTATTTTGGGATCATATGGTGAGGGGAAATGCATTGAACAACTTAATGACATTAGCTTCCAACATCAATTTCGTATCAAAAAAATTGATGGGAAAACACTAATATGGGGCAAGAAGTATTCAACTACTACATAATGGGCACCGTCATCAGGATTGCAATTTTTGAAGTTCATTCCAGATCATCCAATATTTGCATCAAAAATATTGTTATTACAATCAGTTGGTGAAGTTCAGAATGCACGTAGACAAAACAGGGCTATAAATTATTCTGATTGCCTGGAAGAAATTAAAAAATGTAGTAGATATACATATGAGTACTTTGACATTGCTGATTCAGTTTGGTGGGAGTCGTTTTTCAATAATCAAAGTGATATCATTTTGACAACAATAAATGAAGATATACCTTTGAAAAATCCATTTATTTGGCCACAAAATGTGTCGAATGAACATGAGGAAGTAAACATTGTTGAACAACAACAATCTCAAGGTATTATTAATTCTTCACAGGCAGCGGAAAGAGAGATGTATATTGGTTCCAGAAGATCTCTTGCACAACGTGAAGCCATGGAAGACCTTTATAGGGGTTCAGTACAGGATATTAAGGAGGGTTGCATGATTGCAGTGCTAGCAGATGGAGATCCCAATGGCTATCCATTTTGGGTTGCTAAAGTTATAAAGGTATTTACAGAAAATGAGGATGTTACAAGTGTTGAAGTACATTGGTATGCCACAAATACACACCCATTCAATGGTGTGTATAAGCCAGAGATGACAGTTGACAAAAAAAATGGCAGAAAAAGAAAAAGAAAGGGTACAAATGTAAATCGCCACCGCACAGACATATTAAAATTGGAGGATGTAGACATACTTGTTTATGACTTCAATTTAACAAAGAGAGGAACTCTTCGCTTCAAGACGATAGAGATTCTGAAAAGGTTGTGACCAGAAGGAACAGTGTTGACATGGGAGTCACCTGAAACCAGTCGTAGATCTAGAAGAATTTTGAAACCTGAAATGTTTGGCATGCATGTGGACTCTGATGGGGCACTAGTTGATGAAAGAGAAGAATATGGAACATCTTCGTCAGCATCCAGTCACTCATCTGAAGATGTGAATTCTGATGGTGTGCCAGAAAACATGAGTGATTTTGAATAATTGTTTAATACAGTTTATATAACTGATGTATGCATCGTATCTTCAAATAAAATTAATGTTTTCCATATGGTGTTAAATGAGAAGTTATGTGGAATTTTTATGTTGTTGGATTATATGTCTTAATTATGATAAATTTTATTGTTTAAAATATCTACAATGCAATATTAAATTAGAGATATAAAATATGTTTTATTCAATATACAAATAATGACTTTTGAATGCATTTAGTGATGTAATTTGTTCATAATGTCATGGTTTTTTAATTTTATAGTTGAAAAAAATTCAATTTTTTTTGTATCTAACATGTTATGGTTGAAAACATGTTAAATTTATACTTAGGAAAGAAAAATTATATTCTACCAAAAACATTAGTGTATTTTTTCCCGCATAAACAACTTTGTTTGACACATAAAAATTTGGTTTTATTAGCATTTTTTTTAAATACTGAAAATTGACCCTAAAAAAAAATCATTGTTCCAGTGTCATCACTTTCATTTTGAAGCTATATTTTGCACGAAAATTTCATAGTAAACTTTGTAGTCACTGTCAATTTTAAAACATGTTCAAAATTGACGCCTAAAAAATAAAAACATCGTTCCAGTATACACACTTTTCATTTTGAGCACTATCTTTGATGTTTTTTTGGGGTTTTTTGGCTAGAGTTCCCGTTTTGAGTTTATAGTTCCTGTTTCAAAGTTTACATTGTTCATCGATCTACACGCTTGATCGACAGTCCACGTTGCATCGATGATCGCCATCACAAGTTCCACATAGTCTGCCCTTAATCTGCTAGCTTCCTCCTCCGATTGTGATTGCTGACTTCGACCACCGATTGCGACCCGCCGATCAGATTTGGACCGTTGATTGGTCAGATCGGATGGCTGCTGTGCGTTTGACTATTTATGCCCCCGATACTTGCTTTTTCATTATTTTCTCTAGTTTTCTGCCTTTCGATAGTGCTTTTCCACCATGCTAAGGGTTCTTCTCCTACGCTGGTTTTGACCTTTGAATGATCCTTAAGAAAATTTCAAAGACTTCAGTAGTGTTTTGAATCCATTTTGGGCCACATGCCGATAAGGCTAACACTGGCTCCTTCTGGGGATGAAATCCTCCATGTGAGGTTTCAAGAATCACATAACAATTTTAAAAATAAAATCAAATCTTCCTCCTAGTGTTCCATTGGGAATGGAGTCTATTTTGCAATAAAATAAAATAAAAAACAAACAAACAAACAAACATATTTACAATACCAAGGCTTTAAAGCCTTAAATGAAATAAAGTTTCAAGAACCGCCCATTGAATGTGCTACCAAAAACATATCCTCCTTCTAGACTATGCAGAATAAAGGTATTGTTCATCTGATCTTGAGCAATGACAAGCGGTCCTGTCCATAAGGCATCAAATTTACCATGGTTGCCCTTCTTTTCCTTTAATGCATCCCTTTTGAGAACCCAGTCACCAACCTGAAAACTGTCCATTTTTTCCTTTCTATCAAAGGTTTTGTTTTCTTGGTCAATGTGCATTTCAGCAAATTCATCAAAGACTTGTAAAAGCCTATTAATTTCATCATCTTTTTCAAAAAATTTCCAGTATTTGACATTGTTAGGCAGAGATGGTCAATATTTCACCTCATCTCTGTATGCTTTCAACCTTGGATGCTTTGTTTGGAAAGTTTTTTTGACCTGTTGAATGATAAGGTCTGCATCTCCAAACATCTTCAAACCTTTGATGCCCATTTCTTTAGTAGCATCTAAGCCCAATATTCTGCTATGTTATTTGTGACCTGAAAAGTTAATTTGCAAGATAAATGAATGTATTCTTGTGTGGGGGACATAAGGACTACACCTGCCCCTGCAGCTTCCTTAGAGCAAGCTCCATCAAAGAACATGTCCCAAATTTGTGGGCCTTCTTCCTTTGTGATCTGGCAAACTGGTTTCCTAAGCTACGTGGAGGCCATCCGAGATTCTTCAATATGAAGAATACATACTCCAAAATCAGTGTCAACAGCATAGATGTGATGATTAGTGGGATTCTTCTCATCACTGATGATATAAGCCAACTGAGCTTCTCTATATAATCTCCTGCTCTCACCTTCAAAAACTGGGACAATAGCGTAGGATAGATCATTTTGCAATGTTCCACCTAATCTCTTGATCCAACCTCTGGAAAGCAACATGCCAAACTTGGGGGGTACATCTGCTACCACAATATCCATCATCATGCTCTTCATGGGAAGCTAAGACAAAGTGATGTCCAGGTCCTTGATTAATCCTAGACATTTCACTTTTCTAGAGTCAAAAGAAAACAGGTCATGATAAGTCTTGGTAATGTCAAGACCCAACTTATCCATGACAGCCTTGGTGTTAAAATTGGCAACAAGGGCCAAACTCCATGTGGGTCAGATTATTTATGGCAGCTGATATTTTTATTGGATCCCTCTCATCGAGAGGTGTAGTATTGATCTAAAGATCATCCGATTCCAATAAGTATTTATGGAGATATGAATTTATTTCGATTATGGAATTATTATCAAGCCGGCCAACATCTTATGTAGGCTTGAAAGACCAATAGTCATGACTATTCATCATCTATGTTTTAGTATAAATAGGAGAGGACTTGAAGTCATTTGATACACACTTCATGTGATCTCCTCTCCACGTCTTGGGCTTTTGGTGAAGGAGAGACACTAATGAAGAATGCCCTAGTTGCAGATGAAGCCCTAGTTACAGACAACGTGATGCCCTAATTTGTGTCTATGGGAACATCTATACGCTGACATAAAAGACCATATACACGAAGGCAATGACTATGTATACACAGGCAATGGAGATACATATACGCAGCAAATGGCAATATATATATATATATACATAGTAGTAGAGATATATACACACTATAATACAATAGTAAGAGAAGATATTTACACATTGTAATAGGACATGTTATATGCAATTCTAAGTGGATGTTATACAGTGAACTTACACGTTGTTCATCGTGGATGTGACACGCTGTTCAAAGCGGATGTTATATGATGTTCATAGAGATATGTTCACAGAGACATATAAGATATGTTCTCGCGGTCAAGGAGGCTCCTATATCGCAGTAAGTCATACGTTGTAATGGGAGACACATTGTAACAAAGGCATTCATGGAAACACTTCATACGCATAGCATGAAGATACACTATCATGAAGACACTTTCCACATAGTCATCTAAACGAAGTCCTGTAATGGAGAACACAATCTTGTCATAGAGTCACCTAGTTGCAGTAAGGGAAGACAGTCATGATATATGCATGGAGAGCACCGTATACGCTATCAAGATATATGCAACTAGAACTCATCTTACGTTCTGGGCCAAAGCATATTTTGGCATACGTATAGATCAATATATATATGTGTGTGTTGATCTGAGCTCCTATTAGCTTGTATACCCTCAGAAGTAATGAAGGTTATTCTTGGTTATAATATTAGAACTCAAAGATGCAATCCTGATCTCATTAAGGATAAGCCTCTCAAGCGTTGTCACAAGCCTGTGGGTAGCGTGAGGTAGACTAGATAGGCAGCATGTAAACCTTTGAGTATTGTAGGTGACAGCGTGGCACATAAGGCAGCCTTAAGGCTTGAAGGGTTGTTAGCAAGGCTGGAAGTTACAATCATAAAGAGTAGCATAATGATGAATAAGATCATGGACATGGGCAGCATCTTGATGAATGAGATCATGAGCATGAGTAGCATAATGATGTATGAGCATGGGCATCATGATGTAAATGAGATCATGGGCAGTATAATGATGAATGAGATCATGAGCATGGGAAACTTGACGATGAATAAGACCATGGAAGATGCAGCATGATGAGCAGCATGAACATGAGAGCAACTCAATCACCAAGGTTCAACACATGTGACAGTACAGCAAGGTGTCACACGGTAATGTGCAGCAAATGAACGAGAAGCAGCACTATGATAGGTGAAGGAGTCACCTTAGGGAATCAGTTGAAGCAATATGTCTTCAACTGATCTCTACAGATATCAAAAGTCAAAATTTTGAATTCTATTGTAAATGTACTATCTCTCTCAGTTTCTTTGCTGAACTATGAAGAACATAAAAGAAGAATTGATCAAGGGTTTCCCCACATTGTGGGGTTTGTCCCTGGTTAGTGCCACATCTTGTGTCCTCTTGCCTTGGCTTTTCTTCTGTGATTTATGTTTATGTTCTATCTGTAGTTTACTTTAATGCTGATGTGATTGTTAATCTAGAAAAGATATTGTGCTAACTAAGAAAATTGAAATAAATTGCTCTAGCATAGAACATACCTAAAGTTAGCATGGTATCAGAGCTGAGGTGAAGACAATGCCCAAGCAAGAGTGAAAGAGCAATCACTGAAGACAGTTGGGATAGGACAAAAGGATCAATGGGTTCCTCATCCCTCTTCAAATTCACCAAGGGTGAAGTCGAAGTAGACTATATTATCAGTATGGTGCAGCGGAAGTTTTTGATGGCCTACCTAAATATCGCTTCATTGGGAAGTTTGGATCTATGGGTAGAAGGAAAGGTGGATGCATTGGTTGCAAGAAGTTAGGATGTTATGTGAAGGAGTGTCTGAATGGCAGAGACACATCTCTTGATAACAAATCATTCCAGGGTCAAGGGAATGATAGGTAATACAGTTCATCAAGGAGAAATGGTCAATTCTTCAAAGAAAGCAAGGAACCCCAGGCACTTCATCGGATAGATAATCATGGGATTATACTTGGAGCCGATACCACCTATCCCAAAAAGGGTGTAGGGAATGTTATCCCTCAATTGAATGAGGGTAACTCGATTCATTTACAAAATATCTTTTATGTACCTGATCACAAGAAGAACCTGGTGTCCATGTCAGCAATGGAAGTCAAAGGTTACAAGGTGGCACTTATCAATGGAAAGATACGTGGTTGAAAATAGATTTTTCAAAGATGTTTTTGAGTTCAGGGTTGTAACAAGTTGTAGGAAGTCCACTGGGAACCATTTCAATTGACACAACACCAGAGGTCTATGAGTCAGATGGTGACAGGGATGCCTGAATTCAAAAAGAGCATGAAGGTACATGTCTGAGATGTACCGAAGGAAAATCTTATAAGGGGACCATTCCCCTCATGCCACAACGTTATAGACATTTTTGTGCCTTACAGCTATAAGCATGAAATGTCCATAATTCAAGGGATCCAAAGTCCCTAAAGATGTTGTTACAGCTCCTAAAGGAACAAGGTCAACCAATGACAACTTCTCCCGGAAGTTCTCCACCAAAAAACCACTCAAAAACGGTCAATTCAGGATCAATTCAGATGCTCTACTAGCTGCCTGCGTTGCAAATCACCCAAATGCACTAGCTAGGTGCGTTGCAACGCACTTGGATGCACTACCAGGGTGCGCTGAGCGGGAAATGACAAATGGAAAGCTCATTCAACGAGGTGGAAAGACCATGGAAGCTTCCAGAATCTTCTCCAGTGACACTTGCCTCAATGAATTCGACTAGTGATGAGTAAGAGGCTCTCAACCTCCAAGTGGAAGCAAGAACTGACAGAGAGAAGCCACAAGTCAAAACATAAGTTGACTCATCCTCTCTGCTTACATCTATATATGGATCCCTCATCCCAGAGATCCAGGGGCTGGAATTTTGTACTTTGCATAGAATTGTTGTTGGTTTGAGATTGAGATTAGTACATTGGGTGATTTATGCTTTGTTGGAGGAGAGGAAGGGATTCCTTTGCTGGGAGGTAGATGCTGGATCGGAACTCACTTGGTTGTATCTCCTCTTGGACTTTCTAATTCTATCAATAAACTATTTGAGTTTCTCCTACATGTTGTGTATCAATGATGTTTTGTTATACTTACATGTTTAGCTTAATCTGATCTTGAGCTTTTTATGAATGTATATCTATATCTTCGTGTAGTCTCTCTCTCTTGTGATCTTGCAGGAATTCGGTGGAGCTGGGCCGGTGAGAGAGCAGGGAGTTGGGAGCCACTGAAGAGAGGAGCGATTGGATCAAAAAACTAGTGGAAGACACAGGTTAGTTACATCCTTCCTCCTCATTTACATTTCATAAAGAAGAAATACTCAAATAAGTTTCCTTGTTTGTTGATAAGGCACTATCACACCTTAGAGTGGGATAGGGGCGTTCTGAATAGATACTTTTCCCAAAAACAAATTGGCGACTCCACTGGGGAGTGTATCTAGTTAGTTTATTTGTGTTTCTATTGTTGTTCTTCTCATAAACTCAGGAGTGCCGAATCGAACTGCATTTGCCATTTACAAATGCAAAGTATAGATCTGCTACTCTAGTCCATTCACTGGGCCTGTTTTTATGATCTGAACAACTGATCCACAAGTGCTCTAACAGCCCTTTGTGATAGATCTTAGTCCTCCTTTAAATCATCCTCCTAATTGTACCTAATTGATAGCTTTTATCCAGCCAAAAACTGTAGATTAAACTGCAAACAGTGACCTAGAACCCAGAGATAATTCTCGTTTCTGCTTCAGCGCAGACTCTGTGAAGAGGTTCTGCATTTCAACGCAGGTCCCGAGAGGGCTACCTACGCTGAAGTTCAGTTTATCTGTGCTGGGGGTGCGCTGATCAGCCTTTGCCTTGTGCAGCTGTGGTTCCCTGCTTCCTTTTGCTCAGTTTTATCTCTGTTTTTTGCAGCCTGTTATCAGTGTGTGTACCTATCTGAAAACCCCTTTTCTCTGCCTTAATTCCGCCTCAGTTGTATAAAGAAGCTGTATTTGTTCTTTGTGTATTTGTTACATCATTTTCAGTTTCCCATTACCAAAGTAAACTAGTCATATTGTCGCCCTTAGATCTAGACCTGTCGTAAGTGTCGTTTTGATCTTAGGAGTGAGTTTGTTTGCTGTTCACAGTTGATTACGCTTTTACTTTTGTCTTTTGGTTTGAATTTGTGAATTTCTAGTGTCTAAACAAGTATTTACTTCAAAATCATAAAGTGTCGTAATCGTCTTTTTGATTTCGAAAGAATCTTGTTTGTGTTTTTCACTTGAAATCGAATTCAAATTTGTACAACAGCTTTCTTTTTAGGCATCAATATTAAGAAATTGAAAACAAATAGATGCATATGTGCATTTGCATTTTGACAGTTTGTATGTTGATTTAGGAAAAGTGCATTTACAGTGTGCTCTATGCTCTTTGAGAAAAGATTGTGTCTTTCTTTTCCCCTTGTAGCTAGGATTTTCATTGTTGAAAAGATATAAAAGCTTGCTTATCATCTTTAGACTGCATTTAGGAATTGTATCATACATATCGTGGTGATCCAAAAAGGCAAACTTCTAAGAAAGATCAACTAAAAATAAATTGAATGAACTTAACAACGCTTTGTAACTTAACGCACAACATAGAGGTCTAGGCTAGAGACGTCTTCCGGCGTCGTAAAACCTGGTGACTGTCGATCTCGTTGATGGTTGGGTGATTCCTCCTGAGAGACAATAAGCGCTAGTACGGATTGTGCTCCCACGTACCGTCGATTATATATTGGGAGACCCATATAGGCATAAAACCTTTATCCATAGGAAGCCGTGTCGGCCGCCCTACTGATCGCAATGCACTGAACACAGCATTCGGGAAGATTGACCGCCCGTACCTTAAAAAGTATTCTGCGGTTTTGCGAAAATTTTGGCACACCCTCTACCTAGAACTCCAGAGAAATTCCTTTTGGCCTTTTTCAAACTCTATAACGGAAAAAGTCCATCCGAGCGTTTGTCACTTCGGGCTCGTTAAAACATCGAAGGTGACTAGAGTCATCTTTTGCTTTTTCTCGACTCTTTAAAATTGAAAAAGAAAGTTGTGTCTAAAGCGTCTAAAATTCATTTAATTCGGAAACATATTTCCCCTTTTTGTATTTTGGTTGATCGAGTAATCCGCAATCGTGGAAGAAAGTCAATTGAAACCCCGTCGTTCGCGGAGGCTTACGAGTCAACCATCTTTGTCTCCGGAATCGAAAACAGTACGGACAAAGCGGACTCGTTTAACCGGTTCGAAATATCCTATCAAAGTTAGAACAAGTGTTCCAACAACATCTGAGATTCCGGTTACTCCAAACATTTCTGGAAACCCTGCCTCTACAGAAGAAGTTCAACAGCCACAGAGGGACAGTGATACTGATCCTAGTCTGAGAGCAAACACTTGTGTTACTGAACCAGTTCCATCAGCAACCGGTTCGGAGAGTCTTGCTCCTCAAACATCTGTCGTTGTCGATTCAACCCCTTCTTCGGCACCAGAAATATTTTACGGACCTGACGGTCTTCCCCTTCCACCTGGTTTGATTGCGATAGAGGAAATTGTAGAAGATCCGCAAGCAAGTACTCCAACACATTTTGGAGTCGGGGTCACTCTGTTTCCTTCGACATCAGAAGTTAGTCTACCACCACTGGAAGTTCCTGTAGAATCGCTAGGTAATCTTTTGGATAGACTCAAAATGTCTGAACAACCATCAACATCTAGGGCTGTGTCGACTGACACAGCGACAGCAGAACTCCCTGCCGTCACTCCGACAATGTTTGTCGGCATACCATCTATCCCGACTAGCTCACAACCGCTAGAAGGAGTCCATCCAAGGGCTATTTCGACAGTATGGTCCATTCCTGTTTGTTCCTCCGGAATAATATCCGGCAACTCTTATGTTGAGACTCGACAAATTGATCCATTTGGAAGTAAATTTGGGCAATCCAGTCCCCAAGGGAAGACAATCCCCTTGAGTTCCGGATTACCACCGTATGGGGGGCAGTATGCCCTTTCATTACCCCCTCCAGGAGGATATCCATATGGGAGTTCACAACAGTATTCAGGTTATACTGGAATTACGTCAGGTGGTTGGGTACCTATACTACTCCAACAACCAAGGGTTGTGTATTCGATGCAACAATGTGTACCTATGTCGAACATCCCGACAACACCAGCTATTGTAACAGTGTCACAAGTTCAAACACTGCCTGTTGTATGTCAGCCTCAGATTTCTCAGGTTGTAATGCAACAGCTCCTTGACCCTGTGACTCAACCACAATCGCCAACTGGTGGGACGACACAGGTCCAAACGGTTACAATTACCCCACGCCTTGGTCCAACGGTTAGTATAGCGCAACAGAACATGACTTCACAACCGTGGCTGGTGCAATACCAACAACCACAATTCCAACAAGTGTACCAAGGTTCTGAGCAGCCGATCTTTGCGAACAGTGGACAGTCGTACATTCAGAACGGTCAAAATCAACCACTTTACAGTGGTCATGTCCACCAACCGTATCAGTCATACCAGCATCAACTACATTATGCTGGTATGCAAAGGCCAACTGCTCAGGCAATTCCATCGTACCCTGGGTATGCTTCACCTAACCTGAATCAAAAGTTACCATTCGTGGCAACTTTAGAGTTACCCGATTTACACCGGTTAACAAACGATCCAATTGCTTACGCCCCTTGGTGGCCAGCGATTCCTCATAAACTTCCATCAGATATTCCTAAATTTAATGGAAATCCAGGTGAAGACCCATCGAATCATGTGATGACATTTCATCTATGGTGTTCATCAAACACCCTGAACGATGATTTGATAAGGCTTTGCCTTTTTCAGAGGACGTTAACGGGTCCAGCGGAAAAATGGTATATTGAATTGCCTAGAGCTTCGTTCGACAATTTCAGTACCTTAGCCACGACTTTCTTAACCCATTTTCAGTTACTGATAAGGTATGAAATGGGAACGGAAATCTTAACCAACTTCAAACAGACAATGGCCACTCACATATATGATCATATACATGAGTGGCGACGTCGTCGTAGGATGGTAAAAACGTACGTTCCCGATCAACTATTAGCTGAATGGTTTATCAAGTCTTTACTTCCTGCCATAACGGAAGATGTGGAAAGGGGGGAGTCGTAACGGAAGAGCAAGTTATCGCTCGTGCGCAATATCTAGACTTGGTCTATACTCAGTCTGGCACACTCTACGAAAAAATACCTGACGCCCCTAGACCGGAATTCTCAATTCCTCCTCCTCCTAAATCAAACAATGACTCTCACACCGGCGATGGCGTGATTGGCACGACAAACGCGAAATCAACAAAGGCTACCTCCAAGAAAGCCCGTAAGATTTCAGATCAAAATGCAAAAGGCGAAATTCTTGCTTCGGAAGTAAATGCCGTATCAGCAGATAAGGGCAAAGAAACCAAACAACCAGGAAGCAAGAAGAAACAAAGTAAAGGGAAGAAGAAGAAACAGGGTGAATCATCTCCTGAAAAAACTTCTTCAAACCCTCCTGAAGATAGGAAACCCCCTTTCGAGTGTCAGATATGTGATGAGAATCACTAGATGAGAGAATGTCCATACAAAGTTGAGCTTAAAATATTCTTTAAGAGTTCGCAAACCTCAGCTGTGTTAACTAACCCGTTTCCAAACCCGGGAACCAAACTAGTTGCTAATCAAAATGCTTCTCTATCCCAAGTTCTTATGTTGTCTATCTCAGAGCAGCAAAATGATGCTTTGGCAAGGAATAAAGATTACTGGAATCCACAGCTGTCGAATAACAAGGCTAATGAACAACTTGGTAGTTCGACAACAACTTTGACTGAAGTTGTGCCACCCATCATCCCTGAACCAATGATAAAGTTGCCAAAGGGAGTAGTACACAAATCGACATTTAATCCTAGTGCAAAAGTAGCACAGAATTATAATATAGTAGAGGACTTGGCACAATCGCCATCCGCTATGTCGACACTTGAGGTACAACAAAATTGCCCCTCCCAAGAACAAGCTTTATTATCAGCAATAGGTGGGATTGGCCCAATGGATTCCAATCTTATGGCCTTTGATCATAAAGGATATGACCCTCAATTACCAGCTCAACTAGCTTTCCTTGTTCAAGTGAAAGCCCTCAACAAAACTGTTCATCGAACAATTATTGATGAGGGGGCATCCACATGTATTATGTCGATGAGTTGCTGGAAAAATTTAGGCTCACCACCCTTGTCGCGATCTTCAACAATGATAAAAGCATTTGATGGACGATCATACACTCCATACGGGATTTTAAGTAACTTGAAAGTTGAACTAGGGGGCAAAACAGTAGAAGTTGATGTTGAAGTAATCGACGGAAACCTCGATTACAACATCCTACTGGGAAGGCCCTGGATATATGCCATGGCCGCAGTTGTGTCGACCTACTTCAGGAAGATTGCATTTCCCTTTCAAGGAAGAATTACAATCATCGACCAACAAACATTTCTCCCCAACAGTTCACAAGTTACGGGAAGCATTCCAATGATCCATGGAAGCGATCATTCGCTTCAAATTATTGGAGTAGGCCTCCTAAAATACCCTGCCTTAATGGGTACTTTTGCCCTGCCGCCTCCGAGTAAGCTGGCGGAAGTGGCCACAGTGGAAACCTACAATATGAAATCTTCTATATCTAATGGATTCGGAAGATTCCTAAACATTTTGTCAGCATGGATCATCGCCCTAATAGAAATATTGTAGCAATCAATTTTCTTGGCCTGGGGGGCAAACCAAAATCAACACTCATCGAGTGTTTGGATAGATAGGTCTAAGGAATATGGCACCTCTTCAAATCCTTCGTCACTTGTACATTCTACAAACGGAGGAATCATTCAATCAATGGTAATTGACGGGGCGCCATGGAATGATTCCCACCATCGTTCCCTTCTCCCGGATTGTGGAGAAGATACTAAAGATGACCTTTATCATCCTTCAGTTTTCGATTTTCTATCAAATACTGTAAATACAGTGGGCTCCGAGGACGGTTCTTATCTCGTGTCAACCTCGTTAAAAAATGAAACAAGGAGTCATGAGGATACTTCTTTTACTGTGTCAACCTCATTAAAAAATGAAACAAATCCCCTTTTCAAATCTCAAAGGTAAACCTTCATTCCAACCACCGAGTTGAATGCAATGAAGCTTGGGGGGCATGCACCTCGTTTTGCATTATTATGCTGGGGGCATACAAACTTATAATCGAGCAATTTTAGCGCATAGTTCATGCTCGTTAAAAAATAAACATAAGATCGAGCAGTTTTAGCGCATAGTTCATGCTCGTTAAAAAATAAACATAAGATCGAGCAAGTGTTTCAACCCGTGTTTAAGCTCGTTAAAAAATGAACTACCCTCCGGTAAATAACCACCGTGAATGTAACATTATCAGCCATTAAAGCCTTGGTCGTGTTTGCACCATGCCTTGGTCGTGTTTGCACCATCACCTCCACTTTTCCATTGGCCGATCATTCACCTCCATATGATTGTTTACCCATTTTGAGGAACAGCTGCGAAGAGTGATTTCACTAGCCATCCTTGTGACACTGCCGTGCTTGGAAAATTCCAACCCTTACCTGGAATCAGTTGCTACCCATTTTATCACTCGTTCCTCAAAAGACGAGTCTTCTTTAATCTCTTTTCATTTGACTCGTAAAATATGAAAAGATTGCCGAGTTTTGGCCTTCCAGCTCGTTAAAGAGACCGGAAGAGCTATCCCTCCTCTAGATTTTAATCTTTTTGGACCTGAGGGATTATTGCACAAAAAGATCGAGCGCTTGTTTTGTTCGGCTCGTTAAAACTATCGAAAATTCATCCCTTCTATATTGTTTTATACTTTTTCGGACTTAAGGGATTAGATGACGAAAAAGGACTTCTGGAGTTAACTTTACGTACCTTTTCAGACTCTCTAAAAATGAAAAGGATCGAGTTATCTTTGTCGTTAGACTCGTTAAAAACATTAATAGCGACAAACTTGTATTTAGACGAGAACGAGTTTCACTATCGCTAGGCTCGTTAAAACATAGCGATGGGTTTGCCCGAAGGGCAAATTATAGAACAAGCATATGTTATCCTCCTCAAGCTTGACAAAAATAAAGAGGTACTGGTCAGCAATGACTGGGGAAAAATTGGGAAGAAACTCAAAGAACTGTTATTGGTAGCAAGTCGCTCTTGAACATGACACTTCCACTCCATGCCTGAGTCAGGTTGGGTTGTTTCATTCACCGGTCACATCACCATGGTCTCGCCATACCATCCACCTTTGGGGTAAATGCTACCAACCCATCACATAAGTGTCGCCGATATGTTCAAGAGAAGTCAACCGTGTCCCATCCACTACCATACATTATACTTCATTCTTTCATGACCGCCACCCTGAACCATATATCATCAGATCGTTTTCACCTCCATCAAAATCATTTGCTCCATTCCGTGTCACTGATGTGGGATACATCAAGGCCCTCCTTTGACGGATCGCTTCTTGTCGAGATCAGCTCATTATCCAAGAAGTTGATCTAGGAACACCCCCTTCAGTACTTTGAAGCTTGCATGCCTCAATGGCAAGTTTCTCACTTCCGGCGACAGGTATACATCAATGACCTTCGACCGAAAGATTTTGCATGGTGTTCGACGCCAAGTCCTTTATTCACACCACGTGAATTGTACTGCAGTACCTTGAGGGTCATTATCATTATCGGTGATTCCTCTCGCGCTTGTTAACAGTTTACATCATTGACTGGTAATCAAGCGATGTCTTTCCATGTTCGACTTCAGAACATTTCTCACATGAATCGACTTGTACTTAGAGTGAAGATCGGACGAGATTGAAGACCCCGGATCTAGTTTCATCCATCCGGACTGCGATATATATTCAAGAAAAATAAAGACATTGACATGTACAGCATTGTAGCACAGATAATCATCCTACCAAAAGGATGATGATTTCATCAAAATCATCAGTCTACCATCAGACGATTGTCTGTCCTATGTACATAAAATGAATTTATAAAGCTGAGCATGGGAATGCCTGCCTCAGCTAGATCATGAAAACAGTATGAAAAATAATGTATTGTATTGTATCTTATTACAGGTCTCCTCCCAACATTGAATGAACTTCGGATCCTCCTAATAAAGCATTTCACCCGATAAACGGCCTCATACTTTAGGGGGCAACTGTTATAGACATTTTTGTGCCTTACAGCTATAAGCATGAAATGTCCATAATTCAAGGGATCCAAAGTCTCTAAAGATGTTGTTACAGCTCCTAAAGGAACAAGGTCAACCAATGACAAATTCTCCCGGAAGTTCTCCACCAAAAAACCACTCAGAAACGGTCAATTCAGGATCAATTCAGATGCTCTACTAGCTGCCTGCGTTGCAAAGAACCCAAATGCATTGGCTAGGTGCATTGCAACGCACTTGGATGCACTACCAGGGTGCGCTAAGAGGGAAATGACAAATGGCAAGCTCATTCAACGAGGTGGAAAGACCATGGAAGCTTCCAGAATCTTCTCCAGTGACACTTGCCTCAATGAATTCGACTAGTGATGAGTAAGAGGCTCTCAACCTCCAAGTGGAAGCAAGAACTGACAGAGAGAAGCCACAAGTCAAAACATAAGCTGACTCATCCTCTCTGCTTACATCTATATATGGATCCCTCATCCCAGAGATCCAGGGGCTGGAATTTTGTACTTTGCAGAGAATTGTTGTTGGTTTGAGATTGAGATTAGTACATTGGGTGATTTATGCTTTGTTGGAGGAGAGGAAGGGATTCCTTTGCTGGGAGGTAGATGCTGGATCGGAACTCACTTGGTTGTATCTCCTCTTGGACTTTCTTATTCTATCAATAAACTATTTGAGTTTCTCCTACATGCTGTGTATCAATGATGTTTTGTTATACTTACATGTTTAGCTTAATCTGATCTTGAGCTTTTTATGAATGTATATCTATATCTTCGTGTAGTCTCTCTCTCTTGTGATCTTGCAGGAATTCGGTGAAGCTGGGCCGGTGAGAGAGCAGGGAGCTGGGAGCCACTGAAGAGAGGAGCTATTGGATCAACAAACTAGCGGAAGACACAGGTTAGTTACATCCTTCCTCCTCATTTACATTTCATAAAGAAGAAATACTCAAATAAGTTTCCTTGTTTGTTGCTAAGGCACTATCACACCTTAGAGTGGGATAGGGGCATTCTGAATAGATACTTTTCCCAACAACACACAAGTCCACAGGTTTGGAACAACCCGAGGAGTTTGAGATTCATGATCAGGAATCTCATGTATGCAGGTGGTAGAAAGCCCTCTATGGCTTGAAGCAAATCACCCCGCGCATAGTATGAGAGGATCAATTGTTATCTAATGAAGCTGAGATTCACTAGGAGTGAAATTAATCCAAACCATTACTTGAAGGTTGTGGATGATAGACCTCTCATACCGGAACCTATGTCTGATAGGTGCAGACCCTCTCATTTGTAGGAGACAGAGGGAGTTGGATTTCGAATGTGGAAAGATAAACTGCAAGCCTATGACTACCTCAAGGATCTTAACTTTCAAGAAGTTATATGGTAGTGATGTCGGACCAGATTTGGGAAATGCCTCTGAGTTTCATAAACTCATTCGTGTTGATGTTCTTGGAGAACCTCCGTCCAGACATATGTGTTGCAGTTAGCATGGTGAGCTCATATTTGGTTGAGCTTCACTGGATTGGTGCCTAGAATCTTCTGAGATATCTTTAGGGCACAATCTCTCATGGATTGAGATACACTGCCTGGAATATTTCAAATGCTGAGTGGGCAGCCAGTGTGAAGGATCACTAGAGAATTTCTCAGTGTTGGTTCTCCTTGGGATCTGCTTCAATATCCTGGCTGAGCAAGAAGCAAAAGTCAGTGGCTTTGAGCACCATCAAGGTAGAGTATATTGCTGCTAGCATGGCTACCTGAGAGGTAGTCTGGTTACGAAAGATCTTTAGTGAGATGTTTGGACACCATTATGTAGCAGGATGATTAGTTATCCTGTGAGGTCTAGATGATGTGTTCTCCATGACAATTATGTAGCAAGATGATTAGTTCTCCTGTGAGGTCTGGATGGTGTTCTCCATGATGATTATGTAGCAGGATGATTAGTTCTCCTGTGAGGTATGGATGATGTGCTCTCCATGACGATTATGTAGCAGGATTATTAGCTCTCCTGTGAGGCCTGGATGATGTGTTCACCATCACAATTGTGCAGTAGGATGATAAGTTTTCTTGTGAGGATAAGATTGATTAGTTCTCCTGTCGAGGCATCCAACCCATGCAGTCTGGGACTCATGGGAAGTACCTCTCATCTTATCAATGAGCAGGTAAATGAGGATAGGGACCATAGTAGTACCAATTGATGCATCGTTGTATCTACCATACTCCCTATGCTAGGATGACCTTCATTGATCTAAGATCAATGATACTGGTCTGGGACTAGTTGTAGGAGTTGTGCCTACTATGATGCTAACTTCAGGTTGGTTGAGACTGGTCTGGGACCAGTGGTACATACTCTGAGACTGACTTCGGGTCAGTGGAGGACTGGTTTGGGACCAGTAAGAGTGGTACATACTATGACACTGACTTCAGGTCAGTTGAGACTGGTCTGGGACGAGTGGTACACACTATGGGAGTGATGATATTGGTCTGGGACCAGTGGTAGGAGTGGTACCCACTATGACGCTGACTTTGGGTCGGTTGAGACTGGCCAAACTCCATGTGGGTCAGCTTATTTATGGCAGTTGATATTTTTATTGGATCCCTCTCATCGAGAGGTGTAGGATTGATCTAAATATCATCTGATTCCGAAAAGTATTTATGGAGATATGAATTTATTTTGATTATGGAATTATTATCATGCCGACCAGCATCTTATGTAGGCTCGGAAGCCCAATAGTCATGACTATTCTTCATCTACGTTTTAGTATAAATAGGAGAGGACTTGAAGTCATTTGATACACACTTCATGTGATCTCCTCTCCACATCTTGGGTTTTTGGTGAAGGAGAGACACTAATGAAGAATGCCCTAGCTGCAGATGAAGCCCTAGTTATAGACAACGTGATGCCCTAATTCGTGTCTATGGAGACATCTATACGCTGACATAAAAGACCATATACACGCAAGCAATGGAGATACATATATGCAGCAAATGGAAATATATATATATATATATATATATATATATATATATATATATATACGTAGTAATAGAGATATATACATGTTGTAATACCGCAATAAGAGAAGATATTTAGACACTGTAATAGGACATGTTATACGCAGTTCTAAGTGGATGTTATAAACTGAAATTACATGGTGTTCATAATGGATGTGACACGTTGTTCAAAGTAGATGTTATACGTTGTTCATAGAGATATGTTCACACAGCCATATAAGATATGTTCTCGCACTCAAGGAGGCTCCTATATCGCAGTAAGTCATACGCTGTAATGGGAGACATGTTGTAACAAAGACGTTCATGGAAACACTTCATATGCAGCCATATATATATGCATAGCATGGAGATACGTTGTCATGAAGACACTTTCCACGCAGTCATCTGAACGCAGTCCTGTAATGGAGAACGCAGTCCTGTAATAGAGTCACCTAGCCGCAGTAAGGGAAGACAGTCATGATATATGCATGGAGAGCACCATATACGCTGTCAAGATATATGCAGCTAGAACTCATCTTACGTTCTGGGCCAAAGCATATTTTGGCATACGTATAGATCAGTATATATATGTGTGTTGATCTGAGCTCTTGCTAGCTCGTATACCCTCAGCAGTAATGAACGTTATTCTTGGTTATAATATTAGAACTCAAAGATGCAATCCTGATCTCATTAAGGATGAGCCTCTCAAACGTTGTCACAAGCCTGTTGACAGCGTGAGGTAGACTAGATGGACAGCATGTAAACCTTTGAGTATTGTAGGTGATAGCGTGGCACATAAGGCAGCCTTAAGGCTTGAAGGGTTGTTAGCAAGGCTAGAAGTTATAAACATAAAAGGCAGCATAATGATGAATAAGATCATGGACATGGGCAACATCATGATGAATGAGATCATGAGCATGAGCAGCATAATTATGCATGAGCATGGCAGCATGATGATAAATGAGATCATGGGCAACATAATGATGAATGAGATCATGAGCATGGGCAACTTGATGATGAATAAGACCATGGAAGATGCATCATGATGAGTAGCATGAAGATGAGAGTAGCTCAGTCACCAAGGTTCAACACATGTGACAGTACAACAAGGTGTCACACGATAATGTGCAGCACATGAACGAGAGGCAGCACTATGATAGGTGAAGGAGTCACCTTAGAGAATCAGTTGAAGCAATATGTCTTCAACTGATCTCTGCAGATATCAAAAGTCAAAATGTTGACTTATATTATAAATGTACTATCTCCCTCACTTTATCTGTTGAACTATGAAGAACATAAAAGAAGAATTGATCAAGGGTTTCCCCACATTGTGGGGTTTGTCCCTAGCTAGCGCCACATCTTATGTCCTCTTGTCTTGGATTTTCTTCTGTGGTTTATGTTTATGTTCTATCTACAGTTTACTTTAATGCTGATGTGATTGTAATATGGAAAAGATATTGTGCTAACTAAGAAAATTGAAATAAATTTCTCTAGCATAGAACATATCTAAAGTTAACACTTGGGCATTATGGTTGGCTCTTGTGTCTAGAAGGTAGTTGTGAAGGATTTTGTCATGAATAGTCAGAGAGACATAGAATGATGGAGAGTTGTCTTCACAATTTTCAATCATTGGGTTGAGAATAACAACTGGTTTTCCATCTTGTAGATTTACATAGTCAGTGGAGGCTTGGATGGATTTAGGCTTAAGGGCCTCGAGGATGGATCTTTTGAAGAAATCATTCTTCACTAGCTCAATCAGAGTTATAGGTGTTCTTAGCTTCTGGATTTCTGATTCAAAACTGAAAGGAGAAGGATACTTGTCAGGGCCTCTTACCTCGTGCGCTGGAGCTTTGAGGATGATAGGATCAATTGTTGGTCACTTCTGCTTATTAGATTTCTATACTACAAGGACAGCAGCTCTTTGAACATGAGTTTCCTTGGCATTATTCATCTTCAACCTCAGATTATATCTGTGTTGATCTTTAGTTTGTAGAACAGCTTCACCTTCCCACTCTTGGCTGATCTGGTCAATGAAAAATGACTTTTCATAGGCAGCTAAGGTCAAAAAGGAGGCATTGCCTTTGTCTTCCATACAATGGATCTCATCATCTTCTTCAAACTTCTCTTCTTCCATGACTGCATTCTGGAAAGGGGTCTTCACCCTTTGGTCTTCACTAGCATCTTTGCTTCTTTGCAGAATCTGCAATTGCTCATTAGTTCTTCTATATGGATTTGGATCTCTAGGAGCAAAGGTGTTAGGAACTCTTCCTTTCTCAGGTTGCTGCTCAACCTTTAATTTGGAGATCTCAGAGGCTAATGACTATCTTCTTGGTCATTTTATCTATCTTGGGATCTGAGGATGATGAAGACTCGCTCCTTCGTCTCCTTCTATCAACATTCCCCTTGACCTTCTCTGCAACCATGATATTAGATTCTACTTCCAAGGCTACATCCTGCATATCAGCCAAAGTAGCACATCGCCTCTCCCTCAACAGTAATCAGAAGTCAAAACCAAAGGCACTGGCATAAATGAGTCTAACAGGGGTAGTGGTGGGTTTTACTTCAGCTGGTATCTTGTTGTACATGCGGTTAAACCTCTAATTCTTATGTTGAACATGTGGCAACAGTGCATATTGTTGGGTTGTGTTATGTTCTTTCCACGACTAGCCCACGTAGTTAACCGATGGGTTAGAGGGGGGGAGAAGCCCCCCCTTCGTTGCACCGATTGCGTAGAGGGGGGGTCACAGGGGGGTGGCAGCCCCCCCTGTTCGGGGAGTTTGAGGGGGGCGGGTAGCCCCCCTCAATGGGGTTCGAGGCAGCGCCTCGCGAAAAACTATTTTGGACCCTATATTAGGTTGGGCGGACCTACCTATGGTTTTGTGCATGGTTTTGCGCACATGGTTTTGGTCCATGGTTTTGGACGCGATGGTTTTCGGTCCATGGTATTGGATGCTTTGGCATGTATAAATATGTATTGTAACATTGAAAGGAACATAATGAAAAATCAATCTGGTAGTCCTAGTTTTGGGATCTAAAGGAAAATATCTATGTATATGTGTTATGCTCTCGCATTGTTTATTTTCTATGTTTTAGAATTCGTATGTAGGTAATTTTTGTACGGGGTTAAAACCTACATTTGGTATCATAGCTATTTTGGCTTCAAGGGGATGCCTTTGTTTTTGAGGGGTTTCGCTCGGGCCTGTGGTAGACCCTGTTCAGTGGGAGATCTGCAGGATCGATTCTAGTGGTGAAAGAAGATTACGAGCAGTGGAAAGATAGAGATCGAGAAATTTAATGGTCAGAGCTTTGAGTTGTAGAAACTCAATATGGAGGATCTGTTGGTGGATAAATATTAGTGGATCGCAGTAGATCCAGGTACTAAACCAACAGGATTGTCCGATGAAGAATGGAAGAAGTTGGATCGAAAGGCAAAGAGTACAATACGATTGTGTGTCTCAGATTCTATATTGCTGAATGTACCAAGGGAAGCTACAGCGAAGGCTTTGTGGGACAAGTTAGGGACTTTGTACCAATCTAAGTCTCTGGTGAATAAACTGTTCCTATGGAAAAAGTTGTATAACCTGAGGATGAAGGATGGAGACTCGATGACAGAGCATCTGAATGCATTTAATGATGTGGTAAGTCAGTTATTGTCTGTTGATATTAAAATTTCAGATGAAGATAAGTGCATTAGTTTGTTGTGTTCTCTACCAGATTCGTGGGATAGTCTGGTTATTGCAATAGGTAGCAATGCAACTACCTTGCAGTTTAATGAAATAGTCTCATCCTTGCTAACAGAGGAGATGAGATGGAAAAATATGGAGAGCTAGAATGGTGATGCTTTGTCTATATGAGGAAGGTCCCAGAACAAAAACAAAAATAAGTCATCGAGTGGGAGATCTAAATCTCGAGGGGTATCTAAATCTCTAGGAAAACTTGTAAAGGTGGTTTGCTGGAAATGCGGAAAGGAAGGGCACTACAAAAGGGACTGTAAATCTAAAGCTCCTGACAAAGGAAAGGGATCTAATGATGCTCCTTCTGTAGAAGCGAAAACCACCTCGGATGAAGGTGGGGATGTGTACTTGGCTTCTTCATGTACACATGTAGATCATGAGGGATGGTTGATTGACTCGGGTGCATCCTTTTCCTTCACTCCCCTTAGAGAGTGGTTTTGTGAGTATGAGAAATATGATGGTGGTGATGTCTTCTTAGGGGATGATAGAAAGGCTAGAATTGTTGGTCGTGGAAAAGTAAAGTTGAAGTTGCAAGGTGGAAGGGTTAGAACACTTCTGAGTGTTTTGCATATTCCTGCATCGGCCAGAAATCTGATTTCTATAAGCAAGATGGATGATGCAGGTGTAAAAACAGAGTTCAAGAAGGATACTTGCAAGATGGTTCGGGGAGCACTGGAATTGATGTAGGGAGTTCGAATTGGAACTCTGTACAAGCTACAAGGTAGCACTGTTGTTGATGGGTGCAATAGTTTTGTGGTTCCTGAAAGTGTAGCAGAAAATATAGTGGTCTCTGGAGAGAAGACCATGTTATGGCATCAAAGGCTTGGACATATTGGAGAGAAGGGCCATCGATACTTCATGGTAAAGGTATGGTAGAAGGTATGAGTAATAGCTCTCTGGATTTTGATTTCTGTGAAAATTGGGTATATGGGAAGCATAATCGAGTGAGTTTCCCCTCTGGTGGTAAGAGGGAGAAACAGATATTAGAGATTGTGCACAGTGATGTGTTTGGGCCTGTGAAGATTCCATCACTGGGTAACTCTGTGTACTATGTATCATTTATAGATGACTTCTCAAGGAATACATGGATATATTTCCTTAAGAATAAATTTGAAGCCTTTGATAGGTTTAAAGAATTTAAGGCTCTGATAGAAAACCAGATAGAGAAGAAGATAAAGATGTTGAGGTCAGGTAACGGTGAAGAGTTTTCCAGCAAGGAATTTGCAGAATTCTGTAAGAAGTGCGGTATAGCACGACAGAAGACTACTCCATCCACACTTGAGAAAAATGGAGTTGCAGAAAGAATGAACAAGACGTTGATGGAAAGGGCAAGAAGCATGCTCAGTGGTGTCTAGTTAGGACAAGAATTTTGGGCAGAGGCAGTGGAGATAGCATGTTACTTGGTCAATAGATCACCTTCATCAGCATTGGAGGATAAGTTTCCACAAGAGGTATGGACTTGTAAGAAACCCTCTCTTTGACATCTGAGGGTATTTAGATGTGATGCATATGTACATGTTCCAAAGGAGAAAAGAACCAAGTTGGATAGTAAATTTGAAAAGTGCATCTTTATTGGGTATAAGGATGGTTTAAAGGGTTATAAGCTTTGGAATCTAGTAACAAGGAAGGTTGTTTACAACCAAGATGTGGTGTTCAAACATGTGAAAGATGTTATTAAACATGAAGTCCAACCAAAGGAACCTGAGAAGATATAGTTTGAGCTTGAGGAAGAATCAGACTCTACAGCAGAGGAGGAATCAGAAGATGAAGAGCCACAAACTCCGGATGTGAGAAGATCAGTTAGAGAAAGAAGGAATCCAGAGAGGTATAGTCCATCTTCTTTCTGTTCAAATTTTGCTTTATCTGTTACTGATGATGATCCCAAAACTGTGAAAGAAGTAGTAGATTCAGAGGATGGAAAACTCTAGAAAGAGGCCATGGTTGATGAAATGGCATCTTTGCACAAAAATGAAGCTTGGGATTTGGTGGAGTTGCCGGCTAGAAGGAAACCCATTAGTAGCAAATGGGTGTTCAAGAAGAAGACAAATGTAGAAGGAAAGGTGGATAAATACAAAGCTCGATTGATAGCAAAAGGTTATTCCCAGGTGTCGGGAATTTATTTTGGTGATATTTTTTCTCCTATTGCCAAGATAGCTTCTATTAGATTACTTTTATCTGTTGCTTCTACTTTTGTTTTTGAGGTAGAACAGATGGATGTGAAGACAACATTTCTTCACGGGGATCTAGAAGAGGAGATCTACATGAAGCAACCTAAGGCTTTGGGGTGAAGGGTAAGAAAGAACTGGTATGCAAGTTAAAGAAGTCTTTGTATGGGTTAAAATAGTCACCAAAGATGTGGTATCAGAAATTTGATACATTTATAAGGGACTTGGCTTCACTAGAAGAAAAGAAGATCAATGTGTGTATTTTAAATTAATTTGTGACCATGTTATTTATTTGGTCTTATATGTGGATGATATGTTGCAGGTTGGAAATGATAAAAAAATTATCCAGGATTTGAAGACCCAATTGTCCTCCAAATTCGACATGAAAGATCTTGGTGCTGCAAACTATATTTTGGGCATGGAAATTAAAAGAGATCAGGAAAAGAGGAAGCTCTGGTTAAACTAGAGGAAGTATGTCGAGAAAGTATTGAAGAGGTTTAATATGCAGAATAGTAAACCGATGAAGGTTCCTATTCTTGTAGGTGTAAATTTACCTGCCGAACAGTGTCCCAAGACACAAGAAGAGGAAGAGGACATGTCCTGTGATCCATATGCAAGTGTAGTCGGTAGTCTGATGTATGCAATGGTCTGTACTAGACCAGACATTGCACATGCAGTGGGAGTATTGAGTAGGTTTATGTCAAAACCAGGGAAGGAGCATTGGACAACAGTGAAGTGGGTTTTCAGGTATTTGCGTGGCACTAGTGATTATGGTTTGTGCTACCAAGGAAGACCAGGATTAGATAGAGTGTTGGATATTCGTGGCTAGAGATCTGGATCAGAGAAGATCTACAAGTGCGTATATGTTTAACCTATTTGGAGGTGTAGTTAGTTGGATGAGTAATAAATAATTTGTAGTGGCACTATCAACTACAGAGGCAAAATACATTGTAGCCACGCATGCAAGCAAGGAAGCAGTTTGGTTGCAGAGATTGCGTTCAAGTATGGGGTTAGTACATGGAGCTATAAGGATAGACCGTGACAGAAAAAGTGCAAATTTCTTGGCAAATAACCCTGCTTATCATTCAAAGACAAAGCACATTGATGTTCAGTATCACTTTGTGAAGATATGATAGAAGACAAAAAGGTGTTGCTGGTAAAGGTGGACACTTTGAAGAATACTACAAATGCATTGAAAAAATATGTGAGCTCTAAGAAGTTATCTTGGTGTAGAGAAACAATGGGCGTTGCAGGGCTGGATAAATGACTAAGCTCTCATGTGGCCCCTTGTGGAAAGAAAACAACAACTGGGGAGAATGTTGGGTTGTGTTATATTCCTTCCACGACTAGCCCATGTAGCTAACCGGGGGGTTAGAGGTGGGGAGGGGGGGAGCCCCTCCCTTCGTTGTGCAGCGGGGGGATAACAGGGGGGTTTGAGGGGGGCAGATAACCCCCCTCTGTGGGGTCTGGGGCGCCGCCTTGGGAAAAAAATTTTGGACCCTATATTAGGTTGGGCTGACCTACCTATGGTGTTCTGCATGGTTTTTCGCACATGGTTTTGGTCCATGGTTTTGGACGTGATGGTTTTCTGTCCATGGTATTGGATGCTTTGGCATGTATAAATATGTATTGTAACATTGAAAGGAACATAATGAAAAATCAATCTTCTAGTCCCGGTTTTGGGATCCAGGGGAAAATATATATGTATATGTGTTTTATGTGTTATGCTCTCGCATTGTTTATTTTCTGTGTTTTAGAATTTGTATGTAGGTAATTTCTATACGAGGTTAAAACCTACACATATGACTCCATGTGTGAGTGCGACAGATGTTTACATAGAAAACACAACATGTACGCATGAAGCGAAGACCTTGTGTATGACCAAAACATGGTCACAAGCATGACATTAACATCGATATGCAAAAGTTGTCTGTCGAATGATCAAGCAAGGTTGGTGCGAAAACTCACACGAGCTCACGGGGTGAACCCGAGTCTGTTTAGACATCAAGTAAAACTCTCAAAGGAGGCTCTGAAATTGGACGCGGGCCAAAATTTTGGAGGGTGTTGCAATCACTACAACAGTTTAGTAAATACATATTTCTTATTCTTTCATTTTCAATTCTTCCCTTGAATCTTCCCTTTTCCAATTCCTCTTTCTATTCTTTCCATGTTTGAACTGTTGAATCTCCCTAATGAGAGTTTCATTAAAGTTTTAAAAATTAGATAGTTCATCATCTTTCTTCTTGGTCTCTTCTTTTGCTTCTTTTAAATCATCTTCAATTTTATGTATTTCTTTCATTTTTTAATCATTGCCCCATTTTTTTAGAACAGTTCTTCAAATCCAAGTTGCATGTAATCTAATACCCCTATCAAATCTTTTCTACCACATTGAAGATTCACCCTCAAAAGTAAAATCAATCTAACATGGACATGGATAATATTCCTTTATCATCCTCAACCATTCTATAGTATTAAGCTCATCTATATCTACCTCTCATGTAAATCTAGGTACTGCTATTGATGCTTAAGTAAAGTCAAACACAAAAATTCAAATTAAAACTCAATATTTTACCATTTATGATTCAATATATTTATTATCATTTTTACAATATAATCTTCTATTTTTTATGTTTCCAACATATTTTGAATCACCTCAAGCGAACATTCTAATCAAAAGTTATGATAGTTTGAAGTTAACATACGTTTTAAAACCTTGTTCAAGAGTTTGTACTTCTACCTGACTTTTTTGTAATGTATATCTAAAATTTAAGCTTCCTATCATTAGTTAAGCTTCTTTCCCCTGAAGATGGGTGAAGTGTTTTTCTAATGTATATCTAAAATTTAAGCTTCCTATCATTAGTTAAGCTTCTTTCCCCTGAAGATGGGTGAAGTGTTTTTCTAATGTATATATAAAATTTAAGCTTCCTATCATTAGTTAAGCTTATTTCCCCTTAATATGGGTGAAGTGTTCACCTGAAACATTGGGATCTTCAAACAAAATACACAGGTTTCCATAAGTTCTCAACAACATTATGTTACTGAATGTGGAAATATACATGCCATAATTTAAACACTTCTAAATCTAAAAATCGAGCTTCTAGTACTATGATATGTATTATTTACAAACCCATAGTTATAACTAAAATTTGATGTGTCAAGTGAACATTATGGTAATTTTTCCAAAACTTTACGATTTTTAGCCCATTTCTGAGTGAACTTGTACAGTGTGTCATGTGTCCAATTTTTCAAATATGATTCTAGAATATTTACCTAAAATAGTTCTATGTGTCCCTATAACCCTTAAAAAAATCCACAATTTGAAACTTCTCTAAGAAAATTTTCAATGAAAATATCAATATGACTCATGTGAAATTAATTTCTAGACTAGTCACCAACCCTAACTTCTATATGGTATATCTATAAAGTTATAATGTATAATGACCTAAAATTTTCACAATCTACACATTGATATGACCCATTTGTGTTAGTGAAATTTTGTAGATTAGAGCTTTCGAAAAAAGAAATTATAGTCAAATTTTTAAGATGACTCATTTGATATTGATTTTAGGACTATTCTCAAACTCTAACTTCTGAAGAATATATGCATGTATATATATAATGAATTAGATTTTGAGATTTTTTACATATTTTCTTCACCATATTTCCTTATTCTCATAAAAGTTCACTATCTTAAACTTAATAGAAAAATATTATAGAAAAAATAAAAAGATGGCTTGTTTGAGACTGATTTATGGATCAATCATAATCACTAACTTCCACGAGTTATATCTCTGAAAGTGCAGCAATAAGAATCTAATATTTTTACCTATTTCACTTTGACATTTCTCCCAAATATTCTCAAGCTTTCACTATATGAACTTCCCATAAAAATATTTATAATGAAAATTCCAATATGTCTTATTTCGAGTAGAAAAACCCTAAGATCATAGCTATCGTACCAAATATTGTGCTCCAAATATTCAAAATATCATAGGAAACTAGAAGTACACTCCATTTACATCATTATGAGTGTGGAACAAAAATCCAAGATAGAGAAGAGAGATAAATTAAACATTAACACCATATAAAATAGTAGAAAATCCTCCAAATACCCAAATACATTCATATATCTAAATCACATGTCCTCAATAATGACTACATGATCTCTATATAAAATTGTTCACACATTGCACATGTTGCCACTTAATTACTACGTTGACCATATTAAATATAAATTTACATATTACATGTACATTTAACCCTGTGTATGCCCCTTATTAGGATCATATAATATACATTTAACCCCATACATGCCCTTAGTTAGGGTAATTTTGTGGACCATACCACTCTCAAATAAATTGCCTTATACTCAATAAGGAACATGGTTACGAACTTGAAAACAACTCTCTAAAATTAATTTTTTCTTAGAGATTGCATTTAGGGGTTTATTCCTTTGCTAAAAGTGGTGCTCCAAGTATTATTTTTTTATTTTTTTTAGGTTAAAATTGTTGGACACCTAATCCTCAATGGGTTAGTGTGGAAGCCGAATAGACAAAAGGAGTCCAAGAGACCTTGGGATGTGAAACCCAACGGTCACAACATGTACTATAAATGTAAATCATTTGTTAATAAAAATGTACTCTCATGTTTTATCCTTCATATTCTCTTGCTGCCATGTGTGTGTTTAACATGGTATCAGAGCCATGATGTGTGGTCTGTGTAGTTTTCTTCCTCACAATTTATGCCTTAGGTAGAAATGAAAAATAAAATAAAACTGGCATGTTGTTATTCCCTGCGCAATTGGTCTGAGCTGCCTTGAATAGTGTTGGCCTAGTCTTCATTACCTGACCATTTATTTTATTAGCTGAGCGCATCAGATTTGCAACTAGGCAATGTATTCCTACCTGCGGCCTATCAAAATCTGCATACTGGTTTCACTGGTATAACAGCGCTGCGATTTACCATTATTCTCTGTCATGGTATTATTTTCTTCAGAAGAATGTTAGTTTGTCATGGATTTTTTCTACCAATTTTATAACCTCCCTCGCTCCTCTGACATAATCCTACTATGCTGCTCTGCTACGTTGCTCGAATTGTGCTAAGACTATGAATTTGGACTGTTGGGCTTCCATATATGTGGCTAGCCTCCATACGCTACCCTCTTCATGCCGCTAGCCTCATAGACATTTTAGATTCTCCTGTAACTCCTATTTTCTGCCCATATTGCAGAACTGATCTCCTTGACCTGGTAGCAGCGTTCTCTGTGTTTTTCTGAACGTTGTATATATGTTGGTCCCGTAATCTGACATTGGATTTATGTTTGGAAGGTGAAACGGTTCCCAAATTGTGAACGACCTTGAAGGCCTCCCTAGTGATTCCCATGATGACAAGAAACTGATGAAATAATTTAATGGCGTGAGAAGGAAATGGTCAAGCTGGGAATGTGAACGGAAATGGCATCTTCAAGATGCCTCATGTGAGTTATTAAACTACCTGCCCAACAAAGTTCTCGTATGTTTTTGGAAGAGGTATTGAGAGTAAAAGGATTCAAAGGTGTCTCAAATCAAATAAACATAGGAAAGCATGGAAAAATTCTTGGGAAACTTTGTTATCAATAGTTTTGGCATTAGTCCATGTCCGTACCTAACTATTGCAGCTCCATCAATGAATTCTACAATGAAAATATCCCAAATGGGTTGTAGGTGAACATAACCAGCAGTGTCCACTAGAATTCGACGAAGATTTAGGAATAAGAGAGCGGGACAAGAGCGACTAGGTTTGGAGAACACAAAACCGGTAATTATTTGCCATATTACGGTTAAAACGGTTCAATTTAGAGCCTGAGAAGTCAATAGAGGCTGAAGATGGATGTATATGAGGATGTTTTGAAAAGTTAACTTCCAATCGTTTCCGAATAGAAACGCTCCCTTCAAAAAAAGGTTGACAGCCAATTCTTCTTGTAAACCATCTGCCATCTAGATCAGGGCATGATCAGGCTTGTTCCGGAGTAACTTAATGCTTAATATATTTCCGTAGATGGAAAACAAATTGAAAAGATTATCTTCATCTATTTTCTTGGGGTTTAAGTTGGCAACCAGAACAATGCATCTATCATTATTACCCATTACTCCTTGTGGTAGGACACCTCCAAAGGCTTCCATAATTGCATATGCATTCGAAACAGGCATCTGTATTGAGTTTAGTCCCATTGAATGAGCACTGACCATATGATGAAATGACACTGCTTGGATGCCATACATGCCTCCAGCCTCTCCAAAAGACTGAGCTGGTAATCAATGTTTCTACTTAGAAGGCAATGGCGGGTTTGTGAAGTCTCTGGTTCTTTCATTATTATAGTTCACTTATAACTCTGTAAGGTTAGAGAACTGAATGTCTAGCTGGCAATATCCATCGTAGATATTGTTCCCCTGCAGAGTGTTTCAATTTGAATTTGTAAACGCACGCCTGACATTTAAATTTTAATTTCGTACAGTCTGGAAAGTCAGTTTTGGGATTTGATTTTTTCTGTTTCATTTACAAGACAGTGGATTTGGAAAGGAAGTTGATTTATTCTGGAGAGCACTATTCTCATCGTGGTAATTGAACTGTGAAAGGGAAATTTTTTGACTTTCCTCTTGGAAAGAACAGCTCGAGCACCTGGTGACAGCTATGGGTTATTCCAACTGTTGAACGGTTTCTGTGTTATCTGTGGACTGCATGTGAGAGAATGAGTTGAACGTACATCTGTGGGGCCTATCTTCTATTGTTCCCAGGCCGTATATTTTCTGTTGGACGTGGGGCCTACTCTTGTGCGTGGAAGCTAGATAACCAAACTTGGTATCAATTGGAACATGGGTCAAATGCACCACCTCTACTGGACGTAGCTGTGATACCCTTCTGCATGGAGTTTATTTTGACATTGTGGGGGCCACGAAACACTGTACTATTGACTAATATATGCCAGAGGACCAGCACTGTACAGTTTGCTAAGTATTTGGACATGTAAGGAGGTCTATCATTGTTGTTTCAGCGTGCTAGAGACTCATTCCAATGCCTATGACCTAAGCAAGTGTTGGAGTAGCATTCTAGGTCTGAAAGTCCTTGCTGGAATTTACTCTCATTACTTATCTTCATTTCCAGAAAGTGGCAAGATCAGAGAATATTGGTTCGTACCCTAGTCAAAGCATATGAGCATTCAAGTCCTTTACATGACATGGTGTTATAATTGTTAAAGTTTTGATAGCCATCATTTCTGATTTGAAAGTGAAGGAGTATTTGAAGGATCCAAGCAAGTTTGCAGTTGTTGCTGCCCAAATGTGGCATTGTATTTAAAACTCATTATAGTTTCTGTCTACATATATATGCATTGATTCCTTGATTCATTTGTTGCACATTTATAAAGGATATTGTTGCATACTATGAGTGGGTATTACTTTTCTGCATTGAGTAGTAGTTGTGATCAGTTTTTATGGTGTAAATCAGACATTGAAGAAAAAATGGCCAGAATCAGTGAAGTGTTAGAGTTCCTTAAAACTATGATATTGTCTACTAATCATGATACATTAAAAGTCAACAAAGTTTCTCTCACGGAAATTCAGGTCTGTTTACAAAATGCACAAGAGAAAATTGATTTTTTGCAGCTCGAATCTCAGCTACAGCAAGAAGAATTAAAACAAAGGAGTCATTCTAAACATGTTTTTGTTCATAACACTGCAACCCATCAGAAGCAAGTTAAAAATGTTACAGTTGGTTCAGATTTAGTACCCAACAAAGTAGCAGTTGTACATACAGATGTAGAAACTCAGTCTACACTTCCCAAGCCCATCATCAGACCTTGGGAACAGCTTGTCCACAACAAGCACAGAACTGGTCTTGGATATGACAAGGACTTGTCCTTTCATATTCCAGACCACTCAAAACCAATTCAATTTCAAACTGCTGGATTTCTTGAGGATGTTTCATCTTCACCTGTTCTTCATGACAATTCACCTCCAGCTATTCCAAATTCTGCCCCTCATCCACAACAACAACAACAGATTGTGAAATGCCAACATTGTGACCGAGTTGGCCATCTGAAAGATCATTGTTTTGATCTTCATCCATGTAAGAATTGTCATAAAACCACCCATTTTTCACACAGATGCTTCAGAAACAAATGTCATGCAAGAAAAAAGATTCATCTTGGATGGATCTCTTCTTGGCAATGGGCATCAACAGCCAAGAAGATATTCCAAACACATGTGAGAACTTGTTCCAGAGCATTGAATAGTCTTGCAGTTGACTTTTCTCCATCATCTCACCTTGTATCTGAAAAGGGGGGAAATGATAGTCATCTACAAGCTTCAAAGTCACGTCAAGTGAGCCTGAGCCACAACCTACCATACCAGATTCAGAGTTGTAGCCAGAAACAAAGATGCCCCTAAGCATGCCTTCAGTTGGTATTCTGGGACACTTCCTCTAGCAGAAGACTTCAGCTTCCTGCCATTTTCAGAAGAATTCCAGGAACAAAATTGAGAACACTTCCTCTAGCAGAAGACTCCAGCTTCTTGCCAATTTTGGAAGAGTTCCAGGAATTGCATTAAGCATTCCAGAGTTGTTGGTCATCCTTAAACCATCACAGGTTGAGACTTCCCTTTTCAGGTTGAAGTTCTCCCTTTTATGCAGGGTGAGACCTCCCTTTATTGGTTGAAGGTTTCCCTCTTCAAAACAATAGGATCACTTCCTCTAGTAGAAGACTTCAGCTTCTTGCCAGTTTTGGAAGAGTTTTGGGAACTGCACTAAGCATTCCAGTGTTGGTGGTTATCCTTAAACCACGGTCTTTTATACCAACATTTTAGAGAGCACATTCAGCCTAGTGCTGCCATGCATTTTTTCACATTTTGTATTACAGCTCTCTTCTTGGACTCATACATAACCCTTCGGATTAAGGGGGGGATGTTGGACACCTAATTCTCAATGGGTTAGTGTGGAAGCCGAATAGACAAAAGGAGTCCAAGAGACCTTGGGATGTGAAACCCAACGGTCACAACATGTACTATAAATGTAAATCATTTTTTAATAAAAATGTACTCTCATGTTTTATCCTTCAGATTCTCTTGCTGCCATGTGTGTGTTTAACAAAAAGTACAACCTTTTGCAACCATGACTTTAAAAAACTCATAATGTTACTAGAAAAAATATTAAAATAAACCCTTGAAGTGAAAATTGGTGCTAAAAAATAGCACCTTTTTTCTAAGGTAAAGGTTATAACTTTTTAGAAACCATGCCCTTAAAACCCAATATCATTGAACCTATTGAAAGTGGTAAATGACCTAGAAATAGTCAATGGATTCTTTCACGTATGAGGTCTCCATTACACCTCACAACATTTGGATAAGAAACCTATTTATATTTCAGCCTAGCAACCATTTTTGGTTTTTCAAAATTGTTATGAGAATGGATAATTTTCACAATAAGGGTGATTTGGATTGGATCACTATATTTATTTTCATCCATTTCAATGCTTTTAAAGTGGGAAAAAAAGGAGAAATCATCTCATGGGACCATGTTTACTGGCAAGACCTAGTTTGGCAAATTGGGGTTTGAAACCTTACAGAAGCATTTTGAAGCATCAAATGACTTTTTTGGGGGTTAAACTTTGTCGCTTTGTAGTAGAAACATTTTTTTGTATTCTACACACATAGACCTTTCCAACAATGCAAGAGTCATGTCAATCAGATTCTGTATGAAAACATTATGCCGCTCAGAATTTGACCTTCCTATTTTCACCACCATAATTCAAGAGGATACCATGTCAACCCCAATTATTCATGGAGAAGGGGCTAGCCACATAATTATGATGAATAATAATCTATAAGTGTCCATATTGTAACTTTTTTTAAGAGTTGAGGTAGTCAAACCTAAAAATTAGTAGGCTATCGATTTATGTTATAACCAGGCCACTAGGAGGAAAAGGGGTTCCATTATTTCGAGTGTATTTGTTCCATAGATGATAAAAAAATTGTTGGGAGGGATAGGAGATAGAATAAACATAAATCATTTGTGCATTGTAGTAGCCCAAGGGTCATCGACCATACTTCTTTATACTCGCAACCACTTTCAGAGAAAGAGAGCAAAGAAACCTCGTCTTCTACCTAGGTTTTCTCCTGAAAGGGTTTCACAGGTCATATCTTGTGTCAAATTGTAACTTGTGAGTTTTTATTTGATTGTTCTCTATTTTTTTGCATAATTTTAATTGGCATGCATATTCTATGAACATTAATATATATATCCAAAAATCTTAAGAGAAATAAAATCCTAATAGTGTAGATTTCTAATTTTTAAATATAGTTTTATTAAAATATGGTGCGACAAACTGTCTAGTGAAATATCCATGGCAATTTACGGATCATATTGGTAACAAAGCAATATTATTTGTGTACACTATGAATATTTGTTGGGTATCTATATCAGCTAGGCCAAAAGTCGTAAAATCTTAATCATGGGCATTGAATCTGTGAATGACTCTCGTGATCTTACATAAGAGAGGCTTTCACAGCGGCAAGCACAAATTGAATATATAAGCCATAATATGAATCTCCTCATGTTGTACCTAAGAAATAATCTCAAGATATTTGGAGAAGATGTGGGTTCTAATGCATAGGAAATATCATAAGAGATATTAGGATATCAGGAAGAAATAGAGAACTAGCCAAATAAAGGACCCAAAAAAATATCAACCCAAATCAAGTGTCGTGAATCATTCATAGTCCCTATTCAAAATGGAAGTGAAGATAGATATCAAGGCATACTAAGGTGAGATCGACACTCTGAAGCTAAATCACTAGTTGTAGCAAACAGAAGTTTATTTCAGTGTCCATCATGTTGAGGAAGAACATAAGATTACATGTGCATGGATGAAATTAGAGGACCATGCCCTGACTTGCTAAGAAAGCTATACAGAGACCCTGAGTTTGGAAGTAGAACTTCTAGTGACTAAGTGGGAGGACTTCAAAACCCTCATAAAATCACAATTTTACTTTATTGGGTATGTAGAGGACCAATGGATCCAATGGCACTACTTTAGGAAAAAGCAAGGACAGAGTATACAACAGTACACCATGGAGTTTAGAAAGATGGACATAATTTTGGGTATGTCCCAAAGAACCTATATGTACTCTTAAAGTACCTAGGGGGTCTACATAACCATCCATGAAAGCAAGTGGTGTTATTCAATCTGGTGTTATTCAATGCTAGATCAGTGGATGAGGCTTGTGTATGGACACAGTTCTGGAGAACATAGGCCTGAATAAAGGGAAATCAACTGGATCCAAGTAGAAGGAGCAACAATAAGCTTATAAGGAGGGGAAAGAATAAGTGGAAATAGGGAAAGATAAAAATACAATAGCCACAACACACCAGTTCAAAGATCTTAGCAACCACTGCAACATTGATGGCCATACATAGGAGAAGTGTTGGAAGTTGCATCCAAATTTTAACTCGAAGAACAAAAGGAAAGACAATAAGAAGAGGAACCAGCAACATAAGGAGTACAAATGTGCTTCATACGTTGAAGGATGTGAAGGAGTTCGTGGGATATCCCAGGGTGAGCACCAAAGAGCACAAACAACTAGATAGATACAAGGCATTGGTGACAAAGGTAATTGATAGAGAACCTTCCATTTATCATGAGGTTGCACAGGGTTAGGCATGGTAGGATTCCATGGTGGAGGAGTACAACTCCATAATGACCAATGATGTATGGAAGGTCATGTTGAGACCTATGGATAGGTTATTTATATTCTGTCAACGGATTTATAAGATCAAGCATGTTGTATATGGATAAGTTCAACTACAGTATGTTCCCACAAATCAAGAGATTGCAAATATTCTCACAAATCCATTTGTTAAGGCAAAGTTTGTCTACTTCAGGGATAAGATGGAAATAGTGGAGAACACCTTCCTCAGTAAGATGGAGTGTTAATTTTTGGTAGCAAAAAACAAGTGCTCAAGTCTCTATGGAGTATATGAGGCTAAGGAACAAATTTTCTCCAATACCCATAAAAAGTTTCACAAGAAATTCCTTAATCATAATAATTAGCCAATTATTAAATGTCCCTAAGTCTAACTTAGGAAAATTGGTTAATTAAATCAGATTAATTGAGGTAAATCTATTTTTCTCTAGAAACTTCTAGAAAATTAACTTGATGGGATCAAGATGATCTTATCCATCAATTATTATTAGATCGTGGTTGTTGGTTTCTCAACGAGAGATTATAAGGGCAAGTCGATGGGGCCTTAGGTAGCACACAAAGATACTTAGTGAGTGTGGTTTGCAATGATATAAAGGGTGCAGAGGGAGACACCAATAGCGAGGTTTTAGCAAAGAGTTTGGGAAGAGAAATTCTCCACATATTTTCTAGTCATTCTGAGGAAGAAAGGATACCAAATTATTCTACAAGAGGGAGATCGATTTAGCTAGTGTGCATTTCTAGTTTTCCCAGTACGAGTTGCAAATGCCATAGTTCGATTTCCAGTTCCATAGTTAGCTACCATAGGAGGTGAAAGTGGCTTCACTATGTTGCAGGAGGTAGTGTAGTTTCCACAACGAGTTTCTGGAGGCTAAGAGAATTTTCTAGAGCCAACAGTGCACATTTCCAGTCACTGGTGCATGTAGCAAGAGGAGGTGTGAATAGGAAGAGGGAGGCCAAATTATTTTTTTTTGTGGAAGGGAACTTGAATTTCCAGTTGATTTTGTCAATGGAGAAAATTTTTCACCAGATATTTGCTAGTGAAAGGCAAGTAGTTGTTGTAATTCTCAAATTTCTAAAGAATTATTAATAATATAAACCCTCATTTGTAGTACTGGTTTTCCCAACATTAGGGTCTTTCCACTGACATTTTTCCAAAAATAATGGAATAATTTTGTGTGTGTGCATTATTCCTCAATTCCTGTATTTATTCTTGAATATTGCAGTAGTGAATTAAACATTATTTTCCTTATTAAAATTCTAAAGACAAATACTCTCTAGCAGATATAAGATTAAATTTCCTAGATACTAGAATTAAGGAAAATTCACTATTACTTCTCATAAGTATCACCTTCAAATGTCCTACTAAGTCATGGTTGTAAACAAGTTACCATACTTAGGTATGAGAGGGCTATCACATAGGTGTGTCCCACCCTATGGGTAAGAACAATTCCTAGACTAAGTCTTTCAAATGATATGTGAAACTGGCAGTGTTAGCTTAAGGTTTACTTTATGAAAGGTGTCATAGTATTATACTAGGTCATGTAGAACCATTTTCCATTAGTCTCTTTGTAGATAAAGTGCTTAGCTTCTTGCATTACCTTCCCTCACCTTCGTTTTTCCAATCCCCCATGTATTCCTTTTTCTTTCTTGCTTTGATATGGATTGTTTAACAAGATGTATTGATTTAACAATTAATATGATGATATGACCCCCTTTAATGATGGCCAGTTTATGGCTTCATTAGGGTTTATATGTTTACTGAGACCTCATTTTTATTTGATAGGCATGATATGCATGATACTCTGAGGGATGAGTAGTTATATAAGAGGGGGTAGAGCTCAAGCTATATTTGGATTTTTCTTATTTTACATCTCTTGGTATTTTTTGGCATTTTGATATTTGGTTTATGGCTTTCCTTCTTACAATTGTGTTGAATTTCCATGGCACTAGACAATAGAGGTTAGGGTCTTATAATATCTAACGCTACCAACTCAAATTCCACAACAAACTACTTTGCACAGTGGAATATAAACAATAGTAAATCAACACATGCACAAATAGACAACTTTTTACAATTGTTCAAACTCTTCTTTTTTATACTAACAAAATTTAATACAATATTCTATGGCTCCAGTACCAGGGATCATTTTCCTCATACAATCATTGATACAACGATGTATAACTAGGGTTTTGTGTCAACAACTATGAAAACCAATCTTATCTGAACAAGATACAACTGAACGTCTAGCTGATGTAGTGCATAATCACAGCTCCTCTTAGTCATAACCTGAAAAAGTATGTTGGTCCTTATGCTCCCAATTTGCATCTTTACCTCTATAAAAGGATCCTACTACTCTAGTTCATTGAACACGACTCACCAATTTGCCCTCTAGTTGATCATTTGTTTATCAATGACTCAACACACAGGGACTCATGTTGAGTTGTTCACAACTCTGTTTGTGAACAACTTCAAGACTACCCACTATTGATCCTCAACTCTTAGGGACTTTCTCCCTTTATTTCCTTCCTGCGCTACTCCAATGAAGATGAAATTTGGGAATGAAGGGCTTCCCACTATGACTGTCAAATTTCCTTCTCAAACTATCAACTTAGGGTTGAACAAACTACTCCCTTGGCTGCCTTTCTTTTTCCTTCAAAGATAAATCCCTAATCTCCCTTAAAATCTACCTTTCTTAGCATACCTATAGTCCTTCAAGGTATAAACTTAGGGTTCCCAATATCACCTACTTTTTTTTTCTCCTAAAAGCTTCAAGATGACCTTCACAAACTATCCAAACTAGGTCCTTCTATCCACTAGCAACACATCAACAAAAAGAGACAAACATTTCTTGTTTTATACTCCTCTTGTCTTTGGCTCTTGTGCACTTTTACTGAGTTTTGTCAACCCTATTTAGGGCACATGTCAAACCTAATATTCTTCTACAAAACCTTCCTTAAGACTTGTGTTCACCTCTAATCATCTGCAAATTTGGCACTTCTATGTTTGTGGCCTAGAGTTTGGAGACTTTCTAGGCCTCTCGACCCTCCTCAAATGAGAACCCTTCCACCTACAATATCAAATAATATCTATGGCCCAATAAGATGAAGGAATGCACCTAAAATATGCACAAGATATGCCCAGATCTCTCCTTGTAGCCCTCGTCCTACTTCCTATTAATCTCATCCCTCATAACAGTCTTGAGAATATACCAAATGAAGCTCCTTCTCCTTTTCACTAGGGCCCTTTACTTTGTTTCTACTTCATAGATATTTCCTTGATGTGTTTTCAATTTGGATGTCCCTTATGAGGTCTATTACTTCTCTTATTTATATTCCACTTATGGTATGACAACTAGTCATTAAGGGCATTTCCTTAATCTAGGCCAACTTATCACTTTAATTACAATGCCACACTTTGACATATAAAAAATTATTTTCTCAACATTCAGACATCCTCTCTTGGTGCTTGAAGTTTCCTCTTGCTCATATAAGGGTGCTCTTACATATCCAAGGATAAAATCAACAAAATAATCTTTGGTTTCACACCCTCAGTCCTGGGTGAAAAACCCACATGTTGGGTTCTTAGCCCACAAAAAACTTTTGTGGTTCCAATTCCTCCACAAACCTTAATAAACTACATTAATTTCAGGTATTTTCAACCCCTTATTCTCATAGGACAAGGCCAATAGGGAATCAGTGTGAGTGGTTGACAACAACCAATCAAAATATGGAATAATATATATAGGGGTCACATTAGACTACCAACACATGATAACCATCAAGGTGAAGTAAGAAACAAGTACACAACCAATAGAAGTCTATAATCCAATTTCAACTTGTGATGCGTACTAGAATTCCTTAAACATTAAACGAAATCATTTGAATGAAAAAATGGTTAAGACCCCTCACAATAGAAGACCCACCTTTATCAAATGAATAGGTTAGATCAATGAATACACTAACCAAAGAATGGTTGAGAGTCATATGAAGCTTGATATTTTTGGACCATATGTGGGATGTTGATTTTTCAAGTTCCATCATAGGAGAAAAGAATTATCCTAGGTTTATCCATGCATGTGGATGAGTAACATCTTGCTCCAACTCAAGGACGTGCTCGCCGTATAGTTCATTATCTATGTGCTCAAATGAAGAGTGCGACAATCTATGTTATTCCAAAACTTGTAACCTACATCATTGTAACATTTTCTAGATTGCATAAGAAACTATTAGTATTAGCGAGGTGATATTATCACCTTGGAATAGGGAAAACCTCATATCAATATATAAACTAAATTACCATTTTTTTCTTTTTATTGGAACAACTGAGAAAATAAATATGTAATGAAATCAGCATGATAAAATAAAGGAATGATGAAAAACAATGTGCATGACACACATCCTACTTTAATTTAACATATCAAAACCAATCAACTATACTCATACAACCAATGAAGTGAGATTAATATTGTATTAAAACCAGGAAGTCTACATGTATGTTTGATTGTGAAATAAGACAATGGTATGTCAAGGAAACATTGATCACAAGAATATATCGTAATCACACAATGATCAATAATAGGATTAGAGTCATAAGAACAAGCCAGAGTATGGTTAAAGTAAAACAAGGATTGTTGACCTTTGATCCATGCAACATTTCATGATGCAACACTATCATCTTAGAAGGGGAATCCATATTTCACAATAAATAACCTTCGTGGCTTCCCTCAAAATCATCCCCAAAAGGATGAGTAGGTATCATTAGAAACATGAAAATAAAATTAGGGTTTCTCAACAAAATTGGGAATGAAGAGTGGAGGATAAGTTTAGTTCTTGAAGAAAAAAATTGCTAAAATTTTAGTGTTTGTTGCCCCTTTTTGTAAAGCTTGAAAATTTTTCAACAAACCACCAATTTAAAACAATTTTTCCCATGGTTCTCCTCATACAAAACATTTAATTCTCATTCATGTCTAGAGGGAAATACTATAGAAGGATATGATTGGAAAGGCTTGCATTGAAAAACATATTTCCCTTCAAAAATATCAAACTCAAACACATATTTCATTGTTGAATTCTCAAATGGATAATCATCTATATATAGGTAAAGGGTTGGATTAAAATCATCATAAGGGGATTTAATGATGGTTGAAACAAATCTATTATCATATCCTCCCCATGTGACCCAAAATCATCACTTCATATGTAGGGTTGTAAGTGGTTATGAGGGCATTAAAAAATTTCACTTGTAAATGATGGTTACCCCAATATTTCTCTAGCATCATCACAAATATTATAAATAGAATTTCCATCAAAAAAATAATAACTTATATCCCAGTGATGTCTTCTAACATGTATAAAATCATTAATATCCTCCATTTTCAAATACTCTTTTAGAAGATCTTCCATTTCAAAGTTTGCAAAATATGTATCCTCGAACTCATTTAAAAGGAAAATTACTTTATCATTCTTTTCTTCATGAAGAATAATGTTTTCTTCAACAAAATAGCCTTCATGGATATGATATTTAATATGAGTAGCTTTATCTCCCATAGGATTGTGGTCTTAATTTAGCCTATATCAATACTTTCATCTTTGATTGGGTCAACCAAGTTTTCTTCTTCTTATTCTTGGAAACGTTTTTCATCAAATTCTTCTTCTTCAAGGATGTCTTCACAATATTCAAAAGGAAACTCTTCCTCTTCTATATATGCTTTAACATTTTGGAAAATATCTAAAAACCTTCTTTTTGAGAAGCTAAACAAGTCTTGAAGGGTATATTCATACTTTTGGAATCTCAAACTCCAATGCTTAAGAAATTATTCAATAAATTGCATAATCGAAAATATGTTATTTGGACTATAAGAAAATTTAATCCAATACAAATGTTTTGCATTAGAGAACTAATGAACAATCTCATTTGTGCATCTTCATGTACCATGGAAATTTTTAAAATGTAATTTAGGAATCACTCAACATGAGTAATAACCAAATAAGGATCGCAATTAAATTTTGGACGATTCATATAGAAACTCGAACTATATGTATTTGGATATCATGGAACATCTTAGCCATCTAAAGCAGGGTATAACACATCCAAGTCCCATTGAGCCATTTTCTATCCCAATCAATTTTCACAATACATGATTGTGGAGTTCATAGATTAGAAAATTAAAAAAGGCTTTGATATATACTCTGTTGGCATTATGATACATATGTTGTACTTGATGGCAACCCACTCATCTCAGATAATAAATTATAGTGTAGAGAAAAGTTCACGCACTTATATGCAAAGAAAAGTTTATTTCATGTAGAGAAAAGTTCACACACTTTTATGCAGAGAAAAGTTTATTTCATGTAGAGAAAAGTTCACGCACTTATATGCAGAGAAAAGCTTATTCTATGTAGAGAAAAGTTCACGCACTTATATGCAGAGAAAATTTTATTTCATGTAGAGAAAAGTTCACGCACTTTTATGCAGAGAAAAGTTGATTTCATGTAGAGAAAAAGTTCACGCACTTTCATGTTGGAGAACTTACCTTTGGTCCATGGTAGTTAGTCCTTGGTATTTGAACCTATGGTTTTGGACCATGGTACCTCGTCAAAAGTGTGCATATGTTGGAGAACTTACCTTTGGTCCATGGTGGTTAGTCCTTGGTATTATTGAGCCCCATGTTTTTGGGCCCCTTGTATTGGTTATCTATGGTATTGATCCATGATTTTAGGAAGAAGCTTGCCTATATAAAGCAAAGGAGATCACTTGGCTAATTCATTCTTGCAAATCGAATATCTTAAGATCTGAAATATTGGGTTATTGTTTTAAAAGTTTGATCTATGAAAGGGAAGTTGAAAGCGAATCTGTGAAGGGTGATCTCTCGAGCGCTGCAGCTGCGGAAGTGCAGAGGCGCCACAGAAGGCGCAGTGCGGAGGCGCCACAGAAGGCACAGTGCGGAGACGCCACAGAGATGCCACAGAGGCTCCACAGAAGGCGCAGTGCGGAGGCGCCACAGAAGGCGCAGTGCAGAGGCGCCACAGAAGGCGCAGTGCGGAGGCGCCACAGAAGGCGCAGTGCGGAGGCACCACAGAAGGCGTAGTGCGGAGACGCCACAAAGGCACCACAGAAGGTGTAGTGCGGAGACGCCACAGAAGGCGCAGTGCGAAGGCGCCACATAAGGCGCAGTGCGGAGGCGCCACAGAAGGCGCAGTGCGGAGACGCCACAGAGGTGCCACAGAAGGCGCAGTGCGGAGGCGCCACAGAAGGCGCAGTGCGGAGGCGCCACAGAAGGCGCAGTGCAGAGGCGCAGTGCAGAGGCGCCACAGAAGGCGCAGTGCGGAGACACCACAGAAGCGCCACAGAAGGCGCAGCGCGGAGGCGCCACAGAAGGCGCAGTGCAGAGGCGCCACAAAAGGCGCAGTGCGGAGGCGCCACAGAAGGCGCAGGTGCGGTGGTCGCGGCACCACAGAAGGTGCAGGTGCGGAGGTAGTACAGATATCCGCAGATCTATACCAGTGAAGTTGCGATCCCTGCTTAAAATTTGTTTTAACTGCCTTTGACTATTCTGCAGGGTTTTGGGTGCATAATTGATGTTTGGTTACTGGTATTGAGTTCAGATAACAGCATGATTAATGACTTATCTTTATGTACTAGATCTGGTTGATAACTCTCATAATATCATTGTATATGTATGGATCTGGTGATTGGGTGATTCAGAAGGTTGTTTGATTATGAGCTTCAATGTCGTTGTTGGGTCCAGTATGAAAATTGGATGAAAAGTGGCCTTTCATATTATGTGTTGTGCTTCAGTGTATCCAGTCTGAAAATTGATGAAACGTGGTACCTGGAGGAGAGAAGATTGTAGGCCAGCGCCTATGTACTAGTATCTAAGCTAGTACAAAAGCTAAGAGAGATCTTTGGAACATTGTAGCAGGTAGCAGCCTGCGTACTAGTAAATGGATCAGCTAGTACAAGAGAAAAGGGGGTTGTAGCTCCCGTACTGGTATAAGACTGCACCAATACAAATATTGTAAAAGGATTTTCTTATTAAGAAGAAGATTGAGATGACTTGCAGCAGGTGGTTTTTCTCCCGCATTGGATTTCCACCTTATATCATGGTGTTCATGTGTGTGCCTTATGTGTGATGATCTATTCTCTATTACTGCATCTGTTATCTGATAATATGGTTGATAATGTTCTAATGCACTCATTGAAGATAAATTAACTTAATCATAAGAAGTTGTGGAAGTAGCATATATGAATCTGATTATGGAAATGAAAAAGTTTTATTAATGTGATAATACTGATTCACCCCCCCCCCCTCTCAGTATTATTTCCAACATACTCATCAAGGAAAGGTTTAAGCATATACTTTAGATATCAAGGAAAATTGCTCAATTGCACCCCAACAATAATGCCAAAAACTTGCAGCAAAATCTGGCACCTAGTAGCCTCATCAGCAAAGTAGTCCTCTCAAGCCCAACCTCATCCTCCAAAAACTTACGTCAAGTTATGGCATGACATCATCAAGATAGAAGGTGCATATACCCCTCCAAAGGTTCCCAAGTAATCATTATCATTAATCACCATCAATAGAATAGCAACATTTGTTAAGAAGGTTCACTACCAAATTGGGAGCATCATGTCATTTCATGGGTGCACGAACTCTCCAAGCCAACATCCTAGCATTAAAGGTCAAAATCCAAGCTCCTATGGATAGAGGAGAGTAATATCATTTGTGCTAAGTCTTTATAAAGGCCAATACTCATAAAGAGGGCTCCAACGTCCTCCATCAAGTGTCTTGCGCCATCATGAAATGTGGTTGGACATTCACACAAAGTGTTGGAGAAGCATCATACATCCCTCCAAGGATCTTGGATTCACTTGTAAGAATTACCTAACATATATTCAAGGAATCAAGTGAAATCAACATCATGGGTACAAGAGCCATAAAAGAATCAAGGTGGACCATATTCAATGTCAAATTCATCAAAGTAATTCTCACAAGTATCATCTTGAAATGTCCTACTAACTTATGATTGTGCAAAATTATCATACTTTAGTATGGAAGGGTTATCACATGTCTCTATTAGGTTCTTCCAACCTTAAGGTGAGAAACAAGTCCTAGACCAACCCCTTGAAATGATAGGTGAAAGTGACAAAATTATGGCTTGGGGTTTCAATTCATGAAATGTGTCATAGTCTTATACTAGCTTATGTAGAACCATTGTAAATGAGTGCCTTTGTAGAGGGAATGCTTATATTCTTGAATTACCTTCCTTGATAGGTGAAAGTTGCAAAATTGTGGCTTGGGGTTTCAATGCATGAAATGTGTCATATTCTTATATTGGCTTATGTAGGACCATTATAGATGAGTTCCTTTGTAGAGGGAATGCTTAGCTTCTTTGATCTAGGAGGATATCGTCAGATCATTTGCACAGGTGTTCAGTGTCATCGTCAGTGTTCCATCTCATTGTCAACATTCAGTTCAGTTTCGACAGGGTTGGTTATGGATCAAGTTGTTCAGGTAATGTTTATGGTTGTCATGGACTTCATTGAGAGGGTTTTTTATCTGGCTTTCGACTTCTAATCATCGACAGTTCTGCCAGGATTGGACAACGACATGTGTTTTTCATTCGCCTCGCAAGATTTGGTGTTGACATGGATTTTTTCATCCACTCACAGGTTTTGATGTTGACGGGTTTGTCATCATGTGACAAATGTCGCTGATGTCTCTTGGTGATGATTGATTGTAAATTGGTTTGATGAAATTTATGTATTAAAACCCTAATATACATCTAAACCTAATACAAAACCTATGCTAAAAACCCATATATCAAACCTAAATGCAACATTCAAAATACATTGAAAATTATGTGTTAAATACCTAAGAACTATGTGCTAACTATCAAACCTATCACATTAAAACTATGTGTTAAATCTAACACATAAAACCCTAAAACTAATTCCTGGCCTAATCACATTCAAATACATTAAAAACCATTATAAATAACAACATATTAGTTCTAAACTGCCAATTGTAACCGCGTCGAAGGTCCTAACCATAACAGTCACATGTGATCGGACACCGTCGGAGTTGTAACTATCAAGGTTGGAGTAACCGTAGCCTTGATTGCAGTGAAAATAGCCAGCACCAACCATCAGCATGTGAACATCAAAAGGTAAGCCATTACATGCGGGTTTGATGAACAATTACGGTTAGACGATGGTAGCGCTATGTGAGTGCTGAGTTAACCATAACCTCCAACCGTCACGGTGAACAATCAGTGGAATTGTTGGAGCCCAAACCGCGGGTTTAGAAGTCTATTCACATATGTTGTCAGATCCTCCGCACGATTAGCTAACCGCTAACGGATTTGGGCTTATCCAATGTTATTTTGGGTTTTATTATGGTTTTGTTCTTTGAAACTAATTCCTCCACCATGCCAACCTATCCTATGTTGCATTAAACAACTAGACCGAGCTCAAAACCTATCCAGAAGCAAACAAATTCATCTGTAATTTAGCCAAGGAGGTTTTGATGTACCTGTAGGCCTATAAGAGGCAAGTTTTCTTCATTGAAGAAGGGATTAGTGGTTTTTATTTTTTTTGCAGATTTTGGAGGTCATAGGCAGTTTGGTTTTCAGTGTAACAGGAGAATCCGAAGTCGGAATTGGGAACTGTGATAGGTGTTGGAAAGCTGGTTCAGATAGATTCCTTTCGACAGTGATCAGAAGTTTCTGTGTGCACATTCAGTCTAATCAAATCTCTATGTAATCGACCTCTTCTGTTTCAATCCTAATAAAGTGGTCGCCCATCTTGAAAGCGGATCCGGAGACGTAGTCCTTCAGGGATGAACTCCATAATCAAATTTGTTGTCTGGTATCGCTGTGTTTTTACTATTTTCACTTCTGTTATATATCTTTCTTATGTTTAATCAGTTTTCGTAAAGTTTTCTTCTTAAGCAGTTTTCCTCGATTTCCACACTTTCATCTAACATTCAATTCATTAATGGTTAGTCAATTCTACATCACTTTTATGCTATGATCATTTCAAATCTTATAATTTGGTATCAGAGCAAGTTGCGTTTGTAGAATTTTCCATTGAATGTTAACTAGGTCAAAGTCGTAACGAGGAGAAGGAATCCTTGAGCAGATCGATCTAGATATTGGAAAGCGACGAGTCCTTCATAAGTCGAACATGTCAGGATCTGTTGCAAGTGAAAATAATGAAACTAAGATGAGTGACGAATAGTTTCATCAAGCATTCTTGACTATGCAACAAATGTTGGGAGAATTGTACGAAGACAAGAAGGTGAGAGATGCGGCTTCTTCTTCAAATACATCGAAGAAAGACAAAGGTAAAGGAAAGGTTGATAAACCACCTTCACCTCCATCATCTCCATCATCCCCTTCTTCTTCTTCTTCTTCTTCCAGTGCATAATCTAAAACAAAAAAGAAACCTAAGAAACATCTCTTTTGAAACTTGATATGAAATTTGAGTTACCTATTTATGATGGCGAAATGAATCCTGAAAAGCTAGATAATTGGATTAAGAAGTTAGAAGTGTATTGTCGCATTTAGAACATTTATAACGATAAAACAAAAATTCATTTAGCTACACTTAGAATGGGGGGAAAAACTTTAATCTGATGGGAAAGTAAAACTCAGATAGATGTAAAGCGTAAAGGAAAAGCTATCTCTTCATGGTCTAAGTTTTTAAAATCTCTTAGGAAACAATTCTATCCTTTAGGATACATGCAGCAAGTTGTTATTGATTGGTAGCATGTGAGGCAAGGTAAAGGGCAGAGTGTTCAGGAGTTTACTCAGGAGTTCATAAAGAAAGCATTGGCGCTTGGTATTTCATTGGATACACATGAAACTTTATTAAAATACATTGGCAGTTTACATTCATATTTCCAGCATACTTTATTGATGTTTAATCCTGATGATTTTGATGAAGTGTGTGTTCAGGCCATACATATTGAATCATGTGGTATACCATTCAAGTTTTCATCACAATCATCCAAAGAGTTGGAAATCAAAGATTCCAATGACAGTCGAGGGAAAAACAATTCAAAGAGAAAGAAATCAGCAATAGTTCAAAAGGAAAGACCGACTTGTTCTCATTGCCAGAGAATTGATCATGATGAATCTAAGTGTTGGAAACTTCATCCAAAACTTAATCCCAAAAAGTTCCTTAAGGAGAAGGATGAAAAGAAGGCAATTCTAGTAGTCCAGCAAGATCTGGGTTTAGATTCAAGTGATGAAAGGAGGATAACCACTATGGTTACGATAGGTAAAACTTCTGAAATTCTTTCAAGTTTGAAAACTATTGCATCTTCATCAAAAATAAATCCTCCAAATGAGGATAAAAGAGTTGAATTGTTTAACATAAGGATAACTTCTAAGAATACAAATATAGATACAATGTTTGACAGTGGATCACAGCCGAATTTAATATCTGAATATTTAGTTAAAAGTTTGGGTTTGGAAACATAGAATCATCTAAGACCTTACCCATTAGGATGTTTAAATAAATCAACTCAGATAAAAGTCACCAAACAGTGTCGATTAAGATTTTCCATTACAGCTAATTACATTGATGAAGTGGAATTAGATGTGGTTCTAGTAGACATATGTGGAGTTGTCTTAGGAAGTCCTTATATTTATGATTGTGATGCAGTATTTTTCAAAAGAGAACATAAATATCACCTTAAGAAAGATGGGGTTGAATTTATTGTCAGGGAACATCAAAGTAAAAATCACTTGAATTTAGTTAATGCTAATATGATGAAGCGATTAATAAGTTCAAATAAAAGATTGGTAATCATGTGTGTAAAGGAGCAACATAATATTCAACATGATGCTTGTTTAAGTTATGAGACTCAACTTAAAGATGGTTTGATTAAAGAGATAGAAACTATTCTAGTTATATGTAAAACCAAACATCTTACTCATAAGCAGGGAATACAACATGAATTATAGTTTGTGCCTAAAGCTCCTCTTCCTAATGTCAGAATGAATCAATTCAGTTCAAGTTTGGAAATTAACAAATATAGGGATACAGGTCATATTGGGGAAAGGCGGTGTTCAATTTCTCTTGTATTGCGTTGCCATTTCATGTTTCAAATAGTTTGGAAACCTCTTTTCAAGTGGAGAGGAAACCTATTTGTTTTCATATCAAAGCCTTTTCTAAAGCAGTGTTAAAGTATCCAATACAGTTAAGGTAAACTTATGCATCGGGGGAAAGTGCTAATCAATGGAAGCATCATTTAATAAATGAAGGAAATGGGATTCAAACAAATCAATAGCTAATTCAATACTTTCAAAGACAAACTAAGTTGGAGCAAATTTCACCTTACATTTTGATGGGTTTATGGCAGCATGTTCACTTAGTAATCAGGAACTAGGAAAGTATAGCTAGTTTGATGTCAAGAATATATTTGATTGTCTCTGTCATTCCACAAAATAGATTGTTAATACATGTTGATGGAATTGAACAACATCCTATAGAGACTGTTTTCAAATATGATTATGAATCACTAACTGATGGTTCTTCATGGAAAGAATTCAATTTCCATGTTTATAACAGGTTGTTTTTCCATCGTCGCAAGTTGTTCATACTGCAGATGGTTGGAACAGGTCAATGACTCAAAATGTGCCATCATCAGGGTCATCACTTGTAGGTGATTGATTGAATGTATTGGTACATCATCAGTTCAAGGTGGAAAGTGAGGAACATCTACCCTCATCGACTATTTGTTTAGTCAAAACTTTTGTGGTCCAAAAGCTTTCAAGTGGAGAGGATTGATCAAGGAGGATCTCTCCAGATCAGTTGCACAGGTCTTCAGAGTCGTTGTCAGTGTTATGTGTCATTGTCAGCATTTAGTTCAGTTTCAACAGTGTTGGTTATGGATCAGGCTATTCAGGTTATGTTTATGGTTGTCATGGCGTTCAGTGAGAGGGTTTTGTACCTGGCTGTCGACTTGTGTTCATTGACAGTTCTGCGAGGATTTGTCGACGCCGTGTTTGTCTTTCACCTCGCAGGATTTGATGTCAACATGGATTTTTTCGTCCACTCGCAGGTTTTGATGTCGACAAGTTTGTCATCATGCGACAAATGTCACTAATGTCGCTTGGTGACGATTAATTGTAAATGGGTTTTGATGAACTTTATGTATTAAAACCCTAATCTACATCTAAAACTAAACCTAATACAAAACTATACTAAAAAACCATATATCAAACCTAAATGTAACATTCAAAATACATTGAAAATTATGTGTTAAATATCTAAGAACTATGTGCTAACTATCAAACCTAGCACATTAAAACTATGTGTTAAATCTAGCAAATAAAACCCTAAAACTAAGTCTCAGCCTAATCACATTGAAATACATTAAAAACCATTATAAATAACAACATATCAGTCCTAAACTGCCAACTGTAATCATGTCGGAGGTCCTAACCGCAATAGTCACATGTGATCGGACACCGTCGGAGCTGTAACTATTGGGGTTGGGGTAACCACAGCCTTGACCATAATGGGAACAACCAGTACCAACCGTTAGCATTTTAACAACAACAGGTAAGTCATCACATGAGGGTTTGATGGATAGTTACGGTTAGGCGATGGGAGCGCTATGTGAGCATCGATTTAACCGCAATCTGCAACCATCACAATGAACAACCAATGGAACTACTGGAGTCCAAACCGAGGATTTAGAAGTTTGTTCACATATTTTTTCAACTCCTCCACCCAGTTAGCTAACCGCTAACGAATTTAGGCTTATCCAATGTTATTTTGGTTTTTATTATGGTTTTTTTGTTTGAAACTAATTCCTCCACCATGCCAACCTATCCTTTGTGGCATTAAACAACTAGACCAAGTTCAAAACCTATCCAAAAGCAACCAAATTCATCTGCAATTCAGCCATGGAGGTTTTGATGTACCTGCCTATAAGAGACAGTTTTTCTTCATTGAAGAGGGGATTAGTGGTTTTGATTTTTGTTTGCATATTTTGGAGGTCATAAGTAGTTTTTTTTTAATGTAACAAGAGCATACAGAGTCGGAATTGGGAACCATGACAGGCATTGAAAGCTGGTTCATAGAGCTTCCTTTTGATAGTGATCAAAAGTACCTGCATGCACATTTAGTCTGATCAAATCTCTGTGTAATCCTAATAAAGCGGTTGTCCATCTTGAAAGTGGACCAGGAGACATAGTCCATCAAGGACGAACTCCGTAATCAACTTTGTTGTCTCGTATCATTATGTTTTTACTATTTTCACTTCTGTTATGCATCTTTCTTATGTTTAATTAGATGTTGTAAAGTTTTCTTCTCAAGCATTTTTCCTCGATTTCCGCACTTTCAGCTAACATTCAATTCATTAATGATTAATCAATTCCACATCAGTTTTAGTCTATGATCATTTCAAATCATTCTTGAATTAGGTAATAATGATGATATGTTACCCCTTAATGATGGGGATTTTAGTGCTTCATCGGGGTTAGGATGTTACTAAGAACTCATTTTACATTGATAGGTGTAATATGCATGGATACTCTTAGGGGTGATTGGATATATAAGAGGGAGTAGAGATCAAGTTACGATTGGATTTTTCTTGTCTTACATCCTTTACAATTATTTTGTGTTTTGATATTTGAATTATGTTTTTTTTCATTATAGTTGCATAAAACTTGGGTATTTTCAACCCCTTCTTCTCATAGGAGAAGGCCAACGGGGAACCAATACGATTGAATCACAACAACTAATCAAAATATGGGAATCATGACAAGTATGAATAGCATGGAGTGCCACCATCATCAAAACCTAATATTTTTCCCCTCATAAAGAACAAAATAAAACCTAAGGAATGTCAAATTGGAATAATGACACATGATAACCACCAAGGTGAAGGAAACAAGTACAAAACCAATAACGATATATAATTCAATTTTAACCCATTATATATACTAGAATTCCTTAAACATTAAATGAAAGTGCATGAATGCAAAAAAAGGTTAATGCACTTCACAATAGATGACTCACCCTCATTAAATGAGTAGGTTAGATCAATGAGTACACTAACTAGAGAATGGGTGAGAGGCAACTAAAGTTAACTATTTGTTGATCATAGTAGGGCTTCTAGCCAACATGTTGCATCACATGAGAAATATTTTCTCTTGGGGTTACACATGTATGTGGATGGGAAACATCTAGCTCCAACTTAGGGACATGTGTTTAACGTAGCGCACATGATCCATGTGCTTGAATGAAGAAGATAGTAATCCATGATACTCCTAGAATGATATGAATTGGATATTTATATTATTTTTCATCTATCTTGATTCTTACAAGAGTTGAAAATTTGGAGGAAACATCTTGGAGAATTCAGATTTGAAACCTTCCCAGGCCATTTTGAGACCTTAAATAAATTTTTTTGGAAGGTAAAAATTTCATAGTGTGGGATCCTACAATGTTGTTCTACACTCGAATACATTTCCAATAGTGAAATAATCATGTCAATCAGAGTCTGTATGCAAAATTTATGCCTCTTGGAAGTTCATCAATTGTGTTTGAACACCATGGCACAAGTGGTTGCCACATTAGCCCTCGTTACTCATGCACGTGGGGCTATCCATGTAGGGACATAGATGAACACTCTAGAAGGGTCAAATATCTAACTCTATCTGATCATTCGAGACAAACATGATCCCTAGTTTTCTATTAGGCTATGTTAAATTCAAGCCACTAGAGGGAGAAGGGGTTCCATCCATTTTGATTCTATATTATTCAATATTAGAGAAGAGAAACTGGGAGTGGGGGGAGTTAGAAAACATAATAGATGGGGTTAGTGCTTTGTATTAGCCTATCAAAGCACAAGTTTTAGTTTATTCCATACAAAGTACCTTCTCCTTTGTACTTACAATATTTCCATTACAAACAAAAGAGAGAAGAGAAAACTCACCTTACAATTTTGTTTTCTCCCATAAGGGTTTCTTAGGTCATATCCTTTTGTTCATTATCGCTAGTGTGTGATTTTATTTGTTATTCTCTACTTTCCACATTTTATCTTTTTCGTGCAATAACATAAAATTAGTAATGAACAAATTTGGCATCTAATAGAATCTAACCTTCATATTGTGAAAATTTCTTAATCTACACATCAGAAATCCTACTGCAATCATTGGTTTATCATCTCCTACTTGTTTTTACATTCAACAAGTTATTTAATTCTTTAAACAATAATGAAATACTATTGCAAACTACACATACATACATATCATCAAATGAAAATAGAATGAGACAAATACACAAGGGACATTGTTATTTTTGGACAAGCGTCCTCAAAAAACCCAATGTGGGAAAACCAGTGTAGCAGCTCTGAGGATTTTCTATTATTAAGTAGTAGTTATGAATACAACTCTGGATGCCCTCTTTGTTATAAAATTATATATTACGAAGCAATGGAACACATAAAATATTGCAGAAATATAAACATAGAAAACGCATAAAACAAGAGAGACACAGATATACGTGGTTCACCCAGTTTGGGCTACGTCCACCCCGAACAGCTAGTCCTTCCTTTCTATTGTCTAGCAAAATGAAGAGACACAACCTACAACAGATCCACTGTAATATCCTCTGTTTTCTCTCTCAATCTCACCTCTCTGTTTATCGCTTGGAGAATAAAAATCTATTACACAACTTCAATACAATGCCCTCATACAAAGAGAGGGGTTGCCTTCTATGGCAAAAAAACCCTAAACTAAACATAAGTTCTATCATCACATCATCTGCCTAATGAACAGCCCAGATTGACTGGAAATTACTATACTTTTACAAGGCAATTTTACATCTATTTTTAGCTTCGGGGGTGCTGCCCCCGAAACCCCCGCCGGGGGACCGCTGGCCCCCGGACCCACCAGCCGGGGGGGATCGGCCCCCCTGAACCCCCGCGGGGTATACATCCGGTTGAAACAAAGACTTCTAAATATTCATGCTGCACACCTAACACTCTTGGCTATCCAATTACAAAGATAAAAATATACTCGCAGAAACCTAAATGAGATTACCTCATTTCAACTGACAAAATCTCTCCGTTCCGGCAACTGGACTGGTTGTCCCCGTATACAACTATGTTGCCCCTTTGCAGTAGCTACGTGGGCTTGCATGGGCCTGCGTGGAGCACAATGGGACATTGTGTCAGTACTATGTTGCCTCCTGGAGCTCTTACATCAGCCTTCTCGGCTGATCCTGTTGCTCCTCGACCGAATTTAGATTTCTGTTGGAGGATGGCTCTACCCCAGCGCTAGAAATGTGTAGACCCTTCCTAGCCTAGCGTCAATCTCCCTAGGTCTACACTGCCTCCTCTGGCATCTCTTTGCCTCTCTCTATTGTGTATTCAAGGTCCCGGAGAAGATCTTGCAACCTCAACTATCCCTGCCACTTTGCTGCCATAGATCTCTTGTTCAATTTTCTCAGCAAACCATGCCCTAGAAAAAATTAAACTGACTGATATCTCAAGTGTATCTCCAACTAACCCTCAAGTCTCCTCTTATACTTTTCTTATCGATGAATCAACGACCGAGATTAAGTCCCTAATCAACGGATAAGATTAAAACATACTTGATCCTCATCAATTAGAATTTTCTCACCCATATTCTTATTAATACAAATTAATATTTTTGTTTTCCTAGGTTTAGACTTAGGAACCCATTAAAAATATTGATTATTTTAATAACTCCTCATCCGGGTGTAATTTCTCCAAACAATTTCTAGGTTCTTGAGATATCATGCATTCTATCCCCTCCACAAAATTTTGAAGCTAGATCACATCCGATGCTACCAAAACTCAACACTCCCTATTAGCGAGGAATGTGCTCTAGTAACACTTCTCAACAGAAGTACTACATTGATCCACTGCATCGGTCCTTTGTGTTGTTGATGCATGGCCTGATGCCCTTCATCCACTGCACTGTTGCTTCCCGTAATGTTTCCTATGACTCTGCCACTTCCACTACTACATTTTTAATATAGCTCCCTCTCAAAATGTTGCCTCCTGCTACCCATAACAGTGCCACTGCTAACGGTTGGACTGAATGATGAGCCTAGGTATTACAACAAGAATGTTGCAACTCCCAGGGCTACCAGCTTTACTTATCAACCCGGGGTTCGTACAAACTTGGAGGTGATAGTGTTATATGCACAAGTAAAAGTGAAGGTCCTACTTGTTGTCACTATTCATCTGGCAAGAGACCCCAGGGGTTCCAAGCCAGACTTGTATAGGGTCAGAAGAAGCTTGAATCTTTGATGGAAGAAGAGAAAATCTATTCTAAGAGAGAGCTAATCTACTGTAGTAATGAAGAAAACAACATGTAATGCTAACTCACACCCCATAACCTAATTAACCATTTAAACAACTATAATCTAATGTTGTTATCTAAGTTGTAGAAGTAAAGAGAATCAACCCTAAGAATGTGTAAGCAAGGAAACTAAACTAATCTGGTGGCAGTGTTTAACTAACATGCAAAACAAAGTTCGGGAAGGAGTCAAGTAGAAGAGCAGTCGAAGGATGAAATCAGTGAAAGGAGGACGCAATGAAATATGAGCGACGGAGATCTTATCATAGGAGATTACGTAGATAGATGGGCAAACAGGATTAAAGAATAGGATGGGTGGTGGAGATCTTATCGTGGGTTGTTTAGTGAATAGATGAATGAACAAGGTTAACGAACAGGATGAACAACAAAGATTTTATCACAGGCGGTTTAGTGAATAGATGAACGAACAGGGTTACCAAATAGGATGAACAAAGGAGATCTTATTGCGGGCAGTTTAGTGAATAGATGAATGAACAGGGTTACCAAATAGGATGAACAGAGGAGATCTTATCGCGGAGACTTAAGTTAATAAATGGATGGATAGGATTAATCGGAAGATGAGCAGTGGAGATAAAAACGTGCGGAATGATGGAGCAGGTTTCATAGGCAGTAATTAGTTTCTCGCGCGCCCTCAAAGTTGTAAGCTGTATTTCTAAATTTCATGCGATTAGCCTAAGTGAGTGACACATAGCACGAGAAAACCACTTTTCTCGTGACCTCTCGAGTGGATAACAATTCTGCAAGAATCCGCGTGAGATTGTGTGATAGCCATTGGATCAGGCTAGATAGATCGACAGTGGAGATTAGAGCACATAAAGTATTGAGGTGACGCAATAGTCATTGGATCAAGAGATAGATCGACGATGGATATTGGAGCGAATAAAGTAGGTGGAAGAGTTCACGTGCGATAGCCATTGGATAAACTAATGAATCTGATGATGATTGGTCAAGATTGTTGTGGATCAGATGGTAAGGAAATTATACATGAAGAAAGTGTTGAAGGAGATTTCAATAAAAACAACATAAATCGGTGAGGGTGAGGATGGACCGAGAGTGATGGAAAAAGACGACAAACTGCATCAAACAACAAACTCCAAATCTCATGCGAGAACTAGAAACCTATGTTTTTGGGGTTGTTGAAGGGTCTCTTCCCCAAGTCATGGTCCCAGAGGGAGGAGGTGAGGTCGAGACACCTATGGACAACCTTATGGTGATATTTTTCTCCTAGTTACCCTACTAATTGAAAGAAGGCACAAATGGAAGTAAATTAAAGCACAACCGATCTACTCTACACTATTGTAATGAGAATGTAGCTACTTAAGCAAATGAATAGTTAAACCATATCTCTATGCTATACTATTGTAATGGAAATGCAGCTACTTAAGCAAATGAACAATTAAACCATGAATCATCTATGCTATACTGTTGTAATGGAAATGAAGCTACCTAAGCAAATGAACAAAAAACCAGGAATCTATGCTATACTGTTGTAATGGAAATGCAGCTACTTAAGAAAATGAACAGAAAACCAGGAATCTATGCTAACATACATGTACAATAAAGAGGAGATTTTGCTTATTGGGTTGGGCCATAATGAAAGAGCTTCAGCCTCTGAGTTAAATCAGTGCTGGCTCAAAATGAAACTCATTCTTATTATCAAAACCATGGATTATATAACAAACTGTCACAAGTCTTGCATCTTAGAAATAAAGTAGAGTTTTACAATAAAAATATGAATCCTACTGAGGTCCTAAGCCTCTCTACTTATACATATGAAGTCCCCAATGACTTCCTTAAAATTGGGGAGGCTCAGCTCCCAACTCAAGATAAACTGGTTTTTGTCACTTTCACTTGCTCAGCTTCCTTCTAGTCCTCATGATTTGGTTGTTTTCACTCCGAGCTGATGGAGGAATATTCGAATGGAGGGGTAGTAAATGAGGAGGATTTACCTCCTATAATTCCTCTCCCTTGTCCCATTCGAGTTTTTACCAAGGTCTTTGCCACAATTCCTTGATTTTATCCTTTATTCCTGCATTTTTCCTTGCTTTTATCCTTTATTCCTGCATTAAATGCACATTAGACCACAAAGCAAAATATCCAACTCTAACTCATCTCATAAACAAAATATGATCAAAAGTATGCAATAAGTTGTGAGAATAGTTGGTTTGACTAAGCTAGGAGGTGAATTAAGGCCCATATAATCACCCAATGATGAGGCTCATTATCACCCCCCTGCTGAAAGTGTTGCTCATCCTCTGAGCAACTTAGTCAATGTCCATGTCCTTCATGGCTCTGGTAGCCTCTCTGACATCCAATGCTTCTGTTGTTGTCTCTTCTTCTTGTTCATAGAAGCCTACTTTCCTTTCTACTTCTTCCCACTGCCTCTTTTCCTATTCTTCATTTCTCCCTTCTAGCATCCCTAGGAGTAGTGGTGGACTGTTAGGCCTATCCAATTGACCTTCAACCTTTGCATTGATTTCTTATACATAGGTTTCTTGTTGAGTGCCTCTCTCAACCTTTGAGGGGAGTGATATTCGTTGATATTCAAGCTATGTGGTAGTGTATTCCATCTCCTTTAGCAGGCATGTATATTATCATCTCTTAGCAGCCTAAACATATCCTCAACATGTGAAATTTCTTACTCTTGGGCAACAAGATATCTAGGTGCCAGCTGAGGATCATTTGTAATTAGATTATGGGTGTTGATTAGGGCCATGGGATTTGATTTTTCAACTCTGATGAAAAGAGGTTCATTTTACTCTCTGGCCAATATTCTTTTCATCTCTACAGCCCTTGACTTCTCATGGTTCATTGATGATGCCAAATCCATTAATTGTAGATCTCCTAGCTCTACATTAGGATCTCAAATATTCATGTATGTGAGGGCCATGTTGTGTAAGTAAAACTTAGCCATTTTGGTCATATCCTCTAGTGCACTTTGATCACAAAGATCAATAAACTGCCTGCAATCTTGAAATGGCATGGTGCCCCTTTGTGCTAGTGTTTTAATCTAAAATTGTAGCCATTATTCTTAGAGGTAAAGAGCATAGGATTTAGTTGGCATCCTACACTAGATGGCCTCCAAGGAGAGGTTGGCCATATATGCTAGTTGGTTTCCTTTTCATGCAGCTTTCCTCTCAGCCATGCATTTTCCCTTTCAAGTTGATCTCTCATTATTGCTTCTATGTCCCTTGGTGTAGGGGAATCTTCAATCCCAATAGGGATTTTTGTTGATATTTTTGGCTTCCCTTGTTTGATTCTTGTGCTATTTCTTGTGCTATTTCTTGTTTGAAATATAGATGGTTTGCCTCCTTCTTTTCCCTTTTTGCTTGACTGGTGTGTTGAGTGCAGTGATGCCAGCTGCTGCCTCCCCCTCAGAGACCTCTAGAGACACCCTAGGTGACTCCTCCTTTTGTTTTTCCCCTTCTATGTCAATGCCTTCTTCCTCTCTGTTTTTCTTATATTCTTCCTTTTGTTGTTCTTTCTCATCTCCATCAGTTTCCTCCTCTGTTTCAGCATCATTCTCCTTGTGTTCTCTTTCATCATGTTCCTTTGTATTAGTTTCTTCTTCATCCCTCTCATCCCCATCTATATCTGTATCTTATTTTTCTTCTTTTGCCTCCTCCTCATTGACAGAAGGACTAACATCATAGGTGAGGGTTCTGATGTCATACTCTACTAGTATGTTTCTAAAGACTGACCATGTTATAGGGATCCTGAGGCTTTGGAGGGCATCCTTAATGAGGATCCTGATCAACCCATGGTGAGCCAACTGTTGGGAATTCCCTTCCTTTACTTTGTTTTTGGAGTCTATGAGTGATTGCATCAAGAAATAGGGTATGTTGAGCCTTTGGTGAACTGGTGTTTCTACCCCAAGTCTTAATTCTTCAAGCATTCTAAAATGGTTGCCATAACAACACTATATCTATGGAACGATAGATGAGGTGACAGGGTATGGTGAATGAGGTGGATGGTAATGAATGAGGGTGGTGGATGACGTGGAGGAGATGAGATGGAGTGGAGTGATGGTGGTGGCCCGCTGCAGTGGTAGGGAGTGTATAGGATGGTCATCAGGCTTGAACCCTCGTAACAATCTCAGGTCGTAGATCTCGGTCAAACACCGTGACATCATGGTCAACTATGGGGGTTGAGCCTAAGTTATAACTCATGCTCGTTGCTCCCCCACAGAGCACTTTATCTGCCTCTCAAACCCACATTTACTTAAATCTTGTGCTACCGCTCGAACTTTAATATGCGTCGAGGCCCCACCTTACGTCATTGTTTTTGGACTCTTGCATTCTCTTTTGACTTATTAAAGAATTTAATTTTCGCCACCTTTTCACTTATAAGCCAACTACCTCATACCCTTTACAACTTTTGATCAAATGATGCATATGATTGAGTGAGCGGGATACTTACCTGTGGTCTCAATGCCACGCTACAGTTGTCGAAGATCAGAGGTGTTGTTGATGGTCATTCTTCTTCCTCCTCTATTGTTTGTTGATGGTTTATTGGATTTTGCAGGTGTCTATGACGAAATATCTAATGTTGTTGCTGTTGTCGTGGAGCTCCTGGATCATCCTAGTGAAGACCTATAGCTGATGATTGATATTCTATGGGATAGGCTGCCGCAGGATTTCCTATAGGATGTCTGTAGCTAACGTCCTATTGCTGGTTGGGGTTGTGTGTTAGGGTCCAACCATAACCCCCTTATTTATGTAATAGGACCGAGTCATAGTTATAGTTAAGTAAAGAGTCAATAAAGCCCATATTAATAATTGTAAGTGGTTAACCCACATTTAATGAAGGGACCACAGTTAGTTTCAAATGGGCCATGGTATTAGATAGATGGTATTAATAAGAACCATGGTATTGCATGTATGAATCCTATATATATAAAGGATAGAGACTCCCCTCGAGGAGCATCGTGTCTTATTTTGTAATTGAGCTCAACTCTATTGGAGGTTGCCCCTCGAAGAGGCAAGTGAACATTGCTTTCTGAATAATAAAATACTTGTTGTTATTTCTCATTGTTCTATGTTCTGGGTATATTTCTTCGCATATTTGGTATTCTGGTATCGTCTTGTAGGTTAAGAGCATAACAAGTGGTATCAGAGCGCTTTCCAAGGCTGGTGGGATCTCCAATTTTTAGCAAAAAAAAAATTTGGCTAAAGACGTGTTCTGGCGTCTTTGAACCATAGGATCTGTCATTGAGCGCATAAACCTGTGGATTTTGGGAGGCATGCAAGCAAGAAATACAAGAGGTGGTCATGCTTGTTGGACTCCCTTATAACCCCTGTGGGTACCCCTTCGAGTAGTAGCGCATTAGACAGAACTGCGCACAAACTGTCTTCCAAGTACCCTCTGGGTATATCGGAAGCCCCCTAGCTCCCTTGAAACCTCGCCATAGATAAATCGTTAGCCGTCTTGCTACTACAGTACACCGAGAACAGCACTCGGAGAGATCACTCACGTGTAGGATAGGGTAGTTGGGTTGTACAGCTAAGGGTACAGTTGATCCTCCTTGGTTAGTGCCCTGAAAAATTGGGCTGAGTACTACTGTAAAAGCCTTATGTATATTGTGATTTGTAGCACCTGACACTCCTGAAGACCATAGTTCCCTTCTCTATCTTTGGATCACGAATAATCTTTTCCAGATTAGATCTTGCAGGTGGGGTTTTGTCGCAGTAGCAGCAATCAGTTCTGCCGTTCAGATCTATCAAATCAGCCATTCAGATCTATCAGATCCATCAAAATCCACAACAACAATCAGTTCCACCATTCAAATCTATTAGCTCAGCCATTCGGATCTATCAAATCCACCATCCAGATCTAGCAGATTAGGCTCTGTAGCCATCTCAACAATCAGATCTGCCATTTAGATATGATTAATTGTGTGGGTTCCTATACCTAGGCGTGATTTTCGCATAACTTTGTACTGAGTCTAAGACCCCCCCCGGGACACTTATTGGAGACTCAGCCCATAAGAATCAGGTCGACGAGCTGAGCAAGGTAGTACCATTCAATTGTTAGTGCCAAAAATTTTGGGTGGTCCCAAATTTCAAGTACATCAGATCGGTGCATGGTACAAAGTAGAGCTCAAGCTATGGCCAATGAGAGGATTGACGACCTTGAATCACAATTAAAAGAGGTCATGTTGCAGCTGAAGAACTTAAATGAAACACTCTCAAAGGGCAAGGTGGAGGAACACGCAGAGGCATATATTAGCAATGAAAACATTGAGGGCGAGTCTAGCCAGTCCCTTCACCTCTTTGGCACCCACCAACAATCCCATCCGCGACCACCCAAGCTGGATATGTATAAATTTGATGGCTTTCACCTGAGCGCATGGATAGCAAAAATGGAGCAATATTTCACATTGAATTACATCCTGGATTATGTGACTCAGCTCAGTGTGGGTATCATGTACTTGGACAATTAAATATGGTGGAAATGGCATCAACATTGATATGGAAGGCCCTTGACTTGGCAGACATTCAGAAAAGCTCTTACGAATCGCTTTGACCAAGACTCTAATTTTTTGGGTCGTCTCACTAAGCTCTGACAGACAAGAATAGTGAACGAATATATTACAGCCTTTGAAGCCTTAGCTTTCCGCACTAGAGGTCTACACGATGAGTTCTACATGGAATGTTTTGCCAGTGGTCTCAAAGAAGCCATACAAGCCCACGTCCGACTGCACCACCCTAGCTCATGGTTGCATGTTTGCAGGATAGCTCATGAAGTAGAACATCCGTTAGTGGTCCAGTCCAATCGCCCAAATTTCATCGCGAAGGGTCGCCCCACACAAGCTCAAAGCACTACCCAAACACTCAAGGTTCAAAAGGTGTCACCAGAAGAAATGGCGGAAATAAGAAAGCGAGGATTGTGTTACTACTGTGATGAGAAATACTCCCCTGGGCATAAATGCAAGGAGCCCAAATTCTTTCAAATTGATGCTACTGATCACAATTCATTGGAGGAAGCCCCACCATTTGAGGAACCAGATGAGGAAGAAGAGGACAACTAGCAGGACAATATACCTGAAGAACCAGTTATCTCGTTGCATGCTTTGGCAAGGATTTCTTCTCCCCAAACTCTCAAAATCAAAGGTTTTATTAAGCATTGCCCAGTAGTAGTCTTGATTGATAGTGGTAGTACACATAATTTTATCCATCAAAGAGTCACAGAAACAGTGCATTGTTTTGTCTGAGCAATTTCTAACTTCCAGGTCCAAATTTCTAATGAGGGGACAATGAAATGTGAAGGCCGCTGTGAAAATGTCAAACTTCAAATGGGGCAATATCATTTAAAGACCCACATGTTCTGCATACACATGGGAGGGTGCGACATTGTCCTAGGTGCTAAATGGCTTCGCACACTTGGCCCAATCACAATGGATTTCCAGGAGTTATATATGAGAATTAAGCAGAAAAACCACACACATACCCTTTGCGGAATCTAGGCAGGAGCTCCCTCTATCATCAGCTCACATAGGATGGAAAAATTGTTAAAAAAGGGCCACCATGGAGTTATAGCCCAATTTAATGCTATCCAGGCCTTCGAACCCAATTCTCTACATATTCATCCTGAGATGCAACAGATCTTGAACAACCATCTGCCAGTCTTTAACAAGCCTCATGAGCTTCCACCCTCGAGAGGGGAACATGATCATAGCATTACTTTGGTCCCAGGGGCCCAACCACCAAATGTGTGCCCATATAGATATTCATTCACCCAAAAGAATGAAATTAAAAAAATAATTAAGGAACTCTTGGAAGCAGGTGTCATTCGTCCCAGCATTAGTCCTTATTCATTGCTGGTGGTCATGGTGCTCAAGAAAGATGGGGAATGGCGTATGTGTCCAGACTTCAGGGCCCTTAATAATTTGACGGTAAAAGATAAATTTCTCATCCCAGTTGTCAATGATTTTCTGGATGAACTAAATGGGGCTCAATTCTTTACTAAGCTCGACCTTCGCTCGGGCTATCACCAAATTCACATGAAAGAATTCGACATTCCAAAGACTGCTTTCTGAACTCATGAAGGCCATTATGAGTTCCTAGTCATGCCATTTGGTCTTTGTAATGCCCCATCCACTTTTCAAAGCCTTATGAACCACCTGCTCAAACCATATCTCAGAAAAATTGTCCTTGTTTTCTTCGATGACATCCTCATCTACAGTCGCACCTGGGCCACACATCTTCAGCATGTAGATATGCTCTTGCAACTGCTCCGCAAACATAAATTATTTGTCAAGATGTCCAAGTGCTCTTTTGGCATGGAAGAAGTTGAGTATTTGGGCCACATTGTGGGGAGTGAAGGTGTCAGGGTGGACCCCAAAAAGATCCAAGCAATGCAGGATTGGCCTCAACCAAAGACCTTGAAGAGCTTGAGAGGATTTTTGGGTCTCACAAGCTACTATCACAAATTTTTCCGCAATTATGGTTGCATTGCTAGGCTCCTCACTCAACTCCTCAAGAAAAATTCATTCCTATGGAATGATGAAGCACAACAAGTCTTTACAGCTCTCAAACATGCCATGTGTTCCACTCTATTCTTAGCACTACCTGACTTCACCAAATGTTTTGTGATTGATTGTGATGCTTCTGGTACGGGTATTGGGGCAGTCTTAATGCAGGAAGGTCAACCCTTGGTGTTATAGACATTTTTGTGCCCTAACATGAAATTTCCATAAACCAAGGGCTCCTAAGTCCCTAAAAGTGTTGTTCTAACCCCTAAAGGAACAAGGTTAACAGATTACAGCTTCTCCCAGAAGTTCTCCACCAGAAACTGCTCAGAATTGGTCAAAACAGGATCATTTCAGCTGCTCCACTGGCTAAGTGCGTTGCATTGCACCTAAATACACTGTGAAGGTGTGTTGCATTTCAAAACTCCCTTCTGTAGGGTGCGATGGGTGAGAAATGACAAATGGCAGTGTCATTCCGCGAGGTGGAGAGGCAAAGGAAGCTTCCAGAATCTTCTCCTGTGACACTTGCCTCACTGAATTCGACCAAGGATGAGTAAGAGGCCCTCAGTCTCAAAGTGGAAGCAAGAACTGACAGAGACAAGACACTAATCAAATCACAAGCTGACTCATCCTCCTTACAGATATCTATATATGGATCCCTCATCCCAGAGATCCACAGGCTGGAATTTTGCATATTGTAAGGAATTGTTGTTGGTTTCTAGAGACAAAACATCAGATTGTTGGGTGATTTATGCTTTGTTTGAGGTGAAGAGGGGATTCTTTGTTGGGAGGTTGATGCTGGGTTGGAACCACTGGTTGTAACACCTCCTGGATCTTTTCTTGTTTATCAATAAAAACTATTTGAGTTTTCCTCCATCCTTTTGTATCATTGATGCTAGTTACATTTGTATGGTTAACTTAAATCTGATCCTAAGTTGTTTATGAATATAGATCCGTGTCTTTGTATAGTGCTATGCTTCTGTGATCTTACAGGTACTTTGTGAAGCTGGGCATGCAAGGGAGCAGGTAGCTGGAGACCATCAAAGAAGAGAAGGATTGGATCAAAGGATTAGCGCAAGACACAGGTTGGTTCTTTCTATTCCTCTCTATCTATAATTCATAAAGGAAATACAAAAGTAGTTTTTCTCTGTTTGTTTCTAAGGTAGCTGTCACACCTTAGTGGGATAGAGTAGTTCTAAATAGACACTTTTCCCTGTAACAAAATGGCAACTCTGCTGGGGAATGTCTAATTAGTTTGTTTGTGTATCATTCTTTGTTGTTTGTTTCATAAACTTATAAGTAGTTTTCGAACTGCATTTTCCATAACAAATGCAAAGTAGATAACTGCTGCTTCAATCCGTTCACTGGATCTATTTATGATTTAAACAGCTGATTCACAAACTATCTAATTGCCCTTGTGATAGCTCTTAGATCCTCCTTAGATCTACCCCTGATTGTTGCATTACTGATTGCTTTTTACTTGGCCAAAAACCAAGGACTGAACTGCAAACTGTGACCCAGAACCCGGACAGAGTCTCGTTTCTGGCCCAGCGCAGGTACTGTTCAGAGATCCTGAATTTCAGCGCACTTCCCAAAGGGGCAACCTGCGCTGCACTTCAGATTCTCTGTGTTACAGGTGCGCTGATCAGACTAGCTCTATGTAGTTGTGGTTCTTGTGCTTCATTCTTTCCAGTTCCATCCCTGAATTTTGTTGCATGTGATCAGTATATGTCTGTTTGAAACCTCTTTTCCTTGCTGTTATTCTGCCTCCTTTGTACAAAAGAACTGTAGATGTTTTTATGTGTTTGTTGAGTCGTTTACAGTTTTCCTTTACAAAAGTAGAATAGTCGTACTGTCGTCCTTTGATTTGAATCTGTCGCAAGTGTCGATTTCGATCATAGGAGAAAGTTTGATTGTTGTTGATGGTCGATTATACTGTTACTATTGCCTTTGGTCTGAATTTGTAATTTTTTAGTGTCAAGAACGAGTGTTCATTTCAAAATCGTAAGGTGTCGTAATCATCTCTGTTTTTTATTTCGAAAAAGAGCTTGTTTATATTTGTCGCTTGAAAAGAAATTCAGATTTGTACATCAACTTTCTTTTTAGCATCAATACTAAGAAAGTCAAAAACAAATACATGCATGTGCATTTGCATATAGACAGTCTGTTTGGCTTGATTTAGGAAAATGCATTTACAATGTGCTCTTTGCTCTTTGTGAAAAGATTTTGTCTTTCTTTTCCCCTAGTAGCTAGGATTTTCATTGCACAAAAGAGATAAAAGTTTGTTTATCATCTTTAGATTGCATTTTAGGAATTACATCTACATCTCGTGGTGAACCCGAAAGGCAAACTTCATAAACAAGATCAACTTAAAATAAATTCAATGAATCTAACAACGCTTTGGAACTTAACGCACAACATTTAGAGGTCTAGGCTAGAGACGTATTTCGGCATCGTAAAGCCTGGTAACTGTTGTCCTCACTGATGGTTGGGTGATTCCTCCACTTTAAGACGATAAGTACCAGTATGGACTTGTGCTCCCACGTACCGTCGAGTATATTTTGGGAGACCCCTATAGGCTTAAATCCTTTATCCTTAGGAAGCCGTGTCTGCCGCCCTATCGATCGCAATGCACTGAACACAGCATTCGGGAAGATTGACTGCCGTACCGTAAAAAGTATTCTGCAGTTTTGCGATTGGTTTGGTACTCCCTCTACCTAGACCTCCAGAGCAGTCCCTTTCGTTCCTTTTCAGACTCCTTAACGAAAAAGGTCCATCTGAGCACTTGTCACTTCAGGCTCATTAAAAATCGAAGGCGACTAGAGTCATCTTTTGTTTTTTCTCGACTCTTAAAAACTGAAAAAACAAGTTGTGTCAAAGCGTCTAAAAATTTATTTTAAACGAAATATTCAATACCCCTTTCCTACGTTGATCTTGGGTTGAGAAAATGGAGTCCACCAACCAAGGAATTCCCCTTGGAGGAAATCCTAGTCCCTTCTCCTCTTGGGGAGATGTTGGTGCACCCCATATGGCCACATTGTCACTTCCAGGACTGATAATTGGTTTGCCTGTATGGCTCTTCTCAACCTCTGTCGTTCAGAACACCACTATTCCTGAACAATCGAATCAGCAATTAGACGGGTCCAGAGTTACCCACCAACCTTCTACTTCCTCTAATTCTTCCTCTCCTCCTTCCTCTTCGCTTGATGGGGCTAGTAAAGCCAAAAGTCAAGTTCCTAAGGAGAAGAAGGAAAATAAGAAGAAAGAGAAGAAGAAGAAGGAGCCGAAAGCGAATGGGGGCAAACAAGTGTCGTCTAACGAAAATCCACACACTGCACCGACCAGGCCTAAATCGCCATGTGTCATTTGCAAAGGAGACCATTTTCACAGAGATTGTCCTTGCATCCCTCGGATCTTAAGGGACTGGTCTCCTCGTTTGCACAACCCGGTGTTGTCAACCTCTAATGATCATGTTGAAAACACACCGTCAACTAGTGAAAGTGAAGCCCCAGGACAAAAAGGAAAATATAGATTTCCTTGTAAACTGTGCGAAGGCGATCATGCCGTCCACCGTTGTCCCTTCTTAGACGAAGCTAAAATAGTTTTGGATGATCGTCCGGTTTCACCGTTACGACTTCCTCCTGGATATTAAAAACTCTTGCCAAGTCCGTCACTAGTTGAAAATCTGGCTGACCCGCTCAAGTGGTCGCCCGATGCATCTGTCATTGAAGATGAACCATCTGAATCCATACCAGACGAAAGTCAAAAGGTCGAGGCGGCAGTTGACCCAGTCTTGCCTTCAGAGGTTCCATCTTCAAATGATACAATCACTGAAGAGAACAAGGATGACACCGTCCAAATTCTTTTCATAAGCACAGACTCCAACGGACATGGGGACAATTTACCCATTCCTTTACCGCAGGAAGGAAGTTCGTCAGAGTCGTACCCGGCTGTCTATTCGGTCCCACCTCCAAGCAACCTAGTTGTCTCCTTCGACTGGAATCAACTAGGCAGACCCCGTTTACCGGCCAGTATACCATTCCGGATTATTGTTCAAATATATAGAATGATTATGGCTGGTACCATCATAGATGAGGGGGCTTCTGTGAGTATCCTTTCCTCAACTGCTTGGAAAGCGCTTGGTTCGCCATCGCTTTTGCCTGAGATGAGAAATCTGACGGGCTTTGATAAAGGAACCAGTAGACTATTAGGGATCCTTCCCAATGTGCCCATAACATTGAGAGGGAAAACCGTTCACATGAACGTAATGGTAGTTCAAGGACCCCTGGATTACAATATACTCCTTGGACGAGACTATATTTATTGCATGAGAGCCATTGTCTCATCACTCTTTAGAGTGATGTGTTTTCCGCAAGAAGGAAGAGTGGTCAAGCTCGTAGACCAGCTTTCATTTCTCGGATCACGCATAGCAAATAGTCATATACCATCCCTGAATGGTCTTTTCACGCAAGAAATGTCTCAATCTGCAGTCCGTCCTCCCGATGAGCGCGAGTGATTCGGAGGGACATGGCTGAAACCCAGGGGGCATGCACCCTGGTCTGCTTCGGCAGGAAAACTTCGGGTATAGGGTAGGTTTCCGCGGGAGAATATGACTAGTCTGTACCCCCATCCGTGATTGGAAGAGGGGGTTATTCTAGAACAAGATTCTCTTGTCAAAGTTATGTGAGGTGGCGAGCACCGCCACTCACCTTTGTTTATCTCGATAGACATCGCCAGAGAAGTGTTTGTTTGCGTTGTGAATAGAACAATCTTTGGGTAACCTGTAAGAGGTAGGCCTCTCTCGGTAAAACAAATGCTTTAACGGACTAAAGAAGGGGTAACCTTGAAACTCTGTTTTATACCTGGGGGCATGCAAACCTTTTGGAGTGCAAGCAAAGAGCGACTATTTATTTTTTAAATTTTTAGGACCTCTAACCCTTTAAACTCGTAGGATTGGTCGTTTCCTAACTTGCATAAAGAAAGGATGTGGGGAAAAACTCTAAAAGTTTCCGTTTTTATATGGGACATTATTATCACAAGACTAGATTAATCGAGCAGTGTTACCGCAAGGTTCAAGCTTGTTAAAAAATAAACCCGCATCGAGCAGTGTTACCGCAAGGTTCAAGCTCGTTAAAAAATAAACCCGCATCGAGCAGTGTTACTGCAAGGTTCAAGCTCGTTAAAAAATAAACCCGCATCGAGCAGTGTTACTGCAAGGTTCAAGCTCGTTAAAAAATAAACCCGCATCGAGCAGTTTTAGCACATAGTTCAAGCTCGTTAAAAAATAAACATAAGACATGAGCAAATGTTTCCACCTACGTTTAAGCTCATTAAAAAATGAACTATTCCCCGGTAAATAACCATCGTGAATGTAGTACTTCAGCCGTTAAAGCCTTGGTCGTGTTTGCACCGTCACCTCCACTTTTCATTGGCCGATCATTCACCTCCATTTCATTGTTTACCCATTTTGAGGAACAGCTGCGAAGAGTGATTTCACTAGCCATCCTTGTGACACTGCCGTGATTGGAAAATTCCAAACCTTACCTGGAATCAGCTGCTACCCGTTTTATCACTCGTTCCTCAAAAGACGAGTCTCCTTTAAGCTCTTTTCAACTGACTCGTAAAATATGAAAAGATTGCCGAGCCATTGGCCTCTCCAGCTCATTAAAGGGACAGGAAGTGCTATCCCTCCTCTAGATTTTAATATTTTTGGACCTGAGGGATTATTACACAAAAAGATCGAGCGCTTGTTTTGTTCGGCTTGTTAAAACTATCGAAAATTCATCCCTTCTGTATTGTTTTATATTTTTTCGGACTTAAGGGATTAGACGACGAAAAAGGAATTTTGGAGTTACCTTTACGTTCCTTTTCAGACTCTCTAAAATTGAAAAGGACCGAGTTATCTTTATCGTTAAACTCGTTAAAAAGATTAATAGCGACAAACTTGTCTTTAGACGAGAACGAGTTTCACTATCGCTAGGCTCGTTAAAACATAGCGATGGGTTTGCCCGAAGGGAAAATTATAGAACAAGCATATGTTATCCTCCTCAAGCTTGAAAAAAATAAAGAGGTACTGGCCAGCAATGACTGGGGAAAAATTGGGAAGAAAACTCAAAGAAACTTTGTTGGTAGCAAGTCGCTCTTGAACATGACACTTCCACTCCGTGTCCGAGTCGGGTTGGGTTGTTTCATTCACCGGTCACATCACCATGGTCATGCCATACCATCCACATTTGGGGTTAATGTTACCGATCCATCACATCAGTGTCGCCGATATGTTCAAGAGAAGTCATCCAGAGAAGTCACCTGTGTCTCACCCACTACCATACATTATACTCCATTCTTTCATGACCGCCACCCTGAACCTTATATCATCAGATCCTTTTCACCTCCATCAAAATCATTTGCCCCGTTCCGTGTCACTGATGTGGGATTCATTAAGGCCCTCCAGTGACAGATCGCTTCTTGTCGACATCAGCTCATTATCCAAGAATTTGATCTAGGAACACCTCATTCAGTACTTTGAAGCTTGCATGCCTCAATGGCAAGTTTCTCACTTCCGGCGACAGGTTTACATCAATGGCCTTCGACCGAAAGATTTTGCGTGGTGTTCAACGCCAAGTCCTTTATTCACACCACGTGAATTTTACTGCAGTACCTTGAGGATCATTATCATTATCGGTGATTCTTCTCGCGCTTGTTAACAGTTTACATCATTGACTGGTAATCAAGCGATGTCTTTCCATGTTCGACTTCAAAACATTTCTCACATGGATCGACTTGTACTTCGAGTGAAGATCGGACGAGATTAAAGACCCCGGATCTAGTTTCATCCATCCGGGCTGCGATATATATTCATAGAAATAAAGACATTTAATGTACAGCATTGCATCACAGATGATCATCCTACCAAAAGGATGATGGCTCTATCAGAATCATCAGTCTACACTCAAACGATTGTCTGTCCTATGTACATGAAAATGAATTTATAAAGCTGAGCATGGGAATGCCCGCCTCAGCTAGATCATGAAAATATTATGAAGATAATGTATTGTATTGTATCTTATTACAGGTCTCCTCCCAGCATTGAAAGAACTTCGGATCCTCATAATAAAGAATTTCACCCGACACCAAAAGGTTAACGGCCTCATACTTTAGGGGGCAACTGTTATAGACATTTTTGTGCCCTAGCATGAAATGTCCATAAACCAAGGGTTCCTAAGTCCCTAAAAGTGTTTTTCTAACCCCTAAAGGAACAAGGTCAACAGATTACAGCTTCTCCCAGAAGTTCTCCACCAGAAACTGCTCAGAATTGGTCAAAACAGGATCATTTCAATTGCTCCACTGGCTAAGTGCGTTGCATTGCACCTAAATACACTGTGAGGGTGTGTTGCATTTCAAAACTCCCTTTTGTAGCGTGCGATGGGCGAGAAATGACAAATGGCAATGTCATTCCGCGAGGTGGAGAGGCAAAGGAAGCTTCCAGAATCTTCTCCTGTGACACTTGCCTCACTGAATTCGACCAAGGATGAGTAAGAGGCCCTCAGTCTCCAAGTGGAAGCAAGAACTGACAGAGAGAAGACACTAATCAAATCACAAGCTGACTCATCCTCCTTACAGATATCTATATATGGATCCCTCATCCCAGAGATCCACAGGCTGGAATTTTGCATATTGTAAGGAATTGTTGTTGGTTTCTAGATACAAAACATCAGATTGTTGGGTGATTTATGCTTTGTTTGAGGTGAAGATGGGCTTCTTTGCTGGGAGGTTGATGCTGGGTCGGAACCACTGGTTGTAACTCCTCCTGGATCTTTTCTTGTTTATCAATAAAAACTATTTGAGTTTTCCTCCAGGCTTTTGTATCATTGATGCTAGTTACATTTGTATGGTTAACTTAAATCTGATCCTAAGTTGTTTATGAATATAGATCCTTGTCTTTGTATAGTGCTCTGCTTCTATGATCTTACAGGTACTTTGTGAAGCTGGGCATGCAAGGGAGCAGGTAGCTGGAGACCATCAAAGAAGAGAGGTATTGGATCAAAGGATTAGCGCAAGACACAGGTTGGTTCTTTCTATTCCTCTCTATCTATAATTCATAAAGGAAATACAAAAGTAGTTTTTCTCTGTTTGTTTCTAAGGTAGCTGTCACACCTTAGTGGGATAAAGTAGTTCTAAATAGACACTTTTCCCTATAACGCTTGGCCTTCACGAGCCAACAACTAAGTGGAAAGAATCTGGGACAATCTACCTATGAGAAGGAGATGATGGCCATCTTACATATAGTAGATACCTGGCGACCATACTTCTTGGGGTGACGTTTCCAAATCTGCACAGACCATCAAAGGCTTAAATATTTTTTGGAGCAACACCTATCCTCACCACAACAAGATAAATGGCTCGCCAAAATGCTGGGATATGATTAAGAGATAATTTACAAGAAAGGGTGTGAAAATATTGCCGCATATGCATTATCCCACCAATTTGAGGAGGAAAGTACCCTGCTCGCAATTTCCCTTCCCATTCCAGAATGGATTGAAGAGGCTCGCAAGGAATGGTTTTCACATCCCTGGCTCTCCCAACTCATTAATAAATTGTAGGCAGATCCAAATTCCACAGTGGGCTACTCGTGGCAGGATGAGATTCTTCGCTACAAAGACAGAGTCGTAATATCACCAACATTCACCCTCAAAAGCCGCATTTTGGCGGAGTTGCACTCATCTCCCACTGCAGGGCATTCAAGATTTTAGAAGATGTATGCTCGCACTTGAACATAATTTTTTTGGACAGGCATGAAAAAGGTCATTCTTACTTTTGTAGCTGAATGCAATGTCTGTCAACACCATAAAAGAGAAACAGTCAAATCTTCAGGCACATTACAGCCATTGCCCATCCCAGCCTCAATTTGGACGGAGGTTTTTATGGATTTCATTACGGGTCTTCCAAAGTCAGGAAACAAGTCAGTCATCATGGTGGTTATGGATAGAATTTCTAAGTATGCTCATTTTTGCGCCCTACCCCACCCTTTTACACCGACTTTGGTCACTCAATCTTTCATGGATCAAATCTTCAAATTGAATGGCATGCCCACTTCCATTGTGTCTGATCGTGACCCGATCTTCACCAGTAACTTTTGGCAGGAACTCTTCCAGCTACAAGGCACCCAACTACAACTCAATACTTCCTATCATCCACAAACTGATGGTCAAACTCAAGCAATCAACAAATGTCTGGAGACCTACCTTAGGTGTTTCACTTCAGAAAAGCAACATCTCTAGGTATAGTGGTTACCTTTAGCCGAATGGTGGTATAACACCAACTATCATGCCACCACCAAAATGACTACATATGAAGAAATTTATGGTCAACTCCCTCCTTCCCCTACTTATTAGCTCGAAGGTACAAGCAGTGGATCAACTCCTACAGAACCGCACAACCATGCTAACACACCTTAGAGAGAATCTTCATCAGCCCAAAACCGCATGAAGCAACAAGCAGATCAACATCGCTCAAAACACCAATTTCAAGAAGGGGATCAATTATTTTTGAGGCTGCAACCATATAAGAAAACATTACTCAAAGACAAGGGTTATTAGAAATTATCTCCAAATTTCTACGAACCGTATCAAGTACTTCAGCGCATTGGAGAAGTTACCTACAAGCTAGCTTTGCCACCCACTGCAAAAATCCATCCAATATTCCATGTCTCATGCCTCAAGAAAGTGATTGGGAACCATTGCAAAATTAAAACCAGTCTACCTGAAGTGGATGAAGAATGGTCAATCTGGCTCCAACCTGAACAGGTTCTTGACACACGAGAACGGCACCTGCGTGGCCGCACGATCAAGGAAGTCCTCATAAAATGGAAAGACACCTCTCCAGAAGATGCAACCTGGGAACCAACCACTATCCTTCAGTAGTTTCCGCAGCTTCAGCCTTGAAGACAAGGCTATTCTTATGGGGGAGGGCATGTTAGGGTCCAATCCTAACCCCTAATTTATGTAATAGGACCTATTAGCACCTAAATTTGCTTTAGGCTGAAGGAAGGCAACATTCAGGGTAACCACAAACCACGCTGGTCTAGTAGCTAGCCCTACCAGAATAGGAGAGGGCTCTCTCCAAGTCACACTCAGGAAAATAAACAATAGGGTCTGAGATGACTCAAAAATGAATACTAATTTTAAGCTAGGTAAATGGATGTGATAGAGGTATTTTGACAAATGACTGAGTTTTCTGGGATGTGTGGGAACAACGAACAACATGAACAGAGAATTTAACTCAAAGACGCAGATTATTTCATGAGGCAAGACAGGCAGAAAGTCTAGAAATTAGATTCGAAATAACATGAAGTGAAGAGATTGTTTAAGAGTGTGAAAAGGGCATAAATACATGAATCCTTTTCAACAGAAGAAAACATAGAACGTGAAAACTATCCCAAGGCAGAGCAGCACACTGAATTCTACCTTTTTACTCAGAAAACTTTCACTGGAAATGAATATGAATGAAAATATGAAAAATAACGAAATACATATGAAACATAAAGAAGATACATTTGCTAAACTCACACCATAGGAATCTCATGAACCAGAGCTGCAATCTTTCATTAATTCTCTATCAAAATGTACAGTGAGTGACTGGGTTTATCTCTCACAGTTTCCTAGAAATTCCAACCCTTTACAAAATGACTCTCAATACAATAAATAAGCTTTTCCATGAGAAATTCGATCAACCCAGGAAATGAAGAGCCAACCATCAGCAGTTACATTCAGTTTTCTATGAAGACCAATTAGAAAAAAGCAAATATGAGCGTAGAATTTTTGGGTGGCTGTTCGCCTTCATTTGGCCACTTGGATAGAAGCCAAAAATATTTTTTTAACTTTTTATTTGACGCCAGAAAAAAATTATTGTAAATGAGTGGGCCCACTTGGAGAAAATTGCGAATCGAAATTTCGCGAAGCGGAATTGATTTTGGCCTTTGGGTCTCTGTGCGTCGTGCCAAAAACTGTACGCGTCGTGCCACTTTGGAGCTGGTTTTGGGGCACTTCCTAAAGTCCAAATTGAGCCCAAGTGTGCTTGTTGGAAATCCCTGCCTGTCTACTTTCCAACCCAAGTGGAATTTTTGAGTTTGGTGCCCATATTCCCCTCCAAAACCTCAATCTCCCAAGACTGCTTTCTGTGTGTGGAATTAGGGGCAAAGAGGTCATTTTTAAGGTGTTTTTGACCTCCTTAGGACTCAAAACTTGCCCAAACTTTTTTTCCATGCACCAAAAATCATAATTTTTCATGAAAAATCCAAAACTATAAACTTTTTTTCATTTGGATCCTCTGATCGTAAGCGTGTGCCACGTGGCGTGGCGCATAGGGAGAAAAACCCTATTTTTTGCACAAAAATTTACAAAAATACCAAAACTGCCCCAAATTTCTTGAAATTTGGGCTGGAGCTTTCTCATTAAGTGTTATGGTGGGCCAAGGATTGCCTCAGCCAATATCTGGAGTCAATCATGCTCTTTTTTCCTCTTTTGCCTTTTTGATGCCTTCTTGGTGCATGCAGTTCAGTGGTGGAAATGATTGTCTTGTTCATATGATGTTTCAATGTCTGTTTCCATAATGTCCATGCAAGGTGTATTTTTAGCAACTTGTTGAAAAAGAGAATTTGGTACCCTTTATTTCAATGCCAAATATGTGCCAAGTAGGAAGGGACTGTGATGAATAGGGACAGTGGGTATAGTGGAGTGTGGGAAAAATGTGGTTCAATCAAGTGAAGGTGAGGATAGTCACTTGACTATGTTTGGGAATTTGGATTTGAGGATTTTACAAGTGAAATGAGAGAAGGAGAGTGATAGGGAATGGAGGGTTTAGGAATATGGATAATAGAACTTAAGAATAAGTGATTTGGGAATTGGGAACATGGGCTTAGTGAATTTTGGGGGTATGTTAACTTGGGGAATAAGGGAAGTAAGGAGAGTATGGGATCAGGGAGTGATGAGGTGAGGATATACTTAGTTGCAACACAAAACCCTAGCAGCAATATCCTTGGCAAATTTTGAAGAGATAGCGTTTGTTTTCTTTAACACACTTCACCATTCATCAAACACCATCAACAACCATCAATCTTGGATGAAAAACCATGAGAGAAGTTCAACCTACTTGTACCAATGTAAATACATGCATTTTGGGGCAATATTGGAGCAATTTTTTTAAAAAAATCATCTTTGGCAGCTCTATGCGTCGCGCCTTCCCAATGCACCGCGCCAATGTAAATTTACACTGGAAATTTCTCCCAGTGCGCCGTGCCTCCCCTGTGCGCTGCGCCTTTTTCCAGATGACTTTTGGAGGCTTTCTCGGTGTCCAAATTGGGTGCAGGATAGCTCGTTGGAACGGTATTTGAGTCTAATTTCCAACACAACCATAATTTTTTAATTTGGAGTTCATTTTCCTTGTCAAAAATCAAATCTCCCAAGACTAGTCAAAATGTGCCAAATTAGGCTGCCTCAAGGCAAAGTGTTGTTATAGTCAACTTTTGAATCCCTTTCTCAACTCCAAATTGAGATCATGAGAGCTCATTGGAAAGATATTTGTGTCTAGTTATCATTTGACTCATCAAGAAAGTCATTTTGCCAACCGAGCTAGAAGAAAACTTGATTTTCCCAAGGTCACTTCAGAGGTGCATCAATTCTCCCGAGGCAATTGTATTTTTGACATTTCTCCAAAACCATGAAACCTGTGTAAAAAGTGGAGGTTTTTCTTCCTTGGCTTATTTTGGAAAAAACCCTCTCTCATTTTTCCCAAATTCATCTTTTATTTCTCAGAAACATCATTGGAGTAAAACCTATCCCGATGTGTGGAACAAGAGATTTGTCGAAATGAAACGAAATGAAGGGGATAAGCGGCTTCTAAATTCTCGGGAAAATTCTTGGAAGTAGGGAGGGATGTTAAGATGTAGGGGAAAGTGGAATTTCAAATATTGAGTGAGGGGAAGGGGTCCAAAAAGGAAAAACACAGGTCCAACCTAGAAAATTGCCAGGTTGTAGCAAGAAACTAGGGTTTGTGCGAAAATGAGGAATTTGGGGGATCCCAGTGATGGGAAGTGTTTGATAAGGTACTTTAAGGATAAGGGAAGGTGCATGAACATCAGGATACAAGTTTTTCCAATGATTTTACCATCCAAGAGAAATTGCCTTCAAAACCCTAAGAGAGGGAAATGACCTTACCTAGGCGCAACTGAAGCATGAACAAGGTGTAAAATGACCCATTGGAACCTAACATGATGATGGAAACCCTCTAAATGATGGTAGACTCAGCTGAATAGTGGCATAGACCAACATTTGGACAACTTTGAAAGGAGTGAAAGCAAACCATAGACCTAATGCCTAGTGACCAAATTTTACTTGAAGACTCACTGAAATGATAAAATTTGACCTTGACACCTTAAAATCACTTTGTAAGAGCATGTTTGATCACTGGAGGAAGGCTGGAAAGATTGACACTAACATTGGGTCCAATGGGGATGGTAGCTCCTTGGAGGTGCCAAGAACGGCAGATCTTTGGGAGAGCAGACCAATGCCTTCGTCCATTGGGATATGGAGTCATTATCTCGACAAGCAACACAAGACTTTGACTCATTTATTGACTGAAATCTGACTCAAACTAACTCGATGCAATATTGAAATGACTGAAAAAACTTGACTCTAACAAACTAACTCAAAATAATAAGACCTGAACTTAAAACTTAAAGCTTGGTGGCAGTACTTGACCACCCGTGTTTCTTACAAGACAATACATCTTCAAACTATATCAAAATGCCAATGTAACCAATCAAGAAGATGGCTTCTTGACTGATTCTTCTGATCGGATCTTTTGGTCAACAGTAGATACTTGTAACTGGGTCTCCAAAAAGCTAATTGACCATGATCTCCTTCATCACTAAATACTGCCATAATCACCTTCACTGCTGACTGCAACAGATTTGCCATTGGATCATGAAAAACATGAAGATTTGCTATTGCCACCTCCTGCTGAGAAAACAAGATGTCTTTTTCTTTTGATTCTGATTTTCCTTCATAATGTACTTCAGAAAAAGTATGGTCCTGGTCCTCAAAAAATTCTGAACAAGTAGATGAGAAGATTTCCTCTTCAAAGAACACTTCAAAACATGAGACATATGAGGAAGAATCTGAAAGAGAATCCCAAATGATCTGATCTTCTAAAGTCTGAATATATGGTAGGTCATCTTCATACGATATGACAACCAGATTCTCATTACATTCATCAATCATGAGAAAAGAAACTTCAGATGTTTCGTGAAACTCAAGCATGACATTTCTATCATCTACCAACGATTCATCCAAAGAAACTTTTTTAATTACTTGAACAAAGCTCTCACCTTGTTGTTCATGAGCGGACTGGATTACCTCTTTATGAAGACTGTGTTCTGATGACATGAGAACATTTGGATTCATAACTCTATTTTCTTCATTCCAGGTGATTTTAACAGCAGAATTCTCTTTCATGGGAATTAGTACAAGGTTTTCTTGGTCATCACAATCTGAATTTGAAACTTGACTTCCCTACATGTTGTCTTGTTCTATGGATAGATCTGAAACGACACTTTTCTTTCATCATTTTCAGCCATATAGACCTCTTCAACCTGCTGATCTATGAAGCTACTTACAGGATTGTCATCCTTTTCAGAAGAGGAAGAAGTTCCGCCCTCACCTTCTTGACCATGTGCACACTACAGATCTGTGTTAACTTGAGTTGTAACATGACCGTGCAAGAGTTGATCTCTCTCGTCTTCTAATAGAGGAGATAATACTTTTTGTTTTCTCTTGCTCAAGTAGTGATTGTCTTCATTAATTTCCAGTGAAGGAGTGTACAAAGTTTCCTCATACTGCTGATCCATTTCATGTAATTCTTGTTGACTGTCAAGATGCAAAATTCCTTCATCTTCCACCGTACTAAAATCTTGATTCTGCTACAAATTTTCATGATCATCTTTATGCTACTGAAGTGGTTTTTCATACAATGCTTCCATGATTTATCCATCCACTAAGTCATCACGCCCATAAAAATTCTTAAGATCTTCAATAAAACTATGAACATGGCTACAACAATCCTGAACTAAAGCCAAGGATGGATACAATTCTTTATACCTTTCAAAGAATATTGTATGAAAATATTTTAAACAATGAATAGAAGCAGGTGGCAAACTTTCATACCAAGATCGGGCTTCGTCTTCCAGAGTAGCCATAAACATTTTCATCAAACAGTCTTCAGGAAAATTGATCTTTAATTTATGCACATGAATGTGAAATTTCACCAGATGAAGAGCAGCGTCATTACCTTCCACATTTCTGAACATAGGCAAATTCTGAAGCCAATCCACTTTGGGAATTTTATTCGGGAAACCTGGGATGTGATCTTGGCTCATGGGAGCGTATCTTCTTGCAATCCGTTCCATCTTGAAAATCTCAAAGCTATTGATCTCGCTGCAGTGGAGTCACCATGAAGGATTGATTGCTAGATTCTTCAGTGGATGGAGTTGCCAGGTGAATGATTTCAACCTTCTTATGTCTGATCGTTGTTCACCATCAACCATCAAATCTGAACTTGATAGATGTACTGGGGCAAGACAATCTTCAAGCAAACCATTTTCTTCCCCAGTGGAGTCGCCACTATGTTAGCACCTAAATTTGCCTTAGGCTGAAGGAAGGCAACATTCATGGTAACCACAAACCACGCTCGTCTGGTAGCTAGCCCTACCAGAACAGGAGAGGGCTCTCTCTGAGTCACACTCAGGAAAATAAATAATAGGGTCTGAGATGACTCAAAAATGAATACTGATTTTAAGCTAGGTAAATGGAGGTAATAGAGGTATTTTGACAAATGATTGAGTTTTCTGGGATGTGTGGGACCAAGGAACAACATGAGTAGAGAATTTAACTCAAAGACGCAGATTATTTTTTGAGGCAAGACAGGCAGAAAGTCTAGCAATTAGATTCGAAATAACATGAAGTGAAGAGATTGTTTAAGAGTGTGTAAAGGGCATAAATACATGAATCCTTTTCAACATAAGAAAACATAGAACGTGAAAACTATCCCAAGGCAGAGCAGCACACTGAATTCTACCTTTTTACTCAGAAATCTTTCACTGGAAATGAATATGAATGAAAATATGAAACATAACGAAATACATATGAAACATAAAGAAGATACATTTGTTAAACTCACGCCACAGGAATCTCATGAACCAGAGCCGCAATCTTTCATTAATTCTCTGTCAAAATGTACAGTGAGTGACTGGGTTTATCTCCCATAGTTTCCCAGAAATTCCAACCCTTTACATCAATACAATAAATAAGATTTTCCATGAGAAATTCGATCAACCCAGGAAATGAAGAGCCAACCATCAGCAGTTACATTCAGTTTTCTATGAAAACCAATTAGAAAAAAGAAAATATGAGCGTAGAATTTTTGGGTGGTTGTTCGCCTTCATTTGGCCACTTGGATAGAAGCCAAAAATGTTTTTTAAACTTTGCCTTTGATGCCAGAAAAATGTATTGTAAATGAGCGGGCCCACTTGGGGAAAATTGCGAATCGAAATTTCGTGAAGCGGAAGTGATTTTGGCCTTTGGGTCTCTGTGCGTTGCGCCAAAAACTGTATACGTCGCGCCATTTTGGAGCTAGCTTTGAGGCACTTCCTGAAGTCCAAATTGAGCCCAAGTGTGCTTGTTAGAAATCCCTGCCTGTCTACTTTCCAACCCAAGTGGAATTTCTAAATTTGGTTCCCATTTGCCCCTCCAAGACCTCAATCTCCCAAGACTGCTTTCTGTGTGTGGAATTAGGGGCAGAGAGGTCATTTTTAGGGTGTTTTTGACCTCCTGAGGACTCAAAACTTGCCCAAACTTTTTGGCCATGCACCAAAAATCATAATTTTTCATGAAAAATCCAAAAATATAAACTTTTTTTCATTTGGAGCCTCCTATCGTAAGTGCGCGCCACGTGGCACGGCGCACAGGGAGAAAAACCCTGTTTTTTGCACAAAAATTTACAAAAATACCAAAACTGCCCCAAATTTCTTGAAATTTGGGCTGGAGCTTCCTCATTAAGTGTTATGGTGGGCCAAGGATTGCCTCGGCCAATATCCGGAGTCGATCATGCTCTTTTTTCCTCTTTTGCCTTTTTGATGCCTTCTTGGTGCATGCAGTTCAGTGGTGGAAATGACTGTCTTGTTCATATGATGTTTCAAGGTATGTTTCCATAATGTCCATGCAAGGTGTATGTTTAGAAACTTGTTGAAAAATAGAATTTGGTACCCTTTATTTCAATGCCAAATATGTGTCAAGTAGGGAGGGACTGTGATGAATAGGGACAGTGGGTATAGTGGAGTGTGGGAAAAATGTGGTTCAATCAAGTGAAGGTGAGGACAGTCACTTGACTATGTTTGGGAATTTGGATTTGAGGATTTTACAAGTGAAATGAGAGAAGGAGAGTGATAGGGAATGGTAGGGTTTAGGAATAGGGATAATAGAACTTAGGAATAAGTGATTTGGGAATTGGGAGCATGGGCTTAGTGAATTTTGGGGGTATGTTAACTTGGGGAATAAGGGAAGTAAGGAGAGTATGGGATCAGGGAGTGATGAGGTGAGGGGATACTTAGTTGCAACACAAAACCCTAGCAGCAATCTACTTGGCAAATTTTGAAGAGATAGGGTTTGTTTTCTTTAACACACTTCACCATTCATCAAACACCATCAACAACCATCAATCTTGGATGAAAAACCATGAGAGAAGTTCAACCTACTTGTACCAATGGAAATACATGCATTTTGGGGAAATCTTGGAGAAAAATTTTAAAAAAAATCAGCCTTGGCAGCTCTATGCGCCGCGCCTTCCCAGTGCGCCACGCCAGTGTAAATTTACACTGGAAATTTTCTCCCAGTGCGCCGCGCCTCCCCTGTGCGCTGCGCCTTTTTCCAGATGAATTTTGGAGGCTTTCTCGGAGTCAAAATTGGGTGCAGGATAGCTCGTTGGAACGGTATTTGAGTCTAATTTCCAACAAAATCATAATTTTTTAATTTGGAGTTCATTTTCCTTGTCAAAAATCAAATCTCCCAAGACTAGTCAAAATGTGCCAAATTAGGCTGCAACAAGGAAAAGTTTTGTTATAGTCAACTTTTGAATCCCTTTCTCAACTCCAAATTGAGCTCATGAGAGCTCATTGGAAATATATTTGTGTCTAGTTATCATTTGACTCATCAAGAAAGTCATTTTGCCAACCGAGCTAGAAGAAAACTTGATTTTACCAAGCTCACTTCAGAGTTGCATCAATTCTTCCGAGGCAATTGTATCTTTGACATTTCTCCAAAACCATGATACCTGTGTAAAAAGTGAAGGAGGTTTTTCTTCCTTGGCTTATTTTGGACAAAACCCTCTCTCAGGTTTCCCAAATTCATCTTTTATTTCTCAGAAACATCATTGGAGTAAAACCTATCCCGATGTGTGGAACAAGAGATTTGTCGAAATGAAGCGAAATGAAGGGGATAAGCGGCTTCTAAATTCTTGGGAAAATTCTTGGAAGTAGGGAGGGATATTAAGAAGTAGGGGCAAGTGGAATTTCAAAGATTGAGTGAGGTGAAGGGGTCCAAAAATGCAAAACACGGGTCCAACCTAGAAAATTGCCAGGTTGTAGCAAGAAACTAGGGTTTGTGCAAAAATGAGGAATTTGGGGGATCTGATTGATGGGAAGTGTTTGATAAGGTACTTTAAGGATAGGGGAAGGTGCATGAACATCAAGATACAAGTTTTGCTGATGATTTGACCGTCCAAGAAAAATTGCCTTCAAAACCCTAGGAGAGGGAAATGACCTTACCTAGGCGCAACTAAAGCATGAACAAGGTGTAAAATGACCCATTGGAACCTGACATGATGATGGAAACCCTCTGAATGATGGTAGACTTAGCTGAATAGTGACATAGACCAACATTTGGACAACTTTGAAAGGAGTGAAAGCAAACCCTAGACCTAATGCCTAGTGACCAAATTTTACTTGAAGACTCACTGAAATGATAAAATTTGACCTTGACACCTTAAAATCACTTTGTAAGAGCATATTTGATCACTGGAGGAAGGATGGAAAGACTGACACTAACAGGACCGAGTCATAGTTATAGTTAAGTAAAGAGTCAATAAAGTCCATATTAATAATTGTAAGTGGTTAACCTGCATTTAATTAAGGGACCAAAGTTAGTTGCAAATGGGCCATGGTATTAGATAGATGGTATTAATAAGAACCATGGTATTGCCCCATGGTATTGCATGTATGAATCCTATATATAAAGGATAGAGACTCCCCTTGAGGAGAGTCATGTCTTATTTTGTAATTAAGCTCAGCTCTATTGGAGGTTGCCCCCTCGAAGAGGCAATTGAACATTACTTTCTGAATAATAAAATACTTGTTGTTATTTCTTATTGTTCTATGTTATGGGTATATTTCTTCGCATTTTTGGTATTCTGGTATCGTCTTGTAGGTTAAGAGAATAACATTGTGAGGATGTTGCAATGAATGTGTTAAATTATGGTATGTTCTATGCTTATAATAGTTTACTTATTTTTCTTATTATATTCCACCAATTAGCAATCACATGTACATAAAGTAAAGTGCAGATAGAACATTAAATGATCGACAGAAAACAAGCCAAGACAAGAGACACAAGATGTGGCGGCTAGCCAGGGACAAACCCCACAATGTGTGGGGAAACCCTTTGATCAAATCTTCTTTTATCTTCAATAATTCAGCAGAGAGAAATAGTACAATAAATCTGATTCATATCAGAAGTAGCAAACCCTAGATCAGCAGCATCAGTATTAGCGGCTTCATTATCAAACTAGGGCAGACGATATCTCACAAACCGACCGTCAGATTGACTTCATTCCACCACCAAAAGTTTCGGCTTCCAGAGGAGGTTCAGATGAACCTACAGCACAGTTCAGATGAGGAGATCTTCTAGGCCACGCAAGTCAATCTTTACTTCTGCAGTTGCAGCTTCAGTTTCAGCAGTTTCCGGCTTCAAACTAGGGCAGTCGATATCTTGCAAACCTTTCGTCAGATTGACTTCATTCCACCACCAAAAGTTGCGGCTTTCAGAGGAGGTTCAAATGAACCTACAGTGTAGTTCAAATGAGGATATCTTCTAGGCCACGCAATTCAATCTTTACTTCTGCAGTTGCAGCTTCAGTTTCAGCAGTTTCCGGCTTCAAACTAGGGCAGTCGATATCTTGCAAACCGTTCGTCGGATTGACTTCATTCCACCACCAAAAGTTGTGGCTTTCAGAGGAGGTTCAGATGAACCTACAGGGCAAATCCAAAGAGGAGATCTTCTAGGCCACGCAAGTCAATATTTACTTCTGCAGTTGCAGCTTCAAATTCAACAGCTTCCGGCTTCACATGTGTGAGAGAGAGAGACCCATTTCAGCGCAGTAGAGAAGAGACTCATATCTGCGCAGTAGAGAGAGAGAGAGATGTGATGAGATGAGTGAGTCTAAATGAGGAAAAGTCCTCTTATATTTATACACAACGTTGGTGGGTGAATAGATGCGACTGTTGGGCTTCTGAGCCTACATGAGTTTTAGGTCGGCTTGATAATAATTCCATAATCAAAAATAAATTAATATCTCCATGAATACTTATCGGAATTGGATGATCTTTATATCAATCCTACATCTCTCGACGAGAGGAATCTAATAAAAATATTATTAGCCATGAATAAGATGAACCACATGAAGTTTTTCCCTGGTTGCCAATTTTAACACTCCCTCTCAACCATGGAGAACTTCATCTGCAATCTGTCTATCGGTCGTTACTATTCATCCATCAAATGCACTGCCTTGTACAACCTGACCCTTGCCCTGCTCTGCTCTATTTTGTCTGTTCTACTTTGTCTTGTTCTTCCCTGCACTGATCTGTACTGTTTTGTTCTGTTCTACTCTGCTCTTGCATTGTTCTGTTCTACTCTGCTTTTGTCTGAATTATGAAGAAGAAGAAATGATCGAGGATGTATCATACTAACTCAAAGTCAGTCTCAGAGTATGTACCACTGATCCCAGACCAATCTCAACCGACCCGAAGTCAGCGTCATAGTATGGTACAACTCCTACCACTGGTCCCAGACCAATATCATTGATCCCAGATCAATGGAGGTCATCCTAGCGTAGGGAGTACGATAGTTACAACGATGCGTCCATCGGTACTACTATGGTCCCTAACTTCATTTCCCTGCTCATTGATTAGATGAGAGGTACTTCCCATGAGTCCCAGACTGCATGGGTAGGATGCCTCGACAGGAGAACTAATCAATCCTGTCCTCACAGGAGAACACATCAATCCTGCTACAATTGCCATGGAGAACACATCAATCCAGGCCTCACAGGAGAACACATCAATCCTACTACAATCGCCGTGGAGAACACATCAATCCAGGCTGCCATGAAGAACACATCAATCTAGGCCTCACAAGAGAACTAATCATCCTGCTACACAGGAGAGTGAATCATCCTGTTCCACAAGAGAGCGAATCATCTTGTCCCACAAGAGAGCGAATCATCTTGTTCCAGTGCGCACCACTAGGGGAGGGTGAGTCACCCTGTGGTCGTATGTTGCTCCAGTAATAACCGCAAGCCCTCAGAGCTCCCAGAGCTCAATGTATGCAACAAGCAGGACCCTTGTACAAGGGTTTCTTGCCGACTCCAAGTCGTTTGGGAAAATCATAGATTAGATCTTTCCCCAGGGCTTTGACAAGGTGTATCAACCTGTACATCATCTTAATGCGATGGAGCATCCTTTCTCATCAAATTACCATATCCCAAATGATGTCTATCTGCTGGAGCAATCGACGAATACAGGATTCCTCAAAAATCGAATCCCACCTCTGGTTGTTATAGAGAATCACAGTGGTATCCAATGTAAATCCAAAGAGCTCACTGAAGAGCTTTTGCAACCAGACTGCCTCACACGAGTTTATGCTAGCAACAATATATCCTACTTCGGCGGTGCTCAAAGCCACCGACTTCTGCTTCCTGCTCATCCAGGATATCGAAGCAGATCCCAAGGTGAAACAGTACCCAAAGTGCTCTTACGGTCCACCACACTGCCTGCCCAATCAACATCAGTATATCCAAGTAGTCTCACATCTCCGGCAGTGTATCTTAATCCATGAGAGATTGTGTCCTGAAGACATCTCAGAAGATTCCTAGCATCAATCCAGTGAGGCTCAACCAAATATGAGCTCACAATTCTAACTGAAAAAAATATGTTCGGACGGAGGTTCACCAAGAACATCAATGCGAATGAGTTTTTGAAACTCAGAGGCATTTCCCAAGTCTGGTCCGACATCACTACCATATAACTTCTAAAAGTTAAGATCCTCGAGGTAGTCACAGGCTTGCAGTCCATCATACTGAATCTTTCCAATATATTTACCACATATTTTCCTTGAGATAGGAAAATTTCCCTTGGCTTCTGCCACACTTCAAGTCCTTGGTCCTTCATTTCAAATTCAGAAGCCAACTCCCTCTTACATTTGTGAATGAGAGGGTCTGCACTTGTTAGAAAGAGGTCATCCACATACAGCACCGGTATGAGAGGCTTGTCATCTTCAACCTTAAAGTAAAGGTTAGGATCAGCTTCACTCCTAGTGAATCCCAGCTTCATCAAGTAGCTGTCGATCCTCTCATACCATGCCCGGGGTGCTTGCTTCAGCCCATAGAGAGCCTTCTTCAACCTGCATACATGAGATTTTCAATCATAAATTTCAAATCCTTCGGGTTGCTCCACATAGACCTCTTCTTTGATCGAGCCGTGTAAGAACGCAGTCTTGACATCCATCTGATGTAGGTTCCATCCTGTGAAGCGGTATATCTAGCAATAGGTGCAAATATCACATCATAGTCTATACCTTCCTTCTGGGAGAAACCACGAGCAACAAAACGAGCCTTATACTTTTCCGTACTTCCATCTGCTGCATGCTTTATCTTGTAAATCCATTTGGAAGTAACAACTGTCTTGTCCTGGGGTCTGGGAACTACTTCCCAGACATCATTCTTCATGATAGACTCATATTTTTCGGTCATAGCATCCTTCCATACTTGATGCTTGATGGCATCTGAGAATGATGAAGGCTTATTTTGTATGATCGTGCTCATGATGGTCAGGTATCCCTGATACCTATTAGGTTTCTTACTTTCACGAAAGGTTCCTCAGGGTGCAGCATGTCCTTCAGCATCATCAAGTAGCCCCCTAAGCCATGAAGGCCTCTTCCTAGAAGAGGAAGGCTCATGTGGAGGAGGATCAATCGAATCCATGGGTTCTTCTACATCAGGCATTGATTCATCATCCTTTTCTTTCGGTTCCCTGGTGTCGGCTTCTTGAGAGCTCCTCAAAGTCGGAAGATTGTTCACCTTGCTGATACCGGTGAACTTTTCTTCAGGAGTCTTGGAACCCAATGCTATATGGCAGTGTTTGTAGTTTCAGCCCATAGAAACTTCGGAAGTCTTTGATCATGTAGCATGGCCCGGACAGCTTCCACAATCGTGCGGTTCTTCCTTCCCGCCACACCATTCTACTCAAGAGTACGTGGTGTAGTAGTCTCCCTCTTAATGCCAGCCTCAAATATGCCTGAGTGAACCAACTGTAATATATCAAAGGTCTTGCTTTGGCTTGAGGGGAATGGTCCCCTTTTGAGCTTTCCTTCGGCACATGCCGGACATACACCTTCTACTTGGAATTCAGGCATCCCTGTTACCATCTGTCTTACATCGGGTAGAGATTTGTAATGAAGGTGGGCAAACCTCCGATGCCAAAGTTCGGACTGAAACGTTGTGTCACAAGACATGACACCTAGCGGATTTCCACCGACTTGATATAAAGTATCAACTCGAAACCCAAGAGTGAAAGCATCTTTAACATTATTTTTCCAAAAGCAGCAGGAGGACCTTTAGGCAAGGGCATTTCCTGCTCTTCTACCCTTGTTTGTTCTTGAATGCATCTAACCATTAATTCCTAGAAACTAGGAATTACATTATTGTTCAAAAAAGTAGTCCTGAACACATACCATTCAGATGGTAATCCTCCGAGAGTTGTGATTGCCATTTCTCTGTCAGTAATGGTTTCCCCAATAGATAGGAGATCGTTCTTGATCTCGGTGATTCTTAAGAAGTATGCTTGCATACTTTCATCTTTACCCTTCTTGATTTCCCTCAACTTATTTCTAAGAAACAAAACTTGATTTGCATCATTAACTTTAAATAAACTCACCAGTCTGTCGTAGATTTCCTTGGAGGTGTCCAGTTCAGAGATGTAGGCCACCAAGTGCTTGTCGATAGAGTCCCGGATGATCTTCTTTGTTTTGACTTCTCCATTTTTCCATTTGTTCCAGGTACCAGCAGATGCATTTGATGAAGGCTCAACAATATTGCCTCTTACATGGTCCAGCACTCCTTGATCTTCAAGGGTTATATCGATAGACATCTTTCATCCGTGATAGTCAGCTTTCTCATGGAGCTTGTCTTCGGCAGGAAAGAGTGTTGAGGACCCCATAGTTCTTTTAGGATAGCCTTGCCAATCTTCTCTTCAATGATTGCTCTTGCTCTTGCTCGGGCTTTGTCTTCACCTCAGCTCTGATGTTAAATTATGGTATGTTCTATGCTTATAACAGTTTACTTCTTTTTCTTATTATATTCCACCGATTAGCAATCACATGTACATAAAGTAAAGAGCAGATAGAACATTAAACGATCGACAGAAAACAAGCCAAGACAAGAGACACAAGATGTGGCGGCTAGCCAGGGACAAACCCCACAATGTGTGGGGAAACCCTTTGATCAAATCTTCTTTTATCTTCAATAATTCAACAGAGAGAAATAGTACAATAAATCTGATTCATATCAGCAGTAGCAAACCCTAGATCAGCAGCATCAGTATTAGCGGCTTCATTATCAAACTAGGGCAGACGATATCTCACAAACCGACCGTCGGATTGACTTCATTCCACCACCAAAAGTTTCGGCTTCCAGAGGAGGTTCAGATGAACCTACAGCACAGTTCAGATGAGGAGATCTTCTAGGCCACGCAAGTTAATCTTTACTTCTGCAGTTGCAGCTTCAGTTTCAGCAGTTTCCGGCTTCAAACTAGGGCAGTCGATATCTTGCAAACCGTTCGTCGGATTGACTTCATTCCACCACCAAAAGTTGCGGCTTTCAGAGGAGGTTCAGATGAACCTACAGCACAGTTTAGATGAGGAGATCTTCTAGGCCACGCAATTCAATCTTTACTTCTGCAGTTGCAGCTTCAGTTTCAGCAGTTTCTGGCTTCAAACTAGGGCAGTCGATATCTTGCAAACCGTTCGTCGGATTGACTTCATTCCACCACCAAAAGTTGCGGCTTTCAGAGGAGGTTCAGATGAACCTACAGGGTAGTTCCAAAGAGGAGATCTTCTAGGCCACGCAAGTCAATCTTTACTTCTGCAGTTGCAGCTTCAAATTCAACAGCTTCCGGCTTCACATGTGTGAGAGAGAGAGACCCATTTCAGCGTAGTAGAGAAGAGACTCATATCTGCGCAATAGAGAGAGAGAGATGTGATGAGATGAGTGAGTCTAAATGAGGAAAATTCCTCTTATATTTATACACAACGTTGGTGGGTGAATAGATGCGACTGTTGGGCTTCTGAGCCTACATGAGTTTTAGGTCAGCTTGATAATAATTCCATAATCAAAAATAAATTCATATCTCCATGAATACTTATCGGAATTGGATGATCTTTATATCAATCCTACACCTCTCGACGAGAGGAATCTAATAAAAATATTATTAGCCATGAATAAGATGACCCACATGAAGTTTTTCCCTGGTTGCCAATTTTAACAGAATGGATAGAGGGAATAGGAGTGTGTGTGGATGTAGGGATGATGGTAATGGATGAGGTGAGGGATTAGATCATGTCTAGAATGAATTTTTGGGACCTAACAAATCAACCATTCAGGGGATACTGTAGGAATACATGGGATCATGTAGAAAACACAATCTTCACCTTAAATTGAAGCAATGAAGTAATAAAACAATGGAATTGATGGAGGGATGCATGGTAAGGAGTGGAGGAGATGAACATATGTGAGGCAGGGTTCCCTTTGGATCTTCTCTTTTCTCCTTAATTGTCTTTCTCACCCACCTGCCAATAACAATTATGTTTTTTTCTCTCTTTTTTCTTTTATTATTATTAATTTTTTCTTTTGAAAAACAACTAGGCTGCCTCAGAGAGGTTTTCACCCTAGATATTTTCCCTAGGCACCTCAAGGAAGGTTTTTACCCAGTGATCTTCTTATTCTTTTCATTTTTCTCATCCTTGGGCCACCTCACGAGGTTTTCAACCCAAAAATGGGACTCATGCGCCACATGGAGGTTTTCACTCGAATCCTTATTATTTTTTCTCTGAACCATTGTCATGGCATCTTTCCACCAAAAAAAGGTCGGAGCCATCTTGTCCTTAGCTTGCCCTTGAAGTCTTTATACCTAATCGTATAAAAATGCTCAGTCCCCCTCTTGAAATTACTTCTCCTTAATATGTTTTTCATGCCAGATCTTCCTCTGAAGCTGAACTATCTTTGTATGTAGGAGGGCTTGCATTCTGAATTCATCCTAGTCATTCAAATGGAAAAATATTTCTTTCTATGCATGACTGAGATCCAAATCTAGTTGGACTACCATCCTCAATGTGTTATATTCAAAATCAATGGACAGCAAAGCCTTTTTCCCATAGACCAGCTCATAGGGTGTAAATCCAGTGGTGGTCTTCCATATTGTATTATAGGCCCAGGTGGCCTCAACTAGTCTCTCTGCCCAATCCTTCCTACTGTTGCTCACTACCTTGGTTAAGATGCTCTCCGAGTGTTGGTCACCTCCACTTTCCCATTAGCTCGTGGATGATAAGGAATGGGGGTCCTATGCTTGATTTTGTGATGACTGAGCAGTTCTTCAATCATGTTGGAGGTAAACTGGCTGCCTTGGTCTATGACTAGCTCTCTAGGATACCTAAATTTGTAGAATACATCCTCCCTTAGGAACTCAACCACCTTCTCTTTTGTTGTTGCCTTAATTGCCTTGGTTTCAGCCCACTTAGTCAAATAATCACTGCACACAATAACGTACTTCTTTTGCTTTGAAGGAGGGTTGATAGGCCCAATGAAGTCCATGCCCCACTTGTTAAATGGCTCGAAAGTCACTTGAGGTTGTATGGGAATTTCATCTCTTGGAGTAGGCTTTCCCATCCTCTGGCACCAATCACACTGACTAATGTACTATTTCACAACATAATGAATAGCAGGCCAATAATAGCCTGCTTGCAACACTTTGAATGTTGTCCTTTTGCTGCAAAGTGACCTCCACAAGGCCCATCATGATAGGTCATAAGGATGTCAAAGACTTCCTCTTCCCTTACACACCTTCTCAAGATTTGATCTGGGCCAAGGTTGAACAAATTTCCCCCAATCCAGATGAAGGGGGTGCTTTTCCTGACTATCTTGCTCTTTTCTTTGGAGGGAAATTTTGGTGGGAACTGTGTTGATACCAAATAGTTTTCTATAACAACAAACTATGGGGAGAGAACTGAAATAGCAAATAAATGCTCGTCTAGTAATTGGTCATCCACCATTCCTTCTTCACCTGCAATCAGTTTCATCCTAGATAGAAAGTCTACAACAACATTTTCCTTACCAAGCTTATCAACAATAGTTAGATCAAACTGTTGTGATAAAAGAAACCATTTTATAATTCTAGCATTCACATTTGGTTTGTTCATTAAATATTTGATTGCAGCATGGTCAATATGCACAAATGTTTGATAGCATATAATGTAATGCCTAAATTTGTTTAATGAATGCACAATAGCTAGGAGTTCCTTTTCGGTCACAGTATAATTTAGCTCAGCCTTTGACAGGTTCTTACTGGTAAAATAGATGGCATAGGTAAATTTCTCCTCTTCCTGAACTAAGGCTGCTCCTATGGCTTTGTGTGAGGCATCAACATGAATATGAAAAGGGAGGGCCTAGTTTGGGCCTCGAAGAATTGGTGCAGTGGTTAACTTACCCCTTAGAATGTCTAAGGCCTCTTGACAGCTCTTTGACCATATAAACTTGGAATATTTGGCCAACAACCCAAACAAAGGAGAGGCCAACTTGCTGAAGTCCTTTATGAACCTTCAGTAGTATCTAGCTAACCCTAAGAAACTCCTAACATCTCTCTCTTTTTGTGGAGGTGGGACCCTTTGGATGATTGTTATTTTGTTTGGGTCCACCTGTAGTCCTTGTTGAGATATTGAATGACCTAGCACAGTCCCTTCATTCATTAAGAATTCACATTTTTCTGGATTGAGAGACAAATTCATTTCATTACATTTGTGCAATACTTTGCTTAGGTTAGTCAGGGCTTCTTGAAAATCACTGCCATAACGTGTAAAATCATCCATATAAATTTCCACCGAATCATGTACTAATTCAGAAAAAAATACTCAAGACTGCTCTCTGGAAGGTGGCAGGAGCATTGCATAGGCCAAAAGGAAGGACCCTATAGGAAAAATTACCCCAAGGATAGGTGAATGTGGTCTTATCCTGGTCTTCTGGACAGATTTGGATTTGGTTGTACCCATTGAATCCATCTAGAAATGAAAAAAACTTCTTCCCTACCAGGCCATCTAGCATTTGGTCAATGAAGGGTAGGGGAAAATGATCCTTCTTTGTGGCTTTGTTCAACTCCATCAACACAAATCCTCCACTTACTATTTTTCTTGGGAACTAACACTAAAGGAGAGACCCACTCCCTGTCTAATATAAGGTAAATGAATCCTGTATCTAGCAGTTTTTGTAGTTCTTCTTTGACTATGTCTTAAAGAGTTGGATTCATCCTCCTTTGTGGTTGTCTGACTAGCTTGCAACCTTCTTTGATGTATATCTGGTAAGTACACACTGAGGGGTGTACTCCCTTCATTTCCTTGTAACTCCAAGAGAAGGCTTCTAGGTTTTGTCTCAACATGTTGCATAACTTTTCCTATTCTAAAGAAGAAAGAGATGGATTAATTTTCAAAGTTTTCTTTGGGCCGAATTATATGGTTTTGACACGAAGTGGGTTGGAATCAGCCAAGCATAATTCAATTGGATGATTGTTCTGGGTTTCCCTTACCTCTTCTTCTAATGGTAATGAACTAGGAGTTGGACTTTGGACAGGTGTTCAATTAAGTCATCCTCATCTTGTTGTCCTCCTCCTATGGTTGCTTCCAAAGCATAAAGTTGGGCAGAATAAACCTCATCTTCTTCCTCCTCCTCCAACCATAAAGGTAAATCATGCTCTAGGGTAGGTTGATAAAGGGGGTATAGGACTAACTGTTTGGACATATGCCCATTCTTGATGGTCATATTCCCAGCTTTGCAACTAATGTAAGCATCAGTTGTGGCTAACCATGGCCTCCCAAGGATGAGAGGGTAACTAGTAAGCTTAGACATAGGCTGGAGAACTAGAAAATTTGCATGGTACTCCAAAGAGTCAATGGAGAACATCACATCCTCCACAATTCCCTCAGGGGTGACTGTGGAATGTCTGCAAGTTGTAGAACTGTTGTGGCCTTCCTCAATGACCCTTGGAGGTTGAGTTTGAGCATGTTTTCCTTGGTCATCACATTAATGGCAGCCCCAAAATCAATCAAAGTGTGTGGGACAATGGTGCCATTAATGTGCACATCTACTACAGGCCTTCTAGGGTCCACATATTTTGGACATATTACCTACCCCAGCATTAAGTCAAACAGTTTCCCAATGAAATTAACGGTAGGGGCATCCCTTTTTCTTCTTCCTAGATGCTTGAAGCATTTCTCCTTAATCAACTTATTGTAAATGGGAACATATTTTATTACCTGGATAAGGGTGATATTTACACATAGATTTTTCAATTCTCCCAAAAGTTCAGCTTCTTCTGGGGTAGGCTAGAGTGGTTGGGCTAATCTCTTAAGAAAGGATGGATTTACTTTAAGGTTTCTTTCCTCTCTTTCTTCCTCAACCTCCCTATGTGGAGAGGGAGGTTGGTTATTGGGGAGAATTATCCCAGATCTTAGGTTGATCTCCTGGATTTCTACAGCACAAGCTGGGTATATGTCTCTCCACTGTATACTTGTTGAGCCTGCCTATTGTTCAGGTTCGGATTTGGTTGGGCAGGCATCTGGGGTTTCTTAGGTGAAGCAGAGTGCAAGATTTGTGGTTGGGTAGGTGGTGGAGGCAATAGGGCTGGAACATTGTTGAATTGAGGCCTCCACCCCTGAAGTGGGGTATTCCACTGATGTTGTGGTTGAACATAAGGTTGAAATGACTATCTGGCTGGCTAGGAATGATACTGAGATGCACAGGACTAAGGATGGGATGTAGACTAGGAAGGATGAGCAGGGGGTCCCCAAGAAGGTATAGTTGTGGTTTGGTTGTGGTTTTAATATGCATGGGATGAACCTTGCATACCCTATTAGTATGGTCTAGGCCCAGGAGATCTCCTTTGGTTGATGTAGCAAAGCTGTTCAGTGACCCCTTCAGCTCCTTGATATACAACTTTGAGTCCTAGTAAAGAAGGGCACTTGTCTATGGAGTGGTTTTCTTCACAGACTGAGCAAATATCAATAAAGTTCAATGGACATTCATTCCTAGGATGCCTCCTGGTGCATCTAGGACAAAATATGGCCAAGGCTCTGTCTCCTTTCTCTTGCTTCCTTTTGATGTTCATGGTTTCCAATTGCAAGCAAGGGTTTGCAACATATCACTTTTGAAATCTTCCAGCATATTTCAAATTTCACCCTTGATGGATGAGTTGGAGGATGATGTACTAGCCATAGGTTGACTACCCCTACCCTTTTTCCTGGCTACCCTAGAATGGTTTCTAAAGACAATCTTGATATCCTCATAGGGTAATTGGTAGATATCTCCAGCTACTAACATGTGTAAGGTATCCAGAAGATCTCCCCTTACTCCTCTAAGCAGGAACAACTTTAGTGACTGAGGGTCAAGTGTGCAACCTGGCCCTTTGTAACTGAGCTAGAACTTTCTTCATAGTCTTCTAGGGATTCATCTTGGCCTATGATCATCCTAAAAATCTCTTCTTTAGTATCCTTTGACCTACAGTAGTCCCTATATTTTTTTTTAAAATCCTGCTGCATCTAAGCCCAAGTTGTGATGCTATCTCCAGGTAAACCCATGAACCAACGCAATGTTGCATCCTTGAGGGTAGATGGAAACGGTTTTAACTTTTTCTCATCATCTGTACAGTCATAGGTTTGGCATATAACAAAAAACTCAAATAGGAATGTTTCAAGGTCCTCTATGGTTAGGCCATGGAAATCAAGTAGAGCAGAGGGACTTATATTTTTCATCTTAGTATCCCCATTGGTCTCCCTAATGGGAAAGGCACCCTCAATTCTCTCTCTATTTCCTCTGTCATTTTGGTTTTCAGCCATTGGTTTAGTAGGAATGGGTTCTTCCTCTTCTTCTTCTCCCGTAGGTTCTTCAAATATGTAAGGTTTCTCACCTAAATTTTCTTCCAGTTCACAATCACCGAAGAAGAGAGAAGGTTGACTGTTGGATGCAGTGGGGGTATTTGGCAAGAATTTCCCTAAATTGTCCCTATTCCTACGAGGCATGAAAGGAAATGTTTTTGGGTTGGTTTTCAGAAGATTTTTTTTAGTAGGAAAGCACTTTGCAAAAATGAAATTGTTGATTGAATGAAAACTACTAATAAAAAGACTACTTACTGAATTGAAATTCTACTTGCAGAATGGAAAGGAAAGCAGATAATGACAAATGAAAGAAAGGAAGCTACTAGATTACTTTTGTAGAAATAAACTAATGGAAGAAAATTGAGGATAAGATGTAGAAGAAAAAAAATCAGGAGGCTAGAAATAGAAGAAAGAAGTAATCACATTCTACTTTGACACCTTCTCGGCAACGGTGCCAAAAAGTGATGAGCCTAGGTATTGCAAAAAAAATGCTGCAACTCCCAAGGCTACCAACTTTACTTATCAACTCGAGGTTTGTACAAACTTGGAGGTGACAATGCTATATGCACAAGTAAAAGTGAAGGTCTTGTCTGTTGTCACTACTCATCTAGAAAGAGACCCCATGGGTTCCAAGCCAAACTTCTATAGGGTTAGAAGAAGCTTGATTCTTTGACGGAAGAAGAGAAAATCTATTCTAACAGAGAGTTACCCTACTGCGGTAATGAAGAAAACAACATGTAATGCTAACTCACACCATAACCTAAATAACCATTTAAATAGATATGCTAAGCAGAATTGCTAAATCAACACTAATCTAATGTTGTTATCTAAGTTGCAGAAGTAAAGAGAATCAACCCTAAGAATGTGTAAGCAAGGAAACTAAACTAATCTAGTGGCATCATTTAACTAATGCGCAGAACAAAGTTAAAGAAGGAGTCAAGCGAAAGAGCATTCGGAGGAAAAAATCAGTGCAAGGAGGACATAATGAAAGATGAGCGACAGAGATCTTATTGCAGGAGATTACGTAGATAGATGGGCGAACAGGATTAAGGAACAAAATGAGTGGCGGAGATCTTATCGTGGGCGGTTTAGTGAATATATGAATGAACAGAGTTAACAAATAGGATGAACGACGAAGATCTTATCGTGGGCGGTTTAGTGAATAGATGAACGAACAGGGTTACCGAACAGGATGAACGGCAGAGATCTTATTGTTGGCGGTTTAGTGAATAGAAGAATGAATAGGGTTACCGAACAGGATGAATAGCGAATATCTTATCACAGAGACTTAAGTTAATAGATGGACGGGCATGATTAATTAGAAGATGAACGACGGACGTGCAGAATGATGGAGTGGGTTTTGTAGGCGGTAAGCAATTCTCGTGCGCCCTCAAAGCTGTAAGCTGTATTTCTAAATTTCATGCGATTAGCCTAAGTGAGTGACATGTAGCAAGAGAAGACCACTTTTCTTGTGTGCTCTCCAGTGGATAACGATTGTGCAAGAATCCGTGCGAGATTGCGCAATAGCCGTCGGATCAGGCTAGATAGATCGATGGTGGAAATCGGAGCGCATAAAGTATTGAGGTGATGTGATAGTCGTTGGATCAAGAGATAGATCGACGGTGGAGATTGGAGCACATAAAGTAGGTGGAAGACTTCACACGTGATGGCCATTTCATAAACTAATGAATCAGATAGTGATTGGTCAGGTTTTTTGTGGATCGGACGATAAGGAAATTATGCATGAAGAAAGTGTTGAAGGAGATTTCCATGAAAACAACAGAAATAGATGAGGGTGAGGGTGAACTAAGAGTGATGGAAAAAGATGACAGTGAAACAAAACAAGTAACTGCATCAAACAACAAACTCCAAAGCTCATGCGAGAACTAGAAACCTGTGTTTTTGGGGTTACTGAAGGGTCTCTTCCTCAAGTCATGGTCCCAGAGGGAGGAGGTGAGGCCGAGACACCTGTGGACAACCTTATGGTGATATTTTTCTCCTAGCTACCCTGCTAATTGAAAGAAGGCACAAATGGAAGTAAACTAAAGCACAACTGATCTACTCTACATTACTGTAATGAGAATGAATCTACTTAAGCAAATGAATAGTTAAACCATAACTCTATGATATATTGTTGTAATAGAAATGCGGCTACTTAAGAAAATTAACAATTAAACCATGAATCACAAATGTTACTGTTGTAATGGAAATGCAGCTACCTAAACAAATGAACAGAATACCAAGAATCTATGCTATATTGTTGTAATGGAAATGTAGCTAATTAAACAAATGAACAAAAAATGAGGAATCTATGCTAGCATACATGTACAATAAAGAGGGGCTTTGGCTGCTTGGGTTGGGCCCTAACCCAAGAGTTTCGGCCCTCTGAGTTAACTCATTGTTGGCTCAAAACGAAACTCATTCTTATTATCAAAACCATGGATTACATAACAAACTGTCACAAGTCTTGCAACTCAAAAATAAAGTAGAGTTTTACAATAAAAATTTGAATCCTACTGAGGTCCTAAGCCTCTCTACTTATACATCTAGTCTCCAACGACTTCCTTCAAATTAGGGAGGCTTGGCTCCCAACTCAAGATAAACTGGTTTCTGTCACTTTCACTTGCTCAACGGCCTTCTAGTCCTCATGATTTGGTTGTTTTCACTCTGACCTGATGGAGGAATATTCGAATGGATGGATAGTAAATGAGGAGGATTTACCTCCTATAATTCCTTTCCCTTGTCCCATTTGAGTTTTTACCAAGGTCTTTGCCACAGTTCCTTGCTTTTATCCTTTATTCCTACATTTTTCCTTGCTTTTATCCTTTATTCCTGCATTAAATACACATTAGACCACAAAGCAAAATATCCAACTCTAAATCATCTCATAAACAAAATATGATCAAAAGTATGCAATAAGTTGTGAGAATAGTTGGTTTGACCAAGATAGGAGGTGAATTAAGGCCCATATAATCACCCAATGATGAGGCTCATCACTAAACTCAGTTTTTGAGAAGTAAGCAACTGAAACTTCACCCAAAACTGACATGTTGGTCATTTTTGATGCCTCATGATGTTGAAGCTACCTCTATTTCTTATCTGTGCTCCCTCTCTGTTGTTATTGCATTGCTACAAACTTCTTTGTGCCTCTCGCACTGCTACAACATCCACTGCGTTGCCTCAGACTTTGGCACTTTATCTCTACCACTGTCACTCCATCACACCTTGCTCCAACTGATACCCATCATTTTTCTACTATCGTTAAGGGCTCTGTAGCTATATGTGATCCAAGAGTTTGGGCACCTCAAGGATCCTTCCCCGGTTCATGTAGTCCTCTCAACTACAACTCCATGTCGCCCCACCTCTTCTCCAGAGGCACATGAGCACTCATGGCACAATCGTCATCCTTGCCTTGCCTATCAGCTTTTGCTGGAGCAACCTTCGATTCAGAAGCCTCCTCCTTGCCCTTATTCTAGGGGAACTGAGTGGTATAATGTCTAAGTTCCCCACACCTGAAGCATCTGACCTTGGTTATGTCCTTCTTCTTTCTCTTCTACTGCCCTTTTTGTCCTGATGATGCAAGAGTTGCATCCTCCTCCTCCTTCTTGACCCGAGTTCCCTTGCTACTACTCCCTGCCTTGGTCAACCTCCTGATCTCTTCTTGTCGAAGAGCTGCCCACATCTTCTCCCAATTGGTGAGACTGGCTCTGCCCAAGATACTTTGGACAAATGTCTCCCTATCCTCAATGACTATATTTAGTGAAGTGCTGACCATGAACTCAAGATCTGGTGTAAACCCCATTGAAATCAATTGATCGTGAATCCCTTGCAACCTGAGGAGGAAGGGATCGATCTCTTCTCCCTTCTACATTTGGTACTGTCTCAATTGATTTTCTAATATAATCTTCCACTGGATGGAAATGCCCTGGTACAAGGTGGTCAGCGTCTCCCACATCTCCCTTGATGTGCCCTTCTCAGCAATGTGTAGTACTACATGACATTTGACCCCATATAGGATCATGCACTTGGCCTTCGCCTGGGCCTCCTCATACTTCTTTAACGGATCAACGTCGATCGGAACAACAACTAATTTCAAGGCATAGACCTTGATGCAATATTTTTCTAGGATTATGAGGATCCTGGCCTTCCAAATGACAAAATTGGAGGCTCCATCCAATCTATCCTGATCCCTCAATCCATTGACTACCATATCTGCTCAAAAAATAGGATTGGTTCTCTTCTCCCTCTCCTATTGTTAATCTAGCAAGACTCGGATTTGGATTTCTTCGGTGCTAGAAATACTCTAAGGAATAAAATCCTCTAGACTCCCTCTGAGTCTTGATTTCCTTCATGCAAATCCTCTAACCAAATTTTGAATCACTCCTCTCCAATCCTCCTTTGTAGTTGCAACACAGATCTAGATTTATTTGGCTAGAAATATGTTAAGGCGATGACTCCCTATACCTCAGCTCTATCTCCACAGACACTATTCTGCACCAACAGCAATAACGTCCCACCAACTCCACTAATCGAATCTTCCCTACTCCTCTAGCTTAGGCAACTGACTGATTCGAACCTCTCAGGCTCTGCGATGGCCCAGAGAGATGGTGCAGTCACTATGTGAGCTCCTCTCGGGTTCTGCGTCACCCTCTACAAGCTCGAAATGCTAACACAAGCACTGCATGAGCCTCTGCGTCACTTCTCTGGCTCTACGTCACTCCTGCAGCTGCTCCTCTGCCTCTGAAATGGTGTTGTCACTTGGGACAATTGCTTCTTTGCAGAAAATTCTCTAGATTTCCTGGTTGGTGTCTTCAGTCTCCTATGATGTACAATGCTCTGATACCATGTGAGAATTTCTGAATCTACACATCAGAAATCCTACTGCAATCACTGGTTTATCATCTCCTACTTGTTTTTATATTCAACAAGTTATTTAATTCTTTAAACAATGATGAAACACTATTTCAAACTGCACATACGTATAGATGATGAACTGAAAATAGAATGAGACAAACCCACAAGGGACACCATTATTTTTGGACAAACTTCCCCAGAAAAACCTAATGCAGGAAAACCAGTGCAGTAGCTTTGAGGGTTTTCTATTATTAAGCAGTGATTATGAATACAACTCTGGATGCCCTTTCGGCTATCCAGTTACAGAGATAAAAATATACTGGAAGAAACCTAAGTGATATTACCTCACTTCACCTCGCAAAATATCTTCATTCTGGCAACTAGACTGGTTGTCCTCGGCTACAACTGTGCTACCCCTTTATAGTAGCTACGTGGGCCTGCATAGAGCACACTAGGACACTACGTCACCACTATGTTGCCTCCTCTGCCTCCTGAAGCTCTGATGTCAACCTTCTCGGTTGATCCTGTTGTTCCCCGACTAAATTCGGATTTTTTCTGGAGGGTGGCTCTACCCCAATGCTGGAAATGCATGGGCCCTTCCTGGCCCAGCGTCAGTCTCTTTGGGTCTATGCTGCGTCCTATGGCGTCTCTCTGCCTCTCTCTGTTGTGTATTTGAGGTCCTAGAGAATATCCTCCAACCTCAACTATCCCTTCCCCTATGTTGCAATAGATCACTTGTTTGATTTTCTCACCAAACCACGCCCTAGAAAAATCGAATTGACTGATCTCTCAAGTGTATCTCCAACTGAACCTCAAGCCTCCTCTTATACTTTTGTTGTTGATGAATCAACAGTCGATATTAAGTCCCTAATCAACAACTAAGATTAAAACAGACTTGATCCTCGTCACTTAGAAGTTTCTCACCCATATTCTTATTAATACCCATTAATATTTTTATTTTCCTAAGTTTAGACTTAGGAACCCATTAAAAATATTAATTATTTTAATAACTCCTCATCCGGGTAGAATTTCTCCAAACTATTTCTAGGTTTTGTAGATCTCATGTATTCTAGCACGTCCACAAAATTTTGGATCTAGAGCACATTCGATGCTACCCAAAATCAACACATATTATATATTTTAGTTTATTTTAGCATATTTGTTGTGATGAAATGTCTAATGGAATACCCATTGCAATTTATAGATCACAAACATATAGCTTTCATCACTCTATATTCTAACATAGTATTAAGATGATATTGTCACCCTAGAAAAGGAAAAAATAGAGATAAAAATATGAATTACATTACTATTTCTTCTTATTATTCTTCTTTTTTGGAGAAAATGAGAAAATAAATATGTAATGAAATCAACATGATAAAGCAATGAAGGATGCATGACATACAACCTACTTTAATCTACACTAACATATGAAAATCAAACAAGTATATCCATACAACCAATGAAGCCAGGTTAATATCATAATAAAGACAAGAATTCTACCTTTATTATTGATTGTGAAACAAAACAATGATATGTCAAGGACTTGGTGATCACAAGAGGATATCATAATGACACAATGATCAAGGATAAGATTAGAGTCATAAGGGGGGGGGGGGTGGTGTTGGAGTAAATATGAAGTAAGACAAGGGTGGTTGACCTTTTCTCCAAGAAAGGTTTTCATGATGCAACTTTGTCATCTTAGAAGGGGAATCCATATTTCCCAAGAAAGACCTCCATGGATTCCCTCAACATCATCCCCAAAAGGTTGAATGGGGATTATCAAGGATCTAAGAAGAAAATTATGTTTTCTCAAAAAACAGAGAGATAAGGGAGGATGATTCAGATATTGAATAAAACTTTTCCTCAAATTATAGGGTTTGTTTCATATTTTCATATAGTTTTGAAATCTTTGAAACAAACCACCAATTTTAAAAACTAATAATAATAATAATAAAATGTCGCATAGTTTTTTATGGGCCTCCAAATTGGACACAAATTAAGGCCCATTTTAACATTTCCTAGGAACATAAAGGCTATATTAAATCTCTCCTTCTACACTTAATAATGCTTTTTAAGATTTAATATGTTCTTTAGAAGATTTAGAGATAATTACTTAGTATGTGTCTAATATTATTTATTTTGTATTATATTATGAGAATATTTGGAAAATTATGAAGATTTGGAGGATGAGATAATCTAGGGACTTGCTCCCTACTACAGGAGGACCAAGAATGAACAATATATTATGAGATTATTGCACAAATTCTAGAGCTCCAGCAATTAAGAAACTCTAGGAATGTATTTTCTGTCATTTAATGCAAATCCCTAGTGTTGGGAACTAGATCCACTTTTTGACAGATTTTGAAGGGAAAAGTTGCCTCCTTTCAAGGAGAATGCTTCCTCATCACTTTGTAAGTACAAATTCGAATTTTCATCTAGATACATGTATTTCTCAGTCTTCTTGTGGAGAAAACTTGTTATTTAGTAGCTCCAATTTCATTTCTAACAGGGTTGTACTTGGATTGATACAAATAATGAAGTTTGGTTCCATTTTTAACCTTTAAATATTGGTTTTATCCATAGGACTCTAAGTTTCCTTGGGCTTGGCCATCCAAGGAGCCTCAGAGCCCTCTTGTACAATTTATTTATTTCCTTTGAATGCCTTTTTCACTTGCACCTCTTATTTCTGCATTTACTATTCATGTTTCTTTTGTTGTAGGTCATATTGGTTAAATGATTGAAGTGAGTTGTTTTGCAGGTTATTTATAGATTTACAAGTATGATGCATCCTTAGAACATCTTTGAAAAATCATATTCATCATTTAGCTACTTGGATTAGTTTACTAGTTCACAAATCTAGAATTTCCGAAAGTCCCTTGTAGCAAAACAGTAGTAATCTTCTGTTATTTTTTAGAACATGTTAATGAGATTCATTTGAGTTGATTCACCTTGTATTGGTTCATAAAAACATTAAATATAATAACAAATTTCACCCCATATCATTTTCACTTGATTAGGTTAGGAATTTGGTAGGTTAACTAGCTCACTAGTTCTTGAATCCGGTTTTTAGAATAAGTCATTTTCTGCTATCTTTTAGTATGTGTTAACAAGGGTATTTGGAGTGATTCCACTTGGAACGAAATCCTAGGACAACATACATATTAAATAAAATTTTACATCTCATTTTATTTTTATTTACTTTGGTATTCAGCAATTTATCTCACTCTTATAGAAAAACATGGCCTCTTGTAGCACTGTTGTAGCACGTGTAAAGTTGACTAGATCTGCTCCAAAAGCTTGGTTTTTGTCCCTTAGGCTTGAATAATGACTCCTAGACTCTAAATCCATGATTTAAGAAGACCAAAAACCACTTATTATTTTAATTTTTACCCCTGCAACACATCTCAACAATTTAGGTTAATGGACAGATTTATGAATTGTATAGCATAATAATGATTTCCTTGATTTCCACATGAAGTATATAATGAACTTTTTCAATGGATCTATCCTCTGTAGAATGCACTAATTGTTTGCATTATCTTTCCTTCATGCATATTATATTATTTTACCTTCTTTATTCTTAATATAGGGTTCATATTTCAAGCACTATTATTTTCATTCCATAGACTACGTTTCATTTTGATGCAACAGTTACACTTTGCAAATAAAATAGCATTTACATTCATGCAACTAGGTTAACCTTTACATTTATGAAAAGTAGAGTAACATTTCCATTCCTTCAAATAGATAAGCATTTCCATTTCTGCAATTAGTTTAGGCTTGATTCCATGATATTTACTTTTTTGCATCAGAACAATGAAAGAATGACACATTGCATGTTGCATATATAGTGTCGACACCTCTTAAGTTTGTACGAACCTCGAGTTAATAATTCAAGTCGATAGTCTTGGGAGTTGCAACATTCTTATTGCGATAATGGGGCTCATCACTTTTTGGCACCGTTTTCGAGGAGGTGTCAAAGTATGCATTGTTTTATTCCCCAGTTGATCCATTTCTGCAAACACAAAAAATTACATTAGGCATCTTTCATTTCAAAAACTGAAAATTGCATTGCATTAGCATTTTCATTCAAAAAATCATAAAAACATTTTTTTTTCTTCAATACCCAACCCCCCACTTAATCACGTGGTGCATTAAGAACCACATCACCTTCCACTTCTGCAGGTAGAAGATGTTGGCATTATGATACAGGTGTTGTCCTTGATGGAAACTCACTCACAAGTCCACTCAGATTGGATAAAAGGAAACTCATAGTGTAACAAGTCAATTCAGAGGTAACAGGGCATTGGTACAGAAGAAAAAGAGGTTGGAACAAAGGCCTACTAATTAGAATCAAGAAGTTGAAGAAAAAGGATGTTTTCAGATAGTTTAAGCTGTATATGCAAGTTCACCTTGTAAAAATAACATATACACGTAGTTTCACATAACAAAAAGAGCGTATACGTATGCACGCACTTTCACAAGAGGAAAAGCGCATATGGGTTGGAAAATCAAGGAAGTTCAAGAGAAAATGATATCAAGGGTCAATACCATGGTATTAGCCCACCATATTGAGTGAAGTAACGACTATTTGATCCCATCCAAGAATACCACAAGTCCTAAGTATGGTTTTGGTCTCAGGTATTAAGGAAGTCCAAAACTATATAAGGAGGAGAAGATCAAAGGGCCAAGTGTGCAAGTGAAAGGGTTTCTCAAGAATACTTCTATTTGAAGTATATTTTGTTGGCATTATGATGCATGTGTTGTACTTGATGGCAAACAAATCATAGAAGATCAACTCACTTATATATATCTAGATGAATCTACGGAAGAGATATCAGATGAAAATTCTCAGTATGACAAGTCCAAAGGGGGAGATTGTTGGCATTATGAGACAAGTGTTGTCCTTGATGGCAAATCACACAAATGATAAATTATAGTGCAGCAAATTTATTTGATAAATTATAGTGCAACAAAGTTTCCTTCATGTAGAGAAAAGTTCACGCACTTTTATGCAGAGAAAAGTTTATTCCATGTAGAGAAAAGTTCATGCACTTTTATGCAGAGAAAACAAAGTTTCCTTCATGTAGAGAAAAGTTCACGCACTTTTATGCAGAGAAAAGTTTATTCCATGTAGAGAAAAGTTCACGCACTTTTATGCAGAGAAAAGTTTATTCCATGTAGAAAAACGTTCACGCACTTTTATGCAGAGAAAAGTTCACGCACTTTTATGCAGAGAAAAGTTTATTTCATGTAGAGAAAAGTTCACGCACTTTTATGCAGAGAAGAGTTTATTTCATATAGAGAAATGTTCACGTACTTTTATGCAGAGAAAAGTTTACGCACTTTCATGCAAGAGAAAATTTCACACTTTCATGGTTGGTTCATGGTATTAGTCCGACAGTTTTTGATCCTATGGTTTTGGTCCGTGGTATTGCATCCAAAAGTGTTGATCTCACGCACTTTCATGGTTGGTTCATGGTATTAGTCCGACAGTTTTTGATCCTATGGTTTTGGTCCGTGGTATTGCATCCAAAAGCGTTGATCTCATGCACTTTCATGGTTGGTTCATGGTATTAGTCCAACAGTTTTTTGATCCTATGGTTTTGGACTGTGGTATTGAGAAAGGACTAAGGCTATAAAAGAGGAAGGAGATCATTTGGCAAAGCATCATCTGAATTATTGAATATCTAGATCTGGAATACTATGATTGGGTTATGTTGCAGATCTGGATCTGAGCTAAAGAGGGATCTCACCGGTTGATGGAGAACAAGATCTAAGGATAGATCGAGATCAAATGGTTTGAAATGAACTATCTCTATATAGTTGATTATGCTTATTCTAGATCTGTATACTGACACTTGTAATGATCTGAACTGGGTATAACTTAAGTTTGAAATCGCTACAAGTCATGATTAAATATTTATAGATCTGTACGCGGGTTGGCTTTGGTGAAAGCACGTATGTACGCAGGTTTGGTTCATTGTAGTAGCATATACCATTTGAGCTATGATGTTTCAAGTTACAGGTGGTTCAGGTTGTTGATTTGTTCTGATGACTGTTTAATGGTGTCAGTATTCAGTTTGATTGATTGTGTTGATGGATGAGATCTAGTAATGGATCTAATGGACTAGATCGGATTGCTAACACTGATATTATCCTTGTATATGTATTGATCTGGTGATTGGGTGATTTAGAAGATTGATTGATTATGTGCTTCAATGATATTTATGGGTCCAGTATGAAAATTGGATGAAACGTGGCCTTTCAGATTATGTGTTGTGCTTCAGGTGTATCCAGTCTGAAAATGTATGAAACGTGGTACCCGGAGGATAGAAGATTGTAGGTCGGCGCCTACGTACTAGTATCTTAGCTAGTACAAGAGCTACGGGGGTAGTAGCTCCCTTCCAGTAGCAGTTGAAAACTTTGGAGCATTGTAGCAGGTAGCAGCCTGCGTACTAGTAAATGGATCGGCTAGTACAAGAACTATGGGGGTTGTAGCTCTCTGCACGTAGAAGCCTGCATACTGGTATAAGACTGCACCAGTACAGAAATATTGTAAAAGAATTTTCTTATTAAGAAGAAGATTGAGATGACTTGCAGCAGGTTGTTTTCTCCCACATTGGGTTTCCACCTTATATCATGGTGTTCATGTGTGTGGCTTATGTGTGATGATTTGTTCTATTTTACTGCACCTATTTACTGTTAATATGGTTGATAATGTTCTAATGCACTCATTAAGGATCAACTAACTAAATCATAAGAAGTTGTGGAAGTAGCATATATGAATTTGAATATGGAAATGAAAAATTTTTATTGATGTGATAATACTGATTCACCCCCCCTCTCAGTATTATTTCCAACATATTTGATGTTGCAGGGGATATGATTATGATATAATCTAAAATATTTTGTGCACCTTGAATTCAAGTTGGATCAGGATCATAAGACCTGAAATGACTTATCATTGAATGATCTGGTATTGGTTGGGCTAGATCTAATTGCTTACACATGTTTTATTCTTTAAATGTCATGATTTGGGTATGTCTAAATTCTGGAATAGCAACGAAGTTGTGAGTTAATATTTGCAGATCTATATGTTGGTTCACCTTGGTAAAAGTGCTTGTTGTTGGGTATGGAATCCCCCTAAGGCATGTTTTGGGGCTTAAAGCCCAAGTTTTGACCAAGTCTTTTGTAAAATCTCCGTGAATTATGGGCATGGAGCACGAAGTCATAATAGAGTCACAGGGTTGTCCACCCTCATTGTTGTAAAGTAATGTCGTCTTGATAGACCTACCCATGGTCTGCGAACCATGGGATTGTATAAATAGAGCAAGGCTCTAAGTGTAGAGTAGATATAACTAATAGAATGGAAGTATGATGAGTCTAAGAGATTGAGTCGAAGTGTAAAGTGTGCCTTTGGGTCGTAGAGTAGGAGAAGACTCTACAATTGAGTGCGCAGAGGCCTAGTAGTCCGAAGCTGAGTGCGCAGGGCAGGTTGAGTCTGTAACCGTTGGAAGAATTAATAAAGAGAAGTTTACCATATTTCTGTGTATATTTTCTTATTTTAATGTATGATTGGGTATAAATTGCAAGTGTATTATTATACTGTTGTGTGAACTCATATGAATGTGTTGTATAAATAAATATAACTTAAGACATCTATTTACATGAAGATAATTCCCTAGGCATAGGAATGTAAGTAAAATCTCAGGTGCGACTTAAAGGAATAGCATAGAGTACTGCTCCCACAGTGCGGAATCCCCATAGCCCTTGGTTAGGGTTGCACAAAGGCAAGTAGATCAGGGCAGGGAGACCAACAGTTGGACCAGTTCAACCTCTCATACATATCAAGGGTGCAGAAACCTAGTTCCAACACCCCCCCCATACTACATCGGGTGAGACCTCAGCCCACGCTCTGTGGAATGTTGCTGAAAGGGCCAATAGTACAGGGATTTGTTTGGCTAATTAACTCTGAACCTGGGTCGGGCCCCAACAAGCCAACAAATGGTTCGATTTCCAGGACCGAGATCTGCATAGAGATGTCTGATGTTGTATCACTAGAATTTGATAAAGAAAGGAATTGAAGATTGGTTGGACAGAAAGATTCACGAGTTTGTGGCACAGGAAAACAGGAATCTGCGATTATCAAAGGAAGAGTGATTAAACTACTACTTATATACAGAGATCCACAAAATTTTCTTTGCATCTTTCCCCACTGAGCTATACGAGTGGATCACGAAGCTAGCAGATAGCCAAGGAAGTTGTAAGATCAACAGACCTATTGTGTGGACTCCAGGATTGGTGCGCAAATTGGAAGCATCAAAGGATAAAATCGTGCGCGTTGTCGATCACTGGCTCAATTGAATCATAGGAGGATTCATCATCGAGTTCGCATTAGATACTTCAGTCAGCTATAACGAGGCAGAACAATGCTTCCTCAAACGGTCGCGAGGTAAGTACGTTAAATCTTTGAACACTTGGATTAAAATTTTGTTGTGCGAAAAAAGGGTTATGCGAATAAATTGATGTTTGGGGCTATGCGAAGTGGGAGAATCTACAGAAACGAAGGTAGTACAGAACCAGAAACTAGCCCCTTGATTTCACCTCCGCGAGGGGGCAAAGAAGGGCTCGCGAGGGTCTCACCAAGAAGTGCGATCAATTTGATAAGGCAATAACTCTGCGCATACCTCCCCCTCCCACATCGCCGTCAATTTCACCATCTTCACCCCCATCTTCACCCATACCATCTTCGCCACCACCACGAAGAAATATGGCGAGCGCGATAAAATTTCCAGTGTTCAAGGGAGTAGGGAATGAGGATCCAGACTAGTTTTGGTTCATGATAAAAGCTAAATGGGAAGTGCAGGGAGTCACGGATGACAATATAAAGAAATAAATGTTGGTCAATGCTCTGTAGGATCGCGTGTTGACCTGGTACATTAAGAATTCTAATGACAATCCGAATGCGGGGATCACAGATATCCAAGTTGCGCTAAACAAAGAATTTAGCAGGCCAAAGTTAGAGGTACAGTCGATCATTAGGTTTAAGGAAATCACAATGCTACCAGGCGAGACCCCTTAGGAGCTGGATCAGAGACTGAAGTGCATAATCTGTGAAGCTAACATGACGTTGACAAATGGACAACATCATGAATGGTTTGTAGCATCGTTAATGCCGCATCTAAGGAATGCGCTATCACAACAGAGGCTAACAACGCAGGCTGAGGCATTGGAGGTCACGATGAGATTGTACGAAAGCCCGATACAGGATCCCAAGCTGGGAGTTTAGCATATTCACGCACAGTTGAAAATATTGTGCCTTGAGATGCAGAGTTTGAAACAAGACAGGACAACTTGTGTAAAGTGCAAAGGCCAGGGGCACGACAAGGACCATTGCCCGATGTTCACGAATTACCTCGTGGGAGGAAGACCAATGCCATTGAGACCAGAGGCACAAGCAAGACCAGGCACGGCACATGCATCATGGTGCATAATTTGTTAGATAGGAGGAAAGCATGCTATAAACAACTACCACTTATTACAAAAGTACACATAGAATTCACAATGGTTGTCCTGTAATTTCTGTAGATCAGTAGGCCATGATGAGCGCACCTATAGAAGTTATGAGTTGATGATGGATCAGACTCCTGCCTACAGAGTTCAGGCCGAAACGCCGCCCCTTAACCAGAACGTAGGGATGGCGCGAACTGGATTTCAAGGGCGCAGACAAGGCCGAGGTGGAGGAGGACCAGGAAGAGGTCACAGACAACTGATATGTTACAATTGTAAAGGGCCAGGGCATTATGCCCGTGATTGTACGAATCCAATGCGACCATCATGCTTGTATTTTACATTGTTTAATCATGAGACAAAAGATTGTCCCATGCTGATAGCAAGGTTGTGCGACAAAGGAGCACTCCAACGTCCCTCGACTCAGAACCTACAAATGATGAGGTCTGAGCCGTGTGAGGAAGACCCTAATGTAAATATTGTGTTTCGAAGTGGAATTACGACAGGGGATGACAAAGGCAAGCAACTTGAAGAAAGTACTTGGGTTCGCAAAGCTCCAACAAGGGAACCAGATTTTGATTTAGAGTTCACTAAGGAAACCTTCATAGAAGCCAAGAAGAGCTTCGTTGATGCCTCCACTTTAGGAAGTAAAGACAGATCGAAGCCGGAAATGGACCCATCAATGCTCACCACGTTCTTGGAAACATGCATGAAGTTGCTTCTCGATAGCAAGGCTATAAAGGGGTTGTAGGAACTCATAAATAGGTGCGTTGGGACCACGCCAGGAGAACCGCACGTGATTCGGAAGCTCGGAAAGCACACGACGCGAACAAGAAGGGAGATTAGATTGACCACGCAGATTGGGAAATATGAGATGGACCAAGTGATTCTGGATCTAGGATTGGACGCGAACGTCCTACTGAAGTAGACATGGGAGCACATGGGAAGGCCTACGTTGCAATGGTCTCCTATCCAACTACGGATGGCAAACCAGCAAAAGATCCTTCCTATGGTGAGATTTCAAGGAATCATAGTAGATATTGAAGGAGCAAGCACGCTAGCAGATTTCGAAGTGATAGAGATTGTTGATGACAACAATTCCTACCCCGCACTATTAGGAATAGATTGGGCCACTGACATGAATGGGGTCATAAATCTGAAGAAGCACAAGATGATTTTTGAAAAGAAGTCTTTGCGTGTAGTTGTACCTTTGGACCCTGCAGAAGGATCGCGCTATACGAAGTCGATGCGCGACTATGACAACGATGATGACTTGGACTGCATCTACAAGATAACCGCGCGAGATCAAGACTGGGTGAATCCAACCACGGATGGATTAATCTCATGGGAGTGTGAAAGCCCCTGCACATCAGATTCGGACAAGGAAATAGAACAATGGCAGAACCGGTTACACGAGGTAACCACACTGAACTATAACATGATGACAAGATCATTGCATTGCGTATTGACGAAGGTGATGGATCTACCTATGTATGATGGGTTAAGTGAGGTGGATGACTTCCTGAGTAGATTTGAAAGAAAAGTGTTGGAGTAGCACCATTTCGAAGCTTTAAAATGGGTACTATGTGCTATACCCGTGAGATGGTGGGGTACGCACCAAAGAAGTTTTGAGGACTAAATGAATGCAGGAGGATGATGCACATGCGGTTTGGGAAGTCTCAGATGTGATTGATGGAAAAGATTTCCGAACGAAATGGTCCGCACACCCACCTCTCCAGATGGATGCAGGCATATGGTGCAAAACCTGCACGGATGCACATAATCTTCACGTTGGGAGTCATAGTCAGTAAGTAGGTGCGGGCAACGAAATGGCGCGAAAGACACCTCCGGTTGGAATCATGAAGTATGGAAAGGCCAAGTGCACAGAAGGTTATCCACGTAGAAGCCTTTAACAAAGTATGTGAAGCGTTGAACAAGGTCCATAAGGCGAAGTGGACTAACTAGGACCTGCATGTACCAGCGGTTCTATGGGCTTATAGGACCACGTGCAAGAACCTGATGGTGCAGGCACTTCCGAGGCTGGAGTATGAAGCGAACGCTGCAATCCCCATAGCACATCAAATGCCTAGTCTGTGCATGACAGCGCCAGTAGATATGACGGTTCGCAAAACCTTGGAAGAAGAAATCCAACAGGGAAATTTTAGGCTCCAAGAACTTGAGAAAGAAAGGGTGCGATTAAGGAAGCAAAGTGCTCTGGTAGAAGTGGAAGTCAAAAAGCTGGAGGATGAAATAAAGGAAGATTTTCTCGATAAGAAGACCAGGGTGATAAACAAGGTGTGCACGATCACGCCAACCAGTTTGAATACTATCACTGTGAATTGATCAGTCTAATGCCTTGGCTAGGACTGCACATTACTAAGCGGATCAACTAAGGTGACGCATTGCAGATGATAAAGTGTGTGACGCCGCCAGTGGATATTTCCAGGAAAAGTGATGGATGACCGGATGAAACCCTATATAGGTGGCACAGCCACCTGACTAGCTGAGGGGAGTGCAGTCTTAGCGCTCTAGGCAATTGAAAGGAGGCACGGGACTATAAACTACTCTACCTGAGAGTTGCACGATGTTGGAGCTGCGCGCAAAAGAAAAGAGTCACAAGGTTTGCGACTGCGCAAGGGGGGCTGCGCTGCCACGCAGGTTGGCCTGAAAATGACTATTGGAGTCACTATTCATGATGGGATGCTCAACTTGAGACCAAATGGAGCGGGCGGCAGGCATTTAAGATGCGATTTATGGGAAATATTTGAGAAAATCTATCGCCAAGGGAGCATTAGTGATCTGGATTTGGGGGGAGCGGTCAAATTCAAATTCAAAAGGCACTATAAATTACAAAGGGCTACCCAGCAAACAACACTTGGCCATTTGTGAATTGAGCAGTTATATACCTCGTGTAGCCTAAGCAGAGCCTTGTTTGACCTGTGCAGAGCGTTCATTGAGCCCCTAATTACGCTAGTGATAGATTTCTAGTTGGACACAATGGGAGCATCTGAGGAAGTTATGGATATCATAGAGATGACCGCTAAAGAGGCTACGCAGGCCTTGATTGTAGGGGATGCCCCTGAAGGCGCCAGGATTGTGGCATAAATCCATAAATCACCGCACACGCCAAGACCAAAGAAAAACAAACAGGCGATGGTTCCCGTACGTTTGTCCCTGAGAAACCCGCTGCGCAACACGCTAACAATTAAGGAGAAGGGGAAATTCATTACCATAGAAACCGACAAGGAGGAGGAAGACCTGGAGGGCCTTATCATTGAAGAAGATGAGGATAAAGGCATGGAGGAGGAAACTGAGTCTGTGCACCCTCCAACAATGTTGGCCGCCTATATTCCCCCACGGAAGGGGAAGGCTAAAGTTCCCAAGGATCTTGATGAGAGAAAGAGCTCTCTCTAGACCCCGCTCCTCTAAGACAACATCATTTTTTAGGGCATGCACCTGGGACAGGTGCCTAGCTTAAAATTTGAAGATTGGGACCTCATTGACAACAAGAGGTTCCCTCCCCTAGAAACCGTGTAACTCATGAAGCCTAAGCAGAACACAGCAGTGGGGGTTACCGAATTAGAGTTGCGAAAGTGGTTGCATGGAGTGGAAAAGGCAAGGCTAATAAACCTACTTTGGGTGTCGCATTTCCACCGTGCCTCAATAACAACTTTCGTCATCAGACAGCTACTCTGCCTCTTGCATGGTGGATGTTTGTGGCTGGAGGAGCCCATCCCCATCACGGACCACTTGATTCACCACATTACCCAACTTTCATGTAAAGGAGAGGACCCCGCAGCTATCTCAGAGGGGAAAAGTAGTGACCTAGCCATCGCGGAGGCCATGAAGAATTATAAACTAGAAAAGAAGAAGAGGGGCTACGCCATATCCAACATCAACGACAAAGCAGTAAGAGTGGCAACCCAAATACTAGAAGGTAAGGTTATGCGCAAGTGTCGCGCAGACAAGGTACCCACGCCAATGGTAGCCCTTCCTGAGCAGTGCGCGGAGGGGGTTCAGTTTAACTGGTCTGAGTTCCTGTGCAAGGAATTCTTGGAGAATTGTCGTGAGTCTCAGGAAAAAGGCAAAACGTTCCACTATGCATGGCTTTTGCTGTCCATAGTGCTCGTGGCAGGGGAATTGCCGAAAGATAGTCAGTTACCCATAATTGAAAGGGATCTGCCAGAGGCCGCGAAGTATGATTCACTCTGGGCCACAAAGGACGCGAACTGGATCTGCAGCAACAAGATATTTTGGGTGTTCATGGAGATAAACCTCAGAATGGGGATCAACTGCAAGCCGCGGTTATCACCCACAGTCTACAACAACCTACAAAGTTTTGAAGAGTTTAAAGTATACCTCCACAGCATATACATCAAAGCGCATAAGGACCCGACCAAGCAATGGATAGAGCTACCCTTTTTAGCCACGAACGATGTACTCTTTAATGTACTAGAGACATGGTCGCCGGAGTGTCGCGCTCCAGACATCGTGGCAATGGAGAAGTCTGTGGCGCAAAGGAAGAAAGAAGAGGCCAAATTGTGCATGGCGCAGTTGGTAAAGAAGGAAAGAGGCAGTGGCTGCAGAAGCGTAGGAGGCGCAGGGCGCCATACGAACAACAGCTGAACAAAAAAAGGTTGTATTAGTAGCAGCAGCGTAGGAGGCAGTCGTGAAGGCACGCGAGGGCCAAAAGTCGCCTTCACATGTGTAAGAAGCAGAGGAAGAGGAGGGAGGCGCGGACCCACAACCCACATCAACACAGCTAAAGCTCCAGCACCCGACCGAGCAGACAGGGTCGCGCAAGAAGTTCAAGGCATCAAAGTTGTCTATTGACCTGATCACCCTGACCGAGGGTGATCTGCATGACATCGGCAAGACAGTGTGTGATGTCATCTCCAAGGCCCTACAGAATTTTGTGCAAGAGAACCAGATTGTGTTGGGGGCCCTCAGAGCACAACTGCAGGACTTACAGGTGTGCACTCCTCAGGCTGGTACCCTTTCAACCAGCCTCGCAGTTAGGACACTGGCAGCAGAGCAGATACTGCACGCTCGAGTGACAAATACCATAGTGCTGTCGGAAGGGGTAATTGTGACAACAAATGAGGCCGACAAGCCTATGATTAGCGCAATGAAGGGTATCAGCATCAACATGGTTGCACTCCTATGGGAGACATTATACGTTCTATAGGATGGGATTACTGTAGAACTACGGGCTAGGGAGAGTCACGCGCTGCAAGTACTAAGCGAGTATAAAATCAACATGGAACAATTGAGCTTGCAGCACGATGAATTGGTGTCGCAGAATCTACAGTTGGTACAAGTACTGGACGAAGCCTGTTAAAGCGTCCTTGAGCTAGCCATCCCAGCAGACACACCAGCGAAGGCGCCCATCCACAGGCTAGCAACAGGGGTGCGCGAGGCGTGGGAGGAAATGACAAAGGTTCAACTGGAGCTGAACCTTCAAATCGCAGATCTATGGTTAAAGGAACAGCCGTCCACCCCTCCAGAAGTAAGAGAACAACGTTCCAGTGCTATTACAGTGGGACTTGACGAGATCAATAATGCAGTGTGAGACTACACTAAAATGTTGGAGGAGTCCTTTGAGGTCCTCAAGAATGTGCAGGAGGACCCCAACATCTAGTGCTTAGAGACAGAGGCACAAGAACTCCAGCAGTAGTATGACAGTGTGAAAGGAACTACGCAGACGATGGCCCTCACTCAAAGGCTCGTGCGGATGCAATAGGCCAAAGCACTGAAAGAATATGTGGACATGGCATGGCACAAGGAAGCAGTCTTGAAGGTGTGTGTTCAGCCTTGGAATGACAAGGCCTTCACCATCATGATAGAAATTGAAGGCAAGCATGCACAAATGCAGGGGACATATGAACAGATGCAGGGAAGCAATTCTGATACCACAGTCTCGGAACAACTCGTCCAGGAGATTCAGCAAGCAACCACTTAGTGTGCTGCCGACCTTACAACTGTTAGGACAGAGTTGGAGGGACTCCGTGCGAAGATCTTCGCACCGATAGAGTGACTCGAGGGCGAGTCACGATGTTTGCGTTGGGGGCCTGTTGGGCATGGAATCCCCCCAATGCATGTTTTAGGGCTTAAAGGCCAAGTTTTGACCAAGTATTTTGTAAAAGATCCATGAATTATGGGTGCGGAGCGCGAAGTCATAATAGAGTCATAGGGTTGTCTACCCTCGTTGTTGTAAAGTAATGTCAGCTTGATAGACCTACCCATGGTCCATGGACCATGGGATTGTATAAATAGAGTGAGGCTCTATGTGTAGAGTAGAGATAACTAATATAATGGAAGCATGATGAGTCTAATAGATTGAGTCGAAGTGTAAAGTGTGTCTTTGGGTCATAGAATAGGAGAAGGCTCTGCAGCTGAGTGTGCAGAGGCCTAGTAGTCCACAGTTGAGTGCGCGAACCCCTGCAGCTGAGTGCACAAGGTAGGTCGAGTCTGTAACCGTTGGAAGAATTAATAAAAAAAAGTTTACCATATTACTGTGTATCTTTTCTTGTTTTAATGTATGATTGGGTATAAATTGCAAGTGTATGGTTATATTGCTACGCAAACTCATGCGAATGTGTTGTATAAATAAATATAACTTAAGACATCTATTTACGCGAAGATAATTGCCTAAGCATAGGAAGGTAAGTAAGATCTCAAGTGTAACTTAAAGGAATAGCGCAGAGCACTGCTCCCACAGCGCGGAAGCTCCACAGCCCCTGGTTAGGGCTATGTAAAGGCAAGTAGATTAGGGCACGGATACCAAGGAAGTGCACGAAGAAACCTGCGCGAAGGGACTAACAGTTGGACCAGTTCAACCTATCAGACATCTAAAGGGTGCGAAAACCGGGCTCCAGCAACCCCCCATACTACTTCAGGTGAGACCTCAGTCCGTGCTCCGCGGACTGTTGCCAAAAGGGCCAGTAGTACAGGTATTTTTTTGGCTAACTAACTCTGAACCTGGGTCAGGCCCCAACAAGCCAACACGTGTACACGCAGGTTTGACTCTTCCAAGTAGCATATGCAAAGGAAAATCCTATTATTCAAAAACGATTGATCTATCTGATCATTGTTTTTGTCTTACTGTTGTCTATCAATGAAGTCTTCTTAGATCTATATGTAAAACTGAATGCATAAGGCGTTTTTGTTTGTTTGATTGATTGATTAAGTGAGAAGGGTTATCTTTGATGCTGACTGTCTAGATCTCTACAGATTGACAGTAGATGTTCAAAATATTATTGGTTGGTACATATCTGATAAATAAGTTGTTATGATTCAGTAGTTCTGAAGGTATACATAGGTTTTGTTAAAGGAAGTAGTGTATACATGCAAGTTGGGTTCATTCAAGTAGCGTATGCATTCTGGTGTATGATTTTTGAGGTTGCAGCTAGTTCTGAATGATGATGTAGGTTTCTGGGTTCAACACAATGTTCTGGTGACAGTGATCTGATTGTTCAGATTAACTGATTGTTGGTTTATGCAATTTGAGTTTCAAATTTTCTTATGGGTCCAGTATGAAAATTTGATGAAACTAGGCCTTCATATTGTATTATTGTGTACCAGGAGCAGCCAGTCTAAAAATTAATGAAACATGGTCCCTAGAGGAAGAGATAAGGTCGTAGCCTTCAGTAGATCGGCGCCTATGTACTAGTAAACACATTGGCTAGTACAAGAGCTAGGGGTTTGTAGCTCCCTTCCAGTAGAAGTTGGAAAACGAGAGAAGGTTGTAGCTGTCTGCAGGTGGTTGCTTGCGTACTGGTATGAGTCTGCACCAGTACAAGATTGTAAACAAAATTTCTTTATATTAAAAGAAGACAGAGATGAAAGCAGCATGTGGTTTTTCTCCCGCATTGGGTTTCCACCTTAAATATTGGTGTTCATGTGTGTTGTTTATGTGTGATGGTTTATTATGTTATTACTTCACATAGTTACTGTATAATAAGATATTGATGCATTGATTAAATATCAACACATGATACATTGACTAAATCATAAGTTCTCTGGGTATACGTTGGTTTCCTTAATCACATTTGCGTACACATGCAAGTTCGCTTCACTGAAGAAGCATATATAAATCAGTTTGGGAATTGAAAATTTATTGAATTGAAAATATTGATTCACCCCCCCTCTCAGTATTAAATACTGATTCACCCCCCCTCTCAGTATTATTTCCAACAATTGGTATCAAAGCGGGTCCTTCAAAAGAAGCTTGGTCGCTTGAAGGGAGATCTTTCAAGATGAACAATCACGAAGACACGGGATCTATCAGACCACCAATATTCAATGGGAACAACTTGGTAAATTGGAAAATAAGAATTAGAGCTTATATTCAATTGCTTCGAGCTGATGTTTAGGAAATTGTGGAAGGAGGATATCAATTTCCAGCAGTAAAACCTACAAATACAACAGGTAAGAAGTTATACGAAACAAATTCCAAAGAAGTCAATACCTTATTGGGAAGCCTATCAGAATCAAAATTCATCAAAGTCATGCAGTTCAAGAGAGATATGGGACAAAATCATTCAAAGCTACGAAGAAGACTCCCAGGTAAAATGTGCTAAGCTTCCAACTCACAGAATTCAGTATGAAACTCTTAAGATGCATAGTGATGAAAGTATTGCTAGTTACTCTTTACATGTAGATGAGATTGTTAATTGTATGAAGAATCTGGGTGAAGAGATAAAGGAGGATACTTTAGTAGAGAAAATTTTGAGATCTTTGTCTTCTAAATTTGAGTCAAAAGTATTTTCCATAGAAGAAAAGCAGGATCTTCAATCTATTACTATGGTTCAACTTCATGGAATTCTAACTGCCTTTGAAATGAGGAAAGGAGGTCCATCAAATATGAGAGAAGCCGCTTTCAAAGCTTCAGCAAAGGGAAAAGAAAAGGAAGAGCACAATGAATCATGATATATTTCAGAAGAAGAAGATGAGGCAAACTTTGTCAAAAAACTTCAACGGGGTTCCGAAAGATTCAAAGGTAAGCTACCATTCAAATGCTTTGCTTGTGGTAGAGTCAGCCATTATGCTTCCAAATGTCCTCATAAAGATAAATATGAAAATGGAAAGGAATATGCAAAAGGAAATAGAAAATAGGTTGTTAATAGAAGAAGTTATTATACCCATGAAGATAGTGGTGGTTTCTAATAGTGATGAAGATGAAACTGAACAAGATTATAAACTACTCATGGCTTATGACAATGACAATTTTTTTGGGTTCCTTAGAAGAGGAAGACTTTCTTGAAGAAATCACAAAACTCAAAATCTGTTTAGAAGAAAATAATATGATCATAGACACGTTGACACATCAACTCACTGAAAGAGAAAAGCACAATGAAAAACTAGAATGTGAAGTTGTGGGTCTAAGAAAAGAATTTGAGAAGACAAAATCTCTTAATCATAAATTTTCTAAAGGTTCAGAAACTTTAAATGAAATCATCAAAGTTCAATTTTCTCCTCTTATAAAGACAGGTCTTATTTATATTGAAGAATCATCCCAATCATAAAAGTCGTCGGCCTCCAACAGAAGCTATCTTGATGTAGCAAAGACCAGTGAACAGTATGTCAATCGTCAGTAAAAACCTAAAAGTTCTCATCAGATAAATCATGTTCAATTTACTCCAGGAATAAACATCAATAGAAGCATCAACCAATAGGTAAACAATGCCAAACAATTCTATGATCGCAGAAACTTCGAGTTATTGAGGAAGGCCAAAACTATATAAGGAGGAGAAGACCAAAGGGCCAAGTATGCAAGTGAAAGGGTTTCTCAGGAATACTTCTATCTGAAGTATATTTGATGTTGTAGGGGCTATGATTATGATATAATCTAATATATTTTGTGCACCTTGAATTCAATGTTGGATCAGGATCATGAGACCTGAAATGACTTATCATTGAATGATCTGACATTGGTTGGGCTAGATTTGATTGCTTACACATGTTTTATTCTTTAAATGTAATGATCTGGGTATGTCTAAAGTCTGGAATAACATCGACATTGTGAGTTAATATTTGCAGATATATACATTGGTTCGCCTTGGTAAAGGCGTGTGTACACGCAAGTTCGACTCTTCCAAGTAGCATATGCAAAGGAAAAGCCTATTGTTCAGAAATGGTTGATCTATCTGATCATTGATGTTGTTTTACTGTTGTTTGTCAATGAAGTCTTCTTAGATCTGTATGTAAAACTGAATGCATAAGGAGTTTGTGTCTGATTGATTGATTGATTAAGTGAGAAGGGTTATCTTTGATGCTAACTGTCTAGATCTCTGCAAATTGATAGTAGATGTTCATAATATTATTGGTTGGTATAGATCTGATTTAGAAGTTATTATGATTCAGTAGTTCTGAAGGTATACGCAGGTTTTGTTAAAGGAAGTAGCGTATACATGCAGGTTGGGTTCAATCAAGTAGAGTATGCATTCTGATGTATGATTTTTGAGGTTGCAGCTGGTTCTGAATGATGATGCAGGTTTTTGGGATCAACACAGTGTTTTGGTGATAGTGATCTAATTGTTCACATTAACTAATTGTTGGTTGATGTAGTTTGATTTTCAAAGTTTCTGATGGGTCCAGTATGAAAATTTGATTAAACAAGGCCTTCATATTGTATTGTTGTGTACCAAGAGCATCCAGTCTGAAAATTAATGAAACATGGTCCCTGGAGGAAGGGAGAAGGTCGTAGCCTTCAGTAGGGCAGCACCTATGTATTAGTAAATGCATCATCTAGTATAAGAGCTAGGGGTTATAGATCCCTTCTAGTAGAAGCTGGAAAACAAGAGAAGGGTGTAGCCTTCTGTAGGTGGGTGCCTGCATACTAGTATGAGTCTACATCAGTACAATATTGTAAACAAATTTTCTTTATATTAAAAGAAGACAAAGACGATAGCAGCAGGTGGTTTTTCTACTGCATTGGGTTTCCACCTTAAATCTTGGTGTTCATGTGTGTTTTTATGTGTGATCATTTATTATGTTATTGCTTCACATAGTTACTGTATAATAAGATACTGATGCACTGATTAAATCTCAACACATTATATATTTACTAAATCATAAGTTCTCTAGGTATACGTTGGTTTCCTTAATCACAGTTGCGTACACACGCAAGTTCACTTCACTGAAGTAGCGTATATAAATCAGTTTTGGAATTGAAAAGTTATTGAATTGAAAATACTGATTCATCCCCCCCCCCCCCCCGCCCCGCCCCGCCCCTCTCAGTATTATTTCCAATAGAAGAAGAAGAGGTGGTAGAGAAGGTATAAGAAATGGATGGAGATGATGACAATGAAGAAGATCCTCATAGATTTCCCATTCAAGATATTGATATCAGTGTTCATATGAAGAACATCCCTCCATATTTCCTTTCCAACTTCCATGGTATGAGGTCATAGGATCCAAAAACCTTTCTCTTTGAATTTAAAATCCTGTGTAGATCTTATCGTTACTTACTAAACACTCAAAAATTGAGATTGTTTCCCGCAACATTTAAGGATAGAACTCTTAAATGATTCATGATTTTAGGATTAATTCAATAAGATCATGGAATGATATGCAAAAGATATTTCTAGAAAAATATAAAGATTATAATCTTAAAGAGGAAATCTTTAGAATGACTCAAAAATAAAATGAGAGCATTGAGGATCTAATATAGAGATTTATGTATAATGTTAAGAGGGAAAATTTTCATAATTTAGGATTTGACATAATAAAAACCCTCTTACTTAGAAAACTTAGGGATGAGTGGATTGACATCCATGATCTCATGAGTAGAGGTGATGTATACCAATTATCATTTGAAAAGATTTGTGAAACATGAAACCGCATATCAAGAGGAAGGGAAAAATTAAGTAAATCAACATCAAGCTTGGTAAGTCAAGCTAAACTTGGAAATTTGTTTGATAACTTTAAAACATAAATTCTTAGCAATCTAAGTGAACAAGTAGAAATGTTAATAATGCAAGATAAGCAAAAATAAGATGATGATATTTGTGTTGTCCATGCAGAATCACATGCTATTAAATATCCTACATCATTACCAAGCTTGAAGGAATTTTACCAAGAAGACAATGGAGAAAGCCAATCACCAAAGCAGTTATGTTATGTAGCTCCAAGAAGACCATGGTAGCTTAGTCAACCTTATATGATGCAAGAACCTAGTTCACAATTTCAAGCTTATGCACATCCATCTCAAAGTAATTGGAACACACTATTTCCTTGGTTACCTTGGCCATCTCAACCCCAAAACCAATCTTGGAAACAAGGTTGGCAGGGAACTTATGGGAGAAATACACAATATCCTCAATATTCTCCATACCCAAATCCATGTTATCCCTACCATCCACTTCCACCACAACCACAACCTCAACCACATCCATCTCAAATATCCACTCTCATTCAACTACCTATACCACCATTTCCAAACCCACAATAGGAAGCAACTCAATCACTTACAATTTTGAGGTATAGTACTTCCAAACAACTCCTCTTGATTTAAATGGTATTCATCTTAGATCAGGAAGAGTATTGAAAAAAAGGGATTCTCTTGATTTCATTGAAGGAGAACATTCAAAAATAGAAGATTTACATGAGATTGAGAATGTTGTAGCATGTTTACCATTGTATCCCCTATGTGTTCAAGAGAATAATCAACAAATAGTAAGAGATTTGAATGGCACAAAAAAAAAATACATGAAGAATGATCCAAATGAGCAAGTTAACCAAGGGCATCAAAGCTATATTGAGGTTTAGTTCCAGAAAATCAACAAGATGGAGCATCACTCTCTTCTTCAACAGCGCTTGATATCATCAAATTCAAAGAAGTTGGTCTCTAATATTTAGGTACATGTCAAATCATATGTTTTGAGCCTACACACGAGTTTATATGTCATCTTGTTAAGCACATGGTTCCATTGGAAGTATTAGTATACTTGAAAAATATTTATTTTTTTTCAAGTAGGGTAGGATAGAGGAATAAAATAAAACGAGAAAAAGAGGAACATAAAATAAGAAAAAATATAAAATCTTAGGTGAAAACCTCCTTTGAGTCATTTTAGATTGGTTCACTGATTGAAAACCTCCTTGAGGCAGTAAGTGGGTTGGAAAAAAAAAAACGAAAAAAAAGGAAAATATCATAAGTGAAAACCTCCTTTAAGGTGCCTAGGCAGACCTACTAGTTGAAAACCTCATTAAGGCATCTAGTAGGCCTAAGAAAAAAGAAAAAAATTGTAAATAATAAAATTAATTGCCCCATGTACCTCTCTTTGATGAATGTGGGAAAAATTACAGCCGCTATTTTTCACTCAGAAAATTCCAGCAAGCTGATTTTTTTCATAAACAGCAGTTTTATCATTACTACAGTAGTGCTATTTTTCAGTTTTAAGACAGCAGGATGTCATTGGGATTGAGGGTGGAGGATAGGCTGGATGGGCATACAAATTACAGCGTTTGGAAGGAGAGAATGCAAAGTATCTTTGAGGAGTCAGAAGTCTGGGATATCATGGTGCATACCACACAAAACCATGTTGTTGTGCCTACTGATGCTACTCAGTTGACAGCTTATAATAAAAAGAACAACAACGGTAAGAGGTTGATTCTAGACGGAATCAAAGACCATTGCATTCCTCATGTGAGAGGAAAGAGCAATGCCCATGAGATGTGGATAGCATTGTCCAATCTCTACCAGAGTACCAATGAGAACTGGAAGATGGTCCTGAAGGAGAAGCTGAAGAACATTAAGATGGGTAATGATAGTGCAGCTGGATATCTCACAAAGATTACTAATGTGAGAGATGAGTTGGCATCGATTGGAGAGGTCCCACTGAATTGGTGCGGATTGCAGTGAATGGCCTCCCCCGTTCATGGTTGAACTTTGCTGATGGGGTTTGTGCACGTGAGACCCTTCCCACATGGGAGAGTTTTTGGGATGATTGCATTCAGACAGAGATCAGGAAAGGTCGGCTTGGGGCAGCCAAGCCAGTTGAGCAGGATGAGGATGTAGCACTGGTGGCAGGAGGCAAGAAAGGCAAAGGGAAGAAGCAGGCTTCCACAAGCAGTGGTGGGGGCAAAGGCAAAGGTAAAGGTAAACAAGGGAACACACAGAAGGACTATTCCAAGGTGAAGTGTTGGAATTGTCAAAAGATGGAACACTATGTAGTTGTGTGTTCGAAGAAGAAGAAGAAGAAGGGGAAGAACCAGGACGTGGCAGCTTCAGCAGAGATTGAGGACTTTGCAGGTCGTTTTGACCGAGAGTTTGCGTTCACTACATGTGAGTCCTCTAGTGCAGGATCACCTGCCACACGGGTTCAGAGGGAGCATGCTTTTCCCTCGATTAGCGGAGCATCTTCAGGTATCTGGTATGTGGACAGTGGGGCTTCACGTCACATGACATGATTCCGTGAGTACTTCTCAGAGCTCTCAGAGAGTGGCACTGATATAGAGGTAGTACTCGGTGATGACAGAGTTGTTAGAGCAGTCGAGGTGGGGACACTGACATTTCAGAGGGAGTCCAAACCTCCCTTGAAAGTGTCAGATGTTCTTTATGTGCCAGGGATGAGGAAGAACCTCATATCCGTCTCAGCTTTGGAGGACAGAGGATATGAGGTACTGTTTAGGGGAGGACAGGTGTTGATGTATCCCAGGGGCACTCCAGCTGATTCAGCTAGAGTGATAGGTGTACGCCATGCAAAGGTGTACAAGTTTGCATTTCAGCCCCTTTTGGCATTGAGCAGTAGTACCAACAGCAGAGCTAGCAGTTCTGAGCTGTGTGAGATTTGGCACCGCAGGATGGGACATATGTATCATGGAGCCTTGAGGACATTGCAGGAGATCACTACAAGTGTGCTAGATTTCAGTACTGATCACTTTGATACTTGCAGAGGTTGTGCGATGGGCAAGTTTGCCAAATCCCCTTTTCCCAGCAGTGACAGCAGAGCGACTAGGATACTTGATTTGATTCATTCCAATGTGAGCGGTCGGATGTCTCATGTTTCCTTGAGTGGATATGAGTACTATGTTTTATTCATTGATGATCACTCCAGGAGGACCTGGATTTATTTTTTGAAGACCAAGAGTGAGGTCTTCAAGCGGTTTCAGGAGTTCAGAGCTCTTGTGGAGACACAGACAGGTCGAAAGATCAAGTCCCTGAGGTCGGACAATGGAGGAGAGTACACCCTTGGAGAGTCTGTTGACTATTGTGCGGAGGCAGGCATTAGGAGGGAGTTCATTGTTCCTTACAACCCCCAGCAGAACGAGGTTGCAGAGAGGAAGAACAGATCCATCATAGGGGCTGCCAAAGCCATGTTACATGATCAGGGGTTGCCATTGTTCTTGTGGGCAGAGGCCTGCAACACAGCTGTTTACATGCAGAACAAGAGTCTGCATCGTGCCTTGGGGCACATGACTCCGGAGGAGGCTTTCTCTGGGAAGAAGCCTGATATTGGTCATCTTCATATCTTTGGATGCATTACATACTCCTATATACCCAAGGAGAAGAGGACCAAACTAGAGCCCACCGCAGAGAAGGGTATCTTTGTGGGCTCCAGTGAGACCTCAAAGGCCTTTCGGATTTACATTCCTGCATAGAGGAGAGTTGTTGTCAGACGGGATGTGAAGTTCGAGGAGGACAGGGCCTTTAGGAGGTCACGGGAGTTAGAGTATCTGGATCAGCCAGACCCTCAGCAGCAGTTGAGTCAGTTGCAAGGATCCAGTGGGCAGGCATCAGGAGGATCAGGAGGTACATCTATGAGGATGTCAAGTCCGTCAGTGAGCAGTGGCTCACCAAGCCAGAGGGGTGGTGCTCCGGGCAGCATGCAGAGCAGTTCACAGAGCAGTTCACTAGGGAGTCCACTGATGGACAGTTCACACGGTACCTCAGCTTCTACAGGTTCAGGTGCATGCAGGAGGATAGCAGATAGACAGTCAGGAGTTCAGGCTCCTAATGATGATGAGGAGGAGGAGTTTCATTCTCTGGTGGGAGAAGTGCGCTCAGGGAAGAGGAAGCCCAAGTGGCTCCAGGACACCTTGAGAGATGCCACATCTGTTGCTGAGCCGAAGAGGCCGGTCAGAGAGAGTAGACCACCTGAGAGGTTTTGTAGCTATATGGCGATGGTTACCATCATCCTTGACTCTGAGCCTTCTAGCTATGAGGAGGCAGCTAGCAAGCAGGTCTGGAGAGAGGCCATGCAGGAGGAGTATTCTTCTATCATGAAGAATGATGTTTGGGAGGTGGTGCCGAGGCCTGAGGGAAAATCCGTGGTTACTTTAAAATGGCTTTACAAGGTAAAGCATGCTGCATATGGCAGCATTGAGAAATTCAAAGCAAGGTTTGTGGCTAGAGGGTTCTCCCAAGTAGAGGGAGTTGATTATGAGGAGACCTTCGCTCCTGTGGCTCGATATACTTTGATCCGCTCCATTATATCGATAACAGCAGAGATGGGTTGGAAGATCCACCAGATGGATGTGAAGACTGCATTTCTCAATGGCTTCATACAGGGGGAGGTGTACATTGAGCAACCACAGGGCTTTGAGGTGCATGGGAAGGAGTCCCATGTGTGCAGACTGAAGAAGGCCCTTTATGGCCTGAAGCAAGCTCCCGGAGCTTGGTACTCCAGGACAGATACATATTTTCAGGGGATTGGTTTCACAAAGAGTGAGGCAGATCCGAACCTTTACTTTATTGTGATTGGTGAGGAGCCTCTCATTCTGGTGTTGTATGTGGATGACTTGGTCATTACAGGTGCAAAGAGACTCATAGAGCACTGCAAGAGAGATCTTGCGACGAAGTTTGAGATGAAGGACATCGGCTTGATGCATTACTTTTTGGGCTTGGAAGTGTGGCAGGAGGAGGGGCATTTCTTCCTGGGGCAGGGGAAGTATATTGTGGACATCCTTAGTAGATTCCACATGGAGGATTGTAGACCCATGTCGACACCGATGATCACCAACTGGAAGAAGCTTCATGCTTCGGATTCCGAGTTGGTGGATCCCACATTGTACAGGCAGCTGATTGGTTCCTTGATGTATTTGGTCAACACTAGACCAGATATCTGTTTTTCAGTCAACACGATGAATCAGTTTATGTGTGAGCCTAGGAAGGTTCACTGGGTGGATGCAAAACACATTTTGCGGTACTTGCAGGGAACAGTGGATTATGGTCTGGACTACAGGCAGGGAGATGGAGTGAGATTGGCAAGATACACTGATTCTGATTGGGCAGGTTGTGCTTCTGATAGGAAGAGCACTTCAGGGTGTTGTTTTGGGTTGGGTTCAGCAGTAGTGTCATGGTTCAGCCGGAAGCAGCAGTCAGTAGCACTGAGTTCAGCGGAACCAAAGTATATGGCAGCCAGTCTAGCTAGTTGTGAGGCCATCTGGCTTCGCAAGATGTTGTTTGGCTTATTTGGTCAGCCGTTGAGACCTTCAGTGATTTACTGTGATAATAAAAGTTGCATTAAACTCACAAAGAATCCAGTGTTTCATGACAGGTCAAAGCATATCTGGATAAGATATCATTTCATCAGAGACTATGTTCAGAAGGGAGCTGTGAAGCTTGAGTATATTTCCACTGATGAGCAGGTTGCAGATATTCTTACCAAAGCCTTACCACGGGGCAAGCATGTCTACTTCAGAGACAAGATGGGTGTGGTGAGGAACACCTTCCTCAGTAAGAGGGAGTGTTGAAATTTGGTACCGGAGGACAGGTGGTTCCCTAAGGCTTTGATCTTTGGCCTAGGGAAAAGTGTCCAAAATAATTTAATTTTTCTCCTTTCTAGGCAAAATAAATTTTGTAAGGAGGATTATTCATAATTTGGCAGAATTGGTAAAACACATCACCTCCATGCTAAAAAAGGAATCAGAGATCAAGTGGACTGATGTAGCAAAAAGATCTTTTGAAGCCATCAAAAGGGCTATTATGGAAGCTCCCACTTTGATCAACCCAGACTATAGCAAGGAGTTCCATATCTTCTCCTTTGCTTCCAATGACACCCTGGCAGTAGTCTTATTGCAAAAAGATGATGAGGGTTCAGAGCATCCAATGGCATTCTTCAGCAAAACATTAAGGGATGCTGAACTAAGGTATGACATCATCAAAAAACAAGGTTATTCTCTTATCAAATCTTTAAAAGCTTTTCAAGTATACATTCTGCACTCCAAGGTGATTGCATATGTGCCCTCTGCTCCAGTAAAAGATGTCCTAACACAGCCAAATGTTGATGGAAGAAGGGCTAAATGGATTGCAAAGCTCATTGAATTCAAGATAGAATTGAAGCCCACCAAGCTCATCAGAGGTCAGGGCCTTGCCAAGCTGATGGCTGAAGAAAATTGCAAGATGTTGGACATAAACTGCATAAGCACAAACTCAGATGACAGACAGACGGGAAAAAATGGTTGAACGAGCGCAGAACCAGTCTTTGGTCGAAAATCTGGCCTCTTGTGAATGGTATGATAAAATAACTCATTTTCTGTTGAAGTTGGAAGTTCCTCCAGGCCTAAGTTCAAGCCAAGCCAGAACTATTAAGCTCAGGGCAGCTAAGTATTGCACTCATGAAAACTTGCTTTATTGGAGGGATCCATCTGGAATCCTTTTAAGATGTTTGGACCAAGAACAATTTGTGGAGGTCATGCACCAGTTTCATTCCAGCATATGCGGAGGACATCACTATTAGAAAACCACAGCCCATAAGATCCTCAGAGTTGGGTATTATTGGCCCATGTTTTCTGATGTCTTTTCATTTGTAAAATCTTGTGACAGGTGCCAGAGGTTTGAAGGAAAACAGTGGTTGAAGTCTTTACCCTTGAAGCCCATACATGCCAGTGGCCCTTTTCAACAGTGGAGTTTGGATTTCATAGGAGAAATTAATCCACATTCCAGTGGCCAACACAGATGGATCTTAGTAGCCACTGACTACTTCACTAAATGGATTGAGGCCATCCCTACTAGGAAAGTTGATCATCATGTGGTCATAAAGTTCCTGACAGAAAACATTTTCACCAGGTTTGGCTGTCCACATAAATTAGTTACAGACAATGCAGCAGCTTTCAGGGCACAAGAGTTGGCGGACATGTGTGACTCAATGGGCATTAAGCTAGTTCATTCCACCTCATATTACCCTCAAGGCAATGGTCTAGCAAAATCATCCAACAAGAGCCTGATAAGGATAATCAAAAAGTTGTTGGAGGACGAGAAGAGGAACTGGGATTCCAAACTGAAATCTGCATTGTGGGCTAACAGAGTGACCACCAAGAAATCCACAGGGAATCCTCCGTTCACGCTGGTATCTGGCACTGAGGTTGTATTCCCAATTCAATTGAACCTCCCTGTGGCCAAGTTCTTGCAGGAAGAGCAAAATGAGGAAAATGATTCGGCAAAGAGGATTAGTGACTTGGCTGAAGTACATAAGATCAGGGATCAACTGATTGAAAAGTTTGCAACACATCAAAGAGAATCAAGGAAACCTTTGACAGAAAGGCAAAGATGGACAATTTTCAAGTTGGAGACTTGGTGCTTAAGTGGGATGCACTGAAGGAAAAGAAAGGCAATCATGGGAAGTTTGATGCTCTATGGTCTGGACCTTTTGTCATTTCTCAGACCCAAGGGAACAATACTTTCATGCTGCAAAGTATGGAAGGAGAAACAGTTTTTGATGGCCCAGTTAATGGGCAGTTTTTGAAGATTTATGTCGTTTAAAGCCTTTAGGCTTCAGCATTGTAAATATGTTCTTTTACAAGTTTTAGTATAGGCTTAATTAGACTCCATGCCCAATGGAACACTAAGAAGTATTTCTGATCTTGTTTTTGTATGAAAGGCAGTGGTCTACGGTTCTTGAAACCTCACAGGGAGGCTTTCATCCTCAGAAGGAGCCAATGTTAGCTCTGTTATACAGCGCTGACTTTCTAAGGTCACAGAGGATCATGGTCCGTCTGGTTATGATCAAAGGGAGGCTCACATTGGTCGTTGTTTCCTTTCTTCCTTCATCTCGCTCTTCTCTAAGCCCTCCTCATTCCCTGAATAAGCCTTCCGAAACCCAACAAAGCCCTTTTGGCCTTAGCCCCTGGCGCAAAACCACAAACCTACCATAAGACCCTACCATATGTATTCGTACTTCCATAACTCACCGCGCCTCATCTCCACCGTTGATCACCCTGCCGATCCAACGTCTCTCGTCGCACCCGATAAAGGCGACTCGCTAGATCATTTCCCACCGTCAGATCATCTCCGCCAAGATCTAACAGTCTTTGCTCTTATTACGCCAGCAACTTAATTGAACAATAGCGCACAATGAGGGCGATTTTTCTCTCTCATCCACCACTACGTGTCGATCGTTGAATGGAATCGCGCAACCTCGAGCATTTACCACTTAACGCCCGAAAGCAGTGCGATAAATACCATTACCGCCCTATCAAACTGCCCCGCCTGATAAACGCCCGCACAGTTTCATATCCCGATGACCGTCCGATCTTTCCACCGAAGATCCGATGGCCCCAACTCATCCCGCTCTCACCTAGGCCGATAGCCTCCGCCAAGCCATCTCCGCTGTCCATTTCCGCGATCCGACGGCCATTCTTCCCGTTCACCCACATCATCCACCTGCCCATGCATTCCACGTCCTCGACCATTCTGTTTGCCCGAAGAAGGAGATGACCAGTTCCACCATTATCAGTCACTGTCAAACCCCCAACAACCATATTTAACAGAAAGCATGGCCAAGGGAGAAAAGGACAAGCACGACCCTGTAACTGAATTTATCAATCATGGACTCCACTGGTACGAGCACTCCAACGGCCTAAAAGAACAGCACAGCACCTGAACAGATCGGACTCACTCTCTAAAGCACTCCATCAGGCAGTTAAATGTGGTTGGTGGTCAATTATGACCCTCCATACCTAAACGGCCAAGTGCCCTTGTAATGTAAATCTATAAATACCCAAAATCAAGATGTAATAAAAGTTGGCATTTGATGTAAGGTTCAACTGCTAGAGATTGTAGATATTTTGTGACTTGCAACGTCTCGTCTTCATTTTCAACTAATACAAGCTTCTTTTGTTGTTAACTGTTCACTTTCCATTTTCCTCTGTTCCAAGCTTGTGCCTGATATGCTGTATTCTTGATCTCCTGATGTTTAGCACTAGATAACTGTTATCTTATCTCTGTGTTAAAATCTTGTATGCATCATTGAATAAGTTGCCCAGGTTTCTTTCTATCTAATGTAAGAGAGTTGTCATCCTGTCTTTCATTAGTAGATTATATTTACAGGTTTCTTTACTAGTTGTAGTCGGCCATCACATGGTCTTGTGCATCTACTGGTGTGGTTAGTATTCTCCATATTCACCCAATATCTAAAACTATGAGCACTAGTGGTCTAAAGCCTTGTAGTCTGGGGGTGTTCACGCATGTCTGAAGTGAAACAAAATAGAAGTGGTTATCTAGCTTGAACCAAATCATCATTCCTTCCATTAAACCTACAACAATAGTTGAATTTATATGTTACCAGGCATCTCCGAGCTACAACCTATGAGAGTTTCTTGGAATCCTAACAGCTGCATTAGCAATCCAGGCCAACGCAGAGGCAGAAGGGGGGGGCAGATCAGGCCTACGCAGTGCCCGGCCATCTTTCTCAACCAGGAAGGATCAACACTGAGGCCAAGAGGAGTTGATCCAGCTCTCACTATGATTGTGGAGAGCCAGACGGGCTCGAATTCTTTAGTTGTCGGGGCTAAGGGAGTTGTGAAAATTGTGATTTGAGGAGTTGGTGGGACGTTGTTTAAGTCTGTGCAAAACAGTGTCTAAGGAGATGGAACCAAGGTATAGGGAAACACTACCTCGGCGGATTTCTAGCCAAGAAATCCAGATCTGAGTTGCAGTAGCAAAGGGGGATTAGAGAGGCGTGATTCGACAGTTGGCAAGAGGATTTCTCGGAGGAAATTCGAGACTTAGAGGGAATCTAGAAGAGGAGCAGAGATGGCAGTGAATGAATTGAGGGATCAAGACAAATTGGATGGGGCTTCCAATTTTGTCATCTGGAAGGCCAGGGTCCTGGAAATCCTAGATAAACATCGCATCAAGGTCTATGCCTTGAAAATTGTAGCTGTCCTAGTTGACCCGAATACAAATGAGAAGTATTAGGAGGCCATGGCGAAGGTGAAATGCATGATCCTAAACGGGGTCAAGGATCATGTCATACCACATATCACTGAGAAGAACACAACAAATGAGATGTGGTTGACGCTAACCACCTTATACTAGGGCTCTTCCGTGCAGCGGAAGATGTTATTGGAGAATCATCCAAGGTCGTATCAAATGCAAAAAGGAGAGGAGATATATCTGTTCCTTCTCAGGTTGCAAGGAATTCGTGACCAACTTACTTCTGTGGGGTCTACACTAGATCTAGAGTTTATACAGGACTACTCTGAATGAAGTCTCCAAGGACTAGGAGACGTTTGTCCAAAGCATTTTGGGCAGAGCGACTCTCCCCAATTGGGAGGAGATGTGGGCAGCTTCTTCGACAAAAAGAAATTAGGAGGCTTACCAAGGCAGGGAGTAGTAGTAAGGGAGTTCGAATCAAGAAAGAGGAGGAGGATGCAGCTCTATCATTTGCGGAATAGCAAGGGGTTCAGCAAAGGAAGAAAAAAGATATCTCCAAGGTCAAGTGCTTCAACCATGGGTAGCTAAGACATTATCCCTCTCAGGGCCCCAATAAGAAAGGAAATGGAGAAGCTTCTGACTCAAAGGCTGCTCCAGCAAAGGCGGAGAAGGGTGTCGAGGCTAATGACGATTGTGCCATGAGTGCTCATGCGCCTCTAGAAAAGAGGTGGGGAGACAGAGTTATAGTCAAGAGGACTACATGCAGGGGCAAGATCCTTGAGGTGCCAGAACTCTTGGATTACATACGGCTACGGGAGCCCTTAATGACAATAGCATGATGACAAGTGTCGGGTGGAGCAAGGTGTGATGGAGCGGCAAGGTAGTGCTAGAGTGCAGAAGTCTGTAGCAACATAGTGGAGTTTGCAACAGTGTGAGAGGCACAGAGGTGCTTGCAGCAACACAGTGGCAGCAGAGAGAGCACAGGATAACAGTTGAGGTAGCTTCAGCATCACGAGGCTTCCAGACTGGCTAGAATGTTAGTGTTTGGGTGAAGTTAGTTACTTACTTCTCGGTAACTGAATTGTAGTGCCACAGCTAGCAATGGCAGTGCTATGGGTGGCATGACACAACATGTTGAGAGGGAGTTGCAATACAGATGTAGCAGTGGCAATGTCATGGGCAGCAGTACAGGAAGTAGCAGTGCAGTGGATGTGGGGCAGCAGGCCAAGCATCAACACATAGGACCGAGGCGAAAGATCAGTGTGATGCTTCTATGGTGAAGCACTGCCAGAGCACATTCCTTGCTAAGAGGGATTTCTGATTTTGGGTAGCATCAGATGTGATTTAGCCTTAAAAATTGGTGGAGAGGCTAAGGCACTTGAGATCTCCAAGACCCATAAATCGTTTGGATAAATTCCACCTAGATGAGGAGTTATTAAAATAATTAATATTTTTAATGGGTTCCTAAGTCTAAACTTAGGAAAATAAAAATATAAATGTGTATTAATAAAATATGGGTGAGAAAGTTCTAAGTGACGAGGATCAAGCTAGTTCTAATCTTAGCCGTTGATTAGGAACTTAATCTCGGCCGTTGAATCATCAACAGGAAAAGTATAAGAGGAGGCTTGAAGGTCAATTGGAGACACACCAAGAGAGATCAAGAATTCAATTTTCTAGGGCAAGGTTTGCTGAGGAAATCGAGTGAGTGATCAATTGCAGCGAGGAGCAATTCAATAAGGGATTTCAATCCAAGGCTGAAGGATACATATCAGAGAGGCAGCAGAGTGTCGGAAGAGGCAGCAGAGTGCCGGAAGAGGCAACGCATAGCGTAGGAGGGTTGACGCAGAGGCTAAAGAGGCCAACGCAGAGGACACAGAGGGCCAAAGAAGCTGACAAAGAGGTCGTAGAGGCTAACGCAGAGGACATAATGAGCTTCAGAGGTTGCACTGAGGTGATTTAGTGGGACAGACTGAGAGCTAATAGGCTTACGCATAGCCAGAGAGGGTGACGCAGTTCCAGAGGAGTTCGTGGAGTAGCGTTCGCTGTCCAACACAAGGAATAGTCGAAGTCACTGTGGGATTGTTCATCCTGCTGCTGATCAGCCAGAATATCTCTCCAGATAGAGGTATTGTTGCCAAGGATATTCTCTGAAGGATGAGCCATTTTTGGCACCCTAGTTGTATTCATAAATCTTCTTAATAACGAAACCCTCATAGATGTTGCACCAGTTTTCCTGCAATGGGTTTTTCCAGGGACGATTGTCCAAAAATAAAGGTGTCCCTTGTGTTGTCTCAATTTATTTCAGTTGTTGATATGTATATTTGTGAAGGTTTCATTTGTGTTTACTTCTATATTTATGCATTTAAATAACTTGTTAATACAAAGAACAAGTAGGAGATAGTAAACCAAAAAATGCAGTAGGGGTTTCTGATGTGTTAGATTCAGGAATTTTCACTCCCGATAGCCTATTATTGGCTAAGTTTAACTACATCAACTCTTAACTAGAGTTATAAAATACACTCTTCTAGAGTCTCGTACATCACAAACACATGACTATCCCCTTTTCCTTGAATAATGGGGGCTGACATGGCATACTCCCAAACTATAGGTGTGAAAACAAGAAGGTCAACATCTTAGTGGCATAACTTTTGCATACAGACTCTGATTGACGTGATTCGTGCATTGTTGGAAAGCTCTCTATGTGCAGAATAGCATAAAAAGATGTTATGCTATCTTTTTATCCCCAAAAAACATCGTTTGATCCCTCAAAACGCTCCCGAAAGGTTTTAGACCATGTTTCGCCAAATTAGGTCCCACCGGTAAAAATGGTCCCGTGAGCTAATTCCTCCACTTTTTCCACTCCAAATGCATCGAGATGGATGGAAAACAATATAATGATCCAATTCAGATTACACCTCCCCATTTTGGGAGGCTTTTGGTCCCCAAAAGATTTTACTGAATGAGGTGAGGAAATTTTAACTCCACCTTCTCTTTGGTGTACCATTTAGCTTTACCTGGAAGTGGCCCCTTCAACCCAATCTGCCAAAGGTCTTATTGCCCTTGTCTTGTAGTTCTGGACCACTTTTGCAAAATTGTATCTTCTGTCAACTCTGCTTGAGCGTCTAGTGCCAAATCCTTCACAAAAGGTAGGACCTGTTCCTCTTCCTGGTCTAGAATGGAAGGCTCATAGAGTTTCAAATTCTCTACATTTACAACTGACTAAAGGTGCATATATGGTGTTAAACTGAGTCGATAGGAATTATCACCCACCTTTTCCAGTATCTCAAAGGCACGATACATTAGAGCCTTGATTTTTTTACCAGGCCCCTATAGCCTCTCCTTGTTCAACTGTAGCCATACTCTATCTCCCACCTTGAATGATTTCTCTGTTATGTGTTGATCATGCCTAATCTTATACTTCACCTGCGACTTCTGCAGTGTCTCGTGTACCTGTAGATGGATCTGCATGTTCTTCTCTATAAATTTGTCAGCACTCAAAGCATCCCCTGTAATGTCTTCCTTCACTTGCTACCCATATGCAATATCCAAAGGTGAAGGTGGCAAATATCCAAAACAAGTTTCAAATGGGGACTTCCCTGTAGAAGTGTGGACCGCTTTGTTATAAGAATGTTGTATATATACCAGATTTTCATCCTAGGTCTTCCAATGTTTCTGGTTGTAAGCCCTCAGAAGTTGCACCAAAGTCCTGTTGGCTACTCTTGTCTGCCCACCTATCTATGGACAGAATGTTGTAGATCTCTTCAACTTCATGTCCATCTTCTCCCATAATGTAGTCCAAAATACACTGAGAAATCTTGTATCCCTATCTGAAATGATGCTCCTTGGTATCCCAAAGTGTACCCAGACCTGTCCAAAGAACAGTTTGTTGCTTCTTGTCCATTAATGGTCTTTTTACATGGCATCAGAACACACATCTTGTTGAACATGTCAACTACCATGAACAGGTAGTCATGTCTCTTCCTGGTTGTCGGTAAACCTCCCACAAAGTCCATGGAAATGATTTCCCAAGGACAAGTAGGTACAGGTAAGGGATGATACAGATCATGTTTCCTGTTGCTAGGCTTGTTGACACAACAAAGCATACATCCTCATATGAACCTAGCTACTTGTTCTTGCATCTTGGGCCAATACACATACCTCTGCAAGTTAGCAACGGTCTTCCCTACACCAAAGTGCGTTGCAACCTTGGAGGTGTGAGCCTCTCTAATCAGTTGCAAACGCTCACCTTTATGAACACATAGCTTATCCAACCTGTAGAGTAACCCATCATGGAGATGGTATTCAATGGTGTTGTCGCCATCGTGCACATGACTCTGACTCTGCAACTGTTGATACACCTCCTTGAAGTCCTCATCTTCTAAATATGCCTCTCTGTATGCATCATGGGTGAATGGATCCATGTGCATAAGAGTCCCCAAAGCTGTAATCTTTGATGTGGGTGGCCTTGAAAGCATATTGGCCAACTTGTTTGTGTTGCCCTTCTTATACTTGATCCCAAATGAAACTGCTGTAAAAACCCCATCCACTTGTAATGCCTGGTCTACTATAGCTTATTATGGGTGTGCAGATACTGTAATAGCTGGTGATCTGTGTGGATTATTGTCTCCTTTCCCATCATAGTACTTCCACTTCTTCACAACTTGCAGCATGGCATAAAGCTCTTTATCGTAGGTAGGGTAGTTAAGAACTTCCCCATGAAATATTTCATAATGGTAGCAAATAGACCTCCTCCTTGCATCAAGACATCTCTCATAGCATACCCACTCGCATTTGTCTCCACTTCAACGGGTCGTTGCAAGTTTGGTAATGTCAAAACTGGTGTTTCACTTAACTTCTTCTTTAACTCATCGAAAGCCTTATGATGCCCTTTTCCCCATTGGAAACTCCTGCCACTTGTTGTTATGGCGTGGAGCAGTGTTGCTGCCGCTGAAAACGAGGTTATGAATTTCCTCAGGCACTGCGCTACTCCAATGAAACTCCTAACCTCAATAACATTAGTAGGCACCGGCCATTTCATGATGGCCTCCATCTTGGAAGGATCTATCTTCAATTCTCCTCCACCAATCACATATCCCAAATAAACTGAGGACTGCTACGCAAACTCACACTTCTTGAGATTTGCAAGCAATTGGTGCTTCTTCAATGTTTCCAACACTTATGTCAAATGTGAATTATGCTCCTCCCAGGTAGCACTATATACCAGTATATCATCCAAATAGGCAATAACAAATGAATCTATAAAAGGGCGCAGTACATCATTCATTAATCTCATAAATGTAGTTGGTGCATTACATAGGCCAAATGGCATAACTAACCACTCATACAAACCTTGCCTAGTTTTGAAGGCAGTCTTCCATGTATCTTCTTCTTTGACTCAAACCTGGTGATATCCAGACTTCAAGTCCAGCTTGGTGAAATACTTTGCTTGTTGCAACTGATCTAGCAAATCGTCTATCCTGGGTAGGGGGTATATGTTCTTGAGCGTGATTTTATTCAACGCCATGTAATCTATACACATCCTCCAAGTCCCATCCTTCTTTGGCACAATGATGATGGGTGACCCACATGGTGATGTATTCAGTTGAATGACACCCTGTTCCAACAATTGTTTCTTCACCTCACTTGCTTCTATAACAGACTGCCTATACATCCTAATATTTGGCAATGGGGAGTCTGGCAATAGCTAGATCTCGTGCTCCACTTCTCTCTTAGGGGGTTTCCATTTAGGATCTCAAAACACGTCCTTGTATGCCTGTAACAACTCCTCCAATTGTTGTTTTTGTTTCTTAGTACACCCCTCTAAGGATGCCTTGCCTCTTATTGACTCCTCTATAGACTGATTTTCTCTTAAAAACAATAAAACATACTTCTTGCTGGAACTGATCAATTTCTTCGCTTGGTTGGCACTTACTAGTGAAATTTTCGACTTGCCTTTGTGCACGTTGATGATGAGTGATTTTCCATCATTGATGAGTCGGTACCGTTAGCTCTCCTCATGAATATTGCATCACGCATGTACATGTATGGACTCCCAAACACGACTCCACATACATCAAGGGGAACCACATCCAGATCTACTTCATCAATAAAATCAATATTGGTAGCAAATATAATTTTACATTGTTTTGTTACCTTCAGCTCTGCATCCTTATGTACCCATCCCAGTGGATATGGGTTTGGATGATCACGAACTTCCAACTCCAACTTCTTGACTAGATTCGTTGCAATGAAATTTTCCTGCGATCCTGAGTCAAACAAAGCATCAATCTTCGTCTTCTTGACCTATATCTTTACATCGAAGAGTTTGGTCATTTCTTTCTCTTCATGTTGCTGAAGGCTACTCAAATTCACCTCCTTTTGCACTGATGTACAGACGATCTTCTCATCCACATCTGAGTTGCTTTCAACTTGGTTTCTCAAATCAGTGACCATGAAACTCTTCTTATTATATTTCTTCTTGTTCTTCGAGTTTAGCTCTGGATGCAACTTCCAACACTTCTCTGTATGGCCATCAATGTTGTAGTGGTTGCTAGGATCTTTGCAGTGGTGTGTTGTGGCTGCCGTATTTTTATCTTTTTCCCCTTTTTGCTTCTTCTTCCCATCCTTAAAAGCGTCTTGTTGCTCCTTTTGCTTCGATCCACTTGATTTTGCTCTTTTCAGGCCTATGTTCTCTAGGTATTGTGTCTGTACACAAGCTTCATCAATTGTTTTGGGCTTGATCAACATCACTTGCTCACGCAAATGGCGATGCAGACCCCCCAAATACTTGAGGAGTACATCTGGGTTTTTTGGAGAGACACCCAACAGTATAGCCATCTTTCTCAATTCTTTGGTGTACTCCTGCACGCTTTGGCCCAGCTTTTGCTTGAAGTAATGCCATCGGATCCACAGGTCTTCCATGTACCCAATGAGATAAAACTGCGACTTAATGAGGGTTTTGAAATCCTCCCACTTAGTCACTGGAGGTTCTCCCTCCAACCTCAGGGTTTCCATGTGGTTCTCCCACCAAGTCAGTGCATGGCCCTCCAATTTCAGTCGTGTGAATGAGATCTATTCCCTTCCTTGATCTTATGGACACTAAAATAAACTTCCAGTTGCTGCAACCAATGGTTCAGCTTCATAGCGTTGATCTCGTCGTAGCATGGCTTGATATCGACTTTTGCTTCTATTTTAAACAAGGATTGGTTCTCGACACTTGAACTAGGTTGATCTTTTCTGGGTTCTTTCTTCGGTTGGTTATTTGCGTCTTCCCAATCTCTTGATCCCCCTTTTGATTTGTCATATGCATTCAGACCCCCTTCTTCTCCAAATATCCCCAACTTATTGCTTAGGGCTGCCATGAGGAGGTTGACATTGCAGTTTATATCCGTGACTTGTTCTTCGAGCTGTGAAAACCTCACCACTGCAAGATCACGAAGTTCATTTCAAATTTCTCGCCCGTGATTAGGGTTTTACGATTTTCGGCCTCACCGATCTAGATACCTGCAATCTCCACAAAATACCTAAAGAAACCAACTCTGATATCAAATGATCCGTAAACTGTTGTGGATATTCCACTGAACAGTTCGTCACAACAGATCTGATAATATTATATTAAAAATCTAAGATTCTACACTTACAGTGTTATTTAATTTTTAGATATGTAAAATTAATTGTAATTAGTGCATGCGTGTAAAAATAAATCAAGCAGAAAAGTAGAGAATGACAAAATAAACTCACACACACATAATACACAAGATATGCTCTCTGGGAATCGGGAGAAAACCCAGCTGGAAGGTGAGGTCGCTTCGCTCTCTTTCTCTGTCTAGAAATATGGTTGCATATACAAAGAAGTAATGTTTGTGGCCCATGGGCTGCTACAATACACAAATCCTCTCTTTGTGCTCTACCTCCTATCTCTCCTAGCTATCTTTGCTCAACTATGGAAGAAAATGTGAAAAATTATGAATCAAACAAGTCAGAAATCCTACTGCAGTAAACTGATTTGCATTATCTACTTGTGTTCTTCATTTAACAAGTTATTTTCATAATTCTTTAGAAAATATTAATGTAAATACACTGCAGCCTACACCAATATATAAATCAAGTACTGAAAAAATAAATGACACAACCATGCAAAGGAGACACTTATTTTTGGACTAAATGTCCCCAAAAAAACCCAATGCAGGAAAACCGGTGCGGCAACTCTGAGGGTTTTCTATTATTAAGCAGTAGTTCTAAATACAAGTGTTGGTTGCCCTCTCGGCAAACCAGTGATAGAGAAATACAATGGAGGAGACCCTGAGGGAGTTTTATGTCACTTCACCCGACAGAAGCCAATTGATTCGGCAGCAAAATTGGTTGGCCCCGATTACAACTGCATTGCCCCTTCGCAGTAACTACATGGGCCTGTGTGGAGCTCTATGAGGCTCCGCGTTAGCACTTATACCCATTGTGTCAGCTTTCCTGGTTGTTCTGGCTTTCTACATGGAAAGCAACTCTTCCTCTATGCTGGCCCTTCTAGCTCTGCATCAAGGCTATGCGAGCCGAGACTAGCCCAGCATTAGCTCTCTCGGCTACTGTGTTGCCTCCACAAGTTTCTCAACACCTCTCTGTCAGTATTCCTAAACTATCACCGCCCCTCAGTTACAAGATCTCCCCAATCAATTTCCCTCTTGAGAACTTCTCACCTCATAAAATCGATTTCCTCAATCACTCTATGTGTTCTCCAACTGACCCCAAGCCTTCCTTTATACCTTTCCTATAGAGAAATCAACGGTCGTGATCTAATCTCTAATAAACTGCTAAGATTAAATTAGATTTGATCTTCGTCACTTAGAAGCTTCTCACCCATATTTTCATTAATACTCAATAATATTTTAATTTTCTTAAGTTTATACTTAGGAACCCCATTAAAAATATTAATTATTTTAATAAAATACAATCCGGGTGGAATTTCACCAAACGATTTATGGGTCTTGGAGATCTCATGTGTTCTAGCCCCTCCACAAAATTCCGGAGCTAGAGCACATCTGATGCTACCGAAAAATCAACACTCCCTCTTAGCGAAGAATGTGCTCTAGCAATACTTCCCAACAGAAGTATCACACTGATCCACGACATTGATCCTCCACGTTGCTGATGCTCAGTTTGTTACCCTTCATCCAATGCGCTAGTGCTATCTGTACTATTGCCCATGACACTACCATTGTCACTGTTGTATCTGTACTACAGCTCCCTCTCAATATGTTGCATCATGCTTCCCATAGCACTGCCACTACTAACTACTGCACTGTAACTCAGTTGTTGAGAAGTAAGCAAGTAAAAAGCTACCCAAAAATTGACATGTTGGTCATTCTAGATGCCCCTTGATGCTGAAGCTATCTCTGCTGCTAATCTGTGCTAACCCTCTGATGCTACTGCATTGTTGTTGTATCTACTTTATGTCTCCCACACTGCTGCAACCCTCCACTATGCTGCTTCAGACTTTGGCACTCTAGCTCTGCCATTATTGCTCCAACATCACTTGCACCAACTGACTCTCGTCATCCTGCTACTGTCATTGAGGGCTCTCGTAGTCCTATGTGATTCAAGAGTTTGGGCACCTCAAGAATCCTGCCCCTTCTATAGCACTTTCAAACTACAGCTCTAAATCACCCCACCTACTTCCTAGAGACGTGGCTACCATCTCTGCCAAATAAATGTCGAATTGGTTCTCTTCTCCCTCTTTCACTCCTGCCACAGCGAAACTCGGATCTGGATTTCTTTGGCGCTAGAAATCCTCTAAGGAACAAGCTCCCTCTGAATTTTGATTTCCTTCATGGAAATCTTTTTGCCAACCACTATCGAACCATCCCTCTCTGATCTCTCTTTGCTATTGCTCAGCATTAGATATAGATTTCTTGACAAGAAATCTTCTAAGGAACTGATTCCCTCTACTTTGCTTCTGCCCCACTAGGTGTTGTTCTACACCAACAGAATCAGCACCCCACTAGCAACTCCAGATAAAATCTATGTTGCACCCCCAGCCACTGGAAAACCGAGACTCAACAATCTTTGCATTGGCCCAGTAACTAATTTGTTGCCCTCTGCAGCAACAGTGTCGCCCAATCAGGGTTTGCGTGAGCCTCCCTTGGTGACTGTGTCACCCCTCCTTTGCTCTCTTGGCCTGAAACTACGTTGTCTCTCGGGACAGTTGTCTTCACGTATAGATTTTTCCTTTGTCCTTTCGTTGATGGCTTCAATCCTCCTTGATTTGTAATTGCTCTGATACCATGTGAAAATTTATGAATCGAACAAGTCATAAATCCTATTGAAGTACACTAATTTGCATTACCTACTTATGTTCATCATTTAACAAGTTATTTTCATAATTCTTCAGAAAATATTAATGTAAATACATTGCAGCCTACACCAATATACAAATCAAGTATGAAAAAATAAATGAGACAACCATGCAAAGGACACTTATTTTTGGACTAAACGTCCCCGAAAATACCTAATGCGGGAAAACCGGTGCAGCAGCTCTAAGGGTTTTCTATTATTAAGCAGAAGTTTTGAATACAAATGTTGGTTTCCCTCCTGAAAAACCAATGACAGAAAACCTGAGTGAGTTTTACCTCACTTCACCCGACGAATCTGGTTGATCCAGCAGCAAAATTGGCTAGCCCCGACTACAACTGCGCTGCCCCTTCGCAGTAACTGTGTGGAGCTCTCTAAGGCTTTGCGTCAACTTTAACGGTTGTTCCGATAATTTCTGGCAATTCCTCGGCTTTCTGCGTGGAAGGCAACTCTTCCTCTGCGCTAGCCCTTCTAGCTCTGCGTCAAGGCTGCGTGGGCCCAGACTGGCCCAACGTCAGCTCTCCCGGCTACTGCGTTGCCTCCACAAGTTTCTCTCTGCCTCTCTGTTAGTATTCCCCAACTATCACTACCCCTCAGCTGCAAGATCTCCCCAATCGATTTCCCTCTTGAGAAATTCTCACCTTAGAAAACCGATTTCCTCAATCTCTCTGTGTGTGTTCTCCAACTGACGCCAAGCCTTCCTTTATACTTTTCTTGTTGAGAAATCAACGATCGTGATCTAATCTCTAATCAACGGCTAAAATTAAATTACACTTGATCCTCGTCACTTAGAAGTTTCTCACCCATATTTTCATTAATACCCATTAATATTTTAATTTTCCTAAGTTTAGACTTACAAACCCCATTAAAAATATTAATTATTTTAATAAAATACAATCCAGGTAGAATTTCACCAAACGATTTCTGAGTCTTGGAGATCTCATGTGTTCTAGCCCCTCCACAAAATTTCGGAGCTAGAGCACCTCCGATGCTACTCAAAAATCAACACAAAATGCTCTCAAAATAATGGAATGCATCTTCCTTCTAGTGGCTCGGTTATAACACAACCCGATAACCTACTAGTGGTTAAGTTTGACTACATCAACTCTTAACTAGAGTTACAAAATAGGCTCTTCTAGAGTCTTTTACATCACAAACACATGGCTAGCCCCTTTTCCATGAATAATGGGGGCTGACGCGGCATCCTCCCGAACTATAGGTGTGAAAACAAGAAGGTCAACTTCTGAGTGGCATAACTTTTGCATACGAATTCCGATTGATGTGATTCTTGCGACGTTGGAAAGCTCTCTGAGTGTAGAAAAGCATGGTAAGGTGTTGTGCTTTACCGGAAGAATTTTACCCCCAAAAAACATCATTTGATGCCTCAAAACGCTCCCGGAAGGTTTCAGACCTCGTTTCACATAACTAGGCCCCGCCGGTAAAAACGGTTATGTGAGTTGATTCCCCCACTTTTTCCACTCCAAATGCATCGGGATGGATGACAAACAATATAATGATCCAATTCAGATGACCAATAGTAGTTTTGTTTCTCTTTTCTTTGATATGTGCATCTTATATATCATTAATACTAAAATTGAATACTTCTTGCAATCTTACATTGTCAACTAAAGCAAAGGCATGCACATTGCCCCACCTATATAAGCAAGGACATCTAGCATGTCTTCTTTGGCCAAAACCTAAAGAGAATCATCTAAACTTTAAATATCCATAGCCTAGCTGCAAACTAAACAGCTTGGTCTGCTTTGAACCAATCAATTTTCTCCAGGTGTAGTGGTGTAGCATCTCCATTAAATATAGCATAGCTTCTACAAAAGGGAGATATCTATGAACATTATATCCCATATGCCTCTACCTACAATAAAGTATTCGCCTATCCTTAAAAATGACTCACTGCAATGGAATGATGACATTCTACAGATATCCATTTCCAAAGGTTCAAGCCACCCTGTGGCAGTCACCCTTAGAAGATGCTTAATTGATTCTATCTTACAAAAAACACAGATGGCATCTAGGAAGGCTATAATATGGAGTCCGTCCTTGACTATTATTTGGAACCAACCATAAATTATCTCCAGCTTTAAAGGTCATTTGTGCTTTCCAATGTCCTGAAATATCTGAATCCACCTAGCTTCAAGATACTGAACCTCTTATCTTCATTTGAATCTATCTCGAGAGAAATATTTGGATCAACCCTAGTATAATTCTCTTTTTTCATGCAGTCAAATAAGGATTTTCCATAGGACATTTCCACTCCTTCCAAGATGGACCTTGCACATACAAATGTGTTTTGCACAAGTCGGTGTCCAGTACAGTTTACAGAGCTCTGAAAGTTTGTCAACTAGAGTATTCCAGCAACTTTTGGGCACATCCAACCATTCTATTCAGTTGATTCTCGAACCATTCAATGAAAAAAACTTAACTGACTTCCTTATTTTTACCAATCACCAACATATAAAATGAAATGTAAAAACAATTTCAACATTTCATCCATGGGAAAGCATTATCTGCATATAAGAATATGCACTGTCCTTAAAATTTTGTTTGCGTATTTTGGCATACAAGCAACAGAAATTGATTGATTTGCTAGCATGGGCTCAGCCAAGATAAGCAGACAATTATAAGATCCCTGCTGTTTTGAGACTAAAGTTCTAAACAATAGCAATAATGATACTACAAGGTTCCTATAAATGCCAACGCATAACCTTCAATACAATCCCTACAAGGTTTTGAAGTTCAAGGTAGACAAAGGGTGTGAAACAATATCCTCTGAATTGATGAACTTTTACAAAATATTTGAACTACCGGTCATATCCAGAATTCATGGTGAATGAATTTCCACAAAATATTTGAACCACTAGCCGTATCCAGATTTCATGGTGAATATAATAAACCAAAATACATAATTCAAATTTATCTCACTGTTTTTAAACGAGAGCAATAAATAGGAAAGCTTTTCATGTGAAAACAATTTCAGTATAGCATTATAGTAGCTGTGCAAATCAAATGTTAAACAAACCATATGCCACTAATGTAGGCAAGCACATGAATAATAAGGAAAGCAATTGAAGGTAGATACATGATAAATTAACCAAAGTTACTACGTGCCAAAAAAAATAAACAACAAATAAAAACATTGGAGTAACAGAAGATTGATGCAACTCCATGTACATAACATCGGGATTAGAAAATAGCAACAAAATAAAGGCCAGACTTCAATGTAATGATCCATGCCATGTTTTCCCTTCTCGTGTACAATTAAAATAAAAGGTCAGTGACAATATCATTTAGTCTTTCAAATTGAACTGAATAATATAGACATGATTCAAAATAATTCTACGCTTAAGGTAAAGACCTAGAGTCCTCTTATAAATTATCTGCAGCTTAAAATCATACCCCACCTGAGCCTCTAGCTAGGCTGGGTTATACCAAGATGCCAAAATTAACAAAGCAGCTTTCCTCAACATATTAACATATAGTTTTAGCCATGCCTCTTAAAGAAGTCACTGTATGATGGGGCCATACAAGCCTGGCATCTTTTATCTCCGTGCTGTGAATTGCTGTGAATTGTAAAGAAAACTTCATGTTGTATCATTTCCAAAATAACCGTCACATGAAGAAATTAACTCACATGCACAAACTGCCAAACTATGAACCAGACTGCTTGAATCACAAGTTATCTGAAACCACAATCGTTTGAAAGGAAATTGGCACATCAAGGATAAATTCTTTCTGAAAACTAAAGGGGTTTGACTTCTTAACTACTTCCATGAGACCGTAAGTCTCTCCTAGATTACTTTCCCCAAAATAAAATGACTAAACCAGTTGTGATTAATGAAACAAGTCAACGAATGTGTCCATATAAGCAGAATTGGATCATACAGCAAAACAAAAGTGATGAGCATATGAAGCAGATCTGCTTGACTAAACTAAGATTCGTATTTTAAGTCGAACATCCTCTGCTGATCAAATCTTAAGTTGTCCTTTTTTTCTGCATCCATGTCAACATCCAGAAATGGAGATAAGCATAACAGAATAAATATGATACCACATGTTAATCACATACTTGAAAAAATCATACCCATTTTGCAGATTTTGCAATGCTTCTACGTGACCTTTGTTGTTGCTTGTTTTCCTCTGCTGTTGGAACCTTACGAAGACTAGGTCTATATAGTATGAAGGTCCGGCCAATCTGCCCAACAACCACTGACCTCGTTGTTTCTTGCAATCTCAAAGCTACAACATCTAGTTCATCTGGACAAGTGTTGTGCACCTTCAACTGTAACACAAATCACAAAGAACGATAAAAATAACAATGCCATGCCATGCATTAATACCAAATATGTCAAAAGATGTGGATTTTCTTTAACAAACAGCTATTTAGAAAGGAACTAATCATATTACATTAAACCAATAGTCCACCAAGTTTCATGGACAGGGGAGTGTGGGAGCAGGGAGATGCACATGGGAAACATGTGGGAGCAGGGAGATGGACATGGGAGACATGTGGGAGCACCATCAAATTTTAGGGCAATTTGGGGGAGGGGGGCTTCAAGGTCCCTAGCATATGGGTCTCTGATAAAATCTCAAAAATAACAATTCATCCCATGCAAATTCAGCATTGTGCAATCCATTGGAAACACTACAATCTTGCCAATCCTAAAATCCTGATAATTAATAAGTCTACTGAATTCTAAATGGTATATGAAATTATACTTTCTCCATATGACATCTGATGAGGTTGGAGCCACTCAAACATCCTAAAGAAATTAATGGTAATGTTGAAGATTTCGGTAGAAGGAAGAAAGGTAAAGATAAAGGAGAATGTCAACATTTACTTTAGAAATTAATATTTCCATTAATTACCAAGGTGGCAAACTCCTCAAAACTCTATCCCCTATCTTCCTTCATCCTTAAAGAATTGTTGGACAAAAAATTGGAGGGGTGGACCGTGGGGGACACCCAAACATCTCCCTTTTGGGGAAACACATCCCCCGCACTAGGGAAATGTTTCCCCAAAAGGGGGATGTGGGGAAATGTTTCCACAGGAACCTTCAATTGCCTCTGGAGCATGGGAAACTTGGGGGCCATGCCCCTACCCTATGGGAGACATCCCTATGGAACACTGCATTAAATTGGTTTTAAAATATTTTTTCTTAAAATGAACTCTTTCATATCATTCTAAATAACTTCACACAGCAAGGGAATTGTTACTATTACCCACCAGATTGTGGATAACCCCAAAGGGAATATTGTTTTCATCATTTGATCCAGCTTTCCAGTCAACAGCCCCACTTTGATCCACAAATAGTCATTCTCAATTGCCTCTCAGCCACTCTCAAATCAATCATTTATTTCATCTAGCCATTTCACCCAATGAAGGTGGCTATTCAAATATGAGATATGCTAACCATTTTTGTATCAAGTGCTTTCATGCAATGGTTTGCAACATTCTAGTACAGATCACGGGTCAAATTAGATTGACCGCTTTTGACTGTATAATTATTCCCTTGCTTCACCTTGGTGGTTATCTCCTGCCTGTAGTCCAATGTAACCCTCCTTGAGGCCTTTCTTTCCACAGTCTAGGAGGGGTAGGAATAGAAGGCCTTGCTTGATGTTGTGTGTTCATGATAATCCATAATTACCACTTTCTGCCCGTTCCCTTCCTATCTCCCTTCTTCAGATTGATTGCTTACTGCTCCCATTCCTTGGTTTCCCCAATGTGCCATGTCTTTGAGTAAGGGCCCAAAAATTTGGCCCCAAGAGGTAAATGCAGATCAAAGAAAGATAGAAGCCTATATAGCCATAATGAAAGAAAATTTGAAAAAAGGCAAAATATGGCTGGGGCAATGTGTAAGTTCATAGACAAAAGCCTAACCTAGGCTCTACCCATCTCATTAGCCCTCACCCAGTTCCTAGTTTATCATGATCTACCTAAATAAAAGGAACTTTTGTATGTTCCAACCCTGATAAGAAATGAACCACTACATCTCAAGGGGATATTTAATGCATTTAGTAAAGCTGGAGACCCAAGCTATCCATGCAAAGAAAATAATATTATAGAAGAAAAAGATGCACCTGAGGAGTGGTAAAAATAGGCCAAGGAAAGAGGTAACTCAAGTCCCACGATTGCTCCCCCTTCACATCATTTGACTCAAAGATATTGGTTGCGTAGATGGTACGCCACAATAGGATCTTCCATGAAGTCAAACCCCAAATGTTAGAAAATTATATATTACGGAGCAATGGAACACATAAAATATTGCAGAAATATAAACATAGAAAACGCACAAAACAAGAGAGACACAGATATACGTGGTTCACCCAGTTTGGGCTACGTCCACCCCGAACAGCCAGTCCTTCCGTTCTATTATCCAACAAAATGAAGAGACACAACCTACAGCAAATCCGCTGTAATATCCTCTGTTTTCTCTCACAGTCTCACCTCTCTATTTCTCGCTCACAGAATACACATCTATCACACAGCCTCAAATACAATACCCTCATACAAAGAGAGGGGTTGCCTTCTAGGGCAAAAAACCCTAAACTAAACATAAGTTCTACCGTCAGATCATCCGCCTAATGAACGGCCCAGATTGACTAGAAATTACTATACTTTTACAAGGCAATTTTACAGTTGTTTTTAGCTTCGAGGGGAACCCCCCGCCAAGGGGGGGCTCCCAAAGGTTGCAGCCGCCCCCCCCTGGACCCCCCTTGCAGCGAATATTTCCGCCCCCATTTCGAACTGGGGTCCTATGTGGCGATACCTTTGAATATAGAAGATAATCAGGCTCCACACCCAACAATCTCCCACTTGGAGACTGATTGTAGCAACTCCATCGCTGCTCCATTTGCTGGACAATGACTCCTCTTTGGACCTGGCTGTTTCTCATCTTCATCGTCATCCTTGAAGACCAACTGAAACTGAGCATATTCTCAGTTTCTCCCTGGTTATAACTTTTGTTAGCATGTCTGTAGGATTCTGGCTAGTGTGTATCTTTTCCAGCTTCAACTCTCCATCTTCCAACACTGATCGTATGAAATGGTACTTGAGCTGTATGTGTTTAGTCCTGGAATGAAATGTTGAGTTCTTTGCAAGATGAATGGCACTTTGGCTATCACTGTATAACGTGCCCATATCATGCTCCTTACCCAATTCACCCATAAACCTTTGTAACCAAATCATTTCTTTACTAGCCTTTGTAGCAGCAACATACTCTGCTTCTGTTGTTGAAAGTGCAACAACACTTTGGATTTTTGAAACCCAACTGACAGTTGTTCCTCCAACAGTAAATACATATCCTGTAGTGCTCCTCCTGTTATCTCTGTCACCTACCATATCTGCATCAACATATCCTTGTAGGGAGATGTTTGAACCACCAAAGCATAATGCTTGATTTGTGGTACCTTTCAAATATCTGAGAATCCATTTCACTGCCATCCAATGTTCCTTTCCTGGATTGTTCATGTACCTGCTTACAACTCCCACTGCATGTGCAATATCAGGCCTTGTGCAAACCATTGCATACATTAAGCTTCCAACTGTTGATGCATATGGAACTTTAGACATATAATCCATGTCTTCTTGGGTCTTTGGGCACATTTCCTTGCTAAGTTTGAAATGGCTAGCAAAAGGTGTACTAAATGGTTTTGCATTGTGCATGTTAAATCTTTTCAACACCTTTTGTATGTACTCATTCTGAGACAATGTTAATTTACGATTTTTCCTGTCTCTAGTTATTCTCGTACCAAGGATTTGTTTTGCAGCTCCCAAATCCTTCATTGCAAATGAATTTGCCAATTTTCTTTTGAGCACATTTATTTCCTGCATGTTAGATCCTGCAACAAGCATGTCATCTACATACAATAACAATATAATGTAGCTGCCATCATTTTGCTTTTTCAAATAAACACAATGATCAGAGTGACATCTAGTATAACCTTGTTTAGACATAAACTTGTCAAATTTTAGATACCACTGCCTTGGAGCCTGTTTTAAGCCATACAAGCTCTTCTTCAACTTGCACACTAGTTTCTCCTTCCCTTTCACCTCATATCCTTGTGGCTGCTGCATATATATCTCTTCCTTCAAATCCCCATGGAGAAAGGCTGTCTTTACATCTAACTGCTCAAGATGCAAATCTTCAGCTGCTACAAGACTTAAAATAGTTCTGATTGAAGTCATTTTAACAACAGGAGAAAATATTTCATCAAAATCAATACCTTTCTTCTGTGCAAACCCCTTCACCAAAAGTCTAGCTTTATACCTCTGTTTTCCTCCATCTTCTTCCTTCAGCCTGTAAACCCATTTATTCTTCAATGTAGTTTTTCCTACAGGCAACCTGACTAAATCCCAAGTCTGGTTATGCATTAAGGAGTCCATCTCTTCTTCCATGGCTACCTCCCACTTCTTCCTGCTTTCAACCTGCATTGCTTCTTCATAACATTCGAGTTCACCGGAATCAGTCAACAATAAATAATATAATGAAGGAGAGTATCGTTCAGGGGGTCTACTTATCCTGGTAGATCTTCTAACACCACTTTCAGGTGTTTGGGGTGCCTGTTGTTGTTGTGGTGGTTGTTGTTGTTGTGGTTGTTGATTATTATTATTTTCAAGCACCTTTACTTTTTCAGCGATTTCATCAAGAACTGCGTATTCCTTGTTTTCCTTTTCTTGTTTCTTTTCCTGCAACTGATTCTTATACAAGACCTTTTCATTGAATATTACATCTCTGCTCCTAATGATTTTGTGATTTTCGTAATCATATAAGCGATAACCAAAATCATTAACACCATATCCAATAAAGGTACATTTCTTTGACTTTGCCTCAAGCTTTGTTCTATTTTCTTTATCAATATGGACAAAGGCCTCACAACCAAAAGGCTTTAAAATAGGGTAGTTTACCTTTTTACCTGTCCATGCTTCCTCTGGAACACCACCATCCAAGGAACTTGAAGGCCCTCTGTTTATTAGATAAACAGCAGTATCTACAGCATCTGCCCAAAACTGTAAAGTCAATCCTGCATGCAATCTCATGCACCTTGCACGCTCCATGATTGTTCTGTTCATCCTTTCTGACACACCATTTTCTTGTGGTGTTCTTGGAACTGTCTTCTCTCTGTGAATTCCATGCTTTGAACAGTACCTATCAAACTCTTTGCTACAATATTCACCTCCATTGTCTGATCTAAGACACTTTAATTTCTTTCCTGTCTCAATCTCAACCAAAGCTTTCCATTTCTTGAATGTATCAAATACATCAGATTTATTCTTAATACAATAAATCCAAGTTTTTCTAGTTGCATCATCAATAAAAGTAACATAATAACGAGAGCCACTGAGAGATGATACCTGAGCAGGTCCCCATACATCTGTATGCACAAGCTCTAATTTTTCATTCTTCTTTCCTTTCCCAACTCTGAGAAATCTGACTCTATTCTGTTTTCCATAAATGCAATTCTCACAGAAGTCCAAATCAACATTCTTCAAACCTGGCAACAAATTCCTTGAGTGAAGAATCTTCATCCCCTTTTCACTCATGTGTCCGAGCCTATGATGCCATAATGTTGCATCTGCTCCTTTGGAAGTTAAAGCATTAACAGAGTTAGAAATACCATTGCATAAATACAATGTACCAACCTTTTCGCCTTTTGCTATTACCAGGGCTCCTTTGGTGACCTTCCAAGCTTTATCTGTGAAAGTTGTCACACAACCTTCCCCGCCTAACTGCCCTGTTGAAATCAGATTTTTCTTTAGATCTGGAACATGCCTTACCTCCTTTAATAGCCATTGGTTTCCATTCTGCTGTTTTACAAGAACCTTACCCATTCCAACGATTTTACAGGGTTTATCATCACCCAGACGAACTTGTCCAAAATCTCCTTGAACATAGTCATGAAAGTATTTCTTATCAGGTGTGGCATGGAATGAAGCCCCTGAATCTACCACCCAGGAATCAGTAATATTTTCGAAAGAAAGAATCAAAGCATCTTGTAACACCTCACCTGTCACATTTGCTTCATGATTGTTTTCTTGTTGTGCATCTCCTTCTTTTCCCTTCCGAGATCTACAGTCTTTCTTTAGGTGTCCTTTCTTTCCACATTTCCAGCACACTATCCCCGATCTGGACTTGGATCTGCCTTTCCTTGATTTACTGCGATATCCTGAGCTCTTTCCTCTTTCCATTTTTCTTCCTCTAGACTCTGCACTCAAAGCATTTCCCGATGTCTCACCGGAGCTTTTCCGTCGCATTTCCTCGCTAAGGATAGCACCGACAACATCATCAAACTTTAAAGTACTAGATCCAGAAACGGAGTTACTAATGGCCATTACCAAACCATTCCAACTTTCTGGTAATGAGCACAAGAATAACAGAGCTCTAACTTCATCATCAAAGTTTACCCCTACAGAACTTAACTGACTTGTAACTGTATTAAAATCATTTAAATGGTCTGCAACAGATCCACCTTCCGACATCTTCATATTAAATAACCGTTTCATAAGAAATACCATGTTTGAGGCCGAGGGTTTTTCATATAGTTTCGACAGCGTCTGAATCAAACCCTCTGTCATGGTTTCCTTCGAAATGTTGAAGGTGACTGACGCAGCAAGGCACAACCGTATTGTTCCGAGTGCCTTTCTATCGAGAAGATTCCATTCTTCGTCTGTCATACCCGTCGGCATATTTGATTTTCCACCCAATGGTAGGTATAGATCTTTCTGATACAGATAATCTTCCATCTGCATCTTCCACAGCAAGAAGTTTTTGCTGTTAAATTTCTCGACCCTAAACTTACCATCTTCCGCCATTGCTCCCACTCGAACCAGGAACCCTTCTTTCATGTGAGTTTATCAGCCAAATAGACCTTCGGCTCTGATACCAGTTGTTAGAAAATTATATATTACGGAGCAATGGAACACATAAAATATTGCAGAAATATAAACACAGAAAACGCACAAAACAAGAGAGACACAGATATACGTGGTTCACCCAGTTTGGGCTACGTCCACCCCGAACAGCCAGTCCTTCCTTTCTATTATCCAGCAAAATGAAGAGACGCAACCTACAGCAAATCCGCTGTAAAATCCTCTATTTTCTCTCACAGTCTCACCTCTCTGTTTCTCGCTCACAGAATACACATCTATCACACAGCCTCAAATACAATACCCTCATACAAAGAGAGGGGTTGCCTTTTAGGGCAAAAAACCCTAAACTAAACATAAGTTCTACCGTTAGATCATCCGCCTAATGAACAGCCCAGATTGACTAGAAATTACTATACTTTTACAAGGCAATTTTACAGCTGTTTTTAGCTTCGGGGGCGCTGCCCCCGAAACCCCCCGCCAGGGGGGGCTCCCAAAGGTCGCAGTCGCCCCCCCCCTGGACCCCCCCTGCAGCAAATATTTTACGGGCGGCGTTGCCGCCCCCATTTCGAACTGGGGTCCTATGTGGCGATACCTTTGAATATAGAAGATAATCAAGCTCCACACCCAACACCAAACCTTTTCACTCTTCCATTTACACCTTCCAATTGATGGGCCAGCCTAGGAATTGTTCCTCCCTTCAAGGTTGGAAGCACCTAATAGGGCCCATTGATAACCCTCCATACTTAAGTGGGGTAACTTGTTTACAAGTCATAAGATAGATGTTTGAAGATGAGGCTTGTGTCATGTACTTTAGTGCCTTGTTCCATTAAATATGGCCCACTCTAATACATTTATGGTTTGAGGTACCTTTGATGATGATCTCACTTGATTCCATGAATTGTGTTAGGTGTTTTCTCCAAGTTTCATTGGCCATCCCTTGAGGGATCTTAGCATGCTTCTTAAGCACATCGAATAGGACATCTAGCCCACGTGACTCAACCATAGCACTTCCATGCATGTCATTGCACACTTTTTGAGGAACATTGGGCAATGTGATGATTCAGCAGCATAAAGTCTGTCATCCTCTTCCTCCAACACCTTGGACTTTGAGCTTTAATTTGGGACGTTGCTTCCACAATGATTGTACCCCATGCTGACTTTGGAGGGAACTTTTACACCTTATGGATTGAGGATGTTTCCTTTGGAGCTATGACATCATCATTCTAGAGTTGTGACATGTGACGTATGCACCCGTTTTGCATAATGTCATGGAAAGGATGGACCACTTGATGCTAATGGTGGTTTCTTGATGATGGAGCACCTTATTTGGACCATGAAAATGACTTGATGATGATTAGCACATATGGAGGTGCCCCTTGCACCTTTTCATGAGAGAGATTCATTTGGGGTATGTTGAGAAAATAATTGTTATTGATGTCAAAGGATGTCCAGCTAAAGAGAAGCATAACATAGGCTTAAAGATCACTTTAATCCCTTTCCAACGAGGTATAGCATGCCCCCTAACTCCTCTCCATTGAGGAGAAATGAAATTTTTAAGACAAAAAACCACTTATCTTTCCCCCAGTCTAGTCAGCCTTGCTTGAGGACAAGTAAGCCTTGTTTTGGGTGACCCAACCAGTATAAATACATGAGTCTTCTCCTCCATTCGGCCATCAACTCACTCAAGCAATAAGACAAGCAATTCAGACATGTGGAAGAGAGTGAAAAGGTTCATATCTCATGAACCTAGAAGTAGATTGAAGGAGCAAATTCTTGGTTTTTATTTTTGCTCTTGGGTAAGGGTTATTGGGGGTTTTTGGATGAGATTTTAGTGCAGAACTTGGACTATCATTGGAGTAGATTTTGACCTCCTTGTAGCACAGATTTCGGCCTCCTTTGTAGTGAAAGAGTTCAGCCTTTTTAGCATGGATTTCAATCTACATTTGTGAGCAAACCTGCAACTGAACTCAGCTTGTGGAAGGAGCAGACCTCGGCCTGTGGAAGGAGAAAACCTTGGCCTAGACTTGGCCCGTGGAAGGAGCACAGTTTTGCCTCAAATTCAGCCAGTGCTAAGAAGCAGCCTTTGGTTTAGTTTGCCTCATATGTGGCCTATGATAAGGAGCAGAACTCAGCCTTGTGAGTGATCATCCTTTAAGTCAAGTTTAAAGAACAGTCCTTGAAGATTTTTGAAGCCTCTTCGGAACAGTCCTTGAAGATTTTTGAAGCCTCTTCGGAACAGTCCTTGAAGAGTTTATTGGAGCAGCGTTTATAAGATACTTTTGAAGATATCATGGGATCACTTTGGACCAGCCCATTGAAGGCATCTTGGAGCAGCCTTGAAGCCACTTTGGAGCAGTTCTTGAAGCAGAACTCTGGAACTATCTTGGTCAAATTTAATCAGTATTTTGAAGTCTAATTGAAGTATTTGTAAAGGTTGAAGCCTAAGAGGATTGGTGTTCTCATTCACGGTTGGAGCCTTGTAGAATTGAAGTATTTGTAAACGTTAGAGCCAAATTTGAGGATTGGTGTCCTCATCATTTGAACAATATTTATATAAGTTATTTTAATTTTACTTCTTGTGTTCTAGCATAACTTGTGCTTCTAATTAAGAAAAATCTTAACTAGCTAATAAACAATTGAAATAAATATTGATTCACCCCGCTCTCAGTGTTTCCAACAATTGGTATTAGAGCCAACTTCTTCAAGATCAGCCTAACAACTAGAAGAAGGATATTTTGAACTACAATGGCCAGCAAGGAAGCACTTAAGGCTCCCCACTTTGATGGAACAAATTTTACATTTTGGAAAATCGGGATGAAATACTATCTGATGTCTCTTGGTGTTGAAGTGTGGCAATCAATTATAGATGGATAAAAAATTCCATTTCCTCTACCAACAAACCCAGACAGAAAGAAGGCGTATGCAGCAAATTCCAAGGCTTTGAATTCTATAACAACTTACAAGTGGTTTGTTAGACTCAGAATTCACCAAAGTTATGAATTGTGAATAGGAAAAAGAAATGTGGGACAAGCTTATCCGTATCTATGAAGGAGATGGCAAGATCACAAAGGCAAAGGTTCAAACTTTTAGAAGGTAGTTTGAAAGTCTCAGGATGGATGATGAAGAAGATATTGCTACTTCCTCTGAGCAGATGAAGTAGTTAACTCTCTCGAAGGGATAGGTGAAGATGTCAAGGGAAAGATGATTGTCCAAAAAGTGTGATCTCTTCCAGATCATTTTGATGCTAATGTTTGTGCCATAGAAGAACTATAAGATTTGGATTATTTATCAATGGATGAACTTCATGGAATCCTCACAGCATATGAGATGAGGTCAAGAAATTCAACTCACAAGGAAGTTGCATTCAAGGCATCAAAGACATCGAGAAAAGGGAAGAACTGTGATTGCACCAACAATGATTTTGATACTGAAATGGCACAATCTGTCGGGAAGCTGAAGAAAGGATCCAAACTCAAAGGCAAGTTACCTCCCATTTATTTTAGATGTGGTAAAATAAGAAATTATGTGAAGAGTCTTTTCAAAGATGACAGTGATGATGAAGATGAACCCAAGAAAAAAACATTCAAAAAGGGAGGCTCAAGAAAAAAGAATTTCTTCTCCAAGGAAGACAACGATAACTCTAATGAAGAAGAATATGATGGAAGCAGAGAAATATTGTTCATTGCCTTCACAAATGAAATAGATAATCTAGAAGAAGAAGAAGGAAGTATGGATGAACTATTGATCAGTGCCTTAGAAGAAAATGATAGACTCAGGAAAAAGAATGGAAAGTTATCTCAGGAAATCATCTCTCTCAAAACCAAGAAAGAAGAAGCCTTGAGCAATAAACTAAAGAAAAAGGAAGAAATTTGTGAAAAATTGGAAGTTGAAATAGTATCTCTAAAAAGGGAGTTGGACAAAGCCAACAATAATTTGAAGAGTTCCCAAACCTTGGATGTTATTCTCAGCTCCCAAAGGCCACCACATGACAAAACTGGACTTGGCTATAAAGGAGAATCCTCTAATTCAAAGGAAGACACCAGTGTTCATCATGAAGAAAAACCTAGAAGTTTTGTTGATTTTCTTAAAGGAGCTCATCACAATAATGTTGCACAAAACAAAGTTCAACCATGCATTGAGAAGCGGTCCCTCCCCAAAAGGAATATCTCATCAAGACAAACTTATACTAACAGGTATCAAACTATTTTTCTTGGTCACTATTTCTTTTGTAAAAATTTTGGTCATCAAGCAAAACATTGCAAGGCATATAGAGCTAATCACCAAAATAAGATTGTTGATATTAAGAGGCAAGACCAAATCAGAACTTATAATTCATTTGCTCCTCTTTCAAAGTATAGTCTAGAATGTTACAAATGCAACAATCTAGGCCCTGAAGCACAAAATTGCCCATTAAAACCTAGAGAAAAATCTGGAAAAGAAAGACTGAAGAACCTACTCCTGAGAAATGTGGTCTAGTTATGTGTCCTCAGAATAAGGAAAGTCAATGGTTTGTAGATAATGGATGTTCTAGACACATGACAGGTGACAAGAATTTCATCTCATTGAGAAAAGAAAAGGATGGAAATGTGACCTTCAGAGATAATGAATCTACTAAAATTGTTGGAATAGGCATAGTGAATCTCAACAATGGCAAGGGCAAAGCTCAGAATGTGCTATATGTTGAAGGTCTTAAGCACAATCTTTTAAGCTTTAGCCAAATGCGTGATTAGGGATATGATCTCACTTTTTCATTCCAAAGACTGTGAGATAAGAAGATCATCTTCATGAAGTCTCATAGGAAAAGGGGTAAGAATAGCAGAATGTATACACTCTCAGTGAAATACAAGAAGAAAGATGTTACGAGTCAATCAAATGAAAGTTGCCTATGGCACAAACATTTGGGACATCTAAGCTTTGATAATTTGGTGAAGATCAGCAAAACTCAAATGAAAGTTGCCTATGGCACAAACATTTGGGACACCTAAGCTTTGATAATTTGGTGAAGATCAGCAAAACTCAAACAGTAAGAGATATCCCCAAAATCTCAAAACCAGCAAATGTTATTTGTATACCATGTCAACATGGAAAGCAAACTAGGACCAGCTTCAAATCAAAGGAATGTTCAACATTGATGCCTTTGGAAATTGTTCATACAAATATGTGCAGTCCAACCAAAACTCTAGCACTACAAGGAGAGAGGTACTTTGTGTTATTTATAGATGATTATACTAGAATGATTTGAGTATATTTTCTTAAATACAGATCAGAAGCACTAAATTGTTTTAAAATTTTCAAGGAAGCAGTTGAAAATGAAAGTGAGTTGTGTCGATTTGGGGTAGCATCAGATGTGCTCTAGCCACGAAAATTGGTGGAGAGGCTAAAGTACATGAAATCTCCAATACCCAGAAATGGTTTGGGCAAATTCTAAACAGTTTGGGAGATATTAAAATAATAAATATTTTTAATGGAGTCCCTAAGTCTAAACTTAGGGAAAATAAAATATTAATGTGAATTAATATAAAACTGTGTTAGAAGGGTCCAAAAGTCATGGATCAAGCCAGAGTTAATCTTAGCCATTGATTAGGGACTTAATCTTGGCCGTTGAACTGTCAACAACAAAAGTATAAGAGGAGGCTTTAGGGTCACTTGGAAAATACACCAAGTTGATCAAGATTTCGATTTTCTGAGGTAGGGTTTGCTAAGAAAATCGAAAGAGTGATTAGAGTTGGAGCTGAGGGATAGTGAATACAGAAGCAGAGAGGCAGAGAGGGTGTTGGGAGAATCAACGAAGAATCCGGGAGAGAAGGACACAGAGCCAGCCAAAGGCCACGTAGAGCCAGCTAGGGCCCACGCAGAGGCAGCCAGGAGCCGCACAGTGCCTCAGAGAGCCAGCGTGGGTGACGCAGAGGCTCTAGAGGCTGATGCGGTGCCTCCATAGGTTGACGCAGGGGTTATTGGGCTGACACTGGACTGAAGTTGGGCCAGGAAGGGCTAACGCAATCCCTAGAGGCAGACGTTGGGGTTTTCGTGGGGCAAATTGAATCTGGGAGCTGTCGGAGTGTTTATCGGGGTTTCAGCCAGAACATCTATCTCCGACTGAGAGGTACTACTGCCGAGATGATTCTCTGTTGGGTGAGCCGGTTTTGGCACCCAGATTGTCTTCTGAAAAAGCTTAATAATTAAAACCCTCAAATAGCTGCATCGGTTTTCCCGCATTGGGTTTTTCTAGGGACATTGGTCCAAAACCAATGTTGTCACTTGTGTGTTTGTTTTGTTTCCTTCAATTGATGATCTGTAATGTGTTGAGCATGTACTTGTATTTATTTTCAATATTTACATAGTAAATAACTTGTTAATTAATCACAACAAGTAGGCAGAAATAAATCAGAAAAGTACATGAAGGGTTTCTAACAGTGAGACTTAGAAATTCTAACATGGTATCAGAGCGTGGTTGCAGATCACAAGAGAACTAAGGACATCAGCCGAGCAGAGCAACAGCAGTAGAAAACAGTTGTCCCAAGTGACAGAAGTTGTTCCTAGCAAAGAAGCAGCAAGGAAGGGGTGACACAGTGCCTGTGTCATCAAGTTTGAGCCGGGAAGAGAATCAGCGCAGTGGCAGAGAGGAGCAGACTCGACCTACTCAGTGCCCGGTCATCTTTCTCAGTCAGGAAGGATTGACGCCGTGGCCAAGAGGTGTGAATTTTGTTGGTGCCGGGATTGCGCAGAGCCTAGAAGCTCTAACCTTCAGTTTGTTGGGGCTTAGGAGGCTGAGGGTAAGTTGCAGAGTGAAGCTGGTGGGGTACTGTAGTCAGAATAGTACCTAACAGGGCAAGACCAAGGAAGAGGGACTTGCTATTGAGGATTTCTAGCCAAGAAATTCGGATTAGTGGTGCAGCTGCACTAAGGATCGGAGTGGGGGCATCTCGACATTGGCAGAGAGGTTTCCAGGAGGGAAATCGGGGCTCAGAGGGAGTCACACCGAGAACTTCCAGAAGGGAAGTAGAGGAGCAGCGAGATGGCGGTAAACGGGGCAAGAGACCAGGACAGACTGGACAAAGCCTCAAACTTCGTAGTCTAGAAGCCCAGAATCTTATCCATTCTAGACAGGAACCGTCTCAAGCAATTCGCCTTGAGGACAATAGTGGTCCCAGTTGACCTAGCTGATAACAATAAGTACGAAGATGCAATGGCGAGGGCCAAGAGCATCATCCTTGACGGGGTCAAGGACCATGTCGTACCACATATTGTCGAAAAGGACACAACAAATGAGATGTGGGAGGCCCTAAAGAAATTGTACCAGCATACTTTTGTGCAAAGAAGGATGCTACGAGAAAATCAGATGCGGTCGTACCAGATGCAGAAGGGAGAACAGATCGACAACTTCCTCGGTTGATTGAAGGAGATCCAGGATTAGCTGACTTCCATAGGGGCAACGCCAGATCAAGAATTGATGGTGAGAACAGCCCTGAACGTAGTCTCAGAATTAGTCCTGATGATGGACCCTCTTTGGGGTTTGAAACGTCGACAGAATGAACACAAAACTGTGGATAATCCGGATCATGCCACTGCAAAAAACTTCCACAGAAGCCTAAAATCTAACAAGACTGGGAGGTGTTTGTCCAGAGCATACTAGGCAGGGCGACCCTTCCAGATTGGGAAGAAATGTGGGCGGCTCTTCGCCAAGAAGAGATCAGAAGGCTAAGCAAGGCGGGAAGCAGCGGCAAGGGGATCAGAATCAAAGAGGAGGAAGAGGAGGATGTTGCCCTAGCATCTGAGGGAAAGCATGAGAAACAGAAAAAGAAGGACCTCTCCAAGGTCAAATGCTTCAACTGTGGGGAACTGGGTCACTATGCGAGCCAGTGTCCGAGAAAGAAGAGCAAGGGAGAGGCTTCCGAGACCAAAGCTGTGCCAACAAGGTCAGAGAAGGAATTGGAGACAGATGATGACTGTGCCATGAGTGCTCACACGCCACTTCAACAGAAGTGGGGAAACATTGAGTTGTAGTCAGACAGACTACAGGCAATGAGGGGCGGGATCCTTGAGGTACCCTACCTCTTGGATTATACCTTGCTACGAGAGCACCGAAGAGTAGCAGGACTGACGGATGTCAGTAGAGACGGATGTGGATGGAGCGACAAGGGGAGCTACAGTGCAGGAGTCCCAGGATAGCATGAGGCAGCAGTGCGAGATGCACAAAGTTGTTGCAGCACCGCAGAGGTCAGAGAGGGAGCACTTGTTAGTGACAGAGGGAGCTTCAGCATCGGGAGTGTTTCCTAGCCTGATGAAGATGTCAAAGTTGGGAGATCAATTACTTACTTCTCAATAACTGAGTTGCAGTGCAGCAGTTAGCAGTGGCAGTGCTATGGGTAGCACGATGCAACATGATGAGAGGGGTTGCAATGCAGATGCAGCAATGGCAGTGACAGGGCCATGGGCAACAACACGGATGCAGAGGGAGCTGCCATACAGATGTAGTAGTGGCAGTGGAAGGGCCATGAGTAGCAATACATGATGCAACGGTGCAGAGGATGTTGGGCAGCAGGCCTAGCATCAGCACAGGGACCGATGTCGGATGATCAAGGTGATGCTCAGTGAGGAGTATTACTAGAGCACAGTCCTCGCTAAGAGGGAATGCTGATTTTGGGTAGCATCGGATGTGCTCTAGCCACGAAAATTGGTGGAGGCTAAAGCACATGAGATCTCCAATACCCAGAAATGGTTTGGGCAGATTCTAAACAGTTTGGGAGATATTAAAATAATTAATATTTTTAATGGAGTCCCTAAGTCTAAACTTAAGGAAAATAAAATATTAATGTGAATTAATATAAAGCTGTGTTAGAAGGGTCCAAAAGTCATGGATCAAGCCAGAGTTAATCTTAGCCGTTGATTAGGGACTTAATCTCGGTCGTTGAATTGTCAACAAGAAAAGTATAAGAGGAGGCTTGAGAGTCACTTGGAGAATACACCAAGTTGATCAAGATTTCGATTTTCTGGGGCAGGGTTTGTTGAGGAAATCAAAAGAGTGATCAGAGTTGCAGCTGAGGGGCAGTGAATACAGAAGCAGAGAGGCAGAGAGGGTGTTGGTAGAATCAGCGCAGACGCTGGGAGAGGGACGCAAAGCCAGCCAGAGGCCACGCAGAGGCAGACAAGAGCTGCGCAGTGCCTCAGAGAGCCAGCGTGGGTGACGCAGAGGCTCTAGAGGCTAACGCAGTGCCTCCAGAGGTTGACGCAAGGGTTATTGGGCTAACGTTGGGCCAAGAAGGGCTAACGCAATCCCTAGAGGCAGACGCTGGGGTTTTCGTGGGGCAGATTGAAGCTGGGAGTTGTCGGAGTGTTTATCCGGGGTTTCAGTCGGAACATTTCTCTCCCACTGAGAGGTAATACTACCGAGATTATTCTCTGTTGGGTGAGCCGGTTTTGGCACCCAAATTGTATTTTGAAACTACTTAATAATTAAAACCCTCAGAACGTTGAACCATTTTCCCACATTAGGTTTTTCCGGGGACATTGGTCCAAAAACAACAGTGTCACTTGTGTGCTTGTTTTGTTTCCTTCAGTTGATGATCTGTAATGTGTTGAGCATGTACTTGTATTTATTTTCAGTGTTTACATAGTAAATAACTTGCTAATTAATCAGTACAAGTAGGCAGAAATAAATCAGAAAAGTACATGAAGGGTTTCTAACAGTTAGACTTAGAAATTCCAACAAGTTGAAGATCAAATGCTTAAGATCAGATAGAGGTGGAGAATTTACTTCAAGAGAATTCAATGAATTTGATGAATAACATGGAACCAACAGGCAACTTTTGTTGAAATTTCTAAGTCCATATATTAGAAATTTTATCTGTATTCTTCTGGTTTATCTCTCCTACTAGTTAATTTCAAACAAGTTATTTAAACATATAAACATTGAAACAAACACAATACAGTCTCAACCATCTACAGATCAACAGATGAAAGAAATAGCAAACACACAAATGACACCGTTATTTTTGGACACTCGTCCCCAAAAAAACCCAATGCGAGAAAATCAATGTAGCGATTCTGAGGGTTTATTTTATTATGCAGTCTATCCTTGAGTTCAATTGGGTGCCAAACTAGCTCACCCATTAGAGAAAAATAACCATCAGTTATACCTTTCTATTCGGAAGTAGATATTCAAAAACTCTGCCCCACGAAACCCTCTCCAGCACAACTGAAGCACTACGTCAGCCCTCCTGGCCTTTATGTCAACCTCAAAACCCTCTACGTCAGCCCTCTGAGGCACAGTGCAACCTCTACGGCCCTCTACATCACTCTTGTTGCCCTCTGCGTGGATGGAGCAGGCCCTTCTGGCTCTGCGTTGTCTCTGTTGGGCTCTGTGTGGCCTGCTCTGGGTTTTGCATCTGCCTCTCTGCCTCTGCACTAGTCTCTCGGCACTATCTCTGCCTCTTTGTCCAGTACTCACTGCCCCTCATTGCAAACTAATCACTAATTCACTTTACTAAGCAACCCCGCTCTAGTAAATCGAATGAGTGATCACTTTGGTGTATTCTCCAACTGACCCTCAAGCCTCCTCTTATACTTTTCGTGTTGGTCCTTCAACAACCGAGATTAAATCTCTAATAAACAGCTAAGATTAGATTTGGCTTGATCCATGTCCTTTAGAACCTTCGAACCCTATTTTATATTAATACCCATTAATATTTTATATTTCCTAAGTTTAGACTTAGGAATTCCATTAAAAATATTAATTATTTTAATATCTCCTAAACTGAGTAGAATCTGCCCAAACCATTTCTGGGTCTTGGAGATCTCATGTGCTTTAGCCTCTCCACAAATTTTCATGGCTAGAGCACATCCGATGCTACCACAAATCAACACTCCCTCTTAACGAGGACTCTGCTCTAGTAATACTCCACACTAAGCATTACCTTGATTATACGACACCGGTACCTGTGCTGATGCTAGGCCTCCTTGCCCAACATCGTCTACACTATTGCATCCTGTATTGCTACCTATGGCTCTGCCACTGCCATTGCTACATCCGTACGGCAGCTCCCTCTGCATCCGTGTTGCTGCTGGTCCTTTCTCCCAACACTGCATCTGCACTGCAACCCCCTCTCATCATGTTGCATCGTGCTACTGCTACTGTTATTGCACTGCAACTCAGTTATTCAGAAGTAAGTAATTGATCCACCCAACTACTGACATCCCTGTTAGGCTAGAAACACTCCCGATGTTGAAGCTCTCTCTGCCGCTAACAAGTGCTCCCTCTACTGCCTCTGCGTTGCTCCAACAATTCCCTGCCTCTTGCACCGCCGCAAACCTCTCTATGACATCCTGCACTATTGCAACACTATACATGCCTCTCGCACTGTTGCAGCGTGCTAGCCTTGCGCTACCCAGGGACTCCTGCATTGTTGCACTCTGCCGCTTCATCCGCATCTATTTCTACCAACATCCACCAGTCCTACTAACTCACCTCGAGGCTCCCATAGCAAGGTATGATCCAAGAGTTTGGGTACCTCAAGGATCCTGCCCCTCATCATTTGTAGTCTTCCTGACTACAGATTAATGTCTCCCCACCTCTTCTCTAGAGGTAAATGAGCACTCATGGCACAATCGTCATCCTCCTCTACCTCCTTCTCCGCCTTCGCTGGCGCTACCTTGGAGTCAGATGCCTCTCCCTTGTTCTTCTTCCTCGTACACGGTTCGCATAATGACCTAGTTCCCCACAGTTAAAGCACTTGACCTTGGAGAGGTCCTTTTTCTTTCTCTTCTCCTACTTCCCCGCAGATGCCAGAGCTGCATCCTCTTCCTCTTCCTTCTTGATCTGAACTCCTTTACTGCTACTGTTGATTTGGGGTAGCATCGGATTTGCTCTAGCCATGAAAATTGGTGGAGAGGCTAAAGCACATGACACCTCCAAAATCCTACAATCGTTTTGGAAAAATCCATCCGGATGAAGAGTTATTAAAAAAATTAATATTTTAATGAGTTCCTAAGTTTAGACTTAGGGAAATAAAAATATTAATGGGTATTAATAAAGATAAGGATGAGAAGCTTCCAAAAGATAAGGATCAAGTCTATTTTAATCTTAGTTGTTGATTAGGGACTTAATCTCGACCGTTGATTCATCAATAGGAAAAGTATAAGAGGGAACTTAAGGGTCAATTGGAGACACACTAAGGGAGATTAGTCAGTTTGATTTGTAGAGTGAGGTTTGTTGAGAAATTCAAACTAGAAGACTGGATTGCAGCAAGAGGTAGCAAGTATGAAACAAAGAGGCAGGATCAGTACCAAAAGATCAGCGCAGAGATCAGAGAAGCAAACGTAGAGCCTCTCAGGTAGATGCAGAGGCAACAGGACTGCGCAGTCACTAAAGGGCCTGTGTGGGTGACACAGAGAGGCCCAGTGCTGACGAAAAGAGACAAGAACTGATGCAGAGGGTCTAGCAGCTGCGCAGAGGCCAGCAAGTCTGAAGTTGAGTCTAAGGGAGGTGTTGGAGAATGTATCTTTGTTGGGTGAGCCTATTTGGCACCCAGTTGTATTCATGAAAAGTTGATTAATAAAATCCTCCTCTGCTGCACCAGTTTTACCGCGTTGGGTTTTTCCAGGGACTTTTGTCCAAAAATAACTGTGTTGACGTGTTTGATTTTTTTTGTGCAGGTTTTGTTTTTGTTCTATGGTGTGATATCTACATTAGAATTTATTTTATTATTTACTTAAGAAATTTCGTAAATACCTTATTGAAGAATAAGTAGGAAAAATAAATCAGTTGTTGCATTAATAGAATTTTCACAGCTACTACCCATCTTGGACAGTCGTCTAATCTCTTCTTGGCGAAGGGCCTCCCACAATTCTTACTAATTTGGAAGATTCGCTCTGGACGAATGTCTCCCACTCCTCGGAGACTGCGTTTAGAGCGGTCCTCACCATCAACTCCTGATCCGACGTGGCCCCTATGGAAGTCAGTTGGTCCCGAATCTCCTTCAATCTACCGAGGAAGTGATCTATTTGCTCCCCCTTCTACAGCTGGTATGACCGCAGCTGATTCTCAAGTAACATCTTCCTCTGCACGGAAGTGTGCTCATACAACTTCTTCAAAGCGTCCCACATTTCCTTTGTCGTTTCCTTCTCGGCAATATGCTGGACCACATGATCCTTGACCCCATCAAGGATAACGCATTTCGCCTTGGCCATTACTTCCTCGTACTTTTCATTCTTAGTTGGGTCAACTGGGATAGCCACTGTTCTCAAGGCGAAGGCCTTGATGCGATGTCTATCTAGAATGGACAGGATCATGGCCTTCCAGACCACAAATTTGGACACTTCGTCCAGCCTGTCCTAATCCCTCAGCCCATTTATGGCCATCTCTCTACTCTTCCCTTCGACTCCTCCAAGTCTCTCTACTTCGTTCTGGAAATTCTCTCTTCGACTCTTGCTCAGTCTCTCTACTTCTCCCCTGGAAGTTCTCTACTAGACTCCCTCTGAGTCTCAATTTCCCTTCTGGAAATCCTCCTGCTAATCGTCAAGTCGCACCTCTCCGATCTTCTGTGCACCTGCAACACTGATACGGATTCCTTGGCTAGAAATATGCCTCGGTAGCAACTCCCTCTACCTTGGTTTTGCCCTGTTAGGTACTGTTTTGCCCATAATACCCCACCAACTTCACTCCTCGCAAACTACACACAGCTTCCTAAACCCCAGCAACCGAAGGACTGAGCTTCTAGGCTCTACGAAATCCTGGCACTCGCTGAAATGCTCCCCCAGCCAACTGCGTCAACACTCCTAGTCTCTTCGTGGCTCTGCGTGAGCCTTTTTTGCCCACTTCAGCCTCTATGCTGGCCTCTCTCTAGCCCGCACTGATGACACAGTCCCTCCATGTCAACCCTTCTCTGCTACTTTCTTTTAGAAACAACTTCTGTCACTCGAGACAGTTGTTTCTACTGCAAATGCTCTGCTTCAACTGGTGCCTTCAACTCTCCTGTGATCTGCAACCACGCTCTGATACCATGTTGAAATTTCTAAGTCTATCAGTTACAAATTTTATATGTATTCTTCTAGTTTATCTCTCCTTCTTGTTAATTACAAACAAGTTATTCAAATATATAAACATCGAAATAAACACAATATAGTCCCAACCATCTACAGATCAACAACTGAAAGAAATAGCAAACACACAAGTGACAACATTATTTCCCCGGAAAAACCCAATGCGGGAAAATAGGTGCATTAATTATGAGGGTTTATTTTATTATGCAGTCTATCCTTGAGTACAACTGGGTGCCAAATTGGCTCACCCGACAGAGAAAAATAACCCGCAGTAATACCTCTCTATTTAGAAGCAAATATTCAGAAAATTTGCCCCACGAAACCCTCTCCAGCACAGCTGAAGCACTATGTCAACCCTCTTGGCCTCTGCATCAACCTCAGAACCCTTTGCATGAGCCCTCTGAGGCACTGTGCAGCCTCTACGACCCTCCGCGTCACTCCCACTGTCCTTTGTTGGATGATGTAGGCCCTTTTGGCTCTACATTGTCTCTGTTGGGCTCTGCGTCACCTGCTCTAGCTTCTACGTATGCCTCTGCGCTGGTCTCTCGACACTATCTCTGCCTCTCTGTCTAGTACTCACTGCCCCTATTGCAAACCGATCACTGATTCGACTTTACTTAGAAACCCCATTCTAGTAATTTGAATGATTGATCACTCTGGTGTATTCTCCAACTGACCCTCAAGCCTCCTCTTGTACTTTTCATGTTGGTCCTTCAACGATCGAGATTAAATCCCTAATCAACAGCTAAGAGTAGATTTGGCTTGATCCATGTCCTTCAAAACCTTCTAACCCAGTTTTATATTAATACCCATTAATATTTTATTTTTCCTAAGTTTAGACTTAGGAACTCCATTAAAAATATTAATTATTTTAATATCTCCTAAACCGGGTAGAATCTGCCCAAACCATTTTTGGGTCTTAGAGATCTCATGTGCTTTAGCCACTCCACCAATTTTCATGGCTAGAGCACATCCGATGCTACCACAAATCAACACTCCCTCTTAGCGAGTATTGTGCTCTAGTAATACTCCACACTGAGCATTACCCTAATTATATGACATCGATACCTGTGTTGATGCTAGGCCTCCTTGCCCAACATCGTCTGCACCATTGCATCCTGTACCGCTGCCCATGGCTCTGCCACTGCCACTGCTACATCCGTACGGAAACTCCTTCTGCATCTGTGCTGCTCCTGGTCCTTTCTCCCAACACTGCATCTGCATTGCAACCCCCTCTCATCACGCTGCATCGTGATACTGCTAACTGCTACTACTACTGCACTGCAACTCAATTACTCAGAAGTAAGTAACTGATCCACCCAACTACTGACATCCATGTCAGGCTAGAAACACTCCCGATATTGAAGCTCTCTCTGCCGCTAACAAGTGCACCCTCTACTACAACTCCCTGCCTCTCGCACCGCTACAAACCTCTCTGTGCCATCTTGCACTATTGAAACACTCTTTGTGCCTCTCGCACTACTGCAACATGCTAGCTTTGCGTTGCCCAGGGACTCCTGCACCGTAGCACTCTCTGGCGCTTCATCTGCATCCGTTTCTACCGACATCCACCAGTCCTACTACACTCACTTTGGGGATCCCGTAGCAAGGTATGATCCAAGAGTTAGGGTACCTCAAGGATCCTGCCCCTCATCGCCTATAGTCTTTCTGACTACAGCTCGATGTCTCCCCACCTCTTCTCTAGAGGTACATGAGCACTCATGGCACAATCGTCATCCTCCTCTACCTCCTTCTCTGCCTTTGCTGGCGCTGCCTTGGAGTCAGACGCCTCTCCCTTGTTCTTCTTCCTCGAACACTGGTTCGCATAATGAACCAGTTCCCCACAGTTGAAGCACTTGACCTTGGAGAAGCCATTTTTCTTCCTCTTCTCCTGCTTCCCCACAGATGCCAAAGTTGCATCCTCTTCCTCGCCCTTCTTGATCCGGACTCCTTTGCTGCTACTCCCCGTCTTGGACAGTCGTCTAATCTCTTCTTGGCGAAGAGTTGCCCACAATTCTTCCCAATCTGGAAGATTCGCCCTGCCCAGAATGCTCTGGACGAATGTCTCCCACTCCTCAGAGACTGCATTTAGAGTGGTCCTCACCATCAACTCCTGATCTAGCGTGGCCCCTATGGAATTCAGTTGGTCCTGAATCTCCTTCAATCTACCAACTGATCTATCTGCTCCCCCTTCTGCATCTGGTATGACCGCAGCTAATTCTCAAGTAACATCTTCCTCTGCACGGAAATGTGCTCATACAAATTCTTCAAGGCGTCCCACATTTCCTTTGTTGTTTCCTTCTCGGCAATATGCTAGACCACATGATCCTTGACCCCATCAAGGATGATGCATTTCGCCTTGGCCATTTCTTCCTCGTACTTTTCACTCTCAATTGGGTCAACTGGGATACCCACTGTTCTCAAGGCGAAGGCCTTGATGCAATGTATATCTAGAATGGATAGGATCCTAGCCTTCCAGACCACAAAGTTGGATGCTCTGTCTAGCTTGTCCTGATCCCTTAGCCCATTCCTGGCCATCTCTCTACTCTTCCTTTCAACTCCTCCGAGTCTCTCTACTTCCCTCTGGAAGTTCTCTCTTTGACTCCTGTTGAGTCTCTCTAAGTCTTGCCTGGAAGTTCTCTGCTAGACTCCCTTTGAGTCTCGATTTCCCTTCTGGAAATCCTCCTGCCAATCATCAAGTCGCACCTCTCTGATCTTCTGTGCACCTGCAACACATATCTGGATTCCTTGGCTAGAAATCTGCCTCGGTAGCGACTCCCTCTACCTTGGTTTTGCCCTGTTAGGTACTGTTTTGCCCACAGTACCCCACCAACTTCACTCCTCGCAAACTGCCCACAACTTCCTAAACCCCAGCAACCGAAGGACTGAGCCTCTAGGCTCTGCGCAATCCCGATTCCCGGCATTGGCTGAAATGCTCCCCCAGCCAACTGCATCAACCCTCCTGGTCTCTGCGTGAGCTTTTTCTGCCCTCTTCAGCCTCTGCGTTGGCCTCTCTCTGTCCTGAATTGATGACGCAGTCCCTCCGTGTCAACCCTTCTCTACTGCTTTATGCTAAGAACAGCTTCTGTCACTCAGGACAGTTGTTTTTGTTGCAAGTGCTCTGCTTCAGCTGGTGCCTTCATCTCTCCTGTGATCTGCAACCACGCTCTGATACCATGTTGAAATTTCTAAGTCTATCCGTTACAAATTTTATCTGTATTCTTCTGGTTTATCTCTCCAACTTGTTAATTACAAACAAGTTATTTAAACATATAAACATCGAAATAAACACAATACAGTCTCAACAGATCAACAGCTGAAAGAAATAGAAAACACACAAGTGACACCGTTATTTTTGGACAACTCGTCCCCGGAAAAACCCAATGTGAGAAAATTGGTGTAGCAATTCTAAGGGTTTATTTTATTATGCAGTCTATCCTTGAGTACAACTGGGTGCCAAATTGGCTCACCCAACAGAGAAAAATAGCCAGCATGTTGTAGCGGCTACAAACACCCTCCAAAATTTTACCTTAGCCTGTTTTAGAGCCTCCCTACCAACTTTACACAGCGCCTTGCCTTGCTTCGTCAAGTCCTCAAGCTTCAGTGTCTTTCTTGGACAAAGGCAGCCTGTCAATCACAGTTTGATCTTTTCCCTTCCCAGGCTGCTCACCTGGACTTGGTCCAGCTGCAGGGTAAGAAGCTTCCCCTTGAAAATTGCGCATTTCTGGAGGGAAACCAACCTTCCCTCTAGGAATTGCGCAATCCTCTCTGACAGCCTGTTGGGCTCCAGGATTGCGCAATCCTACCAGCCAACCCTCCCAGCAGGATTTGCACAAATTTTCCCAGCAACAGGTTGTTCAGCCCAGGATTTGCGCAAATCTGGGCAGCAATCCACTGCTCTGCCCGAAAATTGCGCAAATCTCTTGGGCAGCCAGCCCAGCTCCCAACCAAAAATGTGCACTTTGCTCTAGTCGTCGAACAGTCTCTTACATGTGCAGCTGAGTTGACCGGTTCCCTCCGAGACTGAGAAAAACAAACTTGCATGCATGGGTTGCTTCTCCCGAGGCAGCATGCAAAGGCATCCCTTGTTTCAGGGATCTATGTTTAGTAGTTGGAGGTTACATGCAAGGAGCAATTCCGAAACCTCCCACCAAGTGTCGCTTCCCCTAGATTCGTGGCATGTGCGTCACAACTTCAATGTTATCAAAACTCATCAACCGAACGTTGCAGAGCTCATTCCTCACATCAACCTTGCAGCTCTAACATCCCACATCACATCTAGGAGTAGTCAACACATTCAGCTCAGTTGTTTTGGGGTAATCTCGCTTCCCATGCCTTATGCTGCATTTCTGTCGCGTTTTGTGTTTTCGCTTGTGGAAGTATTGTTTGCTTGATTTCTTTGAACGCTTGTTGTCATTTACATGTATGCTAGCTTGTCCTAGCTCTGTTTCAGATTTTGTTGTTATCTCACTGTTGTCGCATGCATGAAACTGTTTTTCACAGACATTCGCCCAACTGGCAAACTGCCTCACCCACATGCATGTTGATCTATTTGTTGAATCTTTCATTCATGTTTTGCATGCACTGTTAATCACTTCTGCTATCACTTAGTGTCGCCATGTATTCATTGACTTACTTGCTTTCAGTGGCCCGTCGACGAGTTGGGCCAACGTTGGCCCGAACTCTGCCTTCACCAAGGTTGAATTGTGCAGTCTGGGAAGGGAAGGTTCATCTTCCTCTCCAGATTTGCGCATTCCTACCCAATGCTGGCCTCCAAGACTGTTTTGTGCATTTTTGGAGGACAGTGGCTACTTGGCCCAAGAAACTGTGCAAATTTGTCCCTAGGCCAACAGTCCTTCTCAGCTGGAATTGCGCAATCCCAGCAGGCAGCGGCTAGACTGGACTGTGCATTGTGCAGTTCCAGCAGTCAACCAGTCTCTCAGCAGCCCAGACAGGTTCATCTGCCTCTCAGCAGTACATGTACAATGGCTTCCAGGATAGCAAAGACAGACACCATTCAAAGCACGCTTGGGGATGCAATTGATCAAGTGTCTATGAGCTTGCCTACTCACGAAGACATCAAGTGTCTATGAGCTTGCACACCATCACGAACGACCAAGCTTGGCATCAGCTCACCACCTTCACTATCAAAGAGTTGGTCTCCTCACAGCGGACCGAGTGTTAATGATGTCTTGCAAGGCTTGACCAAGCCATGTTGTCTCACATGAGTGCATGCGCATTGTAATGTTGAGTCATGTCAAGTGTAAGTCAAGTGTCAATGGTTGGATGTAACAGTCATAGAGTAAGTGAAGAGTCATGAGGGCAATTGAACTGTCACAAAGGGGAATGTCAAGGGTCACCCCACCCTTTGCTATAAATAGTCCCTCATAACTCATTGTATAGGCTTTTGGTCAGCCAAGCTTCTACTAAGACTATCTTGAAGAAGGCTTGGACAGTGTTGTAACGTGCCTTGGCTTCTCCACTGTAAGGAGCTAGTACATCTCTTTGGAGGAGCAGCCGGATGTGGCTGTAACGTTCCACTGTTGGGGCTAGCAGGTTTACATGGTGGATTGTATGATTGCAACTTACACTTCTTTATATAATAAGAGCCATCACATTTTCATGCATATGTTGTTATTGTAGTTGGACTGTTTCGGTTGCCTTAATGGTATATGTTGTTTAACTTACGTACTTGTGTATGAACTGATTTGTATGCAATTATATGAATCTTGTTGTTAATGTTGTCACCGTCCATGTCGACTGCTTTGCCGGACATCAAACAGACCTTTCACATGAACCTTGTTATAACAACCATCACACTCATCTCGAATTGATTCGTGAGTGTTGTTCATGTTATCTTACCTTGTATGATGTGACTGCCGCATCCAAGTGGACTGCTCCGCCGGAAGTTGTGCATGTCCTTTTGTGTTGTGTGTTCCTAGCTAAGTTGGGACTGATCACTTTCAACCTGGAACTCACCTTCACCTTTTTTTCCCTTCGAAGTGTTAGGACCTCTAACACCTCTCATACACCTTCCTTGACTCACTGCATCAGTCACACCCTTGCTATTAACAGAGTTATCTTACTTGCCTTGTGCAACTTCGCGATCAAGGCATTACCTTACGACCCACTGCTGGGACTCCTACACCAAATGGTCTGAGGTCTAATTGGGACTTCTTACCGGGGAGATCCCCTTGACATGTTTGCGGGTCCAGCACCGTCAACATTTCTGGTGCTAGAAGAAGGGCCTGATGACAAGTTGTGTCCTCTCATCCAATTTTGAACGTTTGCAAATCTTTCATGGAATCTTGCACTCTTCTTCCCCCAAGGTGTTTTTCGAATCGTGAAGATGTCTCCATCTCGGGGAAGCTTTTCAATCTCTTGTCCACTCACACATATGATGGTGAAGGCAAAGTGGTCTGGCCTGAGCACTTACATAACTTTCTTTCAGTGATTTATGAGGAAGATGAGTTTACTGACAAACAGGCCAGTTTGTTGCTTGCATACACACTTCGCGAATCTCCATTTCGTTGGGTGCTCAGCCTACCTGCTGACACCGTGCACTCATGTGAACACTTTTGTGATCTTAGTGAAGACACGTTCTATCATTTTGATCCAAACCATCTTGACCGAAAACTGTTACAGCAACGGAGGGCTTCGCATGAATCCGTTATTGATTTTTAGCAGTGCTTTTGTGACTTGCAGTTTCAAGCTCCAAGGAGCCAGAGGAAATTTGCTTATCTCTGGGACCGGTTTGAATATTTCCTTAAGAAATATGCCCGTCCCAAGAGAAAGCTTGAGATTAAGCTCGCTCAACCTTCTTCGTTGATGGAACTGCGCAATCTCATGTGGAAGCAGGCATTGTCTCAACTAACTTCCGGCCTCCCACTCATTCAACAACTCCACCATTGCCCAGTGATGTTGAGGATCATGCTTGTACACCTGTTCATCCTTCACACTCTCCCAACATCACTCCACTCAATTTTCGCGCAGATTTGGTTGTGAGTCCTTCGAGTTGCCATATGCATTTTTTTCTTCGACCTCTGTCTTCACACCCGGGTGTTCCTCCGGATGATGTTGTCTTGTGTTCGTCCATTCCGGACTCTTCACTTGTTGTGAACAAGGAACAACCCACTGACGAAGTTGGTGTTGCACAACCAACATGCGTTGTCACTCACGAAGAGTATGAGTGGGAGCTTGAGCATCAACACTCGACGAAGGATGACTCCCTTCCGTCTGAGCCCCCTCCATTATTTCTTAACATTGTTGGTGAACCTGCCATCCATGATTTTGCATGTGTGTCTTCATCCACGGATGCACCCATTGTTGATATTTCGCAGGACACACTGTATGTTAGCCCATCATCCAACAACGAAGAGGACCAATCATTCATTGAAAATCCACTTGATCCTTCATCTGCTCTTTCCGAAAACGCAGAGTGTGAACATCTTTCCTTATCATCTACCCCTCTGTGTGATTCATCAAATCATGAGGATGTCGACCAACATCCTGAATTTTCTGATCTTGGTTGTCGTGATCTCTTCACCTCATCATCCAATCACGATGTTGATTCACTCGTTGTTAACCCATCTAAGCCACTAGTCTACGAAGATCCATTTGCCAACGAAGTCGAAACCCCACAGACCGTCGAGGCACTTCATCCTGAGCTGATGGTTATGTCAGGCCCTCGCTATCCTGAGGTTGGTTTCACTCCCAATCAGGAAATTGTTCAAACACTCAAGGCTCCTCATCACTCATCAGTATGCACTCGAGATCAATCTAACACTCAAATTTTACTTCCTCCACTCGAACCATACGATCTTATTGCTCATGATTTGGAGGAGTCTTACATTGCAAGCACTCGTGCACGACGCAAGTTATCTTTGATTCTTTCGTCTGCTTGCATGTCACAGTGAAGAGTGTGCTTGTGCTTCAAAGTTGCATGTAGTGTCACACAACACCATGATAAGTCCACGCACTGCTCGTCATGCATTTGTACTCACCTATGTCTCGTGGGCACATTGGAACACGAAGTGTGGTTGTCTTCATTGTTATATCTTTCTTGGTTACTGATTCGCACAACCGGGTTGCTCGCAGACCAAGCCTTCACCAACATGGGTCTACCAATGCGTCGATGGCTGCATTGGAGGTATCACTTCACGTGGTCGGGCCCATGCACCGTTACTGTAGGAGTAGGAGTAGTGTTTGCATTCAGTTGTTTGCTTACATGCTTGTTTGTTTATATGCTTTCTTCGCTTGTTTGTTTGCTTGCTTGTTTGTTTACTTGCTTCGCTTTCGCTTTTTCTTCTGCTCTTGCTCTGCTTTGTTGTTTGTTAGTTCCCTTGTTTCGTTCGTAGGTTAGTTTTACATGAAGCCATGTATGACTCATGAAACGAGTTGGGTAAAGTATAAGAGGGCTTGTGCTACTATCACTACTTGGTTATCTGTCATCCTGTCGCTATATGAAGAACTTGTTACTTTTAGTCCATGATACGTCGAAGGAAAATATGTACTGTTCGAGGTGAACCTTGGTGAAAACACAATGCTTGTGCACTAACTAGTGTCACCTTCTCTAGTCGATTGTTTTTGGGGTTAACCCTTGTCAGCTCAGTCAAGTAGAGTAAGGTGAGGAGGAAACACGCACGTCAAAGATACAATAAACTACTTCTTTGCTGGAACAACCTCTTCTGCTCTCAATAAGTCGAAATCCCTCTTCCGCCTCTGAAATGAATAAGTGTTATGCACAGTGAAAATGAAAAAAATGTAAAAGTCAAAAAATTCAAAATGAAAAATGAATTAGGCGAAAGAAGAGAAAGGTTTCCTGTGCAGGGAGGTGATGCAAGTAACTTCGTCAGGGTACTAACCAGGCTCCCTGGCAACGGAGCCATGCTTGTGTTCCTATGTGACTCCATCAGGGTACTGTCCAGGCCTGCTGGCAATGTAGCAACACTAAAGATGAAACTAAGACTCTGATGACTATATTGCTTGTGCACCTATATACCCCTCAACCCCAATCGAAACAACTGTATTGCCTTGGCTTGGAATGTGTTTCAATCGACCAAGAGTCTGGCACATGCTACATCTTACAATCAAGCTAGTGTGAAGCCAAGATGAGTTGAGAGTTGAACAATACTTCCAGAGGTGTTAGACTTGCTTTTCACAAACAAGGTCCATTCAGAGAGCTGGAGTTTTACCAGTGTGTCGCCAAGTGTTGTAGCGGCTTCAAACACCCTCCAAAAGTTTGCCTTAGCCTGTTTTAGAGCCTCCCTACCAACCTTACACAGCACCTTGCCTCTCTGACAGCCTGCTTGGCTCCAAGATTGTGCAATCCTGCCAGCCAACCCTCCCAGCAACAGGTTGTTCAGCCCAGGATTTGAGCAAATCTGGGTGGCAATCAGCTGCTCTACCCAAAAATTGCACAAACCTCCTGGGTAGCCAGCCCAGCTCCCAGCCAGAAATGCGCATTTTTCTCTAGCAGTCGAGCAGTCTCTTGCATGTGCAACTAAGTTGACCGGTTCCCTCCAAGACTGAGCAAAACAGACTTTCATGCATGGGTTGCTTCTCCCGAGATAGCATGCAAAGGCATCCCTTGTTTCAGGGATCTATGTTTAGCAGTTGGAGGTTACATGCAAGGAGCAATTCCGGAACCTCCCACCAAGTGTCGCTTCCCCTAGATTCGTAGCATGCACGTCACAACCTCGATGTTATCAAAACTCATCAACCGGATGCTGCAAAGCTCATTCCTCACATCAACCTTGCAGCTCTGACATCCCACATCACATCTAGGAGTAGTCAGCATATTCAGCTCCGCTGTTTTAGGGTAATCTTGCTTCCCATGCCTTGTGTTGCATTTTTGTCGCTTTTTGTGTTTTCGTTTGTGGGAGTATTGCTTGCTTGATTTCTTTGAATGCTTGATGTCGTTTACATGTATACTAGCTTGTCCTAGCTCTATTTCAGTTTTCGTTGCTATCTCACTGCTGTCGCATGCATGAAACTATTTTGCACAGAGATTCGCCCAACCGATGAACTGTCTCACCCACATGCATGTTGATTTATTTGTTGAATATTTCGTTCATGTTTTGCATGCATTGTTAATCACTTTTACTATCACTTAGTGTTGCCATGCATTCATTGACTTATTTGCATTCAGTTGCTCGTCGGCAAGTCGGCCCAACCTTGGCCCGGACTCTGGCTTCACCAAGGCTGCATTGCGCAATCTAGGGAGGAAAGGCTCATCTTCCTCTCCAGATTTGCGCATTCCTGCCCAACACTGGCCTCCAACACTGTTTTTCACATTTCTGGAGGACAATGGCTGCTTGGCCCAAGAAATTGCACAAATCTATCCCTAGGCCAGCAGTCCTTCCCAGCTGGAATTACGCATTGCGCAATCCGAGCAAGCAGTGACAGACTGGACTGTGCATTGCACAGTTCCAGCAGTCAGTCAGTCTCCCAACAGCCCAGACTATGCCTTGTGCAACCTTAGCGATCGGTCTCTCGACCTCCCGGCCGAAATTGCGCAACCTTCATGATCATTCACCCAAGTATGTTGCAAGTTAGTTCTCATGTTCATTTTGGTTTTCAACTGACAGATTGTTTGCTATGAGTGTTGCCATGTCTCCAAGTATCGCAGATGTTCATTTGCCTCTCAGTAGTACAAGTACAATGAATTCCAGGAGAGCAGAGAAGAAGACACCGTTCAAAGCATGCTTGGGGATGCAGTCGATCAAGTGTCTATGAGCTTGCCTACTCACAAAGACATCAAGTTTTTCGTGGACAAGGACATCAAGCAACAACATCACAGCGAGCAGCATCATGAACAACAACTGAAGGCAGCATACCGAATGCAGCGAACGCAATGAATGCAAGAGGAAGGTTGTTGACAACATAGAGGCGGAGCAAAGTTGCAAGATCAAGCAAATCCACTGATAATGAAAGCAACTTTGGAGACTCAGGCTATGAAGTGACGGCGCGACATGAAGATCGCACGAAGGCAAAATATGGAACAAAGAAGGAGTTGCATGTGCTGAAGCAGCAACTCAAGAAGAACATGAAGCTGCATAGACAGTCCAATGAGTTGCAGCAGGAACAAGAACAGTGGTGGGCGCAACATGCACTCATGGATAAAACTGCATCAGTACAAGTTAAGAATCCATCCCAGCAGCTGACACAGAGTAAACATGGTGAACAGTGTTGTTGATCGCATGCAAGGGATCCAGCAACATGCATGTCGTTGAGCACATGCATGCAATCCAACCCATTCAACACACTCACCAAGGCGAAAACAAGAAGCAAGTCCAACTAGGGCTGAACATGTACTTCAGCAAGTTGATGCGCATGACCACCAACACACACTTGAAGATCAGCACGGACACTCGGCATCAGTGTGTTGTCGATTCAAACGTACCCAAGAAGACCATGCACATTTTAGCAGACGAGTTGGATGAAATGGGCCGAACCAATGCACTGGTTGCGACAGAGGCAAGAGTTCGCTTCAGCAAGATGTCACCATGAGGTGCATGCACACCATCACGGACAACCAAGCTTGGCATCAGCTCACCACCTTCACTATCAAAGAGTTGGCCTCATCACAGCGGACCGAGTATTAGTGATGTCTTGCAAGGCTTGCTCAAGCCATGTTGTCTCACATGAGTGCATGCGCATTGTAATGTTGAGTCGTGTCAAGTGTAAGTCAAGTTACAATGGTTGGATGTAACAATCATAGAGTAGGTGAAGAGTCATGAGGGTAGTTGAACTGTCACAAAGGGGAATGTCAAGGGTCACCCCACCCTTTGCTATAAATAGTCCCTCATAACTCATTGTATAGGCTTTTGGTCAACCAAGCTTCTACTAAGACTATCTTGAAGAAGGCTTGGACACAAGGTTGCACGAAACGGGGAAACGGGTACGAGTTTCCGAAACGGGAAGCGATACGAAACGCGACCTCCCCAAATTTTGGAAACGGGGAAACGCGATATATATATATATATATATATATATATATATATATTAGGACATTTAAGAAATATGTGCAATCATAAAGCATATATGATACATTCTAATTTATTACATTATGATAAAACTGTCAATTGTCGATGCATAAACTATAAGTATCTAAATTTGCATCACATTTACTCATCAATAATCACATAATGAAAATAGAAATATCCAAAATCAACCACGAGAAATTTCTAATTTCTTGTCTCGTGCTTGATTGGGAGTCTCCTCCTACATAGTCGAACAACCTTAATGCTCTTGATTAAATACAAGTTTCATACCCTAGTACCCTACATTCTCTTGATTATTGGGAGTCTCCCCTACGTAGAGGGCTTGGTTCTCTTGATTAAATACAAGTTCCATACCCTAGTACATGATAAAATCCAATGGAAACATTGCAATCCCCCCAATCCTTAAATCCTGAAAAACAGATAAGTCTGCTGGATTTTGAGTGAGATCTAAAATTCTACTTTCTCCATATGAAATCCAATGAGGGCGAAACCACTCTCAAACATCCTAAGTCATTTCATGGTAATGTTAAAAATTTAAGTAAAAGGATGAAAATGAAAAATAAAGGAGAATATCACTTTTACTTTAAGAATTTAACATTACCATGAACTGCATATCAACACTAGGGCAAAAGTTCACTTTTATAACTTTAGACAGGGATCTGGAAGCAACTAGAAGTCACTAGGCTAACGTAAGAATAGATTAGAAAACAAATAAAATAAAATAAAACACAAGTAAATGCTGAAACGTGGGTCATACAGCCCTGAAACGCGTTTCAGGCCGTACTGGCCACGTTTCAGTTTCGTGAAACGTGGCAGTACGGCCTGAAACGCGTTTTAGCGTTTCGTACCCGTTTCCGTACGGAAACGCCCTTCTGCCCCACGTTTCCTGCAACATATCTTGGACAGTATTGTAACGCGCCTTGGCTTCTCCACTGCATTGACCTAGTACATCTCTTTGGAGGAGCAGGCGGATGTGGCTGTAACGTTCCACTGTTGGGGTAGTAGGGTTACATGGTGGATTGTATGATTGTGACTTACACTTCTTTATATAATAAGAGCCAACACATTTTCATGCATATGTTGTTATTGCAGTTGGATTGTTCCGGTTGCCTTAATGATATATGTTGTTTAACTTACGTACTTGTGTATGAATTGACTTGTATGCAATTATATGAATCTTGTTGCTAATGTGTTGTATATGTTGTTAATGTTGTCACCGTCCGTGTTGACTGCTCTATTGGACATCAGACATACCTTTCACATGAACCTTGCTATAAAAACCATCACACTCGTCTCGAACTGATCCGTGAGTGTTGTTCGTGTTATCTTACCTTGTATGATGTGACTGCCACATCTGAGTGGACTGCTCCGCCGGAAGCTGTGCATGTCCTTTTGTGTTGTGTGTTCCTAGCCGAGTTGGGACTAATCCCTTTCAACCTGGAACTCACCTTCACCTTCTTCTCCCTTCGAAGTGTTAGAACCTCTCATACACCTTCCTTGACTCACTGCATCAGTCACACCCTTGCTACTAACAAAGTTATCTTACGTGCCTCTATGCGACTTCGCAGTCAAGGCATTACCTTGCGACCCACTGCTAGGATGCCTACACCAAACGGTCTGAGGTCTAATTGGGACTTCTTACTGGGGAGATCCCCTTGACATGTTAGCGGGTCCAGCGCTGTCAACGCAGCACTAATACCTCTCTATTCGAAAGTATATATTCAGAAAATTTTCCCCATAAAACCATATCCAGCACAACTGAAGCACTGCGTCAGCCCTCCTGGCCTCTACGTCAACCTCAGAACCCTTTGCGTCAGCCTTCTGAGGCACTGCGCAGCCTCTACGACCCTCCGCATCACTCCTACTGCCCTCTGCATGGATGACGTAGGCCCTTCTGGCTCTGCGCTGTCTCTGTTGAGCTTTGCATGGCCTGCTCTGACTTTTGTGTCTGCCTCTCTTCCTCTACGCTGGTCTCTCGGCACTATCTCTGCCTCTCTGTCCAGTACTCACTGCCCCTCACTGCAAACTAATCACTAATTCGACTTTACTTAGCAACCCCACTCTAGTAAATCGAATGACTAATCACTCTGGTGTATTCTCCAACTGACCCTCGAGCCTCCTCTTATACTTTTCCTATTGGTCCTTCAACGGCTGAGATTAAATCTCTAATCAACGACTAAGATTAGATTTGGCTTGATCCATGTTCTTTAGAACCTTCTAACCCAGTTTTATATTAATACCCATTAATATTTTATTTTTCCTAAGTTTAGACTTACGAACTCCATTAAAAATATTAATTATGTTAATATCTCATAAACCGGGAAGAATTTGCCCAAACCATTTCTCGGTCTTTGAGATCTCATGTGCTTTAGCCTCCACCAATTTTCATGGCTAGAGCACATCTGATGCTACCAGAAATCAACAACTTTCCCTTGCTAGGACTCCATAACAAAATGGAGTGGTAAAAAGAAAGAACAAATCTGTACAAGAGACTACAAGAACAATGTTATTGGAAGCTAACTTACCTGTTAAATTTTGGAAGGAGGCAATTGGGGCAGCAATATATATTATAAATAGAGCACAGCTACGAGTAATAATGATAAAACTCCATGCAAACTATGGAGAGGAAGACATGCATCTGTGAAACACTTCAGAATATTTGGAAGAAAATGCTTTATGAAGATAAATGACAATTCACTAGGCAAGTTTGATTCTCGCATTAATGAAGGAATTTTTCTTGGGTACTCATTAAGAAGCAAGGCCTACAAATGTTACAATAATCATCTTCAGAAGGTAGTAGAGAGCATTGATGTAAAAATAGATGAGGCTCTTCCCGAGAAAGGAGCAGATCTAACAAATGAAGGCGGCCTTATCCTTGCAGATCAGGAAGAAGGTGTTGGAAAAAGAAGAGCAAGAGTCGGAAAATCAAAAGGAGGAACCAACTAAAACACCATCCAAGACAACCTTCAAGTTTGTACAAAAGCACCAACCAAAGGACCAAACTATAGGAGATATGGACACGGGAATACAAACAAGAAGAAGAATGAGAGACACACCAAAAAAGAGTGATATCGCCTCGCTATCCCAAAAAGAACCAAAGGATTTCACTAAAGCAAGGATCCACACTGGAAAAAAGTGATGGAAAAAGAGATGGACCAAATTGAAAAGAATGGAACATGGGAACTAGTACCTCGTCCAAAGGATAAAAATGTCATCGAAACCAAGTGGGTGTTCAAGAACAAGGACTGTGCAAATTTCTAAACAGAAATTCTATTACTGCAGTAACTGATTTATTTCACCTACTTATTATTCCCAATAAGTTATTTATGAACTCCCTTTAGTAAACATTAAAATAAATTCTACTGCAGATATCACATAATTATACAGAAACAAACATATGCACAAGAATCAATCACATCAACACAGTGGACAATTGTCCTCGGAAAAACCCAATGCGGGAAAACCAGTGCAGCAGAGGAGGGTTTTATTAATCTTCAGCAGCAATCGCTTTTATAGAAAAATTTACATAGACACTAGGAGAAAATACCTAAGACTTTTTCTCTAAGACTTTCTGACACCCTAGAGAGCTTCCTTGCTCTACTGCATCAGCCCTGCATCATTTTGCATGGCTCTGCACAGCTCTGGTCTCTCTCTGCATCATCCATGTGTCTCTCTGATCTGTATCTCTCTCTGCGCTTTCTCTCAGAGTCCCTACGTCACTTCTTCTGAGCTCCCTGTCTGCTGCTAATCCCCCCTCTTCCTCGACCCTGCAACTCTCCCTCTGAAATCGATCTCCTTCTCTTTGAGAATCGATTTTCCTTGAGATACTGAGTATTTGTTGGTGTATCTCCAAATGACCCTCAAGTCTTCTCTTATACTTTTCCTGTTGATGAATCAACGGCTGAAATTAAGTCTCTAATCAACAGCTAAGATTAAAATAGACTTGATCCTCGTCTCTTAGAAGCTTCTCATCCTTATCTTTATTAATACCCATTAATATTTTTATTTTCCTAAGTTTAGACTTAGGAACCCATTAAAAATATTAATTATTTTAATAACTCTTCATTTGAATGGAATTTCTCAAAACGATTTATGGGTCTTGGAGATCTCATGTGCCTTAGCCTCTCCACCAATTTTCATGGCTAGAGCACATCCGATGCTACCACAAATCAACACTCCCTCTTAGCGAGGAATGTGCTCTAGTAATGCTCCACCACTAAACATTACAATGATTCTTCCGCACCGGTACCTATGTTGATGTTTGGCTTGCTGCCCAACATCATCTACATTGTTGCTTCCTGTACTGCTGCCCATGACACTACTACTGCCACTGCTACATTTGTACTGCAGCTCCCTCTCAATCTGCTGCATCATGTTGCCCATAGCATCACCACTGCTAATTGTTGCACTGCATCACCTAATACTTATCCATTTCTGCTACTGAAATGAATTCTTTACCATCCCCATCTTCTCCCTAAAATAAACGAACTTTGTTCTTCCTAGGGCCTTGGTGAGGATGTCTGCCCCCTGTTCTACTATAAGAGTGTAGCTCAACTGTACTGCTCCTCATTGGACACAGTGTCTGAGAAAGTGACACCTAATATCAATGTGCTTCGAACGATCATGAAATACTGGATTCTAAGAGAGCTTGATGCAACTCTAATTATCACACATGATCCTGGTCGCCTCCATCCTTCTACTAAATAGGTTCACAAGCAATTTTCTAAGCCATATGGCTTCGCACGAAGTTGTGCTAGCGGCCATATATTCTGCTTCCGCTGAGCTCAGAGCTACGGATTTATGTTTCCTACTGCACTAGCAAGTGATCCCCGATCCAATGCTGAAACAATACCCTGTGCTACTTTTCCGATCCACTGAACTTCCAGCCCGTCTGCGTCAGTGAACCCACTCAGTCTGATGTCATTGCCTCTGGGGTATAATAGTCCATGCACGACTGTTCCCTGTATATATCTGAAAACATGTTTGGCTGCTGCCCAATGCGCCGTCTTAGGTTCCACCATGAACAGACTGAGGGTGTTGACAACGTAACAAATGTCTGACCTGGTATTGACCAGATACATCAAGGATCTTATGAGCTACTTGTAAAAGGCGGGATCAACATATTTATCTTCTGATGCATCAATTTTCTTCCAGTTAGTGATCATTGGAGTAGCCCTTGACCTACAATCCTACATCTTGAATCTCTTCAAGATTTCTGTAGCATATCTCCCTTGTCCAAGGAAGATCTCACCCTTCTGTTGCCAAACTTCCAACCCCAGGAAATAATGCATTTGTCCCAAATCCTTCATGTCGAATTTTGTGGCTAGATTCTTCTTACATTCGTCGATGAGCCTGGATGATCCTGTTAGGAAGAGATCATCCACATATAATACTAGGACTAGAGGCTCATTCTCTACAACAAAATAGTAGAGATTGGGATCTGCATCACTCTTAACGAATCCCATCTTTTGAAAGTAGCCATCAATTCGACCATCCCATGCTCTAGGTGCATGTTTAAGCCTATACAAGGCTTTCTTTAATCTGCATACATGAGATTTCTTCTCCTGTGTCTCAAAGCCTTCTGGTTGTTCAATGTATACTTCCTCTTCTATCACCCGGTTCAAGAATGTCATCTTGACATCCATCTGATGAATCTCCCACCCCATCTATGCTGCAAGAGGTATCACGGTTCTAATAGATGTATACTTGGCTTCTGGGGTGAAGGTATCTTCGTAGTCTATTCCTTTCTTCTAAGCATACCCCTTAGCCACAAACCTGGCTTTATATTTCTCCACACTGACGTCTGCAGCATGTTTGATCTTGTAGATCCATCTCGAACCTACCACCGATTTGTCCAAAGGCCTAGGCACAACTTCCCAGGCATCATTCACCATTATAGAGTTGTATTCCTCCACCATCAAGATCCATCTCGAACCTACCACTGATTTGTCCTAAGGCCTAGGCACCACTTCCCAGACATCATTCACCATTATAGAATTGTATTCCTCCACCATCGCATCCACACATACTTGATGCTGAACGACCTCCTAAAAACTGGAGGGTTCCCCAACCTAAGCTACTAAGGCCTGGTATTTGTCTGGATGTCTTCGTTCCCTTTTACTATTCCTGGGTGCACCAATGAATTCTGCTGCATCCCATAGAATCTATCAGAGTTCCCGACTCGTTCTTCCTCTGGTAGTAGGTGCATCTGTCAGCTCTTCCTCTTCCTGTGATTCCTCCTATTTTGAAGGAGAATTTCTGGTACTAGCTTCTGCTGGTTGAAGTGGTTTGACCAACGACTCATCTTTTGACTGCTCCTCGGAAGGCATTTCTCGAGATTTCCTAAAAGTTCTATCCTCCATTAACTTTACATCTCGCCAAACTACTACCTTCCTGTTCCCCGGAAGATAGACTCTATATGCCTTAGCATTCTCGCTATATCCCACAAGATATCCTTTCTCTGCAGTTTGATCTAACTTCTTCCTCTTCTCCTCGGGTGTACGACAATATGCTAAACTCCCAAATAACCTGAAATGACTAACATCAGGTGTCTTCCCGGTGAAGACCTGCTCTGGAGTAATCTTGCACAATGCCCTATGAGGAGTTCTATTATGGACATAGACTGTTACGCTGCATGCTTTTGCCCACAATAATTTTGGCATATCCTAATCATACATCATTGCCCTAGCTGCTTCCACAATAGTCCTGTTCTTCCTTTCTACTACTCCATTCTGCTCCATATTGTAGGGAGTTGTCCACTCTCTTTTGATGCACTCCCTAGCGCAAAAATCGGTGAAGTCCTTGTCAACATACTCTCCACCATTGTCTGAGCGCAACACTTTTATTTTCTTTCCTGTCAAATTCTCCACTAGAGCCTTGAACTCTTTGAATCCACTGAAAACCTCATCTTTGATTTTCAGAAAGCAGATCCAAGTCTTCCTGGAATGGTCATCGATGAAGGTGACGAAGTATTCGGCACCACTAAGAGCTTTTGTAGACATTAGTTCGCAGATGTCTGAGTGTATCAATCCTAGTACACTCTTGGCCCTATTGTTACTTCTTGGAAACGCTGCTTTGGCATACTCGCCCAAAGCACACCATCTGCATACATCATCTCGTTCAGTACTAAGATTTGGAACTCCTGTTACAGTTTTTCTGAGAATTCTCAGAGCCCCATGGTGCAAATGTCACATCCTTTTGTGCCATAGTTCATTCAAATCCTTGTCTCCATTACTACCTATCAGTGCCATTGGTGATTCTAGCTGCAACCTATACAACTTGTTACTTTTGATTCCTATCTAGACCTTCTTTTTCCAACTCGGGTGTTTGACATATATTTTCTCCTGGCACATGCAGCACATTGGTAGCTCGGAACAGCTCTCATGTTTCTGTTTGAAAAACTATAGTACCTTTCCCTACTGGAGTACACTTGGCCTTATTCCCCATGGTGATCTGAAAATTCATCATTTCTTCCTGATAATCTGAAAAACATTCTCGGATTCTTTTCATATGCCAGGAAGCTCTACTATCTATATACCAAACCCCCAAGGAGGCAAAGCTTGCTACGCAAGCAACACCTTCTTCCAATCTGGAAACTAACATAGAATAATCGTAATTTATGTCTCTTGTGCATTCTTCTAAAAATATGCACGAGTCTCCTGGAGTGGATGATCAGCATCATGCTCTTGACCCATAATTGATTTTCCCTTCCTGTCGTCGAATCTTCGGTCTGATACCATGTGAAAGTTTCTAAACAAAAATTCTATTACTGCAGTCATTGATTTATTTCACCTACTTATTATTCCCAATAAGTTATTTATGGAATCCCTTCAGTAAACATTAAAATAAATTCTACTACATATATCGCATCATTATACAGAAACAAATATATGCAAAAGAATCAATCACATCAACACAGTTAGTTTTGGAAAATTGTCCCCGGAAAAACCCAATGCGAGAGAACCGATGCAGCAAAGGAGGGTTTTATCAATCTTCAGCAGCAATCAATTTTACAGAAAAATTTACATAAACACTAGGAGAAAACACCTGAGACCTTTTCTCTGAGACTTTCTGACACCTTGGAGAGCTTCCTTTCTCTACTGCGTCATTTTGCGCAACTATGGTCCCTCTTTGCATCATCCATGTGTCTCTCTCTGCGTTGTCTCTCAGAGTCCCTGTGTTACTTCTTCTGAGTTCCCTGACTGCTGCTAATCCCCCCTCTTCCTCCACCCTGCAACTCTCCCTCTGAAATCGATCTCCTCCTCTTTGAGAATCGATTTCCTTGAGATATTGAGTATCTGTTGGTATATCTCCAAATGACCCTCAAGTCTTCTCTTATACTTTTCCTATTGACGAATCAACGGTCGATATTAAGTCTCTAATCAATGGCTAAAATTAAACTATACTTGATCCTCGTCTCTTAGAAGCTTCTCATCCTTATCTTTATTAATACCCATTAATATTTTTATTTTCCTAAGTTTAGACTTAGGAACCCATTAAAAATATTAATTATTTTAATAACTCCTCATTCGGATGGAATTTCTCAAAACGATTTATGGGCCTTGGAGATCTCATGTGCCTTAGCCTCTCCACCAATTTTCATGGCTAGAGCACCTCCGATGCTACCACAAATCAACAAGGACAAGGCATCAGAAACAAGGCAAGATTGGCATGCAAGGGGTATAATCAAATCGAAGGAATTGACTTTGAAAAGACCTTCACTCCAGTTGCCAAACTAGAGGCCATCAAGATCTTTTTAGCATTTGCATGTTCAAAAGGCTTCAAAGTCTATGAGATGGATGTAAAGTTAGCCTTTCTAAATGGTGACTTGCAAGAAAAAGTATACATGGAACAACCAAAAGGGTTTGACTTGTCAAAAAATAAAGACTTCATATGCAAATTGAAGAAGGCCTTGTATGGATTAAAACAAGCTCCAAGAGCTTGGTATGCTAGACTTGATCATTATCTTCAACAACAAGGGTTCAAGAGAGGAGTTTTTGGAAGCAACCTTTACATGAAGATGGACAAAGACAATCTGCTAATCACACTAGTATGTGTGGATGATTTTATTTTTGGCAACAACAATGATGAAATGAGTCATAAATTTTCCCAAGAAATGTCAAAAGAATTTGAAATGTCAATGATTGGAGAGTTGTCTTTCTTTCTTGGACTTCAAGTAACTCAAACCAATGTTGGAATGTTCATAACACAAACAAAGTACCTCAAGGAAATGCTTAAGTGATTTGGGATGGAAGAATGTGTTGTTGTAAGCACACCTATGATTACAAGTTGCAGGTTGAGTAAGGACAATGAATCTCCTATAGTAGATGCAACTCTCCATTGATCAATGATTAGAGGTCTTTTATATCTGACAGCTTCACGACTAGACATCATGCAAGTAGTAGGTATGGTGGCAAGGTTCCAATCAACCCCTAAGGAATCTCACATGCAAGTCATAAAAAGGATATTTAGATATCTAAAGGGCGTCCCTGATTTTGGACTATGGTATCCTAAAAGCACAAATCTTATCTTGACAACATACACCGACACAAACTGGGCAAGAAGCATTAATGACCGAAAGAGCACCAGCGGAAATGCATTTTTCTTAGGAGATTGTCTTGTATCTTGGTTGAGCAAGAAACAGTCATCCATATCTCTTTCCACAACTAAAGCCAAATATATTGCAGTTGTAGACTATTGTACATGTTGATTGCTGGTAGCATCGAATGTGCTCTAAGCCTCAAAATTTGCAGGGAGGCTCGGACACATGTATTCCAGAATATCCAGAAATCGTTTTGGGAAATTCCACCCGGAGACAGTTTTATTAAAATAATTAATTATTTTTAATGGAGGCCGACATCTAAAGTCAGTGAATTAAAATAATTAAAGGGTATTAATCAAACTGGGGGTGAAACTTCTAGAAGAAGACAAAGATCAAGCCAAAATGATCTAAGCCATTGATTAGAATCTAATCTGGGTCGCTGGTTCTCAACGAGAAGATTATAAGAAGAGGCTTGAGGGGCATTTGAAAAACACATTGAGTGAGAGATCAAGAGATCGATTTCTGATGAGAGCAACGCAACAGTTGTCGGAGAAGTTATCTAAGTGATTTCTTGCAGCGAGGGGCAAAGATAATTTTCCTAAGGAAGTTTTCCTGATCCGGAGAGTACAAGGCAGAGAGGGCAGAAAGACATCCAGAGAGGCTGACGCAGGGCCACACAAAGCTACGTTGTGGTAGCGCAGAGCTTCAGAGGGAGTCTGAAATTCTGCTAAGGAACTGTCGGGATCAAGTTTTAAAGCCGAAGTGTGAGACCAAGAGGATAGAGGGCCGAAGTTTCCAGCCAACAGAGGATCAGAGGAGGTGCAACACAATCCCACCAGCAGTGACGCAGTACTGCATGGAGATTGCGCAGAGGCTCACCTCCAGCGGAAATTAGTGTTGGGTTTTCCAGTGACGAGGTGAGATCAGCTCACTATCTTTTTGTCCAGTTAGATCTCTGTACAGGATAGCTAGTTAGGGCATCCGAATAATCGTACTAATAAATTACTGCTTAATAATACAAACCCTCGGCTGTTGCACCAGTTTTCCCACATTAGGTTTTTCTGAGGACACAGGTCCAAAAATAATGGTGTCACTTGTGTGTGCTATTTCTTTCTTGCATAGTTCTTGTTTCCGCATATAATTTAATTAGTGGAGGCTATAGTGTATTGGTTTCAATATATACCATAGAACACAGTAAATAGTTTGTTCAGTTATTGACAAATAGAAGAAATTTAATCAGTTGTTGCAGTAGAAATTTGGGTCCTCCAAATTTTCACATGGTATCAGAGAACAGGGGAAGCAAGGGAGAAAACTGGAAAAGCCAGCGCTGAAGAGAAGGAGGGAGATCAAAGTGTTGCGTAAGTAGCATATCAAATCCCTAGAGGGATTGCACAGTCCAAGCTAGGAGGGCAATAATTTCAAGGAAGATATCTCTCTGAGTGAGTCAACAGAGAGGTAAGATTTCCAAATCAAGATTTGTCAGCGGCAGAGGGAGCAGCGCAGTAGAAGCTTCAGCGGAGAGCAATTTTTTGGTGAGACGTAGTTTTCTGCAGCAGTTGTTGGGGCAAAAGAACATCAGAAGAGAGAAGGAGACACTATTTTGAGGGAATTCTTCCTCGTAAGGCTTCTAGCCAAGAAGTATGAATTCTCATTTGTTGAGCAGCAGTAGAGAGGAGCATATCTACTAACTCCAGCAGGGAGTGCGTAGGCCAACCTAGTAGCAGCGCAGAAGAGAGGAGGTAGTTCAACATCTTTGTTGGCAAAGATGGTAGCTAACAGACTGAGAGATCAAGATCGGTTGGATGGAGCATCCAATTATGTGATCTAGAAGGCTAGGATCTCATGCCTTCTGGATGAGCATGATCTCAAGATGTACGTCGACAGTGTGGTAGTTGTACTCGATGATGCAAATCCACTCAAAAAGTACAAGGATGAGATGGCGAAGGCCAAGCGGTTGATCCTCGATGGAGTAAGGGATCATGTTGTATGTCACATTGCTAGCAAAGGGACAACCAAAGAGACGTGGGATGCCTTGGCTATGTTATATCAAGGATATTTCGAGCAACGGAAGATGTACTTGGAGGAGAAGCTGAGATCAGCTAGGATGGAGAAAGGGGAACATATTGATCTGCTCTTGTCAAAGCTTCAGAAAGTCCGAGATCAGTTGGCAGTTGTAGGATCAACACCTCAACCAACTAAGATGGTGAGGTTGGCCCTGAATTCAGTTTCAGAAGAATGGCAAGTGTTTGTCCAGAGTATCCTAGGCATAAAGATATTGTCAGGTTGGGAAGGAATGTGGGTTGCTCTTCAGCAGGAAGAGATGAGTCAAGACTTAGTCAAGTGTAAACTTGATGGCAGCAGCGACAGTGGGACAAAGCCCAAGGAGGAGGAAGAGAATACAGCCCTTGCATCAAAGGGGCAGCAGGAGCAATGGAGAAAGAAGAAGGATGTCTCAAAGATCAAATGTTTTCGGTGTGGTGAACTTGGTCACTACGCTACGCAATGTCCTCTCAAGAAGAAGGACAAGGATGTGAAACATGATCAGCAGGCTGCATCCGCAAAGATCGGGGAAGAGGAGTTTGCCATGATTGCCCAAATACCTCCAGGGGGGAGGTGTATTGTAGTTCGAAAGACCTGCAGATGGGCAAGATCCTTGAGGAGTCCACCTCTTGGATCAATACCTTGCTACAAGAGCCCATATCAGAAGTAGCACAATGAATCGAGTCAGTTGATGCAGAGGAGTGTTAGAGTGACAGTTTCAGTGACTAGGAGCACCAGAGAGTAAGCAGCACAGAGCTAGTGTTGGCAGCAGTGCAGTTGGCACATAGCAGAGTCAGCGGCAGTGCAGTTGGCACACAACAGAGTCAACAGTAGCGCAGTGGCTTTAGTGACAGCAAAAGACAAGCAACAGTCAGAACTCCAGCGACAGATGCATCATATTGAACACCTATTCAGTAATTTTGGATGCTTTTCCGATGCTGATGCAGTAGCAACAGCAGTTGGAGAAGGCTGCAGTGCAGATGCAGCATTGGCAATAGTAGGGCCAGCAACAGTACAAATGCAGCATTGGCAGTGGCAGGGCCAGCAACAGTACAGATGCAGCATTTGCGCAATAGTTGGTGGGCACTGATGTCAGACATTAGCAGCGCAGAGGGATATGTTACAGAGAAGGGTGATGCTTTAGCAGGTTGCACTACTAGAGCACATTCCTCGCTAAGAGGGAGTGTTGATTTTTGGTAGCATCGGATGTGCTCTAAGCCTCAAAATAATTAATTATTTTTAATGGAGGCCTAAGTCTAAACTTAGTGAATTAAAATAATTAAAGGGTATTAATCAAACGAGAGGTGAAACTTCTAGAAGAAGACGAGGATCAAGCCAAAATGATCTAAACCATTGGTTAGAATCTAATCTGGGTCATTGGTTCTCAACGAGAAGATTATAAGAAGAGGCTTAATGGGCATTTGAAAAACACATCGAGTGGGAGATCAAGAGATTGATTTGCACAACAGTTGTCAGAGAAGTGATCTAAGAGATTTCTTGCAGTTGGGCAAAGATAATTTTTCGGAGGAAGTTTTCCTGATTCGGAGAGTATAGAGGGCAGAAAGATGTCTAGAGAGGTTGACGCAAAGCTACACTGTCGCAGCGCAGAGCTTCAAAGGGAGTCTGAAATTCTGCTGAGGAACAGTCAGGATCAAGTGTCGGAGTCGAGGTGTGAGACCAGGAGGACAAGGGGACCAAGTTTCCAGCCAGTAGAGGATCAGAGGAGGTGCAGTGCAGTCCAAGCAGTAGTGACGCAGTGAGTGCGTGGGTGTGACACAGTATTGCGCAGAGATAGCGAAGAGGCTCACCTCCAGCACAAATCAGTCTCGAGTTTTCCAGTGACAGGGTGAGATCATCTCACTATCTTTTTGTCCAGTTAGATCTCTATATAGCATAGCCAATTTGGGCATCAGAAGAATTGTACTCATAAATTACTACTTGATAATACAAACCCTCAGCGATTGCACCGATTTTCCCACATTGGGTTTTTCCAAGGACATTGGTCCAAAAATAACGGTGTCACTTGTGTGTGCTATTTCTTTCTTGCTCAGTTCTTGTTTCCGCATATAATTTAATTAGTGGACGCTGCAGTGTACTGGTTTTGATATTTACTGTAGAACACAGTAAATAACTTGTTCAGTTATTTGACAAATAGAAGAAACTTAATCTGTTGTTGCAGTAGAAATTTGGGTCTTCCAAATTTTCATAGTACACAAATACTTTAGATGAAGGAAACATTGAAGCATGTCAAAATAGAACTAAATCAGCCCATCACTATCTTCTTTGACAATATCAGTGCAATCAATCTCTCAAAAAACCCAATCATGCACTCAAAAACGAAATATATTCTAGTCAAGTACCACTTTCTTCGAGAACAAGTTGCTAATTAGAACATCAAAATGGAATACGTTAGCACTAAGGAACATATTGCAAACATCTTCACTATGCCTTTACCTCAAGAAGCATTTGAATATCTTCGTCAAAAGATGGGTGTCATCTCTCTTCTATCCCAGTAAAGCATCCCTTTGTTATTGATGTCAAAGGGGGAGTAGCAAGAAGTTCAAGGGTAGTAGCAAGAAGTCAAGGGGAGCAACACAAAGTCAGGGAGAGCAACACGATGTCAGGGGGAGTAGCATACAACCAGAATTGGAGCTTGAGGAATGTTGCCATCAATAACAAAGGGGGAGATTGTTGAGAAAATAATTGTTATTGATGTCAAAGGATGTCCAGCTAAAGAGGAGAATAACATAGGCTTAAAGATCACTTTAATCCCTTTCCAAAAAGGTATATCATGCCCCCTAACTCCTCTCCATTAGGGAAAAATGAATTTTTTAAGACAAAAAAACCACCTATCTTGCCCCCAGTCTAGTCGTCCCTGTTTTGGGCAGGCAACCCAACCAATATAAATACATGAGACTTCTCTTCCATTCAGCCATCAACTCGGTCAAGCAAGAAGAAAAGTAATTCAAACCTGTGGAAGAGAGTGAAAGGTTCATATCTCATGAACCTAGAAGCAAATTGAAGGAGCAAATTCTTCGTTTTTATTTTTTTCTTAGATAAGGGTTACTAGAGGTTTTGGGATCATATTTTGGTGCAGAACTTGGCCTCTCACTAGAGCATATTTCGGCCTCCTTGTAGCATAGACTTTGGCCTCCTTTGTATCACAGATTTTGGCCTACATTTGTGAGCAAACCTCAACCTAAACTCGACCTATGGAAGGAGAAGACCTCCGCCCATGGAAGGAGTAGACCTCAACCTAGACTCGGGCTGTGGAAGGCGCAGACGGCTCAGCTTGTAGACGGAGTAGACTTCTGCCTCAGATCCGACCTGTGCTAAAGAGTAGTCTTCGGTCTAGTTTGCCTCAGATGCGACCTATGATAAGGTGCAAAACTCAACCTTCTGAGTGATCATCCTTGAAGTCAAGTTTGAAGAGTAGTCCTCAAAGATTTTTGAAGCCTCTTTGGAGCAGCCCTTGAAAAGTTTTTTGGAGCAGCATTTCGAAGATACTTTGGAGCAGCCTTTGAAGATATCTTGGAATCACTTTGGACCAGCCTTTTGAAGCCATCTTGGAGCAGCCTTGAAGCCACATTGGAGCAGTTCTTGAGACATCTTGAAGCAGAATTTTAGAACTATCTTGGTAAAATTTAATCTGTATTTTGAAGTCTATTTGAATTATTTGTAAAGGTTGGAGCCTAAGAGGATTGGTGTCCACGTATAGACCAGGTTGGTACCTGAATTTGCTTAAGAGAATTGGTGTCCTCATTCAAGGTTGGAACCTTGTAGAATTGAAGTATTTGTAAAGGTTGGAGCCAGAATTTAAGGATTGTTGTCCTCATCATTTGAACAATATTTATATAAGCTATTTTTATTTTATTTCTTGTTTATGGCATAACTTGTGCTTCTAATTAAGAAAAATCTTAACTAGCTATTAAAAAATTGAAAGAAATACTGACTCACCCCCCTCTTAGTATCTCCAACAGAGTATGGCATCATCCCTTTGGGCCTTATTACTCACGGATTTGGGCTAAATAAATCCATTTTGTTATGTTTTTAAGTTGAGATGGCTATTATGTTGATCAGTGTGTGACCTTATCACCGTATTATGTGGATTTCTTTATTTTGGGGCTCTTTAGCCAATTTTGGAGTAAATCAACTCACCCTAGGCTTGTATAAATAGGTGAGTCATTTTCATTCTTGGATCATAACAACACATATATTTCTCTTGGATAAAATTCTCTTGAACTAATACGCAATGCAAGCCTAGTTGAGCAACCAGGCATAGGATTTCACTTCTTGTGGATTGAGCTCTTCTCAAAGTCTTTCCTAGTGAATCTTGGATCTCGCATGTATCATATGTTGGTTTATTTGCTATGCTTGGATATTTTCATGGGGATTGTTGCTACTCATGTAAGTAGGTTAATTTGACATTTGTGTGCATGCCTATTGTTGAATTTGTCTTCAATTTCTAAATATTTGAGGAGGAGAGTAGGTTAATTCTTTTCCTTTGAATTTCTAGAGAATTCCGAACCCTAATTTAAACCGTAGGGCCAGTAGGTTAATTTTCCCTAGTGTGTTGGAACTAGGCTTTCCCTTCTAAATACCCTAGGTTTTTTTTTGTATCCTAGACTCCATTTCCTTAGGTGGAGAAGGCATTAGTCTTCATCTAGTGGATAGGTTTCAATTTTATGGTTAATCTTGTAAACCCTAGTTTAATTAACATCATATATTTATTTTGTGACATTGATATTGGGGATAATTTTCACCTTAAACATGTTCTATTGGTTTAATAATGCTCTTTGATGAATGTCCTATGGTGTAGAATCAATTTGAAAACCAATGAAGAAGCATATTAATTGTTTTTCATGCAATTTTCCGCAATTTATTAGGGATGACGTGATTATTTAATGGCTATTGAACTGTGGAAAGTCATTGAATTTTATTTCCTATGTTGCTAATTTTATAACCTTTAATTACATGTACTTTTCATGCATTTTGAATAGTCGGATTTGCTGCTATAATTAAGCCTTGTTTGTTGTCATAAATTGCAAATCTTGCCCTAATTTATAGCAGCCTTGTATTTTTTATGCATTCGATATGTTTTAGGAGTCTATTAGAGAGTCTAATGCTCTGGAAGCCTTAGAATTAACCCATAAACACTGAGAACCCCATTACTTGCATTACACTTCACCTCCACCTTACCCTAGCCTTTAGAAGCTTTAGTTAGTGGGTCAAGTTTGTAGGATCCTTGGGGGGCACTTAACGTTAGCCTTTCCAGGGTTATTTGATCCCTGAGTCCTATTGGAAAGCCTCCCTTGTGGTGGTTGGTTGTCACCACTAAAATAGAAGAGGGGTAGCTACTAAGGCGACAGTGGTGACACGCATATCTTGATCTGCATCTTCCTTGCCTGGTAAGGCTTTGCACTGTTGACCACACTTTGTCAACAAGTCCAAGGAAGCAATGCAAAAAGGTGAAGAAATTTTTTCAAGGTTCAAAGTCATCAGCCAGCACTATTGTATCATTGTAAACCCAATTTTTGCAAGTTATATTGTAAATGATGCTAGTATGACCATTTAAATAGGTAACAACACCTAGGTAAGCCTCTGATTTTGGAAACGAATTTCATTAAGGTAAGGCTTTTAACCTCATCGAATTATGTGTGTTTCTAAACACGGATAATCGACAGAGTTTTTCTTCCAGCTTAAACCACAAAAGCTAGGGTGGAATTCCTTGACAAGGTCTTAGGTGAATCCTAGTGTTATATCGAGTCTTTGTAAACGTGTGTTTAGGAATAATTTAAGCACATTTGGCTAAATTATTTTATTACAAACACACTTGGTCTATACTAGATCATATTGAGTCACATAATTGGGTAAATTGTTGAGGGTATGAGTCTAAATGTGTTTTCCCCCTTCAGTGGTTGATATTGCAATATTTGATGTAAAAAATATTTTAGTGCATGCTCCCTCATATTTAGACACCATGGCTAAAATATTTGGGGATGGAAAAATTATTAATCCCCTCTAGTGTCAATTAATTAATTTTTCTGGCTAAATTAAAATAAAATCCTAAGCCTGAAAATTAATTAATTTTGAGTCAATAAATAATTATAGAGAAATTACATCTCTCCAAGTGGAAAATAATTAAAAATTCGTGGGTCAAAAGAAAGTCAATTTTTTGAGGTCCCCCACCAAGGGAAAATGGATATTTTAAGAAAATTTGAGCCTCTGGACCTTGGTGGTTAAGTCAAAGTCAATTTTTTGATAAAATTAATCCAAAATATTAATTTTTAGATTAATTAAAAGTGGGTTTTAAGAAAAATTCGAATTTTTCCTCAAAATTAAAAATTCTACAGTGGCGATTAAAAGATCATCAAGCTAGTTTCAACGGTCGAGATTATTTTGACAATGATCAAGCCAACTAGCTGTTATTTTCCACTTGGATGGGTTTCTCTATATAAATAAGTCATTTTGCTTCTATTGAATATCTTTGGATGATGTAATTCTTGAACGCTGGTATTGAGTTGTTGCTCTGTTGGGAACATTTTATATCATAATAGAAAGACTTTGGGGTTCAATTCATGGTGTTTTTCTTCCGTTGATCTGTGGTATGTGTTAGCTATGTGTGATCCTATATTGTGTTGAATATTGCTAAAAATTGTTATTTCATTTTTCGGCGATAAGAATATTCTATTGGTACATGTTATCTTAGGTCATCTGATTCACCATATGATCTAACAATTTTCTTTGAGAATATTATAGAGATTTACAGATACATTGTCCCTTGGGCTCCAAGTTCACAGACTATGGGGAAGAGTTGACTATGTTTGGACTCTGAGATTTCTTTATGGTATTTGATTTTGCAGAAGAGTTTCAGCCAATATTCATTTTTCGAAATTTATTCATCCATTGTTTTTATCCAAAATTATTTCTTCAAAAAAAATTAAATTTGTAAATATTGTATATTTGTAAATTATTTCTAACCCATTTGTTTTGCAGCGCTTGGGGTTTTTTAGATATTTTTGGGGGTTTCATATTTTTTGTCTATATATTTGGGGTTTTGCATTCTTTGATTCATGCAAGTGGACTTCAAGTTGATCAAGAGAATTTTGCTAGGGTTTTGAGGCAAATCTAGGCCTAGGAAGGCAAGATCTGGCTTCCAATCATCCTCCAGGCTCAGCATCCAGCATTTTTTGAAGGAATTTGTGGAGAAATTTTTGTTTGCAAGGTTTCGAAATTTTTTTAGGCCCTCGGGCCTAGCCGTCTAGCCTCTTTTACCCTAGCTGTGAGCTCTAGAGGGCTTTTTAGGCCCTCAACCTCCCTCTGCCTTGAGCCACTAGCCCTTTAAGGGCTAGCCACAGCCTTTAGAGGCCCTTCCAAAGCCTTGGCCCCCTTGTTTTGTCTAGCTGCAAACCTGAAAAGGCCTCGCCCCCCTTGGTTTCCCTTGGTCGTGGACTTGGGGAGCCTCCCAAGGCTCTCGATCCCCTTCCTAGCCCTTGTCACAACCCCAGAAGGGCTTAAACCCGAGTCGTTGTCCCTTCTAGGGCCTTTCCTAGCCCTACGTCAGCCTCTAAGGACTTGACGTCAACCCTTATGGGCTCATCTTTGCTCATTCATCCCTTTTTCAGCTTCAATTTTTCTATCTTTTCCCTTCTTTGGCCTCTAGCCTTGTCTTGTGCCTCTTCTAGCCCTAGTCTTAGGGTTTTCCTAACCTTGAAGCCCTGCCCTAGCCTTGTATTCAGTCATCTCTGATTTTTTCATTTGTTGTGTAGGCTAACATTGTGGTTTCGCAGCAATATTAGAGCTAATTTGGTGTTTGCAGGTAGCCAAACTCATTAGGAATCCAACTATCCCTCAACTAGGCCTTTAGGCCTCTTGGTTTGCCTCTCTTCCTCTCATTATCCTCTGTGTTTTGCTACAGCCATTTTATGCAGTCATATAACTCTAATAAATCCATTAATATTAACCAAATATCACCTACTAATCACTCAACTTGATTAATTGAATATTAGGAAAAATGGCTTTGTTGTTCACTTTACCGCATCAACAACCATTACAAGACGAGGGTTAGGGTTTCATTTCGCGCTATTCACATTGAAAGACTTGCCGGGGAGGTCCCTACCAAAGTTCTTGAAGTGCGGAGTATATTATAACTATGAGGGAAGCATTGAATCTCACTGTGGCAGGTTGTTTTTGTTACTGTTTTCACTGATAGGAGTGGTCTAGCAAGCGGTTGACACCGCGAGCAAGGATTTTATTTTTCGGCATATTATCTATACTATAACAGAGAGGAATTTCAGCATGGAGGAGGGTTGGTAGACTATTCAGAAGATCCCTTCGCGAATATTTCCATTTGGACAAGCCCTCCACATCACCACCTGGGGATGGCGACAGAACCGACATCTGGTTCCCCAAATATGGGAATATTTGCTTCACTCTCAAATTTATCGGACCTGGCTCCCATCACCACTCCAGTCCTCCCCGGACTGCTATAATTTTCTCAGACTCATAACCAACACGAAAACGAGACGCTCCACGAAAACCCTACTATAGGATGGATAGCACCTCTAGAGCATCTAGTCTGCCCGAATGATTTTTCTACAGAAGCCCTAAGATTCACGGAGACCTGTTTAAACCCTAGCAGTCCATTGAACACTAGGGAATTTCAAAGGACTAGAGGCACATCACAAGCCAATTAGATTGGCGAGAAGTTAGAATTGCATCAATCCAAGGCAACACTTGAGGATGGGGCTCACGATACTCTGCAACAATCAGTGATTGTCGAAATTTCGTTGGCGCCCTCAAATCCTAGTGGGGAATGGGTTTCAAAGTCTGCAGGCAAGTACAATGGAATTAGGGCAAACAACAATGTGCCCGCTCCAGCCCTGCTTAGAGATGAGGCCCAGGCTGAGGAGTAGCTAAAAGATGTAGGTATAGGTTCCTGGGACAAGGAGGGGGGCCACAAGAAGAACTCCAAGAAGGCTAAATGCCCTAAGTTCAAGGATAAAAACAAGGCTCTTATGTTGGGTGAGGGCATCAAAACCAATGATATTATGGACATGGCCGGCAAGGTTTTGGTTGGCAAAGTTAGGGGTAGGAACTACTCCTCCCGGCTCAAGAAATGATCTGAACTTAAACAGGAACGCTACAATTTACAGATATAATCATAAACACAGAGATGCAGCAAAAAAACATTTCATTTCATTAATAGAAAAATACTAAACTATTCTTACAAACAGAATGGAAATAAGATAGCTTAGGCGATGATAGCTTGTCTCTGAGAAGAGATGTGGTGACTACATGCCTCTTAACTGAGTTACAATGAGGCTCAAGGGCATTTTTGTTATTGAACAATAAAATAAAACCCTAAACAACCAAAACCCTAACCGGAGGAGATGTAACACCAAGAGTTTATGGGCCCCGTTGGGGTTAGTTGGGCAGCCGACTTCCCGGGTCATAACTTGGTCATATTATCTCTATTTGATGTGTATGATGCCTCGTTGGAAATATCTTTCCGAGAACTACAACTACCAACACAATTGCCATAGCAATCACCAAATCAGTTTTGCCAAAAAACGTCATTTAAGGCCTCAAAACAGCTCCGGAAGTTCAGGACCCGAAAGATTGCCAAAAAGAGTAAAGTGTGCTACAATTAAAGAAACTAAAAAACTGAAAGAAACAATGGTGAGTGTCCAAGTGGAATAGGTGGGCGGCCACCAATATCCACCTAGATCAATCCTCCCCCCTTAGGAAGAAATGGTCCCCGTTGTGTTGAGTTCCTCCATGAGATGAGGAAACTTTTGCTGAACTTGGTCCCTGGTGAGCCATTTGCCTTGGTGAAGGAGTTGGCCTGCTTTGACAACTCGCTATAGCTGTATCCTCTGTTGTCGAGTGTTATTGATCTGTGTGTCTATGATCTTATCATTTGCGGCCTGTTCCATGCAGTCTGAAATGAGCTCTATTGGTGTGAATTGTTCTACAATGGTGGAAAGCATGGCCGAAGGCAATCTACATTGAACACTAGGTGCAAACCAAGGAACAGTGGGATGCTGAGCTTGAAGGCATTATCACCGACGACCTTGGTGATGGTGTATGGCCCATATCAGAGCGGGCGAAGCTTGCGGTGAGGTCCAGCGAAGCGCTACTTCTGCAAATGTAGCTAAACTTTGCCGCTCACCTGGAACTTGTGCGGCACTCGATGTTGATCATGGCGTTGCTTGTACTTAGCACTAGCTTTGTCCAATATATCATGGACCTGTTGGCGGATGTGTTGAATGCACTCAATGAAGTTGTTAACCCTTTCAGCTTCAGACTGCATGTGAGTCGAATCTACTTGAGTGGCTGCAAGTGGTATGGCCACATCAAATGGTATGGCTGAAATCCGAGCCCTACCTGAAAGGTGTTGTGACCTGTTGAGCTGTGGAGAGCTCTATTGTAGCGGTGTTGGACATAGGGGAGACTTTCATCCCATGTGCGTGGATGCTTTGAGTTGTACATGCGCATAATGTGTACAATCATCCTGTTGACAACCTCTGTTTGGCCATCAGTTTGGGGATGGAAAATCGTGGACTTAGTAAGTTTTGTATCCAGCATCAACCAAAGACTTGACCAAAATGCACTCAAGAATCTGCTATCTCAATCTAAGATAATGGATTTGTGGGATCCCAAAGTGTACCCACACTCGCTCAAAGAAGAGCTTAGCAGTGGCCTCCGTTATGATACTCTTCTTGCACGCCGCCATGATGGCCATCTTAGAGAATCTGTCGACGACCATGAAAAAGCAATCGTTGTTGTGCTTAGTAGAAGGAAGGTCTGACATATAATCCATGGAGATAGATTCCCAAGGCTGACTAGGAGTAGGTAGAGGAGCATGCAAGCCTTACTTCTTGATGGTTGGTTTGACAATGGCGCAGGTGGTGTAGGATCTAATGTATTTCCCAACATATTGACAAAGTTTTCGCCAATAAAAATACTTCTGCAATACCGCCACTGTTTTCTCTACCCTGAAATGTCCAGCGACCCCACTGTACTGCGCCTCCCAAATCATCTTGGCACGCTCACTAAAGGTGAAAATTTGGAACTTGCTTCCCTTCCAGGAGCGTCTGGTATATGCTTCCGAATTTTGGATCGCTCTTGTAAAGATGCAGCCACCCCGATGTCTCGTGCCCACAAGAGTCGAGCACAGTGGTTAGTGCCATGACCAGTGGTCGGCTAAAGCAATCAACGACATTATTGGTGTTGCCCTTCTTATACTTAATGTTCAAATGGAATTATTGCAAATAGGTGGACCATTTCTGATGGCGATCGTTTTGTAACTTCCCTTGTGTCTGTATGAACTATAGAGGCCGGTGGTCTGTGTGGATGATCGTTTCCTTCCCAGAATGTAATGCTTCCATTGACAGCAAGCATGCACAATTGAATACATTTCTTTGTCATAAGTGGGGTAGTTTTGGACTGTGTCTAAAAGTGTCTCACTGTGGTAAGCCACTGGATGCCCATGCTGAGTAAGAACCGCACCAATAGCATAGTCGGAGGCATCTATCTCAATCTCAAATGGTTGTCACAGGTCTAGTAATGTGAGCACTAGTGTAGAACAGAGGCAATTCTTCAACTCGGAGAACGCTCACTCTTGGGTTTCCAACCAAAAGAACTTTGCTTTCGCTCCACCCTTGGTGACTTGACTTAAAGACCAAGTGATATGAGAGAACCCCAACACGAACCTATAATAGAAATTGGCAAGACCCAAAAAGCTACGAAGCTCTATTAGAGTGGTTGGAGCTGGCCAATCCCAAATGACCTGTATCATGGATGGGTCCACATGTACACCCTGTTCATCAATGATGTACCCTAGATATTGAACCTAGGTCAAGGCAAAGGTGCATTTCTCCAAGTTAGCACACAACTTGTGTTGTCGAAGGGTTTGAAGGACCTGTCGAATATGGTGGAGGTGCTCTTCCCAACTCTGGTTGAAGATCAAGATGTCATCTAAATACACCACCATGAATGCATTGGTGAAGGGTCGCAAGATGTCGTCCATCAGTCTCATGAAGGTTGCAGGGGCGTTCGTCAATCCGAACGGCATGACCAACCATTCGAAAAGGCCCTCCTTGGATTTGAAGGCAATCTTCCACACATCAGAGGGTTCGATAAGCACTTAGTGATAACCTAACTTCAAGTCAATCTTGCTGAAATATTTTGCCCCCTTGAGCTGGTCCAGAAGATCATCAATTCGCGGGATTAGGTACCTATTCCGAATAGTGATCTTGTTCAACGCCCGATAGTCAATACAAAACCTCCAAGTCCCATGCTTCTTCTATACCAATACAATCGGGCTCCTACAGGGTGATGAGCTTGGCCTGATGTGCTCTTTCTGCAGTAGTTCCTAAATCTGCCTCTTGATCTCATCGTTCTACAGAAAGAGCGTCGATAGATCGGTCCATTGGGCAGCAGCGCACCCAGGGTTAGATCGATGGAGTGCTTGACCTGACAGTGCAAAGGTACCCCTGTGGGTGAGGCAAAAATATCCCTATACTCCTCCACAACCTTGTCCATCTCCTGCTGTTGTGCAAAGTGTGAAAATTTCTAAACTGAAATTTTACTACAGCAACTGATTTATTTCATCTACTTATTATTCACATTAAGTTATTTACGAAATCCCTTCAGCAAATATTAAAATAAATTCTACTCCAGTTATCACACAATTACCCAGAGAAAAATACATGCACAAGAACCAACCACATCAACACAGTTGTTTTTGGACAATTGTCCCCGGAAAAAACCCAATGTGGGAAAATCAGTGCAGAAAATGAGGGCTTTATTAATCTTCAATAGCAATTGCTTTTACAAGGAATGATTTTACAAAGAAACTGAAAGAAAACACCTGAGACGTTCCCTTTGAGACTTTCTGACACTTTGGAGACCCTGCTCCCATTTTTGCATCACTCTACGTGGCTCAACGTGGCCCTGAATGGCTCTGAGTCCCTCTACGTCAGCCTGCGTGAGGGTTGCATCTCTCCTCTGGACTGCGTCTCTCTATGCACCAATGTGGAAAAAGTCGAAGTCGGGATTAATTCGGCAAGGGTCCAAAAGTTGAAAAACTCGGCAAGTCGGGAGTTTTTCGAAAAAGTCGGCAAAAAGTCGGCAAAATTAAAAAAAACACAAAATTATTCATTTTTTTTAATTTTTTTTAACATCTAGAGTATCCACAACATCAAATAAATGCATTTCCACATAAACATGTAAAGAAAGCTAATATATAATATGTATATGAAGTCTAGTGGTACATCACATATCAAAATAGTGAATCAACTCCTGAATTTTGAGTCCTGTCTGAGTCTCAACTCTCAAGAGTCAAAATATCAACAAAAAATATAATAAATGTACATCATGAGTCATCTAAAAGTAATCAAGTAATCACTAATCAGTGACTGAGATCCTCTTCCCCTTTTACGGGAATAGGGAATGGCTTTGCCTTTTCCTCTAGAGGAAGAAGACCCTGCCCCTGGGGATACAAAATGAAATGGACTCAATCGTCCTCTAGAAGCTGATGGAAGAGGTGGCCTTTGTGCTACGCTGTCGCTGCTGCTGCCCACCCTAGATGGTGTCACCTCCTCCTCTGCATCCTCATCCAGCTCTGCTACTGCCTCCTGACCCTGATGTTGCTCCGCCTCCTCCTCCTCTATCTCTGGCTCTCCCTCCTCTGCCACTGCTACATCCTCTAGATCCACACCTGACCAATCCGGGATCGTGTCCAAGATTGGCTTCTCAGTCTCGACTCTCCATGCAGCAGTGGTATCAATATTGTCCAATGAGATGGCTTCCACATCAGTAGGTTTCTGAAGCTGTCTCACCCACAATCGAAGATTGTAGTAGACGTATACCATGTCATTGAGGCGTTGGGATTCCAATTTGTATTAGGGTCATAGATTGTAAATTAGTACTTAGAAAATTTAAATATTAAAATTAATCAAACGAATTCAAAAAATTTAATTCGAAATATTTTTATTTTTACCTGTTGCGCTTTTTGGAGTGTATTTTGTCAAATACACTCCAGTTACGCTCACACCCAGAGGAACTGCATGTTTGGTTGAGCACTCGAATGGCAAGCTTTTGGAGATGGGGTACTCTGGCACCATAGCTTGTCCACCAAGCATCTACAAGTTAAAAGAAAAATGAGAAACATAAAAAAAAAACATTGAAATTCTAAACTTGAAAGTTTGAAACAAACTGAAGCTTACCTGGCATTTTGGTCGTCCTATTCTTAATAGCCATGTTAAAACCAAATGTGCCACCTCCCATCCTATAGACCTCCATTTCTTTAGAAATCTCCTCACGTTCTTGCTCAGATGACACCATCCTCTCGACACAAGTGAAGAATCCATCCATCACCTCGGCATCAAATCTGAAACCACAGGCATAAGAAAATGCAGGGTTGAGGTAGACACCTGCAGCATGAATGGGGCGATGGAGGGTATTGTTCCATCGCTGATCAATCACTCTCCATATGACCTGTTGTTTCTCTAACCCCTCGTCTCCCTTATCTGCATAATAAGCACGGATGGCTTCTTTGGCCCTATCCATGGCCTCATACAAGTAGCCCATTGCGGGCTTCTCTCCATCAACCAACCGAAGAACCTTTACCAAAGGTTCTGAAATGGCACACACCTCCTCTACTCCTGCCCAAAAGCTTTGATCATATGAAACTAGTCTGCATATGCCCTCTCCCTCCGGTTTGCGGCTAATAGATAAAGAACGCCAATCCGCTGAGAGAAACATGCTCTTCACCTCCCACATAGAATTCAACAAAGACTGAAGAGATATGAAAGTAGTGGCAAATCGTGTAATGGTAGGCCGCACCAACTCTTTGTTGTTGGTGAATTTTCTCATCAAGCTAAGCACATATGAATGATTATAAATAAATTTTGTTATGCTCTTGGCTGATTCAACAATATCCCTCACAGTAGGAATTTTACCTATATCCTCCAACATCAAGTCAATGCAATGAGCAACCCAAGGTGTCCAAAACAAGTTAAGATACCTCTCCATAAGCATCTTGCCAGCTGCAACATAATTTGCAGCGTTGTCCGTTATGACTTGGACAACATTGCTTGGGCCTACTTCCTGAATGAAGAGGTCCAACAACTCACATAATAAACGTGCATCTTTAATGTGTGCAGATGCATCAACAGATTTCATAAACATTGTCCCCTTGGGACAACTAACCAAGAAGTTAAGAAGGGTCCTACCCTTCTGGTCAGTCCAACCATCTGACATGACTGTGCATCCAGTGTGCTCCCATGATGCCCTAAACTCTGCCAATCTAGCAGTGCACTCAGTCTTTTCATCTTGAAGAAGAGGCCCTCTCAATTCTGCAAAGGTGGGGGCTTTGTACCCCGGGCCAACGACAGCAACAGCATCAAACATAGGCTGGTAGAATGGGTTTGTCTTGGCAATGTTGAAAGGAACATCACTCCATAGAAGACACCTACTGACCAACTTGTCAACTTCTGCCTTTTCCTTTTTTTTCATTGATGATCTGATCCCAGGTTGTGAACCAGTTGTTGTTCTAGGAACAAAAAAAGATGAGATAAAAGGATGAGTACCCATGGGTGAGGAAGGTGATGCTGCTGTAGAAGCACTGCCACTCTCAATTCTCCCCACTCTTGAGCCCCCTACAGGTTGTTTTGTTATTGCTGCCCTGGTGTCTTTTCCCTCCTCTTTATCCATCAACGATTGAATGGCCCGTCGGATGATTTCTGGAGTTGTGTTTTTGCAAAGTTCAATATTTTGCCCCAAATGGAATTTTAATCTGTTGATGCCTTCTGACATATGCTTGCCACACAACTTGCAAGTCAAATACATTCTATTGACCCCCCCAGTTTTGGGTGTAGCATCAGGCTCACCAAACTCCCACATAGAATCCAAAATCCTCGGCATTTTGTTTTAAACTTTGAGCTGGAATTTAAAGTTTAAACCTGGGCACAAAAAAAATTGAAACAAATTCAATTAGCAATGATCCATCAAAAATTAAAATAGTAGCAAATTAGCAATGAAAAGAATGCAAAGAAAGTGGTACTGTCACTGTGATTTCAATTTTCAGCCCTTGTGTATATATTTTTTATTTATTTTGTGAATATATATTTGGGATTTTACTTCACTGTTTTCGCATTTTCTTTGAATGGAAAGAATGCATGAAAGTGGTACTGTCACTGTGATTTCAATTTTCAGCCCTTGTGTATATATTTTTTATTTATTTTGTGAATATATATTTGGGATTTTACTTCACTGTTTGCTTGCAGATTTGAAGGGTAGGGCATAGATCTCTTAAACAAGTTTTTACAGGTGGATATGGCCTCATAAGAAGAGAAACAAATTAATTTTTTAAAGGGCAAGCCCTCCTCCTCCTTTGTGGCCTAAGTTATCAATTTTTTTTGGGAATTTTTGAGGGCTGCAGACCTTTCCTAGTCTCTCTACGAAGCCACAAGCCTTCTAAGGCTACCCTCTGCTACTGTAATGTTTTTTAAATTTTTTGCAATTTTTAAATTTTTTTTGAGGTTATTAACTTTGACATGCCACTATCTTCACCACAATGGGCTAGGCATCTATCAAGGCATCTATGAACCCATTGACAATAATCCAACTGTGTTTTAAACTTTTTTTTTAAATACTTCCATTTCAGGCTTCTAGTACTTTTTCAATTAGTTGTGGGTTCAAAACTGGTTATTTAACTGCCATGATCAGTTCTGTCTAATTAAACAGATAAACAGTGAACACTACTATTATGAGCCAACCGATAGCCAAAGCAGTGAGAAAAGTCTTGCAGAGATGGAGGGCTGTCCAAATTATTTGGACAGAGCATTGATGCCCTAGTTAGGGTTGTTTCCAGCTCATAGAATCAGCCTAAAAGATCTGCTCCTGAGACCTGGTTTAGTGGTCTATACTTATGCAAAAGAGAGAGCCGAGACCCTACAAGTGGAGACATAAATCTTTGTGGTAGACTTGGTAACCTTAGGGTATTTGCACAGGTGCACCGTGAGCAGAAGACGACAGATTGGTGGGTTGATCATGCAAGGAAATGTATGAGGTAAATTTTATGGTGAACCGTGAGACCACAGGCTCTTTCAGAAATACGTAAGTTTCCAACGAAAATTTTCAAAGTTCCAAACCCACAAAATTGAGAAATCAAAAGCAATAAATATTAAATATTAAACAGGAAAGATTTATTATTTAACATTGGATGAGGATCTACGCTACCGGCAATGTTGAACTGGAAGTTGGAACTTGGAACAGTTATCCAACGGCAGATTGTTCAAACTTCAACGGTCAACCTTGGCAAATGCAGCAACGCTATCAATGATTCAATCCGGCTCCTCTCCACGCTTGCACGATGCAAACCCTTGTTCTCTCGGTTCTCCAAACGCAATGAAAAACGCACAAACCAAATCGCAAAAACTAAACCGAGTTATAACCATTTGCGGCATTTTATCAGCGAAAAAATTTTCACGACAATTTTTTCGATCGACTCGCGATTTAATTGGGAGTATTTCGAAAAAATCGTGATTTTTTCGTTTATGAAAAAATCGCCAAAAAATCGGCCGATTTAATCCTTTCGCTGAAAAAATCCTATTTTTAGGAATAAATCCCGATTTTTTCGGGACTTTTTCCACACTGCTATGCACTATCTACCACTTTCCCTGCGTCACCTCCTCCTCAGTCATTGCCTGCTACTGATGCCCTCCTCTTCCTCCACCCTGCAACTCTCCCCTCTGAAATCGATCTCCTTGACTTGAGAATTGATTTTCCTAGAGATACTGAGTATTTGCCTGTGTATCTCCAAATGATCCTCAAGTCTTCTCTTATACTTTTCCTGTTGATGAATCAATAGCCGAGAATAAGTCCCTAATCAACAGCGAACATTAAAACAGACTTGATCCTTGTCTCTTAGAAGCTTATCACCCTTATCTTTATTAATACCCATTAATATTTTTATTTCCCTAAGTTTAGACTTAGGAACCCATTAAGAATATTAATTATTTTAATAACTCCTCATACGAGTGAAATTTCTCAAAACGATTTCTAGGTCTTGGAGATCTCATGTGCCTTAGCCTCTCCTCCAAATTTCAAGGCTAGAGCACATCTGATTCTACCAAAAATCAACACTCCCTCTTAGCGAGGAATGTGCTGTAGCAATGCTTCACTATAGAAACTTCACACTGATCTTTCGCATCGGTACTTGTGCTGATGCTTGGCCTGTTGCCTCACATCCCCTGCACTGCTGCTTCCTGTACTGCTGCCCATGACACTGCCACTACCACTGTTGCACCTGTACTGCAGCTCCCTCTCAACATGTTGCATCATGCTGCCCATAGCACTGCCACTGCTAACTGTTGCACTGCAACTCCTGACACTTATCCATTTCTGCTACTGAAATGGATTCTTTACCATCCCCATCTTCTCTCTGAAATAAACAAACTTTATTCTTCCTAGAACCTTGGTGAGGAGTGTACCTCAACTGTACTGCTCCTTGTTAGACACAGTCTCTGACAAAGTGACACCTGATATCAATGTGCTTCGACTGATCATGAAATACTGGATTCTCAGAGAGCTTGATGCAACTCTGATTATCACACATGATCTTGGTCGCTTCCATCCTTCTCCTGAATAGATTCACAAGCAATTTCCTAAGCCATATGGCTTCGCACAAAGTTGTGCTAGCTACCATATATTCTGCTTCAGCTGAGCTCAGAGCCATGGATTTCTGTTTCCTACTACACCAGGAAGTCATTCCTGATCCAATGTTGAAACTGTACCCAATTGTACTTTTTCGATCTACTGAACTTCTAGCCCAATGTGCGTCAATGAACCCACTCAGCCTGATGTCATTGTCTCTGGTGTACAATAATCCATGCTCGACTATTCCTTGTATATACCTAAGAACATGTTTGGTTGTTGCCTAGTGTACCCTCTTAGGTTCCACCATGAACTGATTGAGGGTGTTGACTGCGTAACAAATGCTGGTCTGGTATTGACCAGATACATCAGGGACCTTATAAGCTGCCTGTACAAGGTGGGATCAACGTCTTTACCTTCTGATGCATCAATCTTCTTCCAGTTGGTGATCATTAGAGTAGCCATAGGTCTATAATCCTACATCCTGAATCTCTTCAAGATTTCTATAGCATATCTCCTTTGTCCAAAGAAGATCTCACCCTTTTGCTGCCAAACTTCCAACCCCAAGAAATAATGCATCTATCCCAAATCCTTCATGTCGAATTATGTGGCTAGGTTCTTCTTACAATCTTTGATGAGCCTAGATGATCTTGTCAAGAAAAGATCATCTACATATAACACTAGGATTAGAGGCTCATTCTCTACGACCAGATAGTAGAGATTAGGGTCTGCGTCACTCTTGACGAACCCCATCTTCTGCAAGTAGCCATCAATTCGACTGTACCATGCTCTAGGTGCCTGTTTAAGCCCATACAAGGCTTTCTTTAATCTGCATACATGAGATTTATTCTCATGTGTCTCAAAACTTTCTGATTGTTCAATGTATACTTCCTCTTCTATTACCCGTTCAAGAATGTCATCTTGACATCCATTTGATGAATCTCCCACCCCATCTATGCTACAAGAGATATCACGATTCTAATAGAAGTATACCTAGCTACTGGGGCAAAGATTCCTTTGTAGTCTATCCCTTCCTTCTGAGCATGCCTCTTAGCCACAAACATGGCTTTGTATTTCTCCACACTATTGTCTGCAGCATATTTAACTTTGTAGATTCATCTCGAACCTAACACTGATCTGTCCTGAGGCCTAGGTACCACTTCCCAGACACCATTGACCATTATAGAGTTGTATTCCTCCACCATAACATCTACCCATACTTGATGTTGAATGGCCTCCTGAAAACTAAAAGGTTCCTCAACCTGAGCTACTAAGGCCTGGTATTTGTCTGGTTGTCTTCACTCCCTTTTATTATTCCTGGGTGCACCAATGAAGTCCTCTACATCCCGTAGACTCTGTCGAAGTTCCCGGCTTGTTCTTCCACTGGTAGTAGGCACATCTATCAGCTCTTCCTCTTCTTGAGATTCCTCCTATTCTAAAGCTTTGTCTTTAGGAGAATTTCAGGTAATAGTTTCCGTTGGTCGAAGTGGTTTGACCAATGGCTCGTCTTTCGAATGCTCCTCAAAAATCATTTTTCGAGATTTCTTGAAAGCTCTGTCCTCCATGAACTTTACATCCCATCAAACTACTACCTTCCTACTCCCTAGAAGATAGACTCTATATGCCTTAGCATTCTCACTATATCCCACAAGATATCCTTTCTCAGCAGTTTGATCTATTTTCTTCGGGTATATGCCAATACGCTAAACTCCCAAATATCCTCAAATGATTGACTTCAGGTGTCTTCCCTATGAAGTCCTTCTCTAGAGTGATTTTGCCCAATGCCCTATGTGGAGTCCTTTTCTAGACATAAACTGTTGTGCTACATGCTTCTGCCCATAGAAATTTATGCATATCCTAATCATACAGCATTGCCCTAGCTGCTTCAACATTAGTCCTGTTTTTCCTTTCAGCTACTCCATTCTGCTTCGGATTGTAGGAAACTGTCCACTCTCTTCTGATGCCTTCCTTAGTGCCAAAAACGGTGAAGTCCTTGTCAACATACTCTCCACCATTGTCTGAGTGCAACACTTTTATCTTCTTTCCTATCAGATTCTCCACTAGAGCCTTGAACTCTTTGAATCGACCAAAAACCTCATCCTAGGTTTTCATAAAGTAGATCCAAGTCTTTCTGGAATGGTCATCGATTAAGGTGACGAAGTATTCGGCACCACTAAGAGATTTTTGGACATCAATCTGCCGATATCTGAGTGTATCAATCCTAGCACACTCTTAGCCCTATTGTTACTTCTAGAAAACGTTGCTTTGGCATACTTGCCCAGAGCGCACCCTTTGCATACATCATCTCGTTCGGTACTTAGTTCTGGAACTCCTGATACTATTTTCCTGAGAATTCTCAGAGCCCCATGGTGTAAGTGTCCCATCCTCCTGTGCCATAGTTCATTCAAATCTTTGTCTCCATTACTACCTATCAGTGCCATTGGTGATTCTAGCTGCAACTTGTACAACCTGTTACTTTTGATTCCAATCTAGGCCTTCTTTTTCCAACTCGGGTGTTTGACATATACTTTCTCCTTAATGAAGAAAACGTCATAGCCCTTGTTTTGAAGTTGAGATACAGAGAGTAAGTTCATCCCCAATCCTGGCACATGCAGCACATTGGTTGCTCAAAGCTGCTCTCCTGCTTCAGTTTGAAAGACCATAGTACCTCTTCCTACTGGAGTACGCTTTGCCTTATTTCCCATGGTGATCTGAAAATTCATTCTTTCTTCTTGATAATCTAATAAAACATTCTCAGATTCATTTCATATGCCAGGAAGTTACACTGTCTATATACCAAACCTCAAAGGAGGCAGAGCTTGCTAAGCAAGTGACTTCTTCCAATCTGGAAGCTAACGTAGAGTAATCATAATTCATGTCCCTTGTGTATGCTTCTGGAAATCTGCGTGAGTCCCCTTGAGTGGATGCCTCTGCATCATGCTCTTGACCCATAGTTGATTTCCTTCTCCTGTTGTTGGATCTCTGTTCTGATACCACGTGAAAATTTCTAAACTGAAATTCTATTGCAGCAACTGATTTATTTCATCTACTTATTATTCACAATAAGTTATTTATGAAATCCCTTCAGCAAATATTAAAATAAATTCTACTGCAGTTATCATACAATTACCCAAAGAAAAATACGTGCACAAGAACCAACCACATCAACACAATTGTTTTTGGACAATTGCCCCCGGAAAAAACCCAATGTGGGAAAATCAGTGCAGCAGACGACAGCTTTATTAATCTTCAACAATGATTACTTTAACAAGGAATGATTTTACAGAGAAACTGAAAGAAAACACCTGAGATTTTCCTTTTGAGACTTTTTGACATTTCGAAGACCCTGCTCCCATTCCTGCGTCACCTCTAGGTCACTCTATGTGGCTCAGCATGGCCTTGAGTGGCTCTGTGTCCCTCTACGTCAACCTGCATGAGGGTTGTGTCTCTTTCTGCACCGTCCCTATGTCACCTCCTCCTCAGTCACTACTTGCTGTTGATGCCCTCCTCTTCCTCCACCTTGCAACTCTCCCTCTGAAATTGATATCTTTTACTTGAGAATCGATTTTTCTAGAGATACTGAGTATCTATCAGTGTATCTCCAAATGATCCTCAAGTCTTGACTCTTGTCTTATACTTTTCCTGTTGACGAATCAACGGCCAAGATTAAGTCCCTAATCAACGGCTAAGATTAAAACATACTTGATCCTCATCTCTTAGAAGCTTCTCACCTTTATCTTTATTAATACCCATTAATATTTTTATTTTCCTAAGTTTAGACTTAAGAACCCATTAAAAATATTAATTATTTTAATAACTCCTCATCCAGGTGGAATTTCTCAAAACAATTTCTGGGTCTTGGAGATCTCACGTGCCTTAGCCTCTCCTTCAAATTTCAAGGCTAGAGCACATCCGATGCTACCAAAAATCAACACAGAGGAGCCCTGCCTAAAAGTCGTGGCCACAACCTTCTTCTTGCCTTGGGCGCGAATCATAAGAAAAACAAATTTCCTCGTCTAGGAAATGATCTTACTGCATTGCTTTGCAGTAATCAAAGAGATGGCGGTAGGCGAGGTTACCTCCGGTATCCTGTACAACTTATTAGCCAAAGTAATAATCACAGAACGAGGTCTAGACTCATATACAACATGTCACTTCCACAAATATGGTTGTCCTAACAATACATCAGAAACTTCAAGAGGAGCAACGTCACACAATACCTCATCCATGAAGGGCTTGATGTTGTAGGGAAGGCGGCACTGTTGGCTGACGCGAAGATCTCGTCCTTGGTGAAGCCACCTGATGGTGTATGGTTGTGGATGTGTTGTAGTCTTTAAGCCCAGCCACTTCACGACCTCTGCTGAAATGAAGTTCTTTTGGCTCCCATTGTCGACAATGAACTACAGCGGAGAACCCTTCACCCACATCTGTGAGTGGAAGAGGCGTTCCCCCTCCTCTGGATCTTCAGGTTCAATTTTCTGGATCTTTGTGGTGGCCACGGTGGCACTGGGCTCTGCATCAATGATCTACTTCCCTTTGTTAGTTCCCTTATCGGGTTCTCATTCATAGTCAAAACCTACGTCTGATTCGGAAGCCTTCAGCTAGGCCACCAATGACTGCTTAGCCCGACACTCACTTGTATTGCGAGTGGAGCTCCTATGGGACTCACACCATTTTCTCGTGTCCTTCTTCATCTCCGTGGTGTTGTTCTTTGCTTGCGGCTTCAGCGGGTTGTCCTGGGTAGCCCCGCCTTGGCTTGGTCCTTTGTTCTGTGGTTTGGGGCGCCTTTTCCTTGCTTTGGATTCACAAATCCAAAGTCCTTTTTCTTCTCTTTAAACTTCTGCTCAATCTTTACAGTGTACCGATATGCCGTGCCGAGCAAGGTGATGTCCAGGAACTCCATCTCATCCTGGATGTACTTGTGTAGACAGCCGCAGTACTTGAGCACCAATTGCTGCTCAGTATCCTTGATACCCAGCTTCTTGTGAAGGGTATGGAAAGTATTTGTGAACTCTAGTACATCTTGGTCCCTTCCCTGCCGCAGCGTGGTCCACTTTATGTATTTATCTTCATAGCTCCCGATAGGCTAATAATGTTCTTTGATGGCATCTCAGAAAGAATTCCAAGTGGGTGCAGCTGAAAACAATGAGGGTTCACTCTCGTCCTTTTGTTCACAGTAGGTTTCCCACCAGTTCTTGACGTGTGGAGCGGCTTTGAGAAGTACAAAAGTAATCTTTTCTCGATTGGAAAAGTCATGAACTGAAAAATATCCTTCCAACAGATTTAACCATTTATCTACGGCATTTGCATCTATCAAGCCTTCAAATATGGGAATATCGAAGTTAACTTGTACCTTAAAAGGAGTAGCGCCTCCAGAGTGGTTGTTGGATGAAGATGCATTGCCTGTGGGTAGTCGTCGAAGGATCTGGGCAAAGTTATCCATCATCGCGTCCCTCTGTCGCTCGAGGGCTTCCTCGAGCAACATTTTGAAAGGATCTCCTACCCCCTCATCTTTCTTTTCTTCCGCCATGGGAGGTCGTCGAGTTTTGCGAGGCTGATCTTACAATGGTTCAACCAGATCGAGCCCTAACTCCTTATACCCTGACCTCATTGGGGACATGCAAAGAAAAATAGAGAAAGAGCAGACCGCTCTAATACCACTGATCCAAACTTAAACAGGAATGTTACAATTTACAAATATATTCATAAACACAGAGATGCAGCAAAAAAACACTTCATTTCATTAATAGAAAAATATTGAACTATTCTTACAAACAGAATGGAAATAAGATAGTTGGGGTGATGGTAGCTTATCTCTGAGAAGAGATGTGGCAGCTACATGCCTCTAAACTAAGTGACAATGAGGCTCAAGAGCCCTTTCATTATTGAACAATAAGAGAAAACCCCAAACAACCAAAACCCTAACCCGAGGAGATGTAACACGAAGAGTTTATGGGCACCATTGGGATTAGTTGGGCAGCCAACTTCTCGGGGTCGTAACTTGGTCATATTATCTATGTTTGACTTGTATGATACCTCGTTCGAAAGATCTTTCTGAGGACTACAACTACTGGCGCACACGCCATACCAATCGTTGGCTGAATTTTGCCAAAAAAAAACATCGTTTAGGTCCTCAAAACAGCTCCAGAAGTTCAGGACCCGAAAAACTGCCAAAAATAGTAAATTGTGCTACAATTAAGGAAACTAAAAAAACTGAAAGAAACAATGGTGAGTGTCCAAGTGGAATATGCGGGTGGCCACCAATATCCACCTGGATCAAGAAATGGATATAGGAAATATGGGGACAAGTCGTAGAGGCCCTCTCTATTGTTTGCACTATGTAGAAAGGATGGTTTGTATCGAGGTTCAACAGGGAAGAATATGTGAGCTGGGTCCTCTCACGCTATTGGAACATTTTGATGGCATCGGTTTTATTGAAGCAATGAACCCTACTGTTCGACCCAGAGCATGAGCAGCTGAGTGTTGGTCCCATTTGGGTAAGACTTCTGGGACTGCCCCTTCAGCTCTGGACAAAAGAATTTTTTCAATACATTGGTGACGATTTAGGGCAGTGTTTGGACTTTGACAGATCATATTTGGAGACCAGCATAATGTATTATGCGCAGATATTAGTTTATCTTGACACAAGGGAGAGTCTAGTGGACAACCTGATACTACATTATAAAGGGCTTGTTTGCAACCAAATACTTGACTATGAAGGCATCCCCTTCAGATGTCGTCGGTGCCAGGAGGTTGGGCATGTTTACAAGGAATGCCCACTGATACTAAAGGAGAATCAGAATGAAAACAAAGACAGGATCAGCAATCAGTCGATTGGGGGCTTAGCGTTGGTAGAGGAATATCCTAGCCATCCCGCACAGGTACGCTCAACTCCACCGACCAGAGATAGCACTGCAAAAGGAGGAAGTTCGTGGATCTCTGTGCCTCTGATGCATAAGGGAGGAGAAAATTTGAGGATGGGCCAACCGGCATCTGTTGCTCTAACGGGTACTATTACTCTTTTACCTCCTCTTGCAGCATTGTTTCTTCAGTCTCAAAATATATGCCCTCTTCTATTGTATCCTCTTTTGTTGACTATAATATCCCATCCTACAATTTGGGGGCCCTGTCCTACCCGGTCAACACTATCCCTATATGTTTCTCAACACCATCTCCTGCATTACCCGCACCTAGTGACACCTCCTTAGGGTCTGACAAGGAGCATAGATACAACCTTCAATCCCTGACAAGATCTTCTATTGGACCTGTAGCTATTGTTGGCCATGGGTCTGGTTTGGGACCTCTCTCCTCCTCTAGGGTTCCTAAAAACTCTCGTAGGAGACAATCACATATTTCCAAAGCCATGAATAAGGCTTGTCTTGATATTGTTGTTGGAAGACAATATCACTGGAAGGGGTTCTTAGAGCGAGGAGTGCCCCATCTCTAGTTCTCCCATGAAGTGGCTCTCTTATAACTATCGAGGGTTAGCTAGCCCCTCCAAGAAGCTAGCACTCAAGCACTTAGTCTTGTCTGACATTCTCAACATCATATTTCTACAAGAAACATTGGGTTCCTCCTCTAAGGTTGAACATACTCTGGAAGGTTTATTTAAGAATTGGAATTTTTTTGTTGTTGACGCGAGGGGTCGCTCCGGGGGATGGCAATAGGCATCAATTGTAAATCCGTGAAGATTATTAATGTTTGGGGACATCACAATTATGTTGCAACTGACATTTTCTCGGAAGAATTAGGATTTCAAATTAGGGTTGTTAATATATATAAACCTTGCCAGAATCGAGTCTCGTTTTGGAATGATATTATGAATAGATCTTTCATGAACAATGATAACCTAATTATAGGGGGGAGCTTAATTTCTCTATTAGAAGAGCAGAATGTTGGGGAAACCATGCACAAGTAGATTCTCTCTCGGATTACTTCTCCCACCTACTTGACTCCCGCCATCTTATTGACATCAATATGGCTAGAACTCTGCCTACTTGAAGAAATCGTCGAGTGGGGAGGATATGATTACTAGAAGACTGGACCATTTCTTGATTAAGGAACCTCTCCTGGAACAATTCTCCCTATTCAAACAAAGGGTTGGATCGAGGGGTCAATCTGATCATCACCCTATCTATCTCCAGCTAGCAGGTCATTTCGACAAGCCTAGAGCCCCCTTCAAATTTAACGCGACATGGCTTAAAGAGGAGTTTAGGAATTTGGTCTCTGAGAACTAGTGGCCCTGTGAGTATAGGGAGGACAGATCAATTGCTTCTCAATTTAATGTGAACCTTTGTAATCTAAAGAGGATAACATTGGAGCGGCTTAAAGGAAAAAGACAGCCAGATGAGGAAGCTAAAAAGAAAATTGACGTCGAATTGGAATAGTTGGAAAAGCCTGGAGGAGGGGGATATTCATAAAATGAATCAAAATTACACCTCATACAATTAGAAATGACTAAAAGTAGACTTCTAGAAGCCACAGAAGAGTCCTGGAGGCTTAAAAGTATAGAGATATGGGTACAGGCAGGGGATGACAACACAAAATTCTTTCAACAATATGCGAAGGGAAGGAAAGCGATTAATACTATCTGATCCCTTGCGGATGCTGCTAGAAATAAGGGATCGAACTTTAGAGATTTGGCCAAGATGGGAGTTCAACACTTCCAATCTCTCTTCCCGGCTCCTCGGGAGGCTTCTATTGGGGAAATCATGAATATTGCCCAAGCCTTCCCTAGTTTTGCTACCGAGGAGGACAATGAAGACTTATTACAACCTTTCTCTACAGAAGAGTCAGAGGTTGTCTTACACTAGTTCAAAAAGGATAAAGGCCCAAAACCAAACGGGTAGACCGTAGAATTTTACCTCTGTTTCTATGATCTACTTGGTCCTGACCTGTTGAAAGTTGTGGAGGAATGTCTATGGAGCATTCAACTCGACTTTCATGGCACTTATTCCTGTGTCGAAATACCTGACTTCATTTGATGACTACAGATCGATCTCGCTATGTAATGTCATATACAAGATCATAGCCAACAGACTCGAACCGATTCTATCTCGCCACATTTCACAGGAACAATTTGCCTTCTTAGAGGACCGTCAAATACATGAAGCCATAGGTGTGGCTCAGGAGGGGCTTCATAGTTTAAAGACTAAGAAATTGAAGGGCATGATTCTTAAAATAAACCTATCAAAAGCTTTTGACAGAGCTAGTTGGCTCTACATCAAATTGATGCTTACCCATCTAGGTTTCAACATCTCCTTCATTAACTGGATTATGTGTTGTATCACAATTGCATCATTTGCAGTCCTAATCAATGGTTCTGCTACAAATTTCTTCCACGTCGAATGGGAGCTTCATCAAGGTTGCCCACTGTCTCCCTTATTATTTCTACTGATAATGGAAGGTTTGAACAGACTGATATCCAAAGCGAAAAGCAGAGGATCTCTCAGGGGGGGCACCTGTTGCAGGAGAAATCATCATCACTCACCTATTGTTCATTGATGATGTACTGATATTCCTGGATGGATCGCGTAGTCACTCGGCAAAATTCAAATCTATTCTGGACTTATTCTGCAAGGCAACAGGCATGACTCCAAATAACCTAAAATCTACTCTCACAATTAATGATTGTTCGGAGCTCGAAACAACATTTGCTCACAGTGTTTTCCACTTCAAAACCAGGACTCTCGATGAAGGGATCAAATCCCTGGGGTTTCATCTCAAACCAAATGACTACAATAAAGGTGATTGGATGTGGCTTGTGGCTAAAATTGAGAAGAGAATAAAATCTCGGTGTCATAAGTGGCTATCCAGAGCTATAACACTGGTGCTTATCAAATTTGCACTAGAAGCCACACCAATCTTCTAGATGTCTTTATCCTGGATCCCTAAAGGCATACCGAATATCATTTAGAGACATTGTCGTGGTTTTCATTGGCATGGCGCAAAGGAAGGATGAACTTTTGCATGGGTTAGATGGGAAAGAATTGCACTTCCCAAAAAGTGGGGTGGTTGGGGCATAAAAGACCTATTCCGTTTCTCTCAAGCCCTCATTGCCAAGGTAGGACGGAGACTTATCACGACTCACAGCCTCTGGACAAAAGTTGTGTCCAAGAAGTACATTCAGCCCCAAACTACAGAAGATTGGATTCAGTTACCGAATAAACAAAAATCTAACATCTCCACTATATGGAAAGCAGTTCTAAAATCCTTTAACATTATAGCTTCCGGTCTTGCCTGGCAAGTTGGTTGTGGTAGTCGTGTCCGTGTTGGCATCGATCCATGGTCTGGATGTAGCAACCATCATACCCTCCTCCCAGATCTAGTTTCATTCCTATCTTTACACAGGATCAAATATCTAAATCAAATTGTGGATCTGGAACATTCTACAATGTGAGGGCAGCGTTGGCTCTCTGCCAAAGCCTTACAAATTCCAAAACAAAGGCAGGAAACTTGGGATAACTACACAGAGGTGTTGGTTGCGTCTCACACCCAAATACTAGATCGGGAAGATGAATTATTGTGAATTCACTCTAAGCATGGCTCCTATACACCCAAATCTGGTTATTTATTCATCATTGCCTCAAAGGAACTCGAACAACAACACTGGTGATGGAAGCACCTTCGGAAGTTGAAAAGTCCAGCCAAGGCAAGGATGCTACTATGGTGCATTTTGGAGAATAAATTACCCACTGGAGATAATCTAAAAAAGCGCTCCTTCCATGGTCGTTCTTGGTGTGCTTTACGTAAAGCATCTGAGGAATCAACATAACATTTATTTCTAACATGTCAAGTGGCCTGTCAGGTATGGCACTTGATTTACCAAGGGCTATCCATAAACATTAGATGGCAGGGAGAAAACCTCTCTCAAGCTTGGGAGAGATGATGGAATGAAGCAGCACCGAAAAAGCTATGGAATATACGTCTGATAACATGTTGGAGCATTTGGATAGGGCGAAATCGGAAGATCTTCCAGGACTGTATATTCTCTCCTGAAATAACAGTGGGACAAATTCTGGCAATATATAACCTCCTTCCCAATGACGTCCATAATCATCGCCCTCTTACCATCACTGAGGAGACTTTTGATCACTCACACCCCTGGGCTTACTTTGATGGATCTTCGTCGCAAGGCAGATGTGGAGGGGATGTCGTTCTACACCTAAACAGCTCTCATCAATTTGAACTGAACGCAGGATTGGGTCAAGGCAGAGATAATTATGTTGAATTGTACAGTTTAAAGCTTCTCTTATTCTCCATTGAAAAATATTGGTGGCATCAATGTTGCAAGAAGCGGGCACACGGAAGCGTCCTTTCACAAAAATATAGGAAACGAAGCGTCTCGGAAGCGTCTACATATATATATATATATATATATATATATATATATATATTTTCATTTATATTGAAAAAACATCCAAAATACCAAATTAGTTGTAGAAGATATGGAAGCATGCATATTTGTACATAAATCAAAATAGATATGGCATCCATTGTATATTAATGATTAATTATTCGAGCATCAACCATTTAGATGCATCAACCATCTAGAATCTAGATTCTTCTCCTCCTATCTAGCCTTTGCCTCTATCTCGATTGTCTAGGGATATTAGTCAACATTGCCCAATTTTGATCAAACTACCTAATCCAAGTCTTAAAATATGGTTGATCGATGATTTTGACTTGATTGAAAGGTAATTTTTTGCTAAGGGCGTGGCAAAGGAGTTAAAACAATTAACACCACCAACACTAGGGTACATATAGGGCTTGGTGCTCTTGATTAAATGCCAATCACATACCCTCTACATGATATAATCTAATGAAATGCCACAATCTCATTGATCATGAATTCCTAAAAACTGTTAAGTTTGTTGAATTTTGAATAGGATATGAAATTCTATTTTCTCCATATGAAGTCTGATGATGCTGGAACCACTCTCAAATATCGTGAGTCATTTCATGGTAATATTAAAAATTTAAGTAAAAAAATGAAAATGAAAAATAAAGGAGAATGTCACTTTTACTTTAAGAATTTAACATTACCATGAGGGAGCATCTAGGAAGCATCAAGGGAGCACCTTGGGAGTATCTGAGAAGACCCAACCCAACTTAAGTCAAAGAAAAAATAAAAAAAGATATTTAGAACCCTATGAAACCCTGTGGAACCGCCTGTCTCCCTTCGAATCTGCTTGGGATCCGTACAGATCCATGCGCAATCCACCGCGGATCCGGGGAGGATCCGTCATCAGATCCGCGGTTCGGATTTCTAAACCACGGATCAAGCTGGCACGGCTCCGAATTTCCAGAAACCATCTTCGTCGACCCGATCTGCGGTTCTGAAATATTCGACCATGGATCCCCCACGGATCTGTATAGGACACAATTCCTGGTTTGGATCCTTGGGGAGGGAGGCGTTTCATGCAACACTCACTGGCACCTACAGATTTTTGGTGACTCAAACGTGATAGTTGATTGGTTCAATCAGATTACTACATGTCACACACTCAGAGGCATTATGGATGAAGTTATGTTGCTCAAATCTCACTTTGATTCCATTTCCTGTCATCATATTATTTACAGGGAGCGGAACTCTCTTTCCAACAGGCTATCCAAAGAGGGCTCGCGGCAGGTGTTTGGTGTATGGCATGTAACAGAGCAGCAAGGGCCAGATCATTATCAGTATTATCATCGTCCTTTCACCGAGGCTACATTGATTTCTGCAGCTACACAATGACATCTTATTGACATTTTGCTTTGGATTTGAGGCATCTGTGGTTCATTTCTTTCAAGCTGAATCCCGGAGTATCCACAGTAATAATTATACTAGTCAACATTTCAAATCCCAACAGGGATCCATCATCAGGACAATTTCTGAATGATGATAGAAGAAGAACTATAGTAAGAGGATAAATAGTAAAGGGACAATTTTGATTTTAAGGAGATGAGGTCGGCTTAAAAATTCTTTTATTTTGCTTATCTGAATCATCACTCTGGAAATGGCAGATATACAGTGACATTATTTTGGCTATTTTTTTTATATGATCCACTACATAACAGTACTTGGCATATTACTGATACATATCAGCTCATCAGTATACTTCATGGACTTTAGATTATCATATTTCTGCTCTTTCTATGTGTGTGTATATATATATATATATATCAGTATAGTCTGACAGACATTATGAGGATTGTTGATATGTAATATGTATCAACAGTCATTTTTGGCATGATATTTTGCTTATACAGCATGTAATTTTCATTACCATATTAATGAAAATTACAATTTTTCCTGGCGGAAAAAAATCACTCAACTTGATTAGCTAATTGTTGGAGCATATTTGGCATTGATAATTTGGCATCTTGTTGGCTTATGAGGGACTATGAATTTTTCTCAGATCCTTTCTGCATAAAGGTTTAGTTAGGCCTCTGCTCTGTTTAGGGAATTTGCGCCCATGCTGGTGTTTTTCATGCAGCCAAGAATGTTTTGTCTGGAACTTTTTCCATTTACATGATATGTTATGCTATAATTGGTGCAAAATCAGATGTTCCCCTTTCTGTGAAAGCAAAGCAAAATGCACAGCTTTATACTATGTAAATGCACATACAAAAGAAGTTTAAGCAGAAGCAATCCAATATACGCTCAACCAACTTAAAGAGTTGCTTAAGCATTGGGATATATACCCCATACCACAAATTGGGTCCCAAAGGAGGACTTGAACAAAGGTAGAATAAAAGGAAAGGGCCCTGGAGGTTTTCATATTGCAGGCATAATCCCAACAAGGTCCACCCTGCTCAGATGTCAGCAGGGCCATATTCAGCAGTCCTTAGATATTCCATAACTGGGAAGACTGCTATCCACAGTTCCATGGTGCAATGGTAGTCGAAAATTTAATGATGCTCTTCATTAGCTTAAGATATAAGAGGATTCTAGGTTTTCTTGTCTATGATTCTGGGGCTTAAAAGCATCAATTCTTCACCATTTTTATATATTATCTTCTCCTAGTTTGATTTTAAGACAATCATCTGTTTGAAGCCATAAATGACTATACCATTTTTCTTTAATTAGTATAAGAGTTTAACACTGTTCACAAAGACATTGTCAGGTTGCAAGGGTGTGCATTATGCATCCAATTTGTTATGTTGTATATAATTCTGATCCCTACAATGAAATGTCTCCTTCATAATCACCAAAATAGCAAATATGTTGACAACGCTTATGCTTTCAATTAAGAATTTATGTTCTCTTCCTTTTCAATTTTTACCAGGCCTTCATACAACATTCCTGTCCTCTGCTAGTTTCTTAGCCTGAAATACCAGATTAGCATGAAAGCCACACAAAGAGAACCTCCATAACATAAAAGAAAAATGCTTCTTCTAGAATATTCTTTATGTGTCTCCCCCCTAATACATATGACTCATGAAAAGCAAAACAATATGCCATGGGGCTTTATTTGGACCTTTACATATATAATCAATGCATTTGCTGAACAGATAAACATCAATTTTAGATTGTAGAACATGGCAAGATGCTGGTTGATGGATTCAATGAGCTGCATATGCTGCTTAAAGCGGTTACCATATAAAGGACTTCTTAGCTTGGTTATGACAAATTAGATAGGATTCTAAAGAACATAGACAACACATTCTGTGGAAATATTGTATCCCGAAAACAAAACATTTAACAAGTATTTACCTTTATAAGTTCATTTGCTTCAAGTGCATCACTAATGGAAACTTCTACAGAAGAAGTCACACCTGACTTGCCAACCTGCAAGACAATAGGATATTACTATAAGTTCGTAAGAGCAACAAAAGGGCGTTTACAACTGACAGAACAAGGTCTTCGTGGAGTGGACACACGTGGAAACCTCTTCTTTTTCACATATAAAGAGATAAATGTGTTAACAAATAGCACAAAATATTAATGAGAAATGAGTTCCTCTAGATCAGGGGAAAATCTGGAGAGATCTTCAAACCAGTAAATGATCTTTATTCATTCATAAACAAATAAGTAGGTGTCAATTTATATTTCCCAAATCACGAGGCTGGTTTAGTGGGGGGTCTTTGAGACGAGAAGTTGTCTTCAGACAACAAATAGTTTAAGAACACCCCAATATTACTTACTCTGCCATTTGAAGCCTTAATTAACTTGCAGATTTCTCAACTACCTACCTTAAGAAGTAAATCATATGTGAACTTGTTGTTTCATAGCAATTTAACAGCACGGTTCATGTATTATGCATGTGCTATTTAATTGATTTTAGCAGTACAGGACTTTGAAAAAAATTAGCTATTTACATTTAGAAACTTCGCTTTTATACTTCGCTTTCCAAAAAGTGACCTCAAAGCTTTTATACTTCGCTTTCCAAGAAGAGATGGCTTATCAAGATAAATTCACTGGTAGAATTATCTCTAGGAGATGTCATTAAACATACATGGCCCACACATTGAGAGTTGCTGTATAGAAACAATAATTCCACAATTTCACAATTATGCAATGCAACAATTAGCCCTAGTATAGCGAAAATCCCATTCAATGCATACGACAAAAGTAAAACAAGAATAGCATTAAATGAGTGTACTTACATGTAATAGAACATATCCAACCATCAACAATTTAACAATAAAGAAGCTCCAGGATAAGATACTCCAGTCCAAACATCAAAATTCATCCATGCTCCAATTCATCTTCCAAGAAAAAGTGCGAAATTCTCAAGAGAGAAGAATGATCCAATCCAAAGTGATGATACAAAATGAAATCATGTCTCTCATATTTATACACTTATTAGGAGTTCGAATTACCTAATTTGATCCTACATTAGCCCATCAACTAAAAATAATGTGCAAATAACTATCTATTGGTAACAAGCCCACCAAACTAGCTGATAACAAAATAACAAGCCTCCCAAGAGGTTGAATAATCCATAATGCATGTCGTTGGGCTCTCTAAGAGGCTTGATGAAGTCCATAAGTGCCAAATTAAGAATTGGACTTCCAAAAGTAATGGAGTTGGCCCCTTGTTCTCCACATAATAAACCTGTGGTGCTCCCAATGGGTGTGAGGGCACACAAGTGACCTCATGGGTCTCCAAGTAAGTCGAAGATGCCTGTAGACCATCTGTAGGAGCTCAGATGATGGTGTAAGTAATGCCACATCAGCATACAAGTCCTAGGTCATCTGCCAAATGCATGGTATAACTGTAGGGCAAGCTAGGCAGAGGTGAACCAGGTGCATCTTCCTCGTCAAGTAAATGAATCGCGGGCAATCTCTTAACATCTCTGGGGATCCATGGAGTGCTTTTTACTGTTGTGGAAGCGCATGGCTCTCAACACACACCCTACATGTGCCAATGTAGCCCTCTGGAGAGTCAGGACCCCATATAGGAAGACCAAACCCAAGATGGAGGCCATCTGCAATCGTGCATAAGATCGAATGTGTCCCCTAGCCTTCCAATACAACAAGTCATCAAGGGAAATCGAGTAAAAGAGCTTACAAATCATGGACAACAGGTGGGGACTTCATAATGGCATGCCCTTCCATAATGGGGTTCAGCGTGTGCTAATGTCTCCAAGCTCCAAATGGGGTTAACCAAGTATCACATTAAGTGGTTTCTACTTCTAAATGGGATAATATGTCCAAGGTACATCCTTTAAGAGGTGGTGGCATGTGGTAAAGAGATGAATGGAGTAGGGAATAAAAAGGGGCAGCCCTGGGCCACATGCTGGGGTACAAGAGTAGCTAGAAAATGGGATGCCCACACTTGGGTATATAATATTTAGGAGGGAGCAATTGTGGTACATGAGGTGCCCCGGCCTTGATTTTTCCACCATTATTTATATGACTTTTGCCTTTTATGATTTTTCATTAATTAACTGCTCGGGGTTCAAGGGGTGAGAGTATGATGTGTGAGATATAGCAGCAGATACCCCTTTTAAGGTAGGGCGGTTCATTTCCCACCAGGGGTTGGGACAATCATGGGTTCCTAAATGATAAAGGAGGCTCATCTAGAGCTTGCGGGCTTGCAGGAACCAGGGTGATGGCAAAGATATGGGGTAGAGCTCATGTGTTGGCTTTTTCCCACATGCTAAATGTGTTTGTCCTGACCATCTTTTGCATTTTGTGATGCATTTTCCTGTGAATGTGGCCAATTATGTTTTTTCTTTTCTTGTCAACTGCATCGACCTTTAGGGCATCATTCCAGGCCTGACCCAAGGTGTGGGCAAGAGGAAGGGGAAAGCCAACCCTATGTGGACCCAACAGAGGAATGTGGACCCAGGTGGGAGAAATGATGAGTGGGGTTATAATGAGTGGAAAGGGGGCAATATATGTGGATGAAGGAGCAGGACCAGGTAACCAAAATCAGGGTTTCCCATGAAGTATCATCCCTAAAGCCAAAAGGTCGGTAAAAGAGATCCCACGGGACTAGAATCCAAGGTTAACATCCAAAAAGGGGTTTAGGGGACAAGAGCACAGACCTAGCCCATTATTTCCGCTGATTTCCCCTATTAATCCATGCCCATTAGTGTCCATGATAAGCAAACTACAGTACTCAATTACCAAATGACAAGGCATACCTTAAGGTTCGGGAGGCCCACCTTCAAACATACGATCATGGCAGCTGCGTGAGAGACCACATGGTTGGCTCAGGTGGTGGAGAAATGGCACAACAAGCTAGTTGGTGGTTGCAAGGGGTTGCTGGCTACCAGTTGAGGGCCATCTTGGAGAAAAAAAATCTCCTAGGGATATCACCCACAAAATGGTGAGTAACACTGCCCACATAGTAAATGCCAAAGACTTAAAATCACGGCACGCTGCACCAGTAACTAGTTCAAATTTTGAACCCTGACAATTGCAACCCTCAGCTGTTGCACGCAAATCATTCGACAAAAACCATGAAGCACAGTTAGGGTTCTGAAAAAAGCATGGTTGACCACCGCTCAAATCATCTGGGATTGGGGGTGAAACCATTGCTGCTGAAGCCTGAAAACCATGGTTGTGATTGTGAACATCTCCCGTGTCAAGCACATATGACAGTCACCAGACAGCTGCAGGAAACTTCAAACGCCGAAAGCTAATGAGGCTGCGCACTGAAACAGATAAATATTCTACAATTATTTATTTTCTAAAATTTTGAAGAAATTGCTCCTTTTTTTGTATTAGTGAGACGAATACTCACGAATTTTTTTGATAGTCAATTTTTCCCAAGTTATTTTCCTCCATATCGTACTGCATCTATATTTGAATTCAGAATTATAATTGGAAACTATGGAATGGGCATAGTGGACCTACGTTGTTTGTTAGAAATTTGACTGTACCTGTTACATAAAAGGATGGTGTCAACCTTCCACGGAAACACATTTTCTTTACCTGCGATCAATAGGTCTCTTCTTTTCTCTGCAGGTTGGCAATGGAAAATTCTGTAGTTGATCAGAATTGCTAATTAAAGATGAAACCAACCATGCAGGATTAAGGTCGGAACTCAGACTACTCCCATAAATCACCACACGTGTAACATCAAAAATCCTTGTTGAAAAAGTAAAGCAAGCTTTAATTTCATTTGGGCAACGGTGGCCTAAACCAAACCCAAATCTAGACACCTTCCAAGAGAATCGGCCATATATTTATGTTATCAGTAATTGTAAACAGGAAACAGAAAAGAACAAGAAATGGGGCTAGAGAATTTTGGAGATTAAAAAAATCTGAACCCACCCAAATCTAGACACCTTCCAAGAGAATCGGCCATATATTTATGTTATCAGTAATTGTAAACAGGAAACAGAAAAGAACAAGAAATGGGGCTAGAGAATTTTGGAGATTAAAAAAATCTGAACCCATCCCCTCCCACTGTATATTATGCATATAAAATCGATGAGTAATTTACTAGTATAATGTCAATATGGAAATGGTGATGGGAACGAAACAAGAAGCAGGTCCCCTGCTCAGATATATGAGCTCTGTGAGAATTGAACCAGTGCCAGAGAGTATATACCAAAACCAACATTTTACAATCAATGAAATTGCTATAAATAAAATAAAATAAAACACTAAACCCACTCATAGCAGAATCATACCCTCTGAAAAATACAAAAACAACGCAAATCCATATAAACAAGTGTATGTGTATATTGGGTGCCTGTTTCAATGAGGAAAAAGGGAATTCAATCTTATATAATAATATTTTAGCTGTTCACGCCGCAGTATTAAGCTAAAATGAGCTTACCTGATGGCATTTAAGTTTCTTGCCAAGACTGTGAGCATATGCACTGAGCTCTTTCTTCTCTTTGACTGTTAATTCAGGAATACTTCTGGCCGGATTAGTTACTTGTTTCTGTTCCCGGGCAGATACCACCACCTTGCTTTCTTCATTAAATTCTTCATCTTCTTCTTCATCATAATCTCCTCCATCGCTTTCATAATCTTCTTCATCTTCGTAATCTTCATCCTCTTCTTGAGAAAGTAACAGTTGGGTTTTCTGTTGACTTAATGCAGCCGAGCGTCGGAATGCTGAAGTACACAGAAAAGCCCCGAGGACTGGTGAGCGTTGCTGCTGCTTTGAGGAACAATTCGTGGGTGGTGACGAGAAGAGAAGGGGAGGAGGAGGCCTAAAAAGTGCATTGACATGAGATATCAAACAGTAAGTGGATTGCATTGATCGCGCAAGGGCTTGATGAGCCATATTGATCTATTCCCTCGTAATTTTGGAAGGCGGGCGTTACCTACATGTCCAGTGCGGCAGAAGGAATTCTCATATATCCACAGAAATGTATAAAAACCTCCGTTTCCTGTTAGGCTTATTTTTATTTTTCCACGCATGACCATAAATAATTCATTGGATATATTGAATGCTAACATGGATTTATAATCTCTGCGATATAAAAATTAAAATTAAAGTAGAATTATACATGTCAGTTTTTTTACAAGTGATTAGATTTTTTTCTTTGAATTTTTAGATCGGTTAGTTAAACCAGGAGGTTCCGGGTTGAATCAAATGAGCTGCCTCTTTATAGTTGAATTTGTTATACACATCCATAAGGCACACTAAATAAATATGTTGAATTTCGAACATGGATGGATCCCATGTATTGGTTACCTATCTCTTTATACTATGGGACATCTATCATTCGTCCTAGTACAGCTGGTTCTTTAATTTATTAGTGTTATGTAAATATAAATAAATTACAACCAACGTAGTATTTAGTTTTATGTATGGTATTAAGGTCTAGTAATATGTATGCCATTAAAGTTAGATGTTACTAAAAAGTACATAGTTTCATTGGATGTAGTTTTGACAATGACAATAAGAGACATTGGCTTTCTCATAAATATTATTTAGGTTAAAACTATTTTTTGATCTTCAAGTAAAATCTAAAACTACTTCTAATTGTTTAAGTACTCATCTTCCTCGGATGAAAGGAAGCATGTTAACAGCCCAAGATCTAGAGGCATCTCATAGGAACAAAAGTGTCCCCCCTTATGGACCACCAATGAGTCATTTCAAGTGGTGTGATTTTCCTTGAGTAACAAGAATGAGTAAGTATGCATTCAAGATAGCAGTGAATGATGTTTGTCTTTGCTATTGATTAAATACTAAGTTATGGTATGTTTTGTCACCTTCGAAATATATGTATATATGTGTTTTTCCTAATTGTAAAAGTATCTCATTTATCTACATTAGTTTCCTTGAGTTATTATGAAATTATGTTCAAATTAATAATTTCCTTGGGCACGGAGTGTGAGGTGCAACTTGAGTGGGTTTGAGAGAAGAACATTTGTTTCCTCCTTGGAGGACATATTTTCCAATCTATAGGTAGTAGATATTGTTAGGTAAAACTTGACTCGATGAAAGCGTCAAAGTTACTTGGTCAAACAGTGGTAGTTTGAGGCACATGGTTTTGGTTTCCCATGGTTTTTTGTCTATAGCATGTAATGAAGCCTTTAAAAGGCTTGGGAAAACTTCATTATAATGGGCCAAGTAGGTGAGCAATTGAGGCTCACTTAGTTAGCTTGGTCAAGTTTTGGCCAAGGACACTAATAGAATTTTGTTAGCTTGTTTTACCCCATATTGGGGTTTTCCAGGATAAAATATCGTGTTCATATTTTGTGATTTGTTGTTAGTTGTGTTTTCTCATCTTCTCTCAGTAAATTTAATTTTCTCTTCAGTACTTTTCACATTGTATCATAGCCATGGGTGCAAGCTATTATTACTTGAGAGAATGTAGTGTGGACCGTGTATGCAAGGCTCACCAGTCACTCGTTTGAAGAGTTTGTTGAGCATCAAGATATTCATTACAATTATCCCCATGTTGGGGAATTTCATATACAAGAGATTAATTGTGTGTTGTCCATTGTGTTTTAAGTTGTGATTTTCATTGGCATCTGCAAAGAAAAGTTCACTTACATGTTAAAGAGTGTGCCTCAGAACTAGTAGATTAAGGGGAATTCCAAGTTCGAGTGGGAGGAGGTTGTGTTGTTGCATGAATGGAACGTGGAAATGATGTTTTGATTGGCATATATATATGTGTGTGTGTGTGTGTGTGTGTGTGTGTGTGTGTGTGTGCACGCGCGCGTGTGTGTGTGTGTGTGCTTTTTGAAAATGTTTTGTGTGATATAAGTTCAACATCACACGATAGATATCCAAGAGAGATGTCCCCCGTCGCTGGCCGAGAGATAAGGTCCACATCACTAGGCATATGGTTGTAAGACCTATTAAGTCATGTGTACCCCAAGGAAACTACTAGTAAACTATGGAGTTAAACCTATGTGATAGGGATAATTCAAATTAACAAATACTCTAGACATAAACTTTGAAGGGGATAGGGCATGTCGGTGAGAAGTGTTGGCTCACTTTGCTGATTTGGCTGGATTTGGTAGAGATAAAACATGAGTCAAGGTTTAAGGAGGGATTGTTAGATAAAATTTGACTCGATGAAAGAGTAAAAGTTACTCAGTCAAATAGTCGTGGTGTTAGGCACATGGTTCTGGTTGTCCATGGTTTCCTACCCCTGAATTGCATATAATGAAGCCTTTAAAAGGCTTGGAGAAAACTCCATTGTAATGTGCCAAGGAGGCGAGTGGCTAAGGTTCACTTGATCGACTTGGATGGGTTTTGGCCAAGGATACCAATAGAATTTTGTTAGTTGGTTTTTCCCTAGATTGGAGTTTTCCAAGATAAAAACATTGTGTTCATGTTTTGTGATTTGTTGTTGGTCATGTTTTCTTATCTTCTCTAACTAAATTAAATTCTCTCTCTGTTAATTTTAAAATATATGTGCACCTCCATAAACTAAAGTAATGAAGTTGTTGTGTAGATATGGTCCACTGGCTGACAATTAAGGGGGTCTCATACCTTAATTTGGCATCATGTTAAGTTGAGACCTTAAATTTGATAATTTTATTATTATTATATTGTCACTTTTGTTGTGTATTTGTTATACCCTTTGCATTATTTGCACCATGTAGATCCCATATATTATACATTAATATGGTAGCAAGGAGGGGTCGGGGGCAAAGTCCCCAAGAAAAAGAAATTGGGATGATTTTTGTCTATTTTTGGCCCATATTTTGGTGTTTTTTGGGCCAATGGTTTTTCAACCCATTGTAATGCAATTCTAGCCAATGAATCTAATCCAAGTCAATGGATCTTATATATTTTATTGTAAATGATAAAGATAACTGAAAAAATAGAGGCACGGTTCTAAAATTTTGTTGGTTTTCCTAATTAAGAGTTTCTAGGGTAAGGCTTTGAGTATTGTGTGTGATTGCAATTGTTTCATTTGATGTTTATAAAGGATTTGTGCATGCATTACTTATTGTAAAGGTTTAGAACTTACAATTCTAATATTAATCTTGCCACTTTCATTTTTATGGACATTGAGGCCAATGTGAGCATTGTCACAAAAACTATATGTCATTAGGTTGTGTGGGAACCAACTAACAAAAATGGTATCCTCAAAATAAATAAAGAGGATTATCCTCTGAATTCTAGGACAACATGAAGGAATCACCAATTCCTTTTATCACTATTCTCCATTAATGGTTTCTTTTTTTGTTGAATTAATAGGAGTGAGGTTCTTTAGAGGTGGCAAAATTTGAGGGGTGGGGGGTCCTTTATGACCCAGAGAGACAAAAGGAAATTGAGTTTGGTTGGGGCCTCAAAACCACAACTTATAATGAGGCAGATGCATTAGTAGTATTCCAGGGTCAATCCACTCCTAGAGACAAAGGGGTTGGACAAATTATAGTGATTTAGGACTTGATCTTTATGCTGCAATCCCTATATCATTGAATCTCTCCTTGATTTGTAAATTGTTGTAGATATTCTATTGGAGCTATTCATCATAATAGATCTAATAAAATACAAAAAAAAAAATTGTCAATGTTAATTTTCTTTAGATCTTGTATTCTTTAATTTTTAGTTTAGTGCTTAAATGTATGAGATAGTTGAAATACAAAAAATAGGGAAAAAAATTATATGCACACGCCATCCACAAATAAACGCAAGATTTACCCTGGAAAACACATACAAGAGAAAACCTAGCTAGAAGGTGAGGTTGCTACTCTCTTTTTCCCAATATGGAAATATGCAAATACAAGGAATTAATTCTCTCTAGGGAGTTAACTGAGAATTTTTATCTCTATACAATTTTTTATCCCCCTCTATGATGATCTCTAACTTACAACTCCTAGTTGCTCTACTCAATTGTGAGACAAAGTACAATGACATTTAAAGGAACCTCCATTGATGCTAACAACTCGGTATTTAACATAGCTCAATAGTTATTTAAGGGTAAGTTTTTGACTTCCTAAACCCTCAATTAGAGTTATGGTTTTGGACCTTCCAAAATCTTCTTGAAAGTCTACACATGACTAGCCCCATATGTGGGAATAATAGGGGCTGACATGAAATCCTCTCATACCATGGTGTTCAACACATTATGTTAACTTGCACGAGGCATAACTTTTGCATATGAGCTCCTGTTTATGTGATTTTTGTGTTGTTGGAAAGGCCTCTAAGTGTAGATCAACATCACGAGTCTAAGCTAAGTCTAAGAAAGTTTTGACCTAGAAAAATTATTTTTGATGCCTCAAAGTGGCTCTAGAAGGTTTCAAACTACAATTTTCCAAACTAGAACCTATTGTTAAGATAACCCTACAAGCTAATTCCTCCCATTTTTTCTACTATAACAGCACTAACATAGATGACAAATAATACAATGATATAATCTGGATGACCTCCAAAAACCTGAGGCTCTCTATATTATGTCAAAGAACTCTCTCAATTATAAAATAATTTTAGAAAACTAAGCTTTTTCACATTATGAGAAGGAAAATATGTACATCAAACTTAGAGCATAATTGCAAGAAGGGGTTTGCAAAGCAAATGGAAGGTTGATTTAACACATTATTAATTTCCGCCTCCCATGGTGTGTTAACACATTTTAGGGATCAAGCCACCCCCAACATTTATCTCATCATACAAGCACAAAAGGAAAGGAATTTAAGTCTCCATTATCACATTCATCTCTTCCCTATGTGTGTCATTAATTCCTCTACGATGGAGGTATTCCATGTTGCATTTGGCATTCCTTGAGATGGTTATGAATTATGCTAGGTCATCTCCAAACCCAATTCAACACTCAACAAAAAAGGTGAGGAAGTGAGGTGGTCTCGAATAGTGTTAGGCATTCTTCTCTCATAAGAAGGTTATATAGTATATACCATATCTCTCTCTCATAACAAAGGAAGAGATGGCACACTGCCACTGTCATAGCAAATTGTGAGTTACATGAGATTAAAGAAATGCAACAAGGGTTGAAGAGTTGTGAATGGGAGGTTACAAAATTTCATTGCAATGTGATGAATTCGAACATATGATGGAATAGGTGGGAAGAAGAATTTGAACAACAGAATCAGGTACCTAGTTGCATTAGAGACAAATGTGTAGCTGACATAGTAAGCCATATACTAGAAATGCAGGAATCCTAAGATTGAAGTAAGGTATTTCATGTTGATATATAGAAGGAAGTGGCTAGAGATATCCTCATTACGAATGTATTTGAACCTTTGGTTGGTCACATTACAATTCAACTTGACCCCTCCTAGGAAGTTGTTTCAGCGCCCCCTCCAAGTAGCATAATTACTTTGGGGAGTGCCTTCTCTCCATTCTTATAGGAGCATATAGGCACTCTACACACTTAACCCTTGGAATTCATATAAGCTTATTTGAGAAGCCAACCACACATCCACAACCAACAATTGCAAAGATGGTGCAATCAAAGAATGTTGGATTGGATTTTGAGATGGTCATTTAGACTAAAGCTCATCAAGGGCATGGCTTTCTCTAAATTTCTCATTTGGTTTTAGTATGTTTTGTCTCAATTTGATTTTAATTTTACAATTTGCAAGGTAGTATGCCTATCAAACCTTTAATGGATTGAACTTGAATGGCAAGCCATGTAGTGTCTTGGTTGTTAATACCTTGATTTTGGAATGTTGATTAAGACCAAACATAACTAAAATAGTGTACTACAAGATTGTGTGGTTTAGTCATATCTTTTTCTAAAGTAAAACTAATTGTTAATATGAGAAAAATGTGGTGCTCTACAATTTAGGTGGGCACGATGAGATTTATCAATATTTGGTGTCAATGTGTGAGAGAGACAATATGCATGCATGTAATGTTATATTGAAATTAGGTGATGTATGTGTTGAATACAATATCACATGTTTATATAAACTCAAATTTCATCTGACCTTGAAGGTAACAAAAATTAAGGATGGATATCTCAAATTCACACAAATTATTGATAACAAAAACTACAATTTAAGACATGCAACCTTGAGTTTGGCAATCACAACGTACACATCACACTTGGGGTTTAGACAATTTCATTCTAGTTGTTAAACATAGTAGTCAACACCTTTTTATCCTTTTCTCAAAATTACCTAATATTAAAGCAAGTATGAAAGTTATAAAAATAGTTTTGAACTAAGAACAAAAATGGAGGGGGGAATGTTAGGAGGATATCAAAAATATGCTTGAGGGTATGTTTTAGTTATGTTGTTATCTGATTTCCACTAATGCATTAATGTTAGACAATTAGCCAAATAGGTAGGTAAATATGGTGATATGAGGTTCATTGGAAACTAACTCAAATGAAGCCTTCCAACTCATGGACCCGAATTTAAGGGACATCTAGCTTAGGTTTATCAATCTAGAGAACACATGCTCTCCTTGCCAAAGCATCTCAATTATTCATTGCACATATATAACCAATACAATGATAACTATTGACAAAATGTTTCTATCCAACACAAACCCTAACCACTTGTCACCCCTACCTTGATAGCAATGCCACATTCATTAATGAATACAAACTACCTAGGGGCCTTATTTGATAAGGATGCCCCTTTACATTGATCAATGACATGCCAGCTACCTAGCGAGCCTTATTCAAAGAGGATTCCCACCGTACATAACTATAGGGGTTAGAGTGGGACTCTGACATGCCTTCCCATTTCAAAATCAATATTGTTGTAAGGCTATAGACGTTGAGCTACAACAAAATTGTGTCTAGTTCCCAGGTCGCATATTTGGGTTGTGTGTCATTCTACTATATCAAGAAGTCCTCAATAGTGTGTTATGCTCTCCTTTCTCAAGTATTAACTTTGTCCATAATTATGGAACCCTCATCATCAATTTTGAGGAGGATGGTTCGAAATTGGAAAATTAACCCAATCATCTCCTTCCAACAAGATGCATGAAATACTGGGTGGATCTTAGACTAGGTCAAGTAAGACAAACTTTAGGTGACGTATCCAATTTGCTCGAGGATTTGATAAGGTCCATATAATTCACATGCTATATTTTGGTGGTTCTTATATTTAAGAGTGGTTTGCTTGTAGGGTTGGAGACAAAGAAACACATGACCCTCTTCTTCAAAGTGGCACTTGGAATGATGTTGATATGCTTGTCACTTCATTCAATTTTGAGCCATGACATAATTGTCCTTAAGTATGTGGAGGTTGTCATCTCTTTCCTTAAGGGTTATGTCTACTACTTGAGTCTTAGATGTGCTTCATTATTACAAGGCTACAAATAGGGAGTTTTGGCCATAAACAATCTCATACGGTGACATTTTGGTAGCACCATGATAGGTGGTATTGTACCACCATTCTGTAAGGGGTAGCCATTGGACTCTCTAGCCCTATCAATCCAATGTAAAACATCTCAAACAAGTTTCTAGGTGTTTATTTTCCACCTCTATTTAACCATTTATTTTCAAGTGATAGGTCATGCCCATTTTTAGTTGGGTGCAATATTGTTACAATAACTCATACAATAATTTGCTAGTGAATGTTGTCGATTATTGAAATAATCCTCTGTCGAATTTATGAAGTATTGCCACATTTTCTACTTTCGTAGTTCAAAATGACACTTGAATCCAAATCATTCACAGTGAAACTAGAATAATCTCTTAATCTAGTCTGGTCACTCAATACCTAGGAGTCTTACACTTACAAAGGAAAGCCTAATTGTGAAATGCATGAATTAGATTTTCAAAGAAGCACTATGAAATATGATTCAACTAATGTGATGATGATTCAACTACTTACTACCATGTTGTAGATTACTTTTATAGGGTAGGAAATGTATCAGAGTACTACATGTTTATTGCTTATTAGATATAGTATGTCACAAAAATTATAGGTATCCTTTACAACCCTTACTAATAATTTTACAATAATTGTCACCATTAAGAATCTGTGATCTCTTAGCTCCACTCCACTATGACTTAATATACATACACACAATAACAACATATCTAATATATCTCCAATTGATTATTAGCAACATGGCTAGGTTTTGATGGTCTTAATGAACTAGTAGTTGTCACGCGGTTTCATATCTCAACAAAGTATGGAAGTTGATGAAATTTGGATTATGGGAACTATACACATGGCAACAAGAATTTGTAATTTTTTTTGTGGGAAGTAACCTACAATGTTGTGTTTGGAATGATGATCATCATCATATAGAGGCTAAGAAAAATATTGTGTTGACCTTGTGACATTATCTTTGATGTGTTATACCTTGATTGACCTCTCCTATAGAGATTACATGAGGATTTTTGAAGCTACCTTGAATAAAATTTGTACAACATCTTGAGTTGGTATTAAGGAACTTTGATGGCAATGTATCTTTGAGATAGTTCCTGGCTAGAAAGCTATGCCAAGGCACCAACAAATTTTTTCCAAAGAAAGGTTCTTATTCAATTTAGCTCTTGCCTAATGGACAATAGGGAAATACCTTTCAGATGTCGAATCAATAGGCTACCTCCCAACTAAGGAAAACAACTAATTTGGTTGCTGTAGTTATAGAAGAATAGAGAAAATGTTGTAAAAAATTTATAGTATTCGACGAATAGTTCAATGTCTATTGCCAAAGAAATCACACAATAATGTTAATCCAATGGTTATATCATAGAGAAAACCTTTGATTATATGAAATATTGGACAATAATCTAACCATTCAACAAGAGGTATGACAAAATCAAGTAGATTTTATCATAAATCTCTTTGTAAAACATAACATTACTAGAAGTTAGGGAAATTAATCCTCAATTTAGCCTCTTAGGATATTTCATATAACTTTAAAAATTGCACAAACAAGGATACATAAGTTGCAAAAAAAAAAGCTATAACAGAAGAGTACACACTGCTAATAGTTGAAAGAAAAATCTTTTGATTAAAAAATGTAATAATTTTATCAATGGATGCAAAAATACAATTTCTTTCTTAGAATTGGAACCCCTTTCTTGAGTTCTTCTTGAGTTTATATATAAAATAATCGCAATAGATATTTGTTGCAAGTGCAACTTTTTAGGAACTAAGAAACAATTTACAAATATCAAATAGCCTTTTCCACACATCCAATTCCGTAGTTAAATTTGTTCGAATCATAAGGAATTATGGGGAAATTTTAGCTAACCACTCCCATTTTGTTCCAATTGGATAGTTGTATGATATCATCTTACTATAAGTGATATCCAAATATGTATACTTTTGATAGGTTTGAGTAATTGTAAATATCATTTTGACTACATAGTGGATGTAAAAATTGTTGAAAATGGCAACAAGAAATGCTAAAAATAGAAATTCTAAAAATAGCATTGCTATAAATAGCAGTTTGGGTACCAATGTTGGACATAGCAACAAGGAAAGAAAAATGGAAGTGCTAAAACTAGCATTGCTATAAATAGCATTTCGGGATGGATTCCAATTTTAGTTAGTCCCTGAACTAAAATTGAGAAGTAAAATTCGAATTTGATCTTAGCAGTTGTTTGTAAAATAATTAATTAATTAATCTTGAGTTAATTAGTTGTATAAAATCAAACATGAAGTCTATGTGGGGACATGCAACAGTTTCTCCATTGATTGAGGAATTTATCCATCAATTAAAGAGATAAGGATGAGTTGTAATTTGAGTTGTAATTAGTTAGCTCAGTTATCTGAGTTAAGTCCAGTTAGATTAGTTCAAACAGTTTGTTGAATTAATTGTGAGTTCAGTTAGTTAATGCTTGCATGCATGTAACTGTTGCTCTCCAGATAACTGAATATTCTCTCATAAATAACTCATGCATGTCAGTTTAGACAAAGACCCAGTTGAGATCAGAGGAAGGGACAGTGTACTATCAGTTGAAGGATTTTTCCTATATAGGAAACTCATCCATGCAGAAGGAATTATCTCCTTCAGGTTTGTGCAATTAATTCTGAGCCAAGTGAGCAGTGTGAGGTGGGAATTCACATGTGTGGAAGCACTGGACATGGATGCCCGAGTTCAAAGTAGAGCATGAAGGTGTATGTCCGGGATGTGCCGAAGCAAAGATTAAAAGGGGACCATTCCCCTCAAGAAATAGCAAGGCCATCGATATTTTGCGGATTGGTTCACTCCGACATATTTGGTATGATGCCCATAAACTCTTTGGGAGGATATCTATATTATCTCACTTTTACAAATGATTATTCTCGCAAGACTTGGAATTACTTCTTGAAAAAGAAGGATGAAGTGTTCACCTGGTTCTGTCACTTCAAAGCCTTGATCGAAAATCAAACCAAGAGAATCAAGATATTAAGGACTGATAATGGGACCGAGTATGAATCCAATGAGTTCCATGACATTCACAAAGAAGCTAGCATTAAGAGGGAGACCACAACACTACACACTCCTAAGAAGAATGGTGTGGCTGAAAGGAAGAATCGTACGATTGCGTTAGTTGTTTGTGCCATGCTCCATGATCAAAGGCTTCCAAAGTTTCTATGGGTCAAAGCTGTGAATATTGCCGTATATGTTCAAAACTAATTCCCTCATCAAGCATTGGATTCCAAGACTCCAGAAGAAATGTTCACTATTAAGAAACCCGATGTCTCTCATTTTAGAATTTTTGGAAGTCATGTATACTTTCATGTGCCAAAGAGAAGAGAAGTAAATTGGGTGCATCTAGAAAGAAAGGAATCTTTATGGGCTATAGCGAAAATAATAAGGGCTATATAATTTATGTGGATGGTCTAAGGGAAGTAGAGATAAGTCATGATGTCAAGTTTGATGAAGATATGGCTCTTAGAAAAGTTGACAATCTTCCTATTCCAAGGAAGGATAAAGAAGCTAACACCAAGAAACCGATGAAAAAGAAGATGAAACAATGCCGGATGTTGAAGAACCTATGGATCCTATTGATCCTCCTCCTCAAGAGACCTCCTCCTCTAGGAAGATACCCTCATGGCTTAGGGAGACTCTTTAAGATGCCGAGAGACATATTGCACCCAAAGGGAATTTTTGTAAAAGCAAGAATTCGACCAGGTATCAGGGATACGATACCATTATGAGCACCATCATTCAAAACGAGTGTACATCATTCGAAGAATCTGTGAAGCATCAAGTATGGAAGGATGATATGAATGAAGAATATGAGTCCATCATAAGGAATGATGTCTGGGATGTGGTCCCTAGACCCCAGGACAAATCATTTGTCACCTCAAAATGGATTTACGAAATCAAGCATGGAGCTGATGGGAATGTTGAAGAGTACAAGGCTCGCTTTGTTGCTCGAGGCTTCTCTCAAAAGGAAGGTGTGGATTACAATGAGATATTTGCACCAGTTTCCCGATACACCACCAATCACTCGATCACAGCCCTTGCTTCTTCACAAGGATGGAACCTACATTAGATGGATGTCAAGACCGCTTTCTTGCACGATTCGATTAAAGAGGAAGTCTATGTGGAACAACCCGAGGGATTTGAGAATCATAATCAGGAATCTCATGTATGAAGGTTGAAGAAATCTCTCTATGGGCTGAAGCAGGCACCCCGAGCTTGGTATGAGAGGATCGATAGCTATTTGATGAAGTTGGGATTCACTAGGAGTGAAGCCAATCCGAAACTTTACTTTAATGTTGAGGATGATAAGCCTCCCATATTGGTGTTGTATGTTAATGACCTCTTTCTGACTGGTGCAGAGCCTCTCATTCACAAATGTAAGAGGGAGTTGGCTTCTGAATTTGAGATGAAGGACCTAGGGTTGATGCACTATTTCCTGGGGTTGGAGCTCTGGAAAAATCCAGGAGAAATTTTCCCATATCAAGGAAAATATGTGGTGAATATATTGGAAAGATTTGGGATGGTGGACTGCAAGCCCATGACTACCCCGATGGAGCTTAACTTCAAGAAGTTATGCGGTAGTGTTGTCGGACCTGTATTGGGAAATGCTTATGAGTATCGTCAACTCATAGGAGCACCGATGTTCTTGGTGAAATCTCATCTGGATATATGTTTTGCAGTCAACACATTGATCCAATATATGGTTGAGCCTCATCACTCACATTGGATTGGTGCTAAGAATCTTTTGAGATATCTTCGGGGCACACTCACTCATGGACTGAGATACACTGTCAGAGATGTGAGGTGGCATGGTTATTTCGATGCTTATTGGGCAGGCAGTGTGGTATATCGCAAGAGAAATTTCGAGTGTTGTTTATCTTTGGGTTCTGCTTCAATATATTGGATGAGAAAGAAGCAAAAGTCAGTTTCTTTGAGCGCTGCTGAGGCCGAATACATTACTGCGAGTATGGCCTCCTGTGAAGCTGTCTGGTTGAGGAAGCTCTTCAGTGAGTTGTTTGGACATACGTTGGATACTACCATGATCCTCTATGACAACCAAAGTGGGATTCATTTATCAGAGAATCCCATATTTCATGATCGCTCCAAGTACATCGATATCAGGTACCAATTTATCTGGGATATGGTACAACGAGGAGAAATAAGGCTCCATCATATTGGGACTGACGAGCTACTCAACGACATTCTAACGAAGCCCCTGGAAAAGGTCAAATTCTTGACTTTCTGCGAACGCCTAGGAGTCATGGAGAGACCCTCTTATGAGGGTCTTGTATGATATATACATTGAGCTCTGGGAGCTTCAGGGGGCTTGGGGTACTTCTTGGAGCGATGAGAAACAATAGGGTGAGTGGTTCATCCTTCCCCTAGTGGTTTGTTGTGTACAGCGTGAGTGGTTTAGCCTTCCCTTGTGATACCCTGTGGCGACATGTAGGCAGTGAGAGTGGTTCATTCTTCTCCTACTGAGACATCCTACCCATGCAGTTTGGGACTCATGGGAAGTACCTCTCATCTGGCCAATGAGTAGGGAAATGAGGATAGGGACCATAGTAGTACCGATGGATGCATCATGTAACTACTGTACTCCCTATGCTAGGATGATATTGATCTGGGATCAATTGGAACTGACTTTGGGTCAGTAAGAGTCATATGAGACACTCTCTTTATTTGGAACTGATTTCGGATTAGTAAGAGTGGTATGACACACTCTCTTCATTGGGGTTGACTTCGGGTCAGTAAGAGTGCTATGAGACACTCTCTATTATCTAGGACTGACTTCGATTCAGTAGAGAATGGTATGATAAATTCTCGATCACTTCTTATTCTTCATAGTTCATCAGAGAATAACAGAGCAATGCATTGATGGTAGAGATAGTACCGACAGACAGATGTATTAGTAGGTGGAGTTATCCCTAGTTGAGAGGGAGTGTTAAAATTGGAAACTAGGTCCAAACTCCATGTGGGTCACCTCATTTATGGCATTTGATATTTTTCTTGGACTCCTCTCTTTGAGAGGTGTAGGATTGATCTAACGATCATCTGATTCTGACATGTATTCATGGAGATATGAATTTATTTGTATTCTTGACAATTTTTCAAGGTTGGCCAGCAAGCAAAACAGTGATTTTCGCCCCCAACTTATCCTCAATGTTTCATATAAAAGGAGGAGACCTTGTGGCATTATTCCACTCATCTCATCTCACATTCTTCTCTCTCTCTCCTACGCATTAGAGGAGCATCTCTCTCTCACATGTGTGGCTGAAAGGAGGACACAGATTCTGGTTAGGGCAGCGTTGACTTGGGTTGACCGAGCTACAGGTGGGCAGATTGGACATCGTTGACCAGTGTGGAGACTTCTTTGACTGCGGATTGGGTTAGGCTGCCTCTCCTAGGTAGGCTGCATTTCTGGACAGCTCTGTTGTCCTATTTTTTACCACACTTTGACCAGCGTTGACTATCAAAGGTTGACCACAGATCTGTCCCAGCATTGACTGAAGTTTAACTAGAGATTTCAAACTGTTTTGGGTTGCCCATTCTTGTTGTTGGAGGTCGAGTTGACTAAGGTTGACTAGAGGTCAAATCTGACCTATTTGACCAGCATTGACTTTGTTGGTTAGAGTTTTGTTGTTGATGTTATAAAATTGCAGATTTGTATAATTGTACTATCTCTCTCTCTTTGTTGAATTATTGAAGAATATAAGAAGAATTGATCAAGGGTTTCCCCGCATTTGGGTTTGTCCCTCTGGTGCCACATCTTGTGTCCTTTTGTCTTGGCTTGTCTTCTACTATTATATTTATGTTCTATCTGCAATTTACTATCATGCTGATGTGATTTCTATTCTAGAAATTGATATTGGGCTAATAAGAAAATTTGAAGTAAATTGCTCTTAAGCATCAAACATACCATAAATTAACATGGTATCAGAGCTGAGGTGAAGACAAAGCCCAAGAAATATTGAAAGAGCAATCACCGAAGATAGTTGGAAAGGACAAAAGGCTCAATGGGTTCCTCATCCCACTTTCTCGCCGAAGACAAGCTCTGTGAGAATTCTGACTATCACGGATGGAAGATGTCTCTTGATCTGACATTGGAAGAACGAGAAGTGTTGGACTATGTGAAGGGTAAAATCTCAGGTCCTCCATCAAATGCATCTGCTTCTACAAAGAACAAGTACACAAAGGGTGAAGTCAAAGCGAAGAAGATTAACAGATATTCCATTGACAAGCGTCTGGTGGCCTTTATTTCCGATTTTAAACACCTCCAAGGAGATCTATGATAGATTGGTAAGCATGTTTAAGGTTAGTGATGCAAATCAAGTTTTGTTCCTGAAAAAAAGTTGAAGGATATTAAGAAGGGCAAGGATGATCATATTCAATCCTACTTCTTAAGGATCACTAAGATCAAGAATGATATTCTATCAATTGGAGAAGTCATTCCTAACAGGGAACTAACTATCATTACTCTTGGAGGGATCCCATCCGAATGGTATATATTTAGAACCACTCTTCTCAATAATGATCGAATTCCAGGGTTTGAAGTATTGATGTTAAGATGAATTCAAGAAGAGACAAGGATGGTGGAGCAAGAAATGCCTTCAAATAGACGCAACTCCACTAATTTCTCCTCTCATGCAAAAAGGATAAATACTTCTGGGTCTAAAGGTCATTTCAAAGGAAATATCAGACCGAAGGGTGGAAGGAAGGGAAGATGCTTTGTTTGCAATAAATTTGGCCACTATGCAAGGGAGTGTCCAAATAGAAAGGAAAAATCACATGACGATGATAAAAATCACTCCAAGGGAAACTTCAACAACAACAATCAAAGGAATGGCAGGTTCAATGGCAAAGGAAAGAGGAATGGGGGAAATCAAGGAAGTAGTCAACCCTCCAAGAAATCAAGTAACTCCAGGTATGAATCAAATGTTGTTAATAATAAGCAAGATGAGTATTATCTTATATCATCCCTCTCCACTACCTCTCCTTCGGACTTGTTGGGAAATTGGCTTATTGATAGTGGTGCCTCAAGGCACTTCACTAGTTAGAAGGAAGCTCTTTCTAATCTGATAGAGAAGGAGACAAACTTGGAGATTATTCTTGGAGACAATTCCACCTGTCCCATAAAGGGTGTAGGGAATGTTACTCTTCAATTAAATCAGGGTAACACGATCCATTTGCAAGAATTTTTATATGTGCCTGATCTTAAGAAGAACTTGGTTTCCATTTAGGCAATGGAATACAAAGGATACAAGTTGGCATTCATTGATGGAAAGGTACGTGTTTAGAAAAATAATTTTAAATATGCTTTTACTCTTGGGTTCTGTGTAGACTCTTTATATCAAGTTGGAGGAAGTCCATTAGGAGTCATGTCTTGCAACACATCTCTACAATCTGAACTATGGCACCGGAGGCTTGCTCACCTTCATTATAAGGCTCTACCCTGATGTGAGACAAATGGTGACAAGGATGCCCGAGTTCAAAGTAAAGCATGAAGGTGTATGTCCGGGATGTGCCAAAGGAAAGATTAAAAGGGTCCATTCCCCTCAAGTAATAGCAAGACCTCCAATATTTTGCAGATTGGTTCACTCCGACATATCTGGTATGATGCCTGTAAACTATTTTGGAGGATATCTATATTATCTCACTTTTACAGATGATAATTCTCGCAAGACTTGGATTTACTTCTTGAAAAAGAAGGATGAAGTGTTCACCTAGTTCTGTCACTTCAAAGCATTTATCGAAAATCAAACCGAGAAGAGAATCAAGATATTAAGGATTGTTAATGGGACTGAGTATGAATCCAATGAGTTACATGACTTTTGCAAAGAAGTTGGCATTAAGAGGGAGACCACAACACCATACACTTTTGAGTAGAATGGTGTGGCTAAAAGGAAGAACTGTATGATTGTGGAAGTTGTTTGTGCCATTCTCCATGATCAATCGATTCCCTCATCAATCAAATACTGTTGTATATGTTGAAAATCGATTCCCTCATCAAGCATTGGATGCTAAGAGTCCTGAATAAATGTTCACTGTTAAGAAACCCGATGTCTCTCATTTTAGAATTTTCGAAAGTCTTGTATACTTTCATGTTCCAAAAGAGAAGAGAAGCAAATTGGGTGCATCCAGAAAGAAAGGAATCTTTATGGGCTATAGAAAAAATACTAAGGGCTATAGAATTTATGTGGTTGGTCAAAGGGAAGTCGAGATAAGTCATGTTGTCACCTTTGACGAAGATATGGCTCTTAGTGAAGTTAACAATCTTCCTATTCCAAGGAAGGATAAAGAAGCTGACACCAGGAAACCAGATGAAAAAGAAGATGAAACGATGTTGGATGTTGAAGAACCTATGGATCCTATTGGTCCTCCTCCTCAAGAGCCCTCCTCCTTTAGGAAGAGACCCTCATGGCTTACGAAGACTCTTGAAGATGCCCAGAGACATATTGCACCTAGAGGGACTTTCCGTGAAAGCAAGAATCCAACCAGGTATCAAGGATACTTGACCATTATGAGAATCGTCATTCAAAATGAGCCTACATCATTCGAAGAAGCCATGAAGCATCAAGTATGGAAGGATGCTGTGAATTAAGAATATGAGTCCATCATGAAGAATGATGTCTGTGATGTGGTCCCCAGACCCCAAGACAAATCAGTTTTCACCTCGAAATGGATTTACAAAATCAAGCATGGAGCTGATGGGAGTACTGAAGAGTACAAGGCTCGCTTTGTTGATCGAGGCTTCTCTCAAAAGGAAGGTGTGGATTACGATATGATATTTGCACCAGTTGCCTGATACACCACAATCACTCGATCATAGCCCTTGATTCTTCACAAGGATGGAACCTACATTAGATGGATGTCAAGACCGCTTTCTTGCACAGTTCGGTTAAAGAGGAAGTCTATGTGGAAAAACAGAGGGATTTGAGATTCATAATCGGGAATCTCATGTATGAAGGTTGAAGAAATCTCTCTATGGGCTGAAGCAGACACCCCGAGCTTGGTATGAGAGGATCGATAACTATTTGATGAAGTTTGGATTCACTAGGAGTGAAGCCAATCGGAACCTTTACTTTAATGTTGAGGATGATAAGCCTCTCATATTGGTGTTGTATGTTAATGACCTCTTCCTGACTAGTGCAAAACCTCTCATTCACAAATGTAAGAGGGAGTTGGCTTCCTAATTTGAGATGAAGGACGTAGGGTTGATGCACTATTTCCTAGGGTTGGAGGTCTGGAAAATCTAGGAGAAATTTTCCTATCTCAAGGAAAATATGTGGTGAAGATATTGGAAAGATTTGGGAAGGTGAACTTCAAGCCTATGACTACCCAAATGGAGCTTAACTTCAAGAAGTTATGCAGTAGTGCTATTGGCCCTGTATTAAGAAATGCTTCTAAGTATCGTCAACTCATAGGAGCACTGATGTTCTTGGTGAAATCTCCTCCAGATATATGTTTTGAAGTCAACACGTTGAGCCAATATATGGTTGAGCCTCATTACTCACATTGGATTGGTGCCAAGAATATCTTGAGATATCTTCGGGGCACAATCACTCATGGACTAAGATACACTGCTGTAGATGTGAGTATGCATGGTTATTTCGATATTTATTGGGCAGGAAGTGTGTTAGATCGCAAGAGCACTTTCGACTATTGTTTCTCTTTGGGTTCTGCTTCGATATACTGGATCAAAAGGAAGAAAAAGTCAGTTAGTTTGAGCACTGCTAAGGCTGAATACATTACTGTGAGTATGGCCTCCTGTGAAGCTATCTAGTTGAGGAAGCTCTTCAGTGAGTTGTTTGGACATATGTTGGATACTACCATGATCCTCTACGACAACTAGAGTGGGATTCGTTTATCAAAGAATCTTGTATTTCATGATCGCTCCATGCGCATCGATATCAGGTACCAATTTATCTGGGATATGGTACAATGAGGAGAAATATGGCTCCATCGTATTGGAACTAATGTGCTGGTCGGCGACATTCTAACGAAGCCCCTGGAAAAGGTGAAATTATTGACTTTCTGAGAACGACTAGGAGTCATGGAGAGACCCTCTTATGAGGGTCCTGTATGATATGTACATTGAGCTCTGGGAGCTTCGGGGGGCTTGGGGTACTTCTTGGAGCGATGAGCAACCATAGGGTGAGTGGCTCATCCTTCCCCTAGTGGTTTTTTGTGTACAGGGTGAGTGTTTAGCCTTCCCCTATGATACCCCATGGCGACATGTAGGCAAGAAGAGTGCTTCATCCTTCTCCTATCGAGACATCCTACCCATGTAGTCTGGGACTCATGGGAAGTACCTCTCATCTAGCCAATGAGTATGGAAATGAGGATAGTGACCATAGTAGTACCGATGGATGCATCGTGTAACTATTGTACTCCCTATGCTAGGATGATATTGATCTAGGATCAATTGGAACTGACTTTGGGTTAGTAAGTGGTATGAGACATTCTCTTTATTTGGAACTGATTTTGGATAAGTAAGAGTGGTATACACACTATCTTCATTGGGACTAAATTCAGGTCAGTAAGAGTGCTATGAGACACTCTTTATTATATGGGACTGACTTTGGGTCAGTAGAGAATGGTATGATACATTCTCGATCACTTATTCTTCTTAATAGTTCAACAGAGAAGTGCAGAGCAGTGCATTGATGGCAGGGATAGTACTAACAGACAGATGGATTAGCAGATGGATTTATCCCTAGTTGAGAGAGAGTGTTAAAATTGGCAACTAGAGCCAAACTCCATGTGGGTCACTTCATTTATGGCAGCTAATATTTTTCTTGGATTCCTCTCTCCGAGAGGTGTAGTATTGATCTAACGATCATCCGATCCTGACATGTATATTTATTGAGATATGAATTTATTTGTATTCTTGACAATTTGTCAAGGTCAACCAGCAAGCAAAATAGTGATTTTCGCCCCCAACTTATCCTCAATGTTTCATATAAAAGGAGGATACCTTGTGGCATTATTCCACTCATCTCATCTCACATTCTTCTCTCTCTCTCCTATGCATTAAAGGAGCATCTCTCTCTCTCTCACGTGTGGCTAAAAGTAGGACACAGATTCTAGTTATGGAAATGTTGACTTGGGTTGACCAAGCTGCAAGTGGGAAAATTGGATAGTGTTGACCAGCGTGGAGACTTCTTTGACTGCGGATTGGGTTAGGCTGCCTCTCCTAGGCAGGCTGCATTTATGGACAACTCCGTTGACCTGTTTTTTACCACACTTTGACCATCGTTGACTGTCAAAGGTTGACTATAGATTTGTCGCAGCGTTGACTGAAGTTTGACTGGAGATTTCGGATTGTTTTGGGCTGCCTATTCTTGTTGTTGGAGGCCAAGTTGATTGAGATTGATTAGAGGTCAAATATGACCTATTTGAACAACTTTGACTTTGCTGGTTAGGGTTTTGTTGTTGTTGTTATAAAATTACAAATTTGTATAATTGTACTATCTCTCTCTCTCTACTAAATTATTGAAGAATATAAGAAGAATTGATCAAGGGTTTCCCCGCATTGGGGTTTGTCCCTAGATGGTGCCACATCTTGTGTCCTCTTGGCTTGTCTTGTCTATTATTGTTATATTTATGTTCTATCTGCATTTTAATATCGTGCTGATGTGATTTCTATTCTGGAAATTGATATTGGGCTAATAAGTAAATTTGAAGTGAATTTATCTTAAGCATAGAACATACCATAAATTAACAGTCTTCAATCAAGAACAAAGTCTAGGCAGTAAAGCAAAGACTTTATTTGGGATTGATTCTGCTCTTTTCAAATCTAACATTGCAGACCTAGATCTTGTATAACACTAAGGATTTTAGGTATGGTATCAAGGTTTCTTTTGGGTGTGGATTGGCCTTAAGAAGGTAGTGAAAGGTATATATGCCAGCATGTGTGTATATTTTACCTTCCGACTTGCTATATAAGTTTTGTGGCTAGGGCACACCTATTGCTATAGGTACGTAAAACTATCAAGACATGTTCTAGACAAGTCTTCGTCTCATCTTAAAGCAATGTATTTAACCATCATGTATCAAGACTTGAATTAGGTTGTTTTTCTTTAAAGCTTAGAACTGTGTAAGGGTGTCTATGAATATTTATTTCTAGGTCTGTTAGGGCATGTATTGTAATATTTTAGAGCTAATGTATTAGGTATGTCTAATTTCATCACGTTGTAGAGATAGCAAAGGTTTCAAGATTGTTTGAGACTGTTGAAATTTGTGATAAGTTATCAAAGATATTTGTGCCATCAAGCAAGATCCAGAGTTGAAGTGATTGTAGGACATAAGCAGCTTAGGGGTTTTATTGATGAGGTTTGAACTTTCAAGACATAATGTGGCAGCTATATTATTTTTGCAAAGATTCATAATTGCAAGTGATTGCATGTTGTGACTTTATCACACATTGTGGGTGAAATCATATTTTTTTCAATAGCAGTTAACACCTTCATATTCTAGGGACATAGGCTAAAGGCATAGGTCATATATCTTCAGCAGTATCAAAGCATGGATTTGGATAGTATAAAGTTAGCAGTATTGAAGAATTTTGGGTTACTCAACTATAAGGGTTTTAGTGTAGCAGTTGAAGGAATTTCAACAATAAAATATTGCAAACATCTTGCATCAGTAGACAATTCGATAACAGTGACTAAGGTTCATCTTCATCAATTTCGAGGTAGAGGGCAGGAAGAGTTGAAGGCATTGTCATCCAGTTGTACATCATGTTGACGTAAGACCATCTGAGCAATTGTGTATACACATATGCTGGTAGCTCTCCGAGGACAGAGCCTCAGAGCATTGGTTGTAGGTCATAGGGATGACCTGAGGCACCTTTCTTTGTGTCATTACTAGATAGTAGTGCCACATATTTGCAGCAACATGAGCAGTCTATTTCAGTGTGGAAGCATGATATATTGAGCCTTGAAGCTTAATCATTTGTGAGCAGCTAAGTACAGGGACCTGTAGTGGAATCTAGCAGTTGCGCAGTGATCTATGTGTGCAATGACAGTGATGTGCAGTGGATGTGATGTGCACCATTGAGTAGTCATCAATTTGATTGTGCAGTGGTCAGTGGCTTCCATGATTTGATAGATATATAAAATATTATTTACAGCTTTCCTATATTGATTCAGAGCACAGGGGGGATCCAGTCTGAAAATTTTGAAACATGATCCACCGTCTCTTCAGGGAGGTCGGGTGGTGCAAGGTAGGTGATTGGAGTCACCTTTAGGTTATGGCCTAAGAATACTTCAACATGGAAGGGTGGCGATAGGGAAAATTGTGGCTTTCACAGGGCGTTGTGGTGCCTATTCAATTGTGGATGATATCCTAACAGGGCAGCGAAACATCCTTTCCGACTGCAACTGGTAAATAGAGTGTTGGGGAACTCATTAGGTTGTGGTCTGATCTACGAGGTGTTGGGGCATCCTTCTAGTTGCAACAGGATATTAGGGTCTAGTAGTGTCCTACAGGTTGTATCATATGAATTAGGGGGTTGACGCCTCCCTTAGTTGTAGCTGAAATCTTAATGTAATCAGTTTTCTTTTAATAGCGAGAAGGCAATTACTAAAGAAGCATTTGATGGTTTTTGACCCGGAGGGGGTTTTCCACCTAAAATCTTATGTCCATTGTTTTATCTGTCTACATTTTTGTATGGTGTTGAGTACTGTTAATTATTGTTTATGATTATGTAAAGAAGAACAATAATAATAATTGAATATTAACTAATGATATGAAAATGATTAAAAAGTTATAATTGCTAAGAAATATTGATTCCCCTGCCCCCTCAGTATTTCCAGAAAAGAGAAGCAAGATTGAAGTTTTGTACCTCTCTCTCTCTCATGTTAGGGTTTGTTATCACTCAGGTTGTCCCTTTTGACTCCCAAAGGGATACGGCCGAGGTAACCACAAACCAATCTTTGGACTGCAGGTCCTAGCTTACCTGCAATCAGAGAGGGCTCTCTCTTTATGATTTAGCTTTGTTTTGGGTTGATTTTAGGCTAGTTATGATTTTCTTGGGTTTTGTTTTGATTTTGGTGGGATGGTTGATCTATTCAAGCAGAGTTGGCATACAAAGTGTAAGAAGTTCAAACCATTGGGCATGGAGTCAATGAATGTGAACTGAAGGGTGCGTTTTCCTTGGTAGAAGAGGGGAATATGGAGCAGGATAGCTACGCATGGCACAATGATTAAATGTTGGAACAAGGATGAAATGGAGGTTAGGGGATGAGAGGAAATTAAGGATCTCTCATCCAGCCAAAGAGGGAAAGTGGATGAAGACTATATAGGAGCAATGAAGGATTCCTAAACAACATTCAGAAACGAGAAATAGCTTAAACATGATCAATCAAGTATGCATATTTATCACTAATTCAGAGGAAAACATAGAAAAGTTACAAGAATTGAGCACAGAGGGCATGAAAGCCAGTTCTGATCTATTCCTTTTTCCTGCAACTTAGATTATGATTTATAGACGACACTGATACATATAAACTGATAAACAGAGGGAGGAAAGACTTATTGGACCATGAGCAAGCACGAGAATTCCATATCAAGCTCTTCAGCCATTGAAAGCACAACCAGCCAGTTCAGATGCAAATATTCCAGCAATCTTTGATTACAGAAGTTCTTAAGCTTATAGCGCAAGTCTGGAATGAGAAATACAACCAACCAACCCTTTACACTATCCAGAGGGTGGTATAAATAGAGAAAATATCTACAACAGTAGATCTGATAGCAGATCTGGAGAAATGAATGCTTCTAACCTAACATTTATTGCAAATAAATGAAAGAATGCCTATCTACCAGCTGCGCAGGGACTGCAGCCATAAGAATGAATAAATTATTGGTCTTTTGAGCAATGCGCTGGCACTTCTGCAATAACTGTGCCTTGGGACTTGCTGCGCTGCTCATATGTGTCTTTGTACACTGTCTCTGCAAAATCTGGGCTTTAAACACTTGAATTGCCCCTTTAGGCGGTTCTGCTGCTGTAGAGTGGCTTTAATGCTCATAACTGTGATCTGGTGGGCTTTGATGGCTCTGAGCTGCTTTATTGACTTTGATGGGGGCCTCTTCAATGTTCTGCTGCTTCGGGCTGCTGATATTTTGATCTGATACTCTTTGCCGCTTCCTTTGATACACTTTGACACTGAATCGGGCCGCTTTCTCTCTCTGATACTCTTTAACTGTCAAATCACCCCTTTATCTGCCAATTTAATGCAAGAAACACTGCTGCAAATGCTTTCGTGGCCTTTGGGATGCTATCGGCGCTTGGCCGATCAAAAAATGATGCTTAAACCTTCAAAAAATCTGCGAAACAGAGGAGAAATGCATGCTGACAGATTGCCGAGGCGAAACCATGCGTTTGGATGTATTTGGGCTTGGAGCGATCTCAAAATGACTAAGGAAACCATCATTTCCTCTATACCTGGGCGGGCACGGGCGCCGCACACAAAACATTAAAAATGGCCCTTTTATTATAAACAGGTGGAATGCCATAAAAACATGAATTTTCATTGAAAAACGGCCAAATAGCAACACTGTTCATTGAATTAAATCGTGGCCGTTGGATCCGGCGTGGGCCGATCCAACGGCTGGCGCTAAATCGCAATATCAGCGTCGGGCGAACCGGGGGGTGGCACATAAACAATCGTCGAAATGCGCGGACCCGAAATCCTCTATAAGCCCACTTTTTATTGATATCGGGTCCGGCCCATCGGCGAAACTCTTATCGGCGGGACAAACATAAGACCCCCAAAACCATCGGACCCGAAATGCTTTTACAGGCCCTCTTTATTTTATTTCGGGTCTGGCCCATCGGCGAACCCAAATCGGCGGATTTTAATAAAAATGATAAGCGGACCCGAAATCCTTCAAAATTGCATTTTATTGCTTTTCGGGCCCGGTATATGGAACCTACAGTAGCGAACCCTTTCGGACCCGATATTCATTAAGCTCTGCTTTATTGTATTTCGGTTCCGGAATATTGGGGCACTCCCATTTCGCTGTACAAAGGGCTCCTTTCGGACCCGAAACTTTTATATGTCGTGCCTTATTATTATTTCGGCTCCGCTGGTCGGAGCCATATACATGGGGTGATCGCCGATATAATATGGGTCGTTGTTTTGGTGAGGGCGATGGACGGCTGAGATTGAGTCGGCACTTCGCTATCGGCGGGGTCATGGGGGCTGCCACATAGAAACGCCGAAACCCATCGGACCCGAAATCCTTTATAAGCCGCGCTTTATATCTTTTCGGCTCCGCTGGTCAGAGCCACATGGGAGCAATGCGATTAAATATGGGCCATTGATCTGGGGGCCCAAAATGGGCCGCTGAGATTAACTCGGCAGCTTAGCAATCGGGGAAACCCGGGGCGGGCCTTAACAATGGAGCGATGCGATATTGTAATATAAGCGATAACGTTATTGCAATGCCATATATGCAAATATCACAATCGGCGATAAGGCGGGGCATGTTATATAATATATGCAATGAAATAATGTGATGCGACTGCCGACTGCCGATGTGATATCGCAATCGGCGATCGGCGGTCCACCATCGGCGAAGAACCCATCGGCAGCACACATATATGTTTGTTTTAATGCATAACTCCCCCTCCCGACTGCGATATCGCATCGGAGGGGGTCCAAAAAGGGAGCTTTTCATTCGGAGCAAGGCTATAACACTAAAGGGAGGCTTTGTGAAATCAGAGGGGCCTTTTTTAGTGTTTTGAATGGATTATAAGGCATCGGAGGAGGTCCGATAGCCCAAAAGGAGGAATTTTCAAGCATATGAGGGATTTTCATGCCTTGGAAGGAGTCCTAAGGCACTTAAGAGGAGTTTTATGCGGTTTAAGAAGGTATTTAAGGCCAAACAAGGGATTTATGCCTTAAAAAGGCAAACCAAGGCCAGAGGGATGATTTTTATATATATGAAGGGAAACCATGCAAAGGAATGAGTCCTTATGCGTTTGGGAGATGGTTAGAGGGGGTATTGAGGGCTCTTGCTAAGTTTCAGATAAACTTAGCAATTCTCGAGGATGTATATGGTTATCTTTCGACCAGGGGGAGGGGATAAGTATATAGGGGAGTAATATACATAGTTTTAGTAAGGGAAGGGGAAATAGATAGGGAGCTACATAGTAAAGTTAATAGTTAATATGACAATGATGAGAAAAAGCACTAAGAATGATGTCTTAGGCTATCAATGGGGGAAAATGACTGATAGAAGAAGTGTGTACATTCCTTGAGTGAAGCAGATCTTCACCAAGGCAAATGATATGGAGAATGATGAAACTAAGAGGTATCAAGCAGATCTTGACCTCTTTGGGGGAAGTTAGTGAGTGATTTGGGGAAAGAGGAAGAAGGGGAGTTAGACATGCCTCGCTTGAAGTCCTCCAACTGAAAAATGCCTCAAACCAAAAATGAATTGCTTATCAAAATTGGAACACAGCAGTGGCACTTAGATTAGCACACTTTCATAGACAGTCCTTTGGCCATCTATAGCAAATATGGAGCATTGCAGCATGCATAGTACGACATATTTGGCATGTAAAAATGTCGATCATGAAAGATGATTAACCTGGTGCAGCAGGAGGCTAACAGGGTTTATAATATAGCTGCTAGACTGAAATTGCATAAGGAATTGTTGGAAGTCGAAGTTGTAGAAGAAACTATTGGAAGTCGAAGTTGTAGAAGAAATTGTTGGGAAATTCGAAATCGCAGAAGAAATTGTTGGGAAAGTCGAAGTTGCAGAAGAAATTGTTGGGAAAGTCAAAGTTGCAGAAGAAGTTGTTGGGGAGGTCGATGTTGTTGGAAGTTGATAAGTCGTAGTTGCTCGAAGCTACTAGGTCAAAGTTGTTCAAAGTTGCTAGGTCAAAATCGCTGGAAAAGTTCATCAAGAAGAAGTTTGACTTGGTCTTGGAGGGGTATTTTTCAAGGGTCTTAGGTCTTGGAATTAGTCATCTAAACATTCTATAAGAAGAGAAGAAGTCATGTGGGTTTCCTCTCAAGAGGATAGGTTTTCGCCCTAGCTTGCAGCCTATATTTTGTGTCCTCTTGTCTCATTGATCTTCATTATTTGGTATTTATTTGATGATAGCAAACACAATAATAATCATGAGAAAGAAGAAGTTAATAAAGTGAAGTAAAAATACATCACAAACAGTTATCAAAGTAAGAGAAATCATATAATTAAGTCGCCTCTTGAGTTTAGGAATTGTCCTAAACTCAAGGACAACAAGAAAAGAAAGATATAAATGAATCCCATGTCACCAAAGAAGTAGAAGAAGAACCCGACAAGAAGAAATCAAAAGAGGAAGTGATAGACCTCCACTATTATAAGGTATCTTACACATTTTTCATATACATAGAAGTTTCCCACTAAATGTAGGGATCATCAAGTATGATTGATTCATTAGAGTTGAAATAGAGATGACATCATCATAGAAGCATGGAAGGATAGTTGAAGTAGAATGTCTACATGGTTGTAGCAATCATCATGATAGAAGGTAAATAGATCATGGCATCTCCATTGGAAGCATATAGGACAACCGAAGTAGCAGTATATATGGTTGGAAGAAATTCATCTAACATGATAAGAAATAATCATACATCATCATCATTAGAAAGGAGCATTTGCAGGATGAGGATCATTAAGATCCTCCATTGGAATCTTTATTATAAGATTCACCTCTACTTAAGAAGAAGCAAATGCCTCGAAGATGGTCTACATTCCACCTCATGTGCAATCTATAGGTTAAAAGGACGATATTATGATGACAAATCTGTGTAGTTGGTACTTTCATCTTCAAGCAAGGAAAGGAAGTTGTCTAAAGGAAGTTGTCTAAAGGAAGAGGTATGTATATATTTGATAGATAGATAAACTCATGGCATCATATGATTGCAGATAGAATGGGTATAATGATCTATCTCATGAGCATGATAAAATAAGAATAAACTCTTCCTTTAGAAAGATACATGAAGCCACGTAGACAATGTTCCTTGAACTCTTCCACATATTGATGTGATATGACCTTATCAAGAACATGACGTGGTTGGAATTCATGGTTCCTATGATGAAGAAACTATGTATAGACAATCTTGTGGAAGAAATATGTGAAGAGAATGTGAAAGAAGAGTTCATGAAAGATGTATCTATAGTGACATAAGATAAGATAAGTGATAATCATCTTATAACTGAAAGGATTAGCTATGACATATCCATGAAGAAGGTATGGAGACCCTCATATGTTGGACAGGGAGAGCCTTCGAAATGTATGTCTTGGAGATGGATTCATACGGTATGCGAAAGGATGTTGATGTTGCTAGAAGCTGATGTCATGACAAAAGACCATCATAAAGAGGTAAATTTGATTTATCGTTCATTTTTATTTTTGAAAACATTTGGTTGGGTTGTTACAGGGCTACCGAAAGAGGGTTGTGGAAAGTCACCTACAACCTGTACTCATGAGATTGGATGGAAGATCCTGAAAGAAACATGACTTGGAAGAGGTAGTTGTATGAAGGAAAGTCGGATGTGGACTATAAGATTACATTCTGATGAAGAGAAGGATGACATGACTATTGGTTCAACCCTATGGTTCATTGAATGGAAGTGATGGAGAAATATGGGTCAAAGCCCAACAAAGAAGTTATGATGAAGAAGGCTCCATAATGAAGAAGACAAAGTTCATGACATGATGAGAAAGAGGAGATCTACAAGTAGATGATAGTACCATGATCTCCACCAAAGAGCAGATAGTTGTTGTTGGAAACAAGTCCCTGGCTAAGAGGGATCTCGGGCAAGTCCCTTGTCAAAGGGGAGCTTGCGAATATTCCTTTTATAGGAATGTGTAGATCCTCCCTAGTTGAGAGGGAGAGATAGAAAGAATGGAGGATTGGGTAAGCATTTGAATTCTGATATTCTTTGAGGATATGGTAGGGAATCCAATAGATAATAGTTGAAGAGAAAATTCCTTGAGGATGTGTTAATCCAAGACAGGAATTGTCCTAGAAGGACATACCTTATGAACATCCAAATGGGGTATGTGCCTTGAGAAACAATCATGAAGGTGTCTACGAATCATTTGTCTCCCCATAATTGTGCTCTAATCTTGTGGAGAGATAGAGCTGTTAGTCAAGGCCTTGTTATGTGGAGATGTTTGAGATGCATTGATATAAGCTGAGAAGATAGCTTATGAGATTCCTTACCAATTCAAATCTTCTTATGAGAATTATTTTGTTAGCACAATTCAAGGCTAAGTCATGAGTAGGTTTTGAAATTTTTATTTTTTAGGATTAATTTTTTAAATTTCAAAAAAAAATCATGCGCTACTAGAATTTCCAATAGCGCACGATTTTCTCGTTCAGACAGTCTCCCCTGTTTTTCGAACAGTCTTTCCATTATTGATTTATTTCCTGTTTTCTTTAAAAAAATTCCGATACTACCGAAATTTTCGATAGCGTTTCCCATTTTTAAAAATAAAGAAGAAAACACAACCGTTTTTTATTATCCACGTATCATAACAGTGGAATATCTAATCCAAATCATGAGATTTCGTGATTGGATAGGTCACAAACTCCAAGTCAAGTCAACTGGTATTCATTAGTCATTTTGGTTGATCATGTTTGTTAGGTGTCAGCCATAGCCATAGCCAACCATTTTCTACCCCACCCATTTTAAATAACTCGGGTTTCCCAAAATCTTAAGCGTGTCTGAAGTGTAAGTCTTAGCCAGTTATTTAAATTCTGATGACTGTTCTTTCTGTTCCACGTAATGCGCTACCAGAATTTTTGGCCAATTCGAATTAATTCAGGAAAATTACCAGATTTGCAAGATTCTCGTATAGTCACGTGTAGCAGATCAACTGGACTCTCCAAGGCAACTCGACTTCATCATTACAACTACATGTTGTCTATCATGACATGAAATCTTGTGTAATCATGAAGGATTATATGCATGGGAGATTGAACCATAGCTTCATCTCAAATATTCGAAAGTGAAGGAAATGTCACCATTTCGAATTTCTGAAGAGTAGCTAAGGAGACACTGATTAAGGAGTTTAAGAACATATCCCAGATTTCCAGGCAGCCTAACTCAAGATAGTTGCAACAGCTGTTGGGTAAGCTTTCACACTTTGACACCTATTCTTCATAATCAGCAAGCAGATATTCTATGGCACCAAAGTCTAGGAAAGGTGGAAAGCTCAAGAGAATTGAGCTCCAAGGAGCTGATTTAGTTGATTCTAATCCGAAGGTCAGAAGGTTGTTCATTCAGGAAGGCTGGTATCCACTCTGCATGAGGTTAGGAGACTCACATCAAGGAGTAGCCCGTGAATTTTCTCAAACTTTCAATGGACAGGAAGCTACCATTTTTGGTTTTCAGTTGCAGGTTTTAGAACAATCTATTACAGAGGATTTTAACCTTCCCCAGGAAGGAGAAAAGTGGTTCAAAGGACAGCTTATCACAGGAGGAGATCTCAATGCTTTTATCATAGATGAATACAAAGATCCCAACTGGGCCAAAGGAATTCCCAACAATTATCTGAAGAAAGAATGGGAAGAAACAGTCAAGCTAGTTAAGATTTTCCTCACTTGTGAGAGAAGATATACAGTAGTTTTTCTTTACCATATGAGGTTTCTGTTTCATTTTGCAGGTATGAGGACTCTTAATCTGCCTTATTTTATATTGAAGAGCCTGACCAAAATGGCAGCCAAGATTCAAACACATCAATAAGCATCAGAGTACAACCTGTATCATCAGGAAATTATCAAGATTCTAGCTGAATAAGAATTGAAAAAGAGGAACCAAACTTGGGACCATTTCTTGTTTTACATAGCAGGCCACCCTGCACCAAAATCCAAAGAAAATGTTAAGCCTTCTTCAACGCGGGTTCAGACAAAGAGGACAGCAATTGCATCAGCTGAGGGAAGCTCCAAAAGAAAGACAAGAAGGGAAGGTGTGAGCAGAGGTGCCAAAAGCAGCAAAAATAAGCCTTCAACTACTAAAACTGAAAAGAAAAAGGAGCAAGGAGAAAGCTCTTCTACCCAGAAAGTTGAAAGCTCAAAAATGGTTCCTCCTATTAGACCTTTTCCTAAGGTTTACATAAGAACTAGGAGAAGAAAACTTGTAGCTGAAGAGAAATCTAAAGTGCAGGTGTTTCCTGAAATTCCGGAAGCACATGAACAACAATAAGAAGATCAACCTCTTGATTATAATGAGGAAATATTGAAGGAAGCAGGGTATACAAGAACTAGTAAAAACAAGAAGGAAGAGATAAAACTAGTTGTTGGAACTAGGAGGAGGCATACTAGGGAAAAGAACAAATACAGACTGAAATCAAAGGCCCTAAATAACCCTAGTTTGCTAACTGAAGTAATAGTTATAGAAGAACAGCCTACAGAGCAGCACACTAAGGATCCCTCAATTGTAGAAATCATAAGATCCTTGAAGAAACAAAGAGGCAAAGCTCCCATGGACCAGCCATCAGAGCCTTCCAAAAGGAAAAAGATCCAAAAAGAAGCAGAAAAGAGAGAGACCATCATCAAAGAAGACACAACAAAAATCACAAGGTCTAAATCTGCTAGAATTAAAACCAACTTGGATAAGCTTGCAGAGGTTGTAGCTCACATAGGATGAAAGGGTATTTTGAAGCATTTTTGTTGAAATTTTGAAGTGGAAACATTATCCTACCAAAATTTTCGAAGTGTTTCCAATTTTTCGCCATTACAGGTATTACCAGAATTTCCGGTAGCACCTGTCACAACAAAAATATACAACTGTTAGCAGCAAACTCCGGGCCAGTTTTGGAAGGCAGCAACTCATAACGATATGGATAATAAAGATGATGGATATAAGATAGTTATGAGGTTGTTGAAGGTTATGTTTAATGAAGACATATGGTCATTCAATAGGAAAGACCATAAAGAGAAAATTCAGTAGCAAAAGGGGCAGCTAGTTAGTTTTCCAGCAGCAAAGTGTCATTCTTCCCCTTCTTCTCATCTAAACCTGTACTTTCTGTTGTAATTCGATGGGAGATAATCTTATGTCTAAAATACACTCATGTAACAAGAATATAGTGGAACCACGGAGAGTTGGATTTGGTGCCTATCTCCCTATATATATCTTTTGTAAATATCATTTCAGTGTTGGATTTTGGTTCACCTGAAGACTCAGCTTAATAAAATGGATTTTTCTACACTTCATGTTGGAGGATTTTTTATTCAATTCATATCTAATGTGTAGTTTGTCTCTCCTGTTTTCAACTTTCTGAATTATAAATTTGCAGTAGCTATTATAGTATGAGTGAGAATCATTAAGAGGATTTTATGGTGACTTATCTATTGTCCAGTTTTCTATAAATTATAATATGTGTTCATGTAAAACTTGCTAGTGAAGGTTTCACAAAGGATTTGTGAGATACTTTATACCTGTTTTTACTTCCTAGTTGTTATTTTCCTTGTCAAACATATTTTAATCTTTTAAGTGATAAATTACAGTAGCTAGTATAGTATGAGTGAGAATCATTAAGAGGATCTAATGATGATGTATCGACTATCCAGTTTGTTGTAAATCATAATATCAATTTAAGTAGAAATTGTTAGTGAAGGTTTCACAAAGGATTTGTGAAATACTTTATACTTTTCCTACTTTCTAACTGTTATTCTCCTTATCAAAAAACAGAGTTTTCTACAAGGATTTATGTAGTCGAAGTGACTGTTCTCTTTCCTCTGCTCCCTATACTACTCACTTAACCATACAATTTATGCTTGCCACATCTTGCCAAATGCATGAAAGTTAAAGAGGAACACGATCATTTCAAAACTCCTTCAGAAGCCATCCCACCATTCAAAAAACCCTTTTAAATTTTGAAATGAAATCATGATGTGTAAGGCTTACTCCTTTTCCAGTCCAGGAGTAACTCCTTGCGCTAACATATTCAATATGAGAATATCCAATTACCATGTATGGATTATGAATACCTCCCTAGTTAAGAGGGAGTGTTGAAACATGTAACTAGATTTGGTATTCATAATGTCTATTGTAATCATGATTTTATATTTTTGATATTAAAGAGAAAATAAATTTATTATTATCATTCTTGATGCATGGGTTTCATGCTCAAGATAAATTTATTTATAGATCAAGCACCCATTGAGTGCCTATAGGTGTGTCATAGAGTTATGAAGTCAAAAGAGTCATTTTCATACATGTAAGACCCTTTTGAGAATGTTGTATTTTGTAAAGCCAAGAGTCTCATAAAGACCCTCCAAGACCTTGTCAAACAAGTCAGCCTACAAGAAAGATCAAGTTAGCCTCATGGGCAGCAATTTGGCCTCCTAAGAAGCATATATTTAAGGAAACCTCAACTTCATTTGGAAGGACAATCAAGAAAGAAGTTTGAAGTCCTCAAGAAATAAGTTGGAAGACAAGGAGAAAGGACGAAATTCAAGGAAAAAAAAAGAGAAGCAAGATCAAAGTTTTGGACCTCTCTCTCTCGTGTTAGGGTTTCTAAAGTAGCTGTTAGACCGAAATTGCAGAAGAAACTGTTGGAAGTCGAAATTACAAAAGAAACTATTGGAAGTCGAAGTTGTGGAAGAAACTATTGGAAGTCGAAGTTGCAAAAGAAACTTCTAGGGAAGTCAAAGTTGCAGAAGAAACTGCTAGAAAAGTCTAAGTTGCAGACGAAATTGTTGGGGAGGTCAAAGTTGCTAGGTCAAAATTGTTGGAAGCTGATAGGTCGAAGTTGTTGAAATTTTCTAGGTCGAAATTGATGGAAAGGTTCATCAAGAAGAAGAATTTTGACTTGGTCTTAGAGGGGTCTTTGTCAAGGGTCTTAGGTCTTGGAATTTGTCATTTGAACATTCTATAAGAAAAGAAATTTTGTGGGTTTTCCTCTCAAGAGAAGAGGTTTTGGCCCTGGCTTGTAGCGTATATTTTGTGTCCTCTTGTCTCATTGATCTTCATTGTTTGTTAGTTGTTTAATGATAGCAAACACAATAATAATCAAGAGAAAGAAGTTAATCAAGTTAAGTAAAAATACATCATAAGCAGTTATCAGAGTAAGAGAAATCATCTAGTTAAGTTGCCCCTTGATTTATCAACACATACTTGTTTCCAAGACAAGCATCATGAGCAAGAGGAGCAAGATGCTCCATTTACCCAAGAACAGACTCTTGGGAAGAAGAGGTTGAAATGGGAAGAGTGTACCATTTCTTGATTTTTCTTAGGCCCTAGACCTGGTTTATGGCTAACTAGACATACAAACACACTAGAAACCATCAACTTACAAGCACTTTGTATAGTGAAAATTTTCAGTAGTGAAATCAATTAAGTACACATAGATTTAATCCCAAAGTTCAATTATTTTATTATTCCATCAATAAAAAAATCATGGGGCTCCTATAACAAGGATCACAGTCCTCTATCACTAGTACAAATAGTATACATAGCATTAAAAAACTAGGGCTTGTGATATTCTTCTTCATATCTGCAAACTACCCAAAAATAAAAGAACAAAACTTAGCATACTTGTTGTAGCTATCCTCCAGCACTTTCAATTCATTTTGTCTTGAGACCTAGTAGGTGCTTTGCCTCCTTTGACCATAGAGAAATATCTCCTTATACTCATTTTTCCACTAGTTCCTCACATAGTATTTTCTCCTACAAATACTTTGTATATTTAGCCCCAAAACATCAACTACTCATAGAGATATTTCTCCATTAAGATCATTGTATGATTAGCAAATCCACTTTAGCTGTTAGGCCCCTATACTACTAGTGTAACCCCATATTGTTATTATTACAACCCCCTTATTATATTGTTGTACCCATGTAGTCCCCATAGAAGCCCATTATTGTTATTATTGTTCCCCATAGAAGCCCACTATTGTTATTATTGTGCCCTTACATTATTATTGTTATGTCGGCTCTGATTATATTATGACCCCTTAGACTCCTATATATAGAAAGGAGGTCTTGTCATTTGTATCATCGAAGAATTGTTCATTTGTGTAATGTAAAGGACGTTGTCCCCTCGAAGAGGCTGATTTCTAAGGCGTTGATCTATCTTTTCTATCTTTTTGTGAGCTGGTTTCATAACATTTGGTATCAGAGCTATCGATTCTAGGGTTTCACTGCTCCAAACATGTCATCGTGGGATTTTCGCTATAACTATTTGGCTACAAAGTTTGAGAAGCTAATAAAAAACCCATTTGAGAAGAAATTGGTCTGAACCTTGGCTCTGAATTTCAGATCCTGTCTCACTATATTTTCGGAGATATAGTCTGAGGAAGTTAGGGTTTTTGCAGACCCCCGAATTACATTCCAAACAGGTGACCTGGGGAAAATCATCATAACTTTCTCTCTGAGAATCAGATTGAAATTTCGTAAGAAGTTACAGAAAGAGGACGGACTGTAGTTTCTTGTGTACATTTTTAGATCCAAAGGTCGAAACAATGACACGTGTCACGTCGTACAAGTTCGCTCTACTGAACTAGTCTATAATCAGGTCACCGTGGGAGATTTGGCATAACTCTTCCTTGGAGAATCCAATTTGGATCAGACTAGTGGCATTGGAAAGAGGATGCAAAGGGCTAATGCAGGTTGTGATTTTAGAACTGGAAGATTCAAAATTACAGAGTTACATTCATTTCAAGATCGAGCTCCTAAAATCAAGAAAAAGCGAGATGAGGAAGTTTGATGGCAAGGATCCAGTAAATTGGATGCTACAGATGGAGAAATATTTTGATCTACATGACGTACCAGTGTTACAAATGGTATGTCTTGCATCTAATTATTTAGAACCGAATCAATTTTTATGGTATAAAGGCCTTTGTTCTCGTAAACCACTTGTCATGTGGTCAATTTTCACAGAGGAAATGATAGCACATTATGAGGATACAAAGAGAAACTCCTTCTTTAGCCAATTGATAAATCTCAAACAAAAGGGTTCAATTGAAGAGCACATTGAATACTTTCAAAAATTGAATATAAGGGTAAATTATATTCCAGAGAAGCAAAGGATTGATGTCTTCATAGGGACTTTAAAGGATAACGTTCAACATGAGGTTCGTTTTTGGGAACCTGATTTATTGGAGGAGGCATTCGAGTTGGCAAGAAAATTTGAAAGAGAAATTATAAAAACAAGGAATCCCACCACTCATGACTATAATTATGGAAGTGTTTCTTCTCCTAGCCTTCCACAACCTACAAGGCTTACACCACAACAATTGGAAGAAAAAAGAGAGAAAGTTCTTTGTTACAATTGTGATAGAAAATGCACTAAAGGTCATAAGTGTGCTGAGAAGAAATTATTTTACATAGAGTATCAAGAGGAGGAAAAAAAGGTTCAAGAAGTGAAAGATCACATCGAGAAAGAAGAAACAAATCCAACCATATATTGTAATTTATCAGCCATAATTAGCACTCCTGAAACTATCAAGATAGAAGGACATATCAAGAAGAAAAATGTTCAAGAAGTGAAAGATCACATTGAGCATCAAGAAATGAATCTGACCATATCTTGTAAAGCATTGGAAGAAATTACCACTCCCCAAACTCTCAAGATAGAAGGACATGCCAAGAAGAAGCACTTTCAAACAATGAAATATCAAGAAGAAAAGTATCAAGAAACATCAAAAGAAAAGGATACTCACCAAGAACCAACCCCAGAGAAAGAAGAAACGAATCTGACCATATCTTGTAATGCATTCGTCGGAATTACCACTCCTCAAACTATAAAGATATAAGGACATATCAAGAAGAAAAAGGTAATAGTGTTGATTGATTCAGGTAGTACCCATAATTTTATTAATTGTAAGATAGCCAAGGACTTGAATTGCTTCCTAGATCTAGCACCAGAGTGTCAAGTGACGGTTGTAAGTGGAGGAACCATAAATTGCTCTGGAAAGTGCCATAATATCAAGCTATCCATGGGAGAATATGTATTGAATAGCCCAATGTTTTCCATTCCAATGGGTGGTGCTGATGTTGTACTAGGAGTCCAATGGCTACAATCCTTGGGTACAATAGCTTTTAATTTTCAAGAACTTTTTATGAAATTTTCTTCGGAAGGAAAGGAAGTTGAATTAAGGGGTATCATAGGGAAACCAGGAAAGATAATCAACTCTGACGGAATGAAAAAGCTTCTAAAGAAAGAACGAGGCGTAATTGCACAATTATGTTCGCTAACTGTTCGCACATCGAAATCATTTATTTCTCCAGATCTCCAAAAAGTCTTGGACAATCATTCCAAGGTATTTGAGACTCCCAAAGGTCTCCCACGTATTTGTGATCATGATCATGCTATTCATTTTATTCCAGGATGTGTTCCTCCAAACGTCAAGCCTTATAGATATCCATATGCCCATAGGAGTGAAATTGAACATATTGTTGCCATAATGGTAGAGGTTGGTACAATTATCCAACCAAATTTGATAAACAAAGGAAGGTATGAATGGAAGAATGGCGAAGCAGGGTGGGAACTCATTCAAAAGCTGTCGAATATCCCAGTTCCAACAATATTTCCAGAACTTAACAAGGAAGGAAAAAGCATATTGGAACCTGAAGCATTTACAGAACCAAGAAGTCGACAACTACAAAATCAATCAATTTCAAAGCATCTCATCAAGTGGAATAACTTACCTGTTGAAGATTTGACATGGAAGGACACAATTTTTATATAGAAGCATCAAGAACTACTCAAGTGTTGAGGACAACACTTTTTGAAGGAGAGGGGCATGTTAGGCCCCTATACTACTAGTGTAACCCCATATTGTTATTAGTACAACCCCCTTATTATATTGTTGTACCCATGTAGTCCCCATAGAAGCCCACTATTGTTATTATTGTGCCCTTACATTATTATTATTATGTCGGCTTTGATTATATTATGACCCCTTAGACTCCTATATATAGAAAGGAGGTCTTGTCATTTGTATCATCGAAAAATTGTTCATTTGTGTAATGTAAAGGAGGTTGCCCCCTCGATGAGGCTGAATTCTAAGGCATTGATCTATCTTTTCTATCTTTTTGTGAGCTGGTTTCATAACATTAGCACTCACAGTGAATCAACCTTTTAACTCATTATAAATTAGCCTTTTGTACTATTTATTCAACAATTCTTTTTGAAAAATCTTCATGTATTAACCCTTTGTAATCATCTTCAACAAATCAGTGACCCTAACACCCTTTGTTGGCCTCTCCTTAAGCCTGAGTATACTCGACCCTATGCAAGCAAACCTCTGAGGCCACTCAACCCTATAACAAAGCTCCTTTGGCCCTCCTATCTCAGCCTGCATCCCAATTTTATATCTCTATGTATGGTCTAAGGGAACTCAACCCTCCTTCTATCAACCTCACAGGCCTAACAACCTTCTTGTCACACATAAATTAGGGCTTTGACCTTCCCAATGCAGTGAACCAACTCGGCCCTCAAACAGATATGCACAACCTCAATTGCAACCCTCTTTACTTTTCATATAACCATTCATTCAGTAGATCATACTTCTAAGGACATTCAACCTCCTTCTCAAGACAGAAATTCATCCGCTCTCAAATTTGCAACTTAGGGATAATATTTATCATGAGATGAATTACAATGTGGTTATGTTCTTACTCAAGGGAACCCTTTAACTTTCCATTGGATGACCTTCCAATACTTCGATGTGCTTGATCTAGTCTGCTAAACAAGCTCCAGAAGGTTCTTGTCCCTTCTAGCAGCCTCCATGCCATGGTCCCAACCCTCCATTCATCTTACCAACAATGTTGAGACCCTCGGCCTGCTTCCTTCAAGCCTCAACCTCTCCTTTAGCCCTTGTTTCACTACATAGACTTTGACCAGCCTATCCTTGAGGCCCTCAGCTCCTTTATCTATGCCTTAGCCCTCAAATCTAGGGCTTGGTTCACTGTAACAACAAACCTTTGGTTGAGGCTTCCTCACTTATTTGTGGCTTCATATGAACTCAACCTACTTTAAGCAGAACTCATCCCTCCTAGGGAATCCTTAGCACAAGAGAAGTCACACCTTTCTTGCACACAATGAGCCTCTCCTTGGCTCTCCTTTATTTATCCTTTTCCCTTAGGAAACTTAGGAAACCTCTAGACTTGTGTTTTTATCCACTCACCCCATTATAATAAATTTTTATTTTATTTTGGTCCTAAACCCACATACTTCGATCTAAAGCCCCACTTTTGGGTAAATTTCCCAACCAACCACTTTTGGTACGTATCCTACTCGAAAATATCATCCAAGCTACCCAAAATTCTAACGCTCCTTCTTAGTGAGGAAGGTATTGGCTTCATGCTTCCAGTGCCATGACTTTCCTTGCATCCCCATTACCATCCTCACATGGGTTAGGACTTTCATTATGTAACCATACTTGTCATCGCATGTGCCATGTCTTGTTTTGCACTAGACCTACCTTTGTCTTGCATAATGCATGAATGTACTCACATGCAACATGACTTTTCCTTGGACCACCATGAATTTTCTCATGTGATCTATGATTGTCCTTGCATTGGCTGAAAGCTCCTCTATCTTGTTAGAACCTGAAGATTCAAACTTCCATGGGGTAGCTAATAATCCTTCACAATCTCCTTTTGAAGCTATACTCCCTCTTAGCCTACACAACCTCCATTGGATCACTCTAATTCTTATACACACTCTTATATACCTGCCTTTAAAGTAACTTTGATACCATGTTGAATTTCCTTAGGCCCTAGATATGGTCTATGGCTAACCAAGCATATAAACACACTAGAAACCCTCAACTTACAAGCACTTTGCACAATAGAAATCTTCAGCATTTAAATCAATTAAGTACACATATAATTGAACCCAAGGCTTGATTATTTTATTAGTAAATCAATAAAAGAATCATGAGACTCCCATACTAGGGATCATGGCCCTCGGTCACTAGTACAACTAGTATACATAGTGTACAAAAACTAGGGCTTACAATTTGCTTCTTTGGATCTGCAAACTGCCCAAAAATACAACAAAACTCAACTTACTTGTAGTAGTTAGCCTCTAGACCTTTCAGTTCACTTTGTATTGACACTTAGAAACTCCTTTTCCTCCTTTCACCACAGAGAAATATCTCCTTATACTCCTTTTTTCCCTAGCTTCTCACAAAGCATTTGCTCCTTCAAATAATTTGTATATTCAGCCTCAAAACATCAACTACTCACATATATTTTTCTCCATTAATATCATTGTATGTTGAACCTCAAATCCACTTCAAATCTCACATCAAGTCAACCTTTTAACACATTTCACATTAGTCTTCATTGCCAGTTGTCCAACGATCCTTTGTTGAACAAAGTTTTTGTATTAACCCTCTGCAATCATCTTCAAAAAATTAGTAACCATAACACCCTTTTTTGGCCTATCCTTAGACCTGAGCATACTCGACCCTGTGCAACCAAATTTCTGAGGCCTCTCGGCCCTTCAACATCCCTCTTGCGGCCTCCTAACTTCAACCTGTGACCCTCCTATTATGGCCCCTTTTTATACCTTTATGTATGGTCTGGCAAATTCATCCCTCCTTTCGACAACCTCACAGTCTTAACGACCTTCCTGTAACATAGAAATTAGGGCTTCGAGCCTCTCCCAATGCATAGAACCAAATTGGCCCTGAAACAAAGATGCGCAACCTCAGTTGCATCCCCCTTTACCTTGCACATAACCATTTGTTTAGTAGATCATACTTATATGGAAATTCAACCTGCTTCTCAATACATAAATCCATCCTCTTTCATATCTGAAGCTTAGGACTAATATTTATCATAAGATGAATTCTAATGTGGTTATGTTCTTACTCAAGGGAACCCTTAACTCGCCATTGGATGACCTTCCAATACTTCGAATTTCCTGATTCATTTTTTCAGACAAGCCCCTAAAGATTCTCAACCCTTCTAGCAGCCTCCATGTCACAGTCCTAGCCCTCTGTATAGCCTGCGAACAATCTTGAGGCCCTCGGCCTCTCCTTCAACCCTTGTTTCACTGCATAGAATTTGACCAACATATCCTTGAGGCCCTCAGCTCCTTTCTCTATGCCTCGTCCCTTAGATATAGGTCTTGGTTTATTATAATAGCAAACCTTTGGTTGTGGCTTCCTCATTTACTTGTGGCTTCATATGAACTCGACCGACTTTGAGCATAACTCAACCCTCCTAGGGAACCCTTAGAACAAGAGAAGTCACATCTCTCTTGCACACAATAAGCCTCTCCTTGGCTCTCCTTTATTTATCTTTTTACCTCAAGTCACTTAGAAAACCTCTAGACTTAGGTTTTTAGTCACTTAGAAAACCTCTAGACTTAGGTTTTTTTGTCCTAAATCCACATCCTTGGGTGCAAAACCCCACTTCTTGGTAAATTTCCCAACCAACCACTTTTGGTGGGTATCATTCTCAGAAATACCTTATGAGCTACCTAAATTCCAACACTCCCTCTTAATTAGGAAGGTATTTCCTTCACGCTTCTAGCTTTGTCACATCCCTTGGATGCACATGATCATCCTTGCATGGGTCATGACTTTCCTTGTGTAGCCATACCTGTCCCCATATGTGCCACATCTTCTTTCGTACTAGGCCTAGCTTTGTCTTGCATGGTGCATGAATGTCCTCACATGTAACATGAATTTTCCTTGAACGACCATGAATGTTCTTTCATGGTGCATGACTGTCCTTTCATATGTTGAAACCTCCTCTATCTCGTTAAAACCTAAAGATTTAAACTTTCGTAGGGCAACTAACAATACTTCACAGTCTCCCTCTGAAGTGATACTCCCTTTGATTCTATACAATACCCACTGGCTCACTTTACTTCCTACTCACACTCTAATCCACCGACCTTCAAAGTAGCTTTCATACCATGTTGAATTTCCTTATGCCCTAGATCTGGTCTAGGGCTAACCAAGAATATAAACACACTTGAAACCCTCAACTTACAAGCACTTTGTATAATGGAAATCTTCATCAATGAAATCAATTAAGTACACAGAGATTTGAGTCCAAATCTTGATTATCTTATTATTCCATCGATAAAAGAATCATGGGACTCCCATAGTAGGGATCATGGCCCTCTATCACTAGTAAAACTAATATACATAGTATACAAAAACTAGGGCTTGCAATTTGCTTCTTCAAATCTACAAACTACCTAAAAAGACAAGGAAAAAACTTAAATTAATTGTAGATAGCCTTTATCCCTTTTGATTCACTTTGTCTTGACACCTAGCAGGTCCTTTGACTCCTTTGACCACAGAGAAATATATCTTTAGACTCCTCTTTCCACTAGCTTCTCACATAGTATTTTCCCCTCCAAATACTTTTTACATTTAGCCTCAAAACATCAGTGACTCGTAGAGATATTTCTCCATTAAGATCATTGTATTATTAGCCTCAAATCCACTTTAGCACTCACAATGACTCAACCTTTTAACTCATTATCCATTAGCCTTCATTGCTAGTTATTTAATGATCCTTTGCAAAACAAACTTCTTGTATTAACACTCTATAATCATCTTCAGCAAATCAGTAACCCTAACACCCTTCGTTGGCCTCTCCTTAGGCCTAAGGATACTTGGCCCTGTGAAACCAAACTTATGACACCTCCCAATCCTGCAACAATCATCTTTCAGCCTCCTAAGCTCATCCTGCAACCCTCCTAAATCAATCTGTGGCCCCTTTGTGGAAAATCTTGTAGATTCACAAGATAATGCAATTTGATAAAGTAAGAGACAAGAATCTACTTCTACTCTTTAGAGCAGAAGCCCATAAACATCGAGCAAACAATAATCAATAGAAGAAGAGAATCAAAGGCACTTAACACAATAAATATTCGGGGAAAGCCACAACTCAAAACCCCACTATTTGTTTTGTATTAATCTGGAAAATCAAGATGAAATTACAATGCGTGTTCTCTCAAGAACAATCCCAGCACTCAACAAATTCAATCTCCAACTCGTAAGCAAGCTCAAGGCCAAAGCTTAGCCTCTTCACAAGCTCTCCAAGTCTCTATTCCAATGTGTAATTCCTATGGAGAATAGCTTGTATTTAAAGGGAAACAAAGCCTCTAAAAATAGTGCAATCCATCAAGGATCAGTTCCTGATTTCATGCACTATCATTGCAACTCAAAAAAATCTAAAACAATTAGTACATTGCCCCTGCACTCTAGTCTCAACTAGGTCTTTCTCAAAATCGACATGCATGAGTTTCTGATGAGTAAATATCTAGTTAACTAGAGTAGCATTGGTGGAGTTCATTAGTGTCACCATTGACTGTTAACTCACTATTAGTTCTCTCAATCAATTTGAGAACTAATTTAACTGAATTGACTCATGAAACTGAGTCTTCTATTTTACAACTCACAATTTACTCACACTGGACTCCTACAAAGTAGGGAGAACATATACATGACTTCCAAAAGACTTCCAACTCGAATTTCCTAAGTAAGTTTAATAAACCTAATTTAACTATTTTAAGTTGCTATGAGAATAGAATTCGAATTTAATTCACAGTTTAATTCAAGGGAAAATTAAACTAGAATTTCTTGTTTCCATTTCTCAACACTCCCTCTCAACAAGAAAGGAATTATCAACTACCCCGATCATGTCTCTATGAAACTCGAATTTACATATTAACAATGCCTCTGTCAAGATGTCAACATCTTTCTCCTCCATGGGAATGTAATCAAACAACATGATCCGCCTCAATATACAATCTCTGAGATGATGATACCGATATCAATATGCTTGGACCGATCATGAAAAACTGGATTTTTAGAGAGTTTGATACAAATCTAATTATCACAGTAAATCACTATCCAATCCATCTGCTGACCAAACAAACCAACCAAGATCTTCCTCATCCAGATAGCCTCACACGTCGCCTGACTTGCAGCCATGTACTCTGCATATGCCGAACTGAGTGCAACTGATCTCTATTTCCTTATGTACCAAGAAACTGTCATTCACCCAATACTAAAGATCCCTCCTAATGTGCTCTTCCTCTCAAATGGACTCTTGTAAGTACATGAGTGAACCCACAAGTTTCCTGTAAACAGTAGCTTCCACTACTTCCCCTGAAGTAGCATCCTCCTTCCTCTAGTTACCAGCTAGAGGAGTCTCCATGGGTTTACTGCTTTCCATGTGAAAACTCCTAAGTATCTCATTGGCATACTTTCCTTGAGATACAAACAACTCTCCATCTCCCTGTCATACCTCTAGGCCAAGAAATTAATGCATGAGCCCCATGTCCTTCATATCAAACTCTCTTGCAAGTCCCTCCTTGCAATATTCGATGAGCTTCTCATCACTTGTCAGTATGAGATCATCTACCTAAAGTACGATGATCAACAGCTTACCTTCCGCCACTATGTGATACAGGTTCGCATCTGCTTCACTCTTCGTGAAGCCCAACCCAGTGAAGTAGTTATCTATCCTGGTGTACTAATCACGGGGTGCTTGCTTCAGCCCATATAAAGCTCTCTTGAGTTAGCACACATGCGACTCACGGTCCAAGGTTTCAAAACCTTCGGGATGCTCTATGTACACCTCTTCCTCAATCATGCCATTGAGGAAGGTAGTCTTCACATCCATGTGATGGATCTTCCAACCCATATGTGCTGATAGTGCCAAAATAGATCTGATTGATGAGTACCTTGTAACAGGAGCAAAGGTCTCATCATAGTCAATCCCATCTACCTATGAAAAGCAAAGGGCCACAAATCTGGCCTTACGCTTCTCCACACTACCATCTACAACTTTCTTTACCTTGTAAAGCAACAGGAGCTCACAACTGACTTTTCCTTTGGTCTCGGAACCACATCCCAAACACTGTTTCTAACTATGGAGTCATACTCCTCCACCATCATATCAACCCAAACTGACTATTGCACTGCTTCCTAAAAGGAAGATGGCTCTATCACAACACATGCACCCATAAGTGCCATGTATATAGTGTACCTCTCTGTTGACCTCCTCTGTCTGCACTGAGAAGAGAGTACTCCCACATTCTCCCATGCATCATCCAAAAATCTTTTAACCTCTCTAGTGTGCTTTCTTCCCTCTCTGGAAGACTCTGCCTGAGTGGATGTCTCCACTCTCTGAACCTCTGCATGTGGCTACTCCACATCAATCTGAGGCCCCTCAACCCTAAACCTTGGGAGCTAAAAGTTCATCATCCGCATGTAGCTCAAGCTCCCTCTCAAGGGATACTTGCATGGCCTTCTCCTCATTGAGCTTGATATCCCTACAAACCACTGTCATCCCACTGGTCGGCATGTACACCTAATAGTTGTGGGGTGTATCAGTGTACCCCACAAAGATCCCCAACTCTTTTTTTGGCTCAAGTTTCTTCCATGCATCTTTAGTCACATGGCAATAGACCAATGACCCAAAAATCCTGAAGTGACCAACATTTGGCCTCTTACCGGAATAAGCCTCCTCTAGTGTCTTCATTTCAAGTATCTGATGTGGGCTATGGTTATGAACATAAACCGTTGTGTTGCATGCCTCAGCCCACAAGTGTAGTTGTAGGCCCTGATCATGCAACATCTCCCTTGTTGCCCCTACTATGCTCCTGTTCTTCCTCTTGGAAACCCCATTTTGTTGAGGTTTATATGGTGTTGTCAACTCTCGTTTAATCCCTTCCACTGATCAAAAGTTCTTAAAATCATTGGAGACATACTCACCACCGTTATCACTCCATAGAGATTTAACCTTCTTGCCAGACTCTTTCTATAGCAACGCTTTGAACTCACAAAACTTTGTGAAAGTTTGATCCTTTTTCTGCATAAAAAAAACCCAGCATTTACGAGAATAGTCATAAAAAAATATAACATAATACCTGTGTTTTTCCATGGACGCTGTCGAGAATGGTCCACACACATCTGAATAGACTCTCTCCAGAATAGACTCTGCTCGATTGTCTCTGTCTCCAAAGGAAGACTTGGTGTATTTTCCCAAAGTAGAACCCTTTCATGTATCAGCTTGCTCAAGCATGCCTTTGGGAAGGCCGGTAAAGATTTGCTACAATATCTTCAAAGCCCCATGATGCAAGTGGCCTAATCGCCTGTGCCACAACTCATCAACGTCTTGTCTCAACATATTTTCCGCTTGTGAACTCAAAGTAGCACAATCCTCTACCTCTATCTTATAAATATTCTGAACTCGAATCCCTATCTTCTTTACTTGACCCATGGCTATGTGTCAAAGGAATGCCTTTCCTTTCAAAAATATCACATCATAGCCTCTATCCTCAAGCATGGCAACGGATACCAAGTACTTCGTTAGTCCAGGTACATGCATAACATTCTTCAAGGTGAGTGGAGACGCATGCTCCCTCTAAAAAGTAATAGTGCCCACACTAGTAACACTATACTTATCGTCATCACCCATCTCGATATGCATCTTGAGATCTTTCTCCTCCAATTCACTGAATAACTCTTTATCGTCGGTCATGTGGAAAGAAGCTCCACTATCTAAGTACCAGACAATTCTTATCATTGAAGACACAATGCATGCAATGAGGGAAAAATCCAATTCGAATTGGGAGGCCAAAGCCTCACCCGCCGCTCCTCCTAAGGACTTCTCCTTGGACTTATTCAATGGAAAATTTGTAGCAAAGTGACCCATCTTGTGACAATGAAAGCATTTAACTTTCACCATGTCCTTCTTCTTACCTCCATGATAAGAATCTAATTTGGAATGGGAAATTTTACCTTTCCCCTTCCTCGCCTTAATCGCTAAGGCACAGTTCTCTTCATCATCAGTCTTTGATGAAGATCCATACCTGGTGTTCCTCCTGATCTCATCCTGCATCAAATCCGACCATAGTCGTTCCCAATCTGGAAGCTTCTCCCGACCATTGACCTAGTCTTGATAACTATGCCAACTCTTTGGGAGTCCAAGAAGAGCAAGGCTCACCATATCCTCCTTGGCATCTGTGATTCCAACACTTCCAAGTTCATCCTGACATTCAGTGAACTTGGTCAAGTACTTTGGAATCTTCTCGCCTTTCTCCATCTTTATTTTATGAAGTTTATCCTTTAGTGCCAACTTCCTTTGATCACTGTTATTTTAATACAAGTCCGTCAATGTTTTCCACATAGCATGCAAGTTTTCCTTTCCATGGAGACTCGAGACAATATGATCTCGAACTCCCTCAAGGATTATCCACCTTGCCTTCGCCACACACTTCTTCCACTCGGCCAAGTTTTGTGCATCAATAGTTGTTGGCTTAGGAATTTCTTGTTCAACAAATTCCTTCAAGCCATTTTCCTCTAGCACAGCCTCCATCCTGTCCCTCGAGGCTATGAAATTCAAGTTGCCTTACAAGGCATACTCAAGCCTCAATCCATGAAATGCCATCTGTCGGTCATGAACTATGTATGCAAATTCGACTTTAACCTATAACCTAGAAACTCAAAACTTTGAAATCTCCTCTAGAGAGCTGATTTTAAATCAGCGATATCTCCCTTATCTGAACTCCAATTCAGTCGATTTTGTTTTTGAATTTGGGTATCTTTTCCCAAGGAATCCAGATCTGCAATTTGTTTCTAAAAATTTTGGACAGAAATTCTCATATCTACTCTGAAAAATCTCGGCCCAAAAAAAACAATCTTGCTTTGATACCATGTAGAAAATCTTGTAGATTCACAAGCTAATGCAATTTTCTAAAGCAAGAGATAATAATATACTTCTACTCTTTACAGCGGAAGCCCATAAACATCAAGCAAACAATAATCGATAGAGGAAGAGAATCAAAGGCACATAACACAATAAATATCCAAGAAAAGCCACACCTCAAAACCCCACTATTTTTTTTGTATTAATCTAGAAAATCAATAAGAAATTAAAATGTTTGTTCTCTCAAGAACAATCCCAACACTCATCAAATTCAATATACAACTCATAAGCAAGATCAAGGCCAAATATTAGCCTCTTCACAAGCTCTCTAAGTCTTTATTCCAATGTGTAATTCCTATGGAGAATAGATTGTATTTAAATGGAAATAAAGCCTCTAAAAATAGCGCAATCCCTCAAGGATCGGTTCTTGATTGCATGCACTATCAATGCAACTCGGAAAAATCTAAAACACAGTACATTGTCCCTGCACTCTAGTCTCAACTTGGTCAATCTCATAATCGACATGCATGAGTTTCTCATGAGTAAATATTCAGTTAACTGGAGTAGCACTAGTGGAGTTCATCAGTGTCATCACTGACTGTTAACTCACTATTAGTTCTCTCAATCAGTTTGAGAACTAATTTAACTGAACTGACTCATGAAACTGAGTCTTCTATTTTACAACTCACAATTAACTCACACTGGACTCCTACAAAGTAGGTAGAACATATACATGACTTCCAAAAGACTTCCAACTCGAATTTCCTAAGTTAAGTTTAATAAACTAAATTCAACTATTTTAAGTTGCTATGAGAATAGAATTCAAATTTAATTCACAATTTAATTCAATGACAAATTAAACTCAAATTTATTGTTGCCATTTTTCAACACTCTTTTTATACATTTTTGTATGGTCTGAGGGAACTTAGCCCTCCTTCTAGCAAGCTCACGAGTTTGATGGCCTTCCTGACACATAAATTAGGGCTTCAACCCTCTCCCAATGCACACAACCAACTCGTCCCTCAAATTGAGATGCACAGCCTCAACTACAGCCCTCTTTACCTTGCCCAAAACCATTCGTTTAGCAAAGCACACTTCTAAGGACATTCAACCTCCTTCTCAAGATAGAAATTCATCCTATCTCAAATTTGTGGCTTAGGGCTAATATTTATCATAAGATGAATTACGATGTGGTTTTGTTCTTACTCAAGGAAATCCTTTAACTCGCCACTAGATTACCTTCCAATACTTATTCTTGCCCTATCTAGACTACCAGACAAGCTCTTGAAGTTTCTCAACCCTTTCAACAGTCTACATGCCATAGTATCAGCCCTCTATTAAGCCTACCAACAATCTTGATGCCCTTGGCCTACTTCCTTTAGGTGTCGGCCTCTCCATTAGCCCTTGTTTCATTGCAAAACTTCGACCAACCTATCCTTGAGGCCCTCAACTCCTTTCTCTATGCCTAAGCCCTCAAATATAGGGCTTGGTACACTGTGACACTAGCAAACCTTTGGTTGGAGCTTCCTCACTTGGTTGTGGCTTCATATGAACTCAACCTACTTTGAGCATAAACCCACCCTCCAAGGGAATCCTTATCACAAGATAAATCACATATCTCTTGCACATAATGAGCATCTCCTTAGATATCCTTTATTTATCCTTTTCCTTTGGGTCACTTAAGAAACCTCTAGACATAGAGTTTTAGCCATTCAACCCATTAGAATAAATAATTATTTTATTTTAGTACTAAACCCACATCCTTGGGTCCAAAATGCCACTTTTAGTGGGTATCCTTCTCAGGAATACCTTCTGAGCTACCAAAAATTCTAACCACCTTAACGGAATCTCAAAAGTAGGTGGATGCTCTTAGGACATCAATCAAGGAGAGAAAACCACCACAAATATTTTCTCTTATGAGCAAGCTGATTGAGGCATAGCCTTCCATTTTTCAAGAGACATCTACACAATAGGTGTGCATGGATTCCATGGTGGAAGAATACTCTTCCATCATGAAGAATGATGTATGGGAGGTTATTCCATGACGTGAATGGAAATCAATGGTGGGATCTAGGTGGATCTAAAAGATCAAACACGTTGTTGATGACAAAGTTGAGAAGTTCAAGGCTCGGTTTGTGGATAAGGGGTTCTCTCAAAGGAGGGGAGTTGACTATGATGAGACATTCTCCCCTACAACTAGGGATTCCTCCATCAGGGCTATGATTTCTATTGCTACAAAGATGGGTTGGAAGATCGATCAAGTGGATGTCAAGACGACATTTCTTAATGGTGTGAATGAGGAGGATGTTTATATAGAGAATTTGGAGGGTGTTGAAGTGCATGCAAGAGATTCTCAAGTATGAAAATCGAAGAAAACATTGTACAAACTCAAGCAAGCACCACATATGTGGTATTCTATGATAGACAACTATATTCTAGGGATGGGCTTCATTGTAACAACACCCCTTACCCAATGCACATAGTAGGAGGTGGTCACTATACATACCCAATCATCAAAGTGTCATTATGAATATGGCGTATAAAAATTTCGATCTTTTCCAACTCCACTATTTCCAAAATAACCATCACCATTGTGTTCATCTCGTTGAGACGAATTCGGTGATATAAATTTTACCTCAATTCAACCTCCAAATGAGGTGATATTTCCTCCAAAAGGTTATGCCCTACCACATCATCAGGCTTCCACGTGGTAGTCCATCATTGGCTTCTGTGGCAGTCCGACTCTTGGACCAATCAGAGTCAACCTTTTTTGCTTACCTTCTCAGAGCTCTTCATTGCGTCCACTAAATCCAATGGTCATGATTTAACCACATCATCCTGACACCTTCATCCTATCTCTCCTTATACCTCTGAGATGACATCTAGGGACACATCATCTTGTTTTTTTCCATGATGAAGATTATTAAGTGTGATCCTTTGTTAACCATTGGGGCCTTATCGTCGATCTCACATGTGAAGTCAGTGCGTACATCCTCCTCTCCCCGTTTCTCCACCTTTCAACTCTTGACTTCCACCGCGACCTATCCCATGTCACCCCAATCCCTTCATCATGGCACCTCCTTTGTTTCACCTCTTTATTTTTATGGGGTCATAGCGTCGAGCTGACCTAGTCGGTAGGACACCCTCTCCACCAATCGGCTACGTTCTCTGCCAATGTGGTATGACTTACGTCATCCCGCAAGTTTCCTCTCGGTGCTTACATTTGACTCCTCCCTTTACACTTTTAGGCCACATGGTCAATGGGCCACCCCTCTAGCCAACAGTATAATTGTCAGGCACACATCATCTTGCTAGCATCATCCCAACATTTTACCCTGATTGATCCCCTCACTGCACAACAAAATCTTCCGCATTGAACCTTCTGGGTTTCTACCTCTGGGCCATGTTGACAAATCTTCAATTGATCACATGAAGGAAAATCAGACTGCATTAATGAAATCAAATCGTGTGGAGGGAAGAAGTTGATAGGGAATATATTTTTTTCGGTTATTTATGTCTCACACGTGCTAAGGAGGACTAGGGTTTCTGCAACAGATCTAGTGTTTCTATCTACAAGTTCAGCCTATCTACAAGTAAGGAAGCTAGAATTTTGGCCTCCACTGTAGATCTAAAATTTCGGCCCCACCAGTGGTTGTTGTTGCCACAGGCCTGAGCTTCGATCTACCTTTTGAGCCTTCCTTTGACCTTCACTTTCCTTTCCCTCACTTCTGGAGCTTGAGGATGACCCTTGGTGACCTTCGCTTGACACGCCTGCCTTATTTTCTCCAAGATCGAACTTGTAGATAGCAACCCTAGATTTGTTGCAAAAACCTAGTCCTCCTTAGCATGTGTGAGATATATATAACCCAAACCAACATTGTCACATAGCAAGTCCTTGACTAACAGCTCTATCTCTCCACAATATCAGAGCACAATGCTGGCGAGAACAATGATTTATAGACACCATCATCATTGTCTCTCAAGGTATATACTCCACATGGGTGTTCACAAAGTATGATTTTATATGGACTATTCTTATCTTGGACAATCATTCCTCAAAAAATATCGGTCCACGACTACTCTTACCTTGGATGCCCTACCTCATCCTTAAAGAGTATTGGATGTCAAATGCTTACCCAATCCGCCATTATGTCTTCCCAAGTGAAGGCAATAATGATGTTCTATCTCTCCCTCTCAACTAGAGAGGATACATCAACCAAACCAAGATTGTCTCTCAAATACACAAGATTCTTATTAGGAAGATATTTTTTCAATATGTCAACTACCTTCTCATCAGTGGAGATATATTGTAGCTGCAACACACCATCTTATACTAGATTCCAAATGTAGTGATACTTGTTGTTGATATGCTTTGTCTTTCCATGAAACATTGGGTCTTCAGAAAATCATATACAACTGGTGTTATCACAATGTATCACTGTAGGGTTCATTGGTCCTTCAAATAGGTCAGATAGCAGCTTCCTTAACCAGAACGCTTCTCTGCTTACTTCACAAGTTGCAATGTATTTTTCCTCAACAATGCTCAAAGAAACTATATCTTGCTTTCTTCTCATCCATGAGACCATGAAGGATCCTAAACTGAAATATCCTCTTGTAGTGCTCCTTCCATATTTCTCACTTCCTCCCCAGTCAGAATATATATATCCAATCAGGTGGACATCATTCCTCCTATCGTACTTCAGGCAGTAGTGGATGGTTCCTTGCAGATATCTCAGAATATGTTTTGTTGTTATCCAATGATCATGCTTTGGCTCCACTTGGAATTGATTGCGAATGTTTACTGCAAATCATATGTCTAGTCGAGTATTGACCAAGTACATCAGTGAACCAATCATTTTTCTATACTTGAAAGTATCCATTGTGCTCAATTCAAAAATCCTTAGCCTTTTCAATTTTGTGATCATCAGAGTTGTCATTGGTTTGCAATCCATCATTTCAAACCTCTTCAACATCTTTATCACATACTTCCCTTGACCTAGATAAATCTCATTAGGTTGTTGCTAGACTTCTAGTCCCAAATAGTAATGCATCAACCCTAGATCCTTCATGTCAAATTTTGTTGCTAGTTGCTTCTTACATTCTTCAATTCGACCTTATACACCTGTCAAGAGAAGATCATCTACATACAGAAGAATTATTACAGGTTCACCCTTCACAACCTTACTATAAAGGTTTGGATCAGTAGAACTCTTTGTGAAGACAAATCTCTGAAGGTATGCATCCATCCTAGCATACCATGCCCTTAGAGCTTATTTGAGGCCATATAATTCCTTCTTCAATCTGCAAACATATGCCTTTTTTTCTTTAACTTCAAATCCCAAGGGTTGTTTTATATAAACTTCCTCATCAATTGTGTCATTCAAAAATGTAGTCTTGACATTCATTTGGTGGATGTTCCATCCCATTGATGTTGCCAAAGAGACCAACGAACATATAGCTGTATACCTCGTTGTTGGAGCCAATGTCTCTTCATAATTGATGCCTTCAAGTTGAGAGAAACCCCTTGCCACAAATATTTCCTTATACTTGTCAATACTTCCATATGTTGCATGTTTAATCGTATAGATCCATTTGGAAGTTACCATATATTTGTCTTCAGGCCTAGGCACGATTTTCCAAACTCCATTCTTCATTATCGATTAATATTCTTCGTTCATAGCATCCTTCCATTCTTGATGATTGACATGTTCTTCGAAAGTGGATGGCTCTTCTTCTATTAGTTTTTCCATGTAGGATGCATACCCAAAATATTGTTTGGGCTTCTCGCTTTCCCTGAATGTGCCCTGAGTTGCTCCATGACCTTCTACATCAAGTAGTGTTTACTTCAACCAATTGGGTCTCTTTCTTGATTTGGGGATGACCACAGGTTGAATAGGTTCACTAGGACATTCATCTTCATGGTGAGATTCTTCTTCTTCCCTGACAACTTCTTCTTTAAATACTAGAAGTTCTTCATCATCAGAGTCCATGGGAAGTTCCTTTGATCTTCTGAATGCAATACTTTCATCAAATATGACATCCCAACTGACTTCTATACAGTGTCCTTTCATGTAGATTCTATAGGCCTTAAAGGAGTTGTTGTAGCCAACAAATGTTCCTCCCATGCCTGATGTATCCAACTTCTTTCTTTTGTCCTTCGGTATATGAATATATACAAGACAACCAAAGATCCAGAGATGATCTACAGTTGGTTTCTTCCTAGTGAATACTTCGTCTGGAGTTTTGTTATCTAGTGACCTATGGGGACTTCAATTTTGAATATATGCAGTTGTGTTACTGGTTTCTCCCCATAGAAATTTTGGTAGGTCTTGAACATGCAACATTGCTTTTACAATTTCTTCAATCGATCAGTTATTTCATTCTGCAACTCCATTTTGTTCGGGGTTGAATGGGACTATTAGCACCCTCTTAATCCCAGACTCCTTGCATAATGTTATAATTTCCTTGGATGCATACTCTCCTCCATTATCGGACCTGAGTATCTTGATTTTCCTTTCTCTAAGGTTCTCAACTTCAGCTTTGAATTCTTGAAATTTTGTAAATACTTCGACCTTGGATTTCATCAAGTAAACCCAAGTTTTCCTTGAATGATCATCCATAAATGTGACATGATATAGATGACCTCCAATTTATTTAGGAGACATAGGACCATAGACATCAGAATGAATAAGATCCAAGATTTCTTTTGACTTTGAATCATTGCTTCAAAATGACTCTTAGTATTCTTACCCAATGCACATCCTTTGCATACTCCTTCATGATCTTCTTTCAATTCGGGGATTCCTTCTACTATAGAACTTAGAGTTGGAATGATTTTGAAATGAAGATGGCCAAATCTTCTATGTCAGAGTTCACATGGGTTGATTTCAATGTGAATGAAAGTTTGTGCAAGAGGAGATATCAACCTATAAAGTATTCCTTCATGAATACAAATTAATCTAGCATTCTATATGCTTGAGTTCTTACTCCATACTACAACTCTTCCATCAATTAAAGCTACTCTATCACCCTTATCTTATAAAATTGAAATAGAAAGTAAATTCTTATGCAAACCTGGAACAAATAGGATGTTGTTGAGTTGAATGTTGCTTCCATTTTTCAGATGTATAGAGGTTGATCCAATTCCTCTTACATGATAGCTTTTATTATCTCCAAGTTCCACCGAGTAAGAATATTTTCACTTTGTTAATGTCTTCAGTTGTTTGTAATGACCAATCATGTGTCTAGATGCACCACTATCGAATACCTAAATGTTCTCGTCTTAGAATGTCCCAGTGAGTGCTAGAAGAGTCCTTCATCCTTTATCTTGGTTACTTCCTTCTTTGCAGTGAATAGAAGATTCCATGCTTCCTTTATACCTTTCTTGAGATAGCTTGCTACCTTTAAACACTTCTTGAAGAGATTCCTAAATGTAGTAGAGATCTTCATAATTCCCTTAGCCAACCTTAGCTTTGATACCATGTCGAGAAATCTTTAGGGAAATGATTACAATGATTTTTCTTTACTTGATAATTGCTTGTGATGTTTTTTTTACTTATTAGATTTTTTACTTATTATTATATGTGCGTATCATAAAAAAGCTACCAAAAACAATAGGAGCAAGAACACAAAATATAGCCTACAATCTAGGGCCAAAACCTCTCCACTTGAGAGGAAACCCCGCAAATATCTTCTCTTCCTTATAGATTATTCAATTGATGAATTCCAAGACCTTAAGACTAACTCCAATACCCTCCAAGACTAATACCAACCTTTTCAGATGATGTGCTAACATTGATCCAGTCAAACCCAGTAAAATCTCTTCCAGTAGCACCTCTTCGACCTCCAGCTGTAGAATTTGGGCCTCCATTACAGATCTGAAATTTCAGCCCCCCTAGCAGTTGTTGTTGCCACATGTGTGAGCTTTGATATGCCTTTTGAGCCTTCCTTTGACCTTCGCGTGTATTTCCCTCACTTTTTGAGCTTGATGATGACCCTTAGTGACCTTTGGTTGACCTACTTGCCTTGTTTTCTCCAAGATCGAACTTATAGATAGAAACCCTAGATCTGTTGCAGAAACCCTAATCCTCCTTAGCACCTATGAGAGAGAAATAGCCCAAACAAAGATCTTCTTCATCCTCTTCCTTCTTCATTGCCTTCTGCTTCCTTCTTCTTCACCAAAATGAGAGATGAGTGAATGTGTCTCAAGGAGGACAAGTTCCCTCTTATTTATAGGCTCTTCAAGGTGGACATGGTTCTTGCTTTTGGGACGACTTGCTAGCTGCTAGGCCGACTTGGCCTTGGAGGGTATCTGGCCACTTTTTAAGACAAAATTATTTTTCTTTACAAGTTACAATGTGCCCGATGGGGTCTTCAACTTATGAAAATGACTCCTTTGACTTCTTGACCAAGGACAAACCCTAGAAGCACTCAATGGGTGCTTGACCTATAAAATAAAAGACCTTGATCATGAAACCCATGCTCCAAAAGTAACAATAATAATTTTCTTTCATTTTACACTTTACAAGAATCAAAAGTACATTTCATCTTTATCAAGACCGAACCTAGTTACACATTTTTCAATAGTTGTTACAGGGCTCCAAAGATTCTATTCCAACCCATAAACTTTAGGGACCCAAGTTGTTACATGGCTCTAGAGACTTTGTCTCAACCCATAGCCTCCAGGGACCCAATTTGTTATAGGGCTCTTGGGATTATATCTCAACCCACAAACTCATGGGACCCCAAGTTTTACAGGGCTCCAAACACTAGTAGCTCAACCCACAACCTCTAGGGAACAAAAGAACCAATCCCCTTCTCTACTCTTCTCTTTCGCTCTATTTCTCTTGTTGATCGAACCAGTGTATTATCTTTTTCTAATGCTCGAATGGGTTTCTTCTCTCCTGCCCCCACCAAGAATTCGAAAAATAATGCCCCATTCCTTCCTCCTTCCTCCTTCCTCTCATTTTCCTGCACCTGCCTTGCCTTCTTATTCCTGGCTCACATTTACTGCCTCATCCTTGCTTCCTGCTATATGTAGTCTCTACTTGATCTCTTGTCCTCTTTTCTTGTTATTTTTTTTCAAGCAACATGGGATTTGTACCTTTATTTGCAACCCATTTACTTCAGGATCCAACTCATTAAGAACATGCACAAACCAGCGTTTAATGGATGTTTGAGAACAACTCAGATTTATGCACAAGAAACCCATTGACATGCCAAGCAAGCAACCCTCCTCCTTAGCTCTGGAATCCATGTCCCTTTAACTTATCCCCCATTTAAATATTACATATTTGAAAATAATTACAATGCATTTTATGGGAAAACCATGGGTGAGGCTGTCACATTCACCAAGAGTGATTATCAGTCAAACTTGTACTACATATTGGTTAGGGGAGAACCACTCATTCTTACGGCTTTAAAAAAACGCATTGCAGATTGCAAGAGGGGTCTTGCTTTGGAGTTCGAGATGAAGGATATGGGGTTGATGCACTACTTTTTGGGCTAGAGGTGTGGTAGAGAGATGGGAATTTTCCTTGGACAAGGAAAGTACATTGTGGAGATCCTAAAGCAACTTAATATGCAAGAATGCAAGCCTCTAGTTATGCCAATGGTGACCAATTCGAAAAAAAAAAAAAAAAAAAAAAAAAAATATATATATATATATATATATATATAATAATAATAATAATAATAATAATAATAATAATAAATAAATAATTAAATAAAATAAAAAATAAAATGATGCTTCCAAGTCAAAGGAAGTGGACCCACTTTATACAGGTAGCTAATTGGCTCCCTTATATATCTTTTCAACACATTATCGAATCTATGTTTTGTTTTCAATACACCCAGTCAATTTATGTTTGATCCAAAGCAAGTGCACTAGGCAACAACGAAACACATACTCAAGCATTTGCGCGGTATGATAGAGAATGGGTTATGTCTAAGGAGATGGAGTCAATCACGTGGCTTATTTGTATATTGACTGGGCAGACCGCGTAATTGATAGGAAAAGTACTTCAAGCAGTTGTTTCAGCGTAGAGTCTAGAGTTGTTTATTGGTTCAGCAAGAAACGTAAGTCAATTTCATTGAGTTCACGCCAAGTACATGGAATAAAATTTGGCATCATGTGCAGCAATTTGACTTCAAAATTTACTCATGGGGTTATTTGATCAAGAGTTGGAGCCAACCATGATACATTGTGACAATCAAAATTAAATCAAGCTCTTAGAAAATCCAGTGTTTCATGACAAGTTCAAACATATAGAAATTAATGCAAACAAATTTGTTGGTACATTATGAATGCTACCAACAATTATCCATTTACATAAAACCTCCTCCTTCTCAATTGTTCCAACAATTTCATGTTACAGCCATAAATTCACAATCTACAGCTTGTATGTTATTCATTTATGCACCCTAAACCTAAATGTGAAACATATTACTCTCTCAAGGAGATATAGAATTCATATGTCTTAGATTACTCTATTTCACACTTGGAAAAAATATAGATCCCCTTACCTTCACTCACCTTCAACGAAACTCCAATGTGATTCACATCACGTTCCACAATTCCACACAGATTTTACCAAATGTTGGACATAATGTTGTCTACTCAACTCCTTGTGATGAATTTCTCATCATCATTTGATTTGATATGGGTGTTTCTTTGATAAATTGAGACCCGAAATTAACTAATGAAATAAAATGCCAAAGTATTAAACTTCTTACCTATCCATGCAAGGTTATCAAGCCATACCAATGGGCTTTCAATTCATCTGTCAATTGAAATGTAGATCAAAGCACAAAACGCCCATGCTTCCAAAAATCAATTTAAATTTCCAATGCAAGTTTTCCAACACATTTTCCACCTCCAATGCACTCACAAATTTGTGCCAAAAATCATTCATTTCAACGCGATCTCTAAGGTGATTATCTCCTTCCAATGTGGCCACGCTTTTATACAATTCAACACAAATTTAAACTAAGGATCTAATTCATGATCCCAACACAAATGACCACTCAACAATTCACAAAAGAACTCCAGTTTTCTCAAGTTTGACCACACCTTGTTACAATCAATTGTTGGGTTTGCTTCTCATTGTCAACACTTGACTATTTTGCCCAGCACAGGAAATGCAACTATACTCAACACCAGAACCTACATTACTTCAATTAGAAATCAACCCTCACAAGACAGATAAACATAGTTGGATTCAACGCCACTCTCTACGCATCCTTTGACAATCTTATACAAATCAAATTCATGATTAGACATGCTTTGAATCCTCTTCATAGGATTGGATATTCTTGCAGTTACAATCTGCTAGAAGTCATCTGAATATCAAAACCCTACACACATATTTATACATGCAATTTCAATATTTTCACCATGATACCCATCCAGCTCACCAATGCACTCAACAGACACATATCCCAATATCACACAGACAGAAGTGTTCACAAACCCAAAAGACATAAAATGTTATCCATTAACCAAATTCCAAAACACATTAAACTTGGCCCAATATACGATGTGGGCATGTTCATCATTGCCCTTCTTTCTCACCTCTACACACAAAAACACACTTTCTGCCTCTCCCATTGCCTATAGGCTAAAAAAAAAGTTAAATACAAACTTTAGAAACAAAATAGATTTGTTTTAGATCCTATAATATTTTTAATTGATCCTAAGATCTTGCTAAGATCTATCCCTACAATCTCTCATGCCTATAACAAAGCAGATTCATTACATCCAAGTCTTTCCATCCAAATTTCTAGATTTATGACTCACTTTCTCTAGAAAATCATTTATCAACTCAGAAAATTCAATTATTTACATCAAGATATTAAATTCCTTGTGAACTATCAATACCCCTCCTTTGTACTTTATCTTCAAAATCTTGATGGCTTTGGAAGCGAAGATGCTACTACATCAGACTCCCAACGTAGAAAAATTTCATGACCTCATGGTCATGTGCTTTCAATAAGTGAACCCTCCAAGGTCCACAATTTATGTTGTTGTTATCCACTCATCCCTTTTTGTGGTTGCTTTACTACTCTTATTGTCTTGAATTCTCTAGGCTTCCAAATTTTATGTTGTTGTTGTCCATTTTCCTTACTAATGCAAAGCATTTTAGTCTGTTGTATTGCATTGCTAGTTGTCCTCTTGTTGTACCTTTTATTGGACATCATTTTCATTAGCATCATCGAATCAATCTCATCATTCAATTGCATTATTGACTACTAAAACTTCTTGTTATCATATCTAATGTGCCGCATACCTTCCTCTTGCAAAAAAATTATAAAATTGTTATTAAAATTCTACTTCAAATGCTTTGATCTGTGATAAATTGTCTGATTATGTTCTTATTTTGTTGAGGCTTAAATTTTACCACAATCATACACATGGTTTTCTTCTTTCTTACATTTATGCAAGATTTCAATTTCCATATTCCCGTTTCTCATCATGCTTTTGTTCACCATTTTAACTGGAATTCTTCTAGCTCTAAAAACAATTAACATAAAAATGTATAACCAAATAAATATATTGTCAGGCTTACTCTTGTCTTCACTTGTTTGTAAAATTTATTCCCTTTTTGATGTTATGGCCATCTCTTCTCATTCAGTGCTTGTGAACATTTCCTTTCATTGGTTGAAATCTCTTCTTTTGCCTCTTCATCACCTTTTGAGATGATGTTGCTTCATCTTCCCATAGAACATAATTAAGGTTTTGTTCTCCTTCATCTTCCTCTATCTTTGTGACAACTTCCAATAACTATCCATCATCTGTAAAACTTGCATTCACACAAGTTTTGTTAGTTTCAAAAACATGACATTCTTGAGTCTCATCAGCTCCTCCATCTTCATCTTCACCAAGGATTGGTCCTTGTTCAAGTTCACAATAGTGAACTCTCCCCTTTGTTTCCCTTAGCTCTTTATTCCTCAACTAAACACTCAACCTTTGCTTCAATGTCACCTGCAACATGTGCCATTTCACCTTCTTCTGCAAAATCCATCTGCACCTTTGGTCCTCCTCTCATTCATGTAGAAGCTCCAATTGTAAACTCAGTTGTACTTTCATCTCAACGAGTTCCCTATGAAACTCCTCATCACTCATCCTTTTGTGGCTTACCCTTGAACCTTTGCCATGACCATAAATAGTAATTTTCCTTCTCTCTTTGTTAGCTTCCTCTTTCCCCCTGTGAGCTATCATCAAGCATAGTAACAAGCCTTCTCCATTGACTTGCCAAACCAATACCTCACCAAGATTTCTCCATAGCTTAGCCTTTTGGTATTCTAATGGTTCTCTCAAATAGAACCTCCTCTTCTAATCACCCCTTTATCTTCTAGTTGCTACACTTTCTTAGCTCACCTCTTTTGAGAACTTCACTTGTTCTTTGTTATAGTTCTCTAGCTATCATCAATGCCACGTTGTTTCCTTCCACTGCTACTATCTGTAATAAAAAATTTCTTCTCAATAAGTTGAAAACATAAGACCAAATTACCTATCTAATCTTGTTGGAATGCATGTTGCTATAATTTCCCAATCTTTTGTTGGATGCAAATCTATTGTTTGTAAGATCAATTGTCCTATTTATCTATCCCAAAGAGCATAACAATGTGCTCTGATACCACTTGATGCAAAAAAATTTGCTAGTAGACTACTAATGCTACCAACAGTTATCCATTTACTCAAAACCTCCTCCTTCTCAATTGTTCTAACAATTTCATTTTACATGCATAAATTCACAATCACAACTTGTATCTTATACACTTATGCACCCTAAAATTGAGTGTGGAAACACATTACTCTCTCAAGGAGCTGCAAAATTCATATGTCTTGGATTATTTTGTTTCTACACTTGGAAAAATATAGATCCTCATACCTTCACTTGCCTTCAAATAAACTCCAATGTTATTCATATCACATTCCACAATTCCACATAGAGTTTACCAAATGTTGGGTGTAATCTTGTCCATTCAACTCCCTATGGCGACTTTCTCATCATTGTTTGAATTGATCTAGGCATTTCTTTGATAAATCGAGACCCATCTTTAACTAATAAAATAAAATGCCAAAGAATAAATCTTCTTACCTATGCACACAAGGTTCTTATGCCATACCAATGGGTTTTAAATTCATTTGTCAATTTAAATATTGAGAAAAGAACAAAACACCCATGCTTCCAAAAATCAACTTAAATTGCCAATGCATTTTCCACCTCCAATGCTCTCACAAATTTGGGCCCGAAATCATTCACTTCGGCGCAATCTCTAAGGTGATAATCTCCTTCCAATGTGACCATGCTTTTATACAATTCAATCCAAATTTAAACTCTGGGATCTAAGCCATAATCCCAAAACAAAGAAATTCCATTGCTACTCAATGATTCACAAACAAACAACTCCAGTTTTCACAAGCTTGAGCGCGCCTTTTTACAATCAATTGTTGGGATTGCTTCTCATTGTCAACACTTGACAATTTTGCCCAACGCAGAGCCCAAATGCAACTATACTCAACATCAGAACCTACCTTACTTCAACTTGAAATCAACCCTCACAAGACATAGAAACATAGTTGGCTACAATGCCACTCTCTACGCATCATTTTATAATCTTCTACAAATCAATTCACAATTAGATATGTTTTGAATCCTCTTCACAGGATTTGGATATTCTTATAATTACAACCTTCTAGAAGTCATACAAATATAGAAACCTTGCAGACACATTTATATGTGCAATTCCATATTTTCACCATGATACTCAATCAGCTCACTAGTGCGTTCCACAAAGACATATATCCTAATACCACACAGAAATAATTACTCACAAACCAAAAGCACATAAAATGTTATCCATTAATCAAATTCCAATACACATTAAACTTGGTTTGATATAGAATGTGGGCATGTTTAGCCCTGACCTTCTTTCATTCTCTTCACACACACTCACTTTTTACCTCTCTCCCATTGACGTAGGCTTACAAAAGTTAAATACAACATTTAGAAACAAAACATAATTGTTTTAGATCCTATAATCTTTCTAACTAATCCTAAGATCTTGCTAAGATCTATCCCTACAATTTATCATGTCTATAACAAGGTAGATTCACTACAACCAACTCTACTCATCCAAACTTCTAGATTTATGACTCATTCATTCTAGAAAATCATTTATCAACTTAGAAAATTCAATTATTTACATCAATGAATTAAATTCCTCGTGAAGAATTAAGACCCCTCCTTTGTACTTTGTCTTCAAAAGTTTGATGGCTTTGGAAGCGAAGATGCTCCTACATCAGACTCCCAAAGTAGAAATTTTCATGACCTCCTAGTTGTGCTTTCAATGAGTGAATCCTCCAGGGTCCCATACTTTATGTTGTAGTTGTCCACTCATCCCTTTGTGTGGCTTCTTTATTGTTCTTGTTGTCTTGAATTCTCCAGGCTTCCAAATTTTATAATGTTGTCCATTTTCCTTACTAATGCAAATATTTTTAGTCCATTGTATTATATTGCTAGTTGTCCTTCTCTTCTCGGTGTACCTTTTATTGGACATCCTTTTCATTAACATCCCCATCCAATCAATTTCATCATTCAATTGTATTCTGGACTATTGAAACTTCTTTTTATCATCTCTCATGTGTTGCATACCTTCTTCTTGAAGAAAATCTATGAAATTCTTATTAAATTATGCTTCAAAGGCTTCAATCTGGTTATTGTTTCTCTTTTTATGTTGTTATGATGATGCTTGAAGTTTACCATGATCCCACACGTGGTTTTCTTGCTACTTACATCTATGCAATATTTCCATTTCCATCTTCCCACATCTCATCATGCTTTTGTTCACCATTTTAAGTGGAAATATTCCAGCCATAAAACAATTAAAGTAAAAATGTATAACCAAATAGATATATTGTCAAGTTTACCCTTTCCTTTACTTGTTTGTAAAAAAATTTCCTTTCTAAATGTTATGGGAATCTCTTCTCGTTCAGTACTTGTGAACATTTCATGTCATTGGTTGAAATCTCTTATTTTGCCTCTTCATCACCTTTATGAGATGATGTTGCCTCATCTTCCTTTAAAAAAGAATTCAAGTTATTTTCTCCTTTGTCTTCCTCTGTCTTTGTGACAACTTCCAATAATCGTCCATCATCTATAAAACCTGCATTCACACAAGTTTCATTAGTTTCAAAAACATGATATTCTTGAATCTCATCAACTCCTCCATCCTCATCTTCACCAAGGATTGGTTCTTGTTCTTGTTAATTTGGTAGCTCAAGGACAAATTCCCTCCTTTGGCCAACCTTCCTCATTCGGAGAAAACCCTATTTTCCCTTGGAAAAAAATAATTTGGTCAAGGAAAAATATATTTTTAATGTAAAAACCCACATGTGCACAAAAGTTCAAGTCGGCCTAAAGACAAAATTGGGTCTCCAAAGTCACATATAAATACAAGTCAAGGCAACCAAAACACATCTCATACATCTTCTTCTTCTCTTGGAGGTTCGTACAAGTCTAAAATTGCACGTATTTTTTCACATGTGCGAGTAGGAGAGAGAATTTTAGAATGGGCCGAAATTTGTCTTTGACCATCCTTTGACTAGCGTTGACTTTTTGGAGTTTGGAGTGGTTTGAATTGGTATTTTGGATCTGATTTGGAGGCCAAGTTTTTCTGTGGAGAGATCAAAATTTCCGATCACCTTGACCATGGTCGACAATAGATCTAAAGCTACCTTTACACTGTAGAAGTTGACTTTGACCAATTTTGGAGGCATTTTTGGGACTGTTTTGACTTGACTTTGACCAGCATAAGAGGCCAAATTTTCTGGTGCCAAGACCAAACTTTTTGAATTTGATTTGACCACTAAATGTTGAATGGTTAGGGAATCATATGTTATTGTTAACTATTGTTGAATTTGACCAGAATTGACTTTTGGGCTCATCTCTTGGATATTGGTTAGTAAATTGTGGAAAAGTTAAAGTTGTTGACCTTTGACTTTTGATTGATGAATTGGAATGTTGTAACCACTCTGCATAACATTTGATGACAATCTAATAGAAGAAAATTTTAAAAGGGTTTTCCCCCTTCTGGGAATTTTCCCTGGTCTTTGACCAAATTTTGTGTCTTTTGTTATTGCTCTTGACTATTTTCTATTGTACATTGCATTTATTGTTCCATCTACAATTGTTATTCATCCTTGGAAGATTAAATTTGATTACTATTTGAAGAAAACATTGGGCTAAGTGATTGTAATAGCATAGAACAGGGGAAAATTAACATGGTATCAAAGCTAAGGTGAAAAAAACCCAATAAATCACGAGACGAGCAATCATCTTTGGAAGAAGTTAAAGGACCCTATCTGACTTGGTCAAGAAGTATACTATTATTTCAAGGACATTGAAAAGTTGGATGATTCATCTGACTTTGTTGCTTGGAAGATCAGGTTGGAAGTTATTCTAGATGACAATGATGTTTTGGAATATGTGGAAGGAAAAGTACTTGAACCCCCGGAAAATGCTCCCATTGCTTTCAAGTCCAAATATAAGAAAGGTGAGCGCAAAGCCAAGAAAATTCTTATTGATTCATTGAAATATCATTTGCTTACTTATGTTGGAAAGTGTTGATTTTGGGTAGCATCAGATGTGCTCTAGCCGTGAACTTTGGTGGAGAGGCTAAGGCACATGAGATCTCCAAAAATTCCACCCGGATGAAGAGATATTAAAATAATTAATATTTTTAATGAGTTCCTAAGTCTAAACTTAGGAAAATTAAAATATTAATGTGTATTAATATAATATGGGTGAGAAAGTTCTAAATAACGAAGATTAATCCAAATCTAATCTTATCCATTGATTAGGGACTTAATCTCGGTCGTTGAATTATCAATAGGAAAAGTATAAGAGGAGGCTTGAGGGTCAGTTAGAAGATACACCAAGAGAGATCAAGAATTCGATTTCTAGGGCTGGGTTTGCTGAGGAAATCGAGTTAGAGACCCATTGCAGTGAGGGGCATTTCAGCGAGGGATTTAGATCCAAGGCTGAAGAATACGTATCAGAGAGGCAGCAAAGATCCAGAATACGTAGCACAAAGCCTAGGAGGGATGACGCAGAGGTTCAGGAGGCTAGCACAGAGGACGCAGAACCGAGAAGAGGAAGACGCAAAGGCTGATGCAGATAGCGCATAGGGTTGTAGAGGCTGACGTTGGGCGAAAGACACTGTGTTGAGGAGGTTCTGTGGGGCATACTGAGAGAAGATCAGCTGAGAGAGGGTGACGCAGTTCCAAAGAGGGTGATGCAGTTCCAGAAGAGTGTGTGGAGCAACTTTTGTTGTCTGGCACAAGGAACAGTCAAAGTCACTGTGGGGTTGATCATCTGGTTGTTGATTTGCCGGAATATCTGTCTCTAGAGAGAGGTACCACTGTCGAGGATATTCTCTGAAGGGTGAGCCATTTCTGGCACCCTAGTTAAATTCAAAAATTTGTTTAATAGTAAAACCCTCATATATGTTGCACCGATTTTGCCGCATTGGGTTCTTCGGAGGACAATTGTCCAAAAATACCGGTGTCCCTTGTGTTGTCTCAATTTATTTCAGTTGTTGATCTATATATTTGTGAAGGCTGCAATTGTATTTACTTTGAGGTTTACGTTATTATATAACTCGTTAATGTAAAGAACAAGTAGGAGATAGTAAACCAGATATTGCAGTAGGGGTTTCTGATGTGTTAGATTCAAAAATTTTCACATGGTATCAGAGGGATTGCAGATCATAGGATACTGAAGCCACCAACCGAAGACATCTGAGGATTTTCAACAGAGAAGCACATGTCCTGAGAGACAGCGTTGCTCCAGAGCTGAAGAGGCAAGAGGAGGAGTGACGCAATGCAAAGAGGGTGATGCAAAGGCTCACGCAGTGCCTACGTCAGCATTCTGGGCCAGGAGAAGGGCCAGCGCAGAGGAAAAGAGGGGCAGAATAGGCTCACGTAGAGCCACGTCATCCTTCTCAGCCAGGTAGGATTGATGTAGTTGGCTGGCAGGAGCAGATTCAGCATACGTCGTGATTTCTTAGACCCTGAAGGGCTTAGATTCTTCAGTTGTCGGGGCTAATGGAGTTGTGCATATTGTCATTTGAGGAGCTGGTGGGACGTTGTTTCTCTCAGGGCAGAACAATGTCTAAGAAGATGGAACCAAGGTAGAGGGAAGCACTACCTTGACGGATTTCTAGCCAAGAAATCCAAATCCGAGTTGCAGCAGCAAAGGGGGATTGGATGGAAGTGATTTGATAGTTGATCAATGGATTTCCAAGAGGGAAGTCAAGACTCAGAGGGAGTCTAAAAGAGGAGCAGAGATGGCAGTGAACAGATTGAAGGATCAGGACAGATTGGATGGGGCTTCCAATTTTGTCATCTGGAAGGCCAAGATCCTGGCAATCCTGGATAAACATCGCATCAAGGACTATGCCTTGAAAACAGTGGTTGTCCCAATTGACCCTAATGAAAATGAGAAGTATGAGGAGGCTCAGGCAAAGGCGAAATGCATGATTCTAGATGGGATCAAGGATTATGTCATACCACATATTGCAAAGAAGAACACAACAAGAGAAATGTGGGAAACCCTGACCACCTTATACTAGGGCTCTTCCGTGTAGCGGAAGATGTTATTAGAAAATCAGCTAAGGTCATATCAGATGTAGAATGGAGAGGATATAGATCTATTCCTTCTCAGGTTGCAAGGAATTCGCGACCATCTTACTTCTATGGGGTCTACACTGGATCCAGATTTTATGGTCAGGACTGCTCTAAATGCAGTCTCTGAGAGGACTAGGAGACGTTTGTCCAATGCATTTTGGGCAGAGTGACTCTCCCTAGTTGGGAAGAGATGTGGGAAGCTCTTCGACAAGAAGAGATCAGGGTTGACCAAGGCGGGGAGTAGCGGTAACGGATTTCGAGTCAAGAAAGAGGAGGAGGAGGATGCAGCTCTACCATCTGCGGGACAACAGGGGCTTCAGAAGAGGAACAAGAAGGACATCTCCAAGGTCAAGTGCTTCAACTATGGGGAGTTGGGACATTATGCATCTCAGTGCCCCAGGAAGAAAGGCAAGGGAGAAGCTTTCGACTCAAAGGCTGCTCCAGCAAAGGCAGAGAAGGACGTCGAGACTAATGATGATTGTGCCATGAGTGCTCATGTGCCTCTAGAGAAGAGGTGGGGAGACATTGAGTTGTAGTCATGAGGACTACAGGGAGGGGTAGGATCCTTGAGGTTGCCAAACTCTTGGATCGCATACGGCTACGGGAGCCCTTAACGGCAATAGCATGATGAGAGGTGTCAGGTGGAGCAAGGTGTGATGGAGCGGCAAGGCAATGCTAGAGTGCAGAAATCTGAGGTAGTGCAGTGGAGGTTGCAATAGCGCGAGAGGCACGGAGGTGTTTGCAGCAGCGCAATGGCAGCAGAGGGAGCACAGATTAGCAACTGAGGTAGCTTCAGCATCACGAGGCTTCCAGACTGATCAGGATGTCAGTGTTTGGGTGAATTTAGTTACTTACTTCTTGGTAACTAAGTTGTAGTGCAGCAGTTAGCAATGGCAGTGTTATGGGCAGCATGATGCAGCATGTTGAGAGGGAGTTGCAGTACAGATGTAGCAGTGGCAGTGGTAGTGTCATGGGCAGCAGTATAGTAAGATGCAGTGCAGGGGATGTAAGGTAGCAGGCCAAGCATCAGCACAGAGCACAGATGTGGAAGATCAGTTTGATGCTTCTATGGTGAAGAGCACATTCCTCACTAAGTGGGAGTGTTGATTTTGGGTAGCATCGGATGTGCTTTAGCCGTGAAATTTGGTGGAGAGGTTAAGGCACATGAGATCTTCCAAAACTCAAAAATCGTTTAGCGAAATTCCACCCGGATGAAGAGATATTAAAATAATTAATAGTTTTTATGATTTCCTATGTCTAAACTTAAGAAAATTAAAATATTAATGTGTATTAATATAATATGGGTGAGAAAGTTCTAAATAACGAGGATCAAGCCAGATCTAATCTCAATTGTTGAATCGTCAATAGGATCAAGAATTCGATCAAGAATTCGATTTTCTGGGGCTGGGTTTGCTAAGGAAATCGAGTTAGAGATCAGTTGCAGTGGGGCATTTCAACAAGGGATTTCAATCCAAGGCTGAAGAACACATATCAGAGAGGCAGCAAAGAACCGAAAGCGACAGCGCAAAGCCTAGGAGGGTTGACACAGAGGCTGAGGAGGCCAGCACAGACGACACAAAATCCAAAAGAGGTAGACGCAGAGGCTGACACATAAATTCGCGGAGGCTTACGCAGATAGCACAAAGGGTTGTAGAGGCTGACGTTGTGCTGAAGAGGTTGCACTGAGGTTCTGTGGGGTAGATTGAGAGCAAATCAATCAAGAGAGGGTGACGCAGCGCCAGAGGAGTGTGGAGTAGTTTTTGTTGTCCAACACAAGGAACACTCAGAGTCACTGTGGGGTTGATCATCCGGTTACTGATTTGTTGGAATATTCGTCTCCGAAGAGAGGTACTACTGCTAAGGATATTCTCTTAAGGGTGAGCCATTTCTGCCACCCTAGTTGTATTAAGAGATATGCTTAATAATAAATCCTTCATATATGTTGCACTGGTTTTCCCGCATTGGGTTTTTCCGGGGATGATTGTCCAAAAATAACGGTGTCCCTTGTGTTGTCTCAATTTATTTCAATTAGTGATCTGTATAATTATGAAGGCTGCAATTGTGTTTACTTCAATGTTTATGTTATTAAATAACTTGTTAATGTAAAGAACAAGTAGGAGATAGTAAACTAGATATTGCAGTAGGGGTTTCTGATGTGTTAGATTCAGAAATTTTCACAGAAAGTTGAAGAAGTCTAAGGATATCTTTGATAAGTTGATTGAAATGTATGAGGTCAACAATTTAAATCACATCCTCTCCTTGAAGAAGCAACTCAAGGACATGAAAATGAACATGGGATAATGTGTGAAATCCTATGTCATGAAAATACCTCAATTCAGAGATCGACTGCATATTGCAAGTGAGTTTATATCTGATAGAGAGTGTGTGTTGGTCACTCTTCAAGGTCTTCCTTCTATCTGGGAAACCATTAGGGGAGTTTTGAGGTCTAAAATGGGCCTCCTAAGGAAATTATAAAATGGAAATAATAAAATAAGATTACATTACATCATCAAATTTTAGAGGGAAAAAGAGAAAACTATTTGTTCAACTCATATTTTCAACTTATCTCCCTATGGGTTTACTCAAATTTTGAGCGGAGACACTCATTGGATGCAGAATTTGATTCCTCATCCAAGGGGTAGCCATGTTGCATACTTTTGATGGGCCTTGCTACACAAAAGATGAGAAATACATAATAATAATAAAAATCGTTTTTCATGTATTTCTCATTTTTCATGTAGCAAAGTCCATCGAAAATCTACAACATGGGTACTCCTTGGATGAGGAATTAAATTTTGCATCCAGCGAGTACTCCCACTCAAAATTTGAGTAAAACCTTAAGGAGATAAGTTGAAAATGCGAGTTGAAAAAGTAGTTTTATTATTTTATTATTTTTTAACATTTTTACTTTTTTAATCCAAAAATGGTGAATCATCCCCCATGGTTGACATTATCATCTTGAATCCTATTGGTTCTTATAAAGTTTATTTTGGTTGTACATTTTTCTTAAGAGGCTCATTTTAGACCTTAAAATTCCCCTAATGCTTCATTACCACTATTAGCAATAATGACAAGTTCCTGACATTTGATGAGCTCGTTGGCAAGTGTAGTCAAGAAGAAACCAGAATGATCTCTAAAGGGAGGATTCATAAGCATGACATAATGTATGTTTCAAGATTAAATAAGAACCTAGTATCTATATCTGCCTTGGAAGACAAAGGAATGAGAGTTTCTTTCATAAAAGGAAAGGTCCTCACTTGGCCTATGGAATCTTGCATGAGAGATGTCTTTACCTTGGGATCTAGAATTGAAGGAATTTATAGAGTCAATGGAAGGCCACTACAAGCATTGGTTCACCATTCCAATCATCAAAGTGAGTTATGGCACTGAATACTGGCACACCTACATTATGAAGCCCTGCCTAAAGCTAGAAGATTGGTTTTTGAGATGCTTGATGTTCCATATAGTCATGATGGTGTATGTCTGGGATGTGCTAGTGGAAATAAAACAAGGGGACCATTCCCCTCCAACAAAAAAATGACCAATGATATTCTACAACTCATTCATTCTGACTTATGTGGACCCATGCTAGTGCACTCCCTTGGTGTCTACCTTTATTATATTATCTTTATTGGTGACTTCTCCAGGAAAACATGGATATTCTATTTGAAGCATAAGGATGAAGCATTTGGCATGTTCAAGGACTTCAAGGCGCTAATAGAGAATCAAAGTTTTCAAGTCCGAAAATGGTGGGGAATATACCTCAAATGAGTTCATTGACTTTTGCACAGACATTGGAATCAAGAAAAACACTATTGTACCATATAATCCCGAGCAAAATGGTGTGGCTGAAAGAAAGAACAATTCTATCATGGAAGTTTCCCGAGCCATGTTACATGATAAAAACTTGCCTAAGTTCATTTGGGGAGAAGCCACAAATACAATGGTCTATCTTCAAAACAAGGTTCCTCATCAAGCCTTCAATAACAAAACTCTTAAAGAAGTGTTCACATGTGTGAAGCTCGATATTGCTCATCTAAGAATCTTTGGTTGCCCCGTATACTTTCATGTGTTGAAGGACAAGAGGAACAGACTGGAAGCCACTGAAAAGAAAGGTGTGTTTGTTGGGTATTGTGAAAATTCTAAAGCGTTTAGATATATATATATATATATATATATATATATGGTCAAAGGAAAATCGAGCTTAGCAAGGATGTAACCTTTGATGAAGATGCTTCCCTTGGAAAAACAAGTGACCTTCCTCCTCCTCCTCCTCCTGTTGAGAAGAATGATGATGACATGGACTTAATAGATGGTCTTTATGTGCTCAAGTCGGAGAAAGATGTTGCTAATGATCCCATGGAGCCTATGGACCCCTTGGATCCTCCTCCATGTGATTCACCTGCTAGGAAGAGACCCTTTGGCTATGTGATACATTACAGGGTGTCGAAAGACGTTCCTACCAAAGGAAACTTTAGAGAAAGTAAGAAGCCATGTCGGTACCAGGGATACGTTGCAGCAATGAGCTCCATCATATAAGTTGAACCTCCCACTTTTGAAGAAACAGTGAAAGAGCAAGTTTGGAAGGATGTCATGGGCAAAGAGTGTGAGTCTAATATGAAGAATATTGTATGGGATGTTGTTCTAAGACCTAAAGGAAAGTATGTTGTGACCTCAAAATGGCTATACAAGGTCAAGCATGCAGTTGATGGAAACATTGAGAAGTATAAAGCAAGGTTTAAGGCTAGAGGTTTCTCTCATAAAGAGGGAGAAGACTATGATGACATAATTGCGCCAATTGTTCAATACACTACTATTCGTTCTATTGTTTCCCTTGCTACTAGTCAAAGATGGACCCTTCACCAAATGGATGTGAACACTGCATTTCTTCATGGCATACTATAGGAAGAAGTATATGTTGAGCAGCCTCAAGGATCTGAAGTGAAGGACATGAAGACTCACATTTGCAGTTTGAAGAAAGCTCTATATGGCTTGAAGCAAACCCCTAGAACCTGGTATGTCTGCATTGACAGTTACCTAATGAAGCTTTGATTCAGAAGAAGCAATGTTGACCTAAACCTCTACTTCAAAGTGGTCCAAGGCATGCCTTTGATTTTGGTTTTATATGTTGACAGGCAGTGAGCCTCTGATGCTCGAGTGTAAGAGGGAGTTGGCCTTTGAGCTTGAAATGAAAGATCTTGGTTTGATGCATTACTTCTTGGGATTAGCAGTGTGGCAAAGACCTGATGATACTTTCCTTTCTCAAGGAAAATATGTCGTAAAATTTTTGGAAATATTTGGAATGGTAAAATGCAAGTCTTTGACCACTTTGATGGAAAGAACTTCAAGAAGTTATGTGGAGATGTTGTTGGACCTGACTTGGTAAACCCCTCGATTATCGACAGTTGATTGGGGCATTGATGTTCCTTGTGAACACCCATCCAAACGTATGTTTTACAGTCAACGCTTTGAGTCAATTCATGACTTAGCCTCTTCATGCACACTAGGTTGTTGCCAAGTGCATGTTGAGATATTTGCATGGGATGATCAATCTTGGTCTGAAATATATTGTCGAAGATGTGAGGCAACATGGATACACTGATGTTGACTGGGTCGTAAATGTTATTGATAGGAAAAGCACATAAGTGTGTTTCTTTAGTTGTGGTTCTACCATGACATCTTAGATGAGCAGGAAGCATGTCTTTGTAACTTTGACTACAACAGAGGCAGAGTATATTGTTGCTAGCATGGCTAGCTGCAAGGCAATTTGGATGACGAAGTTCTTTGGAGAGTTGTTTGAGCGGGTCCTAGATATGACAGTGATACATTACAACTACAACAGTGGGATCCAATCAGTAGAGAATCACGTGTTCCGTGACAAGTCCAAGCATATTGAGATCAAGTATCACTATATTCGAGATATGGCACAAAGAGGTGTAGTGAGACTTCACATTTCGACTAATGAGTACATAACGATTATACTCACCAAGGCTCTGTCGAAAGGGAAGTTCTTGATCTTCAAAGAGCATCTTGGACTGATGAATGTGACCCTCCCAAGTAAGGGTCCCGACTAATTGAGAACATTAAGTTATGTTCTTCCCCTTGTTTAAGCTCATAGGAAGAGGAATTGAGCCAAAGAGCTCTTGGGGTTGAGGGAACATTGGACAATAGGATACTATGTGATACTTACCTTGCATGGTAAGTCGCATCTTGCCTATTGTTGAGGGATGGTCTGTGATCCTTACCTTCCATGGTAAGTCATATTCTGCCTATTGTCTCTCTTTGGTCTTGATAGAGTATACCCCAATTGGAATCCTACCCACAAGTTTCCCACCCATCTGGTCAATGGGTGTTAGCTACTTGAGTTAGGCGTGATCCTTACCATTTATGGTTAGTATCTCGTTCAAGTTATGGGATACGGGTGTTCTACCACTAACTCTTGAGGGTCAAGTTGGGAAGATCAACAGACAGTAGGATAGTCTGTGATTCTTACGTCATGGTAAGTAGTATCTTGCCTATTGTCACATGTCAATAGGATAGAGTGTGATCCTTACCCTTGTGGTAAGTCATATCATGCCTATTGTCCTTAGATAGAGGGTGGTAGCTTGAGCTGCCCTATGATGTCAAATTCTTCTTGTTATTAGATTCAAGAGTGTTCAATAGAAACACAGAGATAATCACAGACTACATTTCACTTGATGATGACGAGACATTTGAGATGGGGCATATTGCAATCGAAAATTTCTCCCTAGCTTAGAGGGAGTCTTAATTTGGCAGCTCAGGGACAAATTCCTTCCTTTGGACAACCTTCCTCATCTGGAGAAGACCCTCTTTTCCCTTGGGATAATTTAATTTGGTCAAGGAAAAATATATTTTTAATGTGAAAACCCACATGTACACAAAAGTTCAAATCGACCTAAAGACAAAATTGGGTCTCCAAAGTCCCATATAAATACAATTCAAAGTAACCTCATTTGGACACACGTCTCACACATCTTCTTCTTCTCTTGGAGGAGAGCACAAGTCTGAAATTGCAAGTCTTCTTTCACACCATGCGAGTATGAGAGAATTTCATATTGGGCTGAACTCTGTCTTTGACCGGCCTTTGACCAATGTTGACTTTTTGGAGTTTGGAGTGGTTTGACTTGGGATTTTGGACCTATTTTGGAGGTCGAGTTTTTATGTGGAGAGATTAAATTTTTTGGGAAATTTGACCATGGTTAACTGCAAATATGAAGTTGCCTTTTGACTATAGAAGTTGACATTGACTTTGACCAATTTTGGAGGCATTTTTAGGGTTGTTTTGACTTGACCTTGACCAGCATAAGAGGTTGAATTTTCTACTACCAGGACCGAACTTTTTGAAGTTGATTTGACTACTAAATGTTCACTGGTTAGGGCATCATTTCATGTTGTTGACTTTGACTAGATTTGACTTGTTGGCCAAATCTTACTTTTGGTCTCATCTCTTGGATATTTGTTAGTAAATTGTTGAAAAGTCAAAGTTGTTAACCTTTGACTCTTGATTGATGAATTGGAATTTTGTAAAATCTTTGTTGAACATTTGATGACAATCTAATAGAGGAAGATTTTAAAAGGGTTTTCCCCCTTGTGGCGTTTTTCCCTAGTCTTTAATCAAATCATGTGTCTTATGTTATTGCTCTTGTTTGTCTTCTATTGTACATTACATTCACTGTTCTATCTACAATTACTATTTATCATTGGACGATTAAATTTGATTGCTAATTGAAGAAAAGATTGGGCTAAGTGATTGTAATAGCATAGAACAATGGAAAATTAATAATTCAAGTTCACAAAAGTGAACTCATTTATGTTGCCCTGAGCTCTTCATTCCTCCACTGAACACTCAACTTGTGCTTCAGCGTCACCTACAACATGTGCATTTCACTTTCTTCCACAGAATCCATCTACACCTTTGGTCTTCCTCTCCTTCCTGTAGCAACTCCATTAATACACTCAATTGTACTTTTATCTCAACAAGTTCCCCATCAAACTCCTCATCACTCATCCTTCTGTGGCTTATCCTTGAACCTTTGCCACGACCATCAATAGTCATTTTCCCTCTCCCTTTGTGAGCTTCCTCTTGCCCACTATGAGCTACATTCAACCCTATATAACAAGTCGTCTCCATTGACCTGTTAACCAATACCTCGACAAGTTTTCTCCATAACCTAGCCTTTTGGTATTCCAACAATTCTCTCACCTAGAATCTCCTCTTCTGAGAATGCCTTGCTCTTTTAGTAGCTACACCTTCTTAGCTCACCTCTTTTCAGAACTTCACTTGTTCTTTGTTACAACTCTCCTTGTCATCAATGCCACATTATCTCCTTCCATTATTGCTATTTGTAATAAAAAATTTCTTCTCAATTAGTTGAAAACACCACCAAATTACTTGTTTGATCTTGCCAGAATGCATGCCACTACAATTTCCCAATATTTTGTTCGCTGCACATCTATTGTTCGTAAGATCAATTGTCATGTTTCTCAATCCCAAAGAGCATAACCATGTGCTCTGATGCCACCTGATGAAAACAAATGTTGGTAGACTATTAATGCTACCAATTTTATCCATTTAATCAAAACCTCCTCCTCAATTGTTCCAGCAATTTCGTGCTACACGCATAAATTCACAATCTACAGTTTGTATGTTATTCACTTATGCACCCTAAACCTAAGTGTGAAAACATATTACTCTTTTATGGAGATGCAAAACTCGTATGTCTTGGATTACACTATTTCTACAAGGAAAAAATATGGATTCTCATACCTTCACTTACCTTCAACGCAACTCAAATGTGATTATCATCATGTTCCACACTTCCACACTAAGTTTACCAAATGTTGGGCATAATCCTGTCGACTCAACTCCCTATGGTGACTTTCTCATCATCATTTGAATTGATCTTGGTGTTTCTTAGATAAATCGAGATCCTTAATTAACTAATGAAATAAATTGCCAAGTATTAATCTTCTTACTTGTTTACGCAAGGTTCTTAGGCCATACCAATGGGTTTTCAATTCATCTACCAACTAAAATGTAGAGAAAAGCACAAAATGCCCATGCTTCAAGAATTCAATTTAAATGGCCAACACATTTTCCACCTCCAATGCACTAACAAATTCGTGTCTGAAATCTTTCACTTCAACTCAATCTCTAAGGCGACTAGCTCCTTCCATGGTGACCATGCTTTTATACAATTCAACGCAGATTTAAACTTGAGGATCCAAGTCATGAGCCCAACACAAGGCAAATTACCACTCAATTCAAAAAAGAATAACTCTAGTTTTTTCAAGCTTGACCACACCTTGTTACAATCAATTGTTGGGTTTGCTTCTCATTATCAACACTCAACCATTTTTCCTAGTGCAGAGTGCCAATGCAACCTACCTACCTACAAATAGAAGTCAGTGGTCACAAGACAAAGAAACATAGTTGGCTTCAACGCCACTCTCTACGCATCCTTTAACAATCTTCTACAAATCCACAATTATACATGCTTTGAATCCTCTTCACAAGATCTAGATATTCCTACAATTACAACTTGCTAGAAGTCATACAAATATCAAAACCGTACACGCACATTTATATGTGCAATTTTCATATTTTCACCATGATACCCAATCAGCGCACCAATGCGCTGAAAGACATCCCAAAAGCATGTAGATAGAAGTGTTCACAAACCCAAAGCACATTAAATGTTATCCATTAACCAAATTCCAATACACATTAAACTTGGCCTGATATACGATGTGGGCATGTTCAACCCTGGGCTTCTTTCTCACCTCTCCACACACACTCACTTTTACCCCTCTGCCATTGCTCGTAGGCTTAGAAAAGTTAAATACCATTGTTAGAAACAAAACATAATTGTTTTATATCCTATAATACTTTTAATTGATCCTAAGATCTTGCTAATAAGATCTATCCCTACCATCTCGCATGCCTACAACAAGGCATATTCATTACAACCAACTCTATCCATCCAAACTTCTAGATTTATGACTCACTCTCTTTAGAAAAGCATTTATCAACTTAGAAAATTCAATTATTTACTTCAAGGAATTAAATTCCTCATAAACTATCAAGACCCCTCCTTTGTACTTCGTCTTCAAAAGCTTTATGGCTTTGAAAGCAAAAATGCTCCTAAATCAGAGGTCAGGGATCACTTTAGTCGAGATTGTGTGCAAAAAGGCAAGGTGAAGTTGTAATATGTACCTACAAATGAGCAAGTTGCAGACATCCTCACGAAGGCCTTGATGAAAGGCAAGTTCGTCCTCTTCAAGGACAAGTTAGGGGTGGTGCAGAACACCTTCCTTGCTAAATGGGAGTGTTAAAGTTGTAGCTCAAACAGGTGTTTTTGCATAGGCCTTGTTTCCAGACATGTAGAAGATACCTTTATAATTACTTATTTCAGGAGTTTTTTTAAATTTAATAGAGGATAAGAATAATAATTGATTTAATTAGTTATTATTGGCTTTGCAACTCAGATTTCTAGGAGCTTATAACTTTGGAAATTAATATTTCATTTTTTATTGGATAAAAAAAAAACGATAAAATCAAATTTTGGCCTTTGATTTTTTCTTTGAAAATCTCAAGGATGAAATAGGGATTTGAGGGGTTATAAATTGTTGGAATAAGTGGGTGAAGGGCACGATTTTGGAGATCACGTCGAATGAGAGATAAGAGAGTCGATTTGGGTGAGAAGGAAGGTTAGGTAGGTGAGGAGAAGGGACCGAGTTCGCGGAGAGAGAGGGGTCATGTTCAAGCCGTCATCTGCTAAGGACGGGTGAAGGGCACGATTTTGGAGATCACGTCGAATGAGAGATAAGAGAGTCAATTTGAGTGAGAAGGAAAGTTGGGCAGGTGAGGAGAAGGGACTGAGTTCGCAGAGAGAGAGTGGTCATGTTCAAGCTATCATCTGCTGAAGATGGGTAGGTGCCCAAGCCAAGTTCGTGAGGGAGAGAGGTTGAGTCTGTTATGAAACCAGCTCAAGAAAAGATAGATCAACGCCTTAGAATTCAGCCTCTTCGAGGGGGCAACCTCCTTTACATTACATAAATGAACAATTCTTGAATGATTCAAATGACAAAACCTCCTTTCTATATATAGGAGTCTAAGGAGTCACAATATAATCTAGCCGACCTAACAATAATAATATAAAGCCACAAAAATAACAATAGAGGGATTCTATGGGGCACAGTAATAACGATATGGGGACAATAGGGGCACAACAATATTAATAAGGGGTATAACTACAATAGTAATGGGATAATCACTAGTATTATAGGGACCCAACATGCCCCTCTCCTTCAAAAAAGTGTTGTCCTCAACGCTTGAGTAGTTCTGGATACTTCTGCATAAAATTCTCATCCTCCCATGTGGAATCTTCAGCGGATAAGTTCTTCCACTTAATAAGATACTCTGAAGTTGATCGATTTCATAGCTGTCGAGTTCTTGTTTCTGTGACTGCTTCCGGTTCCAATATAATTTTTCCTTCCTCCTCAAGTTCTGGAAATATTGTTTGAAATGGGAGCTTGTCGCCTATAACATTCTTTAAACATGAAACATGGAAAACTGGGTGCAATCGAGAAGCTGCAGGAAGCTCCAATTTGTATGCCATAGTACCAATCTTTTGCAACACCTTGTACGGACCATAATACTTTGGTGATAATTTATTATCCTTCTTAGCTTACTTGAGGGACATTTGCTTATATGGTTGTAGCCGTAGGAATACCCAATCACCTACATCAAAACTTCTTTCAGTGCGATGTTGATCTGCCTGTTGTTTCATTCTATTATGTGCCAACACGAGGTTATCCTTTAAGAGTTGGAGGACTTGTTGTTGATGTTCAATGTGATGTTCCACTGCCTGACCTTAGAATTTTATCTTAAATATGATGTGATGGATGGTGGTTGATACCCATAAAGTGCCATCAATGGGGTCATTTTTGTTGTTGTATGGAAGGAAGTGTTATACCACCATTCAGCCAGAGGCAACCATTTGACCCATTGTGTCTGTTTATTAGATACAAAGCAACGAAGATATCCTTCCAAACATTTGTTTACTATCTCAGTTTGCCCATCAGATTGAGGATGATAAGATGAGCTATGAGCTAACTGAGTACCAAGACAAGAAAATAATTCTGTCCAAAAATTTCTAGTGAAAATGAGATCTCTGTCACTTACAATAATCTTTGGGTTTCCATGTAGCTTTTGAATTGTTTCCATAAATGCAGTAGAAACTGTACTGGCTTTAAATGGATGTGATAATACACAAAAGTGTGCATACTTGGTAAGTCTGTCAACTACCACCATGATGACACTCTTTCCCTCAGACTTGGGTAAACCTGTGATAAAATCCATTGAAACCTCCTCCCAACGTTGGCTTGGAATGGATAAAGGTTGTAATAGACCCGGTGTCTTAATTGTTTCACCTTTATTTTGTTGGCAAACCAAACATTCCGCCACAAACTTTTGAATATCTGATTTAACGCCATCCCAAAAAAATTCCTTCTTAACCCTGTGGTAAGTTTTTAAGAATCCTGAGTGCCCTCCTAAGGGAGAAGTGTGCAGTTCCATAAGGATCTTTTGTTTTAGCTGGGAATTCTTATAGAGGTATAAGCGATCTTTGTACCATAACGAATCATTTTGTCAGCTAAATGTATCAGACATACTGGAATCTTGTTGTAATTTTCGAATAAGTGCCCACACTTCTTCGTCATTCTTCCATTCTTCCCTTGCTTCATTTATCCAATCTGGTTGGATAATAGAAATGGCGCACAACAATGCTTCCACATCCTCATCCTTTTTGAGAGTGCCTCTGCCACCACATTTTGCTTCCCTTTTTTGTAGATGATTTCAAAGTCATAACCCAACATCTTTGTGACCCACTTTTGTTGCTCTTCAGAGGATAATCTTTGTTCTAAAAAGTATTTAAAGCTATCATGATCCGTTTTTACCTTGAAGTGTCTTCCCATTAGGTAGGGTCGCCATTTCTTAAGTGCATGAAGTATTGCCAACATTTCCTTCTCATAAATAGATTTGCTTAAAAACTTTCCCTTGATTGGACGACTTTCAAAAGCAATGGGTCTTTCATCTTGCATTAGAACAGCACCAATTCCATTTCCTGAAGCATCACATTCCACAATAAAGGTTTTGTGAAGTCCGACGTAGCTAAGACCGGTGCTTGGCACATTGCCTCTTTAAGATGTTCAAAGGCCTTTGTTGCTTCCGGAGTCCATGAAAATGCATCTTTCTTCAATAATGTTGTTAGAGGTGCTGCTATTCTCCCATAATTCTTAACAAACCTGCAATAATACCCTATCAACTCGAGAAATCTTCGCAGATGCTTTATGGATGTGGGGATTTTCCATTCCTTAATGGCTTTAATTTTGCTAGGGTCTACCTTAACTCCTTCATGAGATACAATATGACCCAAATATTCCACCTCCTGGACTCCAAAGAAACATTTGGATCTTTTTGCATATAATTGTTTCTCCTGCAATAGTTGTAGCACCCTGTCAACATGTTCAACATGATCCTTCCAAGACTTGCTGTAGATTAGTATATCATCAAAAACTACTAACACAAATTTTCTAAGGAATGGTTTGAAAATTGAATTCATCAAACCTTGAAATGTAGAAGGTGCATTGGTAAGGCCAAAAGGCATGACCAAAAATTCATAATGACCCTCATGAGTTCTAAATGATGTTTTCGGAATGTCTTCAGTCTTCATTCTGATTTGATAATATCCTGAACAAAGATCCAACTTGGTGAAGTAAATTGATCCATGCAATTCATCCAATAATTCATCAATGACAGGAATGGGGAACTTATCTTTAATAGTGAGCTTGCTGAGCTCCCTATAATTCGAACACATGCGCCATGATCCATCCTTCTTATGCACCAATACTATTGGAGAAGAGAAAGAACTTTGACTCGGTTGAATTATAGTCTTTAGCATTTCTGCAACCATACGTTCAATTTCACTCTTTTGGACATAGGGATATCTGTACGACCTAATGTTTGGAGGAACACTTCCTGGAATCATATGAATAGCATGATCATGATCACGCATAGGTGGGAGACCTTTGGGAGTCTCAAATACCTTGGAATGATTGTCCAGGGCTTTTTGGAGATCTGGAGAAATAGATGATTCTATGTGGAAACATCTAGCGAACATAATTGTGCAATTACACCTCTTTGCTCCTTTTTTAGAAGTTTTGTCATACCATTAGAGCTGATTATCTTTCCTGGTTTCCCTGCAATACCCCTAAATTCAATTTCCTTTCCTTCCGTAGAAAATTTCATGAAAAGTTCTTGAAAATTAAAAGCTATTCTACCCAAGGATTGTAGACATTGGACTCCTAGTACAACATCAGCACCTCCCATTGGAATCGAAAGCATTGGGCTAGTCAATACATATTCTTCCATGGATAGCTTGATATTATGGCACTTTCCAGAGCAATTTATTTTTCCTCCATTTGCAATCATCACTTGACACTCTAGTGCTGGATGTAGGAAGCAATTCAATTCTTTTGCTACCTTACAATGAATAAAATTGTGGGTGCTTCCTGAATCAATCAACACTATTTACCTTTTTTCTTCTTGATTTGTCCTTCTATCTTGATGGTTTGAGGAGTGGTAATTCCCGCCAATGCATTACAAGATATCGTCGGATTTATTTGTTCTTTATCTAGGCTTTGTTCCTCGAGTTTATCCTCTTCTTTTGACCTTTCTTGCTCCTTTTCTTCTTCCTCTTCACAACCTATGTAGAATAATTTCTTTTCAGCACACTTATGACCTTTAGTGCATTTGCTATCACAACTGTAACAAAGCCCTTTTGCTCTTTTTTCTTCCAATTGTTATGGTGTCAACCTTAAAGGTTGTGGAAGACTAGGGGCAACAACACTTTGGTCTTTATAGTTGTGAGTGGTATGCTTTCTGGTTGCCATAATTTTGCTTTCCATTTTTCTTGCTAACCTGAATGCCTTCTCTAATGAATCAGGTTCCCAAAGGCGAACATCATGTTGGATATTATCCTTTAAAGACCCTATGAACACATCAATCCTATGCTCCTCTGGAATATCTTTTACCCTTATGTTCAATTTTTGGAACTCCTCAATGTGCTCCATTATTGAACCCTTTTGTTTGAAACTTATCAATTGACTAAAAAAAGTGTTGTTTTTTGTATCCTCATAATGTGCTATCAATTCTTCCGTAAAAATTGCCTAAGTGATAAATTGTTTACGAGAGCAAAGCCATTGATACCATACAAACTGATTTGGTTCCAAATATAAAGTTGTCATACGTACATTTTGTGTGTTTTGCACATTATTGAGATCGAATAATTGCTCCATCTGTAATATCCATATTGCGGATCCTTGCCATCAAACTTCCTCATATTGATTTTTGAAATATGGTGGGTCTTCGATCCAACATTAGAGTCTATGGAATCATGATCAACATTTCTTTTGTTCTCATCATGAGTTTCCTTTACTACCCTTTCACCATTAGTGACCCTTTCTTGTAGCAACTTCTTCAATTCTTCCATGTTTATCTTCAAATCTATCTTCAAATCGTCCATCTTAGCTTCTACACCTTTCTTTAAACCATCCATCTTAGCTTCTACATCTTTCCTTAAACCATCCATCTTAGATTCTATTCATTTTTGTGCAAGTGACACTTGTTGCACTTGGTCTCGTAATTTTCCTATATCATGTTGCATTTCTTCCTCTTCTTCATAAGTTATGCTAGAGCTTTCAAGTTGCTTACTAGGTGTTTGCATTTTCTTTCCTCGGGGCATCAATTACCGATAATAATGCTTTACTATGCCCTTTGAATTCCTTCAAACCAAGCTTACGCAAAAATTTAAAAAAAAAAATGCACACATTTTTTCACTTTGTAGAACAGTGATATTGAATCTGATGTATCTCTGTAATTTCGAATCATCCAGTTCTGAAATTGTGACCTGTAGTAGCCTTCTGTGTCCTCTTTCCAATGCCACTAGTCTGATCCAAATTGGATTCTCCAAGAAAGAGTTATGCACAATCTCCCGCAGTGACCTGATTATAGACTAGTTCAGTAGAGCGAACTTGTATGAAGTGCCACGTGTCACTGTTTCGACCTTTGACTCTGAAAAATATATACATGAAAACTACAGTCTGTTCTCTTTCTGTACCTTCTTGCGAAATTTCAATTCGATGCTCAGAAAGAAAGTTATGACGATTTTCCCCAGGTCACCTGTTTGGAATGTAATTCAGGGGTCTGCAAGAAGACCAACTTCCTCGGATCATATCTCCGCAAATATAGCGCGAAAAGCTCTGAAATTCGGACCCGAGGTTCAGCGCGATTTCTTCTCAAATAGGTTTTTTTTTCAACTTCTGAAACGTCGCAGAAAAAAGTTATAGTGAAAATGCCACAATGACCTGTTTGGAGCAACGAAACCCTAGAATCCAAAGCTCTGATACCAAATGTTATGAAATAAGCTCAAGAAAAAATAGAAAAGATAGATCAACGCCTTAGAATTCAGTCTCTTCGAGGGGGCAACCTCCTTTACATTACATAAATGAACAATTCTTGGATGATTCAAATGACAAAACCTCCTTTCTATATATAGGAGTCTAAGGATTCACAATATAATCCAGCCGACCTAACAATAATAATATAAAGCCACAAAAATAACAATAGAGGGATTCTATGGGGCACAGTAATAACAATATGGGGGCAATAGGGGCACAACAATATTAATAAGGGGTATAACTACAATAGTAATGGGGTAATCACTAGTATTATAGGGACCCAACAGAGTCTCTAGGGCCAAAGTCTCTGCCAATGGAGATGTGTCCTGCCCCAAGCTCGCTGAAGAGAAAGGTGTCGTACGCTACAGAGGGAGAGGTCATTTGCTTGGTCGTACTATGTAGAGGAGAGGGGTTGTTTTCTAGGGTTGTAAATTCTTTGGAACTGTTGTTGTAATAACCTGATTTATACTTTGAAGCCTAATAAAATATCTCTTTGTTGGTTTTCCCCGCACTAGGGTTTTCTAGAGTGGAGTTATGTAAAAGTTTATGTACTTGGATTTCTTCTTTCTATTGTGCATAATTTATTGGAAATTTCTCTATGTTAATTGTGCATTGATTTCATATCTAAATTTATTTATTTTGGATTTTAGTAGAAATAAAATTTTGGGTATAAAAATTCACTAGCACATTAATCATTTGGTTGCGCTTAGAGAAACTAACATGACTTTGGACTCCAACAAATTCCATGACAAAGGCGGGATATGTGGCAGTTGCAGAAGCAAGAACGGAGATTGTGTCACTCACGAAATTTCTTGAAAGGTTGCAGAAGAAACAGGTGAAGTCTACACTTTTGATTGACAATACTTCTACAATCAAGTTGGCCAAGAATCTCAAATCCTATGATCGAATCAAACACATATAGACAAAGTATCATTTAATTCGTTATAATGTAAAGCCCAAGGCTATTCATCTAAGTCTTTGTTCCAAAAATGAACAAATTGCAGATATCTTCCCCTAAGCACTTGGAAGAGAAAAGTTTGAAAAAATTAGAATGGTGTTTGGGCTCACTAACACCCCTTCAGATTAAGCAGGAATATGTTAGACACCTAATCCTCAGGGATTTGGTGAATATTTAAAAATTTGAATTGTTAGAATAGGAAGAGGCAACGGGAATTGGAAGTTGAAACTAAATGTCATGACATATTTATATGTGTGAGAGAGAGAGAGAGAGAGAGAGAGAGATTAATGACAAATCAATGGAGTTACCTCTGACAGTCAGATTGGATCTTCTTTGAAAACCTGCATGATTGTGTAGAAATTATGCTATAGCATAAACCATGATTCATCCTAGCATTAACTCAAGTTTCACTCAACGTATCAATCTGTCCAAACTTGTCATAAAACCTGCATTCCAAATTTCTTTGAGAACTCTGGATATTGAAGAATCTTCTTTATACCAAGAAGTAAAAACTTAAAAGAATGCAATTCAAATATCAACCAACCTTCAGCTAGAAGATATTACCTAAAGACCTTAAAAGGTCTCCTTTGTGAAAGCAACGAATGATGGAAGAATATTCAACAGTAATATCAGTCTAGATAGCTAGTTGGGTCCAATGGAACAAATATTTCAGGCTATTCCACACTTATGAACTAAGTTAGCTAGTTGAGTCTAGTGAAGCCCTCCTATATCTATCAGGCCAATATATCCAGTACACACCCACAACCCGGCAACATCTCACAAATTTGGCAAAGTTTGCACACAAGGAAATTTTAAGAATTCATGCACATTGGTTACTTAACTACTCCTGAGATTATGATATAATACACAGTAAGAAATGTGGAAAATGAACCAGATAAGTGAAGTTTGTGACATTTGGAACAGGTACCATTATTAATAATCAGTACAGTACAACTCTCTTTGATTTTTTCTACTACAAATGATTCATCGTGTACAATTTAATTGATCACAGCCAGCTACTGCTCAATTGACTTATTGTAACATCTAATCTAACATTTTTAATTAAACATATTAAGATCAGGAGCTTGAATGTATCACGTAAAATGATATTTTAATGTTGGGATTCACTAGAGAATATAATTTCAAGAGGCTATTATAGATCACAATAAGTAAAAATCATTAGAAAATAAAACCCACATCTAAAATACAATTGATATAATTTTTAATCCCACGAAAACCCCAGATGGGAAAAAGAAATTAATGAATAAAGGGCATTGAAACATCCTATATAGAAGATGAGGATGCCTTCTTCCTATCATCTTCAATCATAGACTTTATATAAAACTCCCCTGCCTTGTATGATGACCTTACCATTGGTCCAGATGCTACATATCGGAAGCCCTGCAGATTTGTCAAAATGTTACTAGCAATTAGTATTTATCCTTTATATCAAACAGGTTCTAAGATTATATATTTCCTGGAATATTCAGTGAACTCAGTGGCAAAACAATATTCTAATTATGACTTCAGATTCGAAGATCATCAAAACTTAAGAGCAGTAATCATATGCTTAAGTGATCAACCATTATAGAGAAACTTGCAGAGTTAATCCATCTTACCTTTAGCATTCTACAGGACTCATATCACGTCCACACCAGATCATTTTATGGCTAACGCCAGTAGACATGCATGTATGATGTTACAGAACTTATTATGCCATGGGCAATGATAAAGCAAAAAACCAACTAGTCCAAAGGACAGAATCAACCTATGTTGCACTACAACAGATACAGGAACAGAGACCAATAAAGGAGAAAACAGATACAGTATGGTAAAATAAGAGACATGACTACAATAATGGACACGACTCTATATAATTATTAAGTGCAAATAATAGTAACTAGGTATAATACAATTCTCATCTTATCAGATACATCTCCAGCTATTATTTGTAGATACTTTTTTCTGCTACTGATTCCCAGTCCAGCTACTCATTCTCAGTGGAGTCTGGATGAGCTAAGAATAGACGAAAGACAGAAGCTTCCTGTCTTTGCTTGAGAAGGCAAGGAGCAAGCCATAGCATAAGTCACAGAGGACCTGTCAGACATCTAAGCAAAATATTGAAATGCCAGCCCCGAACTTTCACAGGAGCTTTATATAAGCTCCTAAGTTTTAGAAGGATCAGATGTTCTGGTAGCCTAATTAGGAATCACTCCTTTGGTTCCCCACACTTGAAACCAAATTGCCCCTACTGTGAAGTCACTCTACGATAATCATAAAAGAGCAATCGAGATGAATAATCTCTTGACTCTATTGAAATAGTCAAATGGGAAAATGTATCACCTAGAAATGAGAGAAATATATATTTCAGGATTTACTTCAAATAATATCTACGATGCATATAAGATTTAAAAAAACCAGGTCATAGATGTATTGTGATTAAGAAGGAACCACGAACACAAAAAATGGTAGAGAATTATAATAGCAACAGTTGATGCCATCATCATAAGCAACAACTGTCACAAAACTGAAGCTAATCACATGTTCATATGTAATAAATATTAGAATAATATCTTGTCAAGGTTCCTTCCTCATCTCTCTACCCAACCGTATATTTTCTACCTGCATGCTCTCTTTTATTACAACTATAATTCTACTCCTAAGTATTGCTGATTTGCCACTTATTCATGCTCTCTTTTATAACACAAATAATTCCAGTGCTCAGCATTACTGATTTGTTACTACATAGTTTTCTGTTCTTTGTCTTCACATCAGTTTAGTGAAACCCAAGTCAAGTTACCTATTTGTAGAACATCAATCTTGTAAATCAAGAGCTGAAGCAACACATAATATGGACCATAGAAGCTAAACGCCAGAAGGCTGGATAGTAAGAGTACAAATTGGAATCAGCAAAAACAAAGACTCCAAATGACTCCTCAAAATTTAAAACATATGGAAAAACCCTGATTCAGATATTGTAGGTGAAATACGACCAAAACTTGCAGGATTTTGAATACCTATCACTATTTCTTATATGAAATTCAAACCAATTTATATACTTTTGCAAATAATTTCAAAGAAATAAAAGGTTGGTACTTATTTACTAATTTAGTGGTAACAAAGAAAAGAGTGATTTTTAAGATAATTTGAATCATGACAAGTTTGAAGACAATCCTTTTATGCAGATTTCCACAGTTATTCATATTGTAAGATGAATTTTTGGAAAGGAACTGTTTGCAAATTTAGTTTGTCCAACATTTCGGGTGGACACTCCACCCATCACTAGGGACATAAAAGCTTTGAGATGATGCGAGCGGATGCTGTGAGGGGAATAAATAGAATAGGGAGGAAACTGGGCATTATGAAAAAAATTGAATTAATTACTAAAAATTATTAAAAATGAGTCGAATTTATTGAAAAAAGGAAACAAACTAAAAGAAAGGGGAGGATGGAATCAGTCAATAGATATAAGAGAAGAAAATATTAAAGATATGATAAGGTGGAGTAAAAAGTCCTAAAAGTAAGATTTTAAAGAGAATTATAACATATTAAAATTTTAAATATTAAACTTCTAATTTAATTTAAAAGGAAACTTATAAAAATTAAAATTAAACCTTTCAAATTAATTTAAAAAGAAGAATTAGAAAATAATAGTGAATTTTAACATATTTAAATAGAGAATTGGAATTCAAAAAAGCTTTGAGATGATGTGAACGGGTGTCACGAGGAGAATAAATAGAATGGGCGAGGAAATTAGCCATTATGAAAATAAAAAATTATTAAAAATGAGTCAAATTTGTTGAAGAAAGAAAACAAAAGTCAAAGCAAGGGGAGGAAGGAATTGGTCAAGAGTTATAGAGAAGAAAATATTAAATATATGATAGGGCAGGGTAAAAGGTCCAGATAATTAAGATTTTAAAGAAACTTAAAAATATTAAAAAAATAAATTTTTAATTTAATTTAAAAGACTTTTACACATTAAAAAATAAACTTCTAATTTAATTTAAAAAGAAAAATTAGAGAATAATAGTGAATTTAAATGTTTAAACACAGAATTGAAATTCGGGATTTAAAAAAATTTAAATTCACAATTAAAATTAGAACGCATAATTAAAACAAAATATTAAAATGATGGTCAAAATTAGAAAGCAGAATTAATCTATATATATATATATATATATAGATAGATAAGAGCAATAATGAAAAAAGGAGCACAGAAAGGATGAAGATAGTAAATACAAAAATTAAAAGATAATTGAAGAATGATTAACAATTGAAATTAAAGAGAGATAATTAGGTTCAAACAAAGATGGGGCAAACAAAAGGGCGACAAACCAAAGAGAGGAATTATTGGGATAGGTGATGAATAACAAGCTTCCAAGACTGGCTTAGCTTCCATCCTCTTCCCCATTGAAATTGTTATGGTGCTTTTCAATTCAGAGTGCTTCCCGAATGATTAGAGGATTATGATAAGAAATAGACGATAAGATCTTAGCTTGATCGACATAGATAGTGCTTGGCAATGTCAAACTTAAAAATGAGATTATGGGCAATATCTATTATGTGCTCTTTGAGGTGGACCTAGAATGATTGACCAGTTTGACCGATGTAGGATTTACCATAGGAATAGGGAGCCTGCTAAACACCGGAAGGTTGAAAAGCTGACTAGAACAAGTGTTCAAGGGTTTTGTAGGGTTTAAAAATGGCTTTTATATTTTGCTTAGATAAAATCTTGGCAATTTGATCTATAGTCCCTTTAATATAATGTAAAATAACGATAGCATTAGGGGGAGATGGTTCCAAGCCTTTAGGTTTATAATTTTCAGCATTACGAAAAGCTTTATTTATTTGAGAGGTGTTGTATCCATTGGCTTTGAAGGTTTGTGCTAAGTGAGCTCTTTATTTAAATTACCGAGGACCAGAAATTCTAAGGGCTCTAGAAATAAGAAAGGGCGTGAAGATATCTATCAGTATGGGTCTTCTTCCTATAAACCTAGTGGGTTAGGGAACCATCGGGGAGACGGGTTACGAGGACATCAAGAAAGAAAAAGGATTTATCTTATTCTATTTCCACGGTGAATTAGATATGGGAAGAAATGTTATTAAGATGGGCATGGAATTCATGGAGCGAACAAAGGCCATGAGGGCAAATGACAAAAGTGTCATCTACAAAGTGAAACCAACACTCTGGCTTTAGATGCCAAGAGTTTAAGACCAAGGTTTCAAAGTGTTCCATATAGATATTAGCCATGACCAGGGATAAGGAGGATCCCATGGCGGTGTCTCCAGTTTGTTCATAAATAGTTCCTTTGAATGAAAAGAAAGTGGGGAAAAGACATAATTTTATAAGGCTTAGGGTTTCAGAATCAACAAGCTTAGACAAAATTGAGATAAGGAGGATCCCATGGCAGTGTCTCCAGTTTGTTCATAAATGGTACCTTTGAATGAAAAGAAAGTGGACAAAAGACATAATTTTATAAGGTTTAGGGTTTCAGAATCTACAAGCTTAGATAAAATTGAGATGGCCTCAAGAACAAGGATCTTAGTGAACAGGGACACTACATCAAAACTAACCATTATGCCATTCTCATCCATATGAATCTTCTTTGTTTTGAGAATGAAATCAGAGGATTTTTAAACGAAAAGGGGGGAAGAACAAACAAAAGATTGGAGGTTTTTGTCTAGGAAGTGGCCAAGGTAAATCCTACATCAGTCAAATTGGTCGATCCTTCTGGGCTCACCTCAAAGAGCACATGGCAGATACCACCCATAATTGCATCTCTAAGTTTTCCATTACCGAACACTCACTGACATCTTATCTGTTTTGATCAAGTTAAGATCTTAGCATCAATTCCTCATCATAATCCTCAAATCATTTGAGAGAATCTCGAAATTGAAAAGCACCCTAACAATTTCAATAGGGAAGATGGTTACAAGCTAAATTAGTCGTGGAATCTTGTTATCTATCACCTATCGGAACAATTCTCTCTTTGGTTTGTCGGCTTTATGTTTTCCCCCTTTTTCTTTCAACCTAGTTATCTCTCTTTAATTTCAATTATTAATCATTCTTCAATTTTCTTTTACTCTTGCATTTCTTATCTTTATCCTTTTTCTCCCTCTTTTTTCATTATTTCTCTTAAAAAAAAGTTAATTCTACATTCTAAAATTAGTTGCCAATTTAAAATTTCATTCTAATTCTACATTTTAATTTTAATTGTCAATCTAAAAAAATTTAAATCATGAATTTCAATTCTCTATTTAAACATTTAAATTCACTACTATACTCTAATTCTTCTTTTTAGATTAAATTAAAAGTTTAATGTTTAATGTGTATAAGTCTTTTTAATCAAATTAAAATTTTAATTTTTAATATGTTTAAGTTTCTTTAAAATCTTAATTTTTTGACATTTTACCATGTCCTATCATATGTTTAATATTCTCTCCCATAACTCTTTACTATTCCTTCCTCCCCTCCCTTTGATTTTTGTTTCTTTTTTTCAAGAAATTTGACTCATTTTTAATAATAAATTAAAATTATTTCATAATGGCTAATTTCCTCCCCATTCTATTTATTCTCCTAATGGCCCCTGTTTACATCATCTCAAAGCTTTTTTGAATTCCAATTCTCCATTTAAATATTTTAAAATTCACTATTATTTTCTAATTCTTCCTTTTAAATTAATTTAAAAGGTTTAATTTTCATTTTTATAAGTTTCTTTTTAAATCAAAGTTTAATATTTAATATTTTCTTAATTTTAGGAATTTTTACTCCACCCTAAAATATCTTTAATATTTTCTTCTCCTATAACTCTTGACCGATTCCTTCCTCCCCTCTCTTTTAATTTGTTTCCTTTTTTCAAGGAATTTGACTCATTTATAACAATTTTTTTATTTCATAACAACTAACTTCCTCCTCGTTCTAATTATTCTCCTCACGAAACCTGTTCATATTATCTCAAAGCTTTTGTCCCTAATGATGGGTGGCGTGTCTACCCAAAATGTTGAACATACTAAATTGACAAACACAATTCTTTTCCAAAAATTTATCTTGAAGACAATATACCTATAGTAATTAACAACATTGTAGAAGTGTTGAGATTGAAACTTCGAAGGTGATTGTGCATGGATCAAGTGCCATAACATGCATCCAATCACCTTAATTATCTCTTACGGTAGTTTATTAATGAATTTCCTAAGTCAAGACTTTAGACGACAATTTAATTTAATTGTTGGACATTTTTTTTATAAAGAGGGAGAATAAGTCAACAACAAAGTTGTTAGAAATTGTAAATAGGTTAGGTCTTCATAATTGATTTAAGACGACATTTATTTTATAAAAAAAAAACGATTTTGTATATGTCCCATTTGGACACATGAAAGAAAAAGAAAATTGGAATTTTATATGTCCTCCAAGTTGCCAAGTCAGCCTTCCTTGGAGACATGTCGGCTTGGCCCCATGAAGTACTCTCTTGGACATAAAAATTACTATATATTGGGAAGTGTGCTCCTCTATTTTGACAAGCAATTTCATGGACTTTTGTTGTGGAATTCGAGCATCTGTAATGTAAGGAATTCAGATCCTTTCACTATAATTTGACTGAAGGAATTTCTCTGTGGATAGACATGATGGGCATGACACGTATCTTTTGTAGTATATACGAACTTTTGAGGTGCTTCATCTGTAATATGTGAGTTCTTGTGGTGCCCTCTTCTATGGTTTATGCAAACTTCTGAGGCAATTTCCCTATGACAGATGCGAGCTTCTATGTTGTTCTCTTCTGTGGTACATGCAAGTTTGTGTAGTGCTTTCTCTGTACATATGTGAACTTTTATGGTGTGATACTCTGTGAAATTTGCAAACTTTTGTGATGCAATTCCTATGATGATATGTGAAGATCGTGGTACCTGTGATATGAGGTTTATTTGGTGTCAGATTTATGGACAAACTCTTTAAGGAAAAATTGTCCAGTGGATGGCTGACTTGGCACTTGGAAAACTGGTGTATTGACTTGGATTTTTCAATGACTCTATAAGGAAACGATTCATGGGTTTTCCCCCTTGGTGGGGTTTTTCTTTGGCTTGGAGCCTAACTTCTTGTGCCTCTTGTCTCTTGTATTTACTTTTTTATATCTTATGATAATTGCTTGATGAAGAAAATTAACAATCCAATGAAGAAAGCCTACTCACAAGTAATTATCATATTAAGGAATTCACTTTTCACTGGAATTCCAACAAGATTAAGTCATAGTCATTGATATCAATAAAGTGAGTTCTAATCTCAATCGTTGAGCTTAGAGATTTCGCTTAAGATTAGGGTTTGATCTTTTAATACAAGGTTCGAGCCAAATGAAATGTACATTGGATTTGGCACAAGCTGGGATTCAGTGGAGCGCATTGTTTGGCAACGAGAGTGAGGAAAGGCTAGATCGAACTAACTAGAGTGAGATCAAAGAAAACAAGATCAACAAAGAGGCCAAGATTTCTCTTTGGCCAAAAGGCCAAGTTTCTATGTAAGCAGAATTTTTTTGTTGGGCCACGTGTGTGGGTTGTACAAGGGTTGAGTGACAGAAAGAGGCTTGAGATCTTTTGTTGGGTATCTGCCAGAGCAAATACTTTTGCAATTGTTGTAAGAAAATAATTCCCTAAAGTTGAATAAGAAGCCTAACGTAATCTGTGATTATTTGTTGAGACAATAAATTTCTAATTGGGTTAAAAGAAATTAACACAGTATCAAACCTACAAACTCTAAATACGAAGCCAAAGATATTTGGCGGAGGTTTTAGGACAAAAAAAAAACAGATTTCAGTTTCCAATCTCTTCGATGGTTTTATTCTACAATGCCTACCAATGTTCGATATGAGGATAGGTTTGAGGGTTCTTCAAACTATTTGAAATGAAGGTTTGAATCTCAGTAGTTCTCAAGGAGAATAAGCTATGGAATTTTGTCAATACAACAACGGTTCCACTAGTGAATGATCCAAATGCTCTTGATCTACATAAGGTCAAGGAGGCCAAGGTGCAGAGGATTGTTGAAGAATCTAGGGCAAATCAAGTTAATGAGATTCTTCTCGCCATGATAACTATTTGTGAGGTATTTTTAACTTTTCTTATTAGCACAATCTTCATTTGTTATCATTAGAGTGTGTCTTATTTAGTTCATCAAATAGCTACCAAAACAAAGAGACAAGAACACAAGATGTTGGCTTTCTGCCAGGGCCAAATCCTCTCCCTCTTGGAGAGGAAAACCCGCACAAAATTCTTCTTATAGAGATTCCAATTGATGAATACCAAGACCATGACCCTTGACCTATGAGGCCACTCCAAGACCAAGACACCAATCCTCTTCCTTGTTACTGCTAAGATCATCATCAACATTGCTGCTTCACTGAGGTCATCATTCATGCACCTTCACTGAGATGACTGTTGCACCATATCTCCATCTTCACTTAGATAACTATTGCACTCTTACTGAGATAGCTATTATGTCAACGACCTTGTCTTTATTGATATTATGACTGTGTGTTCATGATTATTTTTATATCAAAATTATAGTTGTACTTAGAATGTATGTCGAGACAGCTAGTATTATTGTAGGATCATCAAGGTCCTTATCATTGCAATGAGACTGGGCCTATGAACATGTCGAGAGTGTATTATCCTCAAGTATGTTGAGACTGTGGATGCTAATTGAGACAGTGAGGATTACTGAGATTCTTCTCATGCCAAGACAACTGATATTCACTGAGACTGTAATAGTATTCTTCCTGCTCCTGCACTAAGACTGTTTCAGAGACATCCGAAATGTGTCCTCTTGTAATGCGGATCAAAATTCAATTTATGAAGACTAAACCTAGTTACACTTTCTTCAACACTCCCTCTTAACTAGAGAGGTATTCATAATGGTACTTGGTCATTCTCAATCTAAAGAATTTCTCATAAGAAGAACCGGATCGGTAGCCCATTTCTATAGCATCATAGTAACCAATATTGTTTCCACAGCAAGGCCTTGACTGACAGCTCTATCTCTCATTAGATAAGAGCACAATGTTGGCGAGACCAATCACTATAGACACCTTCATCATTGTCTCTCAAGGTACATACCCACTCGAGTGTTCACTAAGTATGACCTTCTAGGACTATTCTTATCTTGGGTTCCCAACCCTCAAAGAATATCGGTCCTCTTGCCTACTCTTATCTTGGATTCCCTACACATCCTCAAAGAGTATCGGATGCCAGATGATTACCCAATCCTCCTATTCTTTCTTCCCAGGTGAAGACAAGAGTGTTGTGTCTATCTCTCCCTCTTAACTAGGGAAGACATGCCTATTCATATAAAGGAATGTACCCAAGTTCCCTCTGACTAGGAACTTGCCCAAGCTCCCTCTCAATTAGGGACTTTTCAAAGCTCCCTCTTAACTAGGGACTCTTATTTATCAGCAGCTTCTTCTTCGTGGGTCCTTCAGCTGCTTGATCAATTTCTTTCCTTGATGTCATGAAATTCAATCGAGCTTCTTCCTTGTAGGGCATTAGCCATCCATCACTTACCTTCTTGGTTCGTCATTTCATTCATTTCTTCATGGAAAGTGGCCTTCTTGATACATATCTAGAACCTTCGTCATATGGCTACTTCTTCCTCATCATGTTTCTTTCAGGAATTTTGATCCATCACATGAATGTTAGTTGTACTTGTACTTGCAACTCTTGTTCCAGTATCCCTGCATGAACTCATCCAGATATTATTCAAGAAATCAAAACATCACATTAAATCAAATCGTACCTTATAAGATGGCTCTTCATCATGACATTTTCCTGTAGGTATCAACATCTTACATACATGTTGACACATCTCCCAAAGATATCCATTGTCAAGGGTCTCCATCTTTTCAGACTTCTATCAGAGTCATCATATCTTCTCAGGAGATTTCCTAGTCAAGTCTTCTCGGTCTTTTGGATGTTGATTGCCATTATCATGGTTGCATATCTCACGATCTCTTCCTTCCTCACACATTCCATTCCCAGGAGCTTTCAATCAGAGTTCCTTCATTGTAGTCAACCACCTCATATTCATATGAGGACATATTATGTTGATTTCATCTAGTGTGACTTTGCCTTCCTATATCCTTTCAGAGGAGGAGATCATTTTCCGTTGAGCATGTTACTCAAGATAGAAGTAATGATCCGTGTTACCTGCAACCATACGACATGACATCATAATATTAAATGCAAGCATACATACCTCATTTTACCTTTAGGTCATCTAAGCTTCTTTCAGCAACTTCCTTGATTGAAAATATCTTCAATTCCTCGATCTACTTTATGTCATCATACCATCATCCCATGAATTCCATAAGTTGGAGTTCTTGATGAAACACTTGCTTCCTCCCTAGATTAGTGAACCCTCTGATGAGGATTCCATCAGAGAACCTTGAGGATCTTGCATATCCCCACCAGGCAGATGTTTCCTTTTTGTCTTGTGGTATGATGAGCCTTGTCCTCGATGACATCTTCCTGTCCTTCAATGTCTAATGAGGTTCCCAAGAGCTATATCCTTCCTATTTGAATGCCATGGATTTTGTCCTTCATGATTCTCATGGTGATGTCACAAGCTCTTGTTTCTGCTTCCATGATGCCACGATTGTTAAAATTGGCAACTAGGGCCAAACTCCATGTGGGTCATCTTATTTATGGCAACTGATATTTTTCCTTGATTCCTCTTGTCGAGAGGTGTAGGATTGATCTAACGATCATCCGATTCCGACAAGTATTTATGGAGATATGAATTTATTTGTATTTACTTGACAAATTGTCAAGGTCGGCCAGCAGCTAAATGTGTGGCACACATGCCCAGCATATCATATAAATACAAGTGAGGTTGAGGCATTATTCACTCATCTCATCTCTCACACATTCTTCTCTCCTTCGCTGATTGGGTTTACACACAAGGAAGAGAAGCTCACACGTGGGAAGGAGGAGGACGCAGAAGGGCAAGGAAGGAGGACGCAAAAGGGCAAGGAAGGAGGATGCAGCAAGACGTTTTGACCAGCGTTGACTTTTCAGGAGTGCGGTTTTGGTGTGGCTGTCTCTCCTAGGCAAGCCACAGATTTTGGCACGCAAACCGAGGCAATCTGACCTCTAGTTTGACTAGCGTTAATTGCCCTAGTTTGTGGCAGCGGGTTGACTTCAATTGACTGCAGTTTGACTGTGTTTTTCGAACTGTTTATGGGCTGCCTCTTCTTGTTTTTGGAGGCCTAGATGACTGGGAAATTGACCAAGCATATTGGAGGTCAATTTCATCTTGTTTGACCAGATTTGACTTTGCTGGTTAGGGTTTGTTGTTGTTGTCATAAAATTACAGATTTATGTATTTGTACTATTTCTCTCTGCTGAACTATTGAAGATTAAAGAAGAATTGATCAAAGGGTTTCCCCACATTGGGGTTTGTCCCTCGCTAGCTGCCACATCTGGTGTCTCTTGTCTTGGCTTGTTTTCTGTCGATATATTAATGTTCTATCTGCATTTTACCTTATGTTTATGCGATTGTTAAACAGTGGCTAATAAGAAAAAATTGAAGCAAAGTGCTCCAAGCATAGAACATACCATAAATTAACAACGATGCATCTTATTATCATGGTCATATCAAAATATTGAGGAGCTTATGATTAAACCCTTTTGTGAGGGATACCATCTCAATCATAGTAGTGATCTGTTACTCCCTCTTTCTGTGGTCCTTTTCTTCAGCTTCCTCCATCTATCTGATGATATGAGCTTCCATAATCTTTTCATAATCTTAGCTATACTATTTGAAGACCAAAATTTCCTTTCCCTTCTACACATGTTTTAGTCCTTTAACCTTCAATACTTTTGCCATCAACTTTTCTCTATCTAGCAATAGAGACCACAAATTGTTGAATGAGGTAACCTTCTTGTTCATCGACATTTGTTACCTTGCCCACCAGTTAGAACGATGATGATTGTCTTCATCTCCCAATTGAGATCTTATGAAGGTATTTCTTCATTCTTTGATACCTTCAATCAAGTCTAAGTGATATGACCTTCTTCACTGCATTTCAAAGAGTATATCTTCTATCATTTCATATCTCTCTTTTATGTCACCTCTCCTGCTACATAGGGATGACATGACCTAGGTCTGATTTCATATGACTTCTTTCTGGGGACTACATCTATCCTCCTTTCTTATGCAAGGAATCTTGATGATCCAACTATTTTATAGATCTCCTTGTAAACATGAGGTCATTTAATCAAACTTGATTATGGAATGAAAAGATACTTACTTGACAAGTGAATATGAACTCTTTCACTTGATCACATTGATGATGGTTGAAGAAGATGTATTAGGGCTTCTTGTTGGATGATCATCTTTCAAATGAGAGAGCCTTTCTTCAATAGAAAAGGTTGCTCCTTTTAATGAGGATGATTTGTTGCTTCTTCGAATGATCTTCTTCTAAAGCAAAGAGATGATTCTTTCTTGAAGATGACCATGCCTTATTCCCTTCAAGATGCTTTGCCTTCTTTTGTAGTGTAGATCAAGACTACTTCTATGGTTTCAACCTGTTCCAAGATGATGTGATCTTCATTTTTGAGGTCCTTTGAGTTACCTTGCTTTGTAGACAACATGATGAGGGTCTTGGTGGCCTTTTGATGATCATTGTGGAGACAAATGTTCTTGTTGTTGTAGACTGATTCTTTGATCTAGGACTTGATCCTTCAATTTAGATCTTGATCCTTTTTCTTTGACATCCTTCAACCTGCTTTGATGTCCTATTTGAAGCTTGGTCATTGAATGTCTCTTTGTTGCCCTTCCTTTGACTTCAGTACCTTAGCTTTGATACCATGTTGAAGAATCTAGGGCAAATCAAGTTAATGAGATTCTTCTCGCCATGATAACTATTTGTGAGGTATTTTTAACTTTACTTATTAGCACAAACTTCATTTGTTATCATTAGAGTGTGTCTTGTTTAGTTCATCAAATAGCTACCAAAACAAAGAGACAAGAACACAAGATGTTGACTTTCTGCCATGGCCAAAACCTCTCCATCTTGGAGAGGAGAACCCGCACAAAATTCTTCTTATAGAGATTCCAATTGACAAATACCAAGACCATGACCCTTGACCTATGAGGCCACTCCAAGACCAAAACACCAATCCTCTTCCTTGTTAATGTTGAGATCATCATCAGCATTGTTGCTTCACCGAGGTCATCATTCATGCACCTTCATTGAGATGACTGCTCCACGATATATCCATCTTCACTTAGATAATTACTGCACTCTTACTGAGATCATTATTATGTCAACGACCTTGTCTTTATTGAGATTATGATTGTGTGTTCATGATTACTTCTATATCGAAAGTATAGTTGTACTTAGAATGTATGTCGAGACAGCTAGTATTATTGTAGGATCATCAAGGTCCTTATCATTGCAATGACTCTGTGACTGTGAACACTTTGAGAGCATATTATCCTCAACTATGTCGAGACTGTGTATGCTAGTTGAGACAGTGAGGATTACAGAGATTCTTCTCATGCCAAGACTGCTGATATTCACCGAGACTGTAATAGTATTCTTCCTGCACCTACACCGAGACTGTTTCAGAGACATCCGAAATGTGTCCTCCTGTAATGCGGATTGCAGACTCCTGTACTTGTCCGAGATTTCAGAGATCCAAAAATATTGTTCTCCTGTACTTCTTGTACCCATTCGAAGTTCAGAGAGAAATCCAAGTTCTTTGTTTTCTGTGGTGACCCTAGCAGGGTATTTATAGTTGTTACGTCTCCATAATAAGCTGACATGAGTGAGGGAACCGATGTGTCTTTTATTTGAGACTACATGACTACATTTAATTTGTTTTGTTGGCCAACATGAGTGCATTTTACATCGTTTTGCTTGTTGTCACTTTCAAGAGGATTATGCTTGTCTTGGAGGGTTGATCTAGACACTAGGTTGACTCATATACATTACATATATGCTCAAGAAGATCCCTTCAATTTTCTTTTGGCTCTTTGACTTCCCTATAGCACTTCAATACGTGCTAGACCTATGCAACGAGCAAGAAACTCATTGTTATAATTTACAAAAATAATATTTCTTTTCTTTTACAAGTACAAAGATCAAAATTACATTTATGAAGACCGAACCTAGTTACACTTTCTTCAACAAGGATTACTCTTGATGGGCTCAAAGATCATCTCATACCCCATCTATCGGAGAAGGATACTGTGAAAAAGATGTGGGATGCGCTCACGAAATTATATCAGAATGACTATCAAAGTCGAAAGATGATGTTCAAGGACAAGTTGCATGCCATAAGAATGTCGAAGGGAGAGAGCATGACATCTTATTTGTCAAGGCTAACACAAGTCAGGGACGAATTGGTTGTTGTTGGAGAGACGATTACTAAGGAGGAGCTAGTGCGTATATCCTTGAATGGACTTTCAAAGCACTAGGAGGTTTTGTCAAGGGTGTTATGGAACGGGAACACCTACCCAACTAGGCGAGACTTTGGGATGATTTCGTCAGAGGAAGAGATTCGAAGAAGAGGAAAACCTTGCTTTGGCAAGCAAGGGTGAGTAGAAGGCCAAGAAAGGGCCAAGAGAGGGGTCCCCTTCCAAGGGTGAGAAGAAGAGGGATCCAAGTAAGGTTAAATGCTTTGTATGCCATCAGTTGGGTCACTATGCCAACCAGCGCCCAAACAACAAGAAGGGTAAGCAGAAGAAGCAAGTTGTTGCTATCGCAGAGATGGATGAGTTTGCAGCATTGTTCAAGAATGAGATTTCGCTTATTGCATGTCTCTCGAGTTTAGTTGCCACCAGTAATCAAATTTCTACATAAAATCTAGAGACGATGCCAAGTATCATCCAACTAGTATTCGCATGGTCAAGTTTCAGAGGGAACCCTAAAAATCCGTGTTGGTGGAGGATGTGTTGTATATTCTGTGTATGACAAAGAACCTAATCTCAATTGCTACTTTGGAGGACAAGGGTTACATTTTGACCTTTGAGGAGGGTAAAGTGTATATTCAGCCCAAGAACTCCAAGACAGTGAAGGTAATAGGGGTCAGGAAGGGAAACTTGTTTCAATTGCATTTTGAGCCAACGCATGCATTGGTAAGTTGTCACAAAGGGTTGGAAAAATTATGGCATAGGAGGATGGCTCATCTTTATCATCAAGAACTCAATGTGCTCAGCGAGATAGTGACAAGGCTACAAGATTGAAGGTTGAGTAGCATGAGGTGTGCAAGGATTGCACACTAGGTAAATATGCCAAGACCAATTTTCCTAGCAGCGACACTAGGTCCGAAGGAATTTTGGATCTAGTACACTGAGATATGTGTGGGCCCTGTTACCCACCACCTGTGGGTGGCACCCATAGGAGAATTTTTTCTCCTAGGTGGTCCTCAGTCGGCAACCAACAACCCCTTGCAGCCACCAAATAGCTCTATGCGCCATCATCTCCACCACTTGAGCCAGCCATTATGCTCCCTCACCCATTTGTTATGATCGTATGTTTGAAGGTGGGCCTTCCAACCTCGAAGGTATGACTTTCATTATGTAATTGGGTATTTTCGCTTGTTTATCATGAACACTTTTGGATATGGATTAGTGGGGGGATTTGAGCGAAAAGAATGGGCTTGGTTTGTACTCTTGTCCCCTTTGTCCAACTTGGCGGTTAAACTTGTATCCTAGTCCCATGGGATCTCCTTTATTGGCGGCTAGCTCTAGGAGTGGCACTACATGGGAAATCCTAATTTTGGTTGTGTGGTCCCACTTCCCGACATCGCATACATCACTTCCCTCCACTCATTATAACCCCTTTTCACATATTTCCCATCCGGGGCCTATTGGAAAATCCATAGAGATGGCAGTTAAACGATTTTGAGCAAAGAACACACTCCTATATATATTTGTTCATCCATCTTTAATGAGCTGACATGAAAGTATGAAGAGTTGTGTCACTGAATTTGAGCTGACATGTTGATGTATAGTTTAGAGGCCGACTTGAAGAGGTTTCTTTCAGCGAGGAGACTTCGATGGATGGAGGAGTCTTCTCAAATTAATTCTGACAATAACCTAAAGCCTTCAATGGAGGCTTGACCTATACATTTGACCCAAGCATGAAGCCCATGCTTTAACAAGTCAAATAAAATAATAATAATAAAATTTTTGCTTTTCTTTTGATAAATATATTACATTTGACTCAAATACAATAATGAAGACCGAACCTAGTTACATTTTCCAACATTCCCTCTTAACTAGGGAGGTATTCATATTTACATATAACCAAAGAGGTACATGGAAGATCTCAAACCACATTTATGAAGAAGTTTAGGCATCGCAATGCCATGGACTAGATTCTTGATCAAGGCAATCTACCCATTGGTCTCTCAACAATTTAGGCACCACAATGCGACGGACTAGATTCTTTACCGAGGTAATCTATCTGGGTGGGAATAAGATGGACTCAGGCTTTCAGCCCCTCTAAGTACCATCAGGCTTACTTACTAACCATCAACCTAAAAATCTAGTGTCAGGGCTCAATGACCAACGCCACCCTTCCAACTTCGGGACCTAGACATCAACACAAAGTGTCCGCCAGATGTCCTCCTAGGAAATGCTTCACTCACAAAGCCTCAACACTCCTTGATCCAGCATATCAAGGGCAACAAATCTCTCCCAATCAAACTGATTAGTAACCAACATGTTATCAAAACCTTCTAAAGATTTTACCTATACAAACACAACCCCAATCAATAATATACTTTCACACGTGCATAATCAAATAAAAACCTCTGGGGTCTCCCAGACAACTGATGTTGCTTCTCAACACAGTAGGATTATCAACAGAATCTTTGACAAAAGATTCCTTAATCATACACTTTCCTTTCCTACTTCACATGCAGCGACATATCTTTCATTCTCCAATCAAAACTATGATATGCCCTCCCTCTCAACTATGGAGCTTTCCTTTATCCATGCTCCCTCTTAATCCAGGGAGATCAACTTCTTTACTTTGACATCAAAGAATCTTTTGTGGCTTCCAAACATTTCATCAGAGTTGTCATCATCCACATCATCTTATCAACGAACATCTTCGCCATATTGAAGATTGTGTACCTGCACAACTTAGATAGCAAGTACAACCAAATCTATAGAAGCATGAAGTTAGCCATATCAAAATTACGAAAGCATTTCAACCTTATATATCAAATACCAAAACAAACAAGAGACACGTACTCTTTCAGCATCTTACTAGGGACTTAGTCATAAACCCTAGACTACTTCACAACAACTTTCATTACATCTAGGGTTTCAATGTTTCTTCCAAAGATATAACATACCTTTCCTCATAGCAAACCCTATAAACAATTCAAACAAATATATATCAACAAAGCATCTAACAAATTTCAGAATTCATATGTTAGACTTCCCACTAGGGTTTCACACAAATCCTAGATTTCATACATAAGAATTAATCAATCAAAACCAATCACAACTTAGTCATCAACATGAACAACTTCTACTAGGGTTAGTTGTGTTGATTTGGGGTAGCATCAGATGTGCTCTAGCCATGAAAATTGGTGGAGAGGCTAAAGCACATGACATCTCCAAGACCCATAAATGGTTTGGGAAAATTCTGCCCGATGAAGGAGATATTAAAATAATTAATATTTTTAATGGGTTCCTAAGTCTAAACTTAGGAAAATAAAAATATTAACGGGTATTAATATAAAACTGGGTTAGAAGGTTCTAAATAACATGGATCAAGCCAAATCTAATCTTAGTCGTTGATTAGAGATGTAATCTCAACCGTTGAAGACTCAACAGAAAAAGTATAAGAGGAGGCTTGAGGGTCAGTTGGAGATACACCAAAGTGATCAGTCAGTGTGATTTTCTAGAGCAGGGTTTGCTAAGAGAAATTGAACCAGCGATCAAAGTTGCAGCGAGGGGCAGTGAGTACGAGGCAAAGAGGCAGAGATAGTGTCGGAAGACCAATGCAAATGCAGAGATAGTGCTGGAAGACCAGCGTAGAGGCAAAGAGGCTGACACAAAGCCAGAGGGAGCCACGCAGAGGCCAACAGTGACTGCGCAGAGGCCAGAAGGGCCTGCGTCTGCGTCATCCACGCAGAGGCTGCAAAAGTGACGCAAAGGGCCAAAGAGGCTGTGCAGAGCCTCAGAGGGCCGACGCAAAAGGTTTCAGGCTGATGCAGAGGCCAGGAGGGCTGACGCAGTGCTTCAAATTGAGCTGGAGAGGGTTTCGTGGGGCAAACTTCCTGAATATCTGCTTCCAAAGAGAGATATTACTGCCAGATTTTTTGTCTCTGTCGGGTGAGCCAGTTTGGCACCCAGTGTACTCAAGAAAAGCTGCTTAATAATAAAACCCTCAAAACTCTTGCACCGGTTTTCCCACGTTGGGTTTTTCCGGGGACGATTGTCCAAAAATAACGATGTCCCTTGTGTGTTTGTCTATTTCTTTTAGTTGTTGACCTGTAGATGGTTGAGACTGTATTGTATTTATTTCAGTGTTTATATGGATAAATAACTTGTTAGTAATTAAACAAGTAGGCGAAATAAACCAAAGTATACAGATAAAATTTCTAATGGGTAATACTTAAAAATTTCAACAAGTTGCAAACCCTAGATCTTTTAATCAAACATCAATCACGATTCACACCTAAAACTCAGATTTTACACAAATCTAAAATTATCACATATACATCAGTTTCACTTCTACTAAGGTTTAACTCCAAAACCCTAGAATTTCACAAATACTGTCATCCTAGAGAAACAAACATTGACTAGGGCTTAGTTCCAAACCCTAGGATTCATGATCACTGATAAATAGATCAACTCATACATCTAGGACTTTATCATCATGCATGGGCATTTCTTAGCATGTGTTAGTCAAACCCAACTTCACAAATATCAATAGGAGTTGGACAAACAAACTTGATTGAACTAGGGATTGACCAGACAAACACACCTTCCAACGACATCATTTCTAAGACATTATAAGCATCTTGCTTACACATTCCACCAAATCCAAATTTACCAAAACTTCAAAGGTTCGGGATTTTAGACTTTATCATTCAACCCTAACAAGTTAGGTTTTCCTTATCATACCAAAAATCCCAAACATGACATCATCAATTAAGACTTCAAATAGCATTTCTCAATAAAACTAAGCAAGCTAGGGTTTCACACATTGTCAACATACGCTTGGGTTAGGGTTTTTCCGAAGAACTTGTCTAGGGTTCTATAAAAAAATTAAGAATATGAGGAGGGGAAGATTTATCAAGTGATGAATCACCCAAAACAAGAATCATTATGATTCAAGGCTAGACATAACGATGTTAGTCATGTAATGCAGAATTTCAAAAAAAAGATGATCATACTTTTAAGAGAATCTTGTAAGGTGTATGGTTTGAGACATACCTGGAGATGTTCCTTGGCAAACCTGGTAAGGATTCCTTGAAGTGTTAAAGCCATCATCTTTTATACCTGTAGTACATAATAGCACAGCATGTGATACTAAGGACATAATTTAGTTTCTTAAGTTACATCTTCTACATAATCATGGAGGAGGGAATCTTATGACAAGTTGTTCATTCTTTCAAACATTAGTAGGACCTTTTATTTGACATCCTAGATTACATGTAAACCCTAGAAGATAAGGATGCAAGATATCTTAGGGATTACAATCTTTATCCTAGTCTAATTATAACCAAGGATCATATGGACCATTTAAGATAATAGAAATTTAAAAGCTCATAGATATACATACCTTGTGTTTACGTACCTTGATGGAAAGTGACAATACTTGATTTCTTTTTCCATAGGCCAGACTTCAAATAGTCTTCAAATAAACACTTTTGCTTTAGCAAATCCTCCTTTTGATGCCTTCAAATGCATGACTAGATTATTTGGTTAGGGCTTCTATAATCTCAGAGTATGTTGAATAGGCTTCTTAGACTTGGGATAACTCAGTCCATTGTTTCTTCAACGAGTGGAAGAATGTATTGTTTTGACCTTGCACATATCAATGACCATAGCACTGTTTTTCTGAGCCTGAACTTTCTTTTATGACATGACTGTGATTAATACCAAACTTTATATTACACAAATTTATTACTGAGGTTGATCCGAAAAAGAGATTGCATGTAGACTGTAATCGGCACTGAAATCAAGGTAGCACCGAAGCTGTGATATTGAGTCACTGTGATACATAACAGAATTGCCTCCACTGCAACTGTAATACATAACAGAACTCTCTGCATTCACTGTGATACATAACAGAACTGAACACAAACTTCAACTCAACCTTCTCTGAGATCCGAGATAGTAATCTCAGTCATATCACCGAAACTACTCTTTGAAATCCTTACCCGAATCCCTGTGATTACATCGAGAGTGTATTATGTGGCATCCGAACTTCGATTTTGGAGATAATCTGAGCTTCTGTGATTGCACCTTGTTCCTTGTCCGAACTCCTGTAGTGACCCCAAAATACAAGTCTCTTCTTCTGAACTTATATTACTGAAATTGCACCGGAATGATGTCGCCAAGAATTTAACATAAAGACCTCATCGTTGTAGTTGCATTGTGACCTTCTCCTTATGATAGCATTGAGACTTTCTCACTGTGGTGACATCGAACTGAGGTAGCACTCAATTGTGGGAGCCTAATACCAAACTTGTGGAAGCACAACAGCAAACTGTGGGAGCATGGGAGCATGACACCGAAATACTAATACAGTCTCTGCATGAATGCCAAGACTGTGCCTTTACCGAAATGATAAGACAAAATTGTAAAATTGCCTTTGACCTTGACCATAACTTTGATACCATGTTGGAAAATCCATAGAGATGACAGTTAAACAATTTTCTTTATTATGACATTATCTTGTGATGTTTACGTTATTATTATTAGATCTTTCAATTTGTGTTTTCTTATCATCAAGACTAATGCCAAACAACAAATAGAAGAGGACACAAAATGTAGGCACAATGCCAGGGAAAAACCCCACTCTTTGGGGAAAACCCGGTCAAAACTCTTCCTTCAATAGATTCAAGATGAGACGACAAAGACCCTTACAATCAAACTCGAGACTTCCTCCATCCATCAAGTCAACCTTGTCATTCTGCAATTCATTAGCTCCTGTAGCAGTCAATCTTCTTCATACTTAGATCCTTGCAATGTCATTGAACTAGTATCACTGTAATAGCACTGAAACACTGGAGAACAAAGACTTCATCACTGTGATAACATTATAGCATTCACTGTAGTAGCAATGTGACAACACAGAGATACATCACTGCAATGTAGAAGCTCTGAACTGTGGTAACCGTGAACTTGATGGAGCACCGAACTGTGATCCCTGTAACCTATCCGAGCCCTTGCAAATGCACCAAAACTTTTTCCTCAAATATTTTTTCATTAAAGTAATTGACCTAAGCAAAGAACATGTTAACCGAAATTTAACAATTCTGTATTCATCCTTGAGTAAGTCAAATTCTTCTTTAAAGCATCATATAACCATATACTAAGCATATTTTATGGCCAGTTTCTTTTACAAGATTTTGTACACATGAATCCTACCCAAAGGTTACTTCAAATATGCATTTCTATGCTTTCATTCAATTATCTAGCTATATGCCCTAAAATGGGCCTGCAACCTGGCCCATTGCATTCCTTCATCCCTTAAGAGTATTGTTTGTATACTGACCTTGTCATAATGCTTCTTCCAAGAACCTTCCAAAATGAGGGTTCTTATAGGATCATGATGATCCACCTTAGCAAGATGACTACCCCTAACATAATGTTAGATAATGTATGGATGAATAACAATATGCACAATGGTTCATCTTTAAAGATGATTCCTATAAAGCAACTTAACCAAGTAGACTCTTAATATGCTACTATCACAGCCTTCTATCCATGATGCAATACAAAATCAAAACTCTTCCAAAGTAAACAACAATGCATACTATCCTAAAGGAAAGACCAACTTCACAAGGAACCTGTCAAAGAGGATGCCTTCTTTCATAGTAGAGATCTTTTAAGGATGTCTTCCTTTCTTTTGTTGTTCTGCTGGTTTGGACAGTCCCTCTTAAAGTGTCCATACTCGTTGCATTTAAAGCATTGAACCTTGGACATATCTTTCTTCTTGGACTTCTCAAAACTTCCCTTCTTCAGCTTCTTGGTTCTAGCAATGACATTTTGAGACTGTCCATCTGATCCAATATCATTGTTTGCCTTGATCCTAGTTTCTCCCAAGATGCATTGAGCCCACAACTCATTCAAAGGAGTTGAGTTGTTCTTAGAGTAGATGCTTGTTGCAAAACTGCTCCATTCTAGCGGCAATGCATTAAGTACACAGATAGTCATCTTTGAATCAGAAATTGTTTCCCCAAGCCCATGCAAGTGAACTCTTAATTAAGAGATCTTTATTAGAAGGGATGCCATGTCCTCATCCTTTGATTTCTTCATTCTATATTTTTTATTCTTCAAAGATATATTTTGTCCTGGTGTACTTACAGAGTACAAATTCACTAGCTTGTCATACATAGCCTTAGAAGTCTTCAAATTTGCAACAAACGAAACAAGAGGATCCTTAAATGGATTCAACAATGATCCCTTGTGCCCTTACTTCTCCTTTCTTGTACTTTGCTAGTTCTTGAGTCTTGTCTTTGTTAGGTTCAGTGACTTCTCCAAGAACATATTCCATTACTTCATGTTTTGTAAGTGTTAGGCCAATCTTTTTCTTCCATGCTAGGAAATTTGATGAGCCAACGAGCTTATTGTTTTCCTTGCAAAAAGAATCCATATGACCTGTCGATTCAGATATATAGTAATAATATGATGCTTACTTGTCAATTAGGAATCTTCTTTCTTTGATGATGTCTTCAACTATCTTGAGGCTTTCAAGCTCTTCAAAGAGACTTCAACAGCTTCAAGGAATGATGAAATGATACAAAGATATCCTTCAAGGATATCTTCCAATGTACCTTTTCTTTCAAGAGAGATTAACAAACTTCTTGTAATCTTCCTCTTCAAACTTTCCTTTGATGAGATCTTGACTTAGCAAACCCTTCTTATGTCCACAAGATGATCCTTCCAGCTACCTTCTTGTTCACCTTAGCTTTGATACCATGTTGGAAAATACAATGTGCAGCTTAATTTTCCTTAATATTTGCTTGTGAACTTTATTTATCTTCTTGTGTTTCTTTATTAGATGTTTTCATCAAACAAATAAAGAGTGGACACAAATATTATGCTCCAAGCTAGGGCAATACCCCTCCAAGGGGAAAACCCAGAAAACTCCTCTTCTTATAAACTTTGCTTCAATTGAGACAAAAAAGACCCAAACCCTAGACCAAGTCCTTCTCCAAGTACCAAGTCAGCCCTTCCAATAGAGTCAAATTACCACATCTCAATTCTACATCAACCAACTTCTAGTTGCATCAACCCTGTAACTGCTGCAAAAACCCTAATCCAACTTCTTCAAGACATTTTTCTTCGAGTAAAACATATCCTCCCAAGGTCAACGAGGTCAAGACAGAATATTCTCTCTTCCAGCAACGTAATACTTGTTAATTTTAGATAACAATGGTATGTTCTATGCTTAGCATAATCTACTTCAATGTTCGTTTAGCATCCCAATGACAATTTCCAATTATTTCCAGTAACAATCACATTAACTTAATCACATTGACAGTAAATGCAGATAGAACATAAAAACATATGCAGAAGACAAGCCAAGACAAGAGGACACCAGATTTGGCGGATCCCAAGAAAAACCCCAATGTGGGGAAACCCTTTGATCAAATCTTCTTATTGTTATTCAATAGTTCAACGGAGAGAGAGTACAAAGATCAAATTCACTTGCCCAATACATAGTCAAATCAGCCATATAAAATTCTATAGTCAAATTTGCCCTAACCAGAAAGTCAACGTTGGTCAAAACAACAACGAAAATTCACCAATGCAGCTCGATCTTCCTTGGTCAAACTCGGCCTGAAGAGGAGGTCAAATGCTGCCTAAAAAGGTTCGGTCAAACACAGTCAAAGGAGAGAAAACAATCTGTGATTTTTGCAGTCAAAACAAAAGTCAACCTGAAGTCAACATTGGTCAACATGCCCAAAAACCCTCAATTTTTGTGCCCAAAAATGCGGCCTAAGGAGATCGAACTTTTGCCCTTAAAAACGCAGTCAAACTTGGTCAATTGCCCTCTGGTCAACACTATCCTGAAACTCTGAAATTTCGGCCCGCAATCTGTCCAAGAAATTTGTCCTTCATCCTCACGTGTGAGAGAGAGAGATGATCACCAAATTGTACGAACCAATTTGATTAGCAGAGAGAAGAATAAATGAGTGAGTGATGTCCAAATGACAAGATAGGTCACTCCTATTTATACAATTCAATGAGGATGAAAGGACACATCTATTGGGCTTCTTGAGCGTACATTAAGTTGAGGCCGACCTTAACAATCCGCACATGTGAGAGAATAAATTCAAAATTTCACTTCTGCTTGTCTGAATGAGATGATCTTTATATCAAACTTGGACCTCTCAAAAAGAGGAATCCAATGCAATAATCATCTCCATCATATGAGTTGTCCCAAGGTGGAATTTGGCCCTAGTTTCCAATTTTAACACTCCCTCTCAACTAGGGAGAATTCCACCTGCCAATCCATCTATCATCATCATGCCATCCTGTCATCATGTACCATCTTTGTCATCACTACTCTGCTCTATTGAACCATGAAGTAATAATGAAGAAGTGATCGAGAGTGAGTCACAAGACCTTACCACTCTCCACTGACAAAATTCAGTCCTTGATCCCAGATCAAGTTGTTGAACACCATGCATCCTAGTCATAAGGAGTACAACAGTACACAATGCATCCATCGGTAGTGTTATGGTCCCTAACCACTTTTCCCAACTCATTTTCCAGATGAGAGGTACTTCCCATGGGTCCCGGACTCCATGTGTAGGATGTGTGTCGGGACATCAGCGAGAGAAGGTGAACCACTCATCCTGCTCATATGCCATAGGAAAAGGTGAACCACTCATCCTGCTCATATGGCATAGGAGAGGGTGTACCACACATCCTATGCATATGTCAATCGTAGGGAAAGGTGAACCACTCACCTTACATACATGTGTTCGCAATTGTAGGGGGAAGGTGAACCACTCACCCTACACACATGTCAACCATCATGGGGTATCACAGGAGAAGGTGAACCACTCACCTTGTACATAGCGCACCACTAGGGGAAGGTGAACCACTCACCCTATGGTCGCTCATAGCTTCAAGAAGTACCCCAAGCCCCCAAGAGCTCCCAGAGCTCAGTGTCCAACTCATGTGGGACCCTCATAGGAGGGTCTTTCCATGACTCCAAGTCTCTCTCGAAAGGTTAAGAATTTGACCTTCCCCAAAGGCTTCGTGAGAATGTCTGTGACCTGCTCATCTGTCCTAATGTGTTGGAGCCTTATTGCTCCCCGTTGTACCATATCCCGGATAAAGTGGTACCTGATATCAATGTGCTTGGAGCGGTCGTGGAACATGGGATTCTCTGAAAGGCGAATCCCACTCTGGTTGTCACAAAAGATCACGATGGTATCTAACACGTGCTCAAATAGCTCACTGAAGAGCAGCAATAGATGAAGAGGGAGTTGCAGTGCAGATGCAGTTCAACAAGGTCAGCAGCATCATAGATGCAGCACAAATCAGAGTTGTGCAGTAGTTGGTGGGCAACAGCAGCCAGACATCAGCAGCGTGACAAGAGATGATGCAGAGACAAGGTGTTGCTACAGGGGGCAACAACACTAGAACACATTCCTCGCTAAAAGGGAGTGTTAGTTTTTGTAGCATCGGATGTGTTCTAGCCACGAAATTTTGTGGAGAGGCTAGAATAGGAGGGTCTTTCCATGACTCCAAGTCTCTCTCGAAAGGTTAAGAATTTGACCTTCCCCAAAGGCTTCGTGAGAATGTCTGTGCCCTGCTCATCTGTCCTAATGTGTTGGAGCCTTATAGCTCCCCGTTGTACCATATACCGGATAAAGTGGTACCTGATATCAATGTGCTTGGAGCGGTCGTGGAACATGGGATTCTCTGGAAGGCGAATCCCACTCTGGTTGTCACAAAGGATCACGATGGTATCTAACACGTGCTCAAATAGCTCACTGAAGAGCAGCAATAGATGAAGAGGGAGTTGCAGTGCAGATGCAGTTCAACAAGGTCAGCAGCATCATAGATGCAGCACAAATCAGAGTTGTGCAGTAGTTGGTGGGCAACAGCAGCCAGACATCAGCAGCGTGACAAGAGATGATGCAGAGACAAGGTGTTGCTACAGGGGGCAACAACACTAGAACACATTCCTCGCTAAGAGGGAGTGTTAGTTTTTGTAGCATCGGATGTGTTCTAGCCACGAAATTTTGTGGAGAGGCTAGAATACATGAGATCTCCAAAACCCAAAAATCGTTTTTGGAAATTTCACCCAGAAATGACTTAATTAGATTATTAGTCATTTTTTTAAATATTTCCTAAGTCTAAACTTAGGGAATATGACTAATTAATCATAATTAATTAATTTATGGAATGAATGTTCTAGAAACTCACACGGATTGACTTCAAGTTAATCCTAGCCATCGATTAAGATTTGATCTTGGTCGTTGAACTCTCAACCAAGGATTATAAGAAGACATCAATGGGGCTTGGAGAAATCACTTGTGAAGTTTGATTTCATGAGCAGATTGATTTCCTGAGTAGGAGCATTCAGTTGTCGAAGTGAGTGCCAAAGAAATCGAAGCAGTGAGAGAGGGGCAAAGATAATGAGGTTGGACGAGGAATTCCAGATCCAGAAAGTGCAATTGCACAGAAAGGCAGAAATTTCTCTAGGAACAGCGCAGAAGCTTCAGTGAGCAAGTTCATTTTGTTGGGGTGAAACTGGATTTCAATTCCAAAGACCGAAAAGTATTTCTAGAGTGCCAGAGGACCAATTTCCTAGTCAGTAGAAGGAAGGACGACTTGATCTTCAGTTGTTCTTAGCAGAGTGTGTAGCAGACTGCGCTGGTGTGACATAGTAGTTGCGCAAAACTAGGAGGAAGACTTGATTTTCAAAGAGTTGTTGAGTTCCGGAATTGATCGGAGTAAGGGTAATTTCCCTCAAGATATTTTTGCCAGTATTTTCTCTGCAGGATTGCCAGTGTTCAGCATCCAAATTATTGTACTCAGATTTCATCCCGAGTTGGGTTTTTCCAAGGACATTCGTCCAAAAATAGTTGTGTTATTTTATGCATGCGCTAGTATTTCTTCCAGGCTTTATTTCTTCCACAGTTTATTTGTGTAGGTTGCAGTGTGATTGATTCAGTTTTTGTTGTAGCACACAGTAAATAAATTGTTAAAATTAATTTGACAATTACAAGAATTATTTCCAATCGCTGCAATAGGATTCAGGTCACCAAATTTTCACACAAACCATATTTGCAGCAATGTATTCGACCTTAGCGGTGCTTAAAGCAACTAATTTTTGCTTCCTACTCATCCAAGATATTAAAGCAGACCCTAAAGAGAAGCAACACCCAGATATGGTCATACGATCCACCACACTGCTACCCCAGTCAGCGTTTGTATATCCATGTAGCCTCAAATTCCCGACAGTGTATCTCAGTCCATAGTGGATCATTAGCGAACTTTTGAAGTCTAAAATGGGCCTCGTAAGAAAAATGTACAACCAAAATAAACTTTATAAGAACCAATAGGATTCAAGATGACGATGTCAACCATCACCGATCATTCACCATTTTTGGGATAAAAAAGTAAAAAAACCAAAAAATAATAAAACTAATTTTTCAACTCGTATTTTCAACTTATCTCCCTAAGATTTTACTCAAATTTCAAGCGAGAGTACTCGTTGGATCCAAAATTTGATTCCTCATCCAAGCAGTACCTATGTTGCATAGTTTCGATGGACCATGCTACACAAAAAATGATAAATACATGAAAACTCGTGATTGCAATCACATTTTTCATGTATTTCTCATTTTTCGTGTAGCAAGGTCCATCGAAAGTATGCAACATGGGTACTCATTAAATGAGAAATCAAATTCTGCATCCAACGAGTGTTCCCGCTAAAAATTTGAGTCAACCCATAGGGAGATAAATTGAAAAAAGTAAGTTTTTTTTTTCCCTCTAAATTTGATGATGTAATCTAATCTTATTTTATTATTTCCACTATTATTTTATAATTTCCTTAGGAGGTCCATTTTAGACCTCAAAATTCCCCATAATGTGTGCCCAGGAGATATCTCAAGAGATTCTTAGCAGCAATCCAATGAATGTGATGAGGCTCGACCATAAATTGACTCAACGTATTCACAGCGAAGCATATGTCAGGACGTAAGTTTACCAAGAACATTAGGGCCCCCACAAGTTGATGATACTCGGAAGGGTTCGCTAATCCAGCCCAGCAACACTTCCACATAGCTTCTTGAAGTTTAGTTCCACCGGAGTAGACATAGACTTTCAATACGCCATCCCACATCGCTCAAGCAGCTTCATAATGTATTTTCCTTGAGAAAGGAAAATCTCACCTGGCTTTTGTTAGACCTCCAGTCCTACGAAGTAGTGCATCAGTGCTAGGTCCTTCATCTCAAATTCGAAAGCCAACTCCCTCTTGTATTGATGAACGAGAGGGTCATCACCTATCAGAAAGAGATCATCCACATAAAGGACCAGAATGATAGGTCTGTCCTTTTCAAACTTGAAATATAGGTTCGGGTCAGCATTGCTCTTTGTAAATCCCAGCTTCATAAGATAGTTATCTATCCTCTCATACCAAGCCCTAAGGGCTTGCTTCAACCCATAGAGGGCTTTCTTCAACCTGCATACATGTGTCTTACGATCTTGAACTTCGAACCCCTTGGGTTGTTCTACATAGACTTCCTCCTTAAGTGAGCCATGAAAGAAAGTAGGCTTGACATCCATTTGATGTGGGCTCCATCCTTGAGAGGCAACAAGGGCTATGATCGAACGGATAGTGGTATATTGGGCAACTGGTGCAAATATAGGTTCGGGTCAGCATTGCTCTTTGTAAATCCCAGCTTCATAAGATAGTTATCTATCCTCTCATACCAAGCCCTAAGGGCTTGCTTCAACCCATAGAGGGCTTTCTTCAACCTGCATACATGTGTCTTACGATCTTGAACTTCGAACCCCTTGGGTTGTTCTACATAGACTTCCTCCTTAAGTGAGCCATGAAAGAAAGTAGGCTTGACATCCATTTGATGTGGGCTCCATCCTTGAGAGGCAACAAGGGCTATGATCGAACGGATAGTGGTATATTGGGCAACTGGTGCAAATATAGGTTCGGGTCAGCATTGCTCTTTGTAAATCCCAGCTTCATAAGATAGTTATCTATCCTCTCATACCAAGCCCTAAGGGCTTGCTTCAACCCATAGAGGGCTTTCTTCAACCTGCATACATGTGTCTTACGATCTTGAACTTCGAACCCCTTGGGTTGTTCTACATAGACTTCCTCCTTAAGTGAGCCATGAAAGAAAATAGGCTTGACATCCATTTGATGTGGGCTCCATCCTTGAGAGGCAACAAGGGCTATGATCAAACGGATAGTGGTATATTGGGCAACTGGTGCAAATATAGGTTCGGGTCAGCATTGCTCTTTGTAAATCCCAGCTTCATAAGATAGTTATCTATCCTCTCATACCAAGCCCTAAGGGCTTGCTTCAACCCATAGAGGGCTTTCTTCAACCTGCATACATGTGTCTTACGATCTTGAACTTCGAACCCCTTGGGTTGTTCTACATAGACTTCCTCCTTAAGTGAGCCATGAAAGAAAGTAGGCTTGACATCCATTTGATGTGGGCTCCATCCTTGAGAGGCAACAAGGGCTATGATCGAACGGATAGTGGTATATTGGGCAACTGGTGCAAATATCTCATCATAGTCTATATTGGCCTCGAGCAACGAACTTGGCCTTGAACATTTCAGTACTCCCATCAACTCCATGTTTTATTTTGTAAAGGCATTTTGAAGTGACTATTGACTTATCCTTGGGTCTAGGAACCACATCTGAGACATCATTCTTCATGATCGACTCATATTCCTTGTTCATCACATTCTTCCGAACTTGGTGCTTCACGGCTTCTTCGAATGTACATGGCTCAGATTGAACTATGGTACTCATAACAGGTAAGTACCCTTGGTACTGTTAGAAAATCAAAAAGACAAAAAGATTTTCTTATACTTGATAATTACTAGTGATGTTCTTACCTTCTTGTTAGGTTTCTTTATATCTTCTTTCTTTTAGTTCATCAAGCAATTACCAAAGCAATAGCACATAAAACACCAAATATAGGCTCACAGCCAAAACAAAACCCCTCTCTAGGGGAAAGCCTAGTCAGTAATTCTTCCTTCAATAGTTTTCCAGAGATATTCCAAGACTCTAGACCTTGACACAAAGTTTCCTCCACACCAAGTCAGCCTTCCTCTTTTCTTGCAGATGATCCTACTTGACCTAGCAACAGTAACAATAGTAGCACTTTCTTCAACCCAGCAACTTCGACCTTGCTTTGGAGACTTCGATCTTCACTCAAAGAGTTCGATCTTGGCCCAATACAACTTCTAGAGGCACCAGCACCGAGCAACAACAACTTTGACCTATACTTTGTTCTGGCAGCAGCAACATACGGCCACTGGCTACGGCATCAACAAGAAAAATTCAATCTTCCAAACTAGGGCACGAGAGAGAGAGAGATAGATACACCAAAATTTCGATTTTCCTCCTTTCCTTCTCCTTGACCAAACTCGCACTTCTTTTCCTTCCTTCCTCTTTTTCACACTTTTTCCAGCTTCAAGAGATATCAAACTTTCTTGCGAGAAAGTGTGTTTCAAATGGAGTTCGAACTACTTCTTTTATAGTCCTTTGGTGAGGTCGAATAACCTTATTGAGGCTGACTTGATGTGGAGACAACATAGTTCATATTTGACTCAATACTTAACCTTTTTACATGATTCAAAAGCCCAAGAAGGGTCTCATTAAAAGTACAATGACTCTATTGACTCAAAATAAATCTTAGAAGTCCTCAATGGAGACTTTGACCTAAACATGATGACCCAAGCATGAAACCCATGTTTTAATAAATCATAATAATAATAAATAAATAAATCTTTAAAGTACATTATAAAATGACTCAAATACATTAAATGAAGACCGAACCTAGTTACATTTTCCAACACTCCCTCTTAACTAGGGAGGTATTGATCAATACAAGTACAAGAAAGATCTCAACTATATGAACCATGAAGAAATTTAGGCACCGCAATGCCATGGACTAGATTCCTGACTAGGGCAATCTATCCACTGGTCTCCCAACAATTTAGGCACTGGAATGCCATGGACTAGATTCCTAACCAGGGCAATCTATCCAAGTGGGAATAAGATGGACTCAAGCGTTCAGCCTCTCTAGGTACCATCAAGCTTACTTGCTAACCAACAACCCAGAGATCCAGGTGCGTGTTAGAGCTCGATGACCAATGCCACCTTTCCAACTTTGGGACCTATACATCAACACAAAGTGTCGACCAGATGTCCTCCCAGGCAATGCCTCACTCACAAAGCCTCAACATTCCTTGATCCAACATAACAAGGATAACCAATCTCTCCCAATCAAACTAATTGGTAACCAACATGCTATCAAAATCCTTCAAGAGATTCACCTGTACAAACACAACCCCAATCAATAATATACTTTTACATGTACATAATTAAATACAAACCTCTGGGGTCTTCCAAACAACTGATGTTGCTCCTCATCATAGTAGGACAATCAACCGAATCTTTGACAGAAGATTCCTCAATCATACACTTTTCTCTCCTACTTCATATACAACAACATATCTTCCAAAAATCATTCTCCAATCAAAACTATGCCCTCCCTCTCAACCAGGGAGATATCCAAGCTCCCTCTTAATCTCAGGGAGATTTCCGGGCTCCCTCTTAATCTAGGGAGATTTACTTCTTTACTTCGACATCGGAGAATCTTTTGTGGCTTCCAACCATTTCATCAGAGTTATCATTCCCATCACCAACCACATCATGCTTATCACATCAACGAACATCTTCACCATATTGAAGATTGTGTACCTGCACAACTTAGATAGCAAGTACAACCAAATCTATAGAAGCATGAAGTTAGTTATATCAGAATTACGGAAGCATTTCAACTTTATATAGATACCCAAACTTAATTACAAACAAGAGACACATACTCTTCAACATCTTGCTAGGGACTTTGTCATAAACCCTAGACTACTTCATAACAACTTTCATTCTATCTAGGGTTTCAATGTTTCTTCCAAAGGTATGAAATACCCTACTACAACATATAGCAAACCCTAGAAATAATTCAAACAAATACAAAGCATCTAACAATTTTCAGAATTCATATGTTAGACTTTTCACTAGGGTTTCACACAAATCCTAGATTTCATACATGAGAATTTAATCAATCAAAACCAATCACAGCTTAGTCATCAACATGACCAACTTCCACTAGGGTTACTTGCAAACCCTAGATTTTTTTTTAATCAAACATCAATCACAACTAAAACTCAGATTTCAACAATCTTACAAAATCTCAAATTATCACATTGTCATCATACATCAAAGATTTTCACTTCTACTAAGGTTTAACTCCAAAACCCTAGAATTTCACAAAACTTTGATTAGGGCTTAATTCCAAATCCTAGGATTCACGATCACCGATAAACAAGTTAACTCATACATCTAGGACTTCATCATCATGCATAGGCATTTCATATCTTGTGTTAGTCAAACCCAACTTCACAAATATTAATAAGAGTTAGACATACAACAAACTTGATTAGACTAGGGTTAGAAATCATTTCTAAGACATTATAAGGATCTTGCTTACACATTCCACCAAAGCCTAATGAGTGAGGGTTTCAATATAACAAAAGCCAAAACTACCAATACTTCAAAGGCTCTGGATTCTAGACTTTATCATTCAACCCTAACAAGTTAGGTTTTCCTGATTATACCAAAATCCTAAACATCACATCATCAACAAAAACATCATATAGCATTTCTCAATAACCCTAAGCAGTTTAGGGTTTCAGACATTAACAATAGCATACCCTTACATTAGGGTTTTCCAGAGAACCTGTCTAGGGTTCTATCAAATCAATTAAGAATATGAGTAGGGTAGATTTATCAGGGGATGAATCACCCAAAACAAGAATCATTATGATTCAATATAGCTAAACACAACAATGTTAGTAATAATTGTCAAATGAATAAACATCTATTATAAATAAATTAATGTTTTATAATTTAAAGCATACCTTCGTGTCTTGACAAACCTTGTCTTGGGAGGGTCTCTTTCATACTCCTTGAGGATATAGTAGATGTTTCTCTAATCAAAACAATAGAGGAAGAATGGTGATTAGTATTTAATATAATCAAAACTTACATGAAACCAAAAACTGAAAGGAAATGATATACTTATCTTTGGGAGATGTCGAGGGCTCTTTCGAAAGCTTGAGGGATATCTATAAACTTATCACAACAAAAGAAAATGTCTTTTCCAAAAACATGTTAAAACCTATAAATTCTAAAACATCAAAAATACAAAATAGGACATCTAAGACTAAAAGCAAAGGACTTAGTAGTGCAAGTTCCTTATGTCAGATTCTTCGGGTTTGGCTTTCTTTGGATCTTCTTCTTCAGCAATGTTAGCATGATCTCTTTCTCTCTTCTTATTTCTTGGATTGTCGGGACAATCACTCCTGTAGTGACCCTTCTTATGACATTGATAACATTCTACCTTGGACATGTCTACCTTCCTTTTTGGTCCTTTTGATTTCTTGAAGTTTCCTTTATGTTGAGCAGTGTAGGCATTTGAAACTCCTTCAGGATTGGCAACTAGTGAGATCCTTAATTCTTCTTGGTTGCAGGCAGTCCATAGTTCTTCAAAAGTGGGAGCTTCCTTCCAACTATTAAGTCCTGCAGCAAATGCACCCCAAATAGGTGGTAATCCTAATAGAGCAGTAATCACGAGTTTTTTGTCTGGAACAATTTCGTCAATGGCCAAAAGATCATCCCTGGTTCTTGCTATCTTCACAAAGAAGGAGGCCATTGTATCTTCTTTAGTCATTTTTGTGGTCCTTAGTTCATTCTTCAAGCTTGCTAATTGACCAATGTTCTTAATAGTGAATAACTTTGACAAGGCTTCATACGTTTCCTGAGCATGATTGACGTTGGCTACAAATGGGACAAGGTTGTCCTTTATTCCTTCTACCATTAGAATCATGGCCACCAATTCTAATTCTCTCAACTTTACTTTGTCATTGTCACTGAAGTCATTTGTATGCTTTTTTACTTTTCCTTTGACCAAGTCTAGTACCTTTCTCTTTTCAAGGATAAGGTCAATCCTCTTCTTCCAAGACCTATAGTTTGAGGCCCCTTCAAGTTTGTTCTCTCCCTTGATTATATTGGACATTTTTTTGAAGATAGTAGACTTATTCCCTTGAATAATCATTTTGAATGGTTTCTTGATCAAGTGCTTGAGATTGCCTTTTTCTTCTTTCTTCACTAATGCACTAATACCATGTTAGAAAATCAGAAAGGCAGAAAGATTTTCTTATAATTGATAATTACTTGTGATAATCTTAACTTCTTGTTAGGTTTCTTTATATCTTCTTTCTTTTAGTTCATCAAGCAATAGCACATAAAACAATGGACACTAGATATAGGCTCACAGCCAGGACAAAACCCCTCTCTAGGGGGAAACCCAGTCAGTGATTCTTCCTTCAATAGTTTTCCGGAGATACTCCAAGACTCTAGACCTTGACACAAACTTTCCTCCACACCAATTCAGCCTTCCTCTTTTCTTGCAGATGATCCTACTTGACCTTGCAACAACAGCAGTAGTAGCACTTTCTTCGACCCAACAACTTCGACCTTGCTTTGGAGACTTCGATCTTCACTTAGAGAGTTCGATCTTGGCCCAATACACTTCGACATATACTTTGTTCTCGCAGCAGCAACATACGGCAACTGGCTACGACATCGACAAGAAAACTTGAATCTTCCAAACCAGGGCACGAGAGAGAGAGATAGATACACCAAAATTTCTAATTTTTTTCTTTCCTTCTCCTTGACCAAACTCGCACTTATTTTCCTTCCTTCCTCTTTTTCGCACTTTTTCCAACGTCAAGAGATATCGAGCTTGCTTGTGAGAGAGTGTCTTTCAAATGGAGATCGCACTGCTTCTTTTATAGTCCTTTCGTGAGGTCGAATAACCTTCTTGAGGCCAACATGATCATCTTAAGGTCGACTTGATGTGGAGACAACACAATTCATATTTGACTCAATACTTAACCTTTTCACATGATTCAAAAGCCCAAGAAGGGCCTCTTTAAAAGTACAATGACTCTATAGACTCTAAATATATCCTAAAAGTCCTCAATGGGGACTTTGACCTAAAACATGAAACCCATGCTTTAATAAGTCATAATAATAATAATAAAATATTTTCTTTAAAGTACATTACAAGATGACTCAAATACATTAAATGAAGACCGAACCTAGTTACATTTTCCAACAGGTACCTGTTCGGCTTCTTGCTTTCACGAAAAAGTCCCCCTTTGTGCACTATGTCTCTCAGCGCCTTCAAGAGTATCTTTGAGCCACAAAGGTCTTTTTCTTGCAATAGAGGACACACTAGGAGGTGGATCAATGGGATCCATCGGACCTTCAACATCAGGCATCAGATCATCAGTGGGAGATTCATCCTACTTTCATGCATCATCATCATTGTCCTTCCTAGGGGTATGAAGATCTTGGACTTTTCCAAGGGCAGAGTCTTCATCGAAAGTGACATCATGACTTATTTCCACTTCTCTCTAACCAGGCACATAAATTCCATATGCCTTTGAAGTTTCACTGTAGCCCACAAACGTTCCTTTCTTCCCAAATGCATCTAGCTTTTTTCTTTTCTCCTTCAGCACATGAAAATATACCTGACAACCAAAAATTCTAAAATGAGAAACATCAGGTTTCTTACTGGTGAAAACTTCTTCGAGTGTCTTGAAGTCCAAAGCTTGATGCAGCCATCTATTTTGCGCATACACATCGGAGTTGGTAGCTTCTCCCCATAAGAACTTCGGTAGGCCTTGGTCATGAAGCATGGCACGTGTGGCTTCTATGATAGTTCGATTCTTCCTTTCGGCAACTGCATTTTGCTCAGGAGTATATATAGTAGTGGTCTCCCTCTTAATGTCATTTTCTCTACAATAGTCATTGAATTCATTTGATTCATATTCGATTCTATTATCAATCCTCAATATTTTGATCTTCTTCCCTGTTTGATTCTCGACCAAGGCTTTGAAAGAGTGGAACCATTTGAACACTTCGTCCTTCTTCTTCAAGAAATAGATCCATGTTTTGCGAGAGAAGTCATCCACAAAAATTGCATAGTACAAATATCCACCCAAATATGTTATGGGCAACATACCTGATAGATCATAATGGACTAATTGAAGAATATCAGTAGTTTGACTTTGACTTGAGGGGAATGGTCCCCTTGTATGTTTTCCAATTGCCCAACCCCGACACATTCCTTCATGATCTAAGTTGAATTCGGGCATACCTGTGCCATCTTCCTTACATCTTTATAATGAAGGTGAGCAAATCTTCGGTGCCATAATTTTGATTGAAGAGAAGTATCACAAGTCATAGCTCCCAATGGACTTCCTCCAACCTAATAGAGACCTTCAACCCTAAATCCAAGTGTAAATGCATCTTTCGAGTTCCTTTGCCAAACACGAACCTTCCCATCAACGAATGTCACCTTGAAACCTTTATCTTCCATCACAGAAATAGAGACTAGGTTCTTTTTCAGATCAGGTACATACAACACTTCTTGTAAATGAAGGGTTTGACCTTGATTTAAGTGAAGAGTAACAGTCCCAATTCCTTTCACAGGATAAGTGGCATTATCCCCAAGTATAATCTCCATATTTGTCTTCTTTTCAATTAAGTTTGAGAGGGCCTCCTTGTACCCAGTGAAGTGCCTTGAGGCACCACTATCAATCAACCAATGACCCAATGTATCCAGAGGAGAGGCAGTGGTGAGGGCAGAAATAAGATAAAATTCTTTTTGCTTTTCTACAACATTAGCTTCTTCATACCTGGAGTTTCTCAACTTCTTGGGAGGGTGACCATTTCCATATCGAGCAACGAGAGCATTCCTCTTTCCTTTGTTGTTGAACCTGTTGTTCCTTTGATTATCATTGCCTTTGTAGTTATTGTTATTGTTGTCATCATCTCTTGGAATATCCTTCTTGTGAGGACACTCTCTAGCAAAGTGGCCAAACCTATTGCAATTGAAGCATCTTCCTTTTCTTCCTTCTTTGAATCTCAGCTTGAACCCTTGACCTTGTCTTCTTGGACCAGCATTGTTCTTCCTTTTGTATGACTGGAGAAGGCAGTGGGATTGTTTCCATTTGAGGGCTTGTCTCTTTCCATCATCCTAATTTCTTCTTGAGTGCATCTAGCCAATAATTCATCAAATCCCAAAATCCTGTCATTGTTGAGGATGGTAGTATTAAACACATCCCATTCTCTTGTAAGGCCTCCAAGTGCAATAAGAGTGAGCTCCCTGTCACCAATAACTTCTCCAATAGATAGGAGATCATTCTTGATTTCAGTAATCTTAATGAAGTAGGATTGAATGGATTCTCCTCTATCCATCTTGAGGTCTTTCAACTTGTTCTTGAGAAAGAGAACTTGATTTGCATTATTTACTTTGAACGTCCCAACCAGCTTGTCATACATCTCCTTAGGTGTTTCCAAATCAGAAATATAGGCAACCAAAGGCTTGTGAACAGCAACGGGTGCACTTGAAGGAGGCTCCTCCACTCTTCCTTTGACATAGTCCATAGCATCATTTTCTTCTAAAGTCAAATCCAGAGACATCATCCATGAATCATAGTTGGATTTGTCCTTAAGCTTGTACTCGGATTTGAAGTAAGATGTAGTCGTCATTGAGACTAGTTCCAAGTTCTTGTCCAATAGCTTCCCTTAGTGATTTCTTTTCCTCACTCTTGCTTGGGCTTTGTCTTCACCTGAGCTCTGATACCATGTTAATTTTAGATAACAATGGTATGTTCTATGCTTAACACAATTTACTTCAATGTTCCTTTAGCAGCCCAATGACAATTTCCAATTATTTCCAGTAGCAATCACATTGACAATAAATGCAAATAGAACATAAAACCATATGCAGAAAACAAGCCAAGACAAGAGGACACCAGATTTGGCAGATGCCAGGGAAAAACCCCAATGTGGGGAAAACCCTTTGATCAAATCTTCTTATTATTATTCAATAGTTCAGCACAGAGAGAGAGTACAAAAATCAAATTCACTTGCCCAATACATAGTCAAATCAACCCTGTAAAATTCTGCAGTCAAACTTGCCCTAACCAGAAAGTCAACACTGGTCAAAACAGCAGCAAAACTTCACCAATGCAACTCGGTCTTCCTTGGTCAAACTCGGCCTAAAGAGGTCAAATGCTACCCAAAACAATTCGTTCAAACATAGTCAAAGGAGAGAGAAAATCTGTTGCGATTTTCTGCGTCAAAACAAAAGTCAACCTAAAGTCAACATTGGTCAACATGCCGAGAAAACCTCGATTTTTGTTCCCAGAAATACGGCGTAAGGAGATCAAACTTTTACCCTTAAAAATGCAGTCAAACTTGGTCAATTACCCTTTGTTCAACGTTGGTCAATGTTGTCTTGAAACTTTGAAATTTCAGCCTACAATTTGTCCCATAAATTCATACGTCATCCACACCTGAGAGAGAGAGAGAGAGATGAACACCAAGCTATATGAACCAATCTGATTAGGAGAGAGAATAATAGATGAGTGAATGATGTCCAAAATAAACAGAGAGGTCACTCCTATTTATACAATTCGATGAGGATGAAAGGACACATCTATTGGGCTTCTTGAGCCTACATTACGTTGAGGCCAGCCTTAACAATTTGTGCATGTGAGAGAATAAATTCAAAATTTCACTTCTGCTTGTTCGAATGAGATTGATCTTTATATCAATCTTGGACCTCTTGAAAAGAGGAATCCAATGCAATAATCATCTCCATCATATGAGTTGTCCCAAGGTAGAATTTGACCCTAGTTGCCGATTTTAACAATATTGCACCTCTTTCTCCTACAATTCGGACCTGTAATTTCAGTGTTCTTTGTAGCTGCAGAAACCCTAGTCTTTTGCACATGTGAGAGAGATAGAGCCCAAAAACAAGTTTTCTTTGACTTCTTGAATTCCGTTAGGCTTCCAGACCTTCGCTACTCCTTCCGTGCCTCTTCTAACCTTAGATCGAACCTTTTCTTGAGAAATCGAATTTGTGAGTGAGTGAGTGCCAAATGAGTTTGAATTTGTTCCTTTATATAGCCTTTCCAAGGGATCAAATTCCCTCATTTAGGTCGACTTGAAGTTGCCAGGGCCGACTTGTACTTTGGAGGTTTCCAAAACTTTCTAGACTCAAAATAAATTCTTTTACAAGATATATTTTCCCTGGAAGGGTCTTATGGACATGATGTTGGCTCTCTTGACTCATGACAATAAATCCTATGACCAAGCAAACCCTAAAAGCATGAAGAACATGGTTTTACATAGAATACCATCAATAAAGAGCATGAAACCCATGCTTTAAAATAATAACTTTTTTCTTTTCTTCTTTTGTTTGTTATATAAGATACATATTGAAATGAGTACAACAACAATTATGAAGACCAAAACTAGTTACATTTCCAACACTTCAGACTCTAGGCATATGAAGGAAGCACGTGAGGTGGGCAAAGTAGACGTTGAGAGAGGCTCAGGAGTATGTTGGTGATCCATGATATTCAATCAAACAGAGCAAGGCTCCTCAACATTATTCCGACTATATGGCGTTGATGAGTGAATTGAATGAGGTTGAACCTGCCATCTTTCGGGAGGCGTCCAAGCATCAGGTGTGGATAGTTGCTATGGTGGAAAAATATCCTTCCATCTTGAAGAACAACGTGTGGGAGGTTGTGCCACATCCAGTGGGCAAGTCAGTCATTAACAGATGACAACATGGAGAAGTTCAATGTTCGTTTTGTGGCCAAGGGATTTTCACAAAATAGCTAGATACTCATCCATCAGAGTTATCATTTCTACAACAGAGCGGATGGATTGGAGGATTCACCAGATGGGCGTGATGACAGCCTTCCTCAACGGTATTATTGAGGAAGAGATCTACAGAGAGTAGTCGGAGGATTTCGAGGTGCATGAGAGGGATTTCCATGTGTACAAGTTGAAGAGAGCATTGTATGGGTTGAAGCAGGCTCCCATGGCGTGGTATGTGTGGATTGACAGTCATTTGTAGAGTGTGGGCTTCACCAAGAGTAAGGTAGACTTGCACATGTACTACATTAAGGTGAAGGGTGAGCCTCTCATATTGGTGTTATATGTTGATGACCTGTTTCTCACAAGGTCTGAGGAGCTCATAGCGCACTGCAAGTGGGATCTTGCAAAAGAGTTCAAGATGAAGGATTTGGTGTTGATGCACTACTTTCTAGGGTTGGAGATGTGGCAAAGAGAGGGAGATATTTTCCTTGGACAAGGGAAATACACAGTTAAAATCTTGAAGCATTTCAAGATGGAGGACTACAGACCCATGGCTACACCACTTGTGACCAACTGGAAGAAGATCGATACTTCCAGATCAGAGGCAATGGACCCTACCTTGTATAGACAGTTGATTGGCTCTCTCATGTATCTGGCCAACACCAACCCAGACATTTGTTTTGCAATGAACACGCTAAATCAGTTTATGTTAGAGCCTAAGCGAGCGCATTGGTTAGCTGCAAAGCATGTTATGAGATTTCTCTGAGGCACAGTTGAGTATGGGCTGAGGTACACTCAGTGAGATGGAGTGAAGCTGGAGGGATACACCGATGTGAATTGGGCAAGCCGTACAACTGACACAGAGCAATTTCGAGTATAGAAAATCAAAAAAGAAAAAAGATTTTCGTATCTTTGATAATTACTTGTGATGTATTATTATCTTCTTTATGTCTTCTTTTAACTACTTATCATCAAGTAACTACCAAAACATAAATACATGAAGATCAAAACAACAAGGACATGGGATGTCGGCTTTTAGCCAAAGCAACACACCTCTCTTAGGGGAAAACCCAACAAAATTCTCTTCTCTTCTTCAAGAACCAAATCAAATGAGACAACCAAGACCCAACAAGACCTCCTCCAATCCACCAAGTCAACCTCCCAAGAAGATTAGTCAAACTTTAGTCAAGTTCTCCAAAAGTCAACACAAGTCAATCCTTCCAAAACAAGTCAAGAAGGGTCTCGACCCTCTCTACAACTCCTGAAATTCAGCCTACACCTTCATCCCTGCAATTCATCTCAGACCTCTTGCACATGTGGCAGAAAACATAGAAAAAATCGGCTCTTTTTCTAGATAAGAGTCTCTTCCATCTTCGCTATAATTCTTTGCAATGATATGAATTCCTTTTTCTAGGCTCCTCGCACTTTCTTCTTATCTTAGAAATGCAGATTGAATACTTTTCCACAATAGGTCAAATGTTGGCCTATATATAGTCTTCTTTGTGAGGTTGAATCATCCTTATGAGGCCGACATGAAGGAAGGGTAGGCCGACTTGGTGGAGGAGGTATAAATGACCATATTACATAAAAATATGTTTTCTTCTTTGATACAAAAAACCCAATAAGGGTCTAGAACATGATGACAAGTATAATGACTCATGAGACAACCCTAGAAGCTCTCAATGGGTACTTAGACCTATAAACACAATAAATTGTTCAAATTGGCAACTAGGGCCAAACTCCATGTGGGTCTTCTTATTTATGGCAGTTCATATTTTTCTCGGATTCCTCTCGTCAAGAGGTGTAGGATTGATCTAAAGATCATCCGATTCCGACATGTATTCATGGAGTTATGAATTTATTTCTATTATGTGACAATTCGTCAAGGTCGGCCAGAAACCAAATTATCTCAACCTATCCTCAACGTTTTATTATAAATAGAAGAGGACTTCAAGTCATTTTGTACACACTCATCTCTTGTGATCTCTCTCTTCATTTGTTTGGGTTTTGGTGAAAGAGAGATCTAGAGGGAGTGCCCTAGCCACAGTCATGGAGGAGTCTTATACGCTACCCTAAAGAGATCAAATTACAGTCATGGAGGAGCCATCTAGACGCAAAGAAAGGAGGGTCAAGCCATGCCCCAACCGCAGAGAAAAGGACTAATGCTGCCCTATAAACACAACTGAAGGAGGATCCTTATATGTTGTATAGAGGAGGCCTATCCGAGATCTTAACAAGCCTTAGTCGCAGTCCAATCAAGTGTCCTAGTTGTTGTTTAGGTGTGCCCTAGTCGCAGTTGAATGGAGACCCTAACATCTGTATAGAGAATGGTTTAGGGAGCATAAAAGAAGACTCCTATACGTTGTCACAAGAGGCTTAATCCATAGTCAGAAAGAGGATCTATACATAGCCCTAGAGAAGATGATTTAGTTGTTGTTCTAGCAAGGAGACTTAGCCACAACTTAGCCGCAGTCATGAAGCCTAGTCGCAGAGGAAGGAAGCCTTTGCAGTTGTCTTAAGAGGAGGACCTATTCGCTGTCCAAAGGAGTTTCATCCGCAACCCTAATCCACAGTCAAAGAAGTCCTATCCGTTGCCCTAGCTGCAATCCAACTAGCCCTAGATGCAGTGCAAAGGGAAGTCTTCCATTCGCTGTCAAAGGAGGTTCTAACAAGCAGTTAAGAAGGGCTCTAATCCACTGGCTAGAGGAACTATAAACCATAGTAAAGGAAGTTTGCTAGAACCTAGAAGTGCCCTATCCAGTCATCATAATGATAGCATCAAAAATCTTATTGACTGTGTCCTAGAAGTGTGGTGACAGTGCAGTGTTGAGGTTGTTCATGAGGACAATTTATAAGGTTGGCAAACCTCAGTCATTACATTGAAGAAATTTGTCCTAGTCCAAGATCAAATCAGTATATTCAAATTGGGTCAAGATTGTTGCGTTGATATTATTGATTGTTGAAGATCATAGGCCTATGTTGTTGCTGGGCTAGGCCGTAGGCCATAGCCAACAACAAACGCTTGTTCTAAGGATTGCACAAGTGGTGGAGCCTCACCTCGAAGACCTGCATTGTTGACTGTATGAAGGAAGAGGACTGAATGTTGAAGCCCTATCTCATGAAGCAGTGATAGCTAGTGCAACAAGAAGACATCAGAATTCTGGGAGATGATTTGGGTCAAGATTTGACTATGTTTGGCTTAGTTTGATGAGCATCCTATAGATGTCACTTGGATGGAAGATTTTATCTAGTTTAACCAGCATTGACTTCTCTGGTCAAGGGTTTTCTAGTTGTCATAAATATCAGATTTATGTACTTGTACTATCTCTCTCTCTGTTGAACTATTGAAGCATATAAGAAGAATTGATCAAGGGTTTACCCACATTGGGGTTTGTCTCTGGCTGGTGCCACATCTTGTGTCCTCTTGTCTTGGCTTGTCTTATGTTGTTTATGTTTATGTTCTATCTGCACTTTACTATCATGCTAATGTGATTGCTAATCTAGAATTGATATTGAGCTAATATGAAAAATTGAAGTAAATTGCTCTAAGCATAGAACATACCTAAATTTAACATGGTATCAGAGCTGAGGTGAAGACAAAGCCCAAGCAAGAGTGAAAGAGAAAACACCAAAGATCAAGTAAACCAAGGGTGAAGTCGAAGCAAAGAAGATTATCAGAGATTCCATTGACAAGCATCTAGCAGCCTACCTAAAGGTCACTTCAATGGAAACTCCGAATCGAAGGGTGGAAGGAAGGGCAGATGCCTTGCTTGCAATAAGTTTGGCCATTATGCGCGGGAGTATCCAAAGAGAAGGGACACATTACATGATGATGATCATTCCAAGGGCATCTTCAATGATCGAAGGAATGACAGGTACAATGGCAAAGGAAAAAGAAATGCAGGACATCAAGGAAATCACCGACTCTCCAAGAAAGCAAGGAACTCCAGGTATGAAGAATCAAATGTTGTTTCTGATACGCAAAAGGAGCATTATCTTATATCGGCCCTCTCCTCTACCTCTCCTTCAAACTCATTGGGAAATTGGCTTATTGATAGTGGTGCCTCAAGGCACTTCATCGAATACAAGGAAGCACTCTCTAATTTGATAGAGAAGGAGACAAACTTGGAGATTATTCTTAGAGACAGTTCCACCTACCCCGTAAAGGGTGTAGGGAATGTTACTCTTCAATTGGATGAGGGTAACACAATTCATTTACAAGAAGTTCTTTATGTACCTGATCTCAAAAGGAACCTGGTGTCCATTTCGGCAATGGAAGACAAGGCTACAAGGTGGCATTCATCGATGGAAAGGTACGTGCTTGGAAAAGGAATTTTAAAGATGCTTTTACTCTTGGGTTCAAGGTTGGAAATTTGTATCAAGTTGCAGGAAGTCCAATGGGTACCATGTCATGTGGCACATCTCTTCAATGGCACCGGAGGTCTGCCCATCTTCATTGTAAGGCCCTACTCGATGTGAGACGGATGGTGACAAGGATGCCGAAATTCAAAGAAGAGCATGAAGGTACATGTCCGAGATGTACCAAAGGAAATCTTACAAGGGGACCATTCCCCTCATGTAATAGCAAGACCACAGATGTGGAACAACCTGAGGGGTTTGAGATTCATGATCGGGAATCTCATGTATGCAGGTTGAAGAAAGCTCTCTATGATTTAAAGCAAGCACCCCAGGCTTGGTGTGAGAGGATTGACAACTATCTGATGAAGCTGAGATTCACTAGGAGTGAAGCCGATCCAAACCATTGCTTTAAGGTTGTGGATGATAGACCTCTCATACTAGTACTTTATGTGGACAACCTCTTTCTGACAAGTACAAACCCTCTCATTTGCAAAATTAAGAGGGAGTTGGATTCCGAATTTGGAATGGTGGACTGCAAGCCCGTGACTACCCCGATGGAGCTTAACTTTAAGAAGTTATGCGGTAGTGCTGCCGAACCTGATTTGGGAAATGCCTCTGAGTTTCGTCAACTCATAGTAGCATTGATGTTCTTGGTGAGCTCCTGTCCGGATATATGTTTTGTGGTAAACATGTTGAGCCAATATATTGTTCAACCTCATCACTCACATTGGATTGGTGCCAAGAATCTTTTGAGATATCTTCAAGGCACAATCACTCATGGACTAAGATTCACTGCCAAAGTTGTGAGGCTACATGATTATTCTGATGATGATTGGGCAGGCAGTGTGGAGGATTGCAAGAACACTTCTTGGTGTTGGTTCTCTTTGGGTTCTGCTTCGATACCTTGGATGAGCAGGAAGCAGAAGACGGTTGCTTTGAGCACTGCTAAGACCAAATACATAGCTGCGAGTATGGCCTCGTGTGAAGTTGTCTGGTTGAGGAAGCTCTTCAATGAGCTGTTTGGACACGTGTTGGATACCACCGTGATCCTCTGTGACAACCAGAGTGGGATTCGATTGTTGGGGATTCTCGTGTTCTATGATCACTCCAAGCATATAGACATCAAGTACCACTTTATCTAGGATATGGTACAACGAGGAGCAAGAAGGCTCCAACACATTGCAACCGATGTGCAGGTCGTCAATATTCAGATGAAGCCCTTGGGAAAGGTCAAATTCTTGACTTTCCGAGAACGATTAGGAGTCATGGAGAGACCCTTTCCTAAGGGTCCTATATGATATATCGAGCTCTGGGAGCTTCGGGGGCTTCGGGGTACTTCTTGGAGCGATGAATAACCATAGGGTGAGTGGTTCAACCTTCCCCTAGTGATTTGTTGTGTACAAGGTGAGTGGTTCAACCTTCCCCTGGGATACCCCATGGCAACATGTACGCAGGATGAGTGGTTCATCCTTCTCCTGCTAAGACATCCTACCCATGCATTGCCTCTCATGGGAAGTACCTCTCATCTGGCCAATGAGCAGGGAAGTGAGGATAGGGACCATAGTATTACCAATGGACGCATCGTGTACTACCGTACTTGCTATGCTAGGATGATATTGATCTGGGATCAATTGGAACTGACTTTGGGTCAGTAACAGTGGTATGAGACACTCTCTTTATTTGGAATTGATTTCGGATCAGTAAGAGTGGTATGAGACACTCTCTTTATTTGGAACTGATTTCGGATCAATAAGAGTGGTATGAGACACTCTTTATTTGGAACTGATTTCGGACCAATGAGAGTGGTATGAGACAATCTCTTTATATGGGACTGACTTCGGGTCAATAGAGAATGGTATGATACATTCTCGATCACTTCTTCTTCTTCATAGTTCAGCAAAGCAGAGCAGAGTAGTGTAGGGCATTGCGTTGATGGCAGAGATAGTACAGCCTGGTAGATGAATTAGCAGATGGAGTTCTCCCAAGTTGAGAGGGAGTGTTAAAATTGGCAACTAGGGCCAAACTCCATGTGGGTTTTCTTATTTATGACAGCTGATATTTTTCTTGAATTCCTCTCATTGAGAGGTGTAGGATTGATCTAAAGATCATCCAATTCCGACATGTATTCATGGATATATGAATTTATTTATGTTATGTGACAATTCGTCAAGGTCGGCCAGCAACCAAATTACCCCAACCTATCCTCAACGTCTTATTATAAATAGAAGAGGACTTCAAGTCATTTTGTACACAATCAGCTCTTGTGATCTCTCTCTTCATTTGTTTCGGTTTTGGTGAAAAAGAGATCTAGAGGGAGTGCCCTAGCCACAGTCATGGAAGAGTCTTATACACTGCCCTAAAGAAATCAAATTACAGTGATGGAGGAGACATCTAGAAGCAGAGAAAGAAGGGTCAAGCCATGCCCTAGCCGCAGAGAAAAGGACTAATACTGCCCTATAGACGCAGTTGAAGGAGGATCCGTATACGTTGTATATTGGAGGCCTATCCGAGATCTTAACAAGCCCTAGCCACAGTCCAATCAAGTGTCCTAGCTGGTGTTCACGGGTGCCCTAAACGCAGTTGAATGGAGACCCTAGCATCTGTATAGAGAATGGTTTAAGCAGCAGAAAAGAAGACTCCCATACACTGTCACAAGAGGCTTAATCCACAGTCAGAAAGAGGATCTATACACAATCCTAGAGAAGATGATTTAGCTGTTGTTCTAGAAAGGAGACTTAGCCACAACTTAGCCGTAGTCATGAAGCCTAGCCGCAGTTGAAGGAAGCCCTTGCAGCTGTCTTAAAAGGAGGGCATATTCGTTGTCCAAAGGAGCTTCATACACAACCCTAATCCGCAGTCAAAGAAGTCCTATCTGCTGCCCTAGTTACAGTCTAACTAGCCCTAGCCGCAGTGCAAAGGGAAGTCTCCCATTCGCTGTCAAAGGAGGTTCTAACCACAGCAAGTAAGGAGGGCTCTAATCCGCTGGCTAGAGGAACTATAAACCACAGTAAAGGAAGGTTGCTACAACCTAGAAGTGCCCTAACCAGTCATCATAATGACAACATCAAATCTCTTATTGACTGTGTCCTAGAAGTGTGGTGACAATGCAATGTTGAGGTTGTTCATGAGGACAGTTTATAAGGTTGGCAAACCTCAATCATTACATTGAAGAAATCTGTCCTAGTCGAAGATCATAGCAGTATATTCAGATTGGGTCAAGACTGTTCCGTTGATATTATTGATTGTTGAAGAACATAAGCCTATCTCGTTGCTAGGCTAGGTCATAGGCCATAGCCAGCAGCAAACGCTTGTTCTAAGGATTGCACAAGTGGTGGAGCCTCACCTCGAAGACCTGCATTGTTGACTATATGAAGGAAGAGGACTGAATGTTGAAGCCCTATCTCATGAAGCAGTGACAGCTAGTGCAGCAAGAAGACATCAGAATTTTGGGAGATGATTTGAGTCAAGATTTGACTATGTTTGGTTCAGTTTGATGAGCATCCTCTTGATGTCACTTGGATGGAAGATTCTGTCTAGTTTGACCAACATTGACTTCTCTGGTCAAGAGTTTTCTACTGTTGTCATAAATATCAGATTTATGTACTTGTACTATCTCTCTCTCTGTTGAACTATTGAAGAATATAAGAAGAATTGATCAATGGTTTCCCCACATTGGGGTTTGTCCCTGGCTAGTGCCACATCTTGTGTCCTCTTGTCTTAGCTTGTCTTCCGTTGTTTATGTTTATGTTCTATCTGCACTTTACTATCATGCTAACGTGATTGCTAATCTGGACTTGATATTGAGTTAATATGAAAAATTGAAGTAAATTACTCTAAGCATAGAACATACCTAAATTTAACATAAATAGAGCATGAAACCCATGCTTACAAATATAATTTTCTTTGATTTTTACAAAGATTTTCTTTTCTACATAAGAATTACATCATGTCATGAGCCAAACAACAATTGTGATGACCGATACTAGTTACATTTTCAACAGGATAGAGCATTCCCTGATGAGGTGGAGGGCTTTATAGAATTTTCCACTGGCATAAGGAGATTTGGAGGCTATGATGTGCTTAAAGATAAAGGGGTTAAGGAGTCCTATGGTTGGTGAGAAACTCATGGGACAGTGACTAACCATGAGGCTCCTCTCCTAAGTTACTGCATCCTCTTGTTGCAAGAGGAATTGGACCACATGCGGGAATTTGTACGGTTTTAAGAAGAGCAATGTTGAGCAATCCAGGGCATAGTTTTAAAAATCAGAATTGTGTTTCAAACTGAGCCACATATCAAACCAAGGTTTGAACCAAGTTCAATGAACCGCAATTGAAAAAAACACATAAAATAATTAGGCTTTAATGAAAATGTTATTTTTAAGATTTCAAACCATGATTCCAAACCATTAGAGACAAAATAGGCAGAGTTTTCTCATCTATATACCATGTAATCCTGCATATATCAAAATGGCACCGAGATCAATACATATCATCAACAAAATACATAATCAATGAGGCTATAAATGGCCTCTAGAGTCCAAAAGCAATGCTACAACTCAAGCTATTGGGCCACTGGCCTACTACAAATCATTGATCAACATGATCATTCATAAAACTCATCACCACTACTAGACAGGGGATCATCACCAAGAGCTACATAAACATCATCTAGCTCAAAGTCTGAGGACTCCTCTACAACCTCAATAGCATTAGTAGCACCCCCTAAAACATCCCCTGCCTTTATTAGAAACCACCACAGGTCCCCCTCCTTGTCACATGCACATTTTGATGAATCGGTCTAGTTTGGAGCGAAACTAACCGGTTGGTACTGGTTAGGTACCAAACCAGTCAATTTGGTACCCAACAAGTCCCCAAACCGGATTTATGTGCCAATTCCTTACCTCGACTTTGTTCATTGGTCGCTTTGACTGGTTATCATTTCAGACTAGTCGATTTTTAAAACTACGATCTAGGGCAAAGACAATAATGTATGCGCACACCAACCTCCATCTTATTTGCAGGCTGGGGGTAGGAGTAGTTGAAGAGAAATACAAAGATGTGGGATGTGTTTCCTAATGTCATGGATTTGGACCTTAGTGTTGAGTTGGCATTAGCCAACTTAGATCTTAATGAACTACTGCTAGAGCCAATCACTTTTAATGATCGTGATACTCTTGAGGAGGATGGGGTATAAAGAAGTGGCAGTGATGCTAATTTTAATGATTCTTTTGACTTGAAGGAAGACTACCGATAGTCATAAGCAATGAGATTCTTCCATCTATGATTCTAGTACCTACCCTATTTTGAATTTCCCATATGCATTCCCACCTATAACCACAGTGACTCAAGATCTATGTAATACATTTTGATTTTGATGACTTAATAATCAAAAAACTGCAGTTTAACGTTTTTTTGTGTGTTTGTCATTTGATCATCATTGATGTTTTATTAGTAAGTAGTAACTAGTTGTATGATTGATGTTCTATCATGTAAATTTTCCAGTTTCTAGCAAAATTTGTATATTTTTGTCTATATTTTGTTTTTGTATGTATAATTGGTTTTCTTAATATATATATATATATATATATATATATATATATATATTGTGTCAACATGTTTGGTGACTTAGATGTACATGCCCTACCCCCCTCTGGTGTAATGCTCCCGGGAAATTAATTGCCTAAGGGACATAATAACCTATCAATCCCTGTACACTATAGTCCTCTATAAAGGAGAAAAACCCAAAAAACACCTACTATTGGGGCAAGTTTTGGGGCAGCTGGGCGAAGAAACCCAAAATTGAGGTTTGGAGTAAGGATTAATTAATCATTTAAGAGGAGACCCTCTAGAAAATCTATAAATAGAGGGGGATTGAATTCATTTTGGATTATTAATGTGGATCATCTCATCTGTTTCTTGAGCATTGGCTCTGAGAGTTTTAAGACCCTTTTCTTCTTGTCAAATTAGGTGGTGAAAGATTCCACCCTAGTTGACACCTATCATCTTTCACTTTGTTCTGGCACAAAGAAAACCATCCAGGAAAAACAACGAAATTCTTGTGGATCTGGATTTTGGTTTTGGCATAGGACACTCCTTGGAAAGACAGCGAAGTCTCTTTGTTGATCTCATCTAGCTGCAGGAACCCTCCACTTCAGGCAGCGAAGTCTCTCCTTGCTTGACCTCTGTTCTCGCTGCAGGAAATCATCCACATTGAAGGCAATGAAATTCCAAAAGGCTCTGTGACAGTTCAGTTTACATTTTGAAGGCTGGAACAATATCTCAGTGGGTGTTTTCCCCTGGTTTGGAACAAATTTGCATATAAAGAAACCCTCGCTAAGTGTCCTGTCGCTGAAGGTTGCATATCTCGTGGAAAATCGGGCCATTACAGAAATTCGCATGGGTAATTTATAGCAAAAAAGGCAACCGTTTGAAGGATCAAATCCCTCTAAGGTATCTGAAGATCTCCGTCTCTAAGTTGCAGGTTATCCAATTTATGAATGCCACGAAGTCTGTGAGAAATCTGTGATATCTGTCCCACACATTAAAGGAGAGCGAAAATCTTTGCAGTTAATTTCTTGGTCAGGTCCAGGGTTTATGGGGACAATGTCTGCCCTAGTCGGAAATCAGTACTGAAAGGGGTCCACTCATTTTGTGAAGAAGTACAGAGACGTGACGTCCAAGAACAAATCATTCCTTTGATTGAATTCGAATTCAAGATGAATAGAACAGCGCAGAGGAGAGTCCAAAATTCAGACTGAAGAGACACCCTGATCGAGTTCTACTGCAGGAATTTCGAGGTCCTGTATTGCTGCAATTCGAATTGTTTTGGCAATGATTCGATTGAGCAGGAGAATGCTAGATCCGAGGCACACTAGGAGAAAATTAGCGGTTGTAATTACTGTTGGTTTCAATTAAACGCTGAATAGGATTAAATTTAGAATATTTTTGTTGAGCTTCATACTTGATCGATAGCAATTTTTTGTAACTGGTGGCTGATTTATATTGGGATGCATTTACACTGTGAATTGTATATGGTCATGCCCAAATTTATTGTATTGTTGCTTGCATAAGGGCATTCAATGGTTAGTTAATATATTGTTCAACGATTGGATTATTCAGTGTTATTTATTTGTGCTATTGCACTAGAGAAAGAAAATTGATTTGCTACTGAAAAACCTAGGCTAAAATTGACCTAGCTCATTACAGTGGTATCAAAGCAGCAATCCTGCCAGCCTCGATGGTATTTAAAAATGGAACCACCCGAAGCAAATTTTTGGCACAGGTAGGTAGAATCTTGGAGAAAGCTGGAAGAGCAGCAAGCAAAGACTTAAAGATGGAAGAGCAGCGAGCAGAAAATATCAACAGGCTACAAGAATGGAACAGAAGATTAGAAGAATATAACAAAATGCCCTAGCATCTAAGAAAGAAAAATTTAGACTTCTGGAATAGTGGCAAGAAAAACAAATCAAATAATGTTGATCATAAGCCCGAGCATGAAAGAAAAAGTGCAGAAAAATTGAAGCAAAGACAAAAGCATGGACATGCTTGTATCCCCCTAAAGAGAAGGTAACAATCAATCAGAATTATTTGAAAGAAATGAAGATAGTGATGAATTATCCAATCATGGAATGCCAACTTTAGTCGCTATAGCTAATGCACCCCTTCATTGTGAAAAAGGAAAGTATCTTGACAGTGAAGGCAGTACATTTGGCAGTGACTTTTCTGTTGCATTAGAGGATGGGCCACTGAATGGAGAAAAACATCCAGAAAATCTGGGTTTCAAATTTCTGAACTTAGGCTCTAATTGGGATGATAAGACTACTGAGGATACTGTCAAAAAGGACAAGGAACATGCAGTTTTGAAAGATTTTGATAGGGATGTTGGCAAGCAAGAGCCTGGTGGAGAGCTACAACAAGAGGAACCTGTTGATAAAGATCCATGGGGTGGAGATCATCACTCAACTGAATCTGATGATATTGTCTCGCAAGTGGATGCTAATCATACACTACCAGATATTCAATGTACTCCAAATTCAGGTAAAAGCTATGAAAATCTTAATCTAGTGAAACAAGCCTTAGCAGATGGTGTTATTTCGGATCTGCAGAATGATGTTATCCTTGGAGATGATCATAAAGAGGGGCATGACTTTATGAAAGGTGCACTTGGTGAAAGTATTTCTGAGCCACCAACAGTCCGTTATGATAGCATGGATCCTAAGTTGTCCTCTTCATCTGCTAAAGAAGAATTGCAATCATTAGAAAGAATGAATGCAGATCCTTTGTGCAGTAATGGTGATGCTTTGAAGGAATGGAAAGAGAAAATAAAAAAATTAGATACCAAATCTCAAGATGAAAATGAAGTACTGCTAGGTGTGCATATTCAAAAGGTGGATGATATTGCCACATTGAAGGTTCTTGAATGGCAATCTGATTCGCATCATGATTCTCAGCTTGTAGATTTGCATCATGGGGGTTACTTAAATTCCAAGGACAAAACTTGTTTAGATAGGTTGGAAATAGATAGCTACCCCAGACATGCATCAGAGGATGCCAGTGAAAAATCTTCTCAAAAGGGACAAAGGCATCACTAGTGATAGCAAAATGGAGATATCCTAAATACCGGCAGGCCATCATGTTGAAGGACATTTTTGTGCATCATGTTAATAAATGCATCCCAAGGACACATGAATGTTAAAATTTGGGTACCAGAGGACAAGTGGTTCCCTAAGGCTTTGATCTTTGGCCTAGGGAAAAGTGTCCAAATTTATTTTTTACTTTTCTCCTAAAGTGACTTTATAAGTGGTAAAATCAATTTAATTTAAAAGTGACTTTGTAAGTAGTAAAGTTACATTCTAATTTAAAAGTAACTTTATAAGTGGTAAAGTTACATTCTACTTTAAAGGCGACTTTATTAAAGTGAATGAAGAATTAGAAAGTGAAAAAGTGACTATGGGAATAAAAGGCTAAGTGGGTCTTTATTTAAGTGGGTGAGTTAAAAAATAGAAAGTGAAAATTAAATGCACGTTTATTCTCATCCCTAGATTTAAATGAATCTCAGCCATTAGATCTTAGGGCAACCCAAAAGGTCATTTAGAGAATAAAAGAATAAGAGAAAAGGAAAAGATCAATTCATTCTTTCATGAGCATTTGAGAGAAAGAAAAGAGAGAGCAAAGAGAGAATTTCTGAGCAGTGAGGAAGTAAAGGAGAGCAGCAAGAAAACATTTCAGCAAATCTGGACAGCAGCATTTATTGGCACGCATCTCAAGGAAAACTGAACAGTAGGAGAAAGGCACAGAAATCGAAGAGAGACAGCAAGTTCTGGGCACATTTTTCGAGGCTGGCCGTACAGCAGTTAATGTTGTTTTATTGCTCTAAAATTTTATGTTTTGGCTGTTTGCTGATTGGCACGATTTTCGAGGTGGAGTTCAAGCACAGAAATCAAGATAAGTTGTAATTTATGGTTGCTGGAATTTTCACTGTGTATTTCAGTTTCTCTGTAAAATCATTTTCAGAAATAAAGAAGAGCTCTCAAACTAGTTTTCCCCAAGAGTTGTAGGGGGTTTTTCCAAGGTCACATTGACCAAAAATCACTATGTTATTTTCTCTGTGTCGCTGTCATGATTTTGTTGTGTTTTATTTCTGCAATTTCAGCAGTTGTGAAATCTCTAAATTTGTGTTTTCAAAAAAAATATTATCATTTCCAGATTTTAAAATTTTTATCATACTTAGATTTAAAACTAAATGCATGAAGTGATAAGGAAAACTGATAACCGGAGTGGGGGTTGAAATTTCTTCAATGAAGATGTTGACAATATTCACATAGCTTCTGAAACGGGCTCCCTTGGAGGAATATCTGAAACTACTGAAAGTACTACAAAAAGCAAAATCAATGTAACTATTAGAATTGCCTTAATGTCTACAAATGAAAATTGTTGAATGTTTTCCCAACTACTCAAATTGTGCTGAATTTAGATCAAAATGCTGAGGAAAAGACAAGATTAGAAATAAGTCATGATGAAATTAATTCAATACCAAACATACTCCCACAGAATGCAACGAACTTGCGTCCTAATCAATTGTCTCTTGAAAGGCAGGTTATAGTGAATGATAACATGCAACGGCTTATTGATCTAGTAAAGGATGCCTCTAGAGGTCTAGCTGATGTTATTCGTGCTTCTCGTTATGATTAAGTGGATGGAATTAAAGATGATGATCAAGCCAGCAGCGTAGAAAATGCAGATGAAGAAGATGATGAATTAAAGGAAAAAAGGAAGAAGGAGAAGAAACTGGGATCAAGTTTTCGTGTTGTGGGCGTTGGTATGATAAGTTGCCTTATACAGAAGAATGAAGGTTGTGCACCCATGCGACATTGACTTCACTGGTCCTCTGTGGATCAATATAAGGAAGAAGAACCTTTACTCAACTATGTGAAGCCACTTTTGTCCATCAAATTTGCAGTTTTCTGCTTTAGTACAATTAGAAATTCAGAAAGGCAAAAAGATTCTCTTGTCTTGATAGTTACTTAAGATTATCTTTGAATTTTTATTATATTCTTTTATCTTCTTATCATCAAGCATCTACCAAAAACATAAATAAATGAAGATCAACACAACAAGAACACAAGATATAGGTTCTCAACCAGGGCTAAAACCCCTCTTCTAGGGGAAAAATCCAAAATCTTTCTTCTCTTCCTTTAGAACCAAATCAAATGAGATAACCAAGACCTTTGACCAAACCAAAAGACCTCCTCCAATCCACCAAGTCAACCTCCCAAGATGATTAGCCAAACTTCAATAGTCAACTCTAGTCAAACTGCTTCAATCCTGCAACAACTCAGATTTTGGCCCTCTTGCTTCAGAATTTCAGCCCTACTACAAATCTGCAGCTTCGGCCCTCCTACAGCAACTCAGAATCTCGCACGTGTGGCAAATAGGAGAGAGAAATTGTCTTCGAATCCTTCGTTGCGGTTCCTCCTTTGATTTGGGGTTTTTCCTTCTTTCTTTGGAATTTCGCACTTCTTATCTTCTCTTGCAACTGTACATCGAACTTGCTTAGATTGTCTACAAATGAGGTCGAGTAGCGCTACTTTTATAGTCATTCTATGAGGTCAAATTCCTTCAATGAGGCCGACTTGACTTGGAGGGCAGGCCGACTTGGTGAAGGGTTATATAACCAAATTACATCAAAATAAATTTTATTTCTTGGCATACAAAGCCCAAGAAAGGTCTAGATCATGATGACAACGACTATGACTCTTGACATAAACCCTAGAAGCACTCAATGGGTGCTTTGCCCTAGAAATAAAATAAACAAAGCATGAAACACATGCTCTTAAATAATTTTCTTTTATGATAATTTTTTTTGTTCTTTCTTTTTGAAAAATGCATTACATCATGACTCAAATACAATTATGAAGACCAATACCAGTTACATTTCTCAACACTCCCTCTTAACTAGGAAGGTATTCATAATTGTTCAACTGATACAAGGTTGACCTCAATTTGAAATCTTCTTAAAAAGGGTAGAACAGCATACGCAATGCTTGGGATACCCTCACTGCCAAGGTATCCTCCCAACAGGGACTAAGGTGTCATCTAGGCATCAAGCTACAGCCCTGGTATCCATCCAACAAGATATAGATACCATCTACGCCTCCAAGCCTTGAAACCAACCCTTATAGGGATCTAGGTATCAACACCAAACAGAAACTCCACACGATACCCTCCCTTTAGGATGTAGACATCAACTGAAATCTCAATATTAACCAGGCCACGATATCCTCCCAATTACCATCATATAGGGAGTTTTATGGTACTCATTTATTCTTTTCAACCAAATCAAAGATATCCACCAATCCGAACATGCTCCTAAAGTAAACTAACTTCTTGTTGGGAAGAGATTTCGTCAATACATCAGTTACTCGTTCATCTGTTGATACATATTGTAGCTTCACGACCCCAATCAATATTCAAACTTCTAATCTATAGGTTCTTGTATGCTAGCACAATCTTTCGAGGTCTTGAATTATTTTGATGCTACTTAGGTTATCACAATATCTAAACACATCTTGAGTCTTGACAGAAGCTTCCTTCTTCAATTTTGATGCTCAACACTTTCCAAAACATCCAATTTGTGTTCACAACTTCATCAATCACGAATAACCACCTGCAGTGCTTTAGCCTCTCTTATTCTTTCTTTAAGGTCTTTTGTCACAATATGTCCTCCCTCTGAACTAGGGAGATGTACAGCGTCTTTATTCAAACTTCTTTTCTTTTATCAACAACACAGCCACACAGGTTCTTTCTTTTGCATCATCATGTCATTGGAGAACTTCAATCTTCGGAACATAATTCCTTCTCACTTCACATGGCAACAAGGTCATCTATTAATCAGTAATGTAAACTTCAATGTCATCAAGATTCTTACAGCTCCTTCTCAACATCATCATCAAGTCATCAACAAGTATGAGGTAGGTAAGCATCTTCAACATCTTGAAGATTATGTACCTACGAATCTTCAACAGCAAGTACAACCAAGCACAAATATATATGTACAGGAGCATAAAATCAACTTTATCAAACTATGGTTAGCATATTATCATAGAGAGAGAATCTAGGGTTATCAAAACTTGATCAAGAACTTGAACTCTAAATATCAAATACTAAACCTAGATGGGATAGCAATCAAAAGAGAAGCAATCGACTAGGGCTACATTTTCAGGCTTTATACTTCTATAACAATCTTTTGGTAGGGTTTTGTTAGAAACCCTAGATACCATCAACAAAACTAAATCTCAGATATCAACAACTTGAGCATTTTACATCTAGGGTTTCTATAATCTCTACTAGGGTTCTGGTATAAACCCTAGATACAATTATTAAAACTTCAATACAACAACAAGACCAAGTTAGGGTTTCAATCATACAAAAGTATATACAACTAGGGTTTCATTACAAGGGTTTTCTACATAAACTTTAATTGATCAAACCCTAGAATCTTGGGTTTCAACATATAACTTAAACATCAACAACAAACCCTACGGGGCTAGGGTTTCATCATAACATCAACAAACCCTAAACATCTAAAGGTTAGGGTAATGTAAACAAAAGATAGATAGTGCAATAAGGGTTGATTTAATTCAAAGATTAATCAACCAACATAGGAATCTCGATGATTCAAAACCCTAGACATGAGAGAGTTAGTAACATAAAGCAAACTTTTAAAGACAAAATGACCATACCTTCTAGCTACAAATCATGTGGTCTTAAACATACCTTAAGTTGCTCCTTTTACAAACCTTGTAGGGTTTCCTATTAAAGGGCTCCCTCTACAACAAAGCTTCTTTCTTCTTATTGGAGCCTCCCTCTGAAACTAGCTATAATCCTTTTTGCAAGATCCCTCTTGATTTTAGAGTACTCTTGCAAACTTTCCTTCCAAGGAAAACACAAGAGAGAGGATTATAAACAAGCACAAATGAGACTTAAAAAAAATATACAAATGAAACTTAAACAAAATAGAGGAAGTCAACTAAAAAGAAATAAAGAATAGGATAATTATCTTTTATGAAAAATAGGGGAAGCTCCCTCTTGATCTTACATCAACCTAGTTTGGTGAGGGATTCCTTTATCAAAACAACTCGAGCAAAACATATTAAATCTATAAACCCTAGAAATCAAAAGATTGATTCTACTGACAAACATAAGAGAGATTCTACAAGAACTAAAAACAAAAGCCTAAACTACAAGTGAAGGATATAAAAAACTTAATAGAGTAAGTCATTGATTTCGGGGTCCTCATTTTTAGACTTCTTTTGAGGATTATCATTAGAAGCAATACTAGCTTGGTCCCTTTCTCTCTTCTTGTTCTTAGGATTATCAGGACATCGATTCTTATAGTATCCCATCTTGTGACAACGATAACATTCTATTTTAGATAGATCAATCTTCTTCTTTGACCCCTTAAACTTCTTATTACCTCCTTTCTTCTTGACATGAGCAAAGTAAGCATTTGCAACATTTTCTTCATTTTCTTGTTTACCTTCTACCAATGAAATACGAGCTTCTTCTTGTACACAAGCAGACCACATTTCTTCGAAGGATGGAGAATTCTTCCAGCTACTAATTCCAGTTGCAAATGAATTCCAGAATTTTGGTAGTCGTAGTCCTAGAAGGGCAACAATCACTAGTTCCTTTTCAGGCACTGTCTCATCAATTGCTTGAAGTTCATCCTTTATACGAGCAATTCTTACAAAATAAGAAGACATTGTATCATACTTTGTCATCTTAATTGTTCGAAGTTCATTCTTTAAACTTGCCACTTGTCCAATATTCTTGATTGTAAATAGCTTGGAGAGAGCATCATACATTTTTATTGAAGAATCTAGTGTAGATATTGTTGAAAAGTGTAACTAGGTTCGATCTTCATAATGACATGTAATTACTAATTATGAGTTTATGTAATGAGATGTAAAGAAGAAAAATAAAATTATTGTGTTGGTTGCTTCATGGGTTTCATGAGCAAGAGATTTTATTTTTTGAGTCAAGACTCCCATTTAGAGTCTTTAGGAATTATTTATCATCAAGTCATAAAATATTAGAGTCATTGTCATGTAATGAAGTCATGTTACACTTTGTAAAAGGTCAAACTTGTCTATGTAAAGTATTCTCGGAGACCTTGTCACTTATCCTCTTCAAGTCGGCCTACAACGATGGAAGAACTTGCTAGAAGAAGTCGGCCTAACCACTAGTGATCATATCGAACTAAAGGACATGTGTTGAGGTGTATATATAGCCACACTCGGCCTCACTTAGAGGCAAGCAACTCGACAAGAATTCGGTCAAGCAGAAGTGTGAAGAAGAGGTCAAGCAGAAGTGTGAAGAAGAGGCTCCAAGCAGAAGTGCGAAGAAGGGATAACAAAGGAAGGATTCTTCTGGGCATAACGAAGGAGAGTTTCTTCTGGGTCAGCGAAGGAGAGATTCTTCTGGGTTAGCGAAGGAGAGTTTCTTTTGGGGTCAGCGAAGGAGAAGTTTCTTCTGGAGATAGCGAAGGAAGGATTCTTCTAGGGTTAGCGAAGGAAGGGTTTTTCTAGGGTACTTGTTTTGGGTGACCGAGCTAGAAACTAGAGACCGAGATTCTCTAGGGGAAGCCGTGAGGAAGCAGTGTGAAGGATAGAGACCGAGATTCTCTAGGGGAAGCCGAGAGGAAGCGGTGTGAAGGATAGAGACCGAGATTCTCTAGGGGAAGCCGAGAGGAAGCAGTGTGAAGGATAGAGACCGAGTTTCTCTAGAGGAAGCTGAGGAGAGTAGTTCGAGATCAAGAAGAAAGTCGAGGAAGGGAAGAGGCAGAGCATCAAGGTTAGCGACAAGGTTCTTGGGAGGATACTAGAGGCAAGGGTCTTTGTCATGGTCTTGGTACTCATCAATTGAAGATCTAGAACAAGAATTTTGATCGGGTTTTCCTCTTTTGAGGTGAGAGGTTTTGGCCCTCGCTGACAAGCCTACATACTGTGTCACTTATCTTTTATTGTGCATATTGGTAATTGTCTTAATGAAAAGAACACAATAATAACATAACGAAGAAAAGACTATAAGCTAAGAAGTAGAAGTATATCACAAGCAATTATCAAGCAGAGAAATATTTTAACTATTCATGCCCTAGATTTCTCAATAGATATGTAGGGGAATCAAGTTGTCTTTGACTCCATCCAAAATTAGGTTCATGGCAAGAATATCAATTTCCTTATATTTCTCCTTTACAGCATCATCTGAGGGTTCCTTGACTTTTCCTTATAAAAAATCCAATACCTTATTGTTTGGAAGAATAAGATCCATCCTTGTTTTCCATGCTCTATAGTTAGATGCTCCTTGACGCTTGTTCTCAGATTTCGTTGATGAGGCCACACATGTACTTACTTGATGAAAACTTCAATTACCTTCCAAGACTTCCTCCCTTCTTATTCTTATGATCTTCCTTGAAAACTTTTCTTGAATCCTTTCTTTAAGATGATAAGAGATTTTGATCTTCCAGCTACCTTTTTCCTCCTCCTTCACCTTAGCTCTAATACCATGTTAGAAAATCAAAAAGGCAGAAAGATTCTCTTATCTTGATAGTTACTTGTGATTATCTTTCAACATATTATTATCTGCTTTTATCTTCTTATCATCAAGCAACTACTAAAAACATAAGTACATGAAGATCAACACAACAAAAACACGGGATATAGGCTCTCAGCGAGGGCTAAAACTCCTCTTTTAGGGGAAAAACCCAAAATCTTTCTTCTCTTCCTTTAGAACCAAATCAAATGAGATAACCAATACCTTTGACCAAACCAAAAGACCTCCTCCAATCCACCAAGTCATCCTCCCAAGATGATTAGACAAACTTCAATAGTCAACTCTAGTCAAACAGCTTCAATCCTGCAACAACTCAGATTTCGTCCCCCCTGCTTCAGAATTTCGACCCTACTACAAAATCTACAACTTCAGCCCTCCTGCAGCAACCCAGAAACTCGCACATGTGGCAGAAAGGAGTCAGAAATTGTCTTCAAATCCTTCACTAGGGCTCCTTTGATTTAGGGTTTCTCCTTCTTTCCTTGGAATTTCGCACTTCTTATCTTCACTTGCAATTGTAGATCGAACTTGCTTGGATTGTCTCCAAATGAGGTCGAATAGCTCTACTTTTATAGTCATTCTACGAGGTCGAATTCCTTCAATGACACTGACTTGACTGGAGGGCAAGCCGAATTTGTGGAGGAGGGTTATATGAGCAAATTACATCAAAATAAATTTTCTTTTTTCACATACAAAGCCCAAGAATGGTCTAGATCATGATGACAAGGACTATGACTCTTGATATAAACCTTAGAAGCACTCAATGGGTGCTTTGACCTAGAAATAAAATAAACAAAGCATGAAACCCATGATCTTAAATAATTTTATTTTATAACATTTTTTCTTTTCTTTTCTTTTGACAAATACATTACATCATGACTCAAATACAATTATGAAGACCGATACTAGTTACATTTCTCAACAAGTACAATAGAGAAAAATGGAATTTTGGATATTGACACATACCTTAAGAGTCCGAAAATTAGTAGAGTCTACCTGCCAAACACACAGTGGCTCGCAAGGCAGGAAGACAAAGGAGAGAAGCTTAACAGAATTGCCATTTAGCTCTCTGCCCCAAGTAGTGTATATGTTAATGACGCATTTGACTCGTGGCAACCTCAGGGTTCCACATACCATATCGTGAAAAATCTTCCCTCATATGCGGGACCATGCATGCAGGGCAAACTTTATCATGTGCAATCCTTCTTGAATCCCAGCGAGCCCTTTGTTGCAATTGTTGCTAGTGCAAAGTATGATATTAACACTGGTCCATTAAAGCATAAATACACGAAATTTGATAATTTGGTTCTAGGTGGTCTCATTTGCAACACTTGTCTATGTGATAAATATGGAGTTAAATTATTGATGTTGAGGAATCAGATATTGTGCTTGTAAAAGAGTTGAAAGAATAGAATAAGGTGCACAAAAAAATTCTCAAATCGCATGTTCTGGTTGAAACTGGTACTTTGGATGGTAGATTTGAAGGGAAATTTATAGCGATTGATGTCAAGGACTTTGTTACAAGTATGTTGTTGATGTTGACCATGTCTCATTTGAGAGAGATGAGATTAAACAAGCAATGAACTCATCTAAGTCAGTATTTGTTAATACTGTGATGGGACTCATGCCACATTTCTAGCATGGTACAAGCAAAATGGATGAGGTCATTGATAAGAATCGTTTTGTTCGAAAATTCTTTAGAGGTGGTTATACCCTTCAGATTTTTAAAAGCATTCATCTAGCACTCTATGAAGTTGCATTGAACAATATCAAGTACTATTTATTTACAGACAACAGCACTGTTTTGAAAGTTATTGAAGAAGGGAGACAAAGGGAGTTGTTGCACCTATTTTATCACAAGTCCAAGGAAGCAGTTGTACAAACAATTTCAAAGTTCAGAATCACCAGCTAGCCTGTTGTCATTATACACCCAATTTCTGCAAATTGTAATGTAAATAATGCTAGTACGACCGTTTAATTATGTAACAACCTAGGTAAGCCTATGATTTTGGTGACAGATTTCATCCTAAGAGGTTTTTCATCTCACCGCTTTATGTGTGTTTCTAAACACAGATAATTGATAGAGTTTTTCCCTCCAACTTAAGCCCCAAAACTAAGATGGAATTTATTGACAAAGTCTTAGATGAGTTATAGTGTTTTTAGTCAAGTCTATTGTAAAAGTGATTTGGAAATAATTTAAGCTATTTGGCTAGCTTATTTTATTACAAATCACTAGGTCTACTAGATCATAATGTGTTGCAGAATTGGGTAAATATTATGAGGGTCTATAGTGAATGGGTATTCTGCCTATGAGAGTTGAATTTGTAATTATCTAATGTAAAAATATTTTAGTGTGTTGTCCCTTGCGAACAGACACCAAGGCTAAAGTATTTGAGGATGGAAAAATAATTAATCCCCTCAAGTGTCAATTAATTAAATTTTCTAGCAAAATAAAAATTAGATCCTAAACCATTAATTAATTTAGAGTCAAAAATTAATTTTAGAGAAATTAATTTCTCTTGGAAAATGAGCAAAAAATCGTGGGTCAAAAAGGAATTAATTTTTGGAGGTCCCCCATCAAGGCAAAAATGGATTTTTTAAGAAAAATTAAGCCCTTGAACCTTGGTGGTTAAGTCAAAGTCAAAATTTTAAAGAAATTAATAAAAAAAATTGGATTAATAAAAAATGGGTTTTATGAGAAATTTGAAAATTCTTCAAAAATAAAAATTTTCAACAGTAGAGATTAATAGATGATCAAATATTTATCAAAAGTCAAGCTTATTTTGACAGGGATCAACCCAACTGGCAATTATTTTCCACTTGGAGGATTTATCTATAAATTACAAGCCATTTTTCTTCTCAAATGATGATGAAAACTCTGACTTGGGTTTATGTAATTTTGTAAGGCTGTTGTTGTTCCGTTGATCTGCTGGAAACGTTTGAAATATCATAATAAAATAATTTGGGGTTCATTTCATACCGTTCTTTGTCCGATGATCTGTGGTATGTCCTGGGTATGTGCTTAAAGTTTTATAAGCTTGTTTATTCATTAGATGGTGATAAGAACATTTTATTGGTAGATTTTGGGTCTATCTTAGGTGATCTGATTCACCATATGTCTAACAAGTTTTCTTGAAGAAATATATAGTGTTTGCATGTTCCCCCACCCTTGGGCTCCAAGTTCACAGACTTCGGAGAAGAGTCAACCTTGTTTGGACTCCGTGAATTTTGTTTGATTTTTTTACTTCGCTAAGGTTGTGGAAACACCATAACTTTCGAAACACATTTGATCTATTGTCATTGCTCATCATTTAAAAAATTATTTCCACAAAAAATATTCATTTTTCACAAGCATTGTATATTTGTATATAACTTGTAAATAAATTTTTGTAGAATAAATTTTGTAAATAAATTTTTTCTAACCCTTGTTTTGCAGCAACTGGGGTTTGGAGTTTATTTTTCAAATTTTGTATATATTGGGATTTTGGGTATTTTTATTTTCATTTGTGCAGGTGAGATCCAAGTCATTCAAGATCTGTTGGGATTTTGAGCTAGATCTATGCCTCTAAGGGTAAGATCTAGCCTGTAAGAATTTTTGCAGGGCCAGCATCAAGGATTTTATTGCAGATCTGAAGTAAATTTAATTTTTTGGCAAGGGTTTCGAATTTTTTTAGGGCCTCTAGCCCCAACATCCTCTCTCTAGCCTAGCCACTACCCTTGTTTTCCCTTTCTTGGCTGGTCATAGGCATGAAAAGGCTTCTAAGGCCTTAACGTGAGCCTTTTTTCCCTTGTCGTGGGTATTTTTAGGCCTCTTAGGCCTGGCCACCGGCCTTAAGGCCTTTTTCCTTAGTTGTCTCCCCCTCTTCTCCTCTGCGGCACCCTTATTTCTCCTTGTCACAGCTCTGTTGTGGCCTCCTTCCCTCCTTCGCTCCCTTATTTCTCCTCCTCATCCCTCCGCTTAGCCTCCCTCTCTCTTGGCAACCTTCATCCCTCCTAGTCACAACCCCTTTAGGGCTTGAGGCAAGCCTTTAAGGCCTTAGAACCTAGTCACTAAAGTAAGTGGTAGAGAGAAGTCAAGGTGAAGCAAGCAATGGCTTCGTTAACGATCTCTCTCCTTGAAATCTAACATACCTAGTGCCTTTGACGCTGCAGAATCTGTTTATTTCTTGAGCATTTGCTTTGAGGGTTTTAAGACCCCTTTCTTCTTGTCTAATTCGATGGTGAAAGATGTTACCCTAGTTGACACCTTCTATCATCTTTCACTTCGTTCTGGCACAAAAAAACCATCTAGGAAAAATAATGAAATTCTTGTGAATTTGGATTTTGATTTTGGCACAGGACGCTCCTTGGAAAGACAATGAAGTCTCTTTGTTGATCGCATCTGGCCACAGGAACCCTCCACTTCAAGCAGTAAAGTCTCTCCTTGCTGATCTATGTTCTCACTACAGGAAGTTATCCAAATTGAAGGCAGCGAAATTCCTAAAGGCTCTGTGATAGTTCGATTTACATTTTGAAGGTTGGAACAGAATCTTGGTGGGTGTTTTCTCTTGGTTTGGAACAAATTTGCAGATAAAGAAACCCTCACTAAGTGTCCTGTAGCTGAAGGTTGTATCTTTCTTGGAAAATCGAGCCATTACAGATATTCGCATGGGAAATTTATAACAAAAAGGCAACTTGTTCAAGGATCGAATCCCTCTGAGGTATTTGAAGATTTGTCTTTGAGCCACAGGTTATCCAATTTATGAATGACACGAAGTCTGTGAGGAATTTGTGATATCCGTCTCACACATTAAAGAATAGAAAAAATCTTTGAAGTTAATTTCTTGGTTAGGTCAAGGGTTTATGTGGACAGTGTCTACCCTAGACGGAAATCAACCTGAAAGGGGTCCACGCATTTTTTGAAGAAGTACAGAGATGTGACGTATAAGAACACATCATTCCTTTGATTGAATTCGAATTCAGGACGAATAGAACAACACAAAGGAGGAGTCTGAAGTTCGCATTGAAGAGACACCTTGATCGAGTTCTACTGTAGGAATTTCGAGGTCTTGTATTGTTGCAATTCAAATTGTTTTGACAGTGATTTGATTGAGCGGGAGAACATTGGATCTGAGGCACACTAGGAAAAAAATAGCGGGTTGTAATTACTGTTGGTTTCAATTAAACGTTGAATAAGATTAAATTTAGAGTATTTGTGTTCAAATTCAGACTAGATTGATTGCAATTTTTTGTAACTGGTGGCTGATCAATATTAGGATACGTTTACACTGTGAATTGTATATGGTCATGCCCAGATTTATTGTATTGTTGCTTGCATAAAGGCATTGAATAGTTAGTTAATATATTGTTCAACAATTGGATTATTCAGTATTATTTATTTGTATTATTGCACTAGAGAAAGAAAATTGAAATGCTACTGAAAAACCTAGGCTAAATTGACCTAGCTCACTACATCTGGATTCAAAAAATAGAACATATAAAATCCTAGGTTTGTTGTAGTTGTAGGCACAAAAACAGCTAAGGCTTTGACACAACCTGGTGCCAAATTGCCATCAATAGATATAAAAACAAACCAGAGCTAGTTGCAAAGAATCATACATAAAATAAGGTCATTAACAGACTTTAGGCATGTTGATATTGTAGCTTGGAAGGCGGATTCTGCATTAATCAAGTGCCATGACATGCAGCAAGTCACCTTAATTATCTCCTACGTCAGGTTATTAATGAATTTCCTAAGTCAAGACTTTAGAAAGCAATTTAATTTCATGTTGGGTACCTTTTATAAAAATGAAAAATAAGTTAAAGACACATTAATTCATAGTCATTAATCTCAGTAAAGTGAGATCTGATCTCAACTATTGAGATTAGGGATTTCGCTTGAGATTAGGGTTTGATATTTTTAATAAGAGGTTCAAACCAAAGGAGATGCACATTTGATTTGGCATGAGTTGGGATTTAGTGGAGAGCGAGAAAAGGCTAGATCTAGCTAGCTAGAGTGGGATCAATAGAGAGGCCAAGTTTCTTTGATACACAGAAGTTTTTCTGTTGGGCCACACGTGTGGATCTTACACGAGCCGAGTGAGAGAAAGAGGACTTAGATCATTTGCTAATTATTTTCCAGAGTAAATACTTGTGTAATTGTTGTAAGAAAATAATTCCCTTGAAGTTGAATAAGAATCCCAATGTTTGCTAGTTTTCCCCACAATGGGGTTTCCAGGGTATATCTGTCTTATTTTCTATTGAATGTGATTGGTTTCGAGTATTTTTGCTTCTGTTATTTATTTGGTTAAAAACTCATAATATTTATTAATACAGATCAGATTAGAAAGCTATGTTTATTTCAAATCTGTGATTATTTGTTGAGACAGTAAATTTGTAACTGAGTTTAAAGAAATCAACATGGTATCATAGCTCTAAACTCTAAATATAAAGCCAAGGATATTTAACACAGGTTTCATGACACAAAAAAAAACAATTTTTCAATCTCTTCGAGGGTTTTATTCTACAATGGCTACCAGTGTTCGATACGAGGATAGCCTTGAGGGTTCTTCAAACTATTTGTAGTGGAATGTTCGAATCTCAGTTGTTCTCAAGGAGAACAAGTTGTGGAACTTCGTTCATACGATAGTGGTTCCACCAGCAAATGATCCAATTGATCTTGATCAGCATGTAGTCAAGGAGGCCAAGGTGCAGAGAAATACTTTTGATGGGGTCAAAGATCATCTCATACCCCATCTATTAGAGAAGGATACTACAAAGAAGATGTGGGATGAGCTCACGAAGCTATATTAGAGACACTATCAAAGTCGAAGGATGAAGCTCAAGGACAAGTTGCATGGCACAAGAATGTGCAAGGGCAAGAGCGTAACATCTTATTTGTTCAGCCCAACGCGAGTCAGGGGCGAATTGGTTGTTGTTGGAGAGACGATTGTTGAGGAGAAACTAGTGCATATAGCCTTGAATGGCTTTTCAAAGCACTAGGAGGTCTTTTTCAAGTGTGTTATGGGCCGAAATCACTAGTCCGATTAGGTGAGACTTTGGGATGATTTCGTCCAAAGGATATTTGAGAAAGTGGTCAACAAGGAGATCAAAGGAAGAGATTCGAAGAAAAGGAGAACCTACAAGCAAGGTTAAATACTTTGCATGCCATCAGTTGGGTCAATACGCCATTGAGTGCTCGAATAAGAAGAAAGGCAAGCAGAAGAAGCAGGTTGTTGCTACTGCAGAGGTGGACGAGTTTGCAGCACGGTTCGAGAATGAGTTTTTGCTCATTGCATGTCTCTCAAGTTTAGTTGCCACTAGTGTGTGGTACATTGATAGTGGGGCTTCTTGCCACATGATAGGAGTCAAAGAGTATTTCACAAGATTGAAGGGGAATTTGGATTTCTATATAGAACTTGGAGACAATGCCAAGTACCATCCAACTAGTATTGGCATGTTCAAATTTCAGAGGGAGTTCAGCAACCCCTTGTTGGTGGAGGACGTGTTGTATGTTCCAGGTATTGTTGGAAAATCAAGAGGCTTGTAGTTTAATTTAGATTTTCCTTTCCATAGTAATTGCTTGTGAATTTAGTTAGTTTCTTTATTAATTTTTACTTTGTTTCTTTCATCAAACAATTACCAAAATATCAACATGAAGATCACAAGAAAACAGTGAACACAAGATATAGGCTTCAAGCCAAGGCAACCCCTCCAAGGGGAAAACCCAGAAAAAATCTCCTCTTATAGAATCAAATCAAATGAGATATCCAAGACACATAACCGCAGAAAACTTCATCCTCTGGATGCCAAGTCAAACCTTCCTTTTTCCATAGAAAATCCATCATCAAGAGACCAGCAAGAAGAGATGTATCAAGGCAGAACTTCCGTAAACTTTATACTCAAGAAGAAACTCCTCCTCTCATACTCCAACCCTCCTCATCATCTCTATCCCCTTTGAGATATTTCAGACCACAAATCATCAAGTGTGTATGTCCAAATGAGCTCCATCTTCCCTCTATTTATATAGTTCAGAGGGGTGCGAATAGACATGTCCATTGGGGCAAGGTCGACTTGACATGTAGGCCGACTTGGCACCTAGAGGGGTTTCTGACCCAAAATTACATATTTAAAAATTCTTTTTCCTTTTTCTTTATAATGGGTCCAAATAGGACCTTGACTCTTTTGACTCAAAAACCTAAAGGAATGAAAAATATGCTTGTCTAGAAAAATAATAATTATTTTTCCTTTTCTTTTCTTTCGCTTACAAAATACAAAATAGTACAAATTATGAAGACCAAAACTAGTTACATTCTCCAACACTCCCTCTTAATTAGGGGAGTATTCCTAATTGAACACCCAATACAAGGATACTCTCAAACTAAAATATTCTCATAAGAAGAGTTGGATTGATAAGCCATCTTTAAGCATCAACATCATAACTAGCATTGTCAACATAGTAAGGGCTTTAACTGACAAGCTCTATTTATATCAAAGCACAATGTTGGGAGGCTTTACGTGAGACACCACAATACCTCTTAAGGCGCATACCCCATCTGAATGTTCACTATGTATGTCCTTTATGACTATTCTTATCTTGGATTCCCAATCCTCAAAGAATATCAATCCTCTTCGACCACTATTGTCTTAAACACATGTCGAATCCTCAAAGAGTGTCGATCTACTTCTTATCTTGGATTCTCTATCCTCAAGGAAATCTTAGGTACTTATCCAATCCTCCGGACCCCATTCTCCCTCCATGGCCTTCACTAGACATACGGCTATTGGTCTTGGCCTAGTGCATGACACATGAAGAAGAGAATATAATGTCCATCATCACTCCCTCTTAACCAAGGAGATAATCCTCATTCCCTCTTGATCAGGAAATTAATCCTTGCTCCTTTTCAAACATTTAAGGAAACTTCTTACTCCCCCTCAAGCATAGAGGAGATTTCTTACTTCCTTTCAGTTGGGAAGTTATAACCACAAGCTCTTCAACTTGTCTTCATCAATACATCAACTACTATTTCTTCATGGAAATCGTCAAAGTAGTAGTTGCATGGCTCCTCCTCCCCTTTGCATCTCATCATATTGAGCTTTTAGTAATGAAGCCAAATTTTCTTCAGTCTTTGACAAGGTTCAGGCCATCAACCTTTCATATGACTTTCCTCTAGTCAACATCAACAAAGGCATTATATTGAGCCAATCAAAATAGAGCTAGATATAGCTCTTCTAATCATGAAAGTGATCTCCATTGTCATAGAAACATAAACATCGGGTTATCTTCTTGTATTGCTATCTTTCAATCCCAAGATGATGTAGACATCTTGATCACATAATCCTCAAAGCCATCCACTCAATCCATGTATTCATTGAGTTGAGTTCAAAACAAAAAGTGGGATGCATTTGTCCCAACTATCATTGTGCATTTTTGTAACATTCTTCCAGGTAGCAAAACCATCAACCAAATAACCAATACCAAAGCATTAATATTATAATTACCTCAACATGATGGCCTTCTGCTTACTTGTTTCTTTTGAAATCAACATCCTTTCATATTGTACCAGAATCTTTCTCCACGATATCAATCATTAATCAACATGTTGATGGAATGGGCCTAATCAGTCAGGTTCATTATCATGTCCATCAGATTCCTTACTTGAAGTTGTCATTGCTTACTTTCTTCAAGAGATCATATCAGATGTTGATTAGTATCATCATCTCCTTCCAGCCTTTTCACATCTTTTAGCAGTATTTCCTACCAAGGAACCAAGTTATTGTTAAAGAATGTAACTAGTGTCGATCTTCATAATTATATTTGAGTCATGATGTAATGTATTTGTAGAAAGAAATTAAAAGAAATATTATTATAAAAGAAAAATTATTTATTAAGCATATTTTTCATGCTCTTATTATTTTTATTTTAGGTCAAAGCCTCCATTGTAGGCTTCTAGATTTGTGTCAAAGGTCAAAATCATATTTATTATGTAAAGAACCCTTCTTGGGCTTGCTATGTTAAAGAAAAATATGTTTTTATTATGTCTTGTCCCTCCTCCATCAAGTCAGTCTAGCCTCCATCGAGTCGGCCCCCAAATGCATCGAGTTGGCTCCCAAATACATCAAGTCGGCCTGCACTTCAAGAAAGCTACATTGAATATATATAAGGCAATGCAACTCGACCATCTTGTGAAGCAATTAGATCTAAAATTTAGAAGAATTCAATTTAAAGAATAAAGAGCCTAACAAAGGAAAGAGAGCCCATTGTCGAGAAAAAGAGAGCAAGTTTCTATCTATTGTCACACATGTAAAGTTGAGGAAAATTGCAGGACAAAAGTATTACAGGCCGAAAATCTCTAAAGTAGAAAGGAAGAGATCTCAATTATGAAGGTTTGACTTTGATTTTAGTTGATGTTGACCGAGGCCTGAAGAGGTTGACTTAATGGATTGGAGGAGGTCGTTGTCTTGGTCTAAAGGTCTTGGTTGTCTCACTTTGATTTGAATCTACGAGTGGAAGAGTTTTACTGGGTTTTCCCCTTCAAAGGGTTTTTTCCCTAACTGTCTACCTACATCTGGTGCCCATTTGCCTTTAATGATCTTCAAGTCTTTGGTAGTTGTTTGATGATCAAGAACATAATGATAATAAGAAGAAGAAGAATCTAATAAAATCTTACAAGCAACTATCAAAGTTAAGAGAAATCAAATTGATTAAGCCCTAACTAAGCTGCCCTAGATTTCTCAACAGTTATATCCCAAGAAAATAATAAATATCAGAGTTGCCAAATTATCATGTCCTCTAGTCAAAGTGTCATGTCAAATTATGCTACATGCTCCCTCTGAAGTCAACATTCCTTTGCATGCTTTATCTTCATATTGTAATAGGGTTATCTTTCATCAATGTGTTCGGGAATGAGCTCATTAGCTGGAGGCTTCAACATCATGTTCATTAGGGTCCTTACAGTTCCCTCTTTCCATCATGCTCATCATTAAGAAGTCATCAACAAGCACAAGTATTGTTTGTTTTTTTCTTCCATGCTTCTCATTTTGCTTCCTTTATTATGTACCTACAATTTTCACTGACAAGTACAACCAAGCAAAATATACAAAGACAAGAGCATGATGTCAATTATGTCAATCTAGGGTTTCCATGGTTTCTCAGAAGTTGTATTTCTAAGGTTCTAGTTACAAACCCTATATTTCTTGATCTAACCCTTATTAGGGTTTTAGCTAAACATCTGCCCTAAGGTTTATTCAACTCAACCCTTGTTAGGGTTTTACCACATACCCTCAACTATCCTTTCCAAATTAAATCTGCAAACCCTAGATGTCAAGAGCTAGGGTTTCCTTAGAGGGAACAACCAATTAGGTTAAGGGTTTTCAGTGTTCACTATTATAGGGATTTTCACTATTAGTTTATGAACCCTATATACCAAAAACCTTCAAAAACGTAAGATCTATGAACCCTAGATTTTTACCATGTAAAGTATGTCGCAAAACCCTAATGCAATTCATCTCAACATCTAATATGCATCATGTCATTACCCTTTCTAGTAATTATGCAGAATATGCATATAACAATTATACATACCTCATAAACAAAGACTACGTACCTCTGTCTCTATTGATTACGAGAAACTGCTTCAAAAAGACTTTTGAACTAGCAGCCAGATTATGTATTGACTTCATCAAGACTACTTCTTGCTGAGATGATTTTCATCAAACTCAAAATCTTGGTCTTCCTTTTTAGATTGTTGGAGTGAATTCTTCATTTACAGTTCCTCGTACTTGTGCTTCTCACAAGATACAACCAGAACAAGGTCATCATACTAGGAGATGATCCAAACTAATGTTCATTAACCTTCATTGTTAGTGATATGAAGGCCATCCAGTTACAGTCATGCCCCTGTCACCATCAATGTGGATTGCGATTCTTATTTTCAATCAAATGTAATCTTTTCTTTTCTTTTTTCTTTTTTCGTGGGAAAATCGTAACTTTCTATTAATTATAAAAAGTTACATAAGTAGATGCACATAGTGCATTCCTTTACTATCCTAAGTTGCACCACTCAAAAAGTTGGTGCCCATAGAATTAGAGCCAAAAAAACTAAAAAATAAAAAATAAAATTGGGGCTAAGCAAAAAGTCTTAGTCACCCTTTTCTCCCTTTCTTCTTTTCTACTTTTCACCATCCTCCTTGATCAAGAGTGGTTGTTACAATAATTAGTTGGTTCTCTTTTGTCTGCCTCGAATGTTCCTTGTCTGAGTCTGAACTCCCAAATGTATAAGGACATTTGAATCCTGCTATCTCCTTCTCCTTCGACATTTCTTGGCCTGAGTGTCCTTCTGCTCTTGGATTTTGCCAAGTTGATCCCCCTGTTCCGTACTAGCTCAATTCTTCGTTCGTTGAAGATGTTTATGGATTTGGGATTTCCTTAGTGATGGGGGGTCCCAAGTCCTCTTCCTCTTCTTCATCGGGTTGTGGTGTTGGGAAATGCCATCCCTTTGGCTTTTTGACAGGTTTCTTTTTCCTCCTAGGATCTTTCTTTGCCAAAGGACATGTGGTTTGTAGATGTCTAGTTTGAAGACAAAGATGACATCTAAATGTTGTGTTCTCATAATCTAAGAACTGGGTCCAGCACTGGTTGTTGTGTGTCAAAAGGATACGATCAGGTAGTCCTTTACTAAGGTCTACCTCAACACATATCCTGGCAAAAGTATAAATTGCTTCTTCAGTTCTTTGTGTATCCATCTTGATGTATCTCCCCAACATGTTTCTGATTCCTTCCAGTACTTTTGGATGCCAGAAGTGAAGGGGTAAGTTATGCAGTCTTACCCAGACCGGTATTTTGGAGACCGTCATTGTATTAGCATCAAAATCTGGGAACCATGGGGTGATAAATAATCCCGTGTTTCCCCAGAACCAAGGACCCTCATGTAAAACCTGATCTCTGATCTCTGATGATTCAAATTTTACTATGAAGAAACCCTTTGAGCATAAGTGAATCTCACAATTTACCGTCCAAGTCGTAAAGATCCACTAAAAAAGATCCACAGGTTTTGGCCAGAAACTGTTGAACTTGCAAATGATTGCTTGGGATTGATAGGTTGTACAAATATTATTGATCTCTGCTAGATCTACTGTCATTTCTGGAATATCATTCATCTACTCTACAATATAGGGCCCAGGAATATTGAGGGTTTGTTCAGGTTTACCTAATGCTACAGCCTTTCCTTTGAGGGCGTCTTTGAATGACATAGGGTTTAGTGTTGTGAAGGAATTAACACCACAAAAGGGCTTTGTGGGCTAAGAACCCAAGCTTGTGGGTGTGAAACCATGCATGATTTTGATGACTTGGCACTTAGAGAAGATGGATCACCCTTAATGGAGCAAGGGGTTGCCAAGTACACCAAGAGAGCACTTGACAATACGAAGAAAAGAATTTATTTGTGTCAAGTGTGGGCTTGTGACAAAGACTACAAGTCGACTAGGCTTGTAGAGGTGCCCTTCAAGGGCTATTAGTTACACCATTGGAGATGTATAAATAGGGAGGAGGAGCATCCTCATTTCACACATCCAAGTGCAACAAATCATTGGAAATACATTTGAATTAGGTCGTTGATCAAAGGAGCTCAGCGAAGGAGGAAAGGAGACCAGCGTTGGATGATTTTTGTGACTGCTAGGAGCCGAGTTTGATTAGGAGCAGGCCGAAGTGGAAAGGGAGAAAGTCTGGGCATAGTTTTGGGTTGTATTCTTCAAGGAACAAGGGTCGAGATTTTTGAGTTGATTACAAGGAGGGTCGAGCCCTATAGTGGCTTGTTTGGGAGGTTGAAATTCTATTATTGCAGGCCCAAAGGAGCAAACACTTGGTTGGGAAAAGGCCGAGTAGCAAGAAAGAAAAGGAGGGTTGGTTAGGAAGATACAGTGAAGTATTTGGAGAGGGTTTGAAGCCTAGACGAAGGGTTGTTGGAGTGCCCTAACCAAGGTCGAAAACATCTCAGAACTGTGCACGTGGCAAATTCTAGAGGTATGTATTCTCCATAGTTGGTGTTGTTGCTAAGACATCTTGTGCACTATTTGGAGGGCAGCTTGTAAGTGTCCTTGTGTGCACTAAGTGCAGATCTGTAAAGGACTATTAGGTCTGCTAGGAGAGGCAGAAAGTTTGGCTCAAGGGTTTGTTCTGTGAAGGGTTAAAGGTCAGCCAAGGGAGCAATTGAACAAGCCCTAAGTTTATTGTTGAGAAGGACTTCTACAGTGATAGAGGGTAGCCTCCATGCCATAAGTTTGTCTTCATATAGTAGCAGAGGAAGGCAGAAGTGGGAAGAAGTCCCAAAGTGTTGTGTTCTTGAAGGACGAAGGAGCAACAAGTGGGCAATTGATGAAGACCCTATGTGTTGACTCATTGATGGACTAATGATCAGCTATAGGGCAGATTGGAGCCATGTTCAGTGACCTAAAGGAGCAAGATTCATTGATAGAGGTAGATTGGTGTTGTTGCAATTGGGAGCCAAAGGACCAGCGGATGTGTTTAGGGTACGTGGACCAAGTGGAGCTGTGAAGTGCACTACATCAGCTAGTAGGTCGGTTGGTAACTTGTTCAGGGTAGATTGGTGGTCATAGTTGTTGACACCAAACCCTAGTTTGTATTCTTGTATAAGTAGTTGTATGAGGGCCATGATCTGTGGTACAAGAGCCCTAGATAGTTGTATTAAAGTTTGTTAATATAACGAAGTTGGGTTGAAAATTGTAACAAGTTGTCCATTGTGCACGTGTTGATTTACTGTTGTGTTTATTCTGTTGTGCAAATTAGTTTGTCGTGGCATTTGAGTTGGTCATGTCAGAGATTGTAAGACCCTAACCTAGATTCTCTAGTATCGTGGAAATCCAACAAATGAGCCCAAATAGGTGTGTCCCTTAGTTAGGTTTGTTGTCGCACAGATTGTCATGACAACGCTCAGACCGGGGGCTGTCACCATGATCCCCGATCTCTCCATTTAAGCCTGTCTCCCGCGGCTAAGGGGGGTAGACCCTATGAGATGATGAAGACCAACTGTGGACCAGTTGGGTTGGGAGACACGAAGAAACAAGCACTAAATTGATTTTGTTAAGCTAAAAGACCAGTGCCTTATAGAATAAATGATTAAACGATTATTTATCAAATGCTGCAGAGATATGAACTCATTAACAATCGTTTTACCATCAAACAACAGAGATTAACTTTAACCACATGCGAGATAATCAATAAATGCTTAATGACTTAATGATACTCCAGCAATTAAAATTTCGAAAGATAAAGTGCTTCAACCACGTAAAAAGCTAACCAGAGATCACATTCATGTAGTTAATCTTCAAATGAACATTAAAGCATGTTTAAACATTAATTCCCACATCAAAATTTTAGCCTCAGCAGAAAAGATGAAACCTAAGAAATCCCTGAGCCAAGACTGAATCTGGCAAAATATTTCCAAAAATATTTTTATGTTTTTCAAGTAAAATAAATCTAAAGACTAAAAGAAACTTTAAATCAAAAATCTAAATACTAAAATCTAAACTAAAGGAAAGGAAACTCTTTATGCCTTTTAAAGTTTTATAAATTTTTTTTTTTAATTTTTATTGTTATATTTTTAAAACAAAATTTAAAGTTCAAATCTAGACTAAAACTAAAGTAAACAAAATTTGAAATAATTAAAATCTAATCTAAATTCTAAGCTAAATAAAATCAAAAGTAAAAAACTAAGGACTAAAAATTTTTTTTTTTAATTTTTTTTTTTTTTTTAATTTAATTTTTTTAAGTTTTTTTTTTACTAAATTTAAAACTAAATTAAAATCTAAATGAAAAGAGAACCTAACAAATCCTAAACAAAATGTTAATCTAAACTAGAGTCTAAAAAAAAAAAAAAAACTCTTTATGTTTTATGAAAAAAAATTATTTTTATACTTTTTTAAAATTTTAAATTCAAAATAAAATGAAACTAAAAAAAATAAAAATAAAATAAAATCTAAAACTAACCTAATCTATAAACTAAAAGAACTTTTTTTTATGCCTTTCTTTTTTGATTTTATAATTTTTTTTTTATGATTTTTTAATAAAATAAAATTTAACTAAACTATAACAAAAATAAAAATTAAATCTAAATCCTAAAATAAAACTTAACTCTTTTAATCTTTTTTTGTCTTTATGAATTTTTTATTTTTTTTTTAAATCAAAATTTGAACAAAACTAAAAAGTCTAAAACTAAAATTTAAAATCTAAATAAAAAAAAAAACTAAAATCTAAAACTAAACCTAAGATTTAAAAAGTCTAAAACTAAAAATCGAAATTCTTACATCCCCTTTTTTTTTATTTTATATATATATATTAAAACACATTTAAAAAACAAAAAAACAAAACCTAACTTAATGCACATATTTACAAAATAAACATAAAACTAAAAGCTTACCTCAAAACCTACGTACGCATACACAAAAAAAAAAAACTCTATTGGTTTCGCTATGTATTCGTTTTGTTGTGTGCAGGTAACGGCAGCTGCGTGAGGAGACTGAAGAACTAGACGGTGGAAGGAGAGCAACACGTGAAGAGAAAGATGGAGCCGCAGACCAGCAGGCAAGAATTGGAGGTTTAAGCGTGGAGGAGAGCCGACGTGGGCAGCGAAGGAATCGTCGAGGGTTTTGAATGTTGCTTGCAGGTGCTGGAACAGCAAGTTTTTTGCAGGTGGATTGGCTGCGTATGGAAGGTTTTTGAGTTGCAGGATTGCTGCTTGGGGATTGAAAAATTGATGGCAACGTAGAGTTTTTTTTTTTTTTGCAAGGGATCTAGCAGCGTTTGGAAAGAGCCACGGAGCTTGATGAAGGTTACACGCAGGGCAGCATGGAAAAACTTTGATGGCGGATTTGCTGAGAGCTGAAGGGTGAATGGTGTACACAAATGATGAAGGGAGCTGGAGAATGGATGTAGGGATAGCTATGGCATATGCAGATGCAAAGGGAGAGAGCAGCGTGAGGACAGTGATGCGTTGTGGGTAAAAATGATATGGCTGCGTGAAATGGAAGGGATTGGCCAGCGATCTGATGGACGCAAATCTGGATATCTGAACAGTGCATACCCTAAAAAAAATTCGAATTTTTCCTGTAATAAAAATGAAACCTGTAGACAACAAATCTGAAGAAACTGATCAGAAAACAAATGGCCGGAAAGCCTATTTAAAATTTATCAGGACTCTTGAAATTTTGAATCAGCTACTTCAGATTGTGAAAACCCCACAAATTCTTTTAAAATCTGTACCTACAACCTATAAAAACAAAAAAACCCAGAAGTAAAATGTGCCAAAAATAAACTGAAAAACCTAAAACCAGCTAAACAATTTACAGTATTTACAAACTGAAAGCTCTTAAGAAGCCAGATTTATCAATAATCACAGTAATATTATCAGAATTTAATTTTAATGTAAAACGCTTCAGAAAACCCTGCATGCATTTATAAAAAATATTTCGAATGATAAGCCCGGGATCAAGAACTGGCTGGGCTCTTTCAGAAAACACAACCCGGGAGTTGGCTGGTTCAGCCGAGAACTTCCCCTAACGCCCGGTAATCTGAAAAATAAAATAAAAAAAAAAATAGAGATTTCATGCACAGCTTAAAATCAACCATTAACATAGAAGGAGAAAACAATAGTGAAACCCCGATCAAATGGAGATACCTGCCACTATATTTCAGAATCTAAACTATTATTCAAACCCCAAAGATCAGACAAGATACTTGTGCCTAGATCAATCTTCATTAAGCTATCATCAATGGCTGAAAATAAAATTATGCAGAAAAAAAAAACAGAACAATCTTACAGCATTTTCAGAAGAGTAACACCAGCAAGATTTTTAACCCCAAAGTCTTCTTTATTGCACAAAAAATGACTACAAGAGAGCTTTCTTTAGCACCAGACTCTCAGATCTAATCTCAAATGACCCCTAGCACCCTATTTAAAGCAAAAAATCCCAACAGCTAGTTCGAGTGATCCATGTCAAAATGATCTCGACCGTCGATGAGGATCAAGACATCTCTCAATCTCATCCGTCGAATTTTTTAATGCATTAAAAATTGAAATTCTGCATTTATTTACTCAAAAATATTATTATTTTATTTTTTTTAGGTTTTTAATTTATTTTATTATTTTATTATTTTTATTTAAATTTTTATTTATTTATTTTTTTAATTTATTTTATAAATTTTATTATTTATTATTTTTAATTTTTTTAAATGGATCCTCGAACTTAGCCCTTTGGAAAAAATCACCTAGGACCTAGAACAGGGAATTAAAACATTTTCTAACCCTCAAGACACTTTACATCATGACTTTTACAACTTTACATCTCAAGGGGGAGAACCCATTTGACATAGACCCCCATAAACCACCCAATTCTGCGACACAACTATAATCTAGTAGATTAACACACTAAGATTCTCCTAAGATTCTAATGACAAAATCCATTCCGGCTTTGGGGTTAGGCTGAAGATAAACTCTGCCGATCATGGATCGGTGAGACAAAAAACCTTCCGGAACGTAGATTATCACTTAGAAAATTAGGTCCACCTAGGCAATTTACATTCATGACTCATATCTGCTAAGATTATTTACAATTTATACATGCAGACTGGGTTTACAACATAAATTGATCAAGATGTCGATGACTGTCGAATGGCACGGACATGTCGATCAAGCGCTACCCTTTTTGCAAAGAAAAGGGGGTGTACTGCTATGGGTAGTTGACCGGTAGTGGTCAACAAGGTTGACTTGACCAATTTTGGAGGCAAAATTTTGAATTTCAAAATTTGACTTTTCCTTTTTTTATTTGGAGCTGACTTCAAATTTATATCTTTCATTTTTCTTTTCTTTTGTGGTTAATACAATTAAGGAATACTGACGGTAACAACCAAAATTCAACAATTGAGACAGTAAATTTGTAACTGGGTTTAAAGAAATTAACAATGCAAGATCCCTAGGTCCTCCCAATTGTGTGCTCTAACTGCAATATAGTGGGGCCACTAACAAGCTTAGTGCATAATCCACAGGGCCTCCCAATCATCTCCTTTAACTGCAAGAAGCATTCCTAGGTGCTAGCGAAATGAGTCCTAATACTTGTTCCCTAAAATTCTGTTGGGATTGATATTCAACCAACAAAACAAATTCAGAAACATAATACCAACAAAAAGAACCACGAAGCAACATAATCCCTACCTAATTTCTAATAAACATCATTACTAAAGAAGGCGAAGGGATTTCCTGTGAACTACTGCCTAGATAAGATAACATGATTTTATCAATGTCCAACAAATGACCACCAAAGTAAGTCAGTGAAACTAAAAAAGTACACCCAGAGTTGGTAGAAAGCAGGAGTGCAAAAGCAACTCCTAGAACAATTATTGAAAGCAGGAAAAGATAAAGAACTCAGTGTCTAGAGAAAAGTTGAATGTCTAACTAATAGAAGATGTCAAACAGATTGCAAGTGCAAGAAAGATGCTAGGAACCGATGAGTCTCATTGCTGAACAGAGGACAGAATGTCAAGGCCTGCTGGAGCTAGCTGCCAAGGATGAGTGAGTGGACCCCAATATATATCCTCATCAGTCATCAGTAACTCTGAAAGGGCCAATGCACTGGTGGATGATATCCCCCAATGAGTGATGGACTGGCAGATGAACCAGAGTAAGCCCAAGACCCCAATGTGATTACGTTGGCCCAATTTACCAGTTCAAAAATAGACCTGCCTTTGTACATGGCATTAGAGCTATGTTAAGTATATGCTTAATGACTTCATATAATTTGAAATTCTATTCAGTAGTTGGAAATCATTACCCACCCATCACAAAAGCAAACCAGATTAAGCCCAAGACCCCAATGTGATTTAGTTGGCCCAATTTACCAGTTCACAAATAGACCTGCCTTTAGAAGTCGTATTAGAGATATGTTAGGTATATGCTTAATGACTTCATATAATTTGAAATTCTATTCAGTGGTTGGAAATCACTACCCACCAATCACAAGAGCAAACCAGGTTGTTGAAAGAAAAATCATCAGACTAAGTCTCACCAAGGGCAAAAATTATGACTCAGCTCAAACTCAGCCTTTAACTCATCTAAAATATGTATTTTATAATTATAACCATAGGAGACTTGGGTCAAACATGATCATTCTACAACAGTTTTATACTCCTATGTATTTCTAATACAACAGAGTGTACAGCAGATATGTGTACAGTTCTGATAATCCCTTCTCATACTTGCATACTTTTCCATTGTTTGTTTTACTTGTATGTGAGTATCCTTGCAATGTTGCAACTGGAAGCCTGTCATTACCATCCAGTTGGCAAGTCTAACAAAACCATTGAGGACCGTCTAAAAATGTACTGAAATTCCAAAAAGAATGTCAAAGGCTTTTGGCAATGCAAGAAATTTCCACAAATTCTGAACCTGGCACTTGTAAAATTTGATAATATGTTGATATGTCTTAAGATAGAAAGCTAGAAAATGTTTTAGGATAGAATCAATATCATCTCAAGATAATGCGGCAATGGCCATTAAAGAGGCAAAAGCTGATGTAGTTTTTAATTTTAGCCCATTGTTAAGTTTCAAATTTAGGAAATCACACGATGCTTTTATACAGCTCATGGTCAATGGTTTGATCAGCTCGAAAAAGCAATAGTGTCCAGGTAAATTCGAGTATGTTGCTTCTCAAGGTAAACAATTTTGGCAGACATTTCAAAAATCCCAAATGTCCAAACTATTGTAGTGCTTACTCCCATCCGAATCAAAAGATTGTATTCATTACGATCCAATTGTTGAGGAATTAAAATGATCTTACAACATTGAAAACCTTCTCAAGTTTATAAAAAACGAAGTGCAATAATAAGCAAATCCTCAATTACAAACATAAATCCCTAACAAAAAGCCACGAGAACTTGAAGGCTTACCATTTCCATACCCAACTGTCGGTACTTTTCAAAGGCCTCTGGTGTCACATACTCCGAGACAGCCATATGTCTCTTTGTGGGGCGCATGTATTGACCAAACGTTATTACGTCAACACCTGCTTCTCTGACCTTCTTCATTGTCTCAATCACTTGAGCTGGGGTTTCCCCACAGCCTAACATCACTGATGTTTTTGTTAAAACACCAGGCGGAGAATAAATTTTTGCCATTTTCAACACTTCAAGTGACTGATTGAAGTTGGCCCGGTGGTCTCGAACTACACGTTGAAGCTCTTCGACAGTCTCAATGTTGTGGGCAAAAACGTCCAACCCTGAAGTTGCAACTTTCTGCACACAATCCGAATTCCCTTGGAAGTCTGGCACTGCACATTACATCCAGTAGAATTTACTAATGATAATGTGGATAGATTTTAATTGGCACGACAGGATTTTCTTGAAAACCATATAAGGAAGCACGTGCTGTTTTTCTAAAGATTCTGTAACTATAGATGACAGTTTGAGATGGCTTGGGAAGGGGGTAATTAGCATGAAAAACGTGTTAAGATAAATAAAATACACATGTGCATGCAATTAAGCAAGAACCTACCAAGAGCCTCTACAAGCATTCTAGGCTTCAACTGCTTCAATTTCTGTACAGTCTCAGCAAAATGACCACTTCCTTGGTCAGGCAAGTCATCTCTATCGACACTTGTCAAGACCACATAATCAAGCCCCCATGAGACAATTGCCTCTGCCACATTAGTAGGCTCATTAGGATCAGGTGGAGGCGGGGTCCGTGATGTTTTCACTGCACAAAATCTGTTTTAAGAAACAAAAATAAATTCAACATCTTAAACAGAAATAAACAAATAAAAATGATCGTAAAATAGTGACATTTCCATATTAAATTAGATATCTTGAAGTTCCAGCATCAATCTGCCAGGTGAATAATCCGAAAAGCTGCATTTTTTCAGCAATTAACTCTACGGTAATGGCTACTATTAAAACCAATGTGAAACCTCGGAATAGCATTTGTTTCTAAAAAAAATTGAAAAATTGATGAATAAAATTTACAAATCCCACGAATTTACAGTGTGGGGATCAAATTAGCCTCAAACTTATTAGTATGAGAATTGCTGGTTTGGTTCCCTTTAAAAATAGCTAACAATTATATCTCCGATGCGTTTAATTTTCAACCATTTAATGAGATCCATCACTGAAATCGTACAAAACCCTAAAATTTTAGCCCTCAACGTACCTGCAACCTCGGGTGCAGGTGTCTCCAAGAATCATAATAGTGGCAGTGGCAGTCCCCGTTTCCCCACCCGACCAGCACTCTCCTAAATTAGGACACTTGGCCTCCTCGCAGACCGTGTGTAAATTCAATTCCCTTAATTTTGCTTTGATGGCCGTATACTTGTCCCCTCCTGGAACCGCGGCTTTCATCCACTTGGGCTTCGGTAGGGGGTTTTTCTTGGTGCCAACATCCACAGAGTAGGGTTCCTCTCCGAGGTTGCCTGCAAGGAAATCCGATAGAGTTGGACCGCCATTGGCCAGCCGCTCTCGCAGGGCAGCCAGCGCAGGAGTGGTCGATTCAGGTGTTTGTTCGACGGAAGTTGAGAGGGGTCGAACTTGAAACCGGTTGAAATGGTGGTGAAGGGGTTTGGATCCCCGGCCGATCCTATGGATGAATGCCGGATTGAAGAACATTGTTTCGGAAGATCTCTGTGCAGAATGCAAGCACCACGGGAATCGTAGTGTTGACGTGAGCAGAAGCCTTACATTCCTTTGAATTCCAATGTCTTATCGTGCACTGTGAATTGAATCAGATTATAAGCGCAAAAAAAACTTATTTGTTGATAATATGGTCAATTAAACCAATCGTCATTATTTAAGTTTATGAAATTTGAAATTGGTTAACAATGAGTTGAAATAAATAGAATATTTTTTAAATTACTATTTACTAGTATAGTCATTTATATCAATCACAACTAAGTTTAAGTGTGCAGAGGTTTTTTTTTTTTTTCCAAAGTGGCAAAATCTATCAACTCAGGTGTCAAACCAACAATGAGGACAGCCATTTCTGGCTGCTATCCGCGAATGTCGGCTTGACTCATCACTGTTAAATAGGAAAACCACGCCACCTATAATAACCCGCTGGTGGTCCGTAAGGGAGCAAGCTTCCACTCTTGCCAGATGCCTCTGGGTCTTGGGTTGTTAACCTGTTTCCTTACCTCCGAGGAAGACGAGCTCTTAGCCAAGCAGAAGCAGTGGTTTACGGCATACTCCAGGCCGAACTAAGTTTGTAGAGTTATATCAATATTATATGGGTATGAGAATAATATTTTTATTTATTTTTAAAAGAAAATTGTAATTTTCATTATGAAAAGATGAAAATTATATCTTGTATGGTTCATAAGTCAACCGAATGAGTACCATCATTCTTACGTATAACAAAAAATATATGCATCATGTTAATAGAGTCTTTAGAGTACAATCGAGCGTATGGATATTGTCATGATATCAAAAATGAAAATTAACTGTGTCAAAGTGGTCCATAAATGTCAAAAAGTTCCCGTAAAATATGTTTAATCTTGTATGACTGCATTTGCCTGTTGGATGTCCATGAATGATCAATGATAATATTGGTATTGAGTATTGTTGTTGATCTATGTCACATGCCAAGTACCAAATGTCTATTGCGTGCTTTCTTTAGAAAGTTGGTCTGCAGTATGGTTCTGCTCCTTGTAAATATGATGATAAGGGAAGTCAAAACGTGATTTGTGGAGCATTACTTCATCCAATATACTTATGAGAGTGTGTGTGTGGTAGGTGGATTTTGATGAGACCTAATCGATGACTAGTTTTTGAGTCACCAAAATTTTGAAGCTTTGTACATTGTTTCTCAAGTGCAAAGAGAAGAAGAAGCTTAAGATTGTGTAATTCTGCATAATTGTTGTTTTTGAGTCACCAAAATTTTGAAGCTTTGTACATTGTTTCTCAAGTGCAAAGAGAAGAAGAAGCTTAAGATTGTGTAATTCTGCATAATTGTTGGTGCCCTGACCCAAACCAGATTTTATCTTTAAATAATGTTGTTCAGAAAGATAGAGAATAGCCCCTCCGCCACATGATCCCTACTGTGAGGATCCGTCGAAATATGCCCAAGGGGATGATCGATCGATGTTTTCATTTTTTAAAATATTATAAAATAGTATAGTTATATAAATTAAATGGTTGATAAATATGATAAATACTTATTTTAAACCATAAAAATTAGTTAAATTATAACTTTGTTTTAAATATTACTAATTATAAAAAGAATTAATCATGAAAAACATGAAACAAAAAATTCTTAATCATGAAAATTCATTGTCACTTTAATATGGAAACTTTTAATTTTTAAATAGAATTTATTACAATATCATGCCTTATTAACACTATATGCCCAAAACATCATTGCTCATATTCATATAACCTTTTTTTAATTAATCAATTTAATTAAAAGTATAAAAATGGCCCCTCGATAGGGGTGAGAGGTGGTTGGCAGACCCATTAAGAGGGTCATTATGACAAGGATGTCTGAAGGCAGTGCCACCGCCTCCCACACGCTCGAAGCACAGGGCACGGTGGTTGTCTGCATGATTAAGATAAGATGGAGGAAGGAAGGTGGCATTCACATGCACCAGAGTTGGTTGACAACAAAGAGGGTTAGTAGAGAGGAGGGAGATCGCGAAGAGGAGACAACAACGAAGGTGGCGCAACGTTTTCGGGAAGGCGAAGAGATACAACGATCCCAAGCGTTGGTTAACGAGTATGTTCTCTGCCTGCACTACATTATGCTCCCCTACGTCTGGTTTGTTGAATTGGGATTGCATGGGGGCAAGGGGCTGGGAGAGAGAGCAATTGGGGTGGTGGGAATAACTAGGAGGTGAAGGGTGGCAGGATTCATCGCAGCTATAGAAGCTATGCAGGGATATTACTCCACTTAGGCATTGCATTCTCATGCATGGGGTTTGTTGGGGTTTCACTCCACTTTGGCATTCTCCTCTCGCGCATGGGGATCATAGGGATGGGGAGGGAAGGTTGTTGGTTGAGTGAACCTTGTCTACTCGTCTGCTTGGCAAACCTAAGGGGAAAGGGTAAGGTAGCGGCAATTGCTTTAGAGTTAATTCTAGTTTGGGTCCTAGAACGAGTCGCGAAGGCTAGGGCTTTGAGGAGGACGGGGGCCATGAGGGCAGACACCAAGGCCTTGAGGGGAGTCAGTAGGGGGGGGAATGTCTAAGGTAGGAGTTCTGTGGAACTAGCAATTTGCATGTTGGGAAAGGAGGTCAGGCAGGCTTCGACTGGCGGTGAGGGCAGGGGATGGTTCGTAAGGTAGGGGAGGGATACCTAGTAGAGGAAGGGGCTCAGAAGACGAGAGGCCGAGATGAACAACGTCAAGAGTTGTAGAGATGAATTTAGGGGGACAGGGGACGAGGTCAACCAACAAGGGGCACTGGGGAGAAGGAGCGGGGCTCCTTTAGACTAGGCTTCTGGGCCTCTGGGCCTATGGGTGGCCATGCAATTCGTGACTGAAATCATGGCCATTATTGGCACAATGCAAGGGGTATGCAGGGGTGTCCAGGGCATCTTGGGTGGGGGTTTCTCGTGCTCAGGGGCTTTGAATAGGCTGCATGGGGGGGAGAAATGTTGGATGAACAGAACCATTAGTTGGCGAAGATTATGAAAATAATGGCTTGGAATTCTTGGTTGCTTGTTCCCGAAGCAGGTAACTCCCCTTGGAGGAAGAGAGCACTGAAGCTTGTTCCAGGCCATCATCAGTAGCAAGCTAGAAGGCCCCAGGACAGTACAACAATGGCTCGTGCAGTGAAAGGCAAGGGCATAGGCAAGAGACCGCGGGAGAGCGAGGTAGAGGCTAAGCCGAGCAATGCTGGAAAATGTTGTGGGAGGAAACCAGTGGCCAGACTGGTCCAAGAAGCAACAAATGCATATGCGGGTGGCACTAGAGAGGAGATTCAACAACTCATCGTTGAGTGGGAGGAGGATATCAACAGACATGCGAACGTGGGGGCAGTGGATGTGGAAGAGTGGAAGGTCCTAGTTCCTGATCCGGGACACACTCGCGGTAGAGAAACGCAATATAAACAAACTCTATACCTGTATTGGTTGTTGAAATGCCTCCTAGGTAAGGCGATGGAACAAATCTGGATGACCACCATTAAGGACTTTCCAGACTATAAGCAGGACTTTCAAAAGATACAATTCCAGTTGCAGAAATAGGATGGCCGCCTAGGCTGAATCGAGAAAAACTTCTCATGCATGTGCTTGCCGACCGAGCTGCCCAGATCCAGTGCGAAAGATCTGGCCCCAGTTACCTCGGCCTCGACCGATCAGGAGAACTAGAAGGATGAAGTCATAGTCTTTTTTTGCTTAAGTTTATATGCGGATAGCATTTACTTTCCAGTTTGCAGTAGTTTATATATATAGACAGACAACTTATGGTTGTGGACATGATAATCAAGTTTATATAGCTTGGATAGATAGACTAACTATTTTTTGCTATTGGATGGCGTATAATGCGGTTAGGTGGTCAACAGACCTGGTTTCCCACTGGGCATGTTGAGACCACCTAACTAGGCTAAGTGGTTGTAACTTGCTTGCATATATTATAATGAAAAAGAAGGATCTACCAAGCTTAACAAAAAAATATAAAAAATGACATAATTATTTTTATAATGAATCTTTATCTTTGATTTATGGCTACAACTAAAGATATTCTAAAATAATTTTGGAGGTTAAATTCCTACCAACCATTTAATAATTATTGATAATTGCCTCTCTGAGCAAAAACATAATTATAATTATTTAAATATATGAATAATTTATATTTAAATATAAGTCATTCGTATTGATAATAATTATTATTTTTATGGAGATTAATTTGATTTAGAAATAAAATAAAATAAAATAAAAAATAAAAAATAGTGGTAATATCATGTCAATTTTAAGAATCATTTAAATATTTTCAAGGTCTTAGGGATTGGTTCTTCAATTTTGTTAGGGTCGACTTTGACACATTCATGGGATATAATAGGGCCCAAATATTTCACTTCTTGAATTGCAAATGCACGCTTATAAGGCTTTGCATATAGATGTTGCTATCCCACTCGTGTTGAGACCCTATGAACATGTTGTACATGCTCTTCCTATGATTTGTTGTAGATTAGTATGCTATCAAAAAATACTAACACAAATTTTCTAATAGGGGTTTGAAAATAGAATTCTTTAAACTTTGAAATGTTGAAGGTGCATTAGTAAGTCCAAAGGGCATAACCATAAACTCATAATGACCTTCATGCGTTCTAAAGGTTGTTTTGGGATGTCTTTTTTCTTTATTTTAATTTGACGATATTAAAAATTGATCAGGTGCTCAAAGTGTCAAAATCTTGTCAAACTCAGCTTCATATTAAAGAACTCGTCATTCTGAATCTAATGGTGTGAACAGCACTCAAAACCGAGTTTGTATGCAGAAGTTAGAGCAAGTCAAAGTTCAAGTTTGACTTGCCTATATGGCAAGATTGGGATGATGTGGCAAGTCTTCAGCGAATAAAGAGGCGCCAAGTGGCAGCCCGCCATTGGCCCTCACAAATCACATATCGCAGCTGTAAGTGTTTCGGTGTTACAAATCGGCCCCCGGCAGGTTCAGGTTGCGATGCGATCTAATCGCAATCTCATATCATAGATGGTGAAGGGGAGAACAGAACAGGCCCCGGGCAAGGCTAGCGATGCTATCACATATCGCAATCACAACAGTAACAGGAATCAGTCCTGGCGCGGGTGAGTTCTGAAGGCAATAAACCCCGGACGCAATGTATGTTTATATGTCGCAGTTTAAAGTCCCAGCGGGTCCGCAATCGTAGTGTTTCCGTGTAACAAAACCTTCGTCGTTGAAATGTCGATTGCGATAAGCAAGAGGATTCCAGATGCGGGAGTTCTATAAGTTCCGGTTTAATATCCCATCGGGTTTGTAACACTGCATCAACATTTTGCAATGTTATGAGCCTGTAGCTTAGCCGATTGCGATTGCTAAATGGCCAACATGATATGACCCATGGTGCTGTGAAATTTTCGCTTCCTTGGTGAATTTTGGAGCGGAAATGTAGTTTTCTGTCGATTTTAGAGCAATCTATGGAACAATTAGTGGAAAAAACTTAGAGAAGTCATAATTTCTTCAGTTTTTATCCAAATGGGATGCAAAAAGAGGCTAGATAGCCATTTTTGAGTATTTTAAACTCATTGAGACGGGTTTCAAAGGCATCTAAGCATTGTAAACACACTTTTGATGTAATTTGAGCATAATAGAGAGGCCCAAGCCATTGGAAGCTGGACCAAGGAGACGTAGCCCAGGAGGGGTGAACTCCTTTATCATGTGCTTGTTGTGTGTTATATTTTGATGTTCTTTGTTGTTATATTGTTGTTGTTCAGCATATGATTTTATGTTAAAGTGTTTATAACATTTACATAGGAAACTCTCATAGGAATCTGTTAATTATGCAGAAGTTTTTGAATCCTTAAGCACTTGAAAAAGCAAATGATAAGCATCTTGGGTTTATTTCTGAATGGGGAATTAGCACAACATTACTAATCTGCTCCAATTCATATCAAGTTGGTATCAAAGCATTGGTTTTGCTTACTAGATTTGCTTGTGAAAGAAGGATTTAATTGTTTGCAAGTTGATGTCATGCTTACAAGGTTAAAGCTCAAAAAAGGTGAAGGAAAGCTGGTTGAAAGCCCTGAAGTTGGGTCAAGTGGAAGAAGAGCAAGGTTTCCAAAGTCTTCTACACCAGTTCAGCCTCAAGTTGCAGAAGTTGCAATTGAGATTCCAACACCAGTACAACCTCAAGTTGTAGTTGAGTCTTTAGAGACCATGTCTCATGAAGGATAACCTATCATGACAGAAGATGAGAAGACCTTTAGAAAGGCTTTCTTTGATATGATAGATATGGTTAAGGTCCTCTATGAAGAGAGGAACAACAAATTGCAAGGAGAAAGTTCCAAGCCTCCCAATGGAGAAAGCTCTTTAGGAGGAGGTAATGGGAATGGAGGCAAACCTCCACCATCTTCTTCTTTGAAAGCATCTTCGCACTCTTCCACAAATACCACTGTTACTCATACTCATCATCATTCTTCAAAAGGGGTTGGTAAATCACTTTTTCTGAAGCTTGATGTTAAATTCAAGTTGCCTATGTACAATGGAGAATTTAATGCAAAGAAGTTGGATAACTAGATTTGTGAGTTGGAGGTGTATTGTAGAATTCAGAACCTTCAAGAGGATAATATGAAGATTCAATTAGCTTCATTGAGAATGGAGGATGCAAAACTTGTATTGTGGGAAGCAAGGACTCAAGACGAGATCAGAAAGCATGATAAGATCTCTATTTCTTGGTTTGATTTCTTTGCTGCTATAAAAAGACAGTTCTACCCTTTAGCTCATATGCAAAAAGCCATTATGAATTGGAAAAAATTCAGACAGTTGAAAGGTCAAAATGTGCAAGAGTATACTCAAGAGTTTAGGAAAAGAGCTCTTATGCTAGGACTAGACTTACAGTAACAAGATACCTTGCTGAAATACATAGGAGGGTTGCATAGCTATCTTCGACATACTATTCTTATGTTTAATCCCACGAATCTTGATGAGGTTTTTGTTCAAGCTACACACCTCGAAGCAAGAGGGAAAAATATACAGGAAGAAGGTAAGAAGAAGCCATTTCAGAGTGTTGAAAAAGGGAATAAGTTTAAAGGAAAGTAGAAGAAAAATGCTTATGTTAAGAAAGAAGGGGAGAAACTCGTGTGCAAGAATTGTTCCAAGGAAGGACATGATGAAGTGCATTGTTGGAAGCTTCATCCAGAATTACGACCGAAGAAATTCAACAATAAAGGGAAACAGAAGACCAATGCTGCTACACAACAAGACTTGGGTTCAGACTCATGGGATGAAACAAAAATCATAGCCACAGTCACCAAAGGAAAATTCGTGGCAAAATCAAGCAAAGAGGTCAACAAAGAGGCAGTCGTAGCAAGTACCAGTGCAACAAATAATACCCACAACATTTCAAATGAGGAAAACCGAATAGAGCTATTCCATATCCGAGTCATTTCCAAACATATGAAAATCGATACGTTGTTTGATAGTGGATCGCAGGCCAACTTAATTTCTGCGGATTTGGTTAAGAAAATGAATCTGGAAACCGTGCCCCATCACAAACTGTATCTGTTGGGATGGATAACCAAGGATGCTAATTTACAGGTCACATGGAAATGTATTTTCAGGTTTGCAATCACCACTAATTTCATTGATGAAGTTGAATTGGATGTTGTGCCATTGGATTTCGCAAGAATTGTATTGGGAAGTTTGTATTTGTATGACAGGAAGGTTGTTTTCCACATATTTGAGAACAAATATCATTTGTTCAAAAACAGAGTGGAGTACATTGTGAGAGCCCATTGCAGGAAACTTAATCTGTCTTTGGCAAGCGCAGGTGAAATGAAACGACTAGTTAATTCCAGCAAGAGTCTCGTGCTCCTCATGATCAAGTAGAAGAATGACATGGAGCAGGAATCCTTTGCAGGCTGTGATGTGAAGCTGAAAGTTGAATTGGTTGATGTGGTCAATCAATATGGGGACATGTTTCAAGAACCAAAGGGACTGCCACCAAAAAGAGGAATTCAGCATGAAATTCAGCTACAGTGGGACTGTCCACTCCCAAACATTGGTATGTATCGAATGTCAATTTTGGAAAGTTCAGAAATTAAAAAACAAGTCCATGAATTGTTAGATAAAGGAGTAATTCGTCCTTCTACTTTGCCATGTGGTTCACCAATTGTATTGGTACCCAATAAAGATGGAACTTGGCGCATGTGTGTAGATTATCGAGCTTTAAATAAAATCGCAATAAAGAATCAATACCCATTGCCCAGAATAGATGATTTGCTAGATCAGTTGAAAAATGCAAAGTAATTTACTAAATTAGACTTGAGAAGTGGATATCATCAATTTTGAATAGTTGAGGAGGACATATGGAAGACTGCTTTTAAAACCAAATAGGGATTGTTTGAGTGTTTGTTTGTGCCTTTCGGTCTTTGTAATGCTCCAGCTACATTCATGAGAGTTATGAATGATGTTTTAAGATCATTTCTTGATGAGTTTGTAATTGTCTATTTAGATGATATTTTGATATTCAGCAAATCACAAGAAGAGCATGTCAAGCATGTTAGGAAAGTGTTGGATGTTTTGAGAAAAGAACAATTATTTTTTAAGATGTCTAAATGTGAATTCGGGAAAACTTCTTTAGTGTATTTGGGCCACATAGTTGGAGGAGGTGAGCTAAAGATTGACCCCTCTAAAGTTTCGGTCATTGTGAATTGGCCAATACCCAAATCAATCACAGAAGTAAGGAGTTTTTTAGGAGCAACACAGTACTGGAGGAAGTTCATTGCCAATTTCTCCTCCATAGCAGCTCCACTACATGCATTGACCAACGTGAAGGTTGTCTTCCAGTGGGGAGGCAAACAACAAAAAGCATTCGATGCTTTGAAACAAAAGATCAATTCAGCCCCAGTTTTGGCATTGCCAGATTTGAAACAACCCTTTGAAATACAGATAGATGCAAGTGACTATGCCATGGGTGCAGTTCTTTTACAGCATGGTAAGCCCATTTCATTTCATTCTGAGATTTTTAATGGTGTTGTTATAAACTATCCTACATATGATAAAGAGCTTTATGCATTGGTACAAAGTGTGAAGAAATGGAAGCATTATTTGATGGGAAAAGAAACCATTATTCACATCGATCATTAGCCTCTGCAATATCTACAATCTCAAACTAAATTGCAGCAGTCAAGGCAATTTTGTTGGATGGGACTTTTACAACAATTCCACTTGGTAATCAAGTACAAGAAAGGGGTATATAACAGACTTGTTGATATTCTTTCTAGACTAATTGTAAATGTAGCCATTTTACTCAAGAATAATTTTCTTTTGCCTACAAGTTATGTTGAACAATACACATAGGATGTTGAATTTCAAGAGGTATATTTAAACTTGAGTCAAGGTCACTGAGTTGAGGAATTAGACTACCATGTAAATGATAATCTGTTGTATCATTTGGGAAAACTTTGTGTTCCACAGGGAGAGAGAGTAAATGTCACAAGGGAAGCGCACACTTCTCTTATTGCTGGACATTTCGATGTAAGTAAAACAATGGCAAATCTTCAGAGGCATTTTTATTGGCCTCGTATTCTTGAAAGTGTGTCATGTTTTATAAGAGGTTTTTCATTGTGTACAGTTAGTAAGCCTAGTAATAGGAAACTAGGATTTTACACACCACTTCCAGTGCCTTCAAGACCATGGGAAAGTGTTTCTATGGATTTTGTAGGAGATCTTCCTTTGTCAATGAAAGGTCATGATTATTTGTATGTAGTTGTGGATAGTTTCAGCAAGATGTGCATGTTAATGCCTTGTAAAAATCAAATTACAGCTAAACAAATAGTTCAAATTTTCTTTCAAAATGTATGGTTTCATTTTGGATTGCCTACTTCTATTGTAAGTGATCGTGATTCTCGATTTGTTGGGAATTTTTGGTCAAGTTTATGGAACTTGATGGGCACCAAATTGAAGAAAAGTATAGCCTTTCACCCACAAATAGATGGTCAAACTGAAGTGGTTAACATGACAGTCATTCATTTGCTAAGAGGATATTGCAACAAACATCCTAAGTTATGGGATGAACAGTTGCATTATCTTCAGCATGCTTACAACTAAGCAAAACACTCTTCTACTCTAACTTCACGTTTTGAGGCATGTCTTGGGTATTTGCCTAAATCGCCTTTGGATTTCATCTTTGAGAAAGATGTAGTTGTAGATGGACATAGTGACATAGACATGACAAAGAAATTCATTGAGAAAATTTAGTTGATTCACCAAACAGTTCAAGAACAACTAGAAAAGAGTTAAGGCAAGTATAAGGCAAGGCATGAAAAGCATCGTGTGGATCATCAATTTCAAGTAGGTGATGAAGTTTGGCTATACATTAGCAAGGAAAGGCTTCAACGTGAAGATAAAAAGCTGAAACGAAGTCGTTATGGTCCATTTAAAATTCTGGAAAATATTGGTAATAATGCTTTCAAGCTTGATGTGCCTTCATATATGCAAATATATTCCGTTGTTAAGGTTGAAAATTTGAGATTATATGAACCTCCTTTGATTGAAGATCAAGGAGAGAATGTTCAAATTCCATCTATTGAAGACTTTTCTCCAGAATAACTTGATGTGCTTTAGCAAGACACTATGCTTGACAGAAGGACAAGGACAACTAAAAGAGGAAATATTGATTATCTTCGGGTGGGTCTCAAAGGTACACATCCATCAAAGGCTAAATGGATTGAAGTGGGGAAGGTGAGGGAGCAATACCCTCATCTGTTCAATAACTGAAAGTGATCCTTTTGGGGTCCAAAAGGCTTCCAATGAGGAGGAGCGATCAAGTGCTCAGAATTATGTTCAAAAATCAAAGTGTCAGAATATTGTCAAACCCAACTTCAGATTGAAGAGCTCATCATTCTGAATCCAACGATGTGAATGACATTTAAAACCAAGTTCGTATGCAGAAGTTAAAACAAGTCAAAGTTCAGGTTTGACTTTCCTACATGACAGGATTGGGATGATGTGGAAGTCTTCAGCGAATAAGGAGGCGTCAAGTGGCAGCTCACCATTGGCCCTCGCAAACCACATATCGTAGCGGTAAGTGTTTCGGTGTTACAAATCGGCCCTTGACAAGTTCAGGTTGCGATGTGATCTAATCGCAATCACATATCGCAGATGGTGAAGTGGAGAACAAAACAGGCCCCATGCAAGGTTAGCGATGTGATGTGATGCAATCACATATGTAATAGGAATCGGTCCCGGTGCAGGTGAGTTCTGAAGGCGATATACCCCAGACGCGATGTATGTTTATATGTTGCAGTTTAAAGTCCCAATGGATCCGCAATCACAGTGTTTCCGTGTAACAAAACCTTCGTTGTTGAACTGCTGATTGCGATAAGCAGGAGGATTCCGGACGCGGGAGTTTTATAAGTTATGGTTTAATATACCGTCAGGTCCGTAACCCCGCATCGCAGCATCTTGCAGTGTTACGAGCCCATAGCTTAACTGATTGTGATTGCAAAATGGCCCGGGATGCAGCGAAATTTTTGTTTCCTCAGGGAAATTTTGAGTGGAAATGTAGTTTTCTGCCAGTTTTAGAGCAATTTGTGGAACAATTAGTGGATAAAACTTGGAGAAGTCATGACTTCTTCGGTTCTTATCCAAATGGGATGCAAAAAGAGGTTAGATAGCCATTTTTGAGTATTTTGAACTCATTGAGACAGGTTTCAGAGGCATCTAAGCATTATAAACACACTTTTGATGTAATTTGAGCATAATAAAGAAGCCCAAGCCATTAGAAGCTAGACCAAGGAGACGTAGTCCAAGAGGGATGAACTCCTTTATCATGTGCTTGTTGTGTGTTATATTTTGATGTTCTTTGTTGTTATATTGTTGTTATTCAGCATATGCTTTTATATTAAATTGTTTATAACATTTACATAAGAAACTCTCATGGGAATCTGTTAATTATGCAAAAGTTTTTGAATCCTTAAGCACTTGAAAAAACAAATGATAAGCATCTTGGGTTTATTTCTGAATGGGGAATTAGCACAGAATTACTAATCTGCTCCAATTCAGATCAAAAACATAGATCGAAATTAGTAAAGAAAATGGCCCCATGCAATCAATCTAATAATTCAACAATAACAAGAATAGCAAACTTATTTTTGATAATCATTTTGTTGAGTTTTCTGTAATCTAGACACATACACCATGAACCATCTTTTTTTATAATCATCGCCACTGGTGAAGATAAATCACTATGGCTAGGTTGAATGGTACTAGCCTTTAACATTTATTTAACGATAAACTCAATCTCACTCTTTTGTGCATATGGATACCTATAAGGTCTAATGTTAGGTGGTACACTTCCAAGTTGTAAATGAATAACATGGTCATGATCTCGAGCAAGCAGGAGACCTTTTGGCATCTCTCTAGATACCTTGGAATGATTGTTGATACTTTTTGGAGACCTAGTGGAGCAGAGAATATAGATGTTTGAACATCTAATGAGTATAATTGTGCAATTACGCCATGGTGCACCATTTTTAGCAATTTTATCATGATAGTAGAGCTTATCACTTTAAAACCTCTATGTTCAATTTTTTTTCCTCCTAAGGAAAATCTAATGAGAACACCTTGAAAATTCATAGCCACTATACCCAATGATTGTAACCATTGGACCCTTAATACAACATCATTAGATATGGTACCAGAAAAAGTAAGGAAAGCATAACATATTGAAAGTTATGTCAAGAGATTCAGAGTGACAAAAAGCTCCCACATAAGTGCATAAATGGTTCCCCTTATTCAAATTCTAGATTAATAATAGTGGAAAGTGTAACAAGTGAACATTTTCAATACATTGAGTGTGAAGCCAATAGGATACCACCTTAGGAAGTAGGGTTTATTCTTCATCTTTAAGTTCTAAAAGTTGTTAGGCATGCCATCATACAAGCTAAACAACATGTAAATAAATTGAATGCAATACAAGCATCATTTGTTGGCTTTTAATTTTTAATGAAATTAGTTTGTAATTGGACTTGCAAGTGCCTTGATTATTTATCTCAAAAGAAACTTGTTCTAAGAATTTGAACAGACTATTGTCCATATTGGTTGATCAATTACTTATGGCGCTTGTTCCTTTACTTCCACTGATACTGGGTATAATACTTAGTAAATTAGATCATATAAAGCTTTATAGAGTGGCCTTGCCTTTGCTATGTCACATTTTTTCTTCATTTTCCATCTGCACTATGCTTATCAAAGCTTTGTGCTCCCTACTCACTAATGCATACAAAATTTCATATTGATTTCCATAGAAAATCTGAGATTCAAGTTCCATCGAATGCAAATTCAAGTTAAGATGAAAACTAGGCACATGTATACTTTTAACTGCCTTAAAATGAAAGTTGTAGCATTTATTAAATGTGTATCATTCTTTATGTAAAATAACACTCGAATAGTCCAACATAAAATTTCTTTATATGTGCAAGTCACATACATTATAAATAACATCAAAGAAGAGCTCCAAGTATTTCTTAGACATCATGTCCATTGATGCGAGACAAAGTGACATTAGCAAATTGTGTTTGAGAATGCATTATTTTTCAATATTGTTTGGATTGTGCAATGTAACTAAGTTGAGAATTTGTATGGCATTGGTTGTTTACATTTTTAGCACCGATCTTTCTCACCATCTATTGCTTCAAATGTTTTGGTAAGCAGATGGCATATTTTGCAAATTGACACAAATGGATTTGCATGGATATTTGACACTATTAGGATGCCTTCAACCATCTCCACATAATGATACCATGTTGTTGAATAGTGTTGTTAAAAAAATCAATGGTTGTTGTACAAATGTATAATGTTTTCATACTTTGCCTTTGTTATCAAAGTGATCAATTTGTTGAATTCATCCACTAATTTTTTCATCTTCAAAGTTTTTATAAATGTTGGTTTACATGTCTATATTTTTTTGCTTCGTTATTCTATGAAAATTTTCTTGAAATGCAACAACTGGAATTGATTCTTCTAACTAATAAAAATTATGCAGTTTATTTTGTTACAACAAAATAACAAATCAATCACACTGCAATTTATTCACAAATAAAATGTTTCGGGAATAAACTGGAAACTAAGAAAATGCTAGCACACACACAATAAAAATTTGACACAGTTAATTTTGGACAATTGTCCCTGGAAAATCTCAATACGAGAAAATCGGTGCAGCAACTAGGAGTTTTATTATTATGCAACAGTGAAATTCTGAGTACAATAAAATGGATGTCAAATTAGCAAGCCTCTCTGAGATAAATACTGGCAAAATCATTGAGGGAATTTTACCCTCCTCCACAAGCAAACCTGACCCCAACTGGCCACAAAAAACTACCCTAGCAAACCCTTGCTTCAAACTTTTGTGCAGACCCTGCGCAAGCCAAACTCACACTCCTCCATAACTACTTCTAAACCAATCGTTCCACTTGTAGCTATTGTTGGAAGTCAGTGGCCAGGACCTCTAGAAATTTTACCGACCTTCGACACTTGAAATGACCTACTCCTTAACCAAATCAACCTCCTCTCATTGCCTCTCCGTAACTGGAAATCTTCCTCTGGACTCACTGTCTTTGCCCCTCACTATCACTGCATCACCTCTTTCGCTCGAACTCTCCTCTGCCAAATCACTGCAATTGGGAAGCTCGATTTTTGCCAAGGAACTGGATCTCTAGTATGTTTCTCCTCAACCCTATTGACCTCCTCTCATAATATCTCGTTGGCTTACCAACGACCATGATTAAGTCCTCATCAACAACTAATATCATTTATGAGTTGATCTATGTGAGTTTCTAGAGAAATCTCACCTTTCTTAATTAATTGTTGTTAATTAATCATTTTCCCTAAGTTAGACTTAGGAAAAAAAATAATTACTGACTAATTAACTTAATCGAGTTGCTTCTAGTTGGATTTTCCAGAAAAGATTTATGGGTTTTGCAGTCCTAGTGTTTCTTAGCCTCTCTGACCAAAGTCAAAACTAGAACACCATTTGATGCAACAAAAACTATTACTCCCTCTTAGCGAGGAAGGTATTATCTCTCTCTGTCTCATAACATCTTCCCATACACGTTGTTGGTGTCTAACAATTGTGACCATTGTCGTTGCCCACCAACTACTGCGCAACTCTGATTCATCTACCACAACCGTAGCTAAACCAATACTGCATCTATGTTGTTGCTGACACTACATTGTAACAATATTGCTGCCAACTCTTCCACTGCACTGCAACTGATCTCATGTTGTTGTTGTTGCAACTAAAATCCAAAAAGTAATCGAAATAAAATGTGTCCCCATGCTGCAACTGTCTCATGAGTCTTTGCCTGCTACTAGTCTTTGCATTGTCCACTGTGTTTGTCTGCACTACAACTGCACTGTGTTCCTCAACATCTGACTGCAACTAGCACTGCAATTGTCCCTCAAGTACTAACTGCTCCATGTTGACACTGATCCATCTATTACTAAATATTGTGGGACCCTGTAGCAAGGGTAATGATACAGAGGAAACACCTTTCTAATACTCACCTCGATGGACCCTACCCAACTTTGGGTAACTCTAAAGTCTAGAACCCAGTATATTCCCACCTCTCTCCTGGAGGTATAGCTACATACAAAGTGAAATCTTCCTCCAACTTGGAGGAGAACTGATCAAACTTTGTCGAAGTTGCTCCCTGCTCCTGCTTCTCCTTCTTGTCCTTCTTCCTTTTAGGACACTAAGTGTCATAGTGACTGAACTCACCACACCTGAAGCACTTGATCTTCGACAGGTCCTTTTTCTTCTTTTCTCCTCTCTATGAGCCTTATCCCTGATTGGGACCTTCCTTTGTTTTCCCCTTTGATGCAAGGGTTACATTCTCCTCTTCCTTCAACCCCTTTGATCCTTTGTTGTTGTTGCCACTGAGATTACTCCTTACTAGAGCTAGTCTCATCTCTTCCTGCGTAAATTCTGCCCACAATCGATCCCAACTGGGTAACTGATCTCGTCTAGTGATACCTTGAATAAAGGTACCCCACTCCTTGGTGAAACCGTTGATAGCTATACACATCGACTCACTTTCTTGAGGTGTCTCTTCAACTACGACAAGCTTATTTCAGACATCCTGAATCCCGGTAAGATAAGGAGTAACCCTTTCACCCTTTTGCAACCTTGTGGTATTCAACTTCTCCTTCAGGAACATATTCCTATTCTTAGAAGGATTCTGGTATAGTGTTGCGAGAGCATCCCACATTTCTTTGGCTGTATTCCTGGCCACTAAGTGTGATATTATATGATCCCGAACTCCATCAAGCATCAACTGCTTTGCCTTGGACATTTATTTATTATAGTTGTTTAATTGTTGCAGATCTATAGGTATGACTATAGCTCATTCTGGGTACATCTTCAAGCCCAAATCATCTAGCAAAGAGGTCATCCTGGCTTTCCAAATAATGTAGTTGTATGCATCATCCAACCTGTCCGGATCTCTAAGTCCTGCTGAAGCCATTTTCTACAAAACTCACAACTGGGATATAAATAGGAATTTCCTCTTCTCCTTGCTTGGCTACCTGCTCTGCAATCTACACTCCCTTCTAGAATGTGTAGTCTTTCCTGCTAGTACTGCCTCTACAACTGGAAACTTCAGATTTCCTTCAAGACTAAAACCTAAACCCTCTGAGGAAAATCCCATAGTGTGTGCAATTTCTCTTCCACCTGATGTTGATTATGCTATTGCAAAAATAACTGCACCCAAATCAAGAATCTGCTTTGTGAAAAATACTAATCTGCTCACCTATTGCATATTGGAATCAATATCAGATACATTTGAACTTTTCTAGCCACTTGCCTTTGGAAATCGAACCGCTGTCCAACAATTCACACTTCCTGGTTGGCCCCTACGCAGTCCTGGAAATCGAGTTGCCAGACTCCCTCTGAATCTAGACGATTTCCTCCTTTCGCCTCTGAGCTTCCTATCTGATCAAATTTCCTCTTATAACATGTGAAAATTCGCTTGAAATGCAACAATTGAAATTAATTCTTTTAACTAATAAAAATTATGCAGTTTATTTTGTTACGACAAAATAATGAATTAATCACACTGCAATTTATTCAGAAATAAAACGTTGTGAAAATAAACTGGAAACTGAGAAAATGCTAGCACACACACAATAAAAATTTGACACAGTTATTTTTGGATAATTGTCCCCGGAAACACCCAATGTAGGAAAATCAGTGCAACAATTGAGGGTTTTATTATTATGTAACAATGACATTATGAGTACAATAAAATTGATGCCGAATTGGAAATCCTCTCTAAGAAAAATACTGGCAAAATCACATAGGGAATTTTACCCTCCTCCACGAGCAATCTTGGCTCAAACTAGCCTTATAAAATTGCCCTAACAAACCCTTGCGTCAGCCTTATGCGTAGACCCTGCATAGGCCAAACTCGCACTTCTCCGGAACCGCGTTTGAATTAGTCATTTTGCCTGTAGTTGCTACTAGAAGTCACTAGCTAGGCCCTCTAGAAATTTTCCCGGCCTCTGACACTTGAAACTACTTGCTCCTCAACCAAATCGAATTGCTTGGTTGAGGCTACTGCGTAGTCCCTGTGCAACCTCCTCGAGAAATAACTCAACCTCCTCTCATTGCCTCTCAGGAACTGGAAATATTCCTTCAGACTCAGTATCTCTGCCCCTCACTGTGTCTGTGTCCCCTCTCTAGCTCGAACTCTCCTTTGTTGAATCATTACAACTGGGAAGCTCGATTTCTGCCAAGGAACTCAACCTCTAGTATGTTTCTCCTCAACCCCGTCGATCTCCTTTTATAATCTCTCGTTGGCTCACCAACGACCATGATTAAGTTCTCATCAATGACTAAGATCATTTTTGAGTTGATCTTTGTGAGTTTCTAGAGAAATATCGCCTTTCTCAATTAATTGTTGTTAATTAATATTTTTCCTAAGTCAAACTAGGGAAAAATTTAATTACTGACTAATTAACTTAATTGAGGTGCTTCTAGGTGGATTTTCTAGAAATGATTTTGGGGTTTTGGAGTCCTAGCGTTTCTTAGGCTCTCTCACCAAAGTCGAGACTAGAACACCATCTGACGTTACAAAAAATAACATATTCTCTTTTTTTTACCACATTTCTAAATAAAAACATTAGAGTATCATTGAAGAGTCACTAGTTGTTTAAATTGAAGTAAGAGACAAATGTTGAGAATAGATAAAGTTGTAATTCAATAGCATATTAACATAGTAGAGAGCTAATGCAAGTTATATATTTTAATTATCTAAAATCAATAAAGAACTTTGTGCTTACTATAGCTTTGTCCTCTTCTAGGTTGTTGTCTTTGATTTCCAATACATATTTTGACCCTACTTGCTTTGTAGGGGCGACAAATGCACCAATTGTCCGAATTGCAATTTTGGTTGTTATAAGTTCTTTTATTGTTGTACTTGGTACAAATCTATACTATTTGCATTATTGTAATTGCTTCATGTAGGGCTATTATGTAGTGAGAATCTCCATGATCATAGATTTTGTTAGGAGAAATTCTATAATCTAAACAAAGACCTTCTCCTTGAACAAATTTATCTTCATGTTGTCCATTGAGGATTTTTAGGATGTTTAATCTAATTTCCACTTCTCATTTTCAATCAAACAAATCAATGCACAATAGCCTTATGTTCTATGCTTGACAATATTTATTTTGTATGGTATTATGATATCTCCATTGAAGACTTTCCTAACTTTCAAGCTTTTCAAATCTTTAATTGTTGTTAGGTTTAAGTTTGTGTGCTTTTGCTTATCAACAATTAGTGTATGTGAATGAGTATACAATATTGCAAATCACATGGAAGGATATTATTATAATTCATGACTACCTTTTTATATGTTGTTGGGATGTCTCTTCTACTTGGTCATCTTGACGCCACCTTTCATTTTTGTAGTTCTTGAAAAAGGCGAATACAAATGTGTTATATTCAAAAGGAAAATGCTTTCCAAAGTAATAATTAGAGTTGATTCAAATTGTAAGTGCATGGAAAGTTCAATGAATGATTGCATTGGTTGGTCCATTTCAAGTAGAAGCGAAATGTAGCATAGATTATGTCATAATGACCAATATGCATCCAAGACGTTGGTTTAGCATTATTTAATTGGTAGGTTCTTCCACATATGGTCCATTATAGTCTTTGGTCGTGGAATAAATTGATCTGTTATTTCTTGTAACGTTTTATATTTCATGTACCATATTAGAGTTTTTCTAACAATACTCGACTTGGCAAAATGCCTATGTAGCATTAAAACAAACCATAAAACAAAATGAACAAAAGTTTACATTTGCTACAGTGACTGCATAGGGTGCCATTGAAGATACAATGAATGCAATAAAAAGATTCATTGATCCTTGAAAGATTCTCTTTATATATCATAAGCCCTCCAACCTATCCTCCTACCCAAAAGAGGTGCATTGACAATTAATACTATAAAAACTCATTTTAATTGATAGTAAATACTAAGTAATTTGCTAAGCTACTATTCAAGTGCAAATGAATAAAAAACACATTGAGTTTGTTGAGAGGATACTCTTAGTTATTCATGAAATATTTAAAAAGGACTCCATTCTTCAGTTATTCATGAGATATTAAGAATACCTCCATTTTCTATATAAAGATAATCACTTAAACTCACTTCAAGTTTGGATTTCCAAAATGCTTACTACAGATTTAAAAGAAGACAAATTAAACAAAAGGACCATGTGAGTTGTTTCCATACTTGGAAGCTTACGTATGTGGAGAAGATACTAAATATTAAAGAGGGTTGATTTTTTTTCGAGCTACATTAATATACATTATCCTATAAAGGCATTGCAAAAAGTGTCTTCATTCAATGATAGCAACATGCTCATGCATGGTAAGGACACATGACATGCACACTAGACAAATGTTGTTGCACTTACAAAAATCTTGATCCTTTGAATCAATGACACATTGTGATCACTAGGTTAAAACATAAAATATCTTGTTTTATTCCAAACATTAACATTCTATTATTATTTGCGTTTGTTTCATTCCAAACATTAGCATTCCATTATTATTGAGCTCTAATTATTAGACGATCAATGTCATGACTTTCCTTTTATCTTATAATGATAGATTTTGAACATGGATTCTTTGAGATCAAAGAACGAAAAAAAGAAAAAAACAATATTTATCAACTTTTGAACATAATATACTTTCTTTTCTTGTCATTGTTTTAAGAAGTTTTAACACCAAGAATTATTGTATCAAGAACAAAGTTGTTTGAAAATAACTAAAAAAGCTTACCTTATGGTCATTGATACGGTTAAGGGGTTTGAATAAACTACATCAACCTTTAGTCACATTTAACATTAAGTCCACTTATAAGATGTTACATGCTGAATATCAATGGCTTCCTATAGCAAGGTTATAAGATGATAATGAGGTTATGCGCTTCCATGAAGCAACATTGGGTACTCAATGCAATGTGTTGCTTTATCCAAGTGGAGGTTATTCACAATTCCATGTATAACAGTATAACAATTATCTCGTATAGCATAAAAAGGAAATAGAATTGGACTTTAAAATAGCTCAAGCTTGATAATGAAAAAACGCTGATTAAAATGCTTAAAATCTTGTTAGGTTGGGATATTGTGAACTATGACTCACCTTTAGCTTTACTGGTTGGGATAACCAATGCTTAATGCATGGTATACGTGGCAAGACACCAATGCATAGAAGATTCAGAACAAAGTGGTGAATGGACATACTGTTGCACCAACAACGTCCAATTAGATAACGAGAAAGACAAGATTCATGGGTGGTGGCATGACAGTGTCGATATATGATGGCATTGGTGTGTGGTAGGTCTACCAAGATCTGCAGTCTGATGGAAGGATATCCCTCCCTCCTTTGAATTTAAGTCACTACAACACCAAATGTTATTCAGTTTTTGAAGATCTTTATATTCAGTACAACCTAAATGGAGTTAATACACTGTAATCTCTTATGCAACGTGGAATGAGTGTCCATAGGATTTAAAGCCCATCTTTTGGTAGAGAAATTGTACTGAGAAAATTGGCCGGACCACCCCTGGGCCAGACCAACCCTGGTGGTTGTCATGATAATGAATATTGGAGGAGAGTCTAATGTTGATACTACCATTATTGTTAATTCTGGTAAGAGTAAGGACCAACTCTTGTGGTTGTCATGATAATGAATATTGGAGGAGAGTCTAATTTTGATACTACCATTATTGTCAATTCTGGTAAGAGTAAGGATTATTAGATTCACTACCTGGATTAAGACATATAGGCTTGCACTCAATTTTGGCTTTTTCTTTGAAATTTCCCAGATTTATAACTAAATATGTATTTATGATATCTTGAAATAACGACAAATCACAGAGACAATACTTCAGTGGACGAGGCCGTGGCCGTGGCCATGGGAGATAAACCTCCTTCAATCATGGGCACCTTGTCGATGTTTGCTGCGTACTCTGCTCTCCTTGTTCATATATAAGTGCAGAGAGGGTTGCTATGCTGTGAAATGTGTCCAGAGCTTAGCTTCTTAATAATGTCAAGATCCAATCAAGATGTACCTCGGGTTCTTTCTACCCTACCAATTCTAATTAGTTGCAATTGAAAATGGCTCAATAAGATTTCAAATTATTTCACAGGTCAATAAGTTTTTTTTTTCAGAGAGAAAAAGCAGTATAGATTATATTAAGAATATATAATGATCAAGTGTACATTGAAGGCTTAAAACCTCTGCCAGTATAGCAAGACATATTGAGCAAATCATATATAATGATCATGAAGACATAGAAGCATAAAACCTCAGCCAATAAGGCGGAAACATAATGATCAAAGCCAAAAGAGCATGCAGAGATAGGAAAAACCCCAAAAGGATCTGTAAGAGCTGTTCAGAATGAGCCAGAAGAGTTGAAAAGTATCAAATATACAAATGTGCTGTTTGTCTATAAGTAATGTATGACTGATAATGGAATGGCAACCATGGTAGCGTCGTTTTAATCTTGAACCCTAGCTGATCAAAACAATGATCTCCTTCTCAGCCAACGCCAGAATTCCATCTCGATTCAAGAAGGAACACCACTGCCATCATTTCTCCACTCTATCATTGCATAAAACGCTTCAAAATAAAAGTGCGGATGTTACTTTCATGATTCATCCATCTTATAGCGAGGTAATGTACAAGAAAGATTTAATTCGTTCTGTATCTTTATTTTATTTTATTTTAAGTGTCGTTAACTTGGGTATGCAGAAGGGAGAGGTACAGTACAATTCTTCGAAACGATTTCAATAAAAATCTGTTCAAGCAGATAAGAAATTAGCTGCATACCGTGTGCTGGTAAGGATTACCTGGTCATTCAAGTTTGTAAAAGGGTTTAATAAGGCAGTAGAGTCCCATGAAAATAACGACCATACACACTGAACTTGACCTTCGTCCTAAATCATCTGCTTTACCTACTGAGGTTGGTGCCATATCCACTGTAATAGTGACTGGGAGGAACATGCTGTGAGAGGAACAAAGACCTACTATTTGTCATCAGCAAGGGATTTCAACTTCGACCTGCCCCCATTGTCAGTAACACTGTAACTTCCACTTCAGCAGAGGGGCAATTTTGTGTGAAAGGATTGAGCCTTGTCCTCTTCAGCAAATAAATTCCCTATTGGACTGGATTGGATGATCCTATCCGATCGGAGAGGAAAGTTTGGCAGGAAGGGATAGGAGGGTGGGTAGGAAATGTCTGCAAGACAGATAGAATATGGTTAGATGTATGTGGTAGGTTAGTTACATATGGTGGGTTTTAATAGGATGAAGAGAAAGAACAACGGGTTTTAATAGGATGAAGAGAAAGAACAACGGGCTACTATTACAGGATGGCGGCTGAATTTTGGAAAAGAACCGCCGCTTTGAATGTTTGAAGCGTAATTATCCCTTGTGATCGCGAGATATCAATTATAATAATATTTTTATATATTAGAAGTTGGTAAGAAGTATTAATAGGTGGAATACATTTGTTTCTCATAAAAGAAAAACAACAAACTTTCTATTAAAAAGGGGGTTTACATTTGATTTCTATTAAAAATGTGAGTCAAGATATACCTCATAACTGCTAACATTTTTTTTATTCTACAGAAATATAAAAGACTACAGAATCTAGATTTTATGTTATGCCAGAGAAAATAGACCATACTTTTGTCTTAACATAAAATATTACAAAATGTAGATTTTATGTTATGCCAGAGAAAATAGACCATACTTTTGTCTTTCTAGTGTTCCAGCATTAACATTACTAGACTGGACAACTTAATCATCTTTACAAAAAGATTTTGTATAATAGCTATTGCAAAAAGGAAAGAAAAAGATCCCTCCATGAAGTAAGATGTAACATTATTTGGATAAAGCAATCATTTTGTATAATAGAAATATTGTATAATAGCTATTGCAAAAAGGAAAGAAAAAGATCCCTCCATGAAGTAAGATGTAACATTATTTGGATAAAGCAATCATTTTGTATAATAGAAATACTTTCAGAAGATTACTCCATGAAGTAAGTTGTAATATTACTTGGATAAAGCAATTTGTAACAAAATTATACTCTTTATAGATATGTTTAATAGTCAAATCCTAAGAGATATCAATCAACATTTTAATATATTTCATTCAATTTATAAGTATGTTTGGCCGATATGTAGGTTGAATATATTTATTTACACATATGGAAGTGTAGATTTATTAAAAGGAGTTATAACGCTAACATTTTGGAGGCAGAATAAGTCTTTTTTTTTTTAAATGTGAATATTGACATATAATAAATATTTAAATTTTAGTTATAATAATTGATGTGTTTTTATTTATTAATAATAATAATAATTAGAGTGTCATATTTCTTTATTTGTGAGAATAAGGGACTTGTTTTTAAGTAATGATTTGATTGTTAAAGCTTATGAAGATGTACATATTTTACTCACTTTAAATTTGAATCTATGATCTTTGACAAAGAAGAGCTTGTTCTTAACCATCAGACTCTCTCAAGCTATACATATAAGTATATATAGAGAGAAAGTGATAATGATATCTTTATGCATTTGATAGTGTTTTTTTTTTTTTTTTTAAATATTAAATTATGTTTGAAAGAAATGTTTTTCTCAATAGTCTATATCATTGATTAAAAAGCAAGATTTCCCATCTGAGATAAGAATCATTCAATTGCATTAGGGATATTTTATATGCAACCGAGTTACAAAAGACTCAATACACTTGAATGGTCATCCATGTAAACAACTAAAAAGAATATTCTTAAAAACACATCTATATCATAAATCAATCACAATACTGGAAAAAAAAATAAAAAATAAAAAAATAAAAGAAAATTAAGAAAGGGTAGTCATGTATTCTCATATATGAGTTGAGAGTAGCAAGCTTAATTTAATTATTTACCTTAAGAAACACTTTAAAAAACAATTTTAATCAAAGTATCTTAAAAGAAACATAAACAAATTGAAAACAACTTTTTTTTGAAAGAATGGAAGATATTTTCATCAATCTCCAGTTTCAAAATACATTTTGATGTATTGGCTCTTTAGCAAGCTTCAATAGCTTGTTTTAATTTGCAATTACTCCAACAATCTAAATTTATAATATCAATCTTCAGTGGTGTATTACATGCCACTTAATATGTAGTTGAGTAAGAATGACCAAAATCCCCCCTTCAAGTAGTTATCACTAGTCAATCAATCTCTTTAGAAAAATTCACTATTCAATCAATGAAATTCCACTCGTTTGATAAAATTAGAGGGGCTTTGCATCAAATATGCAAAAAAAGTACACTGCATCAAGCAACTCTTATGATAAATTTAGAGGGGCTTTGCATTAAATAAGCATAAAAGTACATTGCATCAAACAACCAGAAATCTCTTAAACAAATACAACTTTTTCCAAGTATAAAACAAAAAAGCTTGTAAATCAAATGCTTCATTTACCACATGGAGTTAATCGTGATTTGGAACATATTAAATATGGCCTTGGAAACACACATCTTAGAATGTGTTGTGTTTTTGTAAGAATATTATATAATGGAATTAAGGTGGCTAACGTGCTAGTTTGTGCAACAACATAATCAATTCCAAAAGCTACACCTATAACAATTTAGAAATAATTTAGATAATTCATCAAAGACAAATTCGAAGTTTTAAAGAGGTAAAGGAGAAATCCTCCACATATGTCTTGTTATTGTTCCCATGCAAGTGGTTACAACTTGGGGGACAACACAATGCTTACTTGATCTCCCTCTTGAGATGTTATCATTGGTTGGTCAAATTTCACAGCCTATAGCTATGGAGTGGCTTTTATGACCTGAAGATCCTCCTCTTCATGTCTTTCTCCCTTGTTGGTATATTATTGGCATTGGTTTTGTTCATGCTCAAGGACGGGCCTTTCAATTATCATTCTAATTGTTTAGAAAGACAACCAAAAGATTGTACATTTAATTTTCAATCCAAGTTTCATATGGAACTTGTGAACTGTTGTGCACCGTTTGTGCTAGTACAATTTGTAGTTATAGTATTCTAAATGCATGTCACATGTTAATCTATTGAGATGCTTTCATAAGTCCTCATGAGAAATTCACACCACACTCAATCCAATCCACACTTTGCACGAGTGTAAACAAGATACTTGCAGGAAAGTAAAGGTCACACTTGCATATAATAAATCACACAGACATATAAGATGACTTGTTCCAATGTTAAGACGATCTTGGTTGTTGTAACAGAATGCAACTACATGTGCAATGAAATGTAGTAGATTACAATTTATCACACCACACTTTGTTCATAAAGGAAATAAGACCATGAATCAAATTTCATAAACATAGCAATCTAATTGAACCAAACAAAAAATAAATCAATCCCAATTATGGAAAACATAGTATTTTAGTGTTAGCATAGAGTTATAGTAATGACCTAAGTTACAAACTCTTGTATAAATGTGACGACAATGATTAGTTCATAATTAATAACAATGTTAATGATTGAGTTGCAACAATAAATCTATGATGCAAAGTTACAATAATATGAAATATTAGAGTTACAACATTCGAAACTCAAAGTTACAGCTAGTCGAGGTGGATATTGGTGGCCACTCACCTATTCCACTTGGACCCCACCATTGTTTCTTTTAGTTTTTTCAGTTTCCTTAATTGTGGCACAATTTACTATTTTTGGTAGTTTTACGGGTCATGAACTTTCGGTGCTGTTTTTAGGCCCTAAACAACAGTTTTTTGGAAAACGAACAAACCTAAAAATTAGATTAAAGTTTGTAGTTGAAAGTTATAGTTCTCAGATAGATATTTTTAATGAGGTATCACGCACGTCAAACATAGATTGTATGCCAAAGTCATGACCCAGGGAAGTTGATGTACCAATTTACCCCAACAGGGCCCATAGTTTTGATGCTTTATCTCTTAGGGTTAGGTTTTTGGATGTTTAGGGTTTTCCATTGTTTCTCAATAATAAATAGGCCTTTGAACCTCATTGTAACACAGTTAAAAGGGATGTATCCACCACATCTCTTCTTAGAGATAAGATACCATCACCCGAGCTAGTTTATTTCCATTTATGTATGTAAGCATATTGAAATGAAGTTTTATTTATGTTGCACCTCTGTGTTTATGTATATATCTATATTTTATTGTGTTCTTGCATAAGTTCGGATTAGTGGTGTCATAGTTATTTGCTCTTTCTCTGTTTTTCTTTGCATGACCCCAACAAGGTCAGGGTATAAGGAGTTAGGGTTCGAACTAGTTGAAACCAGCCTCGCAAACCCTGACAACCTCCCATGGCAAAAGAAAAGAAAGACAAGGGGGCAAGAGATCCTTTCAAAATATTGCTTAAGGAAGCCCTCGAGTGACAAAGGAACGTGACGATGGATAACTTTGCCTAGATTTTTCAGCGGCTACCCACAAGTGACGCATCTTCATCCAACAGCCACTCTGGAGGCGCCATTCCATTTAAGGTACAAGTTAACTTTGACATTCCCATATTTGAAGGTCAGATGGATGCAAATGTTGCAAATAGATGGTTAAATCTGTTGGAAGGGTATTTTTCAATTCATGACTTTTCCAATCGGGAAAATATTACTTTTGCACTCCTCAAAGTTGCCCCACATGTCAAGGACTGGTGGGAAACCTACTGTGAACAAAAGGACGAGATGTAATCCTCATTGTTTTAAGTCGCACCCACTTGAAATTCTTTCCAAGATGTCATCAAGGAACAATATTACCCTGTTGGGAGCTATGAAAATAAATACATAAAGTGGACCACGTTGTGGCAAGGAAGGGACCAAGATGTGTCGGAGTTCACAAATGTTCTCCATACCCTTCACACGAAGCTGGGTATCAAGTATTCTGAGCGGAATTTGGTACTCAAGTACCGTGACTATCTACACAAGTGCATCCAGGACGAGATGGAGTACCTAGACATCTCCTCGCTTGGCGTCGCCTATCGATACACTGTTAAGATTGAGTAGAAATTTAAACAGAAGAAGCGAGACTTTGGATCTGCGAATCCAAAGCAAGGGAAAGAAGCCCCCAAACCGTAGAATAAAGGACAAAGCCAAGGCGGGGTGACCCAGGGCAACCCGCCAAAGCTGCAAGCAAAGAACAACACCACAAAGACAAAGAAGGAAACAGAGAAATTATGTGAGTTCCCACTCACAACACAAGTGAGTGTCAAGCCAAGCAGTCATTGGTGGCCGAGCTGAAGGCTTCCGAATCAGATGCATGTCCCAACTCTGAGTCAAAAACTGATAAGGGGAATGACAAAGGGAAGCATATTATCGATGCGGAGCCTGGTGCCATCATTTCCACCACCAAGATCTAGAAGGATGAGCCTGGAGATCCACAGGAGGGGGAGTAGCTCTTCCATTCACAGATGTGGGTGAAGGGTTCTCCGTTGCAGTTCATAGTCGACAACGGGAGCCAAAAGAGCCTCATTTCAATAAAGGTCATGAAGCGGTTGGGCCTACCGACCACACCACACCCGCAATCGTACACCATCAGGTGGCTTCACCAAGGGCGTGATCTCCGTGTTAGCCAATAATGTCCCCTTCCCTACAACATCAAGCCCTTCACAGATGTAGTACTATGTGATGTTGCTCCTCTTGAAGTTTGTGATGTATTATTAGGCAAACCATAGTTGTGGAAGCGACATGTTGTGTATGAGTCTAAGCCTCACACTGTTATTATTAATTTGGGAAATAAGTTGTACAGGATACAGGAGGTAGCACCGCTTACCGCCATTTCTTTGATCACTGTGAAACAATGCAGTCAGATTATTTCCTAGACCGGTAAATTTGTTTTCCTTATGACTCGCCCTCAAGGCAAGAAGAAGATTGTGGCCACGACCTCCAAACAGGGCTCCTCCACATGACAACAATAGATGGACAAGGTTGTGGAAGAGTACAGGGACATCTTCACCTCGCCCATAAGGGTACTTCTACATTATCAGGTCAAGCACTCCATCGATTTGACCCTGGGCGCGCCACTACCCAATGGACTGATATATCGATGCTTTGTTATGAAGAATGATGAAATCAAGAGGCAGATTCAAGAGCTTTTGCACAAAGGGAACATCAGGCCAAGTTCATCACCCTATGGGAGCCCAATCGTGTTGGTATAGAAGAAGGATGGGACTTGGAGACTCTGTATTGACTACCAGGCGCTGAACAAGATCATTGTCTGGAATATGTAACAAATCCCACAGATTGATGACCTTTTGGATCAACTCAAGGGGGCCAAGTATTTCAGCAAGATTGAATTGAAGTCTGGTTATCACGAGGTACCGATCAACCCCTCTAATGTGTAGAACACTGCCTTCAAATCCAAGCAGGGCCTTTTTGAATGGTTGGTCATGCCTTTCAGGTTGACAAGTGCCCCCAAAACCTTCATGAGGTTGATGGACGACATCTTGCGCCCCTTCACCAACTCATTCGTGGTGGTGTATTTGGATGACATTTTGATCTTTAGCCAAAGTTGGGAAGAGAACCTCCACCATATTCGACAAGTCCTCCAAACCCTGCGACAACACAAGTTGTGTGCCACTTTAGAGAAATGCAATTTTGGTATAATCCAAGTTCAATATCTGGGGTACATCATTGTTGTGCAGGCAATCCTTTCTGCGGACAGAAACGATCCCTCTAGTCCTATGGGAGGATCTAGCAACAAACTAGACAAATATGTGCAAACTTTCCTAGTTTATATCAGAAAATACAAAGGAGGATAGATGACCTACCTCACTCTAATGCTAACACCCGTTGATGCTGTCCTCGATATTCTCAATTCCAAGTTCAATCATCTCTACACCGTTGTGGATGAATACCTACAAGGAAGATCAAACAAAGATGACAAAATCATACATAACATAATTCTAACATAAACTATGTGACAGATCAAGGAGTATCACACTAAATGAGTAATGATTTACACACTTATGGAAAGAAAACACATAATGTATTATTAATAGAAAGTAAGGGAAGCATACAACCACTTAAGCCTTGATGTTGGAAGCCTCCTTTGGATGAGTTTCCAAGTCCTATCCAAGACCTTCAAGCACTCCTTTCTCCTTAGAAAAATGGGCAACATTTAGGCATAGTTTTAGCATAGGAAGGAAACCAAGCAATAACCAACCAACAACTAACCAAAAGTAGATGGTAGGGGTTTGATTTATAGGGAAGGAGAGGGAGTTGAGGATCCATAAAAGGAGGGAGAGGTTCCACATTTCAAGGGGAAGGTCCATGAAAGTAGGATAAGGAACCAAGAATGGGAGGTCTCGCTCTAATCCTCATTCAATTTCAACTAGCTCGTCATTCTCAAGACTTCTAGTAGGAGAAGCTTCTCCTCTATTTTAGGAAAAATTGCCTGAAGAGGGCCAACATGGATTTTCCTATCAAAAGGCGTGTTGCCAGTGCTAGTCACTAGTTAGACAAAAGGTTATCAACGCGAATTTGTGTGCTAAAAGTAGTGTTGGGCTTGAAAAACAAGGTTTGGACAAGTTCTTCATAATTTCTTCAAGGAAAGTCTTATTCTTCCTTCAGGGATGCTTTTGAACATGTTTCATGGTGAACACATTGCTTTTGACAACTTTTGTCACTTTGCGACATTGACGACACAAAGTGCGACACTTAGGATATGAGACTGGGAGTGCAACAAAATAATGTATAAGAGATGCCCCCTAAAGCATGAAGGCAGAACGAGAAGTGATGGGTGAAATACTTTACAAGTCAAGGCAAAGATCTGGAGAAACACCGTTAAGAGACCTGCAAATCAAGCATGATACAAGATATCTGGCATCTCTGATGTAAGTATGCCTAATAATACATATCTGAGTAGGCATCTAACAATACATGAATCCATGGCATGCAGTCATCTGACTAGAAAGGATAATGTGCATGGATCCACGACATGGACACACATATCCAAATAGAAGGGATCATGTGTACAATCATGAATACTTAATAACTCCACACAACCTAGATTTATTAGATGGAACCCAGGGTCTTCATCTCTGTCTCAATACCACCAAAGTATGAATCCCACCATGTGAATAGATGTATCAGAGTCGAACATGGTAGAAAACCCCCTGATTACCAGTCAATGATGTAAATTGTTAACATGCATGAGAGAAACCACCAATAATGACAATGGCTCTCAAGGTACAAAAACACAATCAATGAGTGTGAATAATGAAAGTGAAGTCGAACACACGCAGAATCATTCGATCGAAGGCCAATGATGTGAACCTATCGTTGAATGCGAAGAACCTGCCATTGAGGCATGCAAACTCCAAGGTACTGAAAGGGAGTTTCTAGATAATTTTCCTAGATAATGAGCTGGAGTCGACAAGAAGTGATCCATCGGAGGAGGGCCATAATGTTTCCCACATCATCAAGACGAAACATAGGATTTTGCAGAGTTGGCAAGAGTGGTTCAGGATTGTTGCAGAAAAGTCAAATAAGGTTTGAATTGCAGATGGGACTTATCTTGATGATCCAGGTGGATATTAGTGGCCACTTGCCTATTCCACTTAGACCCCCTAGTCAGTTTCATATGTTTCCTTGTTCATTTCATCATTTACCATTTTTAACAGTTTTTTGGGTCTTGAACTTTTGGAGTAGTTTTGACCCCCTAAACGACGTTTTTTTGAGGTCTGTGATAGGCCTGTAGCCATAGGCAGGGGCCTGCGATGAAACCTGTAGTACTCAGAGAAACCTTTCTAGCTATCTGCAACAGTTCCATTTGAACATTAAGTATAAGAAGGGCAACATCAATAATGTCATTGATTACCTCAGCCGACCACTGATCATGGCGCCGATCACTCTGCTCAACACTTGTGGGCACGAGACATCGGGGTGGCCACATCTTTACAAGAGCAATCTAGAATTCAGCAACATATACCAGACACTCCTAGAAGGGAAGCAAGTTCTAAATTTTCACCTTCAGGATGCACTGTTATGCCACTTGGGACACATTTGTGTTCCTTCAAGTGAGTGTGCCGAGATGATTTGGGAGGCGCACTACAGTCGGGTCGTTGGACATTTCGGAGCAGAGAAAATAATGGTGGTATTGTAGAAGTATTTTTAGTGGCCAAAACTTCGTCAGCATGTTGGGCAGTACATTATATCCTACACCGCCTGCGCCATTGCCAAACCAACCATCAAGAAGCAAGGCCTGTATACTCCTCTACCTACTCCTAGTATTGGGAATCTGTCTCCATGGATTACATGTCGGGCCTTCCTTATACTAAGAACGACAATGATTGCATTTTCGTGGTCATCAACAGATTCTCTAAGATGGCCATCATGGCGGCCTGCAAGAAGAGTATCACAATAGACGTCACTGTTAAGATTTTGTTTGAGCGAGTGTGGGTATACTTTGGGATCCCATAGTCTATTGTCTCAAATCGGGACATCAGATTCCTGAGTGCATTTTGGTCAAGTCTCTGGTTGATGCTAGATACAAAAATTACTAAGTCCACCACTTTCCATCTCCAAACTGATGGCCAAACAGAGGTTATCAACAGGATGATCGTACACATTTTGTGCATGTACAACTCGAAGCACCCACGCACGTGTGATGAAAGTCTCCCCTATGTCCAACATAGCTACAACAGAGATATCCATAGCTCAACAGGCCACAACCCCTTTCAGGTAGGGCTAGAATTTCAGCCATTATGCCCCATTGATGTGGCCATACCATTTTCAGCCACTCAGGAAGATTCAGATCATGTATAGTCCGAAGCTGAAAGGGTTAACAGTTTCATTGAGCGCATTCAACACATCCTCCAGCAGGTCCATGATATATTAGACATAGCCAATGCTAAGTACAAGAATCACAATGATTAGTATCAAGTTTCGCACAAGTTTCAAGTGGGCAACAAAGTTTGGCTACATCCGCAGAAGGAGTGCCTTGTTGGACCCCACCGCAAACTTCGACTGCTCCGATATGGGCCATACACCATCACCAAGGTCGTCTATGATAATGCCTTCGAGCTCAACATCCCATCGTTCCTTGGTTTGCAGCTAATGTTTAATGTAGATCGCCTTCGGCCATACTTTCCACCATTGTTGGACACATCTGACATTGCAGAATAGCTCACACCAACAGAGCTCAACCTGGACTACATGGAATAGGCCACAACTGACGAAATCATGGACACACAGCTTAAGAAAAATTGCCAACAAAGGATACAACTATATTGAGTTGTCAAAGCAGTCAAACTCCTTCACCAAGGCAAGTGGTTCACCAAGGACCAGGTTCAACAAAAATTTCCTCACCTCATGGCGACTCTGCACGCAATGGGGACCATTGCTTCCTAAGGAGGGAGGAATTATCTAGGTGGATATTGGTGGCCACCCACCTATTCCACCTAGACCCCCCAGTTAGTTTCATCTATTTCCTTGTTCATTTCAGCATTTACTATTTTTAGCAGTTTTTCATCATGAACTTCCATAGCAGTTTTGACCCCCTAACCGACGTTTTTTTGAGGTCTGCGGTAGGCCCATAGCCATATGGAAAAACCTGTAGTACTTGGAGAGACCTTTCCAACAAGGTATCATACACACAAAACGGAGATAATATGACCAAGTTACGACCCCAGGAATTTGGCTGCCCAACTAACCCCAACGAGGCCCACAAACTCTTGGTGTTACATCTCCTGGGGTTAGGATTTTGGTTGGTTAGGGTTTTGGTTGTTTAGGGTTTTCTCATGTTTTACAATAATAAATAGGCCCTTGAGCCTCATCATAACACAGTTCAGAGGCATGTAGCCGCCACATCTCTTAGACTCATAGATAAGCTACCATCACCCGAGCTATCTTATTTCCATTCTATTTGTAAGCATAGTTCAATATTTTTCTATTAATGAAATGAACTGTTTTTTTGCTGCATCTCTGTATTTATTATTATATCTGTAATTTGTTGCGTTCCTGTTTAAGTTCAGATCACTTGAACATATTGACGACACGACTCCTGAATTTCGAAGCATTTGACTCAACACAGGATCATAGGTCATGATAACAATAGGATATAACAATATGAGAGGCAAATGGGTGCCCAAAACCTAGTGAGGCAAGTGAAGAAATGAGGATAACCCAAACTTGACACGAGATACAGATAAGTGTCATGTTCAAGAGCGACATGCTACCTTTATACAAAATACAGGATATGTGCTTACTTCCATTTTCCCCCACTATTTCTAGTGAGTACCTCATTATTTTTAATCTCAATCTTGAAGAGGATACCATATGCTTGTCGTACAAGTTCATCCTTCGGATGAATCCATTCTAGTATTTTTAACGAGACCTAGGAAGGAGTAGCTCAGTTGACAAGTCCTTCGCCATTTTAGTTTTACAAGCCCAACAGAGGAGTAACTCGGCCTCTTTTTCATGTTTAGAGAGTTTGTAAAAGAGGCAGAAAATAAAACTCGAGAGGCCCCTTTTCGTAGATAGTCTCTTGAATCCGAAAAGGTATAAAACAATATTCAAGAGAACCTCTTAACCACGTGTGACCAAGGTATTTCTTTTTCGTAGTTAGTCTATCTCAGTCCAGAAAAGGGTTAAACTTATACTAAGTAGACGTATTTTCATTTACTTTTACGAGTTCGAAAAGACAAGTGCTCGACAATCTTTTCATATTTTTGGAGTCTGAAAAGAGCTAAAAGAGGACTCCTCCTGGAGGAATGATCGGTATAAAAGTATAGCAACTGGTTCTGATCATGATGGAATTTCTCTAAACATGTAAAGTTCAAGAGGCTGGCTAATAATACCACTCATCGCAGATGTTCCTCAGGAAAGGGTGAAACAACCAAGTGAAAGTATATGATTGTCCAAAGAGATGGTGACGATGGAATGAAAAAACCAAGGCTCATATGGAAAAAACAAGCTGATAAAAATGGCAATCATGAAAGGTAAAGTGGGAAGGGTTTCATTTCTACACAACCTTGAAACATGGGAAACTATGCTTGAGTATACTTGAGGATGGTTTGATTTTTACACAAGCTTGAAACATGGGAAAAAACTATGCTTGGATTTTGTTTGATTTTTACACAAGCTTGAAACAGAAACAAACTATGCTTGGGTTTGGTTCATTTTTACACAAGATTGAAACAAAGATAAACTATGCTTGAGTTTGGTTTGCATACCCCCAGCATAATTGACTCAATTCGAGGTACATTCCCCCCAAGCTTCATTTCATTCACCTAACTAGACTACTGGTTACTAACAGGTGGATGGAATGAAGGTTCACCTACGAGATCAAGTGAAAGACTCGACTGAGAATTTACGAGATCTAATCAAAGAATCAAACTGGATGGAGATATGTTTCATTTTTTAACGAGCTTGACACTAAAAAAGAACCATGCTCATGACACTTTGTTTCATTTTTTAACGAGCTTGACACAAGTAAGGAATTTTGCTCATGACACCTTGTTTCATTTTTTAACAAGCTTGAGACAAGAAAAGAACCATGCTCATAAGGACCTATTTCATCTTTTACCAAGGTTGACATAGTAAAAGAACTATCCTCATGGTACCTTGATTACGACCTATAAGAGGTCATAGCTTCCAAGAAGTTCTCATCATATGGGATAACAATGATCTGGAAGGGATACATGTCAAGGGATCTAATGGGAAGATCAGGTTCCAATGCCCCCAGTATGTGATGCACTATGTCACTGACTATATCATTAGTATACGCGGGCATGTAACCGGTGGCCACATAATTAACCGATGTCAGGGGTGATGCCACTTGCATACAAGGACCATTTAGGGAAGATGGTTTATCGGGATTCAAATTAGGACCAATGAACGAAAGCTGATCAATGGACACAATTCTTCCTTCATGCGGGAAACATCACGAAAGAGAGAAGAGACAAGAGATCCCATGACATAAACATAGTCATGACCGAAGAGTAAATAAAAATCCAAAGGAGCTTGGACAACCATCACATCGAGATAAATGATTTCTCCTCCCAAAGTAATAGGCAACTTCGGAAGGATCCCTAAGGGTTGACTGATTCCTCTGTTAAAAGCCAAAAAATTCTGGGTAATGGACACAAGTTGTAGAGAACCTAAAGCTTTCCAAGTAGTTGAGGACATAATACTAAAAAATGCGCCTTCGTTTATGATTGTGCCAGGTACGGGTATATTATAAGCCTGTACCATGATCTAAAAGGGCACATAGGAAGGAAGATGATATCATGCCAGTCGACTCCAATAAAATAAAGTGACTAATCTACTTGGAGAGGATGTCATCAGAATGAGAGGACTGCCCTCTTGTGTTACGGGAATAGGAAGATCCCCCCCTATACCGTGGGAACAGTAGGATTGCCCCTGTGTACTGTGGGAACATGAGGATTTCCCCCTAATGCTTTGGAATTTGAAGAAACCGGAAGAACTTGAGCGGTACAAACTTCACTCTCTATAAGATATATACAATCAACTGAAAGAGGAATCAGGTCAACCATTTTTTTGACCAATGGTTGGTCGAAAACAGACTCATGTGATTCACTTTCAGAGAGAGTGGGATTGACCAGAGATGAGTTATGATCAATCACTTGATCAACTAGTGGAGGATCAAGGGAAAGTTTGTGATAACCAACTTGAAGATGAGGTTGAGAAGCGGTTAGGTTATCCAACACGTCAGAGGCTTCATCCATATAAGGACAAAGGTGAATAAGATGATGCCCTTCATGTAACTTACAGGGAAATTTGACTTTTCCTTTTTCCTGTGGGCTTTACTGTCACTAGTTGAAGGTTTATCACCAACATGATCTCCAGAGGCTGATGAAAAAGGTCGATGTGAACTTGTGGACCACACTTCTAATATCTTGGGAATACCAGGACATTCTCGAAGAAGGTGGTCACCCTTACAAAGCTTGCAAGGGAATTTCACTTTACGGGGTTGATTGGAAGATTTTTCAACATCAGTTGCATCTGTAGCAATGGTCGCTTGGTTGGCCCTTTGCTTATTTTTCTTCTTCTTAATATTCCTTTTCTTCTTCTTCTTATCCACTTGGTTACTAGCTTGCAGGCTTTCACCAGATGAAGAGGAAGAAGATCGAACAGGCGAAGAAGGCAAAGAGTCAACTTTAGGCTAAATCGAAGGTTAATATTGTTCAGATGTAGGAGAGCCCAGTTGAGGAGCAGTTTGGACATTTAGAACCATAGGGGTCGAAAATAACCAAACTACCAAACCAAAGGTAAACCCAAGAAGGGACAAGGTTTCCCTATAGGGAGAACCAACATTTCCAAAAGAAGGAAAATGACCAGGATTCCTGTCAGAGGGGTTTCCCTGGTTGGTGAACTCGGGAACTGTTCCTATTAGTCTCAACGTAAGATCTACTAAGGAGTATTTCCACAAGAAGGATGTTTTTTCGTGGTCAATTAATTGATTTTATAACTTAACAAAAATAAATAAAAAATGGGTAACTAAGCATGAAGGTTTACCAAGCAACCATGAACTGCAATATACACATTGGCGAACCAAGGACTTAACGTACAACAACCAATCTCCTCGAATGTTGTGTTCGGTGTATCACTGTATACAAGGCGACAGACTCTGTTACCTATGGATGGATAGGAACCTATTAGGGACTACCAAAATATATGTGATGGTACGTCAGAGTGCAGTCCGTAGTAGTGGTGTCTAATGCGTAACCATTTGATGAGAGTGTTCCCATATACTTACCATGCGTGGAGCACCTCCGATATACCTGAAAGTACTGGAGAATGGTCCTATACACTTCTGTATGTGGAACAGGATTTCACCCCTGGGATACAACGATGGCAAATAACGACAGCTCCTACATTTAACGACACCGGAACACGTCTCTAGCCTAGACCTCTAAATGTTTTCATTAATTTTCCAAATGCTCCTTAGGTTAATTGAGGTAAATTTTAATGTTGATCTTAGATTAAGTTTCAGTTTTAAGGCTCAAAGATCGATGTCACCTGAACGCACCTATGATGCAACTAATATGAAAAAAAAGATTCTTTTCATTTAGATGAAAGCTATCTAGTGTAGGGAAAAATGCAAACATTGATGCAACAATCAAGTATGCAACAAATAAATCTTCCAAACTAGAATTTTCGCTTTCACTATTCCAATGCATCTACTAAACGTAAAATTATTTATTTTTTCCTTTTCTTCTCAATGGATGAAAAATAACTTTTTAGCTTTCAACACTAAGCAATGTAATCTATGCTCAATGATAATCCCAAAAATGTTTTTTCAATGCAATTCAAAAAGTAAACTTTGAGATGAAAGCTAAGCAAATGCATGTGCAACTTCTTTTATGGTTCTCAAAAGAACTAATAATGCTTTGATCAACATAAAACTAGTATTCCTTCCACACACAAGCAACAAACAGTAAATTCAATTGACCAAATAACTAGAGACTCAACCAAAATTCACTTTCACTGCTTCAAACAGTGGGATGGGATTTTGCAAGCCAATAAAAAATCAACAAAAATAATGGAAAATTCTATGCACATAGAGCAGGAGAACACTTCAGAGATCAAGACACACTAGACCTTTCTGATAAAAACCCTAAAAAAATCTCATTTTTGGGATTAACACTACATTTTATGATCAAAGTCTGCGTTGATAAGGTGGATCAACGCTACTTTTATGGTAAAAAAATCATGTTGACAGGCAGACAAGGTAGTCAATGCGGCTGTAATGAGAAAAACCAGCGCTAACGTCATGACTATTTTTGATAAAAAGTGCGTCAAGCAAGAAAGGCTTAGGAAAATGAGGATAAATCCAAAGAGGATATAGACTTGACACTCGAAAGAATGTACTACTCAAAATGCAAACCCAAAATGACTCTAAATCACAGATCACAAGTAGGTTGGTCAAACTAATAAAAAATACCAAGCATAAAAAGAAGGTTTGAAAGGTTACAAGCTCCACAACGGAGTCACCATTTTGGTGTGCAAGCAATCCTTTCTACTGACATAAACGATCCTTCTAGTCCTATGGGAGGATCTAGCAACAAACTAGACAAATATGTGCAAACTTTCCTAGTTTATATCAGAAAATACAAAAGAGGATAAATGACCTACCTCACTATGATGCTAACACCCATTGATGTCATCCTCAATCTTCTCGCTTCGGAGTTCAATCTTCTCTACACCATTGCGGATGAATACCTACAAGGAAGATCAAACAAAGACGACAAAATCATACATAACATAATTCATTCTAACATAAAGTATGTGACAGATCAAAGAGTATTACATTAAATGAGTAATTATTTACACACTTATGGAAAGAAAACACATAATGTATTATTAATAGAAAGTAAGGGAAGCATACAACCACTTAATCCTTGATGTTGGAAGCCTCCTTTGGACGATTTTCCAAGTTCTAGCCAAGACCTTCAAGCACTCATGAAGCACTCCTTTGTCCTTAGCAAAATGGGCAACATGTAGGCATAGTTTCAGCATAGGAAGGTAACCAAGTGCAATCACCAACCAACAACTAACCAAAAGTAGATGGTAGGGGTTTGATTTATAGGGAAGGAGAGGTAGTTGAGGATCCATAAAAGGAGGGAGAGGTTCCACATTTAAAGAGGAAGATCCATGAAAGTAGGATCAAGAACCAAGAATGGGAAGTCTCACTCTAATCCTCATTCAACTGCAACCAAATCACTGTTCTTGAGACTTATAATAGGAGAACCTTCTCCCCCATTTTAGGAAAAACTTCCTGAAGAGGGCCAACATAGATTTTCCTATCAAAAGGCGCGCTGCCAGCGCTAGTCACTAGTTAGACAAAAGGTTACTAGCACGAGTTTGTCTGCTAAAAGTAGCGTTGGGCTTGAAAAACAAGGTGTTGGAGAAGTTCTTCATAATTTCTTTAAGATAAGTCTTCTTCTTCCTTCAGGGATGCTTCTGAATGTGTTTCATGGTGAATACATTGTTTATGACAACTTTCGTCACTTTGCGACACTTGTGACATTAACGACACAAAGTGCGACACTTAGGATATGAAAATGGGAGTGCGACAAAATATTGTATAACAATCATTAATGAGTGAGATGTGCATGTGGACCTAGCCAAGATACAAGTCATTCGAGATTGGCCAACCCCAACCACTCTAACAAATCTCCACAGCTTTCTGGGTCTTGCCAACTTCTACCTCAGGTTCGTGTTGGGGTTCTCTCATATCACTTGGGCTTTGAGTCAAGTCACCAAGGGAGGAGTGAAAGGAAATTTCTTTTGGTCTAAATCCCAACATAATGTCGAGTTGAAGTATCGACTCTGCTCTGCACCAGTGCTCACATTACTAGAACCGCAACAACCATTTGAGATCAGGATAGATGCCTACGACTATGTTATTCGTGCAGTTCTTACTCAATAGGAGCATCTAATGGCATATCACAGTGAGACATTTTCAGACATAGTCTGAAAGTATCGCACCTATGACAAAAATATGTATTCCATTGTGCAGGCCTTCCGAAAATGGAAGGATTACATTATGAGGAAGGAAACGGTCATCCACACAACTCGCCAACCCTTGTAGTTCATACATACACAAGGGAAGTTTCAGAACAATAGCCATCAACAATGGTCTACATACTTGCAAAAATTCCATTTGAACATTAAGTACAAGAAGGGCAGCACCAACAATGTTGCAGACTGCCTCAATTAGCCTTTAGTCATGGCATTGATCACTCTGCTCAACTCTTGTGGGCACAAGACTGCGGGGTGGCCACATCTTTACAAGAGCAATCCAGAATTCAACAACACATACCAAACACTCCTGGAAGGCAAGAAAGTTCCAATTTTTCACATCCAAGATGCATCATTATGCCACTTGGGACACCTTTGTGTTCCTTCAAGCGAGCATGCCAAGATGATTTGGGAGGTGCACCACAGTCGGGTCGTTGGACATTTCGATGTAGAGAAAATAGTGCGAGTGCTGTAAAAGTATTTTTATTGGTCGAACCTTCGACAAGATGCTAGGAAGTACACCAGATCTTGCACTGCCTGTGTCATTGCCAAACCAACCATTAAAAAGCAAGGTCTATATAACCTCTACGTACTCCTAATCGACCTTGGGATTCCATCTCCATGTATTACATGTCGAGCCTTCCTTCTACTAAGCATGGAAACGACTACATTTTCATGGTCATCGACAGATTCTCTAAGATGACCATTATAGCGGTCTGCAAGAAGAGTATCACAACATAAGCCACTACTAAGACTTCTTTGAACGAGTGCGAGTACACTTTTGGATCCCACAATCCATTATCTCAAATCGGGATAACAGGTTCCTAAGTACATTTTGGTCAAGTCTCTCGTCAATGCTAGATACCAAGCTCACTAAGTCCACGACTTTCCACCCCCAAACTAATGGCCAAACAGAGGTCGTCAACAGGATGATCATACACATTCTACCCATGTACAACTCGAAGCATCCACGCACATGGGATGAAAGCCTCCCTTATGTCCAACACAACTACAACAAATATCTCCAAAACTCAATTGGACACAACCCCTTCCAGGTGGGTTTGGGATTCCAGCCACTATGTCCCATTGATGTGGCAATAACATTTGCAGCTACTCAGGCATGTTCGGCTCATGTCCAATCCGAAGCTGACAGGGCTAACAAATTCATTGAGTGCATTCAGCACATCTGCGAGTAAGTCCATGACATACTGGATAGATCCAATGTTAAGTACAAGCAACAACATGATCAACATCAGGTACCACACAAGTTCTAGGTGGGTGACAAAGTTTGGCTACATCCGCAGAAGGAACGCCTCACTGGGCCCCACTGCAATCTTCACCCACTCCAATATGGGCCATACACCATCACCAAGGTTGTAGGGGACAATTCCTTTGAGTTCAGGATTGCACCCTTCCTTGTTTTGCACCTAGTATTCAATTTGGACCTCCTTCGGCCATACTTTCCACCATTGTTGGACACATCCGACATTACAGAACAACTCACACCAACAAAGTTAAGCCTGGACTTCATGGAACAGACCACAACTAATCGGATCATGGATAGAAAGATCAATAACACTCGACAACAAAGCATCCAATTATATCTAGTTGTCAAAGCAGACCAACTCCTTCACCAGGGCAAGTGGTTCACTAGGGACAAGGTCAACAAAAGTTTCCCCATCTCATGGAGGCACTCAACACAATAGGGACCATTTCTTCCTAAGGGGGGAGGACTGATCCAAGTGGATGGTAGTGGCTATCTACCTATTTCACTTGGACCCCCACCATTGTTCCTTTCAATCTTTCAGTTTCCTTAATTGTAGCAAAATTACTATTTTTGAAAGTTTTCAGGTCCTTAACTTCTGGAGTCGCTTTAAGGCCTTGAACGACATTTTTTTGGAAAACAAGTGAATATGCATGTTTGATTGATGTTTGCAGTGGAAAATTATAGTCCTCAGATAGATATTTCTAACGAGCTAACGTGCCCGTCAAACAAAGATCGTATGCCAACATTACGACCCTGGGAAGTTGATGTACCAATTTACCCCAACGGGGCCCAGAGTTTTGGCACTTCATCTCCTAGCATTAGGATTTTGGATGTTTAGAGTTTTCCATTGTTTATAAATAATAAATATGCCTTCAAGCCTCATTGTAACACAATTCAAAGGCATGCATTTTCCACATCTCTTCTCAGAGATAAGCTACCATAACTCGAGCTAGTTTATTTCCATTTCCGTATATAAGCATATTTCAGTTCTTTGATATTAATGAAATGAAGTTTTAATTCTATTGCACCTATGTGTTTATGTGTATATTTGTATTTTGTTACATTCCTGCATAATTTTGGATCAACAACACAGAAAATAATAGAGTTATAGCTAAGTATTAAACAAAAGATTTGCTAAAAGAAAAGAAATATAAAAGATACTACAACTATGTTATAAAGTACATACGATACTTGGCTAAGGAGGGAGCCTTACTTGTTGAGAAACCAAGATGCTATAAATTAGGATTGTTTTCTCTTGATAATTACTTGTGAATTCTTTTTGGCTTCTTATTCAATTTATATTCTCTTCATCAAGCAATTACCAAAAAGGTACAAAACATGAAGATCACAAAGAGACAAAGGACACAAGAAATTAGGCTCCAAGCAAGGGAAAAACACTCAAGGGGGAAAACCCAAGAAATCATCTTCATATAGAATCATATCAAAGTGAGATATCCAAGATCCAAGTCACAAACCAATACTGTCACAAAGACCCCAAGTCATCCCTCCTCCAAGTCTTCTCCAACAAGTCAAATTCAACAAACTCAACATTGGTCAAACCTATGAAATTATGGTCAAACTATAGAAAAATTCAGTCTTGCAATGAAAGCCAAATTTCGGCTCTATAATAGCCTTAGAAAACCTTAGAAAATATCATGCGTGTGGACATAGTTAGGGAAAAAAACTTGGAGTTCTCTCTCCTTTGACTTCACTCTCTCTCTCTCTCCTTTGACTTTCACTAATTTCCTTCCTTTTCTTGCATAGAGATTGATGTGTATGGATGAGTGAATTAATTGACCCTCAAGTGGTCGAGTTGACTCACATTTATAGTTTTCTAGGAGGTCGAATAATTGCCTTTTACACTGACTTGGTCTTGTGGATGACATTTTGACAAAAATAATTTTCCTTTTGTTACAAGAAGTCCAAATGGGACTTTGACTCAATTACATTCCTTTGACTCATAATAAATTTTCTTTTGACTCAATTGACCCTATAACCATGAAGAAAATGCTTTGACTAGAAATAAAATAATAATGTATGTTGTCCCCCCTATCCTTTTTATTCTATTTTCATCATTTGTCTTCTTTAATAATTTAATTTAATATATTTTATTATACTATATTAGTTAACTATAAATATTAGCTATTTATAATTACTAATATAATTTAATTAAATATATTAATAATATTTAATTGATTTTATTTAATTTATTTAATAATCATTATATTAATTAATATATTATATTAATTAATTATTATAATATTTATTTAATTATCATTTCATACCAATTATTAATTAATTATTAAGAATCATTATTTAACTTTTGATTAGTTTCACATTAATATTATATTAATTTATTAATTATTTTAATTAACATTTGAATATTGGTTAGCCTAAAATTTATTATTATTAATTTGTATTAATATATATTAATTAATGTGTTAAAAATTATTTAGTTTATTAACATTTTATTAATCATATTTAGAATCTAATCCCCTTTAGTTTAATTTACAATTTTATTTAAGTCATTAATTAATCAATTAATTAATTAATTATTATAATATTCTATAATATTTTAATCATCATTAGATTGGAATATTTAATTAATAACATTTCATTATCTAATTTAATTAATATCTATTACATCTTTTAAGATTGGAATTATTATATTAGTTAGCTATAATATTAATTAATAATAATTAATAATAATTAATTTGTTTATTAGTTAATTTGACTTAATCATATTAATTAGTAATTATTATATTAGTCAACCTTAATCCTAATCTCCTAAATTTACTAATATGATTTGAATTATTTTCTTTATTTAATAATTATATTAATATATTAAGTAGTATATTAATTAATTAATTAATCATTATTTTATTTAATTATTAATATTCAATAATAATAATTATTTATTTATTATTCAATATTAATTAATTATTTATATAATAATTGTTTTCTTTGTTGTAATTTCATATTAATTTTAATTTGATTTATTAATTTCTTAATTATAAATATAATAATATGAAATAAGAAAGTAAATATGATTTATGCATTATAATTAATAAAATTTTTTAGGAAATAGTAATTATTTATAATAATATGTATAACAAATAATGTTATTAATACTATTTAATTATTTATTATAAAAATTAATTATTTATAATAAAAATAAAAATAAAAATGTAATTAAATATAAAAAAAAAAATATATATATATATATATATAAATTAAATAAAAATTCAAGCCGACTCTTTTCCTCTCTTATTCTTCCTCCTCATTAGTATTTATAAAAGTCTTTTGCTCTTCTTGTATCATCATTCTTCAACCCTGATGATGGATCCCACTTGGGATTTGAAACGTTGGTACAAAGATGTTAAAACTGTGGATTCTCCGATCACTGATTTAAAATAATAATAATTATTATAATAAATGAATATAATAAATACATCAATAGTATATTTGAATTATGTTATGAATACTGACACTAGTTATATTTCCAATACTCCCTCTTAAGTAGGGAAGTATTCATAATGACACAACAAGATACTCTCAAGTTGAAATATTCTCATAAGAAGGGATTTAGATTGATAAGCATCAACATATCCAACATTGTCAAAAGTAGCTTAGACTTAACTAACAAGGTCTATCTCTCCACTAGATTAGAGCACAATGTTGGGATGCACAAATTTGGACACCACTGCGTCTCTAAGCACATACCCCATCTGGATGTTCACCAGGTATGTCATCATAAGACTATCCTTTTCTCAGATACACATCCTTAAAGAATATCAATCCTCGAGACTATTCTTAACTTGGATACAAATCCTCAAAGAATATTAGGCCCAGATGCTTATCCAATCCACTATATTCCTTCGTACCTTTACTAGGATTACAACGGTTAGTCTTGGAAATAGTATATGACGCAAGGAGAATACAATATCCACCCTCACTCCCTCTTCAACCAGAGAGGAGACATCCACAAGCCTAAGCTTGTCCCAAAAGTATTCATCAATGCATTGACTACCTGTTATTTCATGAAGATTTGTTTGTAGCTTCTCAACTTCTATTTGCATCACGTCATAACGAGCTCCAACCTTCTTGGTTTTCTGACAATATTCATATCGAATCCAACGTGTTATCAAAGAGTTCATCAAATTCATTATGGAGCCAAACTTCTTCATAAATGATTTGCACAAGCATTCACATCTTTCTTCGTATTGTGACAGAATTATGGTTCACGCTCTTCCAAGAAATCATATCAACTCCTAATTATTTATAATATCTCTATCAGCACTAGTAATGTCAACTCAATAAACGTGTTCCTGAATCGAACCAATCGGAGCTACCTCCTTCCGACTAAGGTAGGTGAACTTCTTCTTTTGTGTTTCCATCTAATAGACTTCTTCCTTCTCCTCCTTAATCTTCATGTTTTTCCATGTTCTTCCAATTCTTCCATTTGCTAATCAAGATTAAATATATCTTGCCTTGACATGAAACCTTTATTAGAAAACTACGAAAGAACAAAACGAAAAGTACAAAGATAAAATAACACTAGTAATAATTAAATAAAGGAGGTGTATAATACTTATCTCTTCGAGGAGAGTCAGCTCCCTCTTAATCTTGGATCTTTTCATCAACCTTGTATTAGCATGATGTCATTCCTGTCATTCTCAAGAGGTAGGTTCTTCTTTTTATAGCGGAAACGATTAGTTATGGTTTATGTTCCTATGGTTTTCTAACTCAAATCTTTGTTAGGGTTTACAAACTCTAATTTCTTAAAAGTCTTCAAGATCTGCCATTTTAGGAAATGCAAATTCTACAAGCATGTTATTGAGTTAGTTACAAAACTCTAATGATGTTATTTACATGCTTTATATACTTGAGATTTCATTCCTTGATCAGAAAACCTAGTCTACATATGCAAATAGATACTATAAATGTTAACATGTCAATGATCTCTACACATGCCTTTTAAAATACATTGCTATCTTACAAGAGATCATTATCTTCGCATTACATGTACTTTGATTAACATTGATTGCAAATTAACAAAGTTTCTTACGTGCCTTTTTCAATCCTTACTTTATTCATCCTTACAACGATCAATTCCTATGACTTTTATTCAACTATCACTTTCTTTAACAAAGGTGCTTCAATCCCTCAATTGAAAAACTACAAAAAAATTATTTGGGTTGCTTGCTTTGTTTTGGCTACTTTCAAACTTCATAGATAGGCCAGCTTCATTAATGTAAATCATCCTTATTTTATGCATTGGAAGGGAATCTTGGTAACATAGTTGTTTCTCATACTCGTGCCACAAGAATAACCCTTATATATGTTCACATCACAATCCTTCATTGTTCCATGTGTTAGAGATGTTGTTATCATGTTTTTATTGTCTATCTACATACTTTGATACGAACCATCCTAGAGGGATTCAAATCTTCAATGGAGAGTAATACCTGGTCACACCATGTCATAATTCAATTCTTTTAGATACCATGTGTTACACATCATTTTGTGACCATGACAGTTGACTGTTGTATTTGATCTCTCACCATTCATAAGCATGTCCCATTACACTCCCTTAGAGATCAAACAATAAAAAAACCCTTGAAGAAGATGTGAATTTTGGGTAAAATGACTTTATAACTTGTTTTATATGACCTGCGCACTTTCCCTAGTCAGTTTCTGTGCATTTGCAATTTCTCTCCTTGAAACCAGTGCATAACCGCGCGTCTTCCACTATGGACCGCGTACTCAACTCAAAGAAAAGTAAAAATAAAAAAGTGAATTCCAGAAGCATTGTTGGACAACTATGTCCCAACTGAAAACTTCTGGGTCATATCTATTCAAGCCATACCCCTCAGATCATGGAGCTAATTCCCTCTCATCAAGGAACCCTAATTCCCCAATTATATGATCTCATCCTTCTCTTTTGGATCTGAATCTTCTTCTTCTTGGCCTATAAATTGACTATAGGCTAGAGGGATGAGGGGGTTCAGAAATATACACTTATGCTGTTGGATTTAGATTGGAAGGATTATCATCTAAGGAGAGGGTGAGAGGCATTTGGGAAGAACCTCATGAAATCAAGGTAGAGGTTGTAAGGTTCTTCTTTATCCTTGAATTAAGACAAATGAATCATTTTTTCCAACATATTGTCTTGCTGAAAAGATGAATGACTTATGTCTCTTTTGATATTCATTAAGATAATTTCAATTTATAATCTCCTTGATCATTAGATTAAGCTTGTTTGAATTGTCATTTTGCATATTCCTTTGATATTTCTTATGTTTGTGAGTGCAGGTATTTTTTAGCATTGAGAAGCTACATCAGGACAGAGCAGGGATCTTCATCAAGCATTTCACAAATAGGTAAGAGGCTTATTCTCCTACTCTTGTATTTACAATTCAAACGAAATAAGCTTAGGAAAATATCTATTAAATTGTCTATTTGTTTCTAGTTTCCTTTAGGATCTAGGGAGATCACTCTCGTCAGCAAGACGAATTTATCTGCCTAACACCACATTCACTTAGATAACCCAAAGGTATGCTTGTCATAAATAGATCAGATGTTACAAGAAGATATGTTGCTATACTAAGTGTTTCCACAATGAATTTTGGAAGATGTAACCTTTCCGATGTCTTAGAAAAATAGATCGAACTGTTACTTGTCTCATAGACACACAGAGATGTATTTTAGATATTGGTGTCCACAAGAGTTTGGATGTATTCCATAAAATGTTACATATTCCATAAAATGTTACATACTTTGCTCTTCATTGTTCAAAGAGTTTTGTAAAAACCCTTCTTCTAATCTTTGAAATTTGATACTTAATCAAACTATTTAAATTTTAGACAATTTAGATGCCTTGGATGAATCTTGGACAAGTATTGTCAATCTAGATGTCTTGGATTTCATAGGTATGGGGTCATAGTAAGCTCGATTCTTCATAGTAAGCTAGGATCTCTCAGAAGCATGTGTGTTGATGTGCTCCAATTATAGTCAACTTAGAGGTGAATAGATGCTTCTCCATATAGTTCTTGCATATCATAAGAAACAAGACTAAGTAAACATTTACTTGAGCTCAATCTCCAAATAATGGATGATGATAACAATTCAGATCATAAATAAGTATAAGCTTCAGACCTCCTTGAAAGTATGTTACAAACTTTGAATGAATATAGGTTATGTCACAAAGTATCGTCCTCAAAAACAACATATCTCAAAGCATGTATGTATGGAACTAAATTCACATAATACTCCATTTAGGGCGCCTCACGTATCTTCAGATCATAGGAATTAACCTTCCTAATTGAGCATAGATTAATTATATTTTTTGTTTTTCATCCTTAATAGTCCTTCTATGTCTTGGATATGAAGTGCTTTAGAAAAGTAAATCATGTTGTGAACTTGGATGCCACATAGAAGATTCAAATGCCACGGTGTCATAGAAAGTTTGGTTGCCATGAATAGTAGATGTTGTTGAATAACTTCATCCTCAGTAACAAAATATTATACTTTATAGATATATAACGATATTCTCCTTTTGTTTGAGTGAATAGTCTAAGATGTATATTATTGAACTTCAAATCAAATCTTCGATATCTTTCAGGAGTGCACCTCTTTGGATATATATATTTCAGATATACAAGTTTCAAAATTTTGCATGAAATAGACTTTCATTGTCTTGGTCTCAGAGAGATGTATTTGTCTTTTGATAATAGTAGTCTCGGCCTTAACTCATCTAGGACTCAACCTAGTTGTCATTTTTACAAACCTTCTTAAAGTAATTTCGAATTTAGATTATAAGGGTTTTAGATCTCTTGGACAAATGCTCTGGACCACAGTCTCAAACTTGGATTTAGAGTATAGAGGAGTACTTACTTGCAAAAGGAGGAGAACTTATCGAGAATATTTGTTTGGCTTCCAAGGATTTCCTTGAGTGATGGTTACTATAGTGATGTCCTAAGAAGTGTGTGATGGTTGCTACAAAGATGATCTTCAAGTCTTTGTCTTTTTCCTTTGATAGAAAGAGATATAATTGTTGCAAGGATATCTTCAAGTATGCCAATAAGATGTGATCTTAAAATTGCCTCCCTTTCACCTTAGATATGATACCATGTTGAGAAACCAAAATGCTAATATATTAGGATTGATTCCTCTTAACTTGACAATTACTTGTGAATGTTTATTGGCTTCTTATTCAATTTATATTATCTTCATCAATAAATTACCAAAAAAGTACAAAACATGAAGATCACAAAGAGACAAAGGACACAAGAAATTAGGCTCCAAGTCAAGGCAAACCCCCAAGGGGGAAACCCAAGAAATCCTCTTCTTATAGAATCGTATCAAAGTGAGATATCCAAGAACTAGGACCAAGACCAAGACTGCCACAAAACCCCAAATCAAACCTCCTCCAAGTCAAAGTCAACAAACTCAATGTTAGTCAAACCTCTGAAATTCTAGTCAAACTACAAAAAAATTAGGTCCTTCAATGAAGGCTGAATTTTGGCCCTGTAATAGCCTCAGAAAACCTTAGAAAATCTCACACGTGTGGACAAAATTAGGGTAGAAAACTTGAATTTCTCTCCCCTTTGATCTCTCTTTCTCTCCCAACTATGACTTTCACTAATTTTCTTCCTTTACTTGCACATAAATTGATGTGTTTGGATGAGTGAATTAATTGCTAGTTGACTCATATTTATAGTTGTTCAAAGGGTCGAGTTGATTGCCTCTTTAAGGTGACTTGACCAAGGAGGGTTGACTTAGTCATGTGGATGACATTTTTGCTAGTTTTTGGTAGCATCAAAAGTGCTCTAGCCTTGAAAATTGGTGGAGAGGCTAAGGCACATGAGTTCTAAAGAACCCAAAAACCGTTTGGTGAAATTCCACCTGAATTGTATTCTATTAAAATAATTAATACTTTTAATGGAGTTCCTAAGTTTAAAATTAGGGAACTTAAAATATCAATGGGTATTTATCAAAATATGGGAGAGAATGATCTAAAAGGCGGATCAAGCCATGTTTTAATCTTAACCATTGATTAGAGACTTAATCTTGGTCGTTGAAGACTCAACAAGAAAAATATAAAATGGAGGCTTGGGGTTCATTTGGAAACACACATAGAGAGATTGAGGAAACCGATTTTCTGAGGAGAGAAGTTCTTAAGAGGAAAATTGATAGGGGAGATCTTCCAGCAGAGGGGCAGTGAGAATTTGGGAGAAGGACTTTCCAGAAAACACTGACAGAGAGGCGAAGAGAGCTTACAAAGAGGCAGAACAACAGCTGGGAGAGCTGACGTAGAAAAGTTGCATGTCATGCAGAATCTAGAATTACCAAGAGAGATGACACAGAGGTAACACAGTAGTCGGGAGAGATGACGTAGAAACCAGAACTTCTGGAATAGCCGAAACTACTGGGAAATGCCGGGAATTGCTAGAACAACCAGGAGATCTGACGCAGAGGGCAGAGAAGGTGACACAAGGCTCACGCAGAGCCAACACAGAAATAGTCGGGGTTAGCTAGTCTTGTGTTGGATCAGCCGAAATTCTATTGGGTGAAGTGAGGTAAAACTCACTCAGATTTTCTGCCAGTATTTTATCTGTAAATGGTTGTTAGATGAGCATCCTAGATACGTATTCAGATATTTCTCCTGCATAATAATAAACTCTCAGAGTTGTTGCACCGATTTTTGCCACATTGGGTTTTTCCAAGGACTATTGTGTCCAAAATAAGTGTGTCCTATGTATCTTGTTCTTTGCTCATTTTTTTGTTTCATGAGATCAAATATTTAATTAGTGTAGGCTGCCGAAGTAATTTGTTTCAGTATTCAAAAGAATAACTTGATGAATGTAATTTAAAAATCAAGTAGGTGAAGTAGATTTAGATTTGCTGCAGTAGGGGTTCCTAGAGGATTAGGAATTTTCACATGGTATCACATCGTTGATCTTGAAACAGGAAAGAGCAGATCTAGTGTTGAGAAGTGAGGCCAAAAGCTGCACTTGGCAACAATTTGAATCCCCTTGAAGGGATTGCGGAGTCCTTGCTAGGAAGCAGATTCGAGGAAATCTCTCTCCGAGTGAGTCGCCAGAGAGGTACGATTTCCTAATCGTGAACTTGCAGTGGTAGAGGGAGTGACGCAGAGCCTCAGCGCAGTGCTAGAAGGGCATATTTTATGCCGCGACAGAAATCCGTTGGAAAAGAACGAAGACACATAGAAGGGGAATTTTCTCATGAGAGAACTTTCCGCCAGAAAGTTTGAATTTCTCACTTGTTGGGCAGTTGTGCTAAGCAATGACTAGAGGAGTCAGTTCGACACTTGGGTGAGATGGAATCGCATGGGCTCAGAGATCAGGATAGGTTGGAAGGAGCTTCCAATTATGTCATATGGAAAACTAGAATCTTAGATGTTTTGGAGGAGTACGATCTCAAGGCCTACATCAAAAGTGTTGTAGTTGTTCCTGCTGACAATGATCAAAGGAAGAAGTACAAGGCCAAGCAGGGGAAGGCAAACAGGCTCATTTTTTATGGATTTCAAGATCACGTGGTCTCACACTTGCAGGAAAAGGATACAACCCAAGAGATGTGGGAAGCCTTGTCTTCTCTGTATGAAGGCTCTTCCGAACAACGAAAGATGTATTTGGAGCAGAAGTTGCAGCGGACTTTGATGCAAAAAGGAGAATGGGTGAACCTTTATCTTCAACGCCTTCAAAACACTAGATACCAGCTTGTTGCAGTGGGGTCCACTCCTCAGTCAACCGCGATGGTTCAGATAGCCCTAAATGGAGTCTCGAATGAATGGTAAGTCTTCGTACAAAGTATATTGGGTAGGGAAAGACTACCTTCATGGGAGGAGATGTGGGCAGCTCTTCAACCAGAGGAGTTAAGGAGGGATATAGTGAAGGTCGACCTCAATAGCAACAATGGAAGTGGCACAAAGACAAAGGAAGAGGAAGAAAATGCATCTCTAGCATCGAAGGGACAATAGAAGTCGAAGAAAAAGAAGGACATTTCGAAGGTGAAATGTTTCAGTTGTGGCGAGATGGGCCACTATGCATCCCACTGTCCTTTGAAGAAAAAGGATAAGGATGAGAAACATGATCTTAAGGCTGCTTCAAAAAAGATTGATGAGGATGAGTTTGCCATGAGTTCCCACGCATCTCCAGGCGGGAGAAGGGGCGATATTGAGCTGTAGTCGAGAGGACTACATCTAGGCAGGATACTTGAGGAGTCCACCTCTTGGATCAATTCCTTGATACGAGAGCACAAGATTCAACAATAGCGAGATGGACTTATTGTCACATAATGCAATGGAGTGTTTGGAGGACAGATACAGTGGCTTGGGACAAGAGACTGATCAACAGAGAGAAAGGTTCACAATAGTGCAGAAGTTAGCAGCAGTGTAAAAGATTCAGAGGGTCAGCAACAGTCCGACTCCAACATTCATTGTATTATGCTGAACACAGTTAAGTTCAGTTAATTTTGGACATTTTTTAGTTTCTTCTCTCAACAACTGAGTTGCAGTACGGATGCAGTGTTAACATTGGCAGTGCTAACAACACAGTAGATGCAACATTTGAGAGGGAGTTGTATTACAGATGCAGCAATGGTAGTGGTAGTGTCATAGGCAACAATACAGTGACAACAACAACACAGTGTTGGTGGTAGTAGCAGTGGAGAAAGGAGGTGCTTAAGAAACAGAGTAGCATGCAGGTGGACATTATTGCTAGAGCACTTTCCTCGCTAATAGGGAGTATTAGTTTTTGGTAGCATCAAAAGTACTCTATCCTTGAAAATTGGTGGAGAGGCTAAGGCACATGAGCTCTAAAGAACCTAGAAACCGTTTGGTGAAATTCCACCAGGATTATATTTTATTAAAATAATTAATATTTTTAATGGAGTTCCTAAGTCTAAACTTAGGGAAATTAAAATATTAATGGGTATTAATCAAAATATGGGTGAGAATGATCTAGAAGGTAGATCAAGTCATGTTTTAATATTATCGTTGATTAGAGACTTAATATCAACCGTTGGAGACTCAACATGAAAAGTATAAAATGGAGGCTTGGGGTTCATTTGGAAACACACACAGAGAGATTGAGGAAATCAATTTTCTAAGGCGAGAATTTCTCAAGAGGAAAATCAATTAGGGAGATCTTGCAACAAAGGGGCAGTGAGAATCTGGGAGAAGGACTTTCCAGAGACTACTAACAAAGAGGCGAAGAGAGCTTGCAGAGAGACAACGTAGTAGCTTGGAGAGCTAACGCAGAAAAGTTGACAGTCACGCAGAATCCAGAACTGTCGGAACTGTCGGGAATTGCCGGAACAACCGGGAAAGCTAACACAGAGGGCAGAGAAGGTGACGCAAGGCTGATGTAGAAATAACCGGGGTTAGCTAGTCTTGTGCCGAATCAGTCAGAATTCTGTTGGGTGAAGTGAGGTAAAACTCACTCAGGTTTTCGCCAGTATTTTCTCTGTAAAGGATTGCTAGATGAGAATCCTAGATATATATTCAGATATTTCTCTTGCATAATAATAAACCCTCAAAGCTGTTGCACCTATTTTCCCGCATTGGGTTTTTCCGAGGTCTATTATGTCCAAAACTAAGTGTGTCCTATATATCTTGTTCTTTGCTCAGTTTTCTATTTCATGAGATCAAATATTTAATTAGTGTAGGCTACAAAAGTAATTTGCTTCATTATTCAGAAGAATAACTTGATGAATGTAATTTAAAAGTCAAGTAGGTTAAGTAGATTCAGATTTGCTGCAGTAGGGGTTCTTAGAGGATTAGGAACTTTTCACAATTTTGACTCTTTGACTAAAGACAAAAATAGTTTTCCTTTTATTACAAGAAGTCCAAATGGGACTTTGACTCATAATAAATTTTCTTTTTACTCAATTGACCCTATAACCATGAAGAACATGCTTTGACTAGAAATAAAATAATAATAATGCGTATAATAAATACATCAATAGTACATTTGAATTACATTATGAAGATCAACATTAGTTACATTTCCAACACTACCTCCTTAAATGAGGCACTAGTTTACGAAAGCAGTAAGGCACTAAATGTGCAACACACCATTACTTGGACATGAATGAAATGGAACTTGTATTCTGAGAAAGTAACTGCAACATAGAGATCAATACAAATGTTGGTTCGTTTGCTTGCTACTAGCTAGGTTCACCTAGCTCAAGGAAAGTAAGGGTCTTTATACATAACATTCATATCTAAATAAATCAAACACATCAATGCGCAACTGTAAGAATCACACTATTTCATTGAGTTACATTGTTTTCTACAAAAGGTAGTAAAATTAGACACATGTTAACTTAATCAACGGTATGACAAGTGGAAATTGATTCATTCATTCTTTTTTGAGTGTCCATTCACCTTTGTCATTTTCTTGTGTGAGGAGATTGGTTGTTTGATTGCTTGGGTGATCCATATACAACAATTGTTCGGTTAACTAATGCATTGTTATAGCTGGTGCAGAGTTACAACACCCTTCCTCGGAGTTGCATCAACAATCCTGAGTGAATTGCAACAACAACCATGTGGTGTGAGTTGCAACAACGAAGAAGTGAGAGTTGCATCAATGAAGAGTTGTAGCAACGATGACAACAACCCAAAATTGCAACATGTGCAACAACAACTATACTCGAATAAAGAGTTGCAACAACTCACACCTAGGAGTTGTAAGACTTGTGTACTCCTAGAGAGTTGTAGCAAATATTGAGAGAGTTGTAGCACATGTGCTTGGAAGGTACTTGTGTAGCCTTGTTTCATATATTTGAATTATTAACACAGAAAGGTGGTAATCTCCTGAAAATGCATAAGTATTGAAATGGCACGTTAAGAGGATAATTATACCTTAATAAAAAGTGCAGCATTATGGATGAAAACGGTATTAGGATGAGATGGAAATGAGAGAAAGATATTTCACAGGTGCTAAAAATATGTCAATTTGAGTGTTAGTGACTCATTTTGAATTTATGTTAATGTATGCCGCTTCCCCTATTCGTACGGGTCTTCGACTAATGTATGATATCTCCATGCTCACTCTAGCCTTTAGTTACTAATGGATCCTCCCATGCTCACTCTAGCCTTCAGTTACTATATGGATCCTCCCATGCTCACTCTAGCCTTCAGTTACTATATGGATCCTCCCATGCTCACATTATGTTTAAAATTGGTGTATAGCACCTCCATGGTCACACTAGCCATATATTAGCATATGTTGCCATTAAATTTTGTTCTTGGCTACTATATGGCACCTCCATGCTCACATTAGCTCATTATTCAATTAAAGGCCTTCAATATTATTTAAAAGAGCAATACATGTCTCACAAATGCAAATCAAGTTTTTTGAATTTCAAGAGAACGAGTTCCATCATTTCAAATATATATAAATTGTAATTATTAAAAGTCTATATATACACTCTAAAGTTACGTTTTTTTGGGGTTAATATAATGGTTTATTTTATGTTGATTTTTTATTTTTTAATATTTTAGATAGAATGATGTACTTGTTGTGAACCAAAAATAGTATTGTAGATATTCAAATGACCAATTTAAGATACCCACAAAGAAACCATGGCATTTCATCACCACCCCTTGGTAAAAGTGTTTCCAATTCTTCATACAAGGTTACTGCTTGTTTTGATGACTATCAAAAGCATTGTTGTGTATGTGAGGTTGGAGGAGAGGGTGGGGGTGAGGGTCTATGTATATAATTAAATTTGATAATATTAATATAGACTCAAATAATAATAATAGAAAATAGTTTTCTTTCTCCTAAATATATGTCTAAGGGTAATGAATGATATGCTTTAAAATTAAAAAAGAAAAAAGGAAACATTTTAAATTACCTGGTGAGGATATCATGCCCTCCATTTAAAGGGATGGAATTTGGGTTTTTTGGTTGTCTTGTATCATCCCAAATACATGTTGTCTCTACCACCATTTTTTTGTTTGCTTTCTTTTGTCCTAACAACGGCTTTATTGTTGAGTTGATTTGCTTTTGACTTTGACCATTTGTATACTAATTGACAAGCAAGTAGAAAATAATATTTGGTTTAGATGAATATGAATCACTCCATGAAGTCTTAGCCCATAAACTTAATTATATCTTAGTTAAGTAAGAAGACAAACAAACATCAAGGTACACATGATCTAAAATGTTGAGGACTCATCTAGTTTGATTTTTCATCGTAAATATCATAAAATAACACAAAAAGTTGTTGAATAAATTAGGCATCTTAATGGTTTCTCACTAAGCGATTATAATGAGGTTAAAACAAAGAAAAATTTACTAAACGCTTGTGATTAATTGATAGTATAAAAGGGCATACCGTAATTGACTGTTGAAAGGATTTGAAGATGAAGAATATAAAAGTATGTAGAACAAAAGAGGATGATAAAGTATCCCCTCTGTGAGCTTTCAAATGGAAGAGTAAAACTAGGACTTGGAGGAGACAAAAGGTTTCGAAGAGTAGAACATGTAGTTTGAATAGTCTATATCATAATATAATGGAATCCAACAAGATATAGGTCTTAGTCATTTGATTCTATCAACGATACAATAAGAAATTCTAGCTCGAGATTCTGTGTTACTTTCTAGAGATTTTCTTTGGAAATCTTCAAAACAATAGAAACAAAGAACAAAAAACATTTTACTGCATAGGTAGTATTTTTGTTATATTTAGTGACTGTTACACAGTAATTTGTCACCATTGGTCACCGTCCCTATCGCCCTGTATACATTGGAGGACGCATTCCGGGACCTGTGAGCAGTGACATAACCAAAAAACACTTGTATTATGTTCCCCTGAGTATGTACTTCATGTTCCCTGAAGACACCTTCTGCAAATTCTCCCTGAAAAATACTCTTTTTCCATTGGCGCAGGTCCACAGTATCTTACCCGCGCCAATCACTGAGATCCTCAAAAGAGGGCGCGACCATTGGCGCTCTGTCACAGAACAACACCCGCGCCAGCCCAGTTTGGTAATGATTTTTGACAAACGCACGCCCATCTGTTTTTTCCCTTCAGATCACAAAGTCTTTTGAGGGTAAAATCCATCTGATAGAGGTCGAGAGTCATCATCTATCCTTGACATCTATCCATAGTGGCTTTTCAGAGATAATGCCAATCCACAATGGGTGTCCTGGTTCATCGAATCTTTCTCCCTTCTCCATCTATAAATATCTGTCCTCATGCATTAGACAAGCTAATTTTTGGAGGAATGCTAGTTGTGATTACGCTTGTCGTGAGTGATAGTGAAGCATAGAGAGGTTATGCTGCCGGAGAGGAGGTACATTGCAAGACACATATAGTTGCTCGCCCAGCCAAAGGAGAGGTTCAACGTCAGAACCTTGGTTGTAACTTTTCCTGTCTATTATTCATTAATAAACGACTGCTATTATAGTTCCAATCTCATTGTCTATTATAGTGATGTTTGATTTATTTCCTTTCTGACTAAAATATAGTTGTGCCTTGGTGGATTTTATGCTTGTATTTGTTTCTTCCTTTGCATGTGCAGGTGTCCGTTTGCAAGGATCGCAAGGATTGTGACTTGCCGGAGCGAGGAAGCGGGAATACCAACTCTGCCTCGACTATAGCGTTGGATTCCAGGTTGGTCTTCTTAATTCACCTTTAATGTACAACTAGGAACTTGCATGGCAGCATGAATTGATTGTGGCTAGTTCTGTTTTAGGCTAGTGGGATCGCCTCTGTCCGCAGAGGGGATTTACCTATCCAACAATTTGGCGACTCCACTGGGGAGAAGCTATTTGGAATTTGTCTTGCATGTTCATTTTCTCTTGCTTGCTTGAGTGAATGAGCTTTCTGGGTCAGTTTTGAGATTGTTCTTTACTGTTTGATCCATCTGAACACTGTCAGCCCGACCTGGGGTCGTGTTATTTATTTTTTAAGCCGGCAAGCTTTGTCGGCGCGGTTTTTATTCTGACAGTCGCGCCAGTTGGCGCATGTTGCCCAACAACAACCCGCGCCAATCTTTTGGTAGCGCAAGTTGCAGGCTGACAGTCGCGCCAGCCCTGTGAATTTTGCCTGTGTGTTGGTTGGAAGCTCTTCCAACTCAAATTTTTATCTTTTTATATCTTTTACAGCCTCTGGAAGTGTGTTGAACCTTTGTTTGACTGATTTTGCCTTTATCCTTCAGTTGTTTGCTTATTTCTATTGATTTTCGTCCTAGCCCTAGAACATCTAGTGGCTTCGTGTGTCTAGCCTTCTGTGGGAAGTTTCGGTGTTTTGATTTTCCAGTCAACTTGTTGGTTGTGTTCCGCACCTATCTAGTGGTTTGTTAAAGCTTGGTCTTCTATGATTTGGGTGATTCACTTCTAGCTTCTCTGGATTTTGCTCGACTTCATTTGAACTTAGATTACATGGTTCATTGAAAGTCTTTGTGTTTCTCCTTGCTTGGATAGTTCATCTTGGTGTTTCAGAATTGCTTCCATTTCATCGAGTGAACTTGGTTTGTTTATACTTGTGAATATCTCTTAAGATTTGTTTAAATGCATCATGCCATCTTAAAGGAAAGAAAAACAAAAGATCTTTTGCATCATATTAGTTAGCATTTATTGTTATTTGTTGCTATTAAAAAGAAAAAGAAAAAATTTTCATTTCTTGTTATTAGCTGCATTAGGATCTTTGCTGTTTGCTGAGTGATCATTTCGTTTAGATCTCAACCTTCCTGTAGATAGAATTCATTGAATGAAATGATATAGTTTTGGCATGTAGTTCGCATTTAAGAAGTTTTTGAGATATCACATACGGTAGGACCAAAAAACTGAAACATAATTGAAGATAAACTTTAAAATAAACTCAATGAACATAACAACGCATTGGAATCTAACGCAAACATTCTAGAGGTCTAGGTTAGAGACGTGTTCCGGCGTCTTTAAACCTGGTAGATTATCGTCGAGTGGTTGGGTGATTCCTCCACGGTGAAACGATAGGTGCCAATACGGACTGTGCTCCCACGTACCGTCGTGTATATATTGGGGGACCCCTATAGGATTAAAACCTTTTATCCATAGGAAGCCGAGTCTGCCGCCTTACAAGCCGTAATGCACTGAACACAGCATTCGGGAAGATTGACTGCAGTACGGGAAGTCCTTGGTTTTCATCTGATTGCCGAGGTGTATAAGCAGTTTTACGGATTGTTTGGTAAACCTTTTTGCCTAGAGTCTCCAGAGCAATCACTTTTGATCCTTTTCGGACTCTCTAAAAGAAAAGGTGCCTGTGAGCGTCTTGTCACTTCGTGATCATTAAACATTCGAAGGAGACTAGAGTCATCTTTTGTCCTTTTCTCGACTCTTAAAACATGAAAAGGTCAAGTTGTGTCTTTGCGTCCTAAAATTTATTGGCCACGATAACATTTACCCAATTAGATTTTGTTTGCGTTAGTTTGAGTAGGGGTTGTCTCGGTAGATTCCCTAGGTTTGTGAAGTTTCATCCTGGCGGAATTACCAATTTCGTCTTCTGCCGAGATACCGGTTGTGAGTCTTCCTGTGGTTCCAAGTATACAACCACTTAGTTCTCGTGCCCCAGGTGACGAGACTTACCAGTTTCATTGGAACCCTACGTGGGAACCTTTTGAGGACAGTGTCCCTTTTTGGGACTATACTTCTCCTCGTGTGTCAGTCCCACCTGTTTCCTCTGACATGGATGATTTGTCCCCTACAACGACTGATGAGTCCGTTGCGACGAGCGGTGAAATTCCCACCTCAACGGACCCTATACATGTTAGTAGTACTCCCACTACTACAAATTTACCACCAGGCTATAAAGCTTTAAGAGATACTATGCCCTCTGGAACTCCGTTCACGGGTTCCATTTGGTCACCACACACTTTTCCTACTACGGAGCCTTTTACTCCGCAAAGTCGCAGTCCATCTGTTACCTCAGTCACAACCGCTCCAACGGTCTGTGCAGCCTCTTCGACTCCTATTTTTAGTCGTCCCTCGGCTTCCTTGTTCGGAGTCTTTGATCCCATGACAAATGTCCCAATACAGGGGCCATACGATCTGTATTTGTCGTCTCAACCGGTTGTTGAGGTATCAGTCCCATTGTCAATTGATTGGACCTCCACCACTTTTCATGGTGGTCAAGTTTCATCTGCGCAGTCTCCAAGACAACCCCCCCAAGACCAACAAGGACAATCCTTTCATGGAAACCCTTTTGCTGCTGGTGGTCCCTTTTTCTCTTCTTATATGCAACCTTCTGGTAACTCAAGTCAGTCATCTTTTCAACAAGCCCAACCTGGTATCCAGCAAGGTTATCCCGCTGGACAAATTGGTCAACAAACTATTAACCCAAACCAATCTAATGTCCAGTATTGTCCAATATCTGGACAAGTTACTCAACCACTTGGTCAGCCTACTGTCCAGTATTCACAACCCTCTGGGCAAGCTGGTCAGCCTCAAACACAGTTGGGCCAACCAACTACCCAGCCCTCTCAGCCATCTAGTCTGTTAGGACAACCCTCAGCTGCGCAACAACAATTCCAATCCCAACAGGTAGGCCAACCTCAGTATCAACAAGGTTTTCCTTCTGGCCAGATAGCCCAACCTACAGGACAGCCTACTGGCGCTGCTCAATCCGGTCCGTGGCCCCAAACGGGACCCCAAAACCCATCTGGTCTTCAAATGCAGGCTGGGGCTCAATCACAAACTTTTTATCAAACCCAGCCTGGTGCTCAAACTCAATTTGGCGCCCCACCACCGTATGGCTACCAGCAACCTCAAGGGCAACCTTTGTTCGCCCCATACCAGAACTACCAACAACTGCAGGCGAATCCTTCGCAGACTTATCAACAGCCATATGGTGAATCTGCAGCATCGTTTGGTTATCCTTATGCTGGGGGGCAAAATACAAATCCCTATGGCCAATACACTATGGGGCCAAATCCGTCCGGACAAAACCCATGGGGGCAACCACCACCTGGTTGGAACCCTGGTGCTCCATCCTACCAGCAGCCCCAGATGTCTTTCAATCCTCAATTACCATTCTTAGCGACTTTAGAATTACCGGATGTGTCCAAATTAACCAATGATCCTATTCTTCATAATCCTTATTGGCCTCCGGTTCCAACTAAAATTCCTGGTGACTGTCCAAAATTCGATGGTAAAGCCAATGAAGACCCACAAGCCCATGTCATGACTTATCATTTGTGGTGTTCATCTAATTCATGGCTTGATGATTCAATTCGGCTTCGCCTTTTTCAAAGGACTCTCACTGGCTCTGCCGCTAAGTGGTATATCGAACTTAATCGCGGGTCCTTTCAGGATTTCAATTCTTTGGCTATGGCATTTCTCACTCATTTCCAGTTACCCATTCGATATGAAACGGGTACACACCTCCTCACTTCCTTAAGACAAACGACGGCTACGCATATCTCTGATCATATCCATGAATGGAGACGGCGTAGACGTATGATCAAATTTTGGATTCCCGACCAGCTTCTTACCGATTGGTTTACGACTTCGTTCGTTCCTCCAATAGCCCGGGATATTGCCATGGGAGCGTGTGTTACTGAAGATCAAGCTATTGCGCGCGCTCAGTACCTCGATTTAGTTTATTCTCAATCAGGTACATTATATGATTATTTGCCTGATGCCCCAAGACCAGGAACGTCTAAAGCCTCGCCAACACCCACTGTTGACGGTATCATTGGTTCGGTTAGTTCATCCTCAAAGAAAAATCCCGCAAACCCTGGGAAGCAAAAATCGATTGCTTCGAATGAACAACCTTCCCAAGCACCACCTGTTTCAAATGTTACTTCTGAGGTTAATGTCGTCCAATCCAATACGGCAAACAAGGCCTCGAAAGAGAAGAAGAAAGGGAAAGCGAAAAATAAGCCAGAACAACCCAAACAGGAAGCCCCAAAACCTCAACCCGAGGACGGCACTAAACGCAAACCCAAGTATCCTTGTCTTATCTGTGATGAGGATCACTATACCAAGGACTGCCCGAGGCGGTCCGAAGTTAGTCGTTTGTTAAAAGGCACCCCTGGGACTCCTGTGGTGCTCAAAGAGCCCTTTCCCACCCAACACACTCAAAAAACTCAAATGGTGGCTGACCCTTCTCAGCCTCCCTCTTCCTTTGGTTCTCAAGTGTCTATGGCTGGTACAGTACCCATTAATATCAGTACTCGAACGAAAGATTATCCGCCATCTGCCGGGAAGGAGCCTGAGGTTCCCTCTAGCGCTCCTCCGTTCAGTTCAGGTCCACTCCACATTGAGAGACCTACCACTGAGACGCCTCTTCGACCCCCTCCAAAAGGAGTACTCCGGAAATCCTCTTACAATCCGAATGATCATGCTGCACAGCACTAAAATATCATTGAGGACTTAGCACAGACTCCGTCAGCTATGTCCGCGTTAGAGGTTCTCCAGAGTTGCCCTTCTCAGAGGAAGTCCATGCTATCTGCCATTGGTGGCATAGACCCGACTGATTCGGATTTAATCACTTTTGACTTAGAACGCCATACTCAGAGACTGCCTCCCCAAATCGCCTTCCTTATACAGGTTATTATTGATTCCAAGACGATTCATCGTACAGTCATTGATGAAGGTGCCTCAACTTGCATCATGTCTGTTGCCTGTTGGAAAGCTATTGGATCTCCAACGCTGAGCCAGTCTCCTACTACCTTGCAAGCTTTTGATGGAAGAGCGTCCCGTCCTTACGGTATACTCCAATGTTTACCAATCTCTTTGGAAGGGAAGACGGTCGAGATGGAAGTTGAAGTCGTTGATGCTACTCTAACCTACAACCTCCTTCTCGGACGTAGCTGGATATACGCGATGCAATCTGTTGCTTCATCTTTCTTTCGAATCATTCGTTTCCCTCATCAAGGGAAGATCATTACCGTTGACCAGCTATCCTTCTTTGCTTCTTCTTCCGAAGGCACCATTCCTTTTGTGGAACATACCTCCAACTTATCTGAGAGTTTGGGAGCTGGAATTTTCAAAGATCCCGCTCTTATGGGTGTTTTTCCACTCCCTCCTCCAAATATCGCCTCTGTCAATATGATCACTACTGGTTCTGACCCATGGATCATACCTCCCACAGACCAAATAGATTCCTGGGGCGACCGGATGCCGTTGAGTCCTGCCGAGCTTAATTATGTTGAAATCATTGCTGCCTCGGCTCCCTCTTCTACGCTTACTCCATCCTCAGGGTTTCTAGACGAGGCTTCTTCGGATTCCTTAAGAGAAACATTTCTCTCCGACGAAGCTATTATTGAGACCATGTCTCTAGAGGAACCTCCTTGGCATGATTCTCACCATCGTTCCTCATTTCTACCTGCCCAACAGAATTTTCTGACATGCCTCGAGCGGTTTGCTCCTTGTCTCCCCTCACAAATCCTTCAAACGCCTATTCAGATTGATCAGGTGTTTTCTGAAGGGAATATGGCGAACATTACGCAAACCCAACCCATCGACATCTCTGTCAAACCAGGGATTGTCGAGCATCTTCACATTGGAGTCACTTGTACTCCAGAGGAGATTCAACTTTATTCCAAACTTTTTCGCGACTTTCGTGATGTCTTTGCATGGTCCTATGAAGAAATGCCCGGCATTGATCCTAGTATAGTGGTGCATGAGATAATCACGTACCCAGGTGCTAAGCCTGTTCGTCAACGTTTACGCCCTGTACACCCCCGAAAGGCTGCAGCGATTAAGGCCGAGGTAGAGAAGCTTCTTAACGCCGGTTTTATTTATCCTATTCCTCTCACAGTTTGGGTTTCTAATATTGTACCTGTAACCAAAAAACAAGGTACAATCCGGGTTTGTGTCGATTATCGTGATATAAATAGAGCCTGTCCTAAAGATAATTTTCCCACACCATTCATTGATCAAATTATTGACGAGTGTGCCGGAAGTGAAATGTATTCTTTTATGGACGGTTTCTCTGGTTATAACCAGATCAATATTGCTCCCGCTGATCAACACAAAACTGCCTTTATTTGCCCATGGGGGACTTTTGCCTATAAGAAGCTCCCTTTCGGCCTTAAAAATGTCGGTGCTACCTTCCAGCGTGCAATGTCTTATGCATTTCATGACATTCGACATATTGTACAGCCTTACCTGGATGATCTCCCTGCTCATTCAGCTAAACGTCAGGACCACCCTACGCACCTTCGCGAAATCTTTCTTCGCTGTCGATACTATCGAATTAGGCTTAATCCTCACAAATGTGTCTTCTGCATTGAATATGGCCGACTTCTCGGGTTTATCGTTTCCCGAGAGGGCATCCGTTTGGATCCCCTTAAAGTCGAGGCTATCGTGAATCTCCCTCCCCCAGCTTCTTTGCATCAGTTGCAGAGTTTGCAGGGAAAAGCCAATTTTTTACGTCGTTTTGTTCCCAACTATGCCGAGGTGGCCAAAGGTTTTACACGATTACTAAAGCGTGATGTCCCTTTTCGTTGGGATGCCACAACTCAGGAATCTTTTGAGCGTCTCAAGGGCCTCCTTGTTTCTGCTCCATTGCTCCGTCCTCCAAATTATTATCGTGACTATACCTTGTATTTGGCTGCCGCCGATACCACTATCGGCATGGTTCTTGTCCAAACTGATGATGATGGCACTGAACACGTTATTTATTATCTCAGCCGCAACCTTCTAGATACGGAAACTCGATATGCTTATGTCGAGAAGTTGGCTTTAGCCGTGGTTTGTGCTATCCAACGTTTCCGTCATTATATCCTGCTGCGAACAACCACCGTGATTTCTGATTGCAATCCCATGACATATATATTGTCACGCCAGTTGCTAGGGGGCAAATACTCGAAGCGGATTGTTATCCTCCAAAAGTTTGACTTGGAATTTACCACTGCCAAGTCTAAGAAATCCCTTGTGTTTGCTGAGTTGATTTGCTCTTTGCCATCTTCTTCCTCGACCTCGCCTGTAGAGGATCAAATTCCGGATGAGACCCTGTTCCTCATTAGCACCCTCGATCCATGGTACGGAGATATAATCACATATCTGCAAACGTCCTCCTTTCGCCCGGGTGTGTCTAAAGACGCTCGGCGAAGGATTCGTCATCAATCTCAACCATACCGTATCATTGGAGATACATTATATCGTCTCGGTGCAGACTTTGTTCTCCGCCGTTGTCTTACTCTCGAGGAAGCTGAACGGGTTCTGAATGACTGCCACTCCGGTGCCTGTGGCAGACATATGTCCGGATATGCTACCGCCCAAAAAATCCTTCGTGCTGGCTATTTTTGGCCCTCTATTTTCAAGGATTGCATTCTTGCCGTCCGCTCTTGTCATGAGTGCCAGATATACCAGCAGAAAATGCGAGCGCCTCCTGCTCCGTTGCACCCTGTTGTTTCCGTCAGCCCTTTTGCAAAGTGGGGCATTGATTATATGACCTGTAACCCTCGCTCGGCCGGGGGGCATGGGTTTATCATCGTTGCCGTCGATTACTTTACTAAATGGGTCGAGGCGATGCCTACATTAACTGAAGACGGTCACACAGCGGCGCAATTTTTATTCAATCATGTTATTTCGCGATTCGGCGTCCCTCAAGCCATTGTCACTGATCACGGAAAGCATTTCCGTAATCATATGATGTCGGAATTAACAACCCAGCTAGGCTTGCAACACGATAGTTCAACTCCATACTACCCTCAGTCCAATGGTCAAGTTGAAGCTGTCAATAAGATCTTGGTTACAATGCTTCAACGTATCGTTGGTGTGCATAAGTCTAACTGGCATTTGATGTTATTCCCTGCCTTGTGGGCTTACCGAACTTCCGTGAAGGATGCCACTGGTTTCACTCCATTTCAACTAGTTTACGGACTAGAGGCTACCCTTCCAATTGAATGTGAGATCCCTTCATTGAAATTAGCTGTCGAGCTACTTCCCAACACCACTCCGTTGGAAGAACGCCTTCTTTACTTAGAACGGTTAGATGAGACTCGTCGCATGGCCTCTTTGGCCATCGAAACGCAAAAGAAGCGAGTCAAGACTCACTTCGATAAGACCATCCGTCCACGTTCTTTCGTTGAGGGAGACTTAGTCCTACCCTATGATCAGGCAAAAGATAAGCTAGGTGCAGGAAAGCTCGAGTCTATGTGGCTAGGCCCTTACATTGTAAAGAAAGTTCTGTAGAAAGGGGCCTACGAGCTGATTGATTATGAAGGAAACCCTCTTGGGAAGCCCCGAAATGGGCTTTATTTGAAAAAGTACTATGCGTGATGCTAGTACATTTTATTGTGTACATACATGTACTTTAGTGTGTTGTGTGTGTGTGTCAGTTTTCAAGACATAGTTACCACTTATTGTGTTTTTCGCTTCTTGTGCAGATGCCGGATGCACCTTATGTTGGTTTCGTTGATGGTGCCTACCGCAGTACCCGCGATTTGTCTTCTGCGGCATGGGTGATCTACGATCCTCATGGCGAGCTAATAGATTGTCAGGGTGTGTGTTTAGGCCGTACTACTAACAATGTCGCCGAATACTGTGCTGTAATCGAGCTACTTGATAGAGAAATTAATTTCGGTATTCGCGCATTGGTAGTGAACCTGGACTCTCAACTTGTTGTCCACCAGCTCAACGGGCAATATTCCGTCAGAAACCATCATATTCTAAGGTTGTATTTACGTGTAAGATTGTTAGAAAGGCATTTTGATTTTATCACATATCAACATGTTCCAAGACAATTAAACACATTATCTGATGCATTGGCCAATCATGTATTAGATAGACATTTGCATAATTTGTAATTAAAACAGTATATAAGCAAGCACATGAAAACACAATAATGAACCATAAACATATGGATATATATACGTGTGTGTCATAATGTTTGCGCCGCACGCATTACATAACCCAAAAATAATACATGTCTAAGTCCCATACAGCCGCTGACAACATGTCTCTCAAAAATGTACAAAAATGAAACCTAGGCGTCTAAGCACGGTGATGCTCATGATAGCATGTCACCGCCCGCACCAAACGTCTCAACAGACGATGGACGTGACTAGATACTCCCACCGTGTGCCTCTGATACGCTCTAGGCACGTCAGCCAATCTGCCATAATCTGGAATTCCTCGAGTAAGTGCCTCAAGGTTCTGAACTAGATCATCCTCACCCTCTACCTGAGGGTTTGCTGCAGGTTGTGCTCTCCGTACGTTATGAGGCAAGTCAGCTGGTCGCTCTGCACCAACATCTGCATACATATATATAGAGGTTGTCAGAGACGGACATGTATTGCAAAAAACTTGAATATGTAAAAACATTAAAAACATAAAGAGTTCTTACCTAGCTCCTCGTCCCAGTCCTCTCCCTCAGGCAATGGGAGGTCTGGATCTCCAGTAAAATCAGTGCCCGCATAGGGCCAATCCTCCACGACGATCATCTGGTGTTGGAGCCAAATGAAGAACTCGGGCCTCCAGGCCATCTGCTGGCCCCCACCCCCTCTGGGCATAAGTGGTGCCCATCGAGCCAACCTCGGCTCCGGTGGCATTGGATCTGCCACAATACCTCCCGGGATCTGGAATATCGGTAGCCGCTCCAGGAAAAACGATACTATGATGGATCCATATCCAAACTGCTTATTGCCATCACGCTTACACTTGGTAAGCTTCCTCTTTATATTTGTTGTCACTGCCGTTGCCCAATCAAAGTGTATAGGCTGCAGACACTCAGTCGCCAGCAGCAAGTGATTCTTGCTGGCCTCGTGGGGTGCCTGTACCCCAGCCGTCCGGGTGATAGTGAATAGTACCACTCGTAGCACCAGATCTGGGATAGTGACGATATCTACTTTGGCACTGTTGGATCCAGTCTGTGCCCCAGGACAAACCCTTTCCATTACCTCCCCCATCTTTTCCCCGGAAGGCCTGCTACCGGTCAAGATGGGCCGTGCACCCCGCCGAGATAGTCCAGTAATAAAATAGACATCAGAGACATTCAACTCCAATGTCTGGTCCTTCAGGCGGAATACCTGATCCTCAATATCCCAAGCATCCACAATGAACCTTAGTAACTCAGGCTGTGCACGTAAGTATGAGGTAAGAAAGAATTTTTTCAAGCCGCAATCTCGCAAAGCATCCATGCATGCGTCATCTTCCATTGCCATGGCATCTATGGCCTCATGTTCCCTTTCTCTCCATTCTATCGCCATTCTGACCAATACCTGCAACCAAAAAACCGAAGATGTCATCAATAAATCGATGGTGAAACCAAAAATCAAGATAAATTGCAGGTTCAACGGTCAAAATTGTGTAAAAACTTGGTTCGCGCAATTGGCGCGACTCCTTTTAGGAAAATTGCCCATTGGCGCGGACCCGCGCGGGAAACTCGCGCCAATGGGCGCAACCCTAGTTTTTGCAATCCCCCTTGCAGAGGATCATTCTGTGGAAGGAAAACTAAATAAATGGAATAGAAATGGAGCTAAGGAGGAGGCCTCTTACCTGCTTCAGACGGCGGCTCGAATGGTCTCCTGGATCGACCGTAATCAGTAATTAAAATTTGTACCCAAAACCCTTCAATGGTAAACTCACAAGGTAAAAAGTGAAAAGTAATTTTATTTTTTACCATTTCACTATTTATAGCTTATTTTAGCTTAAAAATACATTAAAATAATGTTTTGTTTGGATATTTTTATGTCAAAGTGGGTTTTACGCTGTTTTTTGAATGATGACAGAGTTTGGTGCAACTCAAGCAACGTAATGAGCTCATTTTCCCACTTTTTCAGGCTCAGTAAAACAAATGAAAAGGTTACTCTAAGGTCCGCTTTTAGCTCTTTTCTGACCATTTAAAGAAGAAAAGATTGCCGAGTCGCTCCTCTTGACTCGTTAAACGTTAATAAGGGGCGGTCGTTTTAAGTTCTTTTTGTCGACTGTTAAAACATAAAAAGATTACCGGGTTTTGTCGTTTCAAACTTGTTAATGGTCATGAAACGACGTGATTTTGATCACTTTTTTACTTTTTCAGGTCGAAATCACTATTTATGAAAAGTACTCCTCGATCGTAATGGTCGGGCGGTTCTTTCGGACATTATTTTATGCTTTTTCAGGCCCGAGAGACACAACTTTACGAAAAAGGACACCCCTGGAGTTTCCTTTTCTGTTGTGTTTTCAAACTCTCTAAACATGAAAAGACGCCGAGTTCTTCCTTTGTCAGACTCGTTAAAACCTGATGACATCGGATTTTGTCGAAATGACGTACCACAAGCATATGCTATCCCCATCAAGCTTGTTAAAAATAATTGGGGTACTCGCCAGAAATGGCGGGGGAAAAAAGGAACCATAATTACCGTAGTGTCGGCAGTATGTCGCTCTTGAACATGGCACTTCTCTGCTTTCGTGTCCAGGGTGGGGATATTTCATCTCATATTTTTCACTTGCTTCCATGGACTTGGGTACCCTATTTGACCTCTCAACTACTCATTGCCTCGTCATCATGACCTTTGATCCATCGATGTCAAATACTGCCAATTCCACTATCGTGCCGCCGATATGTTCAAGAGAAGTTGACCTCTGAAAAGAAACAACCTCCATCTGATAGTTCACATGATCTTGATTCACAACATTATCTCTCTGTCTCGTGTTGATGATGTGGGAAACATTATGGCCCACCTTCGATCAAGGTCACTTCCTGTCGACTTCAGCTCATTATCCAGGAAGCTGATCTAGAGACTCCCTTCCGGTGCCTTGGAGCCTGCATGCCTCAATGGCAGGCTCTTCGTGTTCGACGTGAGGTTTTCATCATTGGCTTCCGATCGAATGATTCTACGGGTGTTCGACGCCAGCTCATTAATTCGCACGCCGTAGATTGTACCTATAGTACCTTGAGGGCCATTGTCATTATTGGTGGTACCTCTCGCGTCTGTTAACAGTTTCCACTATTGACTGGTAATCAGATGATGTTCATGCATGTTCGACTTCAGCTCATATATTCGCATGCTTGAACTTGTACTCTTGTTCGGGTCGAGATGGAGCGCAAGACCCTGGATTGTGTCTGTTGTAATCCAGGCGTGATTCTTGATACATGACTCATTCACTGGATGGCTGCGACCATGCCTGAGTCTATTCATTGATCCTAACCAGATGGCTGCGTCCATACTATGGATCTAGATTATTTATGTACTCTCTTATGGATGGCTGCGACCATACCACGTACATCATGTAATTGAACTATCAGTCGTGTCTCTCAATGCAGATCCTCGGCGGCAGCTATATGTGTTCTTGTGTGTTCCTATAAAGCATTTCACCCCTCTCTCTCCCTCTCGGACTTCATGCTTTAGGGGGCATCTGTTACACAGTAATTTGTCACCATTGGTCACCGTCCCTATCGCCCTGTTTCCATACATTGGAGGACGCATTCCGGGACCTGTGAGCAGTGACATAACCCAAAAACACTTGCATTATGTTCCCCTGAGTATGTACTTCATGTTCCCTGAAGACACCTTCTGCAAATTCTCCCTGAAAAGTACTCTTTTTCCATTGGCGCAGGTCCACAGTATCTTACCCGCGCCAATCACTGAGATCCTCAAAAGAGGGCGCGACCATTGGCGCTCTGTCACAGAACAACACCCGCGCCAGCCCAGTTTGGTAATGATTTTTGACAAACGCACGCCCATCTGTTTTTTCCCTTCAGATCACGAAGTCTTTTGAGGGTAAAATCCATCTGATAGAGGTCGAGAGTCATCATCTATCCTTGACATCTATCCACAGTGGCTTTTCAGAGATAATGCCAATCCACAATGGGTGTCCTGGTTCATCGAATCTTTCTCCCTTCTCCATCTATAAATATCTGTCCTCATGCATTAGACAAGCTAGTTTTTGGAGGAATGCTAGTTGTGATTACGCTTGTCGTGATTGATAGTGAAGCATAGAGAGGTTATGCTGCCGGAGAGGAGGTACATTGCAAGACACATATAGTTGCTCGCCCAGCTAGAGGAGAGGTTCAACGTCAGAACCTTGGTTGTAACTTTTCCTGTCTATTATTCATTAATAAACGACTGCTATTATAGTTCCAATCTCATTGTCTATTATAGTGATGTTTGATTTATTTCCTTTCTGACTGAAATATAGTTGTGCCTTGGTGGATTTTATGCTTGTATTTGTTTCTTCCTTTGCATGTGCAGGTGTTCGTTTGCAAGGATCGCAAGGATTGTGACCTGCCGGAGCGAGGAAGCGGGAATACCAACTCTGCCTCAACTATAGCGTTGGATTCCAGGTTGGTCTTCTTAATTCACCTTTAATGTACAACTAGGAACTTGCGTGGCAGCGTGAATTGATTGTGGCTAGTTCTGTTTTAGGCTAGTGGGATCGCCTCTGTCCGCAGAGGGGATTTACCTATCCAACAGTGACATTAAATTTTAAAAAGTGTAACAATCACACATCTAAAAATATATAAAGTGTACTTAGAGACCATACATGCATAAAGGGAATTGAAAACTTGATTTCTTTGTTGGATAGTGAAAAAGGGTAAATCAGAAACAACAAAATGCTGCAAATACCAAGAAAAGAAATTGAGTAAAAAATGTAGCCTCTAAGAAAAAATAGAAATTAAAGAAGAGTAACATTTGAGAAGGGTGTCCTGTTAAAATAATGTAAGAGGACACGGTTACAAGGTTGAGTTGTTGAATACAAAATCCTTGTGATGTTGAAAATAATAAAGGTGATGGGATTCATTGTAGGTATTTTGGTGGAAGAGCATGACTTTATAAAAGGGTTTATGATGTCATTGGACAATATTTAAGAGTCAATACTTGATCTTGTCAAAGGTCCATATGGTGATGGGCCTATTCCTGAAATGACCATTAATGGAGACTTGATCTTGTCAACCATCCATGTTGTGATGGGCCTATTCCTCAAATGATTATTAATGGAGAATGTTCTAACCATTCTATGGAGATGGATTGCTATGATTTTGATAGTGGGTTTCAATTTAACCATATTATGAAGCAAGATTTTTAAGGCACCCAATGAATTTATGAATTCAAAGTGTTACCTTTACAACAGTAATAAAATTAAATTTGACAAACAACGAGAAAAGAAAGTAAACACTTCCATTTAGGGCTCTCTACTAATTGATAAAAGCAAAATGTCTGTAAAATCTTCTTCATACCATTAAGTTAAGTGTTAATGTCCCCAAGAGTTTTGGTTTAAAGTGATATTGAACATTAAATGAAAAATTAAAACAAATGATAGGAACACAGAAGCTCAATATTGAGGGAAATTGTGGTAGTTGTGTTGTTGATGATCTTAAAAAATATTCTAGTTACTGCAATGTCATCATTTAACATTCTTATTAATGTTGGTAAGCATCTAACAAGGATAATCTCTGACATTGAAAGAAACTCTCAAACAAGGATATGGTACATGGTAATTTTAGTAATGCCTAAAATGTAGGGTATATGTTTCAAATTTTTGGAAACCTTGAAATCCAAGGATATGCTACCAGGGTTTTCTTTAAGTAAGCTTGCAATGAGAAAGGAGTGATAACAAGGAGATAAATGCCACAAAGGACACAAGGAAACTTTGATAAATTATGACCTCAATATGACAAGGATGACACTTACAACTATAGAATCAATGCCGACAACCTCAAAGTAAAGGTCCTAAAACACTGAAGGTGTCTAATAAAATAATAACCTGTTGATGTGCCAACAACAAAGGGATCTCCTCGGTATAGAATCCCAACTAGATTCTGCACTGTTTGCTTTAGGGATCCCGTTCGGTATGTAGGCTCGATTGTCGTACATGTGGTTTGAGTTCGCTTCGGACGGAGGTGGGATATCGACTTAGTTGAACGTATGGACTTCAACAAACACAAGGAAATAACTAATGAATGTTCATAATATGAATACCATAAATAGAAACATTAGAACTTGACAACATGAATCTCACATAAAGTAATTGTTAGCAAAACTTCAAATAAGATCATGCCTATATAAAGAATACGCTTAACAACTATAAAGTAGTTCACAGTAGCTAAGCATCAATACGCATAAGTAAATGCATAGTCAATGATAAGATCATGCCAATATTAACGAAACAATTCATCAATACAAGCACAAAGTTAGCATATCATATACCATCCATGTGTTGCAAAACAAGATTCATAGCACAAGAAGACACATGAGGAGACTACACATCAAAGAACTCATAGGAACCTTCGATCCATCGAGAAAATAATATCCATGGTATCACAACACAAAGTACTCATCCAATCCAATAGTGGAAAACAACTATTACTCCTTGTATTTATTAGAAGAGCACAAGTCTTCTCAAAACAATATGTCCCAAAATAAGTCCCAAGCTAAAAGTCCTTTACAATATGCCATGAGGGTGTATTTATAAAAAGAGAGTGACCTTTGGTCTACCCTTGACTCTTGGACTTCCTCATGACCTTTCAACTACCTCATGACCTTTAGACTTCCTCGTGACTCTTCAAATTCTATTACTATCCTATTCTATCCTAATTTGCTAATTACATAAAATAAGCAAATTCTATCCTATCAACTTGACAATAGACAATTATGGGATGTCTAGGTGTAGCTGCTCCACTAGATAAGTGCGCCAAATCTTGTACTCAACAGCTATGGGGGCTATTTACGGTTGTTCCTCGTCATGTCTATGCAGGCACTTGAGGGCATCCGGGATGAGAGTGCTTCTTTTGGTGTTCACCTGATTGGCTAGGGTCACCAGCTTTGTATACATTCTCACCGGTTCCACCACATACCATGTGATATTCTCCTTTGTAACTTGTAGGTTTTCTATGTCGGCAACCTGCCTTAATGTGTTGAAAAACGCCTGAACTTCTTGTGATATGTCTTCCTACTTCTTCACTTTCCCAATTTCCCCGATAAATGGAACCCCATGGTTCTCAATCATCGACTCCAAACCACTGAAAAAGGTGTCTATAAGAAGCCAACACTCTGTCCACATCTTTGGCTAGTTTGTCTCTTGATTGGATCTTGATGCGAAGCTGGACTTTGGCATTTTGCGTAGTGATCCAGTTCTTTTTTGGGATTACTGTCGACACACCTGGATACTTGGTGGACCACTCATGCATGCTATCCAAAGTTGCAATGACTTCCTTTAGCATAACAAACCTTTCCTTTGTGTTTGTTTGTATGGCCAAGATTGGGGCTACTGTATGATGTAGTTTCGACATTTCTTCATAGACCATCACCATGGCTCCACTAAGAGTTTCAACCTCATCCTTGATTGCATCCTATATCTCTTTCGTACTAGAGTGTACCAAGCGGAGGGCCGCATTTTCTTCTTCTGCCTTCTTTCTATCTTCTTATGCTTTAGCAGCCTTCTGCTCTGATGCGTAAAGCTTGTTCTGGAGTTCCGCAATTTATTTGCTCATCCTGGAAACATTGAGTTAAATTGCAGTCACAAAAGCAATCTCGGCTGAGGTGATCATCTTAGGGTTAACTGTAGTGTCGGGAACAATTTCTTTCTATGTGGTCACCGACAAGGGTTATGCAAGGTTTTTGGCATAACACTTCCTTCTCTCTTGCATGATCTTGAAACTAACTTGATCAAAAGTGAGCTTGGTAAGATCCAACACTTCATCTTCCACTTCCTCGGGAATGCCCAACTCTTTGAGAGGGAGGTGTCCTTCGGTGAGGGGAGTGGATGGGGGAACATCCAATGGAGACAACTCAACTTGCTCAGATTCTTGTTGAGCTTCCTTATCGACCTCTTCTTGTTCTCTCTTTCTTATTTCCTCCTCTTCTCTCTTCCTTTGCTCTTCCTCCCATCGCTTCTTCTCTTGCTCTTCCTGCTCTTGCTTCCTCCTAAGTTCCTCAGCTTGCCTGCGTATCTCTTCTTGTTCTCTTTGTTCCTACTCCAACCTCTTCTTCTCTTCTTCTTCTTTGGCCTTTTGATCTGCCTCTTCCTTCAATCGCTTCTCTTCTAGTTGCCTCTTCTTTCTTCTTCTTCCAACCACTTTATTTTCTGAAGCTGGTCCTTGGAGTGCTGGCCACCTGAATCTTGTGACCGCTTGAGCTCTTCTTCTCTTTTCCTCTTGATCTCTTGCTTCTTCCTTGCCATGGTTGCATTCCTCTGCTCTAATGTTTCATCATCCATGCCTACCTCTTAGTCACTTGGGGAATCTTCTACCTCTTTCTCCTTGTGTTTCTTGAGTTTCCTAGTTGCCTTATGTTGCTCTTTCTTCTTCTTTAGAGAAGTTGATCTCTCTTGAAGCCTCACGTTTTCCTGGGAATGTTTAGGTTTCTCATCATATTTTGCTTGTTTCTCACTAAGGCTGAGCTCCCTCATGGCATTGTACCAATTTCTAATCCCATCTTCATGATCCTTCTTAGAATGTGGGTATGACCAGTTGAAATTGGCTCTTTTGCAGTGAGTTGCTACGACTTTCTCGGGATCATATGTACGATGGTTCAAGGTCACGAAATGACATCCCTTTAATTCTTCGGCCTCTGCCTCCACTTCCTTGAAATTTTCCACCGTGTAGGCCCTGATAACAAGAGGGAATGCATGCCATGGCTTCTTCTTCCCCTTGCTTAGTGTTTTTGAGAAACCCTGTGTCATTTGATAACACACTTCCTACATGAGTACCCTGTCTGTGGCGAACCGAGGAAGTGCGTGCAGGGTCTTGTAGGAACCAAAGACTCTGATAAATGTCCCCTCCTGGATTGGGAACCAATGCACCACCTTGACGATGGTTTCCATGGCCCTCTTTGACATACAAGGTGGTTCTTCCCTGAAAAGCAACTGATATAATGGGGCAATAAATGATTCAGAGATAGTGTCAAGCATACCCTTATAGTCGGGGTACCAAAAATATTGTAATGGTGGTGTACTGGATCTACTGCGAATGTGGTCCATTTGTAGCTCTAGTGGTCAAATAGACACCTTGCGCAGACCACATCCAAGAGATATGAGGACACATAGAATTTTGATGGTTGGTCCGAGTCAGGATGTTTGGTTGCAATTATATTTGTTCTCAGGGCTGAAACAAGGAAGTTGGCCCAGTTGAAGACTATACCGCTGGTAGTGACAATGTAGATGATAGGGACCCATGTCGCGTGGAAAAAATCACAATATTCCCTTCTGTACAACCAATTCATCATGGCGGAAATCAGCTGATAAACCTTCTTTAGTCTGTTCGTCCTATATATCTTGTAAATTCTAACCCGAAACTTGGACGAGTTTTGCCACCATTCTTTCAGAATCTCCTTGGTAGGGATAAAAAATGATCCGAATTTAAACAAGAATGCAACCAATCATAGATATAACCATAAATACAAATATGCAACATAAATAACACTTCATTTCATTAATACCACATATTGAAGTATGCTTACAAACAGTATGGGAATAAGACTAGCTCAGACGATGATAGCTTATCTCCGACAATAGATGTGGTGGCTACATGCCTCTACACTGTTACAATGAGGCTCAAAGGCCTATTTATTATTGAGAAACAATGGAAATCCCTAAACACCAAAAAATCTAACCCTAGGAGATGAAGCGCCAAGCTATGGGCCCCGTTTTGGTAAATTGGTACATCGACTTCTCAAGGTCGTAACTTTGGCATACGATCTCCATTTGACGCGTGCAATACCTCGTTAGAAAGATCTATCGTGGGAATACAACTTTCAAGTGGCCAACATCGGTTTATGACCAATGTTGGACCCTGTTTTGATTAAAAAAAAAAAACAAAAACAAAAACAAAAACAAAAACAAAAAAACAAAAGAAACAAAAAAAAAAACAAAACAAAACAAAACAAAACAAAAAAAAACAAAAAACAACAACAACAACAACAACACTTCATTTAGGGCCTCAAAACGGCTCTGGAAGTTCAGGACTCGAAAAATTGCCAAATGTAGTAAATTGTGCTACAAATAAGGAAATTGAAAAACTGAAAGAAACAATGGTGGGGGTCTAAGTGGAATAGGCGGGTGGCCACCAATATCTACCTGGATCAACAAAACTAGAGAGTCATCAGGTGTTGAAGGACTGCTCATTCTCAAGCAATCTTTAATATGTAGTGATATCTGTAGAGGAGATAACGGCAAGCGCTACGCTAGTGTGATCCATTTCTGTGCTATGTATGATCCAATCAATGGTCTCGACGCATGGGAAGAATGGAGGATGTGACGCCCCTTTGTGAAGCCTTTACCTCTTGACATTTATCTACACCAGGAAATCCTCCTGGTCTTCTAGGATCTCATGTTTGGAGAACTCTGTGTAAATGTCAAACCAGGAGAGCTTGGTGCTTTTATTGATGTTGCAAGCAATATCCTTGTAGATGGGGGGTAGTGGGTCCTGGTGAACTTTCTGCAAGCTGCTTCCAAAGTTCCTGCGGGCATATTTTGCTACTGGGGATGCCATCTCGTCTTCGAAGGAGGAGATCGAGATGCGCTCGAGATCGATGTCACTTGGAATATCAGACAAACAATCTCACGATGAGAGAGATGATATGAAAAATAAATCCTAGTGACAAGTACAAACTATAATTTCTAGATCCTGGGTGAAAGCTTCTTTGGCAGGTTGCAAGGTCATAGGGATTAAGGGGTTGCTTAGGTCACGTGGTTGAGCGTGCCACTTAGCGACTGGCAGGTTTGAAGTTAGGTCGCTGGGGTCGTTGGTCGCGAGGCTGCAAACATGAAGGGGTTGCAGGTTCGTCAATGAGACAAGATCGCGGGGTCACTTAGGTCACGAGGCTGCAAACATGAAGGGGTTGCAGGTTCGTCAATGAGACAAGATCGCGGGGTCACTTAGGTCACGAGGTGGCATGGGTTGTGAGGTTGCATAGGTCGCGAGGGTCATGAGGTTGCATAGGTCGCGAGGTCGCACTCGTTAACGTATCACGTCTTTTGGTCGTGTGACTTGCTTCCTTGGGCGATTTTGGAGAGTGAAATGAGGCTTAGGATGGGTCCTTGGGGCATCTCAGGAGCAGATGGCTTGGTCCTCAAGGAATGTAGGTTAATTTGGGACGAGAATGGGCACGAAAGATGCTCAGGGGGGCTCATGAAGAACACAATAACTTGGCAAAGGTTTTCTGGTTAAAATGGGGCTAAAACACAGATAAAAACCCCCCTGAAGTGGAATGTACAGGGTTAGGGTAGAAGACAAAGATAACTGGCAGAAAGAAATGATTATCGGGGTAGGGGAAGAGTCACCTACCCGGCGGGGTCACATGCCTCTTGTAGTCGCTGAGCTCCTATGTTCTTCATGCAACCTGAGTGAGTTGCTCAAATGATCGGTCGAGGCCGATATTTATGATTTTGCTCGCATGTGTGGGGGTTCTCATGTGTTGCGCTTGCTTGGTTTCAAACATTTGTGACCCTTGCGACCTCAAGGGGTTGCGGGGTCCGCGAGGTCGCAATTGTGTGAGATTGAGACCTTTGCGACCTTTTGGGTTGGGGGGTCGCAAAGTCACAGAGGGTTAATGATGCACGAGATATAATCCTTGCAACCTCACGACATAGAGAGGTCACACAATCACAAAGGTTGCATGAGGGGAATAAGTCACAAATTTTCATTGTGACTTTGTGACTAGACTTGATCATAAATTTTGGTTAGGTCGCGGGGTTGCGTCATTGGCTTATGAGGCAAAGATTCAGGATTTGAAGCCTTTCGGGAGTTAGGTTCACGGGATGAAGGGGGTTTAAGGCTTTTGAACAAACTCCAAGAAACAATGACATCTACGGGAATGGTATAGGGGCTCCGAAATTTCGAAGGGTTAGAAATTTTGGAGGGGTTGTTGCAAAATCTACAACATAATCCTAATCGAATATTGAAACCCTATACAATTAAGTGTTTTACAAACTTTTAAAGAGGGTTTATGCAAATGAACATGGTCAAGAAATTGAGTTGAATTGTAGAATAGGTGGTTTGGTAAAGCATTATTAAGATAAACATGCTAAATTGGGAATGATGATTTTTTTTTTTTTTTCAGGTTGAAGGCAAACAAAGGGGTTGTAGGAATAATTGAACTTACAAGTAGTCATAGAATTGAATTATATCAAGGCATTTGTTTCCTGTAATCGTAAACAATTTGCATTTGTTTCGAGTCTTGAACTTTTGGAGCCGTTTTGAGGCCCTAAACGACGTACTTTTTTGGAAAATGGGCAAACCCATAGCTTGTGGCAAAAATTTGTAGTGGAAAGTTTTGTTCCTTGGATAGATCTTTCTAACGATGTATCATATGCGCCAAATAGAGATCATATTCCAAAATTATGACGCCAGGAAGTTGACGTTTTAACTAACCCCAATGAGACCCACACACTTTTGGTGTTTCAACTCCTAGGGTTAGGTTTTTGGATGTTTAGGGTTTTACCTTGTTTCTTGATGATAACAAAGTTTGCAAGCCTCATTGTAAAACAATTCAGAAAGCATGTGGCCAACACATCTCTTCTCAGAGATAAGCTACCATCACTCGAGCTAGCTTGTTTCTTTTTTGCATGTAAACAATTTTCAACAATTGTTATTTATTAAATGAAATTTTGTTTCTTTGTATCTATGTGTTTTTGTTTAAATATGTATTTCATTTCATTCCTTCATAAATCCAGATCAAGTGATTATTTATCTAATAATAATTACCACCTTATTAACACACGATTCAACATCCAATGGAGTTTCCACTTTGTCATAACAAGTTAACACACACACACACACAAGCTTCAAAGGTTAATGCAATCAAACTAGTGGTTATTTATCTAATAATCATTAGTCGCTTAACACAAAATTCAAGCTCCAACGAAGTTTCCACTTTATCAATAGGCCACAAGTGTGTTTGTGTGCATAAAATCTCAAGCTTCAAAGTTCAATACAATTAATTAGAGCATATGCTAAAGGCATGTTATTGATGGGGAGGTCATTGGTTTGAATTTGGTTGATTCCCTTGGGGTTACTAGTGGCTCTTGCAAATGGTGGTTGATGTTGTTCTCCATTTAAATATTTTGAGGAAGATCAAGGAATCCCATGAAGTTTTCCTTTATAAAAACAAAAACAATATATAGAATCTCAAATATGATTTCTTTATACTTTTAATGTGTAAAGTATCCATGAGTTATAAAGATGCAAGACATCATTTTGCATTTAATTGCATGTGATCTCTACCTTGACTTAATGATGGATTTTGTGATTATAAGCTTTTGTTATTTGAAGACTCTTGTGAGATCATGCAAACATGTTATTTAGGAGAATCAATTATGCACTAAGAACAATAACACTACCCACTTTCTAACCTAGCAATCTTCATTTGAGAAAATGCATATAGTAAAACCAGAATAAAAGATACACACACTCTTTTGTAGGTGTGGAGTTAGTGACTACATGGACAAATTCAACCCTTTTATGAAGGAATTTGTTCCTCAATTTTGATGGGGATTTTGTTAAATGTTATTATTCACTTAATTGATAGAAATTTTGTCTTTAGGGTTTTGCCATTTTAAAATGACTGGAAATCGCTAAGATTTCAAAAACATGAAAACTTATCTACTTATAACTTACTTTATTATGCCAATAGGTGTGTCTATTTTGGAATAAGGCTTCTAGAATTTCAATTTACTTATCAATAATTATTAGGTGGATTTTAGGGATTTAATATCCACAGAATAATCTAGAATATTCGTAGTAGTATACAAAAATCAAAGGTTGAGATTTATTTCCAACATAGTTATGCTCTCTTTGCCCTTTTAATTAAATTGATTAATTAAAAAAATTTCATATGAACAAGTGTCATATTTATCTAGGTGGATATTCGTGGCCACCCGCCTATTCCACCTAGAACCCCAGTCAGTTTCATCTGTTTCCTTAATTGTAGCACAATTTACTATTTTTGGCAGTTTTTCGAGTCCTGAACTCCGAGAGCCGTTTTTGCATCAACAACTGTAGTCCTCGGAGAGATATTTCCAAGAAGTATCATATGCGTCAAACATAGATAATATGCCCAAGTTACAACCTCGGGAAGTTGGCTGCCCAACTAACCCTAACGGGGCCCATAAACTCTTGGTGTTACATCTCCTCGGGTTAGGGTTTTTGTTGTTTAGGGTTTTCTCTTATTGTTCAATAATAAAAATACCCTTGAGCCTCATTGTAACTCAGTTCAGAGGCATGTAGCTGCCACATCTCTTCTTAGAGATAAGCTACCATCACCTGAGCTATCTTATTTCCATTCTGTTTGTAAGCATAGTTCAATATTTTTCTATTAATGAAATGAAGTGTTTTTCTGCTGCATCTCTGTGTTTATGATTATATCTGTAAGTTATTGCATTCCTGCATAAATCCGAATAAGTGGTATCAAAGCGGTTTGCTCTTTCTCTGTTTTTCTTTGCATGTCCCCAACGAGGTCAGGGTATAAGGAGTTAGGGCTCGATCTGGTAGAACCATTGCAGGATCAACCTAGAAAAACCCGATGACCTCCCATGGCGGATGAAAAGAAAGATGAGGGGGCAAGAGATCCTATTAAAATTTTGCTCGAAGAAGCCCTCGAGCGACAAAGGAACGCGATGATGACAACTTTGACAAGATCCTTCAACGACTGCCTAGGTGCGATGCATCTACTTCTAGTAGCTACTCTCGAAGCGCCACATTCCCATATTTGAGGGTCAAATACATGCGAATGTTGTAGGTAATGGTTAAATCTGCTAGAAGGATATTTTTCTGTTCATGATTTTTCCAGTCGAGAAAAGATCACTTTTGCACTTCTCAAAGCCGCCCCCCACGTCAATTACTGGTGGGAAACCTACCGTGAGCAGAAGGACAAGAGGGAACCCTCATTGTTTTCAACCGCACCCACTTGGAATTCGTTCCACGATGCCATCAAGGAGCAGTACTACCCTGTCGGGAGCTACAAGGATAAATAGATAAAGTGGACCACACTGTGGCAGGGAAGGGACCAAGACGTGCTGGAGTTTACCAATGTTTTTCATACCCTTCGCACAAAGTTGGGTATCAAGGATTTTGAGAAACATTTGGTACTCAAGTACCGCAGTTGCCTACATAGGTACATCCAGGATGGGATGGAGTTCCTGGACATCTCCTCGCTCGACACGATGTACCGATACGCTGTTAAGCTCAAGCAGAAGTTTAAACAAAAGAAGTGAGACTTTGGATATGTGAATCTAAAGCAAGGGAAAGGTGCCCCCAAACTGCAGAACTGAGGATAAAGCCAAGGCGGGGTGACCCAAGACAACCCGTCGAAGCCGCAAGAAAAGAAAACCACCACGAAGTTAAATAAGGACATGGGAAAGTGGTGTGAGTTCCATAAGAACCCCACTCACAACATAAGTGAGTGTCAGGCCAAGTAGTCGCTGGTGGCTGAGTTGAAGGCTTCAGAATCAGATGTATGTTCAAACCTTGAGTCAGAAATTGACAAGAGGAATGACAAAGGGAAGCAAATTATTGATGCGGAGCCTAGCGCCATTGTTGCCACCGCCTAGATCCAAAAGAATGAGCTCGAAGATCCAGAGGAGGGGGAGCGCCTCTTCCACTCATAGATGTGGGTGAAGTGTTTGCCATTGCAATTCATTGTCGACAGTGGGAGCCAAAAGAACCTCATTTCAGTAGAGGTCATGAAGTGGTTGGGTCTACCGACTACACCACACTCGCAACCATACAGTATCAGGGGGCTTCACCAGGGACGAGGTCTTCGAGTCAGCCAACAGTACCACCTTTCCGACAGCATCAAGCCCTTCACAGATGAGGTATTGTGTGATGTTGCTCCTCTTGACGTTTGTGATGTATTATTAGGACAACCATACTTATGGAAGTGACATGTTGTATATGAGTCTAAACCTTGCTTTATTATTATTTCCTTGGCTAATACATTATACAGGATACCAGAGGTAGCCCCACCTACCGCCACCTATTTGATCTCTGCTAAGAAATGCAGTAAGATCATCTCCCAAACTAGGAAATTTATTTTCTTTCTGGTTCACTCTCAAAGTAAGGGGAAGATCGTAGCCACATCCATGGCCCCCGGGAAGGGTTCCTCCACGTAGCAGAAGCAGCTGGATACAATCATGAAAGAATACAGGGACATCTTCTCCTCATCCAGAGGGGTACCATTGCACTTTTAGGTCAAGCATTCGTTTTATCTGACCCTCGGAGCACCTCTACCCAACGAACCAATATATCACCACTCCATTATGGAAAATTCTAAGTACAAGAAACGCCATGATCAACATCGACTGCCACACAAGTTCCAGGTGGGCGACAAAGTTTGGCTTCATTTGCAGAAGGAGCGCCTTGTTGGACCCCACCGCAAGCTTTGCCCACTTCGATATGGGCCATACACCATCACCAAGGCCGTTGGGGACAATGCCTTTGAGCTCAACATCCCACCGTTCCTTGGTCTGCACCCAATGTTCAATGTAGATCACCTTCGGCCATACTTTCCACCATTGTTTAACACATGTGACATTGCAAAACAACTCACACCAACAGAGCTCAACCCAGACTGCATGGAACAGTCCACAACTGATTACATCATGGACACACATATCAAGAACACTCGGAAACAGAGGATAGATCTATATTGAGTTGTTAAAGTAGGCCAACTCCTTCACCAAGCCAAGTGGTTCACCAGGGACCAGGTTCAACAGAAATTTCCTCGCCTCATGGAGGCTCTGCACGCAATGGGGACCATTGCTTCCTAAGGGGGGAGGAATGATCCATGTGGATATTAGTGGCCACCTACCTATTCTACCTATACCCCCCAGTTAGTTTCATTTGTTTCCTTAACTGTAGCACAATTTACTATTTTTAGTAGTTTTTTGGGTGAGGCCCTAAACAATGTTTTTTTGGTGATTGCTATGGTATTTACATGAGCAACTGTAGTCCTTAGAGAGATATTTCCAACTAGGTATCATACGCGTTAAACAGAGATAATATGACCAAGTTATGACCCCAGGAAGTTGGCTGCCCAACTAACTCTAACGGGGCCCATAAACTCTTGGTGTTACATCTCCTCGGGTTAGGGTTTTGGTTGTTTATGGTTTTCTCTTATTGTTCAATAATAAAAAGGCCATTGAGCCTCATTGTAACTTAGTTCAGAGGCTTCTAGCCGCCACATCTCTTCTTAGAAATAAGCTACCATCGCCTGAGCTATCTTATTTCCATTCTGTTTGTAAGCATAATTCAATATTTTTCTATTAATGAAATGAAGTGTTTTTCTGCTGCATCTCTGTGTTTATGATTATATCTGTAAGTTGTTGTGTTCCTGCATAAATCCGGATCACATATGAAGTGAGTTATAGTTTTTTGAGTGTGATATTGATAACCCATAACCTTGTAACAAAGTCTATATACAAATTAAGAATATCCATGATAAAGTGAGAGTAAAACTCCATAGTTAAGAATCTCATTAAATGCTATTTTAAATGTATATATGTTTAACTTATATATATACTTATTTTTATAAAGAAAGAAAGAAAGAAAGAAATTATTTTAACGTCCATGAGGCTAAAGATAGCCTATGGGACAAATTGCTTCTTCATTTGCTTGATGTATTCAACCCTTTTTCTGTGAAGCTTCACAATAAATGCTCCCACTTTTCGACAAACCCCTCGCTAAATAGATTATCCCAAGAGCTAGATGCCAACATATCTGCATAACTTTCCCTGTTGTCTTTGAAGGCCTGACATTCTAAAATGAAATTCTTTTCTGTTTCCACTTTTTCGGATGAAAAAAAATTCATACTCTTTCCTCCCACACTCCTTTTGGCATTTTCCAGCTCCCTGTTTCACAACGAAGTTGATGAGAATTAGTCCTTAACTAAGCAATAAGAATTTTGGCTCTCCAAGAGATATTGGCCTCTATGTATGCTTTTGGTTGATGACTATGAGTGGGATTAAACATTTCAATATAGTACTTTTTATTTCTTCCTAGCTCTTTATCCCAAGTACGCTTGTGGAACTTATCCATAACAAAATCTTTTATCTCTTTGCTGTTTATGGGACACGTGTTCAAGCAAATACCCCATTTACTAAACCATTTGTTATTTCGCTGCATCCAATTTTTTTTTTTTTTTTTGCACAATCTATCATTAAAGACAATCTTAGGCCATCTACCCCCTTCCATTTGCTCAAATTTTTTTAAATACCTTATGACTCACACCATAGCAATTGCTTCAATAGGAGCAACCCCTGTTTCAATTAACACAATAGCATAAGGAACTGCACTTTTAATCTTGAATTTGTTTGTAATCAAATGCTTCTAAATTTTCTTAATTAATCTCCACTGCATGTCAGATGTACCGCTCGCCCATAGTTCACAACCATAGAGAATCATTAGAAGCCCAAAAAGAGTTTGAGTGGTTTTCCAATCCCATAACTCTATCTCTCTACACCCATTTTGGAAAACATAAAATGCTTTCCAACCCCCCAAAGTTATTTTCTTTCTACAACCATCCCAATTTAGATTTTTGTTAAAGTTAATTCCCAGGTATTTGTAATCCGCAACTTCTTCTAGAATGTTGCCTTCAAAGTAAAACTTATCCTGGTTATGTTTTCATTTTTTAGAGAAAACCACTACTTTCGTTTTGCTCATATTGACTTGCATCCCCACACTTCTACAAAAATGCTCAAGGGATAGTAAGTGCTCTTGCAAACCAAGAGCTGATTTAGCAATCAAAATAAGGTCATCTTTATACAAAAGAAGCCTTATAACAAACTTGACCAAATAGATACCATCACCCACTTGTGAATTTAACCACTCCTCAAGCTTGTCGATATATAAACAAAAAAGGGTAGGAGACAATGGGCAAACTTGCTTGACCCCGATATCGCTTCTAAAACTTTCAGAAATGCCTGCTGAAGTTCTAATTTTGACTTTCACTTCTTCATACAACCTATGCACAGTTGCTCTCAAATGTTTAGGAACCCCAAATTCCTCCATTTTGTGCCAAAGCTTATCCCTAGGAACCGTGTCAAACGCTTTTTTGAATCAACTAAGCAACACAAGGTTTCTTCCTTTTTCTCCCAAAATTTTTCAATGATGTGCCTTAAATTTATACAACGATCAACTGTGGAAGGTTTAGGTCTAAAATATGCTTTCCCTTTAGCACGCTTATCTCTTTCTTCTGTCCACTTCCTAATTTTATTTTCTAGTATGCTTCCAAATAGCTTTACAAACAAAGGGTTTACCATGACGGTCCTATAATTGGAGGGATTATTGACGTCACTGCTCTTGAAAAGAGGTTTTGCCAGATTAGTTGTCCATTATGTGGGGAGCCCCTTGTATGATGTTGTTGAAAATTTGTGTAATGTGAGGTGCAAGGATCTTTGAGCCCCACTTTAGATATTTTGCTTGGAGTTCAACTAAGTCTTTTGTTTTTCCAACACCCAACTTCTTGATACCCATCTCTACCTCTTGCATCGTGAAGAGTTCAGTGTCAAAGTTGACCAAGGGGGGAGAGTCAACCTTCGGATCCTACTTATAGAGCTGTCTTGCATAGTCAAACCATTTAGAAGCTGTAATACTATTTCCAGTTTTTATCTTTCTCGGTTGGAGCTCCTTCCAAAATAATTTGGGATTAGTTTTCCCAAGGAAGATTAGTTCTTCCCTCCTTGAAACCATGAAATCGGCCTTTTCTTGCCTAATAACTGCTTGTAAGCTTTGAGCTTTATGTTATCCTTGTTTGACTCTTTCCACATTCTCCTTGCCCTTTTGCATTCCTCGTCAAACCAAGCATTCACCGGAAAGCAATTTGTTTTAGACTTCGTAATTTTTTCTCTTTTGTACTCTGCAAGTGCACATTAAATTAAATGTGTTAATTCATGACTATGAAGGCTGTGAATTGTGATTTTCTCCTTCTCGAAGAGCCTCTCTAGCGTCATTTTGAAGGTATTACAATTTTCTAGAGTCAAAAGAATTCTGCCCTATGGGAGATTTTGTTGGACATGCTGAATTTTTGACTCTAATTGTTTCTTTCCAGTCCAAGAGAAACTTAAATAAATTGGCTTGTGATATGATTTTAAGTCCCACAACTGATCTCCAATCAAAACTTCCTCCATTTTCTCACACAAACCATGCGAGAAAATTACATAATCTACTACACTTGCTCCATTGTAAGTATTGCAAGTGAAATTACCAGACTTTGCCCATCTAGTCAAGCCATTACAAATGACTAAATCAAAGGCCCCACATAGAGTAAGCAATTGTTCACCAAAGAGATTGCAACCCTTGTCCTCTAAAATTCTTTCCCACTGATGATTACTCTCTTTTGTAAGCCAAATAGGGTCACAATCTTCTTTATAGCAAAGAATGCTAGCTTGCTCACTTGCAGTCCTAGCATTGAAATCACCCACTATAAGGACTTCACCTAGCTGAGAATATGTTGCAATATCTGCTTTTAAGGTTGCAAATGGATCTTTGTGGTCAAGCCCTCTACCTTTGTAGATTTTTGAAACTTGCAGCGCAAAATAGCATGCTACAATTCTGATGTGGTTTCCATTTTCTGATATTTTAAACCAAATGAATTGCTTATTTGAGTCTTCTTTTTCTAACTGAATGAAATGACCTTCTTTCTCCCTCACTAAAACCATGATACCCCCATGCCCTTTTCCATTCCCTGTTGCCTTGTTCCACATTGCCATCTTCCAATATCCTTCAAACAGACGTGTCTTGCACCCTTCATGCTAATGTGTTTTTATGAGGCAAATTATGTCTCTCTCTTTCGTAATAGGCCCTAACCTGGGTCCTTGTCTCCATGGGTAACCTCTGCAGTTCCAACAAACTAATCTTAAGGAAACCGAGGTATGAGTTGATTGCTATTTATTTTGACATGCAAGACTCACATTTGAGTCTTTGTCCCTGATTTCCCATACTGACCTTGCTTCCTAATTTCCTGTTGAATAGTTTGTTGCCTCTTCTTTATTACCATATTGCTACTCTGTTTTGGAAGGAGGTCCAAATCGTGTTATCACAACTTTGCCTTTATAAATCCATGCTCTCTTGCCTTCATCTCTTGCTGCCCTAACCTTTAACATTTCCTCCCTCCTTTCCTCCTATTGTCTTACAGTTAAATCTTCTTCTAGGAAAAAACGAGAACCCCTCAAGAGATGCTTCTTGCTTAGAATGATATATTTATCACGCAAGCTAGGCATGATGACTTTTATGGGCCTGGCTCTCTCACCATTAAACTTACCCACCCTCCATGCTTGGCATATTTGTCCTTGCCATAGCAACTTGTCTTTCAAGAAGTCTCTTGCAAGGTCAAGAGTACATTCATTTTTCCCATAGTCTTTCACCCCTTTAATAATTATGTTTGCTGCTCTATTTTGTCTTTCCTTGCCTTCTCTATCTTGCATGTTGTCAACCTGAATGTTTGTTTCTCCTTCCTTATTAGCATAATTGCTAATAACTTGAGCCCAAGTTTTGGAAACTTTGGTGGAATCTCCTTTCCTTTCTTCTCTTGCTTTCTCTTCATGGTTGTCTATTTGGGCAATCATTTTCCCTTTATCTTAGGATGATTTCGCATTCACCACCTTTGTACTTTCCACTACAAATTTCTTTATGTTTTGCACATTCGCCTTCATGCGTTGCCATTATGTTTTCCTTATCAGGAGAGCTTCTTGTAGCAATGCCACTTGTTCTTTCAAAACTTTATTGCTTTCTGCTAAATCCTTGTTCTCAACTATTATTATATGAACTTTATGATCGTGCTCTTTAACTTCTAAAACCTCCAACCTTTTTTTTACATTTAACAATTCTTTCACATAAAGACCAGATAACTAGGTGAGAGGTGTGGATGTGGGACCATATAAGGCAAGATCACCAATGACTTTTCCTTTGGACTTCTTGTTGCCACGTGCTTGTAGAGGGGACTTGTTTGAGTGCTTGTTGTGAAGGGATCGAGTACTTTCCTTTTGAGACCGTTTTTTTCCTTTTCTGCTCGCATTTTAGACGACATAGTCTTTGTTTTAAAATGCCCCGATATTGTTTGGCATTGACCCAAACCCACTTCCCAGCTTTGGCAGACGAGGCAATTTTCTCTTGTCCTAAATCATTTGTCTCCACATGTTTTGAAGTTTCTTGTCCCATTGTCATGTTTGAATGCATTTGTCGTCCAACCTGTTCCAAGAAAGATGTAGGTCTATAAAATGCTAAGATTACTTCGCACTGCTCCCCGCTATTTAGGTTATCATTGCTCCCTGCTTAGGCTATAGGCTGCTCACTGCTCGCTACTTGATACTTCTGCTGCATAAAAGCTCCCAGCTCTCACACTGCTCATTGTTCACTGCTCGCTGCTCTCACTGTTGACCACGTTGCTCACACTGCTTGTCAACATAAAACTTCAAAGATAAAACTCTCACATTTATTGCCCATGAATTACTGAAGTAGGTGTGAATAAATTTGTCGATAAACAAAATTTGCCTTCCCAACTTCTCAGAGATCATATATGTTTAACTTATATATTAATTTTTTTTATAATTATTATTATTAATAATAGTAAAGTTATAATTGATATACCCGCTTGGAGGCGATGAAAAGCCGAATTGGAGGGAGCTGAGAAAAACGATGGAAAACGAGGGTTATGGTTTGGGAACAGGCTTCCCTAGGCGGACCTGCTCCTAGTCAGGTGCAAGGGACCCCGTGCAACCTGCGGAACTACACAACAGAACACTGCCAATTAAAATAAGGGAGAGGGTCATTGAGATTAAGCCACACTGCAGAGAAATGAATGCAGCAAGCAAGGGGGGAGAGATCCCATCCTACAAGGAGATTACAACAGGGGAATCAAGTCGAATCGGGGCAAACGGTGGACCTGGAAATCACAGCAAGAACACGCCGGTGTTGGGATAAGTATGGCAGGTGAGGACAGGCAACAAATGTCTGCCGAGGGCAACCAAAAAACCCAGGTTCGTAATTTCGAATAATAAATTAGAAGAGTACAGAGGATATATGAAAGACCATGCACTTATCTACAAGTTTTTAGGAACATGGCCGTCTGAGAAAGATTTGGTGAAATGGATACAACAAAAGTGGAAACCCAAAGGGCATATAGATCTCAAATTAGGGGCAAAGGGTTTTTCACAGTAACATTCACAAATCTGGAAGATAAGGAGAGGATATTTGAAGAAGGACCATATTTCTTCAATAATGCAGGACTATTCATGAGGCAATGGGAAGAGTGTTACAATTCGGAAAAAGAAAGGATGTTAGCGGCACCAGTTTGGGTCGAATATTTGGACTACCGATATAGTTTTGGGACCCAGAGATTTTAGAAGGAATTGGGAACTCAATCGGGACTTTTGTGAAGGTAGCAAAAACCACCAAGAGAGGCAAATATACATCATACGCCAGGATCTGTGTCTACATGAACATCACAAAACCATTGCCGGACCACATTGAAATAGAATATCACGATGAAGTATGGAAACAACCAGTTGATTATGAACACATCCCATTTAGGTGCAGAAGGTGCCATGAGTATGGTCATTTGTTTAAACACTGTCCGATGAACGAAGGAAACACCCCAACAAACCAGGGGATTGAAAGAGAAATACAGAGCAGGAGAGGAAGATGAATGAAGGAAACAGAGGAGGGTTTACAGAAGTACAGAGAAGAAAGAGAGCCCAAAAGGGAAAGACCAAACTAAACCCTCTCTACCCAGAAGGCAATCAAAAAAGTCAAAACCAGTTCGAGGTCCTGCAAGATATAGAAATGGAAGCGGAAGGAGAAGATGAGGAAGAAGAAACAAGAGAAGCCCAAAAAGAAAATAGGAAGGAAAACAAGGAAACGAATAACATAGAACTGGAAAAATAGGGAGAGAAGGGAGATCGAGAACAAGAACAAATCCAAATGGAAATAGATCCGCAGCAGGAACAAGAAGGAGAGGAAGAACAGATCATGAGGAAACTTCTACAGGAATGGAAGCATCTGGATGAACGATTTATACAAGATGACTAGAAACAACTCTATAAAGACATGTTCCAAAGATACAAGGAAAAGTGAGGAAAACAGACAGCAAAGCAACCAGAGCAACTTGGATCACAAGGAGATCAAAACACAGAAATGGGAACCACAGGGAAAGGAGGAAGGAAAAGAGGAAGGAGACCTATGAGTGAGACCATTCAAATGGTAGGAGATATGCTGGTGAATTCAGGGGAAAGTTTTACCATTATCGGAGGTATTCCAACAACCCCTAAAACTATTGAAATGATTATTACAACCTGGAATATTAGAGGACTGAAAAGTAAGGGAAAACAGAGATATTTGAAAGAGAGACTCAAAAGGGATAAGCCAAATATAATGCAAATCCAAGAAACAAAATTACGGGAAAGCAAACTAAAAGAAGTGATGAAAAATTTCAAGCTGCATTATGAGATCATTGGTCAAGATGCGACAGGCAGTGCAGGAGGAGTAGCAATCCTTTGGAACCCAGAGGAATTCCAATTTGAAGATTGGACCAACATACCACGAATACTCTCAGGGAGATTTAGAATTTCAGGTTCTCAAGAATGGATTCTCTTATCAAACGTTTACGGGTCCCATATACAGAGTGAGTGTAGGGTCTTCCTTCAAAACCTAGTAGTTATGCGATCCCTGTATCCAGCTTCACCATGGATAGTGGGAGGCGACTTCAATATGATAAAATCTTTAAATGAAAAAAAGGGCGGGCTCAGGAGAACAGAGATAGACATGGAAGCCTTTGGAGATTGGATAGCAGCTCAAAGGCTGGTAGACATACATACAACAAACAAAATATATACATGGAATAACAAGAGGGGAGGCAGACACCAGATCACCTCCAGACTAGACCGATTCCTACTGTTAGAACAAATCATAAATTGGGACATTTTCATTGAAGCTGTGATTCTTCCTGGAATGGGATCAGATCATTGGCCGATTAAAGCTGAATTGGATACAAAAGCCAGCCCTAAGAGAAAGCCCTTCAGATTTGAAGCCTTTTGGCTCAGGGATAAAATTTTTATGAAGAAAGTAGAAGAATGGTGGAAACAAAGCAGTCAGAGAGGAAGAAACAAAATGCAGACATTTCAGATGAAATTGAAATAACTGAAAGGAAACATTAAAAAATGGAACAAGGAAGAATTCAGACATATACTCAAAGACCAGCAGATGCTAGAACAGAAGATGAAGCAAATCCAACAAGAAATGATAAATACAGGTAGAAGTGATGATCTGGCTAGAGAAGAAGGGATCTTGATAGGGCAACTAGAAGAGAGGCGAAAATAGGAAGAAATCTTATGGAGGCAAAAATCTAGGGTAAACTGGCTAAGATAAGGGGAGCGGAACACTAAGTTCTTCCATCAAGCAATGATCCAAAGAAGGCAAAGAAATAGAATTTTCTCTATTAAAAATGAAGTAGGGACTAGAGTAACGCAACATGAGGAAATAGAACAAACCCTGGTGAAACATTTCAAGGATCTCCTCACGGAACCCAATGTTGACTGAGGTGAAGCTATTGAAAGAATCTGTAATGAGATTCCGAGCAGGATCACTAGAGAACAAAACCTAGCCTTGATGAGGGCAACCACTCTGGAAGAAGTAGAAGAGATAGTGAAAGGAATGAAAAAGAATAAAACCCCAGGCCCTGATGGATTCACGACGGAATTCTACCAAGCAGGATGGGATTTCCTAGGCCAAGACATAGTGGACGTAGTGGAAGAATCAAGAAGGAACCAAAAGGTAAGTACAAGCCTAAACTCAACCCTTTTATCTCTTATTCCTAAAGAAACTAAGTCAGAAGTCCCTTAGGGCTTTAGACCTATTTCCCTCTGTAATGTGATATATAAGATTATAGCTACCTTAATGGCTAAAAGACTAAAGCCTCTCTTAGCTAGCATTATCTCTCTGGAGCAAACAGGCTTTGTTGAAGGTCGACAAATCTTGGACGGGTTGGTGGTCTCCCAAGAAGTAGTGCACTCTCTAAAAGTAAAAAAGGAAGCCGGTATGATGATCAAACTTGATCTCTCAAAAGCCTATGACCGTTTGAATTGGAAGTACCTGAAAGAAGTTTTAAGAGCTTTTGGCTTTTGTAATAGATGGATTGATTGGATCTCAGCCATGATATCGTCAACCAACTTCTCTATCCTAGTGAATGGAACCCCATCCCAGCCTTTCAAAGCGTCTAGAGGCCTCCGACAGGGGGACCCTCTATCTCCTTTCTTGTTCATCATAGCTGTAGAAGGCCTAGGAAGATACATCAAAAAAGAAGTTAGAGAAAAAAAGCTCAAAGGAATCCAAATTTGGGGTAATACCTTCCTATTACCCATCAGAAATTTGTTGACGACATCATGTTGTTTGGTAATGTGTCCCTCAGAGAAGCCCGCAGAATTAAAGCTATTTTAGACCTTTTTATGTCAGTGTCAGGTACCCAAATTAACAATGACAAATCCTGCACATATTTTTTCAACACTACTGGAAATATAAAAAATTTCTTGACTAGAACCCTGGGATTTCGCTCTGGAGAACTCCCAACCAGGTATCTTGGAACACCGCTAGCCCTAAATCCCCTGATGATGTCAAACTAACAACAAACCCTTGAGAAAATAAGTAGAAAACTAGCAAATTGGTCTTTCAGGACTCTGAATTTTGCGGGTCGAGCAGTTTTAGTTAAGGCAATACTCCAATCAATACCAATATATCGACTATCGGCCGTGGTGGCCCAAAAGGAGCGTGTGCAAAGATGACAAAGATCTTCAAAAAATTTATATGGGGAGGTCAGAAGGATTAAAGGAAATGGTCCTTGGTATCCTGGAAGGATTTAGTGAAAAGCAAGATGGAAGGAGGATTAGGCCTTAGAGACCCCTATGTTCTGAACCAGGGAATGGGTGCTAAGTTGTGGTGGCGCTTGATGAATGGAGGAAACGACCTATGGAAAAGAATATGGACAAAAAAATATAATATGCCTACAAAACCAGAGGATATATTAAGGATAAGGGATACACCGAAAGGGTCGACAATATGGAATCTAGCTAGTCACAATAAAGAAATGATAACTAGACATGCTTTCTGGGAAATCAGGGATGGCAGCTCAGCAAGATTCTGGGACGAGGCTTGGCAGCAAAGAGAAAGAATGAGCGGACTGCAAGCCCTAATAGACATAGGCCAAAAAGCAGCTGAGAAAGGAATGAATTTAGTCAGGGACTTCTGGAAGAGGGAGAGACAGGATGAAGTGGAATCTGGAAGAGTCCAGAAGAATGGACGGATCAAATCGCTGGAGAGCAAAAAGAGTTATATCAAAAGGAAATGCAAACAAGGAGAATACCCATAAGATCTGGACCAGACATTCTAAGATGGGGACACACAATAAAAGGAAAATTTTCAATTAAAGAAGCTTATCATCTTTTAAATACCAGAGAACCAGAGGATATGATAGGCACCTGGAAACAAATATGGAAGAGCAATTGGTGGCCGAAAGTGGCCCATTTCACATGGCTGGTTACCAAAGGCCGTATTCTGACCTGGGATCAACTCCAAAAGAGAGGCATACATGGTCCCCCCAGATGTTCTCTCTGTAAACAAGAATAGGAGACGCAAGAACACCTCCTTAACTCATGCACAGAAGCTCAGCAACAGTGCGAAGAGGTTAGGAGGCTCTTTGGAAAATCCCATAGAGATCAACAGAGTATCAAAAACACTATTAAAATTTGGGGAGGCGGACAATTTATGAGTCCGATGGTAAGATGAGAGTGGAGCCTGGCAGTAGGGATGAACATGTGGATGATCTGGAAAGAAAGAAACAAAAGAATCTTCCAAAACAAAGAGATGACAAAAGACGAAATCTGGGGAAAAACCTTGAGCCATATTCGTGAAACTATACCTGCGGATACCTGGAATGGTGAAGATTGGGAAGTGACGCAGGAAGAAGAGTAGATTTTAAAGAAACTAAACCTGAATCAAGGGATGGTGGCCCCTCAGTTATGGAAAGAGCCCAGAACGAGATATAACGACCCCCTGCAATTCTCTTATCCTTCGGCAGGATTCATAAATCTAAACTTCGACGGAGCCTCTAAAGGAAACCCAGGCCCAGCAGGAATTGGAGGTCTTTTCAGGGACGATCAAGGAAGAACGAAGTGGATCTACGTAGACAACGGAGGCATTATGAGTAACAATGAGGCGGAACTGATGGCAGTTCGTCAAGGTTTAAAGATAACTATTAGGAATGGATATAATAATCTAGAAGTGGAAGGAGATTCCCTAATGGTGATTCAAGTACTCAAAAAACTAAACAATGGGACCTCATGGGACAAAGTTACGCAGAGTTGGAGAACGGCTAGCCTAATCCAAGAATTGGAAATTATTCTAAGAAGATTTGAATACATGATCATCAAGCATGTTAGAAGAGAAGCCAACAGAGCAGCAGATTTCCTTGCGAACTGGGGAGGCCAGGAACAAGGAAGGAAAATGGATAGTATATGGACAATGCATTCAAAGGACCCAGGATTTGAACAGCTAAGTACGATTCTTAGTCAGGATAATCATGAAGACACGACTCAAAGATAGTAGAGACAGATGGCTCCCGATCGGGATGAGGAACAAGGTAGGTTGGGGTGGCAAGAGTGATCATTATAAGGGAAGGACAACCGGACATGAACACAGGAATGAGGTCGCCCTCCTAGCCAAAACAATGAGTAATCAACCAGCACAAGTTTCAAGAAATTGGAGTGGGGAAGGTGGAATGCAGATGATTAACTATAGTGGCGGCAGTGATGGCAGAGCGAGGAAGGTGGTGAAGGGGCATTATATGAAGGTGGCGGAGGGTAAAGGAAAGAGTATTTCAAGCGGGACGAAGGAGGAGCTGAACACGGTGCAGCCAGGAGGAACCATCTGGAAGGTCTGCGTTATCGGGTATGTGCAACCTGCGACCTCTGTTTCCTTATTACCTATCACAGTAGGCAGAATGGATATGTTTAATTATTGTGAAGCCCTTGATGATGAAAAGGGCCTGAGTGAGCTCGGCCGCCCCTCTGCCATTCATTGTGAGGGTAAACTGGGTCCGTCTTGGGTGGGAAATCCTGTTGAAAAGGGTAACTGTAGCCGGGAGTACAATCTGGAGAATAACCTGGAAAACCATATCAATAATTTCATTATAAGAGCAGAGGGGAGGCATGATAGTGGGGACTCAAAGATTATGCCCTTAGTCCACCACCTGATCCGCATGGCAGAGGGCCTTATACATCTTTGGTACACGGAGAATGGAAATCAGTGTTTGATTCACAAAATTGAAGGTGATTGCAGGAGAAGCAGAGGAACAACCAACGGGAAATTGGTAAGGGAAGATGACGACAAGAAACTCAAAAAACTGACACCTGTGATTGATGAATGTCTACAGGAGAGGGTAGAAGAAAGGATGGCGCGCCCGGGTCGTGGAAGAGGATGAGGTGGCAGAGGCTGTCCAAGGCAAGGGAACCCGGGAGGCAGGCCAACAGAAGCCCCAGGTAATCAGCGCAGAGGGAGAAGGTCCACTCTGACAGCAGTTCAGGAAGCGGCAAGAGCTTACCAGGCAGGCACAGATGAGGATATCCGCCGTATCATCCAAAATATGGAATCAAATGTGTTGGAGGAACAGTCGGGTTCAGAGACAGAAGAATGGGCAGAAATGGTTAGAGATCCAGGAAATACCAGGGGAAGGCTGACCCTGTACAGGCAGTCTCTGCATATTTACTGGGTCCTAAAATGCCTCCTGGCAAAGGCACTGGAATAGGTAGCGAAGGAAATGGTAGAAATTGCCAATGGTATGCCAAATATGCAAAAGGAAATGGTGGAAATTGCCAATGGTATGCCAAATATGCAAAAGGAAATGAAAAACTTCCAGACCATTATGATCAGACAGAACAACAAACTGGAGGAGATGTCTCAGTTGCTGTCTCGGTTGGCTGGCACTCACCCTAGTCAGGAGGAACAAATGGATATTCCCATGGATATGGACCAGAATATAGGAACCAGAAAGGAATGATTTTCTTGAGGCTCTGATGTGGTTTTTGAATCTCTTTTTTTTACAGTTTTATGCAAATCAATAGTATAATAGGTAGTTTCAGTTGTATAGTGCATATAGCCAGTATGGAAAGACTTGTCAAATTTTGTTTTTGGAATGCTTATAGCAAACTAAGGTGGCCAACAGACCTGGTTTCCCTTCGGGGCAGGTTGAGGCCACCAAAACGTTGTATCTGGTCTCTTTGTTTAACATAAATAGAAAAGAATGGTACTACCTCCACTTACAAAAAAAATAGTAAAGTTATAATTTATTTAGTTTTATTTTTTATTTTTTATAAGTAATGTAAAATATATGATACAATAAGAGTTTTGAAGCTTAGTATAAATTTATCAATATTTATCAACTATTTAATTTTCATAGTTACACTAGTATATTCCTTTTTTTTTTTTTTTTTTTTTTTTTTAAATTAAACAAAATAAAAAACTTTCCAAATAAACTACCTTTAAAAAAAAATTAAATTTGAATTAATAATGATAAAATATAATTAAAAACTAATAAAATTCCCACTAATTTTTCAATAACATGATTGTATACTTTTTATTGTCATCAATGATAAAGTTTTTTTTTGGTAGGTAAGCACCCATGAGGGATTTGAACCAGTGACTATCACAAGGAGTGCCTTAACAGTGCATCCATTCACCGTCAATCCAAAACCCCATAAACTCATCGATGATAAAATTAACCACACTTAAAACGCTATATTAATGCTTTCTCACATCAATGATTTATAAATCATTGATAGTCACCATAATCCCGATACCTACATTCACCGGCATGAAGGTACTCATCTGTTTTGACCCCACTCAACCCAGCCTTGAGTCCTTTATACCCCCTGCTCTCCTTGCCTTCTTTCATTCCTCTGGCCTTTTTACATGGAGCAGGCTTATAGATTCTTGGCACTCCAACCAGCCAATCTGGAAAAACCATCACCAACTCACCATTCCCCCTCCTCTCCATCCCCTATGGCAATCTGCTTTAAACAGTTTCTCCCGCATAGCTTTCTCTCATCCAGGCACCATTGACGAGCTGGTCTGGTCCTTTCCGAAACCTAACCTTCCTCTCACTGTCAAAAATATCTACTCTCTCATTTCTTCTACCCTCCCGCCTCCTCTCCCCATCTTCCCTATCAAGCTATGGAAAGCCCCCTGCCCCCTCAAGGCGATTCTCTTCTCCTGGCTCCTTTTCTCTAACAAGAACCTTACCTGGGAGGTTCTCCAGAGAAAAGGTTGGCATGGTCCGAGCAGGTGTTCTCTCTGCTCTGCTCATCCTGAATCAAACTTCCACATGTTTTTTGAATGCACAGCCTCCTCATCAATTTGGATTGAGCTCTCTCTCTCTCATGGTTTTACGCATCGCTCCTTTCCCTCTGTCCTGGACGCCTTCCTCTGGTGGAGCACTCAACGGCCCTCCTGGCGCGCACTCTTCATTTTAACTTGCTGGCACATCTGGACATGGCGGAATCACCATATTTTCCAGGATTCCAACACGCCTCTGCAATCTATTTTGGTCTCCATTTCAGGTTTTCTGCCCACCTCGGCGTAGCTTCGTGGCTCATATTTATCAACAGGCTGTCTCTTATTATCTCCACGGCTCTTTCTGTAATATCTCCAATATGTATACATCCAGCAATTATTTCTCTCATTGGTATGTTGCAGAAACAACAACAGTTTTTCTGTTATGGGGGAACGGCCTTCTGTCTCCAATCTATTTTTGGTCACCATTTCAGGTATTCTGCACACTTCCGCGTAGCATCGTAGGTCATATGCTCTCATTGGTATAATGCTGTAACAGCAAACAATCTTTCTGTCATGGGGGAACGACCTTCTGTTTTATGTCTCCACGGAGACAACTTATGTATTTCGACAAATTATATCACCTTAATATAATTATATCATGCTTTTTTCTGTTGAAAAAAAAAAAAATGTATTGACCTTGTGCCTTAATAAGGCCAAACCCCTATGAAACTAAATAATCTATTTATTACAAACTCCAAAGTTATATACTTATCAAACATAAAATCATCCAATCTTATTACAAAGTTCCTCCTAGATGTCAAAATTTGATAATGAAAAATATTATAGTTTCTATTAATGTAAAACCCTTATTTATTTACATAAATATTAGAATTTACATACACATGTGAAACTATACACTTAATTAAATTTTCTACAAAGTTCTTCTCATATTTATGACCTGTCCATTTGTTACGAGATTTGCGCAACACCTAAAAGACGCAAGTGAGTCACTATTCCACCGATATTAGACATGTTTTGTTGGTGAATATATCATGCGCCGCGTACCGTCGATGGAAGTTGTGCTTTTTGACTCGACTGCTCTCTGGATTGACTTTTTCCTGCACATTGGTTTGAATCCCAAATCCCGATCTGAATTTCTCAGGCAAATTCCTAGCAACTCAGCCAATGACAAATGCATTTAATATAGTTTTCAAGTTTTATGTTCATGTTGACTTCACACCCACCGCAGGCCTAGCCTCGAATTTCGCCCATCGAGTGAGCTCTGTCAGAACCCTCTTTGCACAACTACCCAACGCAAAATCATTAGTCGCTGTGTAGATCCCTTGGGATTTCTTCATTCTTCCTTTGTTGCAGTTCTTATTTAGGTGGGTTGTGAGAAAATGTGCGGTATATTTGCCTACCTTAATTACTGCGTGTGCAGGGAGAGGAGATACATCCTTGAGGTTCTCTTCAATGGCCTGAGAAGGCTCGAATACAGAGGCTATGACTCCGCAGGAATTTCAATTGATTCGCACCCAACAAATGAATCCAAAGATGGCAGATGCCAGTCCGGATTCTCTCCCCCTTTGGTGTTTCGCCAGGAGGGTAAGATCGACCAGTTAGTCAGGTCGGTCTATGAAGGTCAGTATGAAAGATCCTTTGAAAGCATAGCATAGAATGTGCATTGATTTCATTGGTATTGGTTTGGATATGTTCTGCGAGAAAATCGATATTGGGAAAATGCATGGCTTGCAGTTTTTCAAATGGGTCAGCTTTAATTTTTAGTGTAATTTAGGTTAAACTTTTCTCTTCAAAATTTCGATGCAGAAGCGGATGCGGCAGACTTGAATTTGGAGGAGTTATTCACAAACCATGTGGGGATTGCTCATACACGTTGGGCAACCCATGGACCCCCTTCTCCTAGAAACGGCCACCCACAGTCTTCTGGAAAAGAAAATGAGTTTTTGGTTGTTCACAATGGTATCATTACCAATTACATGGTATGCCCCTTTTCTTTTGCCTTTCTTTTATGAAAATTGTGGAACTTAGATATATGCAAAAAATTCGAAGTTTCGGTCCAGGCCATGGCTTAGATCAGAGTGATTCAGTGTAGTTGGCTCGTGTGGGGTATGCCAGATGGATTCCATGGAAATGAACACCACTCTTCCAAGTGAACCTTTTGTGCAGACTGATTTATTTACCGTAATGTTATTTGGGGTAGAAGTAAATTATACTGAGGTATCTTCATATCCTTGTCTCATTCAGAAATGGTTGCTTTGGCATATTCCAATAATATCCCTTTTAAAGACCCTATAGGATGGCTAACAAATTTTACTCCCGAAATCCTGCATGGAGGCTAATTGAATCATACCCTATAGGATGGCTAATGGAATGTATTACCGAAAGCCTCCATGAAGGCTAATTGAATCTGATATCTTATGCCCTTCTCTTAATCCTGTGACGTAATTGATTTGACGGATTAACAAATGGAAAATTCCAAAAGCACGCTAAAGTACGAGCAAGGCAACAGAATTTTTGGGACCTTTTTATGTTTCCTGTTACATTTCCTATTGCTTCTTTCTTTTGATATCTAAAGGGGAAAGTGTAAGCTATACTTCGAGATCCCCTTTGTATTACTGCATATGCACGAGTCCTTTAGATGTTCCAGGAAGTTAGAAAATGGAATCCATAAAAAGGACTTGGAAGGGTTTTGTTTAAGTTCTGCAGTGTATGGATCGGAGCAAACTGATTATAAGATCTGAAAGTGTCTATAAAATAACTTGTGTGAGGTTTTCCTTAAATTTTAATGGGATTTATTTGATATTTTTCCAGGACTGAGACTTGAGTCATCTAGTGTCCTTTCTTCATGAGCCAAACATTTGAATCATTACTGCACTGTCATGTTAGTTTGACAACGAATTAGTAATTTTGGGTAAAATGTAATTATTCAGTTTTATACCGAATTGTCAGTTATGTAACGGAGGTCGATGATATAAAACTAGTGAATGCCCATGAAATGTAAGTGAAGAGAATCATCGCTGAATAATACATTCCAATCCCTTGCCCCGTGGATGTTTCCTTGACACATTGTCGAGGTTTTACCATGTAAATCCTGTGTCTATTTGTGTGTTTGGTTTCCAGTTAGTTATGGTGTTTTCTTGGTCAATATTAACTGAATGTGTGTAGTTCTTTCCTCTTTTTCTTCTATTTCACCAACAAATGGTATTAGAGCTCCGAGGGCCGAGCGATTGGGCGTGAAGCTGTATCAGTTGTGAGGCGTTTTTTTTCCGTGAAAGAGCCTGTCCGCGTGAGAAGCCGTGTGAAGACCCTGCGTGAAGAATTGATGCTGTCTGCGTGAAGAAGGAATCAAGACCTCCCTGAGATCTGCGTGAGGCATTTCATTGCTGCGTGGCGGTTGGTTCTTAGCTGTGTGAAGACCGGCGAGGCGTGAAAGGCGACCTGAGAAGACCTGCGTGAGGTTTTTTTCGGATTTGCTGCGTGAAGGAGGGTAGACCTGCGTGAGGTTTTCTGTACCTGCGTGAGGGAATCAAACTGAATCAAATTGCGGATTTGCTGCGTGAAGGAGGCGTTGAGACCTGCGTCGACCTCCCTGAGATCTGCGTGGACCTGCTGGGCGTTTTCTGCGTGAAGGAACCGTGTGACCTGCGTGAAGAGCTGTTCTCTGCTCTGCGTGGACCTGCTGGAATCGTTGCTGAAGCCGTCGCGTTGAGGTGCCTGCGTGCTGCTTGCTAGAACCAGGCAGAGTCTGCATGAGGACTTGCATGCCAGAGCCATTGGAGAAAACAAAAGGAAGGGCTTTTTCTTTGTTTGTTAAAAGAAAAAAAATAACAAAGGGGTTTGCAAGAAAGAAATTTGTAAAATTTGTTTGTTTAAAAAAGAGGGCTCAATTTTTTTAAGAAAGGGAAACAAAGTTTTTTTTTAAGAAAAAGGGAAACAAAGGTTTTTTTTTTAAGAAAAGGATAGCTGGAAGACTGAAACCCTAGGAGAAGAACAAAATGGCCAAGATGTCGAATGCGAAATTCGAGGTGGAGAAATTCACCGGAAAGAGCAATTTTGCTCTTTGGAAACTGAAGGTTAGGGATCTGCTTGTGCAACAAGGGTTGCACAAGGCATTGGATGGGGCAACTAAGAAACCTGCAACCATGACTACTTCAGACTGGGAGGACTTGGATGCCCGAGCTCTCAATACCATCCGGTTATGCCTAGCGGCTACGGCGTCAGGATTGTGGGAAAAACTTGAAAATCTCTATATGACAAAATCATTAACCAACAGAATTTATCTGAAACGACAGTTATATAGTCTTCGAATGAAAGAAGGTTCAAACGTTGCAGAACATTTGAATGTTTTTAATACACTAATATGTCAATTAACAGATATGGAAGTCAAAATACAGGAAGAAGATAAAGCCATAACCTTGCTGTGTTCTCTGCCTGAATCGTGGGATCACTTCGTAACTTCAATCAGCTTCAGCTCTGCTGATTCTTTGAAGTTTGAATCAGTCGTGGGAGCTCTCCTGTCTGAAGAAGTACGAAGGAAATCCAACACTGAAACAGTTGCATCAGAAGCCATGGTCGCTAGAGGACGCTCAAAGGAAAGAGGAGAAAAACCAAGGGGGTCTTCCAGATCGAAATCGAAGGGAAAGAAGTGTAAGGCAAAATGTTGGAACTGCGGTAAAATTGGACACTTGAAGAAGGACTGTTGGAAACGAAAGGAATCCGAAAACCTGAAGAACGAAGCGAATCAGGTTGATTCAGGTATGATAGACGAAGTTTTATCTGCTGAAGAATTATGTATGATAGATGAAACTTCACCTGAATGTAATGTCTCTCAGGGTTTAGATAGCTGGCTGTTAGACTCTGGTGCTTCGCATCACATGTGCCCACATAGAAATTGGTTTACTTCGTATAAAAATGTAAATGGTAGTTCTGGGGTTATGGGTAACAATGTGTCATGTCAGACTGTTGGGATGGGAGATATCAGGATTAAGATGTATGATAACACAATTAGGACATTAACTAGTGTTAGACAGGTACCTGATTTGAAGAAAAATTTGATTTCTTTGGGAGTGTTGGATTCAGATGGTTATAAGTTTACAGGTCAGGATGGCGTCTTGAAAGTCTTTAAAGGAGCCCTTGTGGTTATGAAGGCAGAAAAGGTTGGAAATCTTTACAGGTTAAAAGGAAGTACTCAAGTCAGTGAAGCAGCGGTTGCATCAGAGAAGGAAGAAGCAGGTACTCGTCTGTGGCATCAGCGATTGGGTCATATGAGCGAGAAAGGTCTTCATATACTGATGAAATGTAAATCTCTTCCCGGTCTGAAATCCTTGAAGTTAGATTTCTGTAAACATTGTGTGTATGCAAAACAGTGTAAATAGAGTTTTAAAGTTGGAAATCATAATAGTAAAGATGTTTTAGACTATATTCATTCTGATCTGTGGGGGCCATCCCCTGTTGTGTCATATGGAGGTGCATTGTATTTTTTAACGTTCATTGATGATTACTCCCATAAAGTTTGGGTCTATATGCTAAAAAGGAAAGCTGATGTATTAAATGTCTTTAAACAATTTAAAGTAATGGTAGAGAAAAGAACAGGCAAATCTATTAAATGTCTAAAAACTGACAATGGTGGTGAGTTCACTTCAGTTGAATTTGAACAATACTGTAAGGATGAGGGAATTGTTAGACACAAAACTGCTGTTTATACTCCTCAGTAAAATGGTGTTGCTGAGCGTATGAATCAGACTCTTATGGAAAGAGCCAGAAGCATGATCAGCAATGCTAACTTGCAAAAGGAGTTGTGGGTAGAAGCAGTATCTACTGCTTGTTATTTAGTTAACAGATCACCTTCAGTAGCAATTGCTTGTAAAATTCCTGAAGAAGTTTGGACAGGTCAGTCTTGTGACTATTCACATTTGAGGATATTTGGCTGTGATGCTTATTCTCTTATTCCGAAAAATCAGCGTTCAAAATTAGATCCAAAGTCGAAATGTTATGTCTTTGTTGGGTATGACTATGCAGTGAAAGGATATAGGTTGTGGGATTCTACATTGCGGAAGATAGTCATTAGTAGAGATGTAACATTTGATGAATCCTCTCTGTTAAAATCAAGTGTTGAAAGAATTGAACAGGAACAGGTATCGCCGAATCAACAAGTTCAGTTGGAGGCTAGACCTTTCGGTAACAGTCGAAAGGAAGGAGAGACTTCTGGAGAAAAAGGTGTTGAAGACACAAAGGAAGCCGTTGAAGCTTCTGAACCAGTGCAAGTTTTTGAACCAGTTCAGCAACCAGTCGCTCTGAGAAGGTCTACAAGGGAAAGGAAAACTCCCAAAAGGTATGAAGATTCTGCTTCATCTTTTGCTTTGATTACTGAAGATGGGGAACCCTCTTGTTATCAGGAAGCAGTAGATGATACAGATAGCGAGAAATAGAAAATGGCTATGGAAGAAGAAATGGACTCCTTAGCCAAGAACAATACCTGGGATCTTGTAGAGCTTCCTGAAGGGAGAAGTATTGTTGGATGTAAATGGGTCTTCAAGCTAAAACGGAAAGTTGATGGAAGTATCGAAAGGTATAAGGCACGACTGGTAGCAAAAGGGTATTCTCAGGTTGAAGGTATAGACTTTCATGAGATTTTTTCTCCAGTTGTAAAACAAAGTTTCTACATGGTGATTTGAACGAAGAGATATATATGGAACAACCAGAAGGTTTTGTACGAGGTTGCAACAGAAGATTAGTTTGCAAGCTTAGGAAATCATTGTATGGTCTGAGGCAGTCTCCCAGACAATGGTACAAGAAGTTTGATTCCTTCATGGTGAGCCAAAACTTTATAAGAAGTGAGTATGATCATTGTGTGGACTTCAAAAGTTTCAATGGCATATTCATTATCTTAGCTTTGTATGTTGACGATATGCTTATTGCAAGCAAAAGCATGGAAGAGATCAACAGGTTAAAGGCTCAACTCTCTAGGACGTTTGATATGAAGGATCTTGGAGCAGCAAAACATATCTTGGGCATGGAGATACACAGAGACAGGAAAAATGGTAAGCTTTGGTTATCACAGCAGAAGTATGTGGAGAAGGTACTTGAAAAGTTCTCTATGAATAATGTGAAACCTGTTAATGTTCCACTAGCTTCCCATTTTAAGCTTTCTTCGGTTTTGAGTCCTAGAGCTGATGAAGAAAAGCAGTATATGTCTCATGTACCATATGCAAATGCTGTAGGCAACTTAATGTATGTGATGGTATCTACAAGACCTGACATTTCACATGCAGTTGGGGTTGTTAGCAGGTTCATGGCAAATCCAGGTAAAGAACATTGGCAAGCAGTGAAATGGGTGCTTCGATATCTAAGAGGCACAAGTGACCATTGCATCGTCTTTAATGGTAGTGAAGGATCAGTCTGCGGATATGTAGATGCTGACTATGCAGGTGATTTGGACAAAAGAAGATCTACTATAGGTTACGTCTTTACTCTTGCAGGTGGAGCAATTAGTTGGATGTCAAAGCTTCAAGAAACAGTTGCGTTGTCCACTACCGAAGCCGAATATATAGCTGCTTCAGATGCCAGTAAAGAAGCAATCTGGTTAAAGGGTCTGCTCGATGAGATTGGAAGGACGCAAGAGAAAGTGAATGTACTTTGTGACAGTCAAAGCGCTATTCACTTGGCTACAAATCCTGCTTATCACAGCAGAACCAAGCACATTGATGTAAGGTATCATTTTCTGAGACATGTGATCGATGGCGGAAAAGTAGCTCTTCAAAAGGTCCATACGCGAGAGAATTGTGCAGACATGTTCACAAAGCTAGTTACAATAGAGAAGCTGCGGTGGTGTTTAGCTTCTCTTGGCTTGCAGAAAAGATGATGAATGGGCATGGGCAAGGGATTAGGAAAATTGTTGTCAAGGTGGAGTTTGTTAGTTTGACAACGAATTAGTAATTTTGGGTAAAATGTAATTATTCAGTTTTATACCGAATTGTCAGTTATGTAACGGAGGTCGATGATATAAAACTAGTGAATGCCCATGAAATGTAAGTGAAGAGAATCATTGCTGAATAATACATTCCAATCCCTTGCCCCGTGGATGTTTCCTTGACACATTGTCGAGGTTTTACCACGTAAATCCTGTGTCTATTTGTGTGTTTGGTTTCCAGTTAGTTATGGTGTTTTCTTGGTCAATATTAACTGAATGTGTGTAGTTCTTTCCTCTTTTTCTTCTATTTCACCAACATGTCATCTATTTCACTGAAAGATCTAAGTGTATTTGTTTGAGCTTCCCAATTCACTGGTTTGAAATTTTATTTTGACCTTCCAATTCCCTTTTATATGTTAAACTTATCAAACTGTTTAGTGTTTATATTCTTTTCTGTAAATGGTGTTTCTTACAATAAATTTTTATTGCAGTAATACTTTTATTCTAAGTAAAATAATTAAGCCTTGTCTTTTTACATAAACATATAGCTATATCCTCTGTTTACAATGGATGCCAAAAAAATCTTTCAATGTTGGAAGTGACGACATAGACGAATATTAGATGTGACTACGCTACTTAGATTTAAATCAACCTTATCATGCTCAATTTGGTTTCAATATTCAAAATCCATTGATACCGTTTCTACTGCGGTTTTCAGGTTCTGAAGGAGACTCTACTCCGACATGGTTTTAAGTTTGAGTCAGATACTGACACAGAAGTTATTCCAAAGTTGGCAAAGTTCGTCTTTGACAGGCTATCAGAACAAAAGACGAATGATGGAGAAGGTGAATGCTCTTGATTTAGAAAAAAATGATCTACCTGTGATTAGATGCATGTCCCTGCAATGCATTTCTTTGATGCAAAGATCAAGTGCCTTTTAACTTGATTATTAATATATCATTTCTGCTTAATGAAGGGGTATTACTGGTAGACTGTTTTTTTTTTTTTTTTTTTAACAACACCTTTCTATAGGAGTTTTGTGTGCTTTACTTGGGATTCTGAGTATCTGATTGTCAGCAGGTAGTGAGAAGGTTCCCTTTACCCAAGTTGTTATGGAGGTTATGAGGCAACTCGAAGGAGCCTATGCTCTTATTTTCAAGAGTCCACACTACCCAAATGAGTTGGTTGCATGTAAGCGTGGCAGTCCATTGCTGCTTGGCATTAAGGTCAGTGCTTTGCGCCATGGATTTATGCTTGTTCAACACAGGAAACAAGCGATACTTTTAATGCAGAGCTTAATATTCTATAGAAACTAATCATTGCTTTTTACTGATCAGTATAATCAACACCTTTTTATTATATACATATACTTTAGGAATTGGCTGAGGATGGGAAAGGTGGAGCTGCTTTTCATGATGGAAAAGTTAGACTGAATAAGGAGAATGGAAAGCCCAAAGAATTGTTCTTTGCAAGTGATGCCAATGCATTAATTGAACATACAAGAGAAGTGTTGGTCCTTGAGGATAATGAAGTTGCTCATGTTAAGGTATGTCATCTGTTTTTTTACGAGTACAATATTGTGATTATTTTATCTTTAAAATCTCATCCAAGGCTAGAGGCACTGCTTTTCAAGATCACACGATCAGATTACTGGAAGATGAAACTTGATATTTTTTCCATCAATGGAAGTGACGTATCTTTCATGTTAGTTTTTTAAATCCAAGTGTCAATTTGACACTTAGACAGCAATACACATGAAACACGTGCTTGCATTTTTTAAAAGATGCAATATGTCGATGAATTACCACACATGAATCACACGAACCTGCAATTGTTTTATATGCTTTTGATAGGACGGCGGCGTATCAGTATTCAAGTTTGATTTTGACAAAGCAAAGAAGATGGGGGGTTTACCACGTCCTGCTTCTGTTGAACGTGCTTTATCTATCTTGGAGATGGAAGTTGAACAAATAAAAAAGGGAAATTATGAGCATTTCATGCAAAAAGAGATTCATGAACAGCCTGAGTCTTTAACAACAACAATGAGAGGAAGGCTAATTAGAGGAGGGGACAGCAAGTTAAAGGGTGTTCTTTTAGGTGGCCTTAAGGATCATTTGTGGACGATTAGGCGGTGCAGGAGAATTATTTTCATTGGTTGTGGTACAAGCTATAATGCTGCCTTGGCATCTAGATCGATTGTTGAGGAGCTTTCTGGTAAGCTTAAATGTAATCATGGTATTGGGCCAGCCAGAGTAAATGTTTTCAAACATTTGGAGTTGTAAAGGAGATTTCATTTCAAGATTTTACATATTAATGGTTTGTGCATTGCTTTCTGCATGAAGGTGTCCCCGTGACAATGGAGCTTGCAAGCGATTTACTAGATAGACAAGGACCAATTTATAGAGAAGATACCGCAGTATTTGTCAGTCAGTCAGGAGAAACAGCAGATACTCTGCTGGCATTAGAATATGCTTTGAGAAAAGGAGCATTGTGTGTTGGAATTACAAATACTGTGGGTAGTGCCATAGCAAGGAAAACACACTGCGGTGTTCATATCAATGCTGGGTGTGAGATTGGTGTTGCTAGTACTAAGGTAATATGCCTTTCTCTTCCTCAGTTTTTCTCTTGATTCTGCTTTCCATTTGATTCCATTATCAAGTTTTTCCTCATATCAGCGGAATTTTTTGATGATTGCAGGCTTACACAAGTCAGATAGCAGTAATTGCTATGTTGGCCCTGGCTGTTGGAGAGGATTCAATTTCGAGTCAATCACGTAGAGAGGCAATATTAGATGGACTTTTTGACTTGCCAAGTAAGTTTAGTATGCTTCCTTGAAAATTTTGAATGATGGCTCAACTTCAAGTAGTAGATGCCGTTTTCCCATTAAAACTGTAATTGTATCAGTGAAGTTCCATTTATTTGGTTGTGGATTTTGATGGTAGACAAAGTCAGAGAGGTATTGAAGCTGGATGGTGAAATGAAGGAGCTTGCGATGCTATTGATGGGTGAGCAGTCACTGCTAATGTTTGGCCGTGGATATAACTATGCCACAGCATTGGAGGGTGCCTTGAAAGTCAAAGAAGTGGCGCTTATGCACAGTGAAGGAATTCTTGCTGGTGAAATGAAGCATGGCCCTCTAGCACTTGTTGATGAGACACTTCCGATAATTGTGATTGCGACACATGATAATTGTTTCAGGTAATGCCTAAACACCACTGGTCTTCTGAATAAATAAATGTCATAAACTGGCGAATCATAAATGTTGACCTTGCTTTATAGTGAATCCTGATGAAAGTTTTCATATTTAAACAGCAAGCAACAATCGGTAATTCAACAACTTCAGGCACGTAGAGGGCGCTTGATAGTGATGTGCTCGAAGGGAGAGGCATCCTTGGTATGCCCAAATGGCGGTTGTCGTGTTATTGAAGTTCCTCAAGTACAGGATTGCCTTCAACCTGTCATTAACATCGTACCATTGCAGGTATCTTCATCTGGTTGTAGCTCAAGTTTCTAATTTTACTTGCAGATGTAGGCATTACAGATGAACTATATTGTTGAAATAAGTTGTATTTTTCTGTTGGTTTTCAGTGTATCTGGAGTAATTAGATATGTTATATTGTTATCTGACACTAGTTTTTTGTATTTTGGGCAGCTCCTAGCATATCATCTTACTGTTCTTCGTGGTTATGATGTCGATCAACCTCGTAACCTTGCAAAGAGTGTCACGACTGAGTAAAAAGAGATTTTTTCCTCCTTGTTCCCTGTTGTTGAATTGTTATAGGTAACAATTGAATATCCGTATAAATGACACAAGAAACAGACTCAGGCATACAGGAATGGGGGTCCAATTTATTTTTCATTCCCCCCTCGGCCATGGAGGGGATCACTTGATATTTAAGCTTCCCTCGGAAACTTTGCAATTAATAGGGAAGGAGGCATTACAGCCGTACTCTGGTTCTGTTGTCTGTAATTCATTATTGAAACATTTCTATCTTCTAAAGCATTCGAGGGACATTAGAAACATGGTAACTCCATGCATTTTTTTTTATGTATAAAATATATTCATTTTTCCTGACTTAAAAGAAGTGGTTTTTTCTTTTTTAATAAATTATTTATATATAATTTATAGGAGGCCCTTTTTACCTTGTTGTAATTATTTATGCACTCAATATAGAATAGAATTTATATTGTTACGTTATTTAAAATTATTGATTAAAATAATTGAATGTTAAATCATACTTTAATATCTATTTTATTATATATAAAGTAATTGGAAGTATTTTTTTATTAATACCATTTTTTTATATTTCAATAACTTTAAATAAAATTTCATTGTTTTTGGAAGAATGAAGTTTTTGGTGCTCTGCCTATTGCTCCCGAAATTCTAGCTGCTTCATTTTGTTAGTGTTCCATGGTGTTGGGCTCAGGACTTGCTCCTCCTCTGCCCCGTCCAGCCCCAAACATAGCTGCTTTCAACACCCTTGTCTTAGCATGTCCTTGGACTCAGAAATACCATCCTTCACAGCTTATAAAAAAACTTGATGAAATCCCCTAAGTCTCTATCCATGGGAATCAACCACGTTCAATGGCGCCAAAGCTTGCAGATTGAGGGCTGATATTTCAATTCTAAGTGTTTGGCTTTCCCTGAGATCTCTAAATATTCAGACTGACAAGAATTGCGCCCCTTGATTAAGGGGAAGCTCGTTCCATCTTTCTGCAATAATGATTTTTTTACCTTTTTGTTTGAGGAGAATTTGATTGAGATCTAACCTTCAGGGGTGGTCTGTATTTTATGGGATCGCAGGTATTGTATCTCAATCAAATTTTAATCCTAAAAATGATATCCCATTGATTGTTCCAGTATTATGTGTTAAACTCCCTCTCATCTTCCCTTGCACTATTCCAATAAGGAAAATATCAAGAATATTGGCAATGCTCTAAGAGAATATATTGATTGCGCTGAACCACAAGACATGATGTTTCCCTGTGCTTGGATATGTGTTGAAGTGGATCTATAAAAGGGCCTCTAGCAAAGCAGTCAGTTCCACCAAAGGCCCATGGACCAAACCTTAGGGTCCAAAGGGATCCATCCCTTCCAAGTGCCCCCCAAGTGCCCCCAGTGGCATAGTCCACTAATGGAAAAGATAACGATGATGATCCTTTAGCTGCAGATATGAGGTCCTTGCACATTTAGAGAATATGGAGGACCCTCATATCCCTCCTTAAAAAATGGAGGTCCCCATGATCCCTTATTCGAGTACGAGAGAACGAGGACCATTGGAAGAAATTCCCCCTTTAGAGGATGTGCCGATCCCAAATTGAAATGCAGAGATGCTTGAATAAGAAGAAGATGAGGTATATCATTCATCAATAGCTGCAGAAATCCTTTGGGCCCTCTCTTGGCTCAATAGATGAAAAAATAGGAGAATTGGAAGAGTTGTTAAAAAGTAGGCAGCAAAGCCAATCAAGACAATTTAGAACTAGCAATCAGATAAGGATAAGGAATTGGAAATGCAACCCACAATTGAAGGTATGTATAATGAAGGCCAAAGGATGACAAAGAAACAAGGCAGCTTGACTCCTTCACAAGGAGTTGTCCCAAAAACCTCATGTAAATAATGAAGTTGGTCTTCGAGAATTGCAAGGGTTTGGGAAGCGAAGGGAAGACAAACCCCAAATCCTTCTGCTCTATTTGACAAAATTTGTCTAACAAAAGGTTCTCCAAGAAGGTAATTGCATATGGCAGGTAAGTAGTGCCTATGCAATGGGATCTAGAGATGGTTTATGTTCTCTTTGGTCCTCCTTAGTCTTTTAAGCCGATCCAAGTGTAGAAATCTCCTTAATGGTTGGCACTTTGCCTTTGTCTTCCTACAAACAAGTTATGTAATGTCATCAATGTTATACTCTCTGGCTTATTAGGAAAAGTTAATATGTTGGTCCTCTCTCTTTGATATGAAAGAGTCTTAAGTTTGGGTTAAATTATGTTTTTGGGGGGACTTCAATACCACCCTACACCCATGGGAAGAAAAAGGAAAAAGTCTCGTTTGGGACCCATTTAGGGAGTGAATGGAGGATTTAATCTCTCTATTAGACTTGTAGATATCAAACTAATCAAAGGTAAAATTACATGGAATAATTGATGGGTGGGACTTGGCCACATTGTACCGAGATTGGATTGGTACTTGGTAGTAGCGATTTTCTAGAGCAATGATTTTTCCTTTTCATCACAATCTATAGCATGGAGTGGATTGGACCACAAACCAATAGTATTATTTATGCACCCTCAAGAAGACTATGGCCCCCTTCCTTTCTGGTACAACTCATAGTTGATATAAGCCTCTCATATCTTTAATGTAGTATCCCAAGCATGGTGTCAATGGGTGGTTGGATCTCTAGTGTTCATCTGGGAATAGAAAATCAAGGCAACAAAGTTAGTCTTAGAAATACTAAGAGGGGGGTGGGGAAGTAGTGGGGGCTGGGGGTGAATCAATATTTCATGCCAGATAAAATTTTACTTAGTTTATGCTTTTATTTTCAATGCTATCTGAATTTTCATTTCATTAACATCACATTATGTAGTAGATCTAGGCATATGCAGTAAATCATGAGCAACATTTAACATAAAGACATGTAAACCATAAGAATGCAACACACGATCAAATCAACACATAGGGACACTAGATATTAGGTGGAAAACCCAACCGGGGAAAACTGTCGCTGCTATTGTCTTTGTCTTCTTCTTATAAAGAATTTTTTTCATTACATCTTGCACTAACTTATACTCTTAGCAGTGCGCAAACTCCTACCTGTTGGAAGCTACCACCTCCTCTTGTTTCTCCAGCTACCACTGGAAGGAAGCTACTATTCCCTGATCAAGTTTATCGACCACCACCAGAATGAAGTTACCACTCCCTCAGTGAAGGCTTCAACCCTTAGTTCCTTTGTGGACCATGTTTCAAAATCTTTCACATTGGATCCATTTGCCTCAATCACAAACTTTGCAAGCCACGTTTTATCCAATTTTCAAATTGGACCCACATATACCTTATGCTCAATCTGAATAACAAGTACTGAAACCTCTTTGCAACAAATCCTTGCTCATCAAACAAAATTGATCTCTGCTAACTGTCAACAAAACTCTCTCTTTAATAACAAATCAACCGATGGAAAATTATAGTAATCAACCATTCACTGTATGCATAATCAGAGTCAATAACTTGTGCATCTTGTAACAAACCCTGATCAAAACCTAGTAGCCAATCAAGCCTCACTAGGCCACCTTATTCATCGACATTAACCAACGATACTTAATGATAACAAATGGAAAATGCCAAATATACTGATCAAGACATCCTTGGCAATTAGCAACAAAACAATTCTCAACAATACAAAACCCTCTCTGCAGCAACTAATCAATAGAACATTAAACCCTAGCTCAAGTTTTAAGCCATATTATCTGTTCAAAAACCAAAATCAACCTCTCTCACTATCAAACTTATATGCATCATAACCATCATCACTTTGACCAAGGTAGTTTATGACAAATACATCAATCAATTTTTGCCAAACCCTAATAACACAATACAACAACTAGCACATTACACCTTTCACAATGAGTGAAGGTCTTTTCTGCAATCACTATATCTCTGCAAGTCATATCTCGACAACAACCATGTCAAAGTAGCATCATACTAGGCACTTGCAAACATAAAGTGTCAACACTGTCACCACAAATAAGGAACACGAATCCCGCGTTCTAGCATCAAATGACGAATAGTGACAATGAGAACTCCTAACCAAAATGAAAAACATTCCATACATGGGTCTCTGTGTTGAAAGAATGACAACAATTATGTAATGGCGGGTAAATTTAGTTTTTACCATTCAGTCAGTTTTATAACTGGAATAAGTTATGTAACGAAGTAGCCCATATTAATCGGGATTGCCCAAGAGGCTTGTAACCATGAGAATCATTTTGATTAATAAGATTTCCAATCCCTTGCTCGTGGAGGTTTCTTTGACACACTGTTAAGGTTTTACCACGTAAATTTCTTGTGTTAATGTGTGTGATTCAATTTTTTAGTGTTTTGTATGATTAACGACTTTCCATAGACCAACAAGTGGTATTAGATTTATGATGTTGCGAGCGCCATGAAAATCGTTGGAGGACGCTGAAAACCCTGAGAATTACAACAAAGGAAGTTTAGCAAATGTAATGGTAGAGCCGCCGGTCAAAGAAATTGATGCAATCGAGTCAAAAGACAAAGTCGCAGAAAGTGGGGTCGTGCTCATTTGTATGAACACAAAGCTGTTGGAGGAGTCTGTCCAGAGCCGTCAAGTCGAGGGAGTGATCCATGCCTAGCAACTAAGTCTGTCACAACCACGAAGAAGTTGACCACATTAGAGAGACATTACCATTGCTGTCGGAAAGAAAGTAAACGCTCTGTCAGAGCCACGAAAACTGTTGGAAAGAAAGTAAATGCCAACCAAACGGGACAAGGGGAAAGACACAGCCCGCCGAGAAAGTAGTCGTGTTGTGCCAGAGGAGCCCTGTTCAATCAACATAGAGGCGTAGTCATATTATGCTAGAGGAGGCTTATTCAATCAGTAGAGAGGCCCTTGTCTGAAGTCGAGCCACCATTTTTTATGCAAAAGAAGTCTGAATACAATTCAATCAACAGAGAGAGGCTGAGCAGCCATTTTTGATGCAAAAGAAGTCCGGGTACAGTTCAATCAACAGAGAGAAGCCGAGCAACAATTTTTTGATGCAAAAGAAGTCCGAGTAACTTAATTTTTTTTAATTAGCAATTTTTTTTTTTTTTTGAAATAATGGATAGGGTTTGAAGGTTTGAGAAAATTCTGGATTTTTTTTTTGGACAATGGTAATCTCATATATATATATATATATATTTAATAACTTGAAAGAAAAATGGGGCAAAGTTTTAACAATTGTATGGATTGAAAAAAATCTAGAAATTTATTATTAAAAAAGGGGGGAACATAATCATAATTTCTTGTAAGAAATCAAATTTAGAGAAACCCTAGTTGAAAGCAGAAGATAAATCCTAGAAGGAAAATCTGGAAGCAGAATTTTATTAACCCTATAGGAAGAAAATGACAAAAATGACTAGTGCTAAATTTGAGGTGGAGTTCATCGGCTAGAACAATTTTGCTTTATGGAAATTGAAAGTTAGAGATTCGTTGGTGCAACAAGGGTTACACAAATCTTTAGATGGGGTGAAGAAGAAACCTATTGGCATGAAAAATTTGGATTGGGAGGACTTGGATGCCTGAGCTCTCAGTACCATCAGGTTGTGCTTGGCAGATGAAGTTCTCGTCAACATTGTTGAAAAAACATCGGCATCAGGTTTATGTGGAAAACTGGAAATGTTGTATATGACCAAATATTTAACCAATAGAATTTATCTGAAAAGGCAATTGTACAGTGTTTGGATGAAGGAGGGTACAAAAATTGCAGAACATTTAAATGTTTTTAATATACTTATTTTCCAATTGTCAGATATGGAAGTTAAATTTCAGGAAGAAAACAAATCTATCACCTTGTTATGTTCTCTCCCCGAGTCATGGGACCACTTTGTAACTTCTCTCAGTTTGAGCACCACTGAATCTTTGGAGTTTGATACATTTGTGGGAGCCCTGTTATCTGAAAAAGTATGGAGGAAGTTGAACATTGAAACTTCTGCACCAGAAGCCATGATAGCCAGAGGTCGGTTAAAGGAAAGATGAGAGAAAGCAAGGAGTTCTTTTAGATCAAAATCAAAGGGTAGTGTAAAGCCAAATGCTGTTACTACAACAAAATTGGACACCTCAAGAAACACTGTTGGAAAAGAAAGGAGTTTGTTGAAAACCTAAAGAAGGAAGCAAATCAAGTTGAGTCAGGTATGATTGATGAAGTTTTATCTGTTGAATTGGGTATGGTAGATGAAACTTTACCGGTTTGTAATGTCTCTCAGAATTAGGAAAATTGTTGTCAAGGTGGAGATTGTTGAAAGAATGACAACAATTATGTAGTTGTGGGTAGTTTTTACCATTCAGTCAATTTTATAATGGGAAGAATTTATATAACAAAGTAGTCCTTATTAATTGGGATTGCTTGAGAGGCTTGTAACCATGGAGAATCATCTTTGATTAATAAGATTTTTAATCTCTTGCCCCGTGGAGGTTTCCTTGACACACTGTCAAGGTTTTACCACTTAAATTTCTTGTGTTAATGTGTGATTCAGTTTCTCAGTATTTTGCATTTCTTGCTTGTTTGCTTGAATAATTAATGAATCTCCATAGACCAACACTCTACCCTTGGTGAGTAATATATTGATCTCTGCAAGATGTAGCAAGCCACTGCAACCGACCACCTTTGTTATACAACACCTCTGTCGAATTACTCTCTCCAAAACAATCATTAGTCACATACTCATGTATCCTTCTGCAATCTTTCTTTGGCCATGGATCCTTGCGTGTACTCTGTCATCAAATAATAAAGTGCCCTTATAACACTAAATCATCATTGAGCCAAAGACACAAAAACTCAATACAAATGGCATCAATCTATTTTATCCAGTTAGACTTAGTCATATAAGAAAAACAAGCTCAGTGAACAACATTAAATTCAAGAGAAAACCTTGTCAAATAAAATTTTGTCACTGGCTCTTGCATACACAATACTCAATCATCAAATTTGCATTTAACCTATGTAAAATTGTGTGTGAAAACCAAATCTAAACCAAATATTCAAGACATTAAGGCACTAATCTCTCAAAACAGTGAAAGATATGTTATCACAAACCCTTCTACAACAACAATTAGTGAACATATTATTTCACTAAGAAGATCATCAATTCAATCATGTAAAATGACCAAAAAATATAAAAGTCTCTCTGTGCAGGTATCGTTGCAAACCCTTATAGTCCCATTGATTTGCGTTGCATAACTAAGTGCGCTCACTTGGTGTGTAGATCCAATCTCTCATATGCCTCTACGACACAAACACTAATATGATTCTCAACCATAAAAACATGCATCAACATTGGCATAAGATAAATGTATGCATTAATAACTCTTGCAACATTATAATAACAGACTCTGTGCAGAGCTCTGCGCACATATCACACAATAGTTAAGTCTTGGCATCTGATTCAAATGTGCACTATGTATGTCCCCTCGCTCAATAGTAAATATAAAAATCATTTTTATATGATGCACATAGATTAAAGGAACTCATAATAAGTCTAGAATGAAACCAATCCATTAAATTTTGAACCATTTCCTTCAGAGTGCTAGATCCTATGCATATTGTTCCAAAACATCATAAAACAAAGATCTAAGATACTTGTGCGAACAACCTAGGCAATAGACCTCATAACCTGCGCACACTACTGATTGAACTCTTTAGCCTTTTATAGCTTCTCTCCTTTATCATTATCGTCGACAAATCCATGGTATTCATTTGCTGGATTGTTGATTGTTTCAATTGAATGTTGGATCGACCTTGCACACAAACTCCATGGGCAATTCATTAGTTTTACCTGTGGTTTTTAATTTTTGTTACCTACAGGCATCGTCACTAGGACGACATAGCCTCCCAAAGAAGACCTTCACATCGTTGCCATCAGTCGCCCAGTGAATATGAGGAATCTTCGCACTTTGCATGCGTGACCCCTAACGGAGATGGGTTAAATTGAGGAAAAACTCAGATCCTCTGTCCAGAACTTTGTCATACTACTTCCTCACTTTATCAGGCACATCCAGACTATGTTCATCCTTATGAAACTCCTCTGCAACCGTCATATTTCATCATCTAACCAAACCTCTGCCTCTTCTTGCAACTCCACTGTTGGGAGGCAACTCTACTATTGGCCACCAAATGATCTAGGTTGATATAGTGTGATGAGATCATAGTGCTGGTTGACATCAAGGCTAACACATTAAACATAATGCCAATAATCCCCCTTTGGACTTGATTCCAACCTGTTGCAAAACACCAAGTCCTTCTCCCCCCCTTTGATATCAAGGGAAAATGGCAAATACCGAATTGAGAGATATACTCCCCCTAGACTACTCAACACAAACTGATATTTTGTTAAAAGCTGATGATTCTCCTAAGATAAGTAAAACAAAGATCTCAGATACACACTATGTGGAGCACGCTGCCACCAAGCATATACTAGGGCTACTAACACTTTCATTTCTATAGTAAACCTCCTTGCTAAGTGTAAGTGGCTAACCGACTGTTGACTAATGGTGTACAATGTAGTACAAAATTTCTCGGAGCAAATACATTGTTGTAATAAGTACATATGGACTAATATATGACCCTTCTACAAGCATGCTTAATACCAACCAATTGACTCATGACTACATGGACACAAGTTACATCATTCCATGATCACACCTTTACAATGCATGTTGGACCCAATGTCTCTCTAGGATGAAACAATACTTAGACATGGCTATTCAAATGCACACACATATGCTCTCATGTATGCATGATCAATACAATGAAATGTGACAAATACATGACATCCATGAACAATAATATGTGCTCTTCTGCAGCAACATATGTGGAGCTCTCATCAACATATAAATGTAATCTTAATGAAGACCTTTTGCAGCATTCTGCATAGACATTAACATAATGATCAAATAGTGACAACAACATGTATATCCTCCTTATCAATGAAAGTGTCAGTCAATGGAAAATAAAGCACTAAGGAAGCAATATAAGAAAACAGATCATCAACAACAACAATATAAGATTTGTAATGAAGCACCATCAAAATCTAGAAGCATATCAATATCTCAAACCAAAACAACATAGGCAAAACCTACAAACTATGATAACTCCTACAATAAAAAAATGTTAGAGGTAGCATGTTCTTTCAAGCAGTGCCTTTTCCATTTTGCAAGCAAGGTACCATAATGCCAACAATGAATCACAAAAATATTGGAACCATATAAGATGCTCCCCCGAACATGTCCTATCTTTCCCTGAACACAATAACTTTAGCAAATGTAACATTAGTACCACATATCATCTCCATCAAAAGAATAGGTATAATTTAGCAACATATGGGGTCATCATTAAAGTTGAACTAGTGAAATAACACACATGCATCACTACCCCTGAGATCATCCACCTCAACAAACTGATCTTATTGTCATCAAGATCCTATGCTGCTATCACCTGCTTCACATTCACTTCTATGGTTGTTTTAGAAATATGCATAATGTACAATATACTGAAGTGGGGAATTTCTTACCCTACTCTAAATATGAAAAGGAGACTTACCTCTTATGTTTGCCTAGATTTTTCTTTAGTACATATACTTTGTTTGCATTTTTTATTCCTTTTTCTATTACCTTTCCAATGTTTTCTTCTATAGTTAGATGAAAAAAACGCTCTGCAACCCTAATGGTCAAGCGGCCATGAGTTAGGTGGCGCGGGGAAGAACCACAGACTGCAGCAAGCGACAGACACAGAAACCAAGAACCAGAAGAAATGACAGAGGAGGAGAGGAGGGGAGAGATCCCCTCCTATCGAGATGCGGCGACAGGAGAAGGCCAGAACACCAGCAACCAGGCGGGAGAAACAAGAAAACCAGGACCTGTCCTTGGAGCACGATGGCAGGCAGGCAGCAAAGGCAAGTGTTTACCATGTGCGACGAAGAAACCAAGATTTATAATCCCGATGAACAAACTGGAGCGATACAGAAGCTACATGAAAGACCATGCGCTCATTTGCAAGTTCATCGGAGTATGGTTGACAGAAAAGGACCTCACCAAATGGATCCAGCAAAAATGGAAACCCTGAGACCACATCGAACTAAAGCTGGGAGAAAGAGGCTTCTTCACGGTAATATTCTCGAACCTGCAAGATAAAGAAAAAGTGTTTGAAAATGGCCGATACTTTCATTATAACACTGGATTGTTCATGAGATACTGGGAAGAATGTTATAACCCCGACAAGGAAAAATTATTGGCAGCCCCGGTATGGGTTAGGTTATTCGGGCTGCCAATGGGCTTCTGGAATCCAGAGATCCTAGAGGGAATAGGAAACACAATAGGCAGTTTTGTTAAAATAGCAGAAACTACAAAAAAAGGAAGATACACCTCATATGCTAGAATTTGTGTTTACATGAATATAGATGACCCTATTCCAGACACAGTCGAGCTAGAGTATCACGAGGAGGTATGGCAGCAAACCCTCGACTACGAACATATTCCATTCAGATGCAGAAGATGTCATGAGTATGGACATCTATTTAAGGAATGCCCACTCAATACAAAAGAAGAGGAGCGCAGGAATAAATAGCAGAGAAAAAACCAAGAAGACAAGGAAGGGTTTCAAGAAGTAAAAAGCAAAAGAAGACAAACAAGAGAGAACACCATCGAAGGAAAGAAAGAACAACAAGCCCAGCCAAGTAATACAAACAACTTTGAAATCCTACAAGAAGAAGAAGAAGATAACAACGAGACCCAAACAATGGACTATCAGGGAGAAAAAGGAAAGGAAAGCAGCACAAGCCAAGGCAAATCAAAAACCAAGAGGAAGGCACAAAGCGAACTAACAGAGAAGGAGGAAAAGGAAGCGAGGGAGAAGATGGAAAACGCAATAATGGAAATTGATACAAGCAGAGGAGAAGAACTAAGCTCAGAAGAAGAAGTATTGCGGAAACTACTAAATGAGTGGAGACACCTGGACGAAAGATTCATTCTAGAAGAGCAAAAAATATTATACAGAGAAACATTTCAACAGTACCAAGCGAAACAGGGACAGGGAAAAATGGAAATGGTAGAACAACTAGGCCTTCAACAGGATAACACTCAAGACCATCAAAGCAAAGCAAAAGGCGGGAAGAAAAGAGGTCGAAGAAATCTACAGGAATCGATACAGATCATGGGAGAAATGTTAGTAAATACAGGGAAAATAGTACCAATATAGGCGGTATTCCACCAAACCAGCCAAGCACCCCAATGATAATTACATCATGGAATATAATAGGCCTTAATAGTAAAGGCAAACAGAGACACTTAGCGGAAAGGCTAAGAAAATAAAAACCCCAACTAATGTTGTTACAGGAAACAAAAATCTCAAGAAGGAAAATGGAGGAAATCCTAAATAAAATAAAATCAAAATATGAATGCATGTCCATAGATGCGAAAGGCAGTGCGGGAGGCATAGCAATACTATGGAACCCTGCAGAAATCACACCAAATTACTGGATAGGCATGAAAAGAATACTCACGGGAAAGTTCTGGTTAATCGGAAACAGAGAATGGTTTCTAGTCTCTGCAGTATACGGCCCTCATACATCAGTTGAAAGAGGAAGCTTCCTCCTACAACTTTAGCAGCTTGGAAACCTTCATGAGGAGAAACTGTGGATGATAGTAGGAGACTTTAACATGACAACATCAAAAGATGAGAAGAAAGGTAGACTGCAAAGAGAAGAGCCAGATATGGAGAGGTTCAGGGACCTTCAAGCAGAACTAAAAATGGTAGATATCCCAACCATAAATGGAAAATATACGTGGAACAATCGAAGATGAGGGAGTAGACAAATAGCATCGAGGTTAGACATATTCTTATCAACAAAACACTTCATTGGAAAATATATCTTCTATGAAGCAACAACCCTCCCGTGTTTAGGGTCGGATCACTGACCCATTAAATTAGAAATAGCTATGAATCAATAGAACCAGAATAGACCCTTTAGGTTTGAGGCATTCTGGCTAAGAGAACCCACCTTCATTGATAAAATGAAGAATTGGTGGAAGGAGACTGAGACTGGGATGGAAGGAAGAAATAAAATGCACACCCTCCAACTCAGATTAAAAGACTTAAAAGGAAGGATAAAGAAGTGGAATAGAGAAGAATTTGGAAACATTCAAAAGGAACAAGAAACACTCCAGATAAAGATGAAACAAATACAACAGAAAATCATAGATGAAGGAAGAAGTGAAGAGCTGGCAGAAGAGGAAGGACTGGTGCAAAATAATCTGGAAGAAAGAAGAAAACAAGAGAAAATCCTATGGAAACAAAAATTGAGAATCCAATGGCTAAAAGGAGGAGAAAGAAAAATGAAATTCTTCCATAAGGCAATGGTACAACATCAACAGCAAAACAGAATCTTCTCCCTAAGGGACCACCAAGGCAACATGCTAACTCAGAAAGTTGAAATGGAGAATCTGCTGGTACAACATTTTAAAGAGCTCCTGACAGAACCCAATATTAGAAGGGAGGACGACATTGGTAAAATTAGTCAACATATTCCTAAAATAGTGACTAGAGATCAGAACTTGGCTCTCATAAGGGTCATAACGAAAGCGGAGGTGCAGGAGGTAATAAAAAAGATGGAAAAGAATAAAGCACCTGGGCCTGATGGATTCACTTCAGGATTTTATCAAGCTACGTGGAACTTCATGAGCCAAGACATAGTGAATGCAGTAGAAGAATCCAGATGCACCCAAAGAATGCGTCCGGCCTTGAACGCTACATTCGTAGCCCTGATACCAAAGACGGAGAATTCAGAAGAACCACAAGGATTCTAACCTATAGCGCTTTACAACATTATATACAAAATATTAGCTACAATTATGGTGAATCAACTAAAACCAATACTACCAGAGTTGATATCCCAGGAGCAGAAAAGGTTTGTCAAAGGCAGAAAAATAACAAATGGCATAGTGGTAGCACAAGAAGCAATTCACTCATTGAAAAATTCAAAAACCAGAGGGATGCTGATAAAATTAGACTTAGCCAAAGCTTATGATAGATTTAATTGGGGATACCTCCAAAAAATCTTAAAGGCATATGGCTTTGACGACAGGTGGATAAACTAGGTAATGTCAATGATAACTATTCCAGTTATGTCAGTACTACTAAACATGTCACCTACAAAAGCTTTCAATGCGTCCAGAGGGCTCAGGCAGGGCGACCTGCTATCCCCGTCCATGTTTATCCTCGCAGTGGATGGAATAGGAAGACCGATAAAAGCTAAAGTTAACAACGAACAACTGAAGGGCCTAAGACTATGGGGAAATGACCTACCTCTAACCCACCAACAATTTGTCGATGACGTTATGCTATATGGATAGGCAACACTCAAAGAAGCAAAAAAGATAATGGAAATTCTCACAGATTTCACAAGGGCCTCTGGGATAGAGATAAGCAAAGAGAAATCAGAAATTTATTTCTTCAATACCCAAGCTTCCTCCCAAGCCTTCCTGGCAAGAACCATGGGATTTAGAATTGGGAATTTCCCTACTAAGTATTTAGGCATCCTGTTAAATGACAAGCAAAACAAAGTGGCCAACTGGAGTACCCTGATGGGAAAGATTCAACGGAGAATGCAAAACTAGACATTCAGGGCGCTGAATATCCCGAGCCGCATCATTCTTTTAAAATCGGTGCTCCAATCCATCCCGATATATCAACTTACTAGCCAAGCCACACCTAAAACAATCTGCTAGAAAATGGTAGATATGTTTAAAAAATTCCTATGGCAAGGATTTAGTAAGACAAAGAAATGGGCGCTCCTATCCTGGAGCTGGCTAAGTAAATCCATAAAAGAAGGAGGACTAGGTCTAAGAGATCCATACATTCTGAACTAGGTAATGGGGGCAAAGTTGTGGTGGCGATGGACACAGGGAGGGGAAGACCTGTGGAAAAAACTATGGGAGAGAAAATATGAGATGCCCAGGTCTCCAGAAGGAAAGCTGAGAAGTCAAAATGAGAAGAAAGGCTCTGCAATATGGAATTTGGCCAGTGCCAACAGGGATCTGATCAGGGAGCACAGCTTCTGGGAAGTCAGAGGAGGGGATAAAGCCAACTTCTGGGAAGAAGCATGGCAACAGAGAGAAAAACTCAACAACCAGCTGCAGCTCCAAGAGATCCACCAATTCACCAGCCTAAATGAGGGAGACACAGTACGAAACTACTGGTGCCTGGAATCTGATGGATATTGGAGAAAGTGGAAACAACAGGAAAACTGGCCAGAAGTGCCAGCAACACCCCAATGGGAAATCTATGAAAAGGAAATGGCAACAAGGAAAGTAGCGATCAAAGATGGGATAGACACTCTAAGATGGGGACATAGAATCAAAGGTATGTTCACAATAGCAAAAGGCTACCAATTAAAAGCAGGATACAACAGACATTCAGAAACAAAAAAATGGGAAAGCATATGGAAAACAAAAACATGGCCGAAGGTAGCATTCTTTACCTGGATCCTAAGCCACGGGAGAGCACTAACATGAGACCAACTGAGGAAAAAAGGAACGCAAGGCCCATCGAGATGTTCCCTTTGCAGAGAATAGGAAGAGACCATGGAGCATCTAACCAATACCTGCAAAGTAAGCGTAAACCTGTGGAAACAACATCAACAAATATTTGAAATCAGTGACAAAGATATAAATAGCATGAAAACAACGATAGAGAACTGGAGGAAAAAACCTTACCAGAACACGATCCTGAACAGGGCATGGAGACTCTCGCTAGGCTTTGTTCTGTGGAATATCTAGAAAGAGCGAAAACACATGATTTTCAAGGAGGAAGGTAGAGAAAGAACATAGATATGGAACCAAATTATACAGAATATCAGAGAGACCATTTTTACCGAGAGGTGGTACGAGGAGGATTGGAAAACTGACCCAACAAAAACAAAAATAATGATACGCCTAAACCTAAAGCCAAGTATGATGCACAAGACAGTAAGGATAGAACGAAACAACGATGTGGAGGTGGCCAATCACTATAGAAATCTTCAATAGGGGTTTATTAAGTTGAGCTTCAACGGGGCTGTGAAAGGAAACCCAGGTGATATAGGGACTAGCGGAGTATTTAGAGACGACAGGGGAAGGACTCTCAGAATCTATGCGATGGACTGTGGTAATGCTACAAACAATGAAGCAAAGCTCCATGCACTGAAAAAAGGGTTGGAAATTGCCATAAGGGAGGAATACCAAAATCTACAGGTTGAAGGAGACTCGAAAATGGTAGTTGATATAGTCAAACAACTACAACAAGGAACCCAAGTGGAGAAAATTAGTCAAAGCTGGAGAACTGCCTGGCTGATGCAGGAGATTGGAAAACTCATAAGACAGGTAGTCTATATCCTTCCCACCCATTTGAGAAGGAAAGACGATGAACCAGCAGACAACCTGGCAAATTGGGGGTGCAGGCATGGTGGAAGAACTCTGGATGCAAGCGAGGAAGAGCTATTCCAGATGGAGGAGATGGAAAACTTAGTGAAACTCCTCGAACAAGACAAAGGAGGAGAGAGGAACTCAAGATCGGGGAACATCATAGGAAACCTAGAGAGACCGGGGAGACGTGATCGGGAAGGGGGAGGAAGAGGACAAGTGGGGGAAAGGACAGATGCGGAGAATGAAGTGAGTAGACATGTAATTTGGCAGGTGATGGAGCAGAGCAGAGAAGGTACAACTCCCTAGAGTATGAGGGCGGTGACAGAAGAGAATGACAGAGAGGAGGGCAGGGCAGTGAGCAGGGGGGCGGGCATAAGAACATTAACAAGTGGTAGGACAAGGACAACATGTACATGGCAAGAGCAGCCTGGAGAAAGTGAGGATTAATGAGAGGAGATGGAAGTAAGGACAGAGGGGTATCATCTCGAGACGAGGGTGTAGGGATTCGTGCAGGTAATAATGCCAGACAGGTGGCAGTAAAGGCAAGGGACTGGAGGGAGAGAGGAATAAAACTTAACGGAAATCAGAATGTAGCAAAACACATGTAGACGACGACGAGAAGAGTTGACGAGAGGAAAGGTGGCCAAAGAGCGAAGAATCAGACTGTAGACGAAAGAGGCAACAAACCTGCAAGTTGGTATGTAGTTCCTATGCTCCCCATCCTTGCTAGGCCCATGATTAATTTCAGTAGGAAAATAGGATATCTGAGATGGAACATGAATAAGTCTGTTAAAAAGGAAAACAGAACCTCTTGTGACATTGACAAAACCAATCTAGCAGTGCATATGAATTTTTGGGGCAGGGAGATTAGGAGGGAGGGTCTCGTACCCAGGAAGGGAGAGGACCATACAATGATAGAAGCCCGCAGTAAACCTCGACAGAGCATGACCGTAGCCAGCCCTGTAGGAATTGATGGGAGGGAGCCAATAGGCGAAATGGAAGCAACCCAGGGGAAAAAAATCCAAGGATTATAGTGAACTAGGAAACCTAGCGACCTTGGGGGGAGGGATGTAGAGCCGGCTCTAGGAGGAAACCTGTTGACAATCCAGGGAGATCCTGGGAATGGAGGAACAAAAAACCGACCTCATCCGGGGAGGAACCCATGAGGATGGCCAAAATAGAAAGGCCGTGCGCAGAATGCTACCACAGAGGGAAAATGGCAAGAAATCCAAGCAAGGACCAAACCCTTATCAAAAAAAGGACTGGCTCTAAACCCCTTCCGACAAAAATATCAAAGGCAACAAACCCTGGAAAGGGAAAGAAAATGGGCAAATGGGAAACAATTTTGATTCATTATTATAATTATAATAAATGCAATGGCTTTGTGATGGGTATCTTAACATACCGGGGACAGTACATTGAGGAGAACACTAAGAAGACGAAAGTTGCAGACAAGCAGGGAGTAACATGGCCCCCAGGAGAGGCAAGAGAGAAAACAAGAAGGAAGAAGGAACAAGCAGGTCGACCAGGAAAAGAGGGAGGAAGCCGGGTAGTGAACATATGAAGACAATTATTGATGCTTACATGGCAGGGAATCCGCTGGACATTAGAGCCCAAATTGCGAGTTGGGAGAGGGAACTGAACGATAGTATCAAGCACCAGGACATCCCCATGGAGGAGTGGCAAAGCATGGTTCTTGATCCAGGGAATTCTTGTGGAAGGCATTCCCTATTTAGGCAAACCATATAACAGTACTGGGTAATGAAGAACGTGGTGGCACGGGCCATGACCCTGCATTGAGAGCAAGCAGAGGGTCATGGAACAGAGGCATAGGAGAAAAACAAGGAAAAGGATCCAGTCAAGGCTAAATTACTCAGGGAAACAACGACAATTCAGATACAGACCTATAGAAATAATTTGGCCCTGGGAAGAATCGAACAGACTCTAAAAGAGTTGAAGTGGAGAATCGAGCAGAGGAGCGAGATGCCAGGCTCTAATGCCAAAGCGCCAGCCCCAGTAATATCCTTGGATGAGGATTGATGCAATGGTCCAGTTTGAATTCAAAGAATTTTGATGAAATGCACTTACTTGTTTAACTTTCTTTCTAGAAACAGTAGTATAGACAGTCAAAACAGTGATGCTAGATGGATAGCAATAAACCTATTTAAATTTTGGACAAGGTTTAGTGCAGACAAGTGGCTATTTGGTTTCCTTCGGGCAGGTAAGCCACCTGGAACAAATGGAAGTTAAAGATTTTGGAAAAGTAATCTAAATAGAGGAAGTACTGCCAAGTTTACAAAAAAAAATGTTTTCTTCTATAATTTTGCATCATGTTGAGATAAATATAACTACATGCCCTTTATTAGTTATTTGGACCACACTCATAATGTTTTTCTTTAGCCCTGTAATGTTCCCGAAGAATTGGTAGTCTATCAATCCCTGTAGGCTCTAGTCCTCTAAAAATGGGGAAATCCCCAAAAATTCCCACAGTTGGGCAAAGGGACCCAAAATTGGGGTTTGGACTAAAGATTACACAATCATTTTAAAAAGAAGAGTCCCTCTAGGAAATCTATAAATATGGAGGGATTGAATTCATTTGATCATCATTGGATTGAATCAATTATCTCTGTTTTCTTTGAGCTTAAGGCTCTGAGGGTTTTAAGACCCCATTTCTCTTGTCAATTTCGGTGGTGAAAGATTCCACCCTAGTTGACATTTCTTCTATTTTTCTCCCTGTTTGGGCAGAAGAATACTCTTTGGGAAGCAAGGTTCTATTGTTTTGTTTTGGGCACATGGTCATCATAGAAGGTCAACGCATTTTCAGTGGATATCAATCTTTTCTCTGGGCACAAGAGTACCCTTTGGAAAAAATACAAAAGCCCCTGTTTTATGATAACATTCCAACACATAATTTACAAGTTGAGAGGAGGCATCAAAGATTTCTCTTGCGTTTACTGTCCGGATAACAGGAAGATCTTACGAGTAGGGAAAGAGAACCTGTAATAATTCCTGAAACATCTCAACTGGGTGATTTTCTAAGTACAATGCAGTGAAAATATGCAACTAGTTTGCTTGAATCAGACGACCTTCTTGTAGCTAAGTTTGGGCTTTGATTGGGATGTTAGGAAGATTGTGAAGCACTCACAAATCGGTATTGCACACTACAAGATGGAAAATCATAGCTTTCTTGTCATAGGTGGAGATTGGTCGTGAAGCTAAGCGAAGAGTTTAGAAAGATCCGCTGGGGGCCACGAGACGTCATGGAAACTAAAACGAAGTAATCACACCCTCACCAAGATAAAGATATGATGTGACGAAGCAAAAAACAAATTTAATACTCGTGTCTTCACATCTGAGCTCGGTCAGAATAGTAGTGAAGAAAAGCAACGCCGGGTCTACAGTTAGTTTATTTTTAATTTTAGCTAGTCGTATTATAGTGTAATAAGAAAGTGTCAAATTTCCTGTGAAACTTCTGAATTCTCTGATTGTTCAAGCTCAATTAAGAATGCAATTTGTTTAGTCGAATTGTTCGTTATATTATTGATCGTGGAAATATATATTTGTGTTAAAGTGTTATCCTATGAATTGTTCAGAAGTGTTATAAAAGAAGTCTTGTGAATTACAAAAATATATATACAATTGTCAAACAAATTCCTAATTGTGCAAGAACCCTAAGGCATAATTGAGCTATCAAATTCCTAACTGTGCAAGAACCCTAAGGCATAATTGAGATATCACACTACAGTGGTATTAGAGCAGAGATCTTGCCAGCTTGGATGGTATTTAAAAATGGAACCACCAGAGGCAAATTTTTGGCACAGGTATACGCAAAATCTTGGAGAAATTTGGGCAAACAAAAAGCATATATTTTTAGGAAGATGGAAGAGAAACAAGCTGAAAATATTAATAGGACGCAAGAATGGAACATAAGACTAGAAGAATAAAAAAAATACCCTGACATATAAGAAAGAAAAGTTGGGATGATTCTTGGAATAGTTGCAAGAAAAAAAGGTCAAGTAATATTGATCATAAGCCCAAGCTTGGAAAATAGGGTATAAGAAAGGTTGAAGAAAAAACAAAAGCATGGACATGGCTGTATCCCCGGAAAGAGAAGGTATGCGATCAACCAGATCCATTATTGGGAGAAATAAATGAAGACCATGTAGGAAAATGTGCAACAAAATCTACTCAGCATGATGCTCTTTCGTCGGTAATACAAGAACCATCAACATCATCATTAGATGTAAACTGCAATGAAAACACGAGAAACTATGTTGCTAGGAAGGATGCTGTAATGGCTAACTTGCAAGGATGTCCAGGACAATTGGTGGACGAGAATATTGAGAATAATAGCTTGGATGATCCTTCACAGGATTCTTATAAGTCACATGCATCAATAGAAGCACGAGAAATCTTAGAGTCACTATTGGATAGCAACATTGAGACTACAAGGTTCGACATGCAATGGTTGCACTAGGAGACTTTCAAGGAACACCAAAATTTATATTAGCTAAATTTAAAGTTGATAACAAAACCGTGGCAATGATGGAACCTTCTCCCCATGACATCAGAAAAGGATCACATATAGGGAATACACTGGCAATACAGGAAATAATGACCCCATCCGTCAAGGCTTCTTCATTTAAAGGTGCCATACAGATGGGTTCAGAAGTTTATCAACATTTGAAGAATGGTAGAGGTACTGTCACATACAAAATTATGATCTGGCATTTCTGCAAGATGAGGAGAGTTGGGGACTCTCAAAGATCATTGGAGGAAATCATGAATCTACAGGTCTGGTGCTTGAAGAGGCCACTCTGGCGGAAGAAAGCTTCTCAATGTATTGTAAGCCTGTTGAATTGCTCAACATTCTTCAACACCGAGCCTTAAAACATCCTTTAGTTATTCAATGAAGTTTAAGTTACAAAATACAGGAAAAGCAACAAAGGAAAGTCAAAATGAATGTCACATTCTCGAGACGTGGATGCCATGAACAATCTGTGGATGATTTGCAAAAACTATGGCCTCTTGTACCTGAGATTTTGATGATTGCAAAGTTTTCCATGACTGGTTCTCAAAGACCTTTCAAAGGGATGCACCTTCTTCTCAGTCCCTTGAAGATGATTGGCCTGAAACTGAGAATAAAGTGATTATAATTCACCAATTGCACGAGATATTGAAACCTTTTACGTTGCGTTATTGGTTTGAAGATATAGAGGGGTCACTGCCACAAAAGATATCAATGGTATTAAAATATAAAATGTCAGACCTTCAAGGTGCTATATATGATTGGGACAAATAAATAGGTAGTATAAGGCTTCATCCTCAGAATGAGGCCAAGAGAATATTAGACAGTTCCAAAAAACATATTAGAGCATATGTTCCACTACATAAAAGATGTATGGAGCTATGAAAGACACCAACTTTAAAATGTGGTGTTTTTTGCTATGATACCCATTATTGGCTTGAAAAAGATACAAGGATGACGCTGGTGCAACAACCATCAAGACTGTTGAATTGGATGTAGCTCTTGGAGGACGTGCAATACAACATAAAGAGAGTCAATGACATGAAACAATTAAGTTTCTATCATAGTTTCAACCTTGCATCATACCCGAAAAAGTTGGTGTTGCTTGAGGAGTAAAACATGTCGAGAATAAAACATATTCATTCTGCTTGTTTGCATGCAAGGGGAAGCATGTCATGCATGTGACAAAGGCACCTTATTCTCGGTCATCTTTAAATCATGTAACATTCTTTTTCTTGATACAAATTCCTAGAGCTTAGTTGAATGGCTCCAACTCATCCACTCAAGAGAAGGATAAAATTTTAGAGGTTTTCTCAATATATCAAAGATAATTATCATGATGGGAAGTGTGAAGTGGCTACAATTAAGGATGGAAAATTTGTATATGATATCAAGGTAAGGGAGTTTTGGAGTTTCTTTTTGGTGGTTTTGCATTGTATTATTTTATGTCTGAAAGAGACCAAGACGTCGAACCTTATCAAGAATTTCTAGAGTAGCTTAGTTTGAAGAACTGCGCTTGTGTTGCATAGTTTAGCGATGGCACAACGATGTTTTTGGTGCCTCCCTCCGGCTTTTATAAACATGTTCTCAAGTCGCCTGACATAATCCATATTTTTGGGGTTGTACTTAAGTTTCTGCAACAACAAGGCAATGCTATGCAACATGGCACAATTTTGGCATAGAGTCCTCTACAACTTCATGACAAAAGACAAAAGTTTCCTGTCTCCACCCATATTCCAATGAAAGAGGAACTAACTCAATGTGCAACAATCAACATGTCAAGATCACTCTCAATTTTAAAAGGTATGCATACTAAGCAAACTTCTTCTCCAGCAAAGCTATTCTATATACAACAGGACTGCTCGAAACCCATTGAAGGCAATTCATTGATAAGAGAAATGCACACAAACAAGTGCTTCATGTTAGACTGTAGAATTGAGATATTTGTTTGGATAGGTAGGAACACACCACTTGAGGATAAAAGGAAGCAAGCTCAGTTGCAGAAGAGTGGATTTCCAGTAAAGGAAAAGTGAAGCAAGCTCATGTAACTCATGTTATCGAAGGATTTGAAACTGTCATGTTTAAACCGAATTTTGATGCATGGCCTAAAAGTATAGATACAACTATATTTGAAGATGGAAGAGACAAAGTAGCAACCTTGCTGAAATGACAAGGATTTAGTGTCAAGGACCTTCTCAAAGCAGCTCCAGTGTTAGGTCCCTATATTACTAGTGTAACCTCCTTATTGTTATTATTAGTGTAGCCCACTTATTGTTATTGTTAGTTTATCCCCCCATTGTTAGTGTTGTGCCCATGTAGCCCCCATATTGTTATTGTTGTGCCACATAGAAGCCCACTATTGCTATTTTTGTGCCCTTACATTATTATTGTTATGTAAGCTTTGATTATATTGTGACCCCTTAGACTCCTATAGGAGGTCTTGTTATTTGTATCATCTGAGAATTGCTTATTTATGTGATGTAAAGGGGGTTTCCCCCTCAAAGAGGCTAATTTTCAAGTCTTTGATCTATGTTTTCTTCTATTTTGTGATTTGGTTGCATAACATTTGGTGTCAGAGCTTTGGATTCTAGCGTTTCGTTGCTTCAAACAAGTCATCTTCAAATTTTTGCTATATCTTTTTTCCTACGAAAATTTAGAAGATGAAATTTCGACCATGTGGATCCGAAATCTGGTGAACTTCGTGTAGAAATTTCAGATCTTGGTTCACTATATTTTATGAGATATGGTCCGAAGAAGTTAGGGTTTTTGCATGCTTCATAATTCAGTCTCAAACAAGTGACCTAGGGAAAATCATCATAATTTTTTTCCTTCAAGCGTTGGATTTGAATTCCGTAAAAAGTAACTGAAGGTGCATAGACTATAGTTTCTCGTATATTAATTTCAGGGCCAAAGGTTGAAACAATGACACGTGGCATCTCGTACAATTTCGCTCTACTGAACTAGTCCATAACAAGGTCATCTTAGGAGATTGGGCATAACATTATATTGAATAATCCAATCTTGGTGTGACTTGTGGCGTTTGAAAGAATACTCAAAGTGCTACTACAAGACCAAATTTCAGACCTTGGGAGGCTGAAATTTCAGAGTTACAACAATTTCAATATCAAGCTCCAAAAGACAAGAAGAAAAATGTGTGTATTTTTTAAATTTGCATAAGTTCTGTTTGAAAAATCAGTTTGAAGTAATTCAAAGGGAATACTAAAACATAGATATCATTATTTGGTTCCAATATGTATCAAAACAAAAAAGTAGATACTCCCAGTAAGCAAACAAAAATATTTACTATGACACATGAAGAAGAGAAAGAAATGCAACATGATATATCAAAATTACGAGACCAAGTGCAACAAATTTTTTTCTCGCAAAGAGTAACCAAAAATGAATTGGAAGCGATGATGAATGTTAAGATGGATGTTTTAGAAGTAAAAATAAAAAGGGACATGGAAGGTTTGAAGGATGGTTTAAAAGCAAACATGGAAGCAATGATGAATGTCAAGATGGAAGGGTTGACAAAGTTGCTACAAGAAAGACTTCTCAATGGTGACAAGGTAATCCATGAAAATCATGATGAGGAAAAAGAGAATATGAATTATGATTTTAGAGACCCCAGAATTAAGAGCCACCACATTCCAAAGATCGATATGAGGAAGTTTGATGACAAGGAACCAATAAAATGGATACTACAGATGGAGCAATATTTTGATCTACACGATGTGCAACATACAAAAAGGTACACATTGCATCTTTATATTTAGAACTCAATCAATTTGTATGGTATTGATGACTTTGTTCTCTTAAACCACTTATCACTTGGTCAATTTTTATGGAGGAAATGATTGTACATTATGAGGATGCAAAGAGAAACATCTTTAGGCTATTGATAAATCTAAAACAAAAGGGTTCAATGGCGAAACACATTGAGGACTTCCAAAAATTGAATATAAGGGTAGTTGATATTCCAGAGGAGCATAGTATTTATGTCTTCTCAAGGACTTTAAAGGATAACATCCAACATGATGTTTGCCCTTGGGAGCCTGATTCATTGGAAAACACATTCAGGGTGGCAAGAAAAGTTGAAAGCAAAACTATGGAAACAAAAAAGTCTACCACTCACAACTGTAACGATGGAAGTTTTGCTTCTCTTAGCCTTCCAAAACCTACAAGGTTTACACCACAATAATTGGAAGAAAAAAAATAAAAAAGGCTTTGTTATAGTTGTGATAGAAAATACATTAAAGGTCATAAGTGTGATGTGAAAAAAATATTTTACATAGATTGTGAAGAGGAGGAAGAAAATGAACAAGAAACATCAAAAGAAGAGGATATACACCAGGAACCAACCCCAAAGAAAGAAGAAATGAATCCGACCATATCTTGTAATGCAATGGTGAGAATTACTACCCAAACTCTCAAGATAAAATGATATATCAAGGAGAAAAATGTAATAGTGTTGGTTGATTCAGGTAATGCCGATAATTTTATTCATTGTAAGATAACCAAGGAATTGAATTACTTTCTATATCCAACACCAAAGTGTCAAGTGATGGTTGCAAATGGAGGAACTATAAATTGCTTTGGAAAATTCCATAATATAAAGCTAACCATGCGGGAATATGTATTGAATAGTCAATTTCTTTTCATTCCAATGGCTGGTGCTGATGTTGTACTAAGAGTCCAATGGTTACAATCTTTGGGGACAATAACTTTTTATTTTCATGAACTCTTCTTGAATTTTTTTTGGGAAGGGAAGAAAATTGAATTAAGGGGTATCGCAGGGAAACCAATGAATATAATGGCATGAAAAATCTTTTTAAGAAAGAAAAACGTGATGTAATTGCACAATTATGCTCACGAGAGGTTCAAACATCGAAATCATCTATTTCTCCAGATCTCCAAAAAGTCTTGGACAATCATCCAACGTATTTGAGACTCCTAAAGGCCTCCCACATGTTCGTGATTATGATCATGCTATTCACTTGATTCTAGGGAGTGTTCCTCCAAACATCAGGCCTTACAGATATCCCTATGCCCAAAAGATTGAAATTGAACGTATGGTTGCAAAAATGTTAGAGGTTACTATAATCCAACCTAGTCAAAGTTTTTTCTCTGCTCCAGTAGTATTGGTGCACAAGAAGGATGGATCATGGCAGTATTATAGGGATATCAACAGGCTCACTATTAAAGATAAACATCCCATTCCTATTAATGATGAATTATTGGATGAATTACAAGGAGCAATTTACTTCACCAAGCTAGATCTTCATTTATGATATCATCAAATTAGAATGAAGACTAAAGACATTCCGAAGACAACATTAAGAACTCATGACGGTCATTATGAATTTTTGGTCATGCCTTTGAGCCCTAATAATGCACCTTCCATATTCCAAGGTTTGATGAATTCCATTTTCAAACCCTTCCTTAGAAAATCCGTGTTAGTATTTTTTGATGATATACTAATCTACAAGAAGTCTTGGAAGGATCATGTTCAACATGTTGACAAGGTTCTCAAACTATTGGAAGAGAAACAATTATATGCAAAAATCTCCAAATGTTTCTTTGGAGTACAAGAGGTGGAATATTTGGGTCATATTGTATCTCATGAGGGTGTTAAGGTAGACCCTAACAAGATTGAATCCATTAAGGAATGGAAAGTCCCAAAAACCCTAAAGCATCTTCGAGGATTTTTCGGGTTGACATGATATTATCGCAAGTTTGTTAAGAATTATGGGAGAATAACAACACCTCCAACAACATTATTGAAGAAAGATGATTTTCTTAGACTTTAGAAGCAACTAAGGCCTTTGAACATCATAAAGAGGCAATGTGCCAAGCACAAGTCTTAACTACACCAAACTTCACAAAATCCTTTATTATGGAATGTGATGCCTCAGGAAATGGAATTGGTGTTGTTTTAATGAAAGAAGGAAGACCCATTGCTTTTGAAAGTCGTCCAATCAAGGGAAAGTATTTACACAAACCTATTTATGAGAAAGAAATGTTGGTAATACTACATGCACTAAAGCAATGACGACCTTACCTAATAAGAAGAAACTTCAAGGTAAAAACATATCAAGATAGTCTAAAATAATTTTTTGAACAAAGATTATCTTCAAAAGAAAAGAAAAAATGAGTCACAAAGATGTTGGGTTATGACTTTGAAATCATCTACAAAAAAGGGAAGCAAAATGTTGTCGCAAAAGTACTCTCTAGAAAGGACGAGGATGTGGAAGCATTGCTCTGTGCCATTTCTATTATCCAACTTGATTGGATAACTGAAGCAATGGACGAATGGAAGAATGACGAAGAGGTGTGGAAACTCATTCAAAAGTTGCAACAACATCCCAGTACATCTGGTACATTTATCTAGAAAAATGATTTATTGTGGTTCAAAGAATGCTTATATCTATGAAAGAATTCCCAACTCAAACAAAAGATTCTTTTGGAATTACACACCTCCCCCTTAGGAGGGAACTTAGGATTTTTAAAAACTTACCACAGGGTCAAGAAGGATTTTTTTTAGACGGTCTTAAATATGATATTAAGAAGTTTGTGGTAGGATGTTTGGTTTTCCACAAAAATAAAGTTGAGACAAATTAGTAAGACCCTAAGTTTGTTACAACCTTTAGCCATTTCAAGTCAGCGTTGGGAGGTCTCAATGAATTTTATCATAGGTTTACCCATGTTTGAAGGAAAGACTGTCATCATGGTGGTAGTTGATAGACTTACCAAGTATGCACACTTTTGTGCATTATCTTATCCCTTTAAATCCAATACAATTGCTACTACATTTATGGAAACAATTCAAAATCTACATAGAAACCCATGTTGGAAATAATACTGAGAGGGGGGGGGGGGGGGTGTGAATCAGTATTAGCAAGTCACTAACTTTTTCATTTCCATAGTCAGATACATATACGCTACTTCAGTTAAGGGAACCCACGTGTATGCGCAACTGTGTTTAATGCAACTAGCGTATATCCAGTGAAATTATGATTCCGTTAATACATTATATGTTGATCTTTAATTAGTGCATCAAAACTTCATTAACCATATAAACAGTAAACAGGTGCAGTAAAACAGAACATATCATCACACATAAGAAACACACATGAACACCATGATATAAGGTGGAAACCCAATGCGGGACAAAAACCACCTGCTGCTGTCTTCCTTTAATATAAGAAAAACCTGTTTACAATCTTGTACTGGTGCAGACTCATACCAGTACGTAGGCACCCACCTGCAGAAGGCTACAACCTTCTCTCGTTCTCCAGCTACTACTGGAAGGGAGCTACAACCCCCTGGCTCTTGTACTAGCCGATATGTTTACTAGTACGTAGGCGCCGGCCTACTGAAGGCTCCAACCTTCACTCGTTTTCCAGCTGCTACTGGAAGGGAGCTCCAACCCCCTAGCTCTTGTACTGGCCGATATGTTTACCAGTACGTAGGCGCCGACCTACAGAAGGCTACGACCTTCTCTCTTCCTCCAGGGACCACATTTCATAAATTTTCATATTGGATACTCCTGAAGCACAACACCATAATTTGAAGGCCACGTTTCATCCAATTTTCATACTGGACCCATCAAAAACATTGAAGCACAAAATTAATCACCACTGTAATACACCCATCAACTACACATGCATCATCAATCTCTGAATCACCCAACGCTGAAACATTGAAACCTTGTCAACAAAACATAGTCACCAGAACACAGAGCAGACCACAGAATTTTGCAACAACAACCAGATCCAACTGCAACTTCAAATATCATACTTCATACTATATACGCTACTCTGATGAGCCGAACCAGCGTGTATATGCGCTTTTACCAAAGTGAACCTGCGTACAGATCTGCAAATATTTATTCATAACTTTGTAGCTATTCCAGACATTAGTCATACCCAGATCATAACATTTATACAATAAAACATGCGTCAATAATTCAAATCTAGTCTATCCATGATAAAACCACATAATGATAATACATTCCAAGCCTTATGATCCCGATCCATCATCCATCATCAACCGCATAGGTGCATCCTTGGTTCAAATCAAGCAAAGCATCACAAACCCATAACCAGCATACTAGATCTCACACTTCATAAGATATTCATCACTTGCACTTTAGCCTAGTGATCTTCTTCTCCTTACATAGGTTTAGGCCTCTCTCAATACCATGGTCCAAGACCACGTAAGACCGATACCTTGGACCCAATACCTGGGGTCAATACCTCGGACCAAATACCATGGACCAATACCAAAATACCATGGTCCAAATGCCACGAACCAAAACTTAGTTTTCCGACATGTACGCGCCTTTCCTTCTGTGAAAGTACGTGTGTACGTTATATGCGCCTTTGTATATAGTGAACTTGCATGTATACGCGACTTGGTATATAGTGAACCTGCGTATACCTTTTCATATACACGACTTTGTATATAGTGAACCTGCGTGTATACGTGACTTGGTATATAGTGAACCTGCGTATACCTTTCTTTCTTCATTCTTGCTGTTTACCTGCTATACTGTGATGTTTCATCTGAGAGAGTTGCCATCAAGGACAACACTTGTGTCATACCTGTATCATAATGCCAACAATCTCCCCCTTTGGACTTGATGGCAACAACCACACCAAATCACTCTCCCCCTTTGACATCAAGGGCAAGGGGCAGACCAAGATATTCTCTCCCTTGATATACATTCTGTTGTCCATACTCCCCCTGCGTACATGCTGAAATCTCTGATTGAGCTCCCCGTTTGTACATGCTAAGATGTATCAATCCGTTCATGCTCCCCCTGAGCACATGCCGAGTCTGCAAAAATAATTTTCAAAAGAATAACATGACTTTACAACTCAACTAAGTGAGTATGACCTTCCTATCACCAATGACTCATACATACATCAATCTCCCAACCAAGTGGGGATACACCATTTTGACTCATCCACCCAACCGAGTGGGGATATACCAAATGTTTATACATGACTGAAATAGACATTATTACATCATCCTTCCTATGCAAAGAGGGGTTACACATTAGGTCTTTTCATGACCTTTACATCAAATGATATACATGACTTTTATAACAATGACCAAAAATCTAAACAGGACCATGATAGTCATCAACAACTATCATACACCATATATGATCTGCACCATAAGCATCTGTCACCAACATCCAGACCTGTAACCTGCAATACCATTCTCTTGGCCAACCAACAATCATTTAGCCACATAAGCATCATCACCAAAGATTTATAACCATAATGCCAACAATGCATTTGTTCAAAGCATATGCTCCCCCTGAACCTGTTTCATATATTCACTGTCAGATCTGATCATGCATATATTAGCGAGAAGTATCAAGGCATCATCATCATCAAGTTAAGATCAAAATCACTTCTAAACAACATCTTATGAGTACCAACACATTTCCACACACCATCAGCAGATTGTAACCATTATCAAATAGAGCAAATAATTGACTGAATCATATCAGACCCTTTTTCTTGAGTCCGTCCCACTGCTTTTCCTCAAACCAACATATACGCGACTGTACAGCTTCGAACTTGCGTATACACGCGACTTGTCTTTATGAAACTTGCGTATGATATTTAGAACACTAAGGTTCCACACCTTCAGCTCCCTCTGAGTCTGTCATGTTTATATACTTTGCTATGCCACATCTTTCTGACTGTACTTCCTTTTTCTTCCATATCTTCGACTATGATGATGTTTTCTCCTTTTGGTATGGTGCCCAAAATATTCTCCTGCATTCCTTTGCTATATGTCCAAGCTTGTTACATGCATAACATCTTATATGTTTCATATTCCTTCTATAGCAGTCAATGGCTTTGTGACCAAACATATTGCAAGCAAAACAATATCCCTTAAAGTACCTAGAACGTGATGATCTTTCTGTGTGATGGTCTTGAACCATTCTACTTCTGCATCTGGCTGCAACATGCCCAAAGTTATGACATATAAAACATGCAACATTATTCATTGGAGGAAATAACCGTCTATCACTTCCATAGTTAGGAGTAAAGGATTTTCTTTGAAGACTTTCTTTCTTTGGTTGTTGATGGGGTTGACCTCTCATCTCCTTGTTGAGCATTTTAGATTTTGTATTAGAGTTCCTTGCCTCACCTTGTGAGCTAGATTCACCTTCAACAGATTCATAAAAACCAAGACCAGTTTTGATAGCAGGCGACCTTTGACTACTAAGAATATCATCCAAAATCTTAGTACTGTCTTGAAATCGTAATAGTTTATCTTTTTCTTCTAATTTACCTTTCAAGATATTTACCTCAACCTGATGTTGTTCTTCCTTTTCCAGATATTGCTTCTTCAAGATTTCTTCAGACTTTCTTCCTTCTTCCACTTGTTGCCTTAGTTTGAGAATCTCATTTTCTTGTTCTTCATTCTGCTCCTGCAGCATTTGACGTACTCTGAAGACACACTCCAGCTAAGCTTTTAAGCTGATAACTTCTTCTTTGAGGGCACTCTCCCTTTTGTTAAATAGATCTTGTTGATCTATGATTTTATCTGATGCTTCATTTGCTTGTTCATCTTCAATCTGAGGTGATTCAGAATTTGAATACTTGCTTCCACTTAATGGCAGGCTGTCACTGTTCCTTTGAGCTGTCTTCTTCTTCTGACGCGCTTTCTTTCCCATTGTTCTATGGATCTCCTTCAAGCAATCAAGCTTCTACCAAAGGACCTGCTCTGATACCAATTGTTGGAAATAACACTGAGAGGGGAGGGGGGTGAATCAGTATTAGAAAATCACTAACTTTTTCATTTCCATAATCAGATTCATATACGCTACTTCAGTTAAGGGAATTCGCGTGTACATGCAACTGTGTTTAATGCAACTAGCGTATATCCAGTAAACTTATGATTCAGTTAATCCATTATATGTTGATCTTTAATTAGTGCATCAGAACTTCATTAACCATATAAACAGTAAACAGGTGCAGTAAAACAAAACAGATCATCACACATAAGAAACACACATGAACACCATGATATAAGGTGGAAACCCAATGCGGGACAAAAACCACCTGCTACTGTCTTCCTTTAATATAAGAAAAACCTGTTTACAATCTTGTACTGGCGCAGACTCATACCAGTACGCAGGCACCCACCTACAGAAGGCTACAACCTTCTCTCGTTCTCCAGCTACTATTGGAAGGGAGCTACAACCCCCTGGCTCTTGTACTAGCTGATATGTTTACTAGTACGTAGGCGCCGACCTACTGAAGGCTCCAACCTTCACTCATTTTCCAGCTGCTACTAGAAGGGAGCTCCAACCCCCTGGCTCTTGTACTGGCCAATATGTTTACCAGTACGTAGGTGCCGGCCTACAGAAAGCTACGACCTTCTCTCTTCCTCCAGGGACCACGTTTCATAAATTTCCATACTGGATATTCCTGAAGCACAACACCATAATCTGAAGGCCACGTTTCTTTCAATTTTCATACTGGACCCATCAACAACATTGAAGCACAAAATTAATCACCACTGCAATACACCCATCAACTACACCTGCATCATCAATCTTTGAATCACTCAACACTGAAACACTGGAACCTTATCAACAAAACACAGTCACCAGAACACAGAGCAGACCACAAAATTCTGCAACAACAACTAGATCCAACTGCAACTTCAAATATCATACTTCATATTGTATATGCTACTCTGATGAGCCGAACCAGCGTGTATACGTGCTTTTACCAAAGTGAACCCGCATACAGATCTGCAAATATTTACTCATAACTTTGCAGCTATTCCAGACATCAATCATACCCAGATCATAACATTTATACAATAAAACATGCATCAATAATTCAGATCTAGTCTATCCATGATCAAACCACATAATGATAATACATTCCAAGCCTTATGATCCCGATCCATCATCCATCATCAACCGCATAGGTGCATCCTTGGCTCAGATCAAGTAAAGCATCACAAACCCATAACCAGCATACTAGATCTCAAACTTCATCAGATATTCATCACTTGCACTTTAGCCTAATGATCTTCTTCTCCTTATATAGGTTTAGGCCTCTCTCAATACCATGGTCCAAGACCATGTAGGACCGATACCTTGGACCCAATACCCGGGGTCAATACCTCAGACCAAATACCATCGACCAATACCAAAATACCATGGTCCAAATACCATGGAACAAAACTTAATTTTCCAACAGGTACGTGCCTTTCCTTCTGTGAAAGTGTGTGTGTACGTTATACATGTCTTTGTATATAGTGAACCTGCGTGTATACGCGACTTGGTATATAGTGAACCTGCGTATACCTTTTCGTATATGCGACTTTGTATATAGTGAACCTGCGTGTATACGCGACTTGGTATATAGTGAACCTACGTATACCTTTCTTTCTTCATTCTTGCTGTTTACCTGCTATACTGTGATCTTTCATCTGAGAGAGTTTCCATCAAGGACAACACTTGTGTCATACCTGTATCATAATGCCAACAACCCAAATATTATTGTAAGTGACAGACATCCCATTTTCACTGGAAATTTTTGGACGAAATTATTTTCTTGTCTTGGTACTTAATTAGCTCATATCTCATCTTATCGTCCTCAATCCGTCGGGCAAACTGAGATAGTGAACAAATATTTGGTAGGATATCTTCATTGCTTGGTATTTAATAAACACAATGGGTCAAGTGGTTACCTCTGCTTGAATGGTAGTATAATACTTCCTTCCATACTGCAATAAAAATGGCCCCATTTATGACACTTTATTGATATCATCTGTCGTCCATCATCATATTTAAGAGAAAATTATAAGGTTCAAGCAATGGGAGATCACATCGAACATCAACAACAAATTCTCCAACTCTTAAAGGCTAACCTCACTCTGGCACAAAATCGAATGAAACAACAAAAATATTTGTTGAAGAATGTAACTAGTGTCGTATTCATAACTGTATTTGAGTCATGATGTAATGTATTTGTCAAAAGAAAGACAAATAAATTTTATTATAAAAGAAATTGAGTTATTTAAGCATGGGTTTCATGCTTGGGTCAATGAATTTTAGGTTAGAGCCTCCATTGTAGGCTTCTAGGGTTTGTGTCAGGAGTCATTGTCCTTGTCATTATGTAAAATAACCTTCTTGGGATTTATCAATCAATCAAGAAAATTATTTTGATGTAAATTAGGTGTTTTAGGCCTCCTCCACCAAATCGGATTCAACCTAATTAGGAGGAAAAATCCACTATATAAAGGCAACAAATCGACCTCATTTGTAAGAAATCTCAAGCAAGTTCGATCTGTAGTAGATGGAGGCAAAAATCCTAAGAAGGAAAAAGAAAACTTGGCGAAGGAGCGAAGGAGAAGGAAGTCTATTTTAAGAAAAAGAAATCGAATTTTCTCTCTTTATCTCACACGTGAAAAATTTTGAAGGTGTTGGGAAGGCCAAAATTTCAGATATGCAGTAGGGATGAAATTATTGAAGCTGGGGGCCAAAATTTTGGATTGTTGCTGGGTTGAAACTACTAGACAAGAGGAGACTATTGAAGTTTGTAGAATCATATTGGAAGGTTGATTTGGTGGTTGAGGAAGGTCTTTTGGTTAGGTATAAGGTCTTGGTCCATCTCAAATTGATTTACTAATGGAAGAGTTTGATTGGGGTTTCCCCTATAAAGGGGTTTTAGCCCTGGATAAGTGCCTTCATATGATGTCGTTGATCTTCATGTTTTGATTTGATAATTGCTTGATGAAAAGAATATAAAATAAGAACATAAAGAAAGTTAATAAGACTACAAGAATATCACAAATAATTATTAACATAAGAAAATCTTTCTGCCTTTGTGGTTTTCTAACATGGTTTTAGAGCTAAGGTGAATAAGGAATGAAAAAAGAAACTTGAAGGTCTATTGAAAGAAGGGTTAAGAAGGAAAATATCATATAAGGGAAAAATCCTACTATTTATATCAAGTAAAGGAGATATTTTAAAGTCCATGAAAACCTCAATGAAGGAGAAAAATAAGTTAGAATGAGCCTCTAACTACAGGGCATGGAAGAAGAGGATAGATCTTATTCTTTCTAAGCATAAATTTTTGGATTTTTCTCAAGGAAATGTTAAAAAACCTATAGATGATGCAAGAAAGGAAAAGTACAGGGAAACTAACATCTTCGCTATGAATCTAATAGTAGACGGAGTAAAGGACAATCTTATCCCATACATATCCAATATATACTCTACACAAAAATGTATGAAGCCATCTCCAAGTTGTTTACCATCCAGAAAATTGGTTAGATAGCTAGTCTCAAGAATGAACTAAGAATAATAAAAATGACAAAATATGATATTGTGTCATCATATTTTGTAAGGATCTCTAGAATAAGAGATGCAATCCAAGCTATTTATGAATTTGTACCAGAGAAAGTACTCGTGATTGTTGCACTGCTAGGTCTACCAAATATCGGAGCACTTTTGCATAAGGAATTAACAGTTGGAAGGATACACCAACTTTTGAACAAATATGGAATGCATGCGTTCAAGCAGAAGCTCGCATATCATTAGTAAGTGAAAAAAAGGAGGATGAAGAAAACAACGCTTCAAATGCCTACTTTTTTCATCACAAGAAGAAGGGAGTTTACAAGAAGTTAAAGGACCAAAGAAGAAGGTTGATCTATCAAAGATTAAACGCTACAATTGTCATAATACATGACACTACAAAAGGCAGTGTTCTGAAAATCCAAGGAATAAGAAGAGAGAAAGAGAACATGCAACTGTTGCCAATGAAGCTCCACCTAAGAAGAATGTTAGGTCCCTATAATACTAGTGTAGCCACCTTATTGTTATTAGTGTAGCCCCTTATTGTTATTGTTGTGCTCCATAGAAGCCCACTATTGTTATTGTTGTGCCCTTACATTATTATTCTTACGTAAGCTCTAATTATATTGTGACCCCTTAGACTCCTATATATAGAAATGAGGTATTGTCATTTGAATCATCGAAGAATTGTTCATTTATGTGATGCAAAGGAGGTTTTCCCCTCGAAGAGGCTAATTTTAAAGTCGTTGATCTATATTTTCTTCTATTTTGTAATCTGGTTGCACAACATTTGGTATAAGAGCTTTGGATTCTAAGGTTTCACTGCTTCAAATAGGTCATCTTAGTACTTTCCCTATAGTTGTTTTTCTACAAGGCTTCATAAGCTGAAATTTCGACGATGTGGACACAATATATGGGTGAAATTTTTGTAGAAATTTCAGATCTTGGTTCGCTATATTTTCTGAGATATGATACGAATAAGTTAGGGTTTTTGCGGGCTCCAAAATTCAATCTCAAATAGGTGGCCTAGGGAAAATCATCATAACTTTTTCTATGAGAATCAGATTTGAATTCCGTAAAATGTTACTGAAAGAGAACAAACCATAGTTTTTCATGTATCATTTTTAGGGCCGAAGGTCGAAACAGTGACATGTGGCATTCAATACAAGTTCTCTCTATTGAACTAGTCTATAATCAGGTCGTTGTGGGAGATTAGGCATAACTTTTTTTTTGAAGAATCCAATCTCAGTCTGTCTTGTGGCATTGTTAAGAAGAATTAGAGGAATACTATAGGAAAAAATTTGAGACCTTGGAGATATGAAAATACAAAGATACAACAATTTCAATATCAAATTCCCAAAAAACAAGAAAAATGTGTGTATTTTTTAAATTTTTGCATAACTTTTGTTTGAAAAATCAGTTTGAAGTGATTCAAAGGGTATATGGAAGCATAGATATCATTGTTTGATTCCAAAATACATCGAAACAAAATGTTTGAAACACCTAGTAAGTAACCATAAAGCTCTACTATGATGCATGAAGAAGAGGAAGAAATACAACACAATATAGAAAAATTACGAGACCGAGTGCAACAAATTTCGCTCTGGCAAAGAGTAACGAAAAATGAAGTAGAAGCTAAGATGGATGGTTTAGAAGAAAAAATAAAAGGCAACATGGAAGGCTTGAAGGATGGTTTAAAAACATATATGGGAGTTTTTAAAGTAGACATGGACGCGATGAATGTCAAATTGGAAGGGTTGACAAAGTTGTTGCAAGAAAGACTTTTCAGTAGTGACAAGGTAATCCATGAAAATCACGACGAGGAAAAAAAGAATATGAATTATGATTTTAGAGACTCCAATGTTGGGTTTAAGACCCACCACATTCCAAAGATTGACATGAGGAAGTTTTATGGCAAGGATCCGATTACATGGATATTGCAGATGGAACAATTCTTTGATTTACATGATGTGCTGCATACACAAAAGGTACAAATTGCATCTTTATATTTAGAATAAAGTCAATTTGTGTGGTATCTATGGATTTGTTCTTGTAAATCAATTGTCACTTGGACAATTTTTGCAGAAGAATTGGTAGCACATTATGAGGATACAAAGAGCAATACCTTCTTTATCCAATTGATAAATCTCAAACAAAAGAGTTCAATGACAAAGCGCATTGAGGACTTGCAAAGATTGAATATGAAGGTAAATGATATTCCAGAGGAGCATATGATTGATGTCTTCATAGGTATTTTAAAATATAACATCCAACATGAAGTTTGCCTTTGGGGACCTAATTCATTGGAGAAGGCATTCAAGGTGGCAAGAAAAGTTGAAAGAAAAATTATGGTAGCAAGGAAGTCTACCACTCACAACTAGATGGAAGTATTGCTGTTCCTAGCCTGCCACAACCTACAAGGTTGACACCAAAAAAAATGGAGGAAAAAAGAGCAAAAGGGCTTTGTTACAATTGTGATAGCAAATACACTAAGCATCATAAGTGTGTTGAGAAGAGGATCAACACCAAGAACCAACCCCAAAGAAATAAGAAATGAATTCAACCATATCTTGTAATGCATTGTAGGAATTACCACTCCTCAAACTCTCAAGATAGAAGGATATATCAAGAAGAGAAAGGTAATAGTGCCGATTGATTTGGGTAGTACCCATAATTTTATTCATTGTAACATAGCCAAGGAATTGAATTTCTTTCTATATCCAGCACTAAAGTGTCAAGTGATGGTTGCAAATGGAGGAACTATAAATTGCTCTGGGAAGTGCCATAACATCAAGCTAACCATGGTGGAATATGTATTGAATAGTCCAATGCTTGTTCATTTTTGTAGCATTAAATGTGTTTTAACCACAAAATTTTGTGGAGAGGTTAGAATACAAGTATTCTCCAAAACCCAGAAATTGTTTATGGAAATTCCATCTAGAGACGATTTAATTAGAATAATTAATCTTTTTTTAATGGTGCCTAAGTCTAAACTTAAGAAAACTGATTAATTAAAGGGTATTAATTAAGTCATGGTGAGAATCTTCTAGAAGAAGACATGGATCGATTTCTAGTTAATATTAGCCATCGATTATGTTTTAATCTTGGTCGTTGAAGTGTCAACGAGAGATTATAAGAAGAAATTAGATGGGAGTTGGAGAACACACTTGAGAAGTAAGGAATTCGATATTGCTAAGAAATGAAACTCCAGAGTAGCAGTTGTGTGTTGCCGGAGATGATTTAGTAGTTTTGAAGCAGTGAGAGAGGGATAGGGATAGTAAGGTCGGAAGGAAGTTTTTCTAGTCCGGTGAGTGCATAGTAGAGAGACAATATACTCCACAGAGAGGCTGATGCAGTTCAGAGAGGCAACACAGAGCTTCAAAGGGAGATCCATATTTTGTTGAGAAGTCAAAATTCAGAGGTAGGAGTAAGAGTAGGAGCTTGAAGGCTAGAAGATTGAGTTTCCAGAGCAGTGGCTGATCAAAAAAGTGAGAGAGATGCTAGTCCTAGCAGGGTGACGCAGATCTGCGTAGGTTGATGCAGAGGCAGCGCAGAGCCAACAAGGGGCAACTCATCTTGAGCCAAGATCAGTGTTGAATCACCGAAGGAAGTGAGATTTTTCTTATTAGACTTCTGTTAGTCATTTTCTCTGTATGGAAAGCTAGATTTGAGCTTCCATAGATTTGTAGTCAAATTTACTACTGCCTAATAATAAAACCCTCAGCTGCTGCACCGATTTTCCTAAGTTGGGTTTTTCCAGGGACATTGTTGCAAAAAAATTGTGTTTATTGTGTGTGTGCATCTATTCTTCTATTGTTTTTATTTCTTCTGCAATATTATATTTGTGAATGCTCCAATGCATATGTTTCGATATTTTCTGTAGCAAAATGCAAGTAATTTGGTCGATTAATTTAACAAATAGAAGAAACATTATCAATTGTTGCAAGAGGATTCGGGGTATCCAAATTTTCACATGTTATCAGAACACAGATCGGAAGCCGGAGTTCAGTAGCAGAAGAGGAGAAGGAGGTCCTAATTTTTACATAGGGAATATTCGAAACCCTAGAGGCAATATAGTCCTTGGGCCAAAAGGGTCTAGTTTTGAGGAAAATTCTATTTCTCTGAGTGAGTCGACAGAGAAATTAGATTTTCCAGATCAAAGCTTACTAGAGGTGGAAGGGAGCAATGATATTTTCCTTGTAGAGAAGATCTTCAGCTCAAATGCATATTTTGCAGTAGTTTGCTAGTGCAAATAGCGTCTGGAGGAAGGAAGAACACACATTGAGGGAATTCTAGCACAAAAGTTTGAATTTTCCTAGCAGAGCAACAGTAGTTGTGTGCAAAGTTTCTCACTCTAGAAGGGAGTGTGAATAGCTGAGCAGAAGCTGCGTAAAGGAGAAGAGGGGTTCGTTGGAGGGAGCCTCCAATTATGTAATATGGAAGTCTAGAATTTCCTGCCTTCTAGATGAACATGATCTAAAGACTTATATTGATAGTGTGGTAGTTGTACCTGCAGATGCAGATCGTCTAAAGTACAAGAAGGAGATATTCGAATTCAAGCTTTTGTGATCCATAACCTATTAACAAGAAGATTTTCGGAAAAAATCACATTGAAAATATTTGGTCGACGTGTTTCGAACCAACCAGTGTGGTTCATCTTCAGGACAAGATGAAGAGACAGATCTCAGAAGAAGGCTAAATAAGAAGATAGGCCATCCTAACGGCTAGAAGAAAACGACTATATTTGACTAGGGAGGGAAAATTATATTGTTTATTTATTTATATATATTATTATTATAATTTAACAAAATGACTATATTTGAATAGGGGAGGGAAGTATTTAAATTGTTCAAATAATTAATAATTAATAATTATTTAATTATTTATTTAGTTAATTTATTTATTCACTTATATATATATTATACTAAACGACTATATCTGACTAGGAGAGGGAAATATTTAAATAATTAATAATTAATAATTAATAATAATTTATTTATTTATTTAATTTATTTATTCACTTATTATTCTAATTATTCATTTATCTGACTTGGAAAAAAAAAGAAAAAGAAAAAAAAGAGGATTTAAAAAAAAAATTTAAATATTTTTTTTTAAACAAATAAATAAATATATAAACAAAGACATTGAGAGAAAAAAAAATTAAAAATAAATAAATATTAAAATGAATAAATAATAATATCAATAAAAATTATTAAAAAGAGAGGAGGTTCTTCTCTTAAAACTAAAAATAAAAATAAAAAAAAGTGATAGTAATAGTCCAGAATAAATAAATATTGATAATGAATAAAGAAATAATACTCATAAAAATTAATAAAATAAATAAAAAGAGAGAGTAATCCTCTATAGTGAAAAATAAATGAAAGGAAGAGTAAAGAGAGAATAAAATAAATAAGAAATGGGATTTAAAAAACAGATAAAGATGGAGAAAAACTAAGAAGAGAGGGCGGGAATCCAACAAGTACTAATTTTCTAGCCATCATCCCTATTAATATTATTAGAAGACCTCTCAATTTCAATGGCTTCCCTAAACTTGCGGTAATGAAAATGAGAAATCTTTGTAACGAGAAAAGAGGCTGATTCTCGATGGGATTCAAGATCACGTGGTATCTCACATAGCTGGCAAAGATACTGTCCGACAGATGTGGGAAGCATGTTGAGCCTCACGATTGCTTCATTTTGACACTCTCGCTTACCTATTTTTCCTTTCCTTAACCATTATCATCAACTCAATAGGCATCAAATTGCAAGGTTTTTGACATGGTAAGATATTTAATTATCTTATCTTTCATATTTCATAATGTTCCTTATTATTGAGTTAATATTTGTATTGACTACAAAATTCACACGATTATGCAGCTAATCTCTGTTTTTGTAGCGAATTCCATGGTTTACCAAGATCAGAGTTGCCATATAAGAGGAGAAAGATATGGACAAGTGGAGATTGATCCCTTTAACGATTTCCTCCTATTCATCCGAACCAGATCATTAAAAGGATTGCTCGATTTCGTGGTCAAAGGATAAATTCAATGTGGTTGCTGAACAGGGGAGCGAGAGTCCGAAATTCCTATGCTTCACGATTTGCTTTCCCAAATAGCAAATCGTGAGCAACGATATATCGATAGATGTTAGAAGCTTAGTTTGGAATTCTGTTAGCTAAGGTAGGCATAAAAGCCTCGAACAATTATTAACACAGGTTTTTATAACTACTGTGCAACAAACATGAACAAAAGGTTGATTTTTATGTATGCGACAATGATGTTTTGAAACTATGTTTTTACTCTTTTAATGAAGAAAATCCTTTGAAGTTCCAATGCATAGCTGACTATTCGATTGAAGTTCTATGACAGTCTATTTGTGGAGGGCCCCTACAAATAGCGAAGGTTTTTCATTCACATATCTTTTTCATTTGTTAGAGTTATTCATACGTTTTAGAATTGGTTTGCAGTCTTGATTTAATTTAGACAGCAATAACAATATTTCATTAATCATTTCTTTTTCAAGTAATTGTATAATTATGTTAATGGTAATGTAATTTATTTTCATATATTTATTTATGATTGCAGAGTGTTTCACTTCAGAGTTAATAGATTTCTTTAGAGTTTCATTTTACAATATTTCAATTCAAAGTATGTGTGATTTCTTTATGGTTTTCATTTCAAAGCATTCAATTTCAGAGTATGAGTGACTTTGTTGTAGTTTCATTTCATAAATTTTAATTTCAAACATGAGTGATTGATAATGATAGATGTGTGGTTTTTAATTTTTAATAAAAGTTAGTTTCATTTTGGTTTTTATGCAAAGGATTGCTAGAATGTTAGATGATTAATTCTGATTTTAGAGATTAAACTTGTGTTGGAATAGATCAGTTAAGTTTTCTTAATAAGATAGTGTGAGTATTCTTTAAAGTTTCATTTAGAAAGTATGAAGATCATTTTTGATTTCATTAGAAAAAGGCAGGAATATTCAATGTGTTAAAATCCATTTTCTGTGAAGAGTAAGATAGGAATAAATTGCATCCTTAGAAGTAAATCTCAGTAAATCAATTATGCACATTATCAATCTGATATAATAAAATGATTTTTAACATATATAGTGCACTTGCACTTCACAGGCTTACCAACTCCGGTTGATACTTCATGTAAAAATTTAAGACAATTAAATTGACAAACATTTTGGTGTCGTTCTTGGGGAAGTGTAAATAGAAGTCTTAGTCTTTTTCATTTTGATAAATTAAAAAAAAACAAACAAAAAAAAAAAAACATGATATGCATAGGGAAAGAGACTCTAGGGGTAGATTTGTAGGTAGAGGAAAGAGTTTAATTCCAACAAAATCACTCACCCCACCACGACCTTGTAGTTCCACACCAGCCACACAAAGTCAAATTCAATCCATAGCAGGGAAACACAAACTCCCTGAGGTATTAAGATTCGAAATCCAACCTAGAGATTCAACAACTTCATCAACATAAGCCATAATAGAAGAAGAAGATCCCATATCCCCAACAATAGGAGTAATTTTCCTATCTTCAACTGGAGAACAACTTCTAGCTCAAGAGATGGAAGTTCCTACTGAAGAAGAGGAAGAAGAAACCTATTTTAACAAACCATTGATAGAATAACTAGAAGAACTAGAGGAAGCTGAAAATACAATCTTGGAACTAGAACCTTATATTAGTTCTGAAGAATCTATAATGGCTAGAAAAGGGGAAGAAGAGGTACATAATTTGAATGGTGAACAATCTAGGATTGGAGGAGGAAGAGGAGGAAATAGGGGAGGTAGAAGCGGTGGAGGAAGAGGAAGAGGAGAAGATATAAATCTAGAACCCTTTGGATTTCCTATCCTTGGCGAAGATACAACTGTGACATTGAAAAATATCTCACCCTCTATCCTTAAAAACTTTCAAGGACTAAGGAGTGAATACCCTAAAACATTTCTCTTTGAATTTGAAGTCTTGTGTAGATCATATGATTATCTGAATGATGCTTAAAAGTTGAAATTATTCCCTGCAACCCCTAAAGATGCAACATTAAAATGGTTTATGTGTTTAGGAATAAACTCCATAAGAACATGGGAACAAATGAAAACCACATTCTTAGAGAAATATAAGGACTAATGTATGCCCCATAATATTAAGGATGAAGGCTTTAAAATGGTACAGAAAGAAGATGAAAATATTGAAGACTTCGTTGACAGATTTTCTTATAATGTTAAAAGGGGAAAAATGAATAATCTAGATGAGGAAACTTTGAAAGCTCTCTTATTGAAATCCATTAGAGATGAGTGGATTGATCTTTCTAATCTAATGGGTGAGGGAGACATTTTTCAATTGTCACTAGAATAAATTTGTGAGTTATTCATACACATTTCAAGAGGCAAAGCAAGAACTGAGAAAAATCCAAGAGATCCTCTTTTATCAAAGATTAATAAATCTACAGTTGGGACAATAAGTAGAGAAGAATTAAGAAATTTACTTGGTAATTTTAAAACAAATATTTTAGGGAGTCCTAATGAAGAAATTAACACCCTTAAAACACAAAACAAGCAAAAAGCTGAAAATGTTGCATTGTCCATTTTTTGCCCTAAGTGCGGAAAGAAACATGTCTTGAGAGAATGTCCTCTTGATTTAAAGAGTGTAGAAACTTGTGTTATATGTGCAGAAAATCATGATACAAAAGAATGTCCCTCAATACCAGGTCTTAAAGCTGTATATCAAGAAGAAGGTGTACCAAATCAAGTAGATCCTTTTTGTTTTATTGTTGAAAGACCTTGGCCGAGTCCATAACCAAATACAACTCAAGGTTTTAACGCTCAACCATTTTCACAATCATCACAAAGTAATTGGACTACCCCTATGCCTTGGCAATCTTGGCCACAACATTGGTCACAAGGATAGAAAAATCCTTATGGAAAGTACCCTGAATATCCTCAATATCCTCAATTTCCACAATTTCAACAATCATATCCTACTTTTCCTCCACAATATTATCCTCAGCTTGTTCAACAAACTCAACCTCACAATTTGAATCCACAACCTTCATTACCATTTCCTCAAAGACCAAACCAATTGCCTACCCAACCACTCCCAAATCTGAACAATAATAAAAACTCACAACCCATTTACAATATGGAAGAACAAAATTTTCAAACTTACATGATAACTCCACTAGATCTAAACAATGTTCAACTTAGATATGGTAGAATATTAGAGAAAAAGTCCCCATCAGTTGTTATTCAGGAAAGTGAAAAAGGAAATATCTTTGAAGAAGATAAGTCTCTTAATGAAAAAGAAAAAAACTCAAAAACAAGTTACTCCAACACATTCAAATAACTCAACTCTTATTATGGAACAACCTTCAGTATTTGTTTCAAAACCACTTTTCCCGAGAGATAAAAAATTGTTGAAGGGGTAGAAAAACAAATTTTATTGCCTGATTAGGACATGTTAGATGAACTGAAGAATGTTTGCATAAAAATTCCTTTGCTACAAGCCATTAAGGAAATACCAATTTTATCAAAGACAATTAGGGAAATGAGCATAAAGAGCCCAAGAAGAAAAAGAAAAGAAGTCAAAAGAATCCAACTAGTTGGAAAAATTGCAGATATCATGATGATAAGACAACAATTTAGAAATATCTTGATCGAGGAAGTCCCATTGTGAAAAAATACATAAATGGTGTAGAGATCCCAAATACATTGATTGATATAGGAGCAACTATAAACACCATGAGTAAACAAACTATGAATCAATTAAATCTTTCTAATCTTCAATATACACCTACACTATTACAATTGGCAGATAGATCTGTAATCAAACCTAATGGTGTATTATAAGATATATATGTATCCTTAGATTCTTGGGAATACCCTATTGATTTTATGATTTAACACCCAAGAATAACTTAGGAGGACATCCATTGATTCTAGGAAGACCATGCCTAGCTACAACTGATGCTTTTATAAGTTGTAGATCTGGTGATATGTTTGTTGCTGATGGTAGTTCAACAAAGAAATTCACACTGTATCCACCTGCAAAAACAACAATAGAAGTTCAAAATGAAGAATGGATAGATGATGACATTAATATAAGGCCAATCTTTGCCACTTCACAAATAGACGAGGAAGATCAAATTTTGAATTTAATAGAAAATAATGAATCTTCATCATATTGTGAATCTAGTCAGAGTTTTCAAGAACAATGCAATATTGAATATTTATCATCTCATCCACTATGATTTCATTCTATGGAAAAATTTAGCAATTCTACAATTGAAATCTTTCAAGGAAAAACTTTGAATATCAACAATAATTTGGAATAATTTCAAAAGAAAGAATTAATAAAGATGTTACAAGAACATTCATTTTCTCCTAATACTGACATGAAGGGAATTGATCCTAATACTTGTATACATCATATCTACATTGAAGAAAATGCCAAACCAATTCGACAACCTCAAAGAAAAATGAATCCACATCTAAGGGAAATTGTTAAGGAGGAACTACAAAAACTGTTGAATGTCAATTTCATCTATACAATCTCAGATAGTCGGTGGTTTCACCCTTAATAATTGTTCCTAAAAAGAATGGAAAATGGAGAGTATGTATTGAATACAGGAAATTGAATAAAGCCACTTTTAAAGATCACTTTCCACTTCCTTTCATAGATCAGGTTTTAGATACATTGGCAGGGAAAAAATATTTTTCATTCTTGAATGGTTTTAGTGGGTATAATTAAATCCAAGTAGCCCCAAAAGACCAAGATAAAACTACCTTTACCTGCCCATTGGGAACTTATGCTTATTGATTACTTTCTTTTGGATTATGTAATGCACCTGTAACATTCCAAAGAGCAATATTAGGAATTTTTTCTGATTTAATTCATGATTGTGTGGAAGTGTATATGGACGATTTTATAGTTTATGGAATTTCTTTTGAAGAAGCTCTTAAAAATTTGGAAAAAGTTCTCATTAGATTTAAAGAGGAAAATCTCTCATTAAGCTATGAAAAATGTTTTATGATGTTTACTGAGGGAATTGTTCTAGGACACCATATTTCAGGAAATGGAATTAGAGTGAACACATCTAAAGTATAAGTTATTTCTAAATTATCAATTGCATCCTGTCAATGAGATGTTAAAAGTTTTCTTGGTTTCACTGGTTATTATAGAAGATTCATAGAAAACTTTTCAAAAATTACATCTCCACTTTTCAAACTGCTCACAAAAGATTGTGAATTCAACTGGAATTCTGATTGCCAAAAGGCCTTTGAAACATTAAAAGAGAGAATTTCTACAGCACCCATTTTTCGAGGACCAAATTGGAAACTACCTTTTCACATTTCAATTGATGCTTGAGACACAACTTTAGGAGCTGTACTGAGAAAAAAAGATTTAACTCCTTATGCCATTTATTACACCAGTAAAAATTTGACTCCTACAGAGTTAAATTATACTATAACAGAAAATGACTTTTTAGCTGTTATCCATGCTGTTAATAAATTCAGACATTACATTATTGGCTAAGAAACTTTTGTACATACAGATCATTCTGCAATTAGGTACTTACTGAATAAACTTGCCACTAATGGTAGAATTACAAGATGGTTGGTGTTGTTGCAAGAGTTTAACATCACTATTTTGGATCGACCTAGGAAACAAAATACAATTGCTAACTTTTTGTCTAGAATTCAAAATGATAATAATGATGTACCTATAGAAGACAATTTCCTTGATGAATATCTTTTTGTAGTATCTACTAAATCACCTTGGTTTGCAAATATTGCTAATTATTTGGTTATAGGGAAGTTACCATCATATTTATCTCCTCAAGAAAAAAGGAAGGTAATTCAAATTAGTGCATCTTATTCATGAATAAATGAAGAATTGTATAAAACAGGGTCAGATCTGATCATCCGAAGGTGTGTTAGAGAAGTTGAAGTACTGGAGATATTGAAAGCTTGTCATGATGAGCCATGTGGAGGACACTTCACTGACAAAAGAACTTCCTACAAAGTCATTCTCTTAGCATACTATTGGCCTTCCCTTTTTAAGGATGTTAAGGAGTATGTTAAGAGATGTGATAGTTGTCAAAGGATGGGAAAACCTGTTCCCTCTGATGAAATGCCTCTACAACCTTAGGTACTTATTGAGCCTTTTGAAAAATGGGCTCTGGATTTTGTTGGTCAAATCAATCCACCATTGAGATAGAAAAGGTACATTCTTGTTTGCACTGATTATGTTACAAGATGGGTAGAAGCTAAAGAACTTTCTTTTGCTACTGAAAATGTTATAGTTTCATTTTCGAGGATATCTTTACTCGTTTTGGTGTCCCAAAGGAAATTGTAACAGATCAAGGTACTCAATTCACATCCAAGTTGGTACAAAAGATAATGGAGGAGTACAAAATCAAACATTAGAAGTCCACTCCATACCATCCACAAGAAAATGGACAAGTGGAATCCACCATTAAAGTAATTGAAGCAATTCTCACCAAAACTATGCATCTACATAGAAGAGATTGGGTAGAAAAGTTTCTAGAAGATTTATGGGCATACCGTACCACATGCAGAAACACTACAGGGCATACTCCCTATGAACTTGTTTATGGGAATAAATTCATTTTTCCTATTGATTTTTAAGTAAAAACTTTCAAGACAACAGTTAAATTGGGTCTTGATCTTTCAGAGGAAAAAAAACAAAGAATGGAGCTGTTAAATGAACTTGATGAGATAAGACAAGATGAAATCCAAAGAACCAATGTAGTTCAACAACAGATATCCAGATGGCATGACAAATATATCAAAGAAAGAAAGTTCCAGCCAGGAGACTGAGCATTACTTTTTGATTCAAAGTTTAAAGATTTCCAAGGGAAATTTCAAACTCATTAGCTTGGGCCCTATGAGATTGAAACAATATTTGATAATGGTGCAGTTAGGATCACAACTATTGATGAAGAAATGATCCAAGATCTTTTACTTACAGATGCATGGCAATTACACATAACAGAGTTAATTAACCATGGAACTTAAAAGCACATAAACAATGTGGAAAATAATCAGAAGACAGAAAAAACCATGACACGATGACTTGATTATGGAGTTTGTCTAGTTTGGACTACGTCTTCGGGCCCTACTTAATAATGGGGAGGCCTTCTTTGTATTAGTGGCATAAAAGAGATAAAAGTACAACAACAAGCAATTACAACTCTTATACCTCCAAGCTGATAGACGAGCAGAGAATAGAGATTCCAGCTTTGAAAAAAGACAGAACCACTGAAATCCTCGCGAAAAATAGTGAAAAAAAGCCTATCCAAACTCCCAATTTGGATAATCGGTCCTTCTGCAACCTTCTCGGAACCTCCCTGCTGCTCAAGGCGAGGTTCCGACCTGCTGTCAGGGTCAGGGTTTGTTGCCAGGGTCAGGGTTTGTTGTATGCAATAGAATCTGTGTATTTGGCCAGTCCTCCCTCCCTACTTTTCTCTAACACAATAGTCATATATATAATATCATGGCGATACCCTTCAAAATCGGGCAGTTCCAACATAATACCGAAGGTTAGCAGGTGAAAGGATTCATGGCAACAACCCTTCCGTAATAGAAAAGCCAATGTCTAATAAAGCAACCCATTACAACAATGCATGAGTCTCGGCGGTGGGTTTATCGACGCTTCCAACTTATTGGCGGACAATCCAAGCCCGGACATAGGCATCCCGCGATAACTACAGATCCGACATGAGTATTCACCGTATGCCATAATGTTTCACGTCCGGCACTCCCATCGCATTATCGCAATCAACGTGAAACCCTCAACACACTGGTTAGCACTCTACAACATCTGCGGACCCACCAATTTATTAATCATGATATATAGTATACGAGTCTGGGCCCCTTATCGTAGTATTGCAATTGACACCCACCGTGCAATCGAAATTGGCGCTTTTTCCCAAACTGCATCGCAAGCACCAACTCTTTTGTTCGGTTGCAATACGTGATGTATATCACATCGCATCTAAGTCCTGCTAGGGCCGAACCGTAACTCCTCCGGCCTACGATATGCGATATCGCAATCGCAGCCGGGAACGCTAGTGGCTAATTCTTCCTTAAGAGCTCCTCCTTTTCGTCGATATGTGATATGCGGGGTCCAGTAGCATCCTGTCACTTGGAGCTCCCTTATTCGCTGAAACTATGCCATGTCATCTTCTCCCTACTACCTGGACAAGTCAAACTGAAACTTTGACTTTCTCTAACTTTGTCATTTGGACTCGGATTTGAGTGTTGTTCACACTGTTGGAATCAGGATAATGAGAACTTTGATTCGATGCTAAGCCTATCCATATTCTGCCACTTTGAGTTTTGAGCCTGTTGTCATGCCACTAGTATATTTTTGAAGATCCACTTGGATCAATCCTCCCCACTGAGAGATTTTGGACCACCAAAAGACTCTTCAGTCAATTGGTAAGTGAGGAAATTTCTCTCTCACTTTTTCCTTCTCCATCCATCGAGCTTTGCTTGGATGCATTCCTTTGAATCCCTCACGGATGTACTCCACATCTCCCCATTGTGAATTTTTAGTCCTCTGGTCGAGTATGATATCTTCGGGCAACTTATCTAGATACTCGGTTGCAAAATCATCCACTGTAAGAATTTTTGCAACCTCCTCAGTATCCATAAGCAATGGAGGTTCATAAAGCTTCAGGTTTTCCACATTTACGACGGAGCACATTTACATATAACCAGGAAAGTCAAGACGAAAATCATTGTCTCCAATCTTTGCCAATATGGTGAAGGGACCATATCTAATGGGTCTCAATTTCTTCCCTTCTCCCTTCATCATATCTTTGTTGATATGGATCCATAAATTTTCCCCAACTTGAAACTGATGGTCAACCCGATGCTTATCATGTCGAGCTTTATACTGAGCTTGAATCTTCTCCAACTTCTCCTGCACTATCTGATGAATTACCTGTATCCGCTGAATGAACTTCTGTGATTTGTCCCTATCATGTTGTCCATTTCCATCCTCCTCTTTCCTAAAGACCATGTCCAAGGGATCTCTGGGTAGATAGCCAAAACATGTCTCAAACGGTGAGCTTTATGTAGATGAATGTGCTGCTCGATTGTATGCATGCTGCACATAAGGAAGATGTTCATCCCACAACTTGGGATGTTTTCCACAATAGCCTCGCAACAAGTGTAGCACGATGCGGTTGACAACATCTGTCTATCCATCAGTCTGTTGATGAAATGCCATACTTCTTTTCAGCTTGTTGTCCATCATTCTCCACAAGCTGATCCAAAACTCCCCAAGAAAGCGAGAGTCTTGATCTAACACAATAGATGTGGGCAACCCAAAATGGACTCAAACATGATGAAAGAAAAGAAAAGCAGTTTGCTCAGCAGTGACTTGCTTTTTATAAGGCATTAAAATACACATTTTACTAAACCTATCCATAACGACATACAAATAGTTGTGACCTTTCCTAGACATCGGTAAACCTCATATAAATTCCATGGACACACTTGCCCATCATTGACTCAGAATAAGGAGTGGTGTGTAGAGCCCAAGTTTTCTATTAGAGGGATTTGAAACAAAACACAACACAAAACCCTTTACAAAGCGAGTCACAATGTTTTTCATATGAGGCCAAAAATAAAACCTCTGCAAATGACATAAAGTTTTCTCAATGCCAAAATGACCAGACACCAGAGAGGTATGAGCCTCTCGGATTACATGAACCCTTTCATTACTGGGTATACACAGTTTTCCAAGGTGGTACAATAGATTTCCCTGCAAGTAATAATTGTCCACCTGCGATCCACGAGTCAGTTTTGCATAGATTTCTTTAAAATCATTATCATTAGCATACTGTTCAGCATAACTTTCTAACAACAAAGAAACATTTTGCAAAACTACAGATGCAGAAATAGGAGGGCGAGAAAGCATATCTGTTATTTTTTTACTGGTGTCCTTCTTATATTTACTACCAAATGAAATTGTTGGAGAAATCCCATCCATATGAAGTGACGGGCTTGCTAAAGCTTGGTCTGTGACTGAAGATACTGCAAGGGCTGATGATCCGTGTGGATGATGGTCTCCTTGCCAATCAGATAGTGTTTCCACTTCTTTACACTCTGGACCAAGGCATACAACACCTGGTCATATGTAGGATAATTCACAACAACTTGGGAGAAAGTCTCTGAATGGTAACAAACAGGCTTTCTTTGCTGCATCAATACAACACCCATAGCATATCCACTGGCATCTGTTTCAATTTCGAAAGGCTGCTGAAGGTCTGGTAAGGCTAGCATCGGTGCCGTGTTGATCTTCTCTTTCAGTGTATCGAAGGATTTCTATTGTTTTCCTCCCCACTGAAAGGCCTGCTTCACACTAGTCAAGGCATGCAAGGGGGCTGCAATAATGGAAAATTTCGCTATGAACCTTCTCCAATATTGCACTACACCCAGAAAACTTCGGACTTCTGTGACATTCGTGGGCTCAAGCCACTTCATTATCGCCTCCACTTTAGAGGGATCTATCCTTAATTGCCCATTATCGACAATATGGCCTAAATAAATTAGAGAAGTCTTTCCAAATTCACACTTTGACAATTTCAAATATAATTTCTCTTTCTTCAGAACATCAAGCACTTTCTTTATGTGACACATATGTTCCTCCCATGTCCTACTGTACACAAGAATATCATCCAGATACACGAGAACAAAATGATCAAGAAATGGCCGAAATAAATCATTCATTACCCTCATGAACGTGGCTGGAGCGTTACATAGTCCGAATGGCATCACCATCCATTCGAACAACCCCTGCTTGGTTTTGAACGCAGTTTTCCAGACGTCCTACTCTGCAATTCTCACCTGGTGGTAACCACTATGCAAATCCATCTTGGTAAAATAAACAACATTTTTTAATTGATCTAACAATTCATCAATGCGAGGGAGAGGGTATCGATTCACCGTGATCTTGTTCAGTGCCCTGTAATCCACACACATTATCCATGTGTCGTCTTTCTTGGGCACCAACACGATTAGTGAGCCGCAAGGAGAAGAACTCGGTCTAATGACTCCCTGATTTAACAGTTCCTGCACCTGTTTCTTGATCTCCTCCATCTCGATAGAAGCCATCCTATACATGCCAACATTTGGTAAAGGAGAATCCTGTTGCAAATGGATCTCATGTTGGATTTATCGTTTAGGGGGAAATCCTCTCGGTTCTTGAAACAATTGATCATAGTCAGAAACAAGTTCAAATAATTCCTTCTTATGATCAAGATCACAACCTATGAAATCGTCAGCCGTCTCGACTTCTTTCTCCCTCATTATCGTGAGCATGCACCCTTTACTAGAATTAACCGGTCTTTTAATATTTTAACTTTTGTGTGATGATATATGACAATATATTTCACCCCATCCTTGGTGAGGTGGCATTTGTTTTCATGCGGAAATAAAACAACCTTTCTATCATATAAATAGGGGCTTCCCAAGATGATTTTTTAAGTCCCTATAATACTAGTGATTCCCCCATTACTATTGTAATTGTAGCCCTTGTTGTTATTATTGTGCCCCTATTGTCCCCATATTGTTATTAGTGTGCCCCATAGAAGCCCACTATTGTTATTGTTGTGCCCCTATATTATTATTGTTATGTCGACTTTGATTTTATTGTGACCCATTAGACTCCTATATATAGAAAGGAGGTTTAGTCATTTGTATCATCCAAGAATTGTTCATTTGTGTAATGTAAAAGAGGTTGCCCCCTCGAAGAGGCTGATTTCTAAGGCGTTGATCTATCTTTTCTATCTTTTTGTGAGCTGGTTTCATAACATTTGGTATTAGAGTTTGGATTCTAGGGTTTTTCTATTCCAAACAGGTCATCATGGAATTTTCGCTATAACTTTGTTTCTGTGACATTTCAGAAGCTAACAAAAAAAACCCATTTGAGCCGAAATCTCTATGATTCTCGGGTCCGAATTTCAGATCTTGTCTCACTATATTTTGGAGATATGATCTAAGGAAGTTTTTTGCAGGCTCTCGAATTACATCCCAAACATGTGACCTTGGGAATATCGTCATAAATTTCTCTTTGAGTATCAGATTGAAATTTCGTAAGAAGTTGCGGAAAGAGGACGAAATGTGATTTTTTGTGCATCATTTTTAGGTTCGAAGGTTGAAACAGTGACACATGGCACTTCATACAAGTTCGTTCTACTGAAAAAGTGTATAATCAGGTCATCTTGGGATATTGGGCATAAATATTTCTTGGAAAATCCATTTTCGATCAGACTGGTGGCATTGGAAAGAGGACTCAGAGGACTATCACATTTCGCAATTTCATACCTTGGAGATCCGAAATTTTAGAGATACATCCGATTCAATATCGATCTCCTACAAAGTGAAAAAATGTATTTAGTTTTCTTTTAAATTTTCCATAAGTTTGGCTTGAAAAATTAGTTTGAAGGAATTCAAAGGGCATAGTGAAGCATAATTATCATTAATTGATGACCCGAAGAAAGAAAATGGAAACACATAGTAAGAAACCTGAAATCTCTAGCATGACTCATGAAGAAGAGGAAGAAATGAAACATGATATATCAAAATTACGAGACCAAGTGCAATAAAATTGACTCTCACAAAAAGTAACAAAAGCTAAGATGGATGGTTTAAAGAAGGGCGTGGATGCTAAGATGGATGGTTTAAAAAAAGGCATGGAAGCTAAGATGAATGATGTGGAAGCTAAGATGAATGAGGTGGAAGCTAAGATGGAAGGCAAAATGGAATATTTGAAGACATATTTGACAAAGTTGCTACACAAAATGCTTACTAATGGTGAAAGGGTAGTAAAGGAAACTCATGATGAGAAAAAAAGAAATGTTAATAGTGATTTCATAGACTCTAACGCTGGATTGAAGATCCACCATGTTCCAAAGATTGATATGAGGAAGTTTGATGGCAAGGATCCCATAGCATGAATACTACCAATGGAGCAATATTTTGATCTCCATAATGTGAAAAACACACAAAAGGTACGCATTGCAACTTTATATTTGGAACCAATCAGTTTGTATGGTATCAATGGCTTTGCTCTCATAAACAAATTGTCACTTGGGCAATTTTTTCGGAAGAAATGATAGCACATTATGAGGATACAAAACGCAACACCTTTTTTAGCCAATTGATAAATCTTAAACAAAAGGGTTCAATGATGGAGCACACTGAGAACTTCCAAAAATTGAATATAAGGGTAAAAAATATTCTAGAGGAGCATAAGATTGATGTGTTCATAGGGACTTTAAAGGATAACATACAACATGAGATTCGCCTTGGGGAACTTGATTCATTGGAGAAAGCATTCAGGTTGGAAAGAAAAATTATGGCAACCAAGAAGCCTACCACTCACAACTATAAAGATGGAAGTGTTGTTGCCCCTAGCCTTCCACAACCTACAAGGTTGACACCACAACAATTGGAAGAAAAAAGAGAAAACGGGCTTTGTTATAGTTGTGATAGAAAATACAGTAAAGATCATAAGTGTGTTGAGAAGAAATTATTTTACATAGATTGTGAAGAGGAGGAAGAAAAGGAACAAGAAACGTCAAAAGAAGAGGATATACACTAAGAACAAAACCTAGAGAAAGAAGAAATGAATCCGACCATATCTTGTAATGCATTGGATGGAATTACAACTCCCCAAACTATCAAGATATAAGGACATATCAAGAAGAAAAAATTAATAGTGTTGATTGATTCGGGAAATACCCATAATTTTATTCATTGTAAGATAGCCAAGGAATTGAATTGCTTCCTATATCCAACACCAGAGTGTCAAGTGATGGTTGCAAGTGGAGGAACCATAAATTGCTCTGGAAAGTGCCATAATATCAAGTTATTCATGGGAGAATATGTATTGAATAGCCAAATGATTTTCATTCCAATGGGTGGTTCTAATTTTGTACTAGGAGTCCAATGGCTACAATCTTTGGGTACAACAACTTTTCATTTTCAAAAACTTTTCATGAAATTTTGTTCGGAAGGAAAGGAAGTTGAATTAAGGGGTATCACAGGGAGACCGAAAAAGATAATCAACTCTAATAGAATGACAAAGCTTCTAAAGAAATAACAACGATGTGTAATTTCATAATTATGTTTGCTATAGGTTCCCACATCGAAATCATCTATTTCTCCAGATCTCCAAAAAGCCTTGGACAATTATTCCAAGGTATTTGAGACTCCCAAATTCCTCTCACCTATTCGTGATCATGATCATGCTATTCATTTGATTCCAGGAAGTGTTCCTCCAAACATCAGGCTTTACAGATATCCCTAGGCCCAAAAGAGTGAAATTGAACGTATGGTTGCAGAAATGCTAGAGGTTGGTATAATTCAACCTAGTCAAAGTTCTTTCTCTGCTCCAGTAGTATTGGTGCACAAGAAGGATGGATCATGGCGCATGTGTCCAGATTATAGGGAGCTCAACAAGATTACTATTAAAGATAAATTTCCCATTCCTGTCATTGATGAATTATTGGATGAATTGCATGAATCAATTTACTTCACTAAGTTGGATTTTCGTTCAGGATATCATCAAATCAGAATGAAGAATAAAGACATTCCTAAAACAACATTTAGAACCCATGAGGGTCATTATGAATTTTTGGTCATGCTCTTTCACCTTACCAATGCACCTTCTACATTTCAAGGTTTGATGAATTCCATTTTCAAACCCTTCCTTAGAAAAGTTATGTTAGTATTTTTTAATGATATACTAATCTACAACAAGTCTTGGAAGGATCATGTTCAACATGTTGACAGGGTGCTCAAACTAATGGAGGAGAAACAATTATATGCAAAAAGCTCCAAATGTTTCTTTAGAGTACAAGAGGTGGAATATCTGAGTCATATTGTATCTCATGAAGGTGTTAAGGTAGACCCGAGCAAAATTAGATCCATTAAAGAATCGAAAATATCCACATCCATAAAGCATCGGCGAGGATTTCTTGGGTTGATAGGGTATTATCGCAAGTTTTTTAAGAATTAGGGGAGAATAATAGCACCTCTAACAACATTATTGAATAAATATAAACTTTCATGGACTCCATAAGCAACAAAGGCCTTTGAACATCTTAAAGTGGCAATGTGCCAAGCACCAGTCTTATCTATGCTGGACTTCAAAAAAACCTTTATTGTGGAATGTGATGCCTTAGGAAATGGAATTAGTGTTGTTTTAATGCAAGAAGAAAGACCCATTGCTTTCAAAAGTTGTCCAATCAAAGGAAAGTATTTACACAAAGCTATTTATGAGAAAGAAATTTTGGCAATACTACATGCACTTAAGAAATGGCGATCCTACCTAATGGGAAGACACTTCAAGGTAAAAATGGATCACGATAGTCTTAAATGCTTTTTGGAACAAAGATTATCTTCAGAAGAGCAGCAAAAATGGGTCACAAAAATGTTGGGTTATGACTTTGAAATCATCTACAAAAAAGGAAAGCAAAATGTTGTGGCAGATGCACTTTCAAGAAATGATGAGGATGTGGAAACATTGTTTGCGCCGTTTATATTATCCAACCAGATTGGATAAACAAAGAAAATGATGAATGGAATACTGACGAAGAAGTGTGGGCACTCATTCAAAAGTTACAACAAGATCCCAGTACATCTGATACATTTAGTTGGGAAATGATTCGTTATAGTACAAAGATCGCCTATACCTATGTAAGAATTCCCAAATCAAACAAAAGATTCTTATGGAATTGCACATTTCTCCCTTAGGAGGGCACTCAACATTTTTAAAAACTTACCACATGGTTAAGAAGGAATTTTTTTGGGATGGCCTTAAATCGGATATTCAAAAGTTTGTGGCGGAATGTTTGGTTTGCCAACAAAATAAAGTTGAAACAATTAAGGCCCCAGGTCTATTACAACCTTTATCCATTCCAAGCCAACATTGGGAGGAGGTCTCAATGGATTTTATCACAGGTTTACTCAAGTCCGAAGGAAAGAGTGTCATCATGGTGGTAGTTGAAAGACTTACCAAGTATGCACACTTTTGTGCATTATCTCATCCATTTAAAGCTGATACAGTTTCTACTGCATTTATGGAAACAATTCAAAAGCTACATGGAAACCCAAAGATTATTGTAAGTGACAGAGATCCCATTTTCACTGGAAATTTTTGGACATAATTATTTTCTTGTCTCGGTACTCAGTTAGCTCATAGTTCATCTTATCATCTTCAATCTAATGGGAAAATTGATATAGTAAACAAATGTTTGGAAGGATATCTTCGTTGCTTTGTTTTTGATAAACAGACACAATGGGTCAAATGGTTTCCTCTAGCTGAATGGTTGTATAACACTTCCTTCCATACTGCAACAAAAATGACCCCATTTATGGCACTTTATGGATATCATCCACCATCCATCATATCATATTTAAGAGAAAATTATAAGGTTCAAGCAATGGAAGATCACATCGAGCATCAACAATAAGTTCTCAAACTCTTAAAGGATAACCTCACTTTGGCGCAGAATAGAATGAAACAACAAGCAGATCAACATCGCAGCGAAATAAATTTTGATGTAGGTGACTGGGTATTCCTACGACTACAACCATATAAACAAATTTCCCTCAAGTAATCTAAGAAGGATAATAAATTATAACCAAAGTATTATCATCCATACAAGGTGTTGCAAAAGATTGGTACTATGGCATACAAATTGGAGCTCCCTGCAGCTTCCCGATTGCACCTAGTTTACAATGTTTCATGTTTAAAGAAGGTTATAGGTGACAAGCTCCCAGTTCAAACAATATTGGCAAAGCTTGACAAGGAAGGAAAAATCATATTGGAACCTGAAGCAGTCACAAAAACAAGAACTCGATAGCTACGAAATCGATCAATTTCACAGTATCTCATCAAGTGGAAGAAATTACCCTCTGAAGATTCCACATGGGAGGATGAGAATTTTATACAAAAGCATCCAGAAATACTCAAGCGTTGAGGGCACCACTTTTTTGAAGGAGAGGGGCATGTTAGGTCCCTATAATACTAGTGATTCTCCCATTACTTGTCATTGTAGCCCTTATTGTTATTATTGTGCCCCTATTGTCCCCATATTGTTATTAGTGTGCTCCATAAAAGCCCACTATTGTTAATGTTGTGCCCTTATATTATTATTGTTATGTCGACTTTGATTATATTGTGACCCCTTAGACTCCTATATATAGAAAGGAGGTTTAGTCATTTGTATCATCCAAGAATTGTTCATTTGTGTAATGTAAAGGTGGTTGCCCCCTTGAAGAGGTTGATTTCTAAGGCATTGATCTATCTTTTCTATCTTTTTGTGAGCTGGTTTCATAACATGATTCCACAGATGTCCAAAGGTGCTACATCTAACTCTATCTCATCAACTAATTTGAAAGTGATTACAAATATGGCCCTACACTGCTTGGTGACCTGCAATTTGGCTTTATCGCTTACCCAACCAAGCAGGTATGGACTCGGATGAGGTTTAGTTTCAAGGCCTAGCCTTTTTACTAAGGACTCTGAGATTAAGTTTGCTTGGGAACCTGAATCAAACAGAGTTTCCACCTTTGTATGCTTTATGACAACTCTAATGTGGAACAACTCAATTCTCTTTCACTCACGACTCATAGGCTCATTCAAATAACTAGTGCTTGCAACTGAATCAAAACTATCATTAATAGAAAGAGTACCTTTTGTGCCCACAACTGTGATCAATGTTTCATCGCTGGAATCTGATCCAATGTCCTGCGCTATTGCCACTATCTTCTACTTCCCCTTTCCATCGAATCTCTTCGGTCTCAGTTCCGGATGCAGCTTCCAGTAGTGGTCCTCATCATGCCCATCCTTCTTGTAGTGAGTGCACGACAGTGTTGCTCCGTCCCCCTTCTTGGCAGCGATGGTCTTCTTATTCTTCCCTTTTCCTTTCTTTTGGAATTTTCCATGCTGAGGTTTGAATGGAATCTTCTTGGTTTGGTCATCTCGATCATTCTTGCCTCGACTTTCAAGATGTATAGCTTTAACGCTGGCCATATCAATTGAAGTAGGCTCGAACAATAATAACGAGTGTCTGATGTAACTATGTAGTGCACCTATGTACTTAGTTACAATTTCAGGTGCATCTAATGAGATGCCCAGATTCAGTGCTTGTTTATGAAATTCCTCCGTGAAGCTTTGTACATTCTGGCCCTTACCTTGCCTTAAGTATTTCCAGTCCATAAGTGCCTTTTGCTTATAACCCAGAGGGTAGAATTGGTCTTTTAATGCAGAAATAAAACTAGACCAAGAGGACAAAAGGTTACCTGACTTCGTGCTGCCCTTTTGTAACTTGCTCTCCCACCAAACAAGAGTAGTTCCACTCAGTTGAAGAGATGCTAACTGTACTTTTGCCTCATCTTCTTCGATCTGCTGGATTCGGCAGTAAACCTCTATTTGTCTGATCTAGTTATTGAGTTTTTATGCACTACATTCTCCATTGTACATGGGTAGGTCGAACTTCACATCTAACTTGAAGAACGATTTCTTGGAGGTCTGTTTGGAATTTCTATGAGAGTGATGAGAACTATCACTGGAAGAAGGAGAGGGAGGAGGATATTCTCCACCACCTTCCTGATTTGCTGATTCATGATCATCGACATCCTTCTTCTCATGCCCAAGTGCCTTCTCATACTCTGCGAACAACTTGTCTACTTTTCCTGCCATATTATAGAATACCTTTCGGAAATTCTGTTCCTCTTCCCAACGAGCTTCTTCATTGGCCATGTTTCTTCTTCGTTGTGCACGTCCTACTTCAAGATCAAAGGAGTTAAGTGTTCCTTCTCCTTTTCACAACTTAGACTGGTTAGCATAAACTCATGCAATTCACATCTACAAATACTTTCTCTGATACCAAACTTGATCCAAGATATTTTACTTACAGATGCATCAGAATTACATATAACATAGTTAATTAACCATGGAATTTAAAAGAACATAAACAATGCGGAAAATAATAAGAAGAACACAAAAATCCATGACACAATGATTTGATTACGAAGTTCGTCCAGTTTGGACTACGTCTCCAGGCCCTACTCAATAGTGGGGAGGCATTCTTTGTATTAGTGGCATTAAAGAGATAAAAGTACAACAACAAGCAATTACAACCCTTATATCTCCAAGCTGATATATGGGCAGAGAATAGAGAGTCCAGCTTTGAAAATAGATAAAACCATTGAACTGCTAGCAAAAAATAGTGCAAAAACGCTTATCCAAACTCCCAATTTGGATAATCGGGCCTTCTGTAACCTTCTCGGAACCTCCCTGTTGCTCAAGGCAAGGTTCTGTCTTGTTGCTAGGGTTAGGGTCTACTGTATGCAATAGAATTTGTGTATTCGGCCAGTCCTCTCCTCCCTGCCTTTCTCTGACACAACAATCATATATATAAGATCATGGTGGCATCCCTCAAAATCAGGCAGTTCCAACATAATACCCAAGGTTAGCAGGTGGAAGGATTCATGGCAACAACCCTTCCATAATAGAAAAGCCAATGTCTAATAAAGCAACCCATTACAATAGCGCATGAGTCTCGGCGGCGGGTTTATCGGCGCTTCCAACTTATTGGTGGACAATCCAAGCCCAGACACATGTATCCCATGATAACTACGGATCCGATAGGAGTATTCACCATATTCCATAATGTTTTGCGTCCAACACTCCCATCGCATTATCATAATTGACGTGAAACCCTCACCGCATTGGTTAGCGCTATGCAACATTTGCGGACCGCCCGAGTTTATTAATCATGATATATAGTATATTAGGTCTGGGCCCCTTATCGCAGTATCGCAATCGGTGCCCAGCCAAAATCGCAATCGACATTTTTTTCCCAAACCGCATTGCAAACACCAATTCTTTTGTGCGATTGCGATATGCGATGTATATCGCATCGCATCTAAGTCCTGCCGGGGCCGATTCGTAACTCCGGCCTGTGATATGCGATATCACAATCGCAGCCGGGAATGCCAGGGGCTAATTCTTCCTTAAGCACTCCTCCTTTTCACCAATATGCAATATGCAGGGTCCAGTGCAATCTTGCCACGTGTCGCTCCCTTATTCGCTGAAACTATGCCATGTCATCTTCTCCCTGCTACTTGGACAAGTCAAACTCAAACTTTGACTTGCTCTAACTTTGTCATCTGGACTCGGATTTGAGTGTCGTTCACACCATTGGAATCAGGATGACAAGCACTTCGATATGATGCTAATAATATCTAGATTCTACCACTTTCAATTTTGAGCCTTTTGTCATGCCATTGGTACTTTTCTTAAGATCCACCTGGATCAAGAAAGGACCACTTTTCTTGTGAATGGTCATTGATTAAGAATCTATCATAAGCCATTGAAAAAGGAGGAGTTTATCAAACATTTGCAAGACAACACTGCTTTCTAGTTGGTTAAGAAAGATTTTCTTCTCCTCCAACTTGACTCATAAGTATTTTTTTTTTCATGATAAAAAAATATAAGAAAATTTGTATAAACATGAAAACCAATGCTCTTGGCATGTTTATACAGAAAATTGAGGTTGAAAACAAAGTAATTTTGGCATTCTAAATTTTCTTTCCCATTCCCATTTCCTTTTTGTCCCTCTTTTTCTTTCTAGAATAAAATAGCTACAAAATTGCTAAGATTTTGCAGCTTTAACAGAATTATGCAACTGATGTTTGACAAAGACTACTAATTGGAGTAATTTAAGAAATGATCAAGTCCATCCTCAAAAGCACCTGAAGGCAATACAAAAAGGAGCAATCAAATGTTAGAATCATCAATTCAAAAGGTATGCAAATATTTAATTTAATAATAAGGGTCAAAACATTAGTGTATAAATTATAATGACGCTATACCATCAGTTCAAAAACCATCATTGCCGAAAGTGCAATGAAAATATATTGTCATATTAAATAAAAAGTCGTAAAGCACCCATTCATCCCTTTCTCATTACACAACACTCGTCTCAAACTCCGAATTCATTGTTGAAATCGCCCAACTCACATCCATTCATACCCTAACGGTCACTTCACTTGTTTTTCCCTTCGCTCTCGTTTATACTCTCACCGAAGCCATTATCCCGAAACCCTGACTCATACCCTGTCAAGAAGCGAATTATGAGGTAAACTTCTCAACCATGGGTGTCATTGTAAGAACATAACCAAATGGAAGAAAATTCATGGAAGGATATCCGCAAGTGAAGGAAATGCTGCAGAAATCACAGTGGCTAGAGTTTGTTGAAAAGTATTATGTTTTTAACTAGGAAGTGACTAATTCATTTGCCAGATATTTTGATGGTGAAGAGGTTGAAATTGGAGACATCAAATTTGCAGTGACAAAATATCTTATTGCTGAAACTACTAGACTATCAAGAGTTGGAGAGAAATGGTTTAAGAACATGGGCATTGAAGGAGAAGAATGAAAGAACTTCTTGAAAAACCCAGGTATGGATATCACTATTTTTAAGAAAGGAATTCCGAGTACAACACTTAAGGGTAAATGGAGAAATCTGTTGCTAGTCATTAAGAAATTTGTCACTTGTGAAGGAAGATTTGGTTGTATGTTCTTTTACCACATTCGTTTGATGATGCATTTTCTTGAAGAGAATGAAATCAATATTCCTTATTTTCTGTTAAATAGCTTAAGGAAAATGTTTGGAAATGTTCAGAAAATGATTCAATTCATAGAAAACACTATGTATCACCACGATCTTATAAAAATACTCATTGACTTTCACCTTGAAAGACTAGGAGATAATTGGGATAGCTTCCTAGTTCGAAATCATTTTAAGGAGGAGGATTAGGAGTTACCTAGCAACAAAAAAGCAAAAAGAGGAAGGAAGAGAATATCTAAGAATCCTATTAAAAAATTACCTCAACAACAACCACAAGAGCAATCAGAAGATGAGACTCATATTGCAGAAATTTTAGGAAACCTTAAAAGGCAATCTGTTAGAGGAAAGAAAGCCAGTAAAAAGGAAGAAAACACATCCAAGAAAACAGAGGAAGCTAAAACAGAGAAGAAAAGAGTTAAAAATAAAAACCCCTTTCCATCATATGTGAGAAGTGTTAAAATTGGTAACGAAGGCAAAACTTCATGTGGGTCATCTTATTCATGGCTAATAATATTTTTATTAGATTCCTCTCGTCGAGAGGTGTAGGATTGATATAAAGATCATCCAATTCCGATAAGTATTCATGGAGATATGAATTTATTTTGATTATGGAATTATTATCACGCCGACCTACAACTCATGTAGGCTCAGAAGCCCAACAATCGCATCTATTCACCCACCAACGTTGTGTATAAATATAAGAGGACTTTTCCTCATTTGGACTCACTCATCTCATCACATCTCTCTCTCTCTACTGCGTAGATATGAGTCTCTTCTCTACTGCGCTGAAATGGGTCTCTCTCTCTCACACATGTGAAGCCGAAAGCTGTTGAATTTGAAGCTGCAACTGCAGAAGTAAAGATTGACTTGCGTGGCCTTGAAGATCTCCTCTTTGGAACTGTGCTGTAGGTTCATCTGAACCTCCTCTGAAAGCCGCAACTTTTGGTGTTGGAAAAAAGTCAATCCGATGAACGGTTTGCAAGATATCGATTGCCCTAGTTTGAAGCCGGAAACTGCTGAAACTGACACTGCAACTGTAGAAGTAAAGATTGACTTGCGTGGCCTAGAAGATCTCCTCATCTGAACTGCGCTGTAGGTTCATCTGAACCTCCTCTGGAAGCCGAAACTTTTGGTGGTGGAATGAAGTCAATCCGACGGTCGGTTTGTGAGATATGGTCTGCCCTAGTTTGATAATGAAGCCGCTAATGCTGATGCTACTGATCTAGGGTTTTGCTACTGCTGATATGAATCAGATTTATTGTACTATTTCTCTCCGCTGAATTATTGAAGATAAAAGAAGATTTGATCAAAGGGTTTCCCCACACATTGTGGGGTTTGTCCTTGGCTAGCCGCCACATCTTGTGTCTCTTGTCTTGGCTTGTTTTCTGTCGATCGTTTAATGTTCTATCTGCACTTTACTTTATGTACATGTGATTGCTAATCGGTGGAATATAATAAGAAAAAGAAGTAAACTGTTATAAGCATAGAACATACCATAACTTAACAAGAAGAAGCTCCAGGCGTAATAAAAAACATCTCAACAATCTACATATGTGGTTAATTTGGAGGAAGAGGAGAAAATAGAAACTCTATCACCTACTGTCATCTCACCTGTTCATAGTCCAGGCCGAAAAATACCAGAAATAGATCTAGTACAACAAGAAATCTATGACTAAATTAAGTCTCTAGAGAGGGGAGTTGCAAAAAAGGCATCTTGTTCTACAATCCATGAAAAATAAATACAGTCTAACAGTCCACAAGAGCCTCCACTCGTAAAAAATCTAAAACAACAAGTCTTTGAGTTGGAGACACTGAATAAACATCTTCAGAAAGAACATAAGACATTAAAGATGCAGAATGATATACAAAGGACTGAGAATGATTACATTCTTCTACATATGGGCTTATGGTATGAAAAGAACAAAAAGTTAAAGAAAAAGAATGAATCACTAAGAAAGAAGGTCATGAGTCTAAAATGCAGGATTTTGATGAAGAAGCCCAGAATGAAAGTTGCAAGAAAGAAGATAAGAAGGACAAACTTGGATGTTCTGGCCCAAGTTTCTGAGAGAGAGCAGTGAGAGAAAGATTTCCAGTTTTGAATTTTTGCATGAGGACTTGCAATGGCCTCTGTGTGGGGTAATGTTAAGCCTCATGATTGCTTCATTTTGACACTCTCCCTTACTTATTTTTCCTTTCCTTGACCATCATCATCAACTCAATAGGCATAAAACTACAAGGTTTTTGACATGGTAAGGTATTTAATTGTTTTATCTTTCATATTTCATAATGTTCCTTATTATTGAGTTAATATTTGTATTGGCTACCGAATTTGCACGATTCTGCAGCTAATCTATGTTTTTGTAGCCAATTCCATGGTTTACCAGGATCAAAGGTACTAACTAAGAGGAGAAAGATATGGACATGTGGAGATTGACCCCTTTAACAATTTCATCCTATTCATCTAAACCAGATCATCAAAAGGATTGTTCAATTGCGTGGTCAAAGGATAAATTCAACGTGGTTGTTGAACAGGCGAGCGAGAGTCTGAATTTCCTACGCTTCACTATTTGCTTTTCCAAATAGAAAATCACGAGAAACAATATCTCGATAGTTGTTAGAAGCTTAGTTTAGAGTTTTGTTAGCTAAGGTAGGCGTAAAAGCCTCGAACAATTATTGGCACAAGATTTTATAAATACCATGCAACAAACATGAACATAAGGTTTATTTTTATGTATGCGACAGTGATGTTTTGAAACTCTATTTTAACTCTATTAATGAAGAAAATCCTTTGAAGTTCCAATGCGTAGTTCACTGTTCAATTGAAGTTCTATGACCGCTTGTTTGTGGAGGGCCCCTGCAAACAATGATGGTTTTTCATTCACATATATTTTTCATTTGTTATAGTTATTCATACGTTTTAGAATTGATTTGCAGTCTTGATTTCATTCAAATAGCGATAAAAATATTTCATTAATCGTTCCTTTTTCAAGTTAATCTATAATGATGTTAATGGTAATGTAATTGCTTTTCATAGATTTCTTTATGACTGAAAAGTGTTTCATTTCAGAGTTAATAGATTTCTTTAGAGTTTCATTTTACAGTATTTCAATTCAAAGTATGTGTGATTTCTTTATGGTTTTCATTTCGAAGCATTCAATTTCAGAGTATGAGTGATTTTGTTGTAGTTTCATTTCAAAACCTTTAATTTCAAATATGAGTGATTGATAATGATAGATGTGTGGTTTTTCTTTTTTCCCACTGGGAAAATCACAAAAATTTCATTATATTAGCTTTGTAATTACATTTGTATCTGTCGGTAGCAGATGTCATATATATGCTGTTTATAACATTCAAAAATTTCTATATAGACTGTATTTGATACCACGCAGGGTATTACAGTGTTATTCTATCTAATAAGCTGTATATGTACTGAAAACTTTCAAAAATATCCTGTGTCTCTGCTGCTTCATGCCTGTGCTGTCTATTGTGTATTGTGTTGTCCCGCTGTTGGGTAAGCCTGGTCTATGTAGGGGCGGTGGTAGAATTTTCGTTCCTGTGCATCTTTTATTTCCATGATTTCCCACAGGCCCCTATCCATCCTCGCAGCCTCCTTGGAAAGCTTATCTGCTTCCTTGTTGTGCTCCCTGTAAATATGAGAAACAGTGATAATGTTAAATGCTGCTTTGAGTTCAAGTGCTTCGTGCAGAATGATGCTAAGAGAGTGCTTGTGACATGTAGAAGTGCCGTTGATCCAGTCAATAATGATCTTAGAATCCCCCATAATATTGATGTGATTACAGCGGTGGCTCAAGGCAAAATGAAGGAGGTGGCGGAGGGTGATTAGCTCTGCAAAATTGTTGGTGCCAGGCCCCAGCCCGGCCTTGATTTTGTACAGGTGATTCTCAGATAGGTAAATAATGAAGCCTCCTCCACATCGCTGCTCAGATGCAGCACCATCAAAGAATGCCCACGGGGTGCTGTGATCGATACATGGAGGAGGGGTATGCTGACGGACAGCGTGGGGGATAGGCTCGGGTAGCTCACTTAGGGCCGTTATGATGGCTGCTTCCAGTGCAGGCCAGTGTATCGGCTTGTCCTCAAATATAATCCGGTTCCTAGCTTTCCAAATCGACCAATTGACAATGATGGGAAGGTTTATGAGTTTTGTTCCTTTGTGCCGATTTGTCCAATTTGTCCAAGCTGTGATGAGATCAGTGCCACCCCATTCACCCACGAAATTTGTAGCCGGTTTGAGATGTTGCCATAGTTCCGATATAGCACTGCAACTCAGGAATAGGTGGGAAGTGGATTCCGATTCCATTCTGCATAAGACACACCAGGTAGGACCATGCAGTGCCCGGCGTTTGAGATGTTCCCCTGTGGGTATGCAGTCCCGTAGGATGCACCATGTGAACATTTTAGATCGAGGGGATGCCTCCACTTTCCAAATTTGCTTCCACCAACTAGCAATGGCGTCGGGATGCTTGTGAGAGATCAACTGTAAGTATCCTTCTTTTGGTGTATAATGTCCTGTTTCAGCCGGACTCCAGGAGAGTTCATCTGGTCCTTCTGTGATGCGAATGTGTGATTCAATTAGAGCCTCTGTGTAGGCTCTCCAATCCCGATGCCATCTCCTGGGAATGTTAAGATGCAGTTCTGATTTCCATGCTTGATGAAAAATATCGGATTGCTCTGGGTCTGCAATATGAGCTATTACTTTGATGCCACGTCCAGTTAGAAGATTAATCAGGTCCCGAGGCAGTATGTGTCTCCCTCCACTGCCTATCCAGGGATCAAGGCCAATTCTGGCTCTACTCCCATCTCTTATTCGCCAAGCTATGTTGTCTCTGATGAGCGGCATTGAGAGTAGGAGGGCCTTCCAAATTGATGAGATACCAGCTCTGTTCCATGCCGGTAGTCTGGCCCAGTCCTCGATGCTCAACGGCCATATATATTTGTAGTAAGAGATTTTAGTCCATAAGCTTTGAGAGGTTAAAAGTGCCCAGCCCATTTTACCCGCAAGTGCTTTGGCAAAAATGGGAAGTTCCTTTAGTCCCCAGCCTCCCCATTTCTTAGGTATTGCAATTTTGTCCCAGCTTATCCATGCAAATATTCTCTTATCCTGATTGCCAGCCCATAAGTATCTGTTGCAGATTTGTTGTAGTTTGGCCAGAATGTGCCTAGGTATCCATGCCAGGGCCATCCAATAAACCGGCGTTGCTTCAAGTACAGATTTAATAAGGGTGAGTCTTCCGGCCCTGGATAAGTATCTGTTGCACCAGCATGATAATCTTTTTTCCACTTTTGTGATCAGCCATACCCAGTCTGCAATCTTTTGGTTAGTTGGCTTTAACCAATACCCCAGATATTTAAGGCCTTCGGACAGTGGTTGCGGGGTGAATGGATAGCATTGTAGTGCCCTTTGTGTTTCATTCACAGTAATGCCAACCAGAGTGATGGTGGATTTCCTCTGATTTACTTCCATGCCAGTTGCCCGGGAGAAGAGGTCTAGCAATCTTTTGAACGTGGTAGTGTCCTGAATGCTGCCATCCAATAGTATTAGAATATCGTCTACAAATAATAGGTGGGTAAGATAGCATTCATCAGATATTTTAAGACCCCTGAGGCTTCCAGCTCTTTTCGCAGAGATTATGAGTCTGCTGAGAGCCTCCATAACCATAATGAAGAGTAGAGGGGAGAGTGGGCATCCCTGGCGGAGACCTCTTTCAGAATGGAAGAAAGGGGTGGCAGACCCATTGATTAGGATGCTGAATGTAGGGGTAGTGATGCAGGCCATGATCCAATTTATGAGGTCCATAGGAAATCCAGTGTGGATGAGGATCATTTTGATATAGAGCCAACTTACCCTGTCAAAAGCCTTGGAGAGGTCGATCTTCAGAAGGATGCCTTTGAGGTGTTTCGTCCAGATTGAGTGTATAGCTTCTTGTGCAGATCCAATAGCTTCATGGATCTGTCTATCTTCCAGGAAAGCGAATTGTTGGGGACCAATATGACGGGATAGAATGGGCTTGATCCTGTTTGCAATGATCTTTGAAATGATTTTGTAGAGCACATTGCACAGAGATATGGGACGAAATTCATCAAATGAGGCTGGAGAGTCCGATTTGGGAATGAGTGCTATGAAAGTGGTATTGATGGCGTTGTATAGGGTGCCTGTGGCTCTGCTTTCCTCGACCACTTTCAAGATGTCTCCTCCCAGAAGCTCGAAAAAAGCTGTGTAGAATTCAATGGTCCATCCGTCTGGGCCCGGGCTTTTCTCCTTTTGGAACCATTTTAGAGTGCTCTCCAGCTCTGCCATAGTAACAGGGGCTGTTAGATCTTCAGTGTCTTCTTCCATGACAAACCTGGGTAAGTGAGTGGCCACATTGATAATCTCAGCCAGGTTTGTGCCTGCAGGGCATTTATATAGTCCCCTGAAATGAGCCATACCAAGATGGGATAATTTACTGAAGGAGTCCGCCAGGCTGCCATCTGGTCGTGGGAGGTTCCAGATGGTATTTGTGACTTTCCTGCCTTTGGCGAAATTGTGGAAATAGCGGGTGTTTTCATCCCCAGCTTTGAGCCAGATGGCTCTGCTTCTTAGTCTGATCGATTCAGCTCTTTCCTTGAGAATCTTGTTCTTCTGGTTTTCCAGGTTCACCAATCTGGTTTTGTCATCTTGAGTTATGAAGCCCAGGTTTCTATCATCAAGTAAGTTTTGTAATTCATCTTCTACCGACGCTATCTGTGCATCATCCCTCTTCTTCTTCTCTTTTGCCCAGTTTATAACCAAGTGCTTTAGCTCCGTAAGATTCTTCACAAATCCTCTGGCCATCGAGTCTGCCTGGTCAATGGGGTGTGATCGCCAGTAGTCCGAGACCAAATTTATGAAGCTCTGGTCCTGAATCCATGTATGATTGAATTTGTAGGGCGCCTTGGGCTTCTGGTGTGTGCCCAGGATCTCCAGAACGATGGGGGAGTGGTCCGATATACCTCCCTTGCCTACCCATTGTCTGTAATGATTTAGTTGTTGTATCAACTGGCTTTTCATCAGGAAACGGTCGAGTCGTCTAGCCAGTGCAGCAGGGCCTACCCTTCTATTTCGCCAAGTCGGTAGGGGCTTCTGCATGGGTATGTCAATGAGGTCATGCTGATCAAGTAGGTTCCTGATGAAGGTAGTGATCGGATCCACTTGAGCCATAGAGCCCCAGGATTCACTAAATCCCAGCGAGAAATTCATGTCGCCCCCCAGAATGATGTGGTCTTCCGACATCAGGTTGCCTCCAAGTAATTGCCTCCAGTAGTTTTCTCGCTGATGTGTGGTTTTTCATTTTGAATAAAAGTTAATTTCATTTTGGTTTTTATGCGAAGGATTGCTAGAATGTTAAATGATTAATTCTGTTTTTAGAGATTAAATTTGTGTTGCAATAGATTAGTTAAGTTTTCTTAATAAGATAGTGTGAGTATGCTTTAAAGTTTCATTTAGCAAGTATGAAGAGAATTTTTGATTTCATTAGAAAAGAGCAGGAATATTCAATGTGTTAAAATCCATTTTCTTTGAAGAGTAAGATAGGAATAAATTGCATCCTTAGAAGTACATGTCAATAACTCAATCATGCACATTAACAATCTGATTTAATATAAGGACTTCTAGCATATATAGTGCACTTTCACTTCACAAGATTACCAACTTTGGTCGATAATTCATGTAACAATTTAAGACAATTAAATTGACAAGCAAGGCACTTGCTACGTTGTACAAAAGATCTTCCATGTAATGGAAGATGTATCTTGAGGAGAAGCTAAGATGCACGAGGATGCTGAAAGGGGAGCGTATAGACCCCTTCGTTACTAGGCTTCAGGATGTCCAGGACTAAGTTTCTTCAGTAGGGTCAACGCCCCAACCTACAAAATTGGTATTGTTAGCTCTAAATAATGTTTTTGAACAATGGAAAGTTTTTGTCCAGAGTATCATGCCCAGAGAAAAATTTCCATATTAGAATATTATGTGGGCCGATCTGCAACAGGAGGAGATGAGGCGAGATTTGGTGTACCATCAGTCTTAGCAGCAACAATAGTGGGATGAAGCAAGTAAAGGAAGAGGAAGATGTGGCCCTCGCCTCAAACGGGCAGCAGGAGCAACGAATGAGGAAGAAGGAAATTTCCAAGGTCAAATGTTTCAGGTGTGGTGAGATTGGCCACTACAGAACTCAATGTCCTCTCATAAAGAAGGAAAAAGAGGAGAAGCAAGATCAACAGACTGCATCTGCAGATATCGACAAGATGTCCTCTAGATTGGAGGAAGAGTTTGCATTGATCACCGAGATACCTCCAAGAGAGAGGTGGGGTGATTTGGTTTTGTAGCCCCAGAGAGCTACAGGATCGGAAGGATTATTGACGAGGTCCACCTCGTGAATCAGTACCTTACTAGAGGAGCCCATAGTGTGCAGTAGCAGGATAGATCAGTGGCAGTTAGTGCAGACATGTGCCAGAGTGACAAATGCAGTAGCTAGTATAAGGTCAAATACTGGGCATCGCAAATCAAAGTTGGCAACAATGAAGATGGGGCAGAGCAGAGTCAACAAAAGTGCATAGGCTTCAGTGATAACGTAGAGTCTAGCAGCAGCCAGGAATTAGGTGACGAATGCATCATACTGACCATAGTTCGTTCAATATTCTGGATGCTTTTCCATTGCAGTTGCTGCAGTTTCAACAACAACATATGGAGAGGGAGTTGTAGTGCAGATGCAATGTTGGCAGTAGTTCAACAACAACACGATGCAATGTTTATCAAAGTTGCACATTAGTTGGTGGGCAACAACATCCAGACATCAATAATGCAACAAGAGGTGGTGCAAAGACAAGGTGTTGCTTTAGTGGGTTGCAGCACTAGAACACATTCCTCGCTAAAAGAGAGTGTTGATTTTTATAGCATCGGATGTGTTCTAGCCACGAAATTTTGTGGAGAGGCTAGAATACATGTATTCTCCAAAACACATAAATTGTTTCTAGAAATTCCACCTAGAGACGACTTAATTAAAATAATTAATCTTTTTTTTAATGGTGCCTAAGTCTAAACTTAGGAAAATGATTAATTAAAGGGTATTAATTAAGTAATGGTGAGAATTTTCTAGAAGAAGACATGGACCGATTTCTAGTTAATCTTAGCCATCGATTATGTTTTAATCTTGGCCGTTGAAGCCTCAACGAGAGATTATAAGAAGAAATTCGATGTGGGTTGGAGAGCACACTTGAGGAGCAAGGAATTTGATATTTCTAGGAAATCGAACTCCAGAGTAGCAACTGTGTGTTGCTGGAGGTGATTTAGTAGTTTTGAAGCAATGCGAGAGGGGAAAGGTTAGTAACGCTGGAAGGAATTTTTGCCAGTCCAGTGAATGTATAGCAGAGAGATAATGTACTCCACAGAGAGTTTGACATAGTGCAAAGATTTATAGGGAGATCTGTATTTTGCTAAGGATAAGTCGAAATTTAGAGGCAAGAGCTAGAGTGGGAGCCCAAAGGCCAAAAGATCGAGTTCCCAGAGCAGCATCTGATCAACAAAGTGAGAGAGACACTTGTCCCAACAGGGTGACGTAGATTTGCTTAGATTGACGCAGAGGCAACACAGAGTTAGCAAGGGGAAACTTATCTTGAGCCAAGGTCAGTGTCAAATCATCGATGGAAGTGTGATTTTTCTCATTAGACTTCTGTTAGTCATTTTATCTATATGGAAAGCTAGATTTGAGTTTCCATAGATTTGTACTTATATTTACTACTACATAATAATAAAACCCTCAGTTGCTGCACCAATTTTCCCAAGTTGGAATTTTTCCTAGGACATTGGTCTAAAAACAACAATGTTTATTGTGTGCGTGCATCTATTCTTCCAATGTTTTTATTTCTTCCGCAATATTGTATTTGTGAAGGCTGCAGTGTATATGTTTCGATATTTACCGTAGGAAACTGCAAGTAATCTGGTTGATTAATTTAACAAATAGAAGAAACATTCTCAGTTTCTCTAGTAGGATTCAAGGTATTCGATTTTTCATAGTGCTTTCCATTCCATTGGGCGGTGTTGATGTTGTAATAGGAGTTCAATGGTTACAATATTTGGGAACAATAGCTTTTAATTTTCAAGAACTCTTCTTGATTTTTTTTTTGGGAAGGAAAGGAAATTTAATTTAGGGGTATCACAGGGAAACCAAGGAAGACAATCAATTCTAATGGCATGACAAATCTTTTGAAGAAAGAACAACGATGCATAATTTCATAATTATGCTCACTATATGTTCAAACATCGAAATTATCCATTTCTCTAGATCTCCAAAGAACCTTGGATAATCAATCTAAGGTATTTGAGACTCCCAAAGGCCTCCCACTTATTCGTGATCATGATCATGCTATTCAATTGATTCCAGGAAGTGTTCATGCAAACATCAAGCCTTACAAATATCCCTATGCCCAAAAGAGTGAAATTGAACAAATGTTTGCAAAAATGCTAGAGGCCGATATAATTCAACCTATCCAAAGTTCTTTCTCTACTTCAATAGTATTGGTGCATAAGAAGGATGGATCATGTTATATGAGTCCGAATTATAGAGAGCTCAACAAGCTCACTATTAAAGATAAATTTCCCATTCCTATCATTGATGGATTATGGGATGAATTACATGGAGAAATTTACTTCACTAAGCTAGATATTCATTCAGGATATCATCGAATTAGAATGAATACTAAAGACATTTCGAAAACAACATTCAAGACCCATGAATGTCATTATGAATTTTAGGTCATGCCTTTTTGCCTTACTAATGCACATTCCACATTTCAATGTTTGATGAATTCAATTTTCAAAGCCTTCCATGGAAAAATTGTGTTAGTATTTTTAGATGATATACGAATCTATAGAAAGTCTTGGAAGAATCATGTCCAACATTTTGACAAGGTGCTCAAACTATTGGAGGAGAAACAATTATATGAAAAAACCTCCAAATGTTTCTTTGTAGTACAAGAGGTCGAATATTTGGGTCATACTGTATCTCATGAGGATGTTAAAGTAGACCTTAACAAAATTAAATCCATTAAGGAATGGAAAATCCCCACAACCCTAAAGCATCTTCAAGGATTTTTAGGGTTGATAGGGTATTATTGCAAGTTTGCTAAGAATTATGGGAGAATAACAATGTCTCTAACAACATTAGTGAATAAAGATGCATTTTCTTGGACTCTAGATGCAACTAAGGCCTTAGAACATCTTAAAGAGGCAATGTGCAAAGCACCGGTCTTAGCTACACCATACTTCACAAAAACCTTTATTGTGGAATGTGATACCTCATGAAATGGAATTGACGTTGTTTTAAAGCAAGAAGGAAGACACATTTCTTTTGAAAGTCATCTAATCAAGGGAAAGTATTTACACTAACCCTTTTATGAGAAGGAAATGTTGGCAATACTACATGAACTAAAGTAATGGCGACCTTACTTAATGGGAAGACACTTCAAGGTAAAAATAGATCATGATAGTCTCAAATACTTTTTGGAACAAATATTATCTTCAAAAGAACAACAGAAATGGGTCACAAAGATGTTGGGTTATGACTTTGAAATCATCTACGAAAATGGGAAGCAAAATGTTGTTGTAGATGCACTCTCAAAAAATGATGAGGATGTGGAAGCATTTCTCTGTGCCCTTTCTATTATCTAACCTGATTGGATAATTGAAGCAAGGAATGAATGGAAGAATGATGAAGAGGCATGGAAACTCATTCAAAAGTTGCAACAATATCCCAGTACATCTGAAACATTTATCTCAAAAAATGATTCATTATGGTACAAATATCACTTATATCTATGCAAGAATTCTCGACTCAACTAAAAGATTCTTTTGGAATTGCACATCTCCCCCTCAGGAGGGCACCCAGTGTTTTTAAAAACTTACCACAGGGTCAAGAAGGATTTTTTTGGGATGGCCTTAAATCTGATATTCAGAAGTTTGTTGCATAATGTTTGGTTTGCCAACAAAATAAAGTTGAGACAATTAAAACCCTGGGTCCATTACAACCGTTAGCCATTCCAAGGCAGCGTTGGGAAGAGGTCTCAATGGATTTTATCACAGGCTTACCCAAGTCCGAATGAAAGTGTGTCATCACGGTGGTAGTTTATATGTTTACAAGTATGCACACTATCATCCTTCTAAATCCAGTACAGTTGCTACTACATTTATGGAAACAATAAAAAATCTACATGAAAATCCAAAGATTATTGTAAGTGATAGAGATCCCATTTTCAGTGGAAATTTTTGGACAAAATTATTTTCTTGTCTTGGTACGCAATTAACTCACAGTTCATCTTTTCATCCTCAATTTGACGGGAAAACCGAGATAGTGAACAAATGTTTGGAAAGATATCTTTGTTTCTTTGTATCTAATAAGGAAACACAATGGGTCAAGTGATTACCTATGGTTGAATGGTGGTATAACACTTCCTTCCATACTGCAGCAAAAATGACCCCATTTATGGCACTCTATGGATATCATCCAACATCCATCCCATCATAATTAAGAGAAAATTCTAAGGTTCAAGCAGTGGAAGATCAGATATCGAATCAACAACAAGTTATCCAATTCTTAAAGGATAACATCACTCTAGCGCAAAATCGAATGAAACAACAAGAAGTTTTGATGTAGGTGGCTGGGTATTTTTATGGCTACAACCATACAAAAAAATGTCCCTAAAGCAAGCTAAGAAGGAAAATAAATTATTAACCAAGTACTATGGTCCTTACAAGGTGTTGCAAAATATTGGTACTATGGCATACAAATTGGAGTTGCCTACATCTTCTCAAGTACACCCAATTTTCCATGTTTCATGCTTAAAGAAGGTTATCAATGATAGGCTCCTAGTTCAAACAATATTGCCAAAACTTGACGAAGAAGGAAAAATCATATTGGAGCCTAAAGCAATCAAAGAAACAGGAACTTGGCAACTACATAATTAATCATTTTTAGAGTATCTCATTAAGTGGAAGAACTTACTCGCTGAAGATTCCACATGGAGGATGAGAATTTATACAGAAGCATCCAAAACTACTTAAGCATTGAGGACAACGTTTTTTTTTTAAGGAGAGGGGCATGTTAGGTCCCTATAATACTAGTGTATCCCCCTTATTGTTATTAGTGTAGCCCCTTATTGGTATTGTAGCCCCCATATTGTTATTGTTGCTCCCAATAGAAGCCCACTATTGTTATTGTTGTGCCCTTATATTATTACTATTATGTAGGCTCTGATTATAGTGTGACCCTTTAGAATCCTATATATATATATATATATATATATATATATATATATAAAGGAGGTATTTTCATTTGAATCATTGAAGAATTGTTCATTTATGTGATGTAAAGGAGGTTGCCTCCTCAAAGAGGCTAATTTTCAAGTCGTTGATCTATCTTTTGTTTTGTTTTGTGATATGGTTGCATAATAAAGAAAAAGAATCTGAAGTCAAAGACTTATATTATTGAGTCTTCTCTTACATATCCTTCTAAGACTACTATTTTAAGATTTGTAATGTTTTCTTTTATGTTTTGATTTCTAGAGTTCGTAGAACTAATATATCTTGTTAGAGCTTTTGTGTTGTTTAAGTTGTATGTATCCCTAAAAAGGACTAGATTAAGAGAGAGCCTTCACCATTTAACCAAAATATGAGTATATTATTCTCGATTTCGTCTTTCATGTTTGTTTTCCTCCTCACATTGAGATTTGTTTATATTGTATACTCAATCCTTTCTTTATATTTTCCTTGGTAGGAAAGCTTGCAGAATACACAAAGGTTATGGATGAAACTTCAAAGTAAAGTTTTGAGTCATGAAATAAGCTTTAAATCCTTTCAAAATGATGGTTTACGAGGTTTGTTAAAGAACAACTCAAGGTATATCTTAAACTATAAGTTCTATTGCAAAGTTTTCTTCATACAATAGGTATGATCGTTCTTACTTGAAATTTGCTTTATATTACTAACATATTTTTAGTGCCCACTCTAGTTTCCTGACCCTGATACGACATTATCTTAGACACTCTATTCTTCGAGGACCTCAGATTGAGGATCTGGACCCATGACACTATTATTAACGATTGAGATATTCATGGTTGTGATGTTTATGAATGCTTTCCATTGATATTATGGTAGCATGAATGGTTATGTATCTTATCTATCAGTATTCTGATGATTGCAATATTAATAGTTAAGTTGGTCTCTATTTGAAATTATGATGAGGGTAGTAAAGAATATGTATGCGCTCTCCTAAAAGCATAATGAGGATAAATTTTATGGATAGGTATATTTCTACGATGTTACGATGTTGATAACTTAATGAATATGTATGTCTCCATTGATGATTATTAATGATAGCCATGAGGGATGTGTCCCCTATGTTACCTACTTCCTTTAGTTCAGACTTACAATGGACAATGATGTGAATGACCAGGAATTGTTAATGATGCTATTATGATAATTGACTAACATTGAGAAACCGTGTTACCGATGATTATTGAGTATGGCAGTGAACCATCAGAGGCACTCGCATATGACGAGTTGATAACACCTGGTTTGATGAAAATTCATATTATTTTATCTTTGAAAGTCTAAGTCGATCTTAGAATCTGCCATATATGTTTAACTATATTCTGATGATATATTAATGGTTGCAGGCACAGATTAGTTGCTTGACCGAATGACTCACATATGGGTGATGGGGTTGTACAAGTGGATGGAACTACATGGGAGGGGTGGGATAGAGTCCCTAATCCCACCCACTAGCACTCCCGCCGTGACTTGGGCTGGAAGGGTTGAAGCACCTTCGCCTTGAAGATCACAATGCCATGAGGGCAGGTCCCAAAGTTGGGCCGCTCATGAGGACTTTACCGGGGGGCGCGCATCAAGGCGGATTCCTTGATCCCCGACACCATTAGTCTCACTATAGCAGGCAACATAAGAGATGATAGTGGTCTATGACGTTGCACTATATTTTCCCCTCGTAATCACTGGATGCTTGAAGGGCAAGTGGTGTGGCACCCTTGGAACTTCAGGGGAATTTCTTGAAGGGCACGACCAACTTGGCACCCTTAGCATCACAAATAAACTATTAGGTGTGGCACCCTTGGAACTTCTAGGGAAGTTCTTGAAGGGCACAACCAAACTGGCACCCTTGACATCACAAATAAACTATTAGGTGTGGCACCCTTGGAACTTCTAGGGAAGTTCTTGAAGGGCACAACCAAACTGGCACCCTTGACATCACAAATAAGCTATTAGGTGTGGCACCCTTGGAACTTCTAGGGAAGTTCTTGAAGGAAACAACCAAACTTGGCATCCTTGGAATCATTAAAAAGAAATAATAATAAATAAATATAAGCAAGGAATGAAAACTAGGTAAATTTACATCAAGGGTAAATAATGATTAGAAACCAATGTAATTAAATCAAAAATAAAACTTGGAATAAGGAGGATCATAGGAAGAATTAAAATAGAGTACCTTAAAAACTCTACCCTTCCCATTTTGGAAAATACTAGGAAGGTTATGTGGTTTAATTAGGAAAAAGGGGAAAGACAAACATAATGGTAAGGATAAAGATTGATCCTAAACTAATTTAAACCTAATTAAGAAAAGGGGAAGGTGAATTAAAATGAGAATAATAAATTAAATTTAGAGAAATGTAGAGAAGCTCCATGTGTCAACAACCAACATAAGAATATCCATCTAGGAGATAACTTGAGTTAAATTAGGGAGTAGATTGGGGATAAAATCTTGACTCATTAATTGACTTCAAGTAATGAACACAAATTAATGAATAAAAGGAGGGAATAAAGAGACAACTAGGAGAAGAAATAAGAATCTTGGTGAGGTGAGGAAAATATTAGTTTTAAATAAAAACTTAAGTAAATAATTTTGGGAGACCCTTGATGTGAGAATGACACATGGGTGGGTGAATAATCAAGCTATTGAATTAAAAAAAAATAATAATAATTAATTATGCATGACATGACAAGGGTCACATATGAGGACTCCTATAAAAGAAGGGGCAAGCCATGGAAGAAGGGACTTTTTGGGAACCCTATTGTTGGATGGATGAGATGTTGTGAGAGCAGTGATTACGAAGCTATAGTAAGTTTGGTGAGGTAGAGGATTTAGAGAGGGGACTCTTGAGCCAAGGTGTGCTCTCCTCTACTAGCTAGTGCTTGTCTCCATTATACAACCCCATTGCAGCTCGGGGGTCTGCGGGGAAGAAGAGTACCCAAGGAGTAGGCTGGGAGGTTAACCGGTGAGTCTTCGCATTCGGATCAAGTGCGTCATCATTCACTCGCGGAGGTGACCAGCTACAAGGGAATACCAGCAACAACAGAGCAAGCGGAGTCTCGCCTTCTGGTGAATGGTACACATGTATTTCATTACTATGGATCTTAGTTAAACATATGTAAATGTTATGATATGTTTTCTTGAAATGAGTGTCAGGAATGTGTGTGCTAAATAAATTGAAATTTCAATGCGTTTCTTTTCTGGTTGTATTTGCTGTTAACTTTAAAAAAAATAAAAAAATATGTAATTAGTCTGAATCATGGTCCTTACAATATTTATGTCTAGGGTTTTGAATCATAAAGATTCTTGTTAGGGTGACTAGTAATTAGATTGAATCTAACCTCATTATACTGTCTCTTTTCATTTTTGTGAAACGCTAACCTTTAGGGTTCACTGTAAAAACCTATCCTTTTGATACTAAGGGTATGCCGATGTTAATGATGAAACCCTAGTATATTTAGGGGTTGTTGATAAAGTCTAGAAAATATAATGAGATCATATTCTTTTGAAGTTTAGGGTTTTGATAATGTCACAGTAAAAACCCTAGTCCTTTAGGGTTTCCTTTTAATGTCTAGGTTATATAATGAAACCCTAGATTTTTCGGGTTTGGTGATTTAGGGTTTATGAAAAAAACCCTTGTAATAGCTAAAGTAAGGTCCTAGGAATGTAGCCGTAGGTGCATATTCTTTCGTATGATCGAAACCCTAGCCCGGTCAAGATTGTTATCTACTTTTGGAATTTGATGTTTGCATCTAGGGTTTATAACAAAACCATAGAAATAAATTGATATAAGGAAATATCAATGATACCCAAGATATGAAATGCTAGTATAATTGAGATATATAATTTGACTTTGTTGGTGAAATATAGGGTTTGCAACAAACCCTATTAGATTTTGACATCTTCATTGATTGATAGCAACAAACCCTATTATTTGGATTGATATCTTGATTGAGTTGCTAATATCTAAGGCTTTATGTCTTGAAAAGTGAGCCTAAGGTTTGTGACAAAACCCTAACAACATGTTGAAGTCTAGTATATAAAAGATGTGACCCTTACTAATTATGAAACTAAATAGGTTTCAATATTTCATGTCTAAAGCTTGCATGTAATAACATGATTTTGATATAATTGACTTCATGTTTATGTATATTTGTATTTAGTTGTACTTGCTATTAAAGTTTTGTAGGTACACGATCTTAAAGATGTTGATAGTGTTCATAATTGAAGATGATGTTAATGATGAGCATGATGGAGGAAGCTGTAAAAATGTTGATGATCAAGATGACCTTGATGCCATGAGAAAGAAATGAAGCCTTAAAAGATTGAAGTCTCTCCAATCACTATAAGGAAAATAACTTCTAGTAGAGGTTATAACAAAGGTTTTTAGTGTTATAAAATTGGCAAAAATTGTCAAAAAAACATCTGTTTGTGATAACGGTTGTTTTAGCAGAGATTATAATAGAAATTCATCACAATCGAAAACATATGGGTGGCCAGAGGTTTTAGCAGATGTTTTTTGTTGTGTGCTTCATAGAACAAGTAGCACTGGTGCGCTGCATCTATAAACACAAGGGTATACATACATAACTAAAATCATCGAGGCATTAAATGGAAAGAACATTGATGCATGACATGTATATGACCCCGATTCTTATATATCAAAAAAATGCTTGAGGCATTCTTTGAAGGAACAACATTGGGGCACACAGAAAATAATTGCAGTCCTAGTGATTTTGTTTAAATTCGTAGCACTGATGCATATCATTTGTATAAACGTACTGGTGCGTTTGTTACATAAAAGGATTGATTCTCTTAATTTTAATAATTCACCGGGGTTGGAAATAATATTTTGTAGGACCATGGTGTTAGTTCTATGAAAGAAATGGTGCATTAAGAATTACAATGCATCGAGGCACTAATTGCAAACAATACCTGACATTTGAAGAATTCTATGTAGTGAAGTCCTTCCAGGGGTGGGTGGGTGGATGATAGTTGGGCCCCCCGATTCTCTTTCTTTCTCCCCTCCCACACCGGCTATAGCTAAGGGTAGTCCTTCATTGGATTCCATCTCACTAGCCGGAAGTCACGAGGATGGAATCAAGAACTTCCTCAACCTGAAGGATGTCACTCCCTTACAGCTTTCATCCCTCGGTTGGCCTAACTCACTAACCCAACCACCTTCCAGTGCTTAAAGAAATAAACACCCTGGTGCTCTCGTTTTCCGAAATGACACCGGTCATGCAAAAAGATGCCATCACAATGCATTTATATAACATAATGCACTGGTGCAATTTTATGTTGTGGATGGACCAATATTTTATATGAGTTTTATTTTTATGTTTTTCCAAACATCAACCTGTGATAGTGCAATTATGTTAATTTTTTAAATCAGTTATTTATTGAAAAATCAACATATATATCTTATAACAATATTCATATAAATTAAAATTTGATTAGTGCATTTGTATATGATATTTGGATTAATTTGTTATATTATCAAATTTCGTTTCTTTATTATAATATTTAATCATCCATATATTTAATCAGTGGTGTAACATTTCACAACGACATTGGATAACACAATAGAATAAATTAAAATGTATTTTATTATATATCAATAAGAGACTTTTTATCATACAAAATGAGATTGTTATTGGTAACCCATTGTAATTCAATTGGGACTCTATGTCTTTTACATTAAACAAGATGTTTGATATTCATAGACAATTATTTCAAAAATACAACAGTTTGCATTGATATCCAAATAGATCACCATTCTTCATTGGAACCGTTGTCAGTGCTCGAGCAACTTCCATGACTTGGGTTATTTTGAGGAATGTTTGATTGATTGCATCTATTGTTTCCGTCTTCTTGATCTTGTTCCATTTACAAACATAAAAATAAAGTGTAATGAATGTATCTATATTGATGAGAAAAATAAAAATAAAAATAAATAATATATATCAATGTAAATCGAATAATAATGTACCATAACAAGAAGTGACTCATAAACTGTGCACATGGTTTCAAAACCAAGTCTTATTCTTTGTTGCAACTAGTCTTCTGTTGGTATAGTTCCATACTTCGTTTCTTGCATGTTTTAAACCCCATTATAAAATCATATATTTAATATAAAGGTTTTTTTTGTTCTATTAATTATAAACTTAGAGAAGTAAAAAAACATAAATACTTACAAATTCCACAATTAATTTTTGTTATGCCAACATATATTCACAACTCGTATTTAACTCAATGTCAATTAATTCTTTTGATGGACTTTCTTTGTATGTTACCACCTATTTGAAGACATTCAAGGATGGTTGCTGTAAAACAACTTAAAATAAACAAAAATGAAACTTTGAGGTGGTTTTTTTGTTTTTGTTTTTTGTTTTGTTTTGTTTTTTTGTTTTGTTTTGTTTTTTTTTTTTTTTTTTTCGCAGAAAAATTGAACTTTTTTTTAAGAGAATAAAAAGCTACAACTGTAGATGCTAGAGTCATTACTAACACCGTGTGATAAAAAAATAAAATGTCATTGAGTAGACGAAAACATTAACCATGAGCATATTCAGAAGTATCTAGAAAAAACACAAAAACATCGGGTCTCTCCATATTCTGGAGAAAACAATCCTTATAAAGTGTTGTTTCAAAAATAAAAACTATAACATATAATATCCATAAACATATACAAGTTGTATCAATAATATAACACTGATAAACCTGAGAAAATAGTGAAAGTAAATAAACATGCATATGAACAATCCCCTGTTGAAAGGCTACTACTATGATCCCTGGATCCTTCCTTCTTCAGTCTCTCTTATATTCCATCTGCCTAGAACCTATTTCATGCTCTCCTTAGAAAGGAGGCATGCCTCGGAGTTCCATTCCGTGTATATGCGACACACATAAATGTAGTCAAAACCCTATTTTAAATGTAAAATTTCTTCAATGAGAGGAAGCAAAATGTGATTTTGACATCTTTGAAGTTCATTAAACCAATTTATCACATTTAGGGAGTCACAAAAAATTTGTACTGAAACAATCCCAATTTCCCGAATCCAACATAATAATAATTTCAAAGAGAGGAGTTCTGCATAATTGTTTGTTCGAGATCCAAGGCCAATCAAAGCTTTTAAATTCCTTTGAAGATTTATGTGTATAACCAAACCTGCCCCACATTTGTTCTGAGCATCAGATGCTCCATCAAAATAGGCCCACGAGATTTGTGGATTTATTTGTTCCTCTCTAATGATTCGAGGAGATGGAGATGCTATTATGCTTGGAAGGAGAGAGAAAATAACGTCACACTTAATAGCAATAAGGGAAGGGGATGAAATAATGTCATGAAAAACATTAGGGAAATTTTGAAGTCTAAAATGGGCCTCCTAAGAAAAATGTACAACCAAAATAAACTTTATAAGAATCGATAGGATTCAAGATGATGATGTCAACCATGGGGGATGATTCACCGTTTTTGGAGTAAAAAAGTAAAAAGATGAAAAAATAATCAAATAATAAAACTACTTTTTCAACTTATATCCTAAGGTTTTACTCAAATTTCGAGCGGCAATGCTCGTTGGATGCAAAATTTGATTCATCATCCAAGGAGTACCCATGTTGCATACTTTTGATGGACCTTGCTACACGAAAAATGATAAATACATGAAAAAACGTGATTGCAATAACGTTTTTCATGTATTTATCATTTTTCATGTAGTAGGATCCATTTAAAGTATGCAACATGGGTACTTTTAGGATAAGAAATCAAATTTTGCATCCAACGAGTGTTTCTGCCCGAAATTTGAGTAAACCCGTAGGGAGATAAGTTGAAAATACAAGTTGAAAAAGTAGTTTTTTCTTTTTTCCCTCTAAAATTTGATGATGTATTCTAATCTTATTTTATTATTTCCACAATTATTTTATAATTTCCTTAAGAGGCCCATTTTAGACCTCAAAATTCCCCTAATGTGCATTTGTTTCTTGCAAGCCAAATTCCCCATGAGATTATTGTTGGGACATTTCTCAAATTGAAACCTTGGGTTGTTATAAGGAAATATTAACAATTACTCACACACTTTGATATAAACCATTTTTTCCCCCATGAGATTATTGTTGGGACATTTCTCAAATTGAAACCTTGAGTTGTTAGAAGGAAATATTAACAATTATTCACACACTTTGATATAAACCATTTTCTTCCTTGTTGTCCCCTTTTACGTGCTAAATCAGTTCCATATTTTTTTATTTTCAACAAGAAAATACTTGAAAATTAATATTTAATGCTAAATTATTTTTTTATATGTACAAAGTCAATCATGATTACATACATTTGAAGCATATTGTTGTTGAGATGACTCCTCCTGTGATGCAATTATGTCTATTTCTTTGACCATCTCCTTGTACAGTTTTTTGAACATTCCTATTGACATGTTTCACATATCAACTTGTTGATCATTTGGGATTTTCATAATTTTCCTGAAAAAAAGTAATAAAGTATTTTTATATTGATATATGAAAACTAAATATAACAAAATTGATATTAATAAATGAATGGTTTGTAGTAATATATACATATAATTTTAGAAAATCATTTTAATTAGGAATATTACGTTTTGAATGATTTTTTTGTTTTATATTTTTGCTATTGCAAGTCTAACATGTCTTATTGACCATTGCTCTGGAAACGTTTCTTGTAGTTTACATATAATTTGGTTTTTAAAATCATTGAATTGATTTTTGTATTGTAAGTGGAAAGTACATTTATATAGGTTCGTTCCACTACACCTCTCATATTTTTGTAAAAAAATTGCCCCCTTTTAATTAATTTCTAACACCACTCCAAATGAGCTAAGGACCAATTGATCATCATTTACATGTTTTATAATTTTTCTTTTCTTAGAACGACATTGATACTTTCTTTCGTTATTGCTCCCTGTATAACGTTAAACATATGTGAATTAGTAGATTGTTTGCAACATGTTATCTAATATTCTTAAGTATATTATTAATGAAAAAAAGAACTCATATTGAATAGTTCTTTTTCATTCACGTGATTCATCCTTCTATAGTTTTTCTATCAGGTTTTTACGCTCTTTTGCATCTAGATTATAAATAATTTTATCGACCTTCTTCATTTTGTGGCTTTGCATGATACAAACTAACTAATACATATTAGTTAAACTTACATATAGTTCAAACATATTAATTTTGTAAAGAATTTACAAAGAGCTTGTTTTCTCTACTTTTTTCGATGTGTTATCATTGTGTCGATCAATATTTTTTTATTTGACACCTTCTCAAACATTTTTTTTATCAGTATACAACATGTAGCATTCAATACATAAGTGATTAAATATATTTTATACATAAATTAAATTATTTGTGAAAAAAAAGAGCTCTGGTAACTGGTTCAATTATTTGACCCAAACACCCTAGTGCATTTAACATATTAAATGCACCAAATGTTTAATTGTTCAACACCCACAACGAAAAGTATTACTTTTAAAAAAATTTAAATTATAACGGTGCAATTTGTGACAATAAAAAAACCGTCATCATAGTAAAAAATGAACACAAAAAAAAATAAATTAATTCACTTAACAGTGCTATTTGGAAGAGGCGAGCTGGTGCATTATATTACACCTAGTGCACCAATAAATATACCAAGTTTTTAGGGTTGATAAGATTCGGTGCGATAGAAAAACCACCAACACCAGTGCATTAAATTACACAAGGGCGCATTAAGAAATGAATGTCATTTAAAAGAAAACAGACCGGGCGTTAAATTGTTCTGCATCTTCAACAAAAAATAATTTTTAAAATAATTTTAAATTATAGCGGTTCTATTTGGAAGAGGCTCGTCGGTGCGTTATATTACACTAGGAGCAATGATGAACAACCTTGATAGAACTGACAATGTTATAATATATTGGTGCGTTGTATTACACACGGCACACTGATGCGTTATATTACACAAGGTGCACCGTGAAACATATATCCATTTAAAAAAAACAGACGGGCCCACAGGGTTTGGATCTAATTCAATAAGTGATCATTTTACTTTGAATGTCAAACACCCTATATATAATAAGTACACAAACCCATTAAATTTAAATGCTTAAAATAAAAACTTTAATTGTGAAGTGGTGGAGGGAGTTAAACACTAAGATGAAATTTTGCAGTCACATAAGCAAGAAGAAGGGTTTAAGGTAAGTATTGAATTTTTTTTGTTTGTTTTTTTTTTTTTTTTGGTTTTAATTAGATTTAAATAGAAACAAAGATTGTAAAGTTTTTTACTAGTAAAATCAATAGAAAGTTTTTTATTACATAATGTTTTTAATTTTTTTATTGGATTGTGAATAAATCTAACAAAAATTGTAAAATTTTTTAACAATAAAATTAAAATATTTTATATCTAGGGTTTTGATTAAATCACCATACCTTTCAAATTCTGATCTTTGCTGCTTCACAATGCTCACAGTATGTCTCTTTTGCAAATGATCTTTCTTTTAATTAAACCCTAACAAAAATTAAAAAAATATATATATTAATAGAATAAACAATAAAATTTCAAATTCGTGTTATGCATGAGTTTGAGTGAATCACCATATTTTTTAGCTTCTAATCTTTTGAATAGTTATGCTGCTCCAAAGTATTTTGTTGCTGCACAATGCTCCTGATATGTATCTCTTGCAAATCACTCCTTTGAAATTTTGGGAAAAATAATGAAATAATGAATAACTTTTTACTATTTAGAAAAATTTATGAAATTAGATTTTGAAAAATCAATTGCTGCTAGCTTTATTTAAAAAAAATAAAAAATAAAAATTGCATTTTTTGTTTTTTCACTTTATCCAAACCTATGCATTCGATAGTAAAGTGCATTGGTGTGTTTGTAAGAAAAACACACTGACATTGTCGGAGCACCAAATTTTTTCAACGCATCAACATTGCCAGTGCGCGAAATTTTTTCAATGCACCATTATGTTATAAAATTTATTTTTTCAAAATACTAAAAAGGTGTGCTTAATTTTTTAACGCAACAATGTAGTTTGTATTTAAATGAATCAGTGATGTAATTGTTATAATAACACCGAGATGGTTGAATTCATTTTTATTTTCTAAATTTCGGAAACAAGTGCGCATCGATGCCATCTTTTATTTAAATACACTAGTGCGTTTTGGTGCAAGAACACTGATATGATAACATATTTTATATTTTTTGGAATATCGAAAAGCAGAGTGCAGGTATTATTTGAATGCCTTGGTACTGTTACGATTTAAACATATTGATGCGATTTGTTTTGATAAGCGTGCTAGTAGGGTTTAAAAGTTATCTAAAATTTTATTTTCACATAAATTGGCACATTAATATCAAATTATCCTTTAGGACACATCTACATGAATTACAATAGTTCATAATATACATTTCCGTTCAAAGTCGTCTTATTCTTGAAAAATGGTTTAAAAACTATATTGAAATTCACATTGTGGTTATATGGTTCTCGAGATTAATTTTATATATGCACACGAAATTTTATTTCTGATTTTTCTCAAATGCAGGGACAAAATATCAATAATATCAAATGACCAATTCTTAAAATTCTAGCTCATTGCATATTGCTGATCAAATTCCTTCACGAAGTTCTCCCTTTTCATCTCCAGTAAGTTCATATTTTATTTATATTTCGATTATCTGTTTGCTTTTTTTTTAATCTGTGTCAATTTGAATAAAAATGTATCAAAATTTGCAAGATCCCGATTCAAAATCGCATTCAGATGCAGAAAATATTCGTCCATTTCAAAAATATTGAAAGCTCTTATAAAAAGTAGCATATTTTAAAAAGTTGTAGTGAAAATGGACAACCTCTTTGCCCTGCCAATTGGAACATGGCATCTTCCAACCACAATTTTGGATCAACGATGGTAATAATTGTTTAGTATAATGTTATTTCAACAAACTAATTGCATTGAAATACTTACTAATATCATTAATATTGTACTAATGACGTTTACTATTTTTTGAAATTAGGATTCTAGTGATGTTGTGGTGCACCCCACTACAACGTCAACTCAAGAGAAGGATGCATTAAGAGTAAGACTCGGAGAGGAATCATACAAAGAATGGTTGAATCAACCACCTATTCAATCCCCACTATGTCCAGATTCACCAATTAGGAATGACTACAACAATAGTAGTTCTTCATCACAAGTTGGTAATGGAGGCAATTAAATAAAGGTTGGTATAGATGATTACTTACGGGATACGACTGCCATGGAAGCGATGTTGTTAGATGCATTCCAGAACGATGAGCTAGGGGATGATGCTCATATCGTTGATACCTTATTCGAAAACTTGAAATCTGCTTCTACCACCCCTCTCTTTGGACCTAGCGGCAAGTCAAAGCCTACTTAGCTGGGGACAACAATGTTGTACAAATTGAAAAAAAAAATTGGCATGTCAAATGCACGTTTCTTGAAAATATCGAGGTAATTCACCCGCATTATTGATTAAATCCCTTATATTTTGAGAAATCTTGTCACATAATCAACATTAAAAATGGTCAATTTTATGAACATTAAATATTGACATTGTACAAATATATTCCCAACCAACTGCAGGCTATTTAAAGATAAGGTTCTTCCAATATAATGTCTTTCTAGGTAGTTGTGAAGAGGCAAATCAATTGTTGAAAATGTTGGGTGTTGAGTACATATCATGTAATGCATGTTCGAATGATTGTATTCTATATAGAGGAGAATATGCAGACAAAGAGATATATCCAAAATGTGGGCATGACAAGCACTGTAATTCAAACAAAACAGGTAAATCATATGGTCGTCCTCATAAGATATTGACACACATACCTATAATCCGAAGGATTCAAAGACTCTTTCGTTGCTAAGAATTAACCATGTTGTAGGGGTGGCATGCTTCACACCAAAGTGAGTCAGGAGTTATGTGAATCCCAACAGATTCAATAGCCATGAAGCATATAGAGGATATATGGTCTGAAAAATTCAAGGATGAAGTACGAAGTCTACGACTCAACATATCCATGGATAACGTCGACCTATATTCCCTCCAAAACACCAACTATTATGTTTGGCATGTAGTAGTGATGAATAACAATACCCCCATGGTTGTCCGTGAAAAATGAACATCTTATGTTGGCTCTCATAGTCCCTTGTAGAAGACAAATGAAGAATACAGAAGTCTACTTACAATCATTGGTATATGAATTAAAATAATTATGGGAAGGGATACATGTGTGCAATGTATCAAGACACATCACAACAGAGAGGAGTTTTACGTTGTATGGAATATGTGCTTACACCACACACAATTATCTAGGCTTAGGACTTTGCTATGCTAAATTACATTTTTATTGATTTGTTTATATACGTAACAATATTGTTTCACATATTAATTTAATTTTCTGCAATTGTTTTGATCTTCATGGTTGCTATCATGCCGACCCGTATACAATAATTTCGTAGGTCTTATAACAAAAGGGTATCATGGATGTAAATATTGTGGACTTTCTTTGAAGGCTAGGTGGTCTAATCACCTACAAAAACCAATTTATGACTGTTCTAGGGTATTCCTCCAAGAAGACCACCCTTACAGAAGAGAAACATATGCTTTCAATGGTAAACTAGAGAGAACTCAAAGGCTTGCAATAATGACATCAACTGAATGTCTTAGAGTATATGAGAGAGTGAAGGAGGAGTTTGCAAAAATGTTTAATTCAAATGGGGAGCCTATGTTCGATGATACAGAATTATTCGACACATATGTTGAGAAATTTCCCATTGGGATGAAACAAAAAGTTGTCTTTTATGAGCTCCCTTATTGGGAGAATCTTAAGATTGCCCACTTACTAGATGCCATGCATATATTTAAAAATGTTTCATATTCTTTATGGAGGCACATATCATCCAAAGAAAGTGACACATTGACTGTTAGGAGAGCTCTTATGTCTTCAAAAACTAAAAGAAACATTAGCCAAGACAAGAAACTAGAGGAGAGGCTGGTACCTCTTGGTCTTTCAAAGAAGGTGATGTCCCATGGATTTTAAAGAAAGACGATATTTCTTTGGCAAAGGAGGTTATAATGAGTGTGAGGGCGCCTTCTTTATACAGGTCTTCACTACGATACTACTTCATTGTAGAAGACCGTTTGTCAAGGTTAAAATCGCATGACCATTTGAACCTTCTAAAGGTACGTATGAAAAGACATGAATTTATTATTAATTTTTTTTTATTTTTATGTAATGGGATATCTTATAATTAATTTTTATATAATATAGTATTTACTATTGAATATCATTATCTTCTGCTCATGCGTGGGTGTGTGAAACATGACTTCCCCCAATACCTATGATGAGCCATATCTAAATTATCTACATTTGTACGTTGGATCACATCAAAGGAGATTCATATGGCTATCATTCCACGGTGCTGTCAAGAGATAACTGAGATTGTTTGTATGTTTGAGAAGGAACTACTGAAGAGTTTCATGGATTTACAAGTTCATCTTCTAATTCACCTAATAGATGAGGTTGAATTAATTGGGCTGGTTTCTTGTCGTTGGATGTTCTTCTTAGAGAGGTAAATAAAGAAATTGAAAGGTTTTTTTTCAACAAAGTACAAAACCCGAGGGGTATATATCGTATGAGTCTTTCTATTATGCCAGTGAGTACATCAAGTAAATCGATAACACACTAGGTGCAACCATTTGGCACATAAAAAGGGATGAAGACAAAAGAGAAGGGGAGCTTCTCGAAACAAATAGAAAGAGACACATGATAAAGAGTAAGCGACTTATCATTTGTCAAATTTCTACATAGTAACTATTCATACTGAACTTCATATTAATGCATATTTAATCTCATACGTAGTATATATATGTTTGTTTGGTTTCATCAGCGAATTTAAAATTAAATCCATCAACATATTCATTCTTGACAATATGGAAGCGAAACAACTGTGGGTCACATTGTATAAACAAAAGAGGAGGAAATGGGACATTGTCAGGAAAGAATTCAAATGGTTGAATGTTAAAAGTGTGCCTTATCCGAACCATTTAAAAAAAATATGCCAATGACATGTCCTAACAATTGGGTTTCTGATCAAGTCAAAGAGAAATACGATGCATCTAGTCATTTCCCGCGTGCTTAAGAGGATGCACTAAACATAGTGATTGGGTACAACAACTCAGTAATTGTAATCTCTTTATGTACAATTTTAACTTCATACGACACCTTTGAATTGTAACATCAATATATATATTTTTAATTATGTTTGGGTTATTAGACACATGACACTGTGATTTTTTCACTTTTTTATAGGTGCATTTGTTCCCATCTATGTGGGCATATATACACAATCTTCAAACAAAGGATGCTGATGATGGATGCATGACACGAGATTGTGGAGTGGAAGCCAAGTTTGACCAATCTATTCATGCTAGCCACCGCGATCAAAACCTACTGCAAGGGACGCTAGGTTAAGTTGGAAAGATATAAGAGATCATTCAAGTGGACTTCTCTTCGTTCCAATGTGTTATTTTTAGGTGAAAGTGGCGGGACACCTTTGATCAGAATAATCTAAAAGAAGATCACAATAATGGGCTAATATCTATCAACTCTAGAAATATGTGGCATGAAACTGGAGAGCCATATGTTTTCCCAAAACACTACAACTTGGTGTTTTTTTACCCATATGTGTTGAATAGGGATTGGTGGTTCATATTAAGACACGACTCTAGATCAAAACATATTTTTGAGAACAACAATGTCATCATGCCAAGCAAGAAAGATAACCAGGGTGATGAAAATGGAGAGTGATATGTACTTATGTTATTTCATCATTTATATTATTGTTGTATGTTTTTGTTTTCTTTATTTCGCTAATTATATTATTTTTTTATTCGTTTTGTTGACATTTTATAATATAATTGGTAAGATCCACAAATGTTTTTACACATTTTTTTTTTGCAGCAGAAACGTTTTTACACTTAAAACTAAGTATTTCCAATTGTGTACAATATATATATATATATATATATATATATATATATATATATATGATAATAAGGATTCAAGGTCACGATTCTTCTCAAATAGGAAAATGAGAAGAAAATAGTGAATTTAGAAACAAAATTGAAGATTTAGTCTCGATTTAGATACTTATTATTTTATTAATCACTACACATGTTTTTTCTTCTTGTTGATGAGATGCAATAGGAACTGCTGTGATTGGAATGGCTGCTAGCTATGTTGACTGTTCTCTTTCCTTAAGCAGTTTCTCCATCTCAGTTTCCATCTCCTTGATCTGCCCATTCTGTTCAATAATAATCCTGAACATGTCTTCTTTTTCTTTCTCTAGCTGTCCAACTTCTTTTGTCTGTGGGTCTTCAGTGGATGGAAGCTTGAGTTGTTTCTTTAGAGCTGCAATGTCAGCATTCTTTCTTCTAATAATCTCCTTTGCAACTTTCACATTGCTGGGATCATATCCTAGTTTGATTACTAGATCCTCTAAAGACTTGATTTTTGTGTCTTTAGCTAAGGAAGATATTTTTTCTAGTTTGAGTTGGGACTGAATGTTATTGACCGAAGCTTGCAGCCTGGAAGCTTCCATTGCTAAATTTGTCAAGGTAAAATATAACATCTCCCCTGTTTGCTTGTGCAAGTCCATCTGATCAATTGGATGGATTTGATCAACATTGAAGGAAAATATGGATTTTTTGTAATCATCTAGAGTTTTGGGGAAAGGAACCTTAGCCTAGAGGAAGGCTATCTACATCTTTCCTTCCTCTGTGTCAAAGGCAGAGAGAAGCCTATGCTGTGAGGATGTTGTCTGTTTCCAAAACTATGAATAAGTTGTAGCTTTTAGCATCTCATTCTTCTTTTCAATATCTCTATACTTGGCATATATATTTGGTTCATTTGGCCATGAACTAATTCCCCTGACTGAGAGTTATCCAATGGGTCTTGGGAGGCCGAAGAGGATGGAGATCCTACAAAAATATCTTCATTCTTGGTAGAAATATGGGGGGCTGTCAAAACAATAGTGGATTGAATATTTTCCTCCTCCGAACATTCTCCTGCTGGATTGACTTTCTGTCTCTTCTTGTAAATTTTGAATTCCTTTCCCTAGATTTCTATGACTAAAGGGGAAAGATATTCTCTTGGCCTCTTGTCTTGCTTCTCCTGTGGTGTTGGAGTCTATGATGTTGTTGTTGAGAGTACTTGTTCTTCTGCCTCCTGTAAAGTATTCTCCTGCCATTGATCCTGATTCATATACTTTTCTATTTCTGGCCTGGGAGTATGAGTGTAGGGAGTAGTCTTCTGTTCTACTCTCAACTTTGAAATTATTCCCAAGGGGTCATATGACCAGGTAAAGCTAAGTTTAAAATTCATCTACTTAAGGAGAATATATGCTTCTTTGGTTGTTGTCCTGGCATTGCAAATAAAAGGCCCAACCTGTGTTTTAATCTTGAATTGAGATTTCTTCTTGGTTGCCACAAAGTGCAACTCATCCATGTTAATCATCTGTCTAATATATTCTAGTGAAAAAATTCTCATAGGGACAAACTTGGGCAACCTGTATGGAGGCAATTCACACCCATACACTATGATCTCAGTTTAATTCTGGTACAGGTACCAATCACTTGTCTTGGTTTTCTCACTGAGGTGTAGAAATCTTTTTATCTCAGGTCCTATCCTTAGTTCAACATCACTATTCAATAGGCAAGATATTGTATACAAAAATTGGTCAACATACTCACTGAAGGTGAATTCATTGGTATGCTTCCTTACCAAGGAAGTCCAATGAATCTCAATTTGAGCATTTCCTTGTTCATCCAATTTCTGTGATGGAAATTGAAACGTGTCTGCCCAATGGAATAAAAACAAATAGATTAGAACTGAAGCATACTTAAAAACTCCTTCTGTAGAAAAATTTAGGAACTATTCATGGATGGCATCTGCTAGGAACTCACTGTAGTTGAAGATGATTGAGGGATTTTCACCTATTGAGAAGACTGATAAAAACCCTATGATGGCCTCATCAACCCACTGATCGGATTGATAGCCTAGTAAGCAAGAAACTATGGAGATAATCTGCTTTGTCATTTTAGGGAACATGGAGGATGAATAGGGGGGATTTTTCTTAGGCAATTGGGCATCCTCAGGGAGAAATGTTTCAAAGATCTTTGCTCTGTGAGGGAAAGTGAGGTTCTTGTAGAATTCCATGAGGGAATCTACTAAAAAAGGTTTCAGAGAGGCAAAATTCTGAATCTGAAGCATTTGGGAAATGGAATCAGAGGTAATTGTGAAAAGAATATCATTATTTTGGGCTACAATTTCCCTCTAACTGGGAATGTATCGGAAGTGGCACCATGAAACAAATTCAGGGAAATGGTGGGTTTGAGGAAAATTGAATTGGGGTAGGAAGGAGTCCCACAAACCCAATTCATCATTGAAATCAATAAACTTTTATCTTAACCAGTTGTGGAGTTCGTAAAGGTTGAACACACAATTGGTTTCAATAATTTTAACCAGAGGCTGATGGTCCAAGTCAATTATAGGGGGTAGAAGGGGGTTTTCAACTATGGATTTGGATTTACCCTTAGATGGCATACTGGAAAGAAAATAATTGGAAAATTGAAATTACCCGGGAATTGCGTGGACAAACACTGGTGGCTTGGTGACTAGTTACAGTGGCACTCTGACTTGATGACAGGTTCTTTGTTTCAATGCGTTGGAATAATAAAGGGGAAGGCCAAGATAACATGTTTAGGATTTATTTATAAGCAAACTCATTTACCATTGGGATTAAGCCGTTTAATGGAAGGAGTTCATTAATATGGGAATGTGTAGGTTATTAAATGCTTGTTTTAATGGTTTGGTGACAGGTGAAATAGAGAAGTTCCATGTGGCAGGAGTGTATTGGCGTGGAGCGAGAAGGGATCTGACAACGAAGGGAGCAGAGTGGAGGAGAAGTGGATGAGGAGGTGCCATGTGGCGAGACAAGATGGAGCAAAGTGGGGATGAGAAGCGCCACTTGGTAGAAGAGGAGTGGATTGAGGGAGTGTGGGGTCAACGATCATTTTAGGCGAGAACTGGAAAAGGTGGATTTCGGAGGGGGGGTGGGTTGTAAGCTGTTTTGGGCCCAGGGGGGGGGGGGTCAGAAGTCGGCTTGGGGGCGACACATTGCACACAAACGGTATGTGCGGGAAACAACTTTTTGGACCCCAGCCCTTAATTAACTATCGGAGGGCCCATTGGGGGGGGTGGGGGTGGCATTTGAAGTCATCAACCATCATTGATCTAAGTGGGTGAGATCCCGACCCTTTATTTCAAGGCGACTCTTATTACAAAACGACAAATGTGTCGTATCACAAATTTTTTATTATTTACTAATCACGATTATACAATGCAATCAAATAATTAAACTAACTTAACTCAGTTTATTTAAACTAATCTAATGACGCTTAAATGGTGCGATTAAATATTTAAACATGTTTTTAACTCTAATGTAGCATTCAAAGTAGCTGCACATGATTTTTTGATTTTTCTAAAGGTATTTCATCATATATTTTTAGTTTTTGAAATGAAGTGGCATTTGAACTGACTCACTTATTGGGGCTATTTTCATTTTTTCATATTTTTTTATTTCTTTTATTTTTTCACATATATATATCCTTTTTTTTGTATCCCCTTTCATTTTTTTTCTTGGAAATAATTTGCAGAATGAAACATTATTTACAATATTTAATATAAATATCAACAGATAATCATCAATTTATCCCATAAAATATAAGACCCCAACATAAGTAACAAATTAATTGTCACTTTATGCCTAGTATGCCTAGCACCAACCCTAAATCTTTTTATTTCCAGATACACAACTACTAGATTCTTGAGTTTCTATCATTTTTTTGTATCTTAATAAACTACAGAACACCCCAACATCAGATGCAAAGTTTCTTTTTAAAAGGGAAACCCAACATATAATGCCTTGAAAGTTTCTTTAGACAATTTCAGTCAATCATTTTTCAAGACTTGATATAATCTGTTTCATGCATCAAGTAATTTATGTTGAAGCATGTGAAAGTGGAAGCATTTTTGAGGCCTACATCAAGAGGGCATGAATATATATGTTACAACAAGGTCTAATGCAATAGAAAACAATTATCCAACCTACTGTCTTGAGATGGAGCCCTCTCCTCCTCTTGAATATGACACCTGACTTGGAGACTTGTATAATGTAGCTTGGATGGAAGACAAGTTTGGCCATGGTGATTAGACAACTTTTGGATTTCAATTTTGCTTATCCCCATTGAAATGCTTTCACTAAGGGTCTGTATATTGACTTACCTTTTCTGTTTTTGAAGAGAATTTGTAATTGCAAAATCCATTTTTGAAACTTTTTTGAAAACTTATTCAAGTGGTATATAACATTGATAGCTTCCAATCTAATCTTAGAACATTGATCAATTCAATTCCTTGTTTTGTAAAAATAATTTTGTAGTTGGTTATTTTATTGCAAAATTAAATCTGTAGTTTATTGCTCATACACAATGTTCTTGTGTGCTCTTCGAGATCTAAAGAGATGGTAAGTAACACAAACTAATTGTCACTTTTTGGTTTTCAAATTTACAGGTTTCGTGCTGGAAGTATGTACCTAGTACCAACCCTAAATTGTTTTGTATTTCCAGACACACAACTACCAACTTTTTTAGAGAAGTGGATGTTGTTTTCCCATAAGTTCTACATCAAAAAATGAAAGGCAATTTTTGTTGGTCTATGTTGCCCCTGATTTAACATGTCTAGGTGTAGTTCTTTAGCCAACTTATATGGTATTTGAGGGCTGTTTGAAGAGGTGTAACAACATATGAGGCACTTTTTTGAAGACCAAGCACACTATCTAGACCAGGATATGGGGCACATCTATGATATAACCAACAACCTGGGCACATTTTCTAGGGTTGTTATGTTCCTCAGTTACAACAGAAAAGAGAGCATTCTTAACCATTCTTTCTAATGCCCGCTGACTAGGTAGAGAGAGCGCATTACTTAATATCTGCTATACCCATTTGTTGAGATACCCCTTATTCAGGGATTAAAACAACAATTACTCTATTAGCAAGTGTTTTTCAAATCAATCAAGGCAGTGTGTCAACTCATAATCCATCCTTAGCTTCACTGCATCTATTAATCTATTATGTCTGATATATAAAGTGAGACCCTCAATTCATAGCAAACTGGAAAGGGCCCAACATTTAAACTATGAAACGAAACTGTATCTAAATATGATACATTCTCCAAAACATTGACCTATATCTATGATACTATGTGTAACCTCTGAAATATGGTGGCAGGGACTTGTTGCCTCGCAATCTTCCTTGTTTGAATTAAATTTGGTGTAAACTTTTTATGTTATATTCCGATGATCATACTTATCGTAACAAATTTTATATTTTATATTTTGATAGTTATTTTTCCTCTCGAACATGATATATTAAAGATATTTAATAGTTGGAAATATATAATTGAATGATATAAATATTTGAAAATGAATAACAATAATATTTATATATGATAGGTATAAACAATTAAAGTATTGTAAAATAAGTTAACGATAGGTATATGGATGAAGTATAATAGGTTAAGGTAGTGTAACAGATAATGGGCATAAAGAATTAAAGTATTGTAAAATATGTTAACGATAGGTACATGGATAAAAAATAATAAGTTAAGGTAGTGAAATAGATAATGGGCATAAATAATCAAAATATTGTAAAATAAGTTAACAATGGGTATATGGTTAATGTAGTGAAATGATAAAATTTAAGGGGTTTTTGTTTTTTGTTTTCTTAATTGAATAATGAAAATAAAATTTATTGGTATTTTTTTATATAGTAATAACAAAATATTAGTGTCATTTTCCATGTATATATATATATATATATATATATATATATAACCAACGCCTTTAATATTAAGTAGTGTTTTAACAATACATTTAATCACCATTTATTTAAAGCTATTTGAGCTACTAAATTTGATATTTAACATTCTTTTTCTATTTTGTTTTAATTATTAAATTTAGTATAATAATAAGAAAAATAGAAAAGTCAATTGGGGTTACTTTTGGTGTTTCGGAAAAATGGTTGCTATCACTCTCACCCGAATTTGATTCCTTACGAGTGACATGACGAAGAGAAATATTCCCTAAGAGAGAGGATCATTTCCCTTGACAAAAATAAATAACTTTAAATCTTTTATGTTTTTTTTTTGTTTTTCAATAATATCACTATAATTTTGCAATATAATTATTGGCAAAATCATAACTTTATATTATATAAATTATATTTTTAATTACATAAATTAATTTAAGTCATCTAAAACCTTTAAGATACCATGATTATGTCTTCTTCTTCTTCTTCTTCTTTAATTTTAATTTTGTTTTGCATAGAAAAAGACGCATAAATTTATTAATAGTGAGGAAAATTAAAATTACATTCTACCTATGCTATGAGGCATTCCACAATTGAGTGTCGCGCAGGCATAGAGCTAATAAAACAACAATACAACAAGAAAATTACAGGCTACACATACAATGGAAGTAGACATTGAAAAATAAACATTTTCCATGCTAACCTGACTTTTTATCCTTCTTTTTCTACACCTTGTGCCAACCATCTGACGTTGGTTCAATAGGAACCAATGGCAATGCTCTATCTGCATCCACCTGGGGGATTCTTTATCAGAGTCTAAACTTTCTGAGAAATGGCCTCTTTTGGAACCCTCGAGCCCATTCGAAGTCTGCATAACGACAAGGGGAGATCCTTGCTGGATTTGAATGGTATGTCCTATCTATGCCAAGGAGATCTCTTCTGGATGCTGACAACACTGAATCTTGAGTCCTCAACTCTTAATCCTCAATACTATACATTTAAACTTTTAATGACTCTCCACCAATTAATCTTAAAATTATATACATGAACCCTTATTCCTAAGTGCTAAACTTTTAACTCTCAATATTATACATTAAACTTATAATGATCCATACACAACTATGGATATTCTATTGGAGAGTTTGTCACAACAATTCTAATAAAAATACACTGAAATTCAAAATCTATACTATAAGGGTTATTTTTTCTTAGATTTTTTGGATTTATTAAATTGTTGTTTTCTACTTATGCATGTAATATATAAATTGCAGAGCCCCGATGGGGGTGTATCAACATTTGGTAGGCTCACCTCGGAGTACATCTCACAAGGCATGTGGTAGGTGTAATTATGTTGAACCATAAAGTGATGCGATGGGTTGTTGGTCGGTTGAACCCTCCAAACCCGCCTTTGGCTGTTATATTCAGTGGTGGTGATAGCATAACGATGGTTGTTTCTTGGGCGATGAAATCTGTGTGTAGGGCAGCGGAAGAGAGAGTTAAAGGCCGAGCGAGCTTGCCAAGGCCATGGGGTAGCTGGGCCTCTGTGGAGTGTTCGGATTTTGGCATCGTGGCTTCTCTGTCAGTGTAGTGTGCGTTCATATGGGACCCTGGTTCGTTTGGAGGTTTTATTCCTCTTTGGTGTGTTAAGGTTGGGTATGAAGGGTGGAACCCTGGGAGTCGCTGCAAGAGGGATGTCATAGTTTGGTGGGTTCTCGCTGGTCTGCAGTGTCTTTTTTTTATCAGGTTAATGTATGTCCCTTTGGTGCGGTTGTTGGTGGTGGCTTGGAATTCAACGTTGCCCATTGCCTTGTGGGAGGAATGGCTCTGTTGGTGGCCACATTTGATTTTTGAAGATAACTCTCTCATCATCGGTCAGGGTCTGTGGTGGCACTTGTTCATATAGAGTCTCTTAAGCAAATTCAACAAAGGAGGGTGTGTTTCTGGTCGCGGGGCAATGTATAATTCCCTAGTTACTTGTCTCCTAGTGGTGTGTACTGAAGAATTGAGAGAGTCGTTGAGTGTGTGGTTGTATGATTTTGGGCTGAGACTTGTGGTAAACCCTCCCCTATTTTTCCTATGGATTGATAGCGACGTAGCGTCATTTAGGAGATTCAATGACGTTGTTTTAGCCCAACTTTGTTTGGAGGCTAGGATTGGTTAGTGCTATAAGGCCACGACGGGTCATGTGTGGTATTGTTCATGGGAGCTAGGGTGTGTGCAATTGGTTGTCTCCTCCTGGGAGGTTTTTCCCTCTTTGGTCATTCTGGGTGGCGGTTTTTGGGAGTGGCCAATCATGCTACGACAACGTGGGAGGCCCCGTCGTGGAGGGGGGAATCAGGGACATGCTCAATAACAACACAATGGTTCAAGCTCGACTACAGAAAATACAGTCAATGGTGAATGAGCGGATGTGGTTGCTCAACATTGTGAGTGTTCGCTAGGGAGAGTGGAGGCTCCAACCTCGTTGGAAACTATTGCAGATAAGTTGAGAGGCATCCAGGCCAACCTGGACATCATGGGAGATCACCGTACAAAGACTGGAACAAATTGGTGGCCTATTTTAATGACATCCAATTCTGCCTCAATGAAACTATGGAGCTGCTTGAGAGTATTCGTCGCAATGAGAGGCGCCTCAATGATCACTCGCGTGATCTGTAGGTCCAATTGGAACACATTGATTTCCATATGCATGAGCGACTCGACTTCCATATAGGCCCTCCTAGACTTTCGCCTCACCACCCTCCGTGACATGTTTATCTCAAGTTATTGGTATTTTTTGTCATATTTTTGTAACGTAAGGCTAGAAAGCCTATTAGAAATAATGGTTATCTAGTTGTATTTTCTGTTATCTCTGGCACCCCTAGCTCTCCCCTCTGTTTGTAGTGTACCTAAGGGGGCCATGCAACCTATTTTTGTACTCTAGATTTATAAGACTAACCCTTTGAGAGTCTTCTTCATCATGGTTATGTGGCTAGCCCCTTTTCTTGTTGATGTTTGTAGCTCAAGCAAGTAAGTCTACACGAGCCTAAGTGTCTGAGCGTGCAAAATGAATGTAATGGACCCTTGAACCTTAGTAATTACTTTAATAACTAAAGTAATTATTTCATAAGGAAAAGTGAGTTTAATCTAATTTGATACAAAGGTTATTTGCATTAGTGGATCTCAACGATCAATCTCAAGTAAGACGAGATCTAATCTCAGTCCAATCACTTTGGAGATTAGAGTTATGGATTCAGTCATAACTCAAGCTTATAAAATAAGCGTTAGGCTAAGGGAGAAAACTCAACAACACATAGGGGCACTAGGCATTGAGAGTGGAATCTTAGTAATGGGTGGAGGACTTCTACTCAAGTATGCTAGGTTTGAGGAAGTTGCAAAGGGGGCAACAAGGAGATCTAGATCAACCAAGTCTGGGGCTTGCTAAACTAGATCAAATCTAGATTGTTGTATGTATTTACCTTAGAATAAGACATTATCCCAGTAAGGAAGCCTAAGTTTTGGTTAATAAAATGAATACCTGTGATCAAGTAGAAATTTTGTATGTATGTCTATGTGAGATTGGTTAATTTAATGTGCTTCTACTAAATTTTCTTTACGTTAACAACTCAATTGTGCTTTTATTCAATACATGTAAATTTTCTAGGAAATAATTGCCAGGTACTCGGTTTAAAAATTAACATTTCCATGAGTAATGGGGCTAATGTGGCATCATCTTGAACCATGGTGGACAAAAGAGGAAGGTCAACTTCTTGGTGGCATAACATTTGCATACAAACTTCGCTTTAGGTGTTTATTATGTCATTGAAAAGGCATCTTAATGTAGAACATTGGTAAGGTGTCTGGCGAAAGAAAGAGTTTTTGGACCCCAAAATCTTCATTAAACGCCTCAAAGTGCCTTTGGAGGGTTTTAAACACCAACTCACCAAACTGAGACTTGCCAGTAAAAGTAGTCTCGTGAGTTGATTCCTCCAATTTTCCACTCTAAAAGCATCAAGATAGATAACACATAATACAATGATACAACCCAGATCACTTAATCCACAATCCTTATTACTATGCCCTTAACTATTAACCCCTAAGTCTCAACGCTATACTTTAAACCCTTAACCCAAACCATTAACATTTAAACTTAAAACCTAAACATTTTAGCCTTAACCTATAACTTTAGTTTTAATAATAAACCATATCTTTAGTTTTAACAATAAAATTGTTGAACATTAATCCTTTCCCCCAAAACTTTATCTTTAACCCTCAATCCCCAATTTTATTCTTTAACTCTAAACCCTAAATGTTTAGCCATTATCCTAAACCTAACTTTTAACCCTCAAAGCTATACCTTAAATCCTTAGTAAAAATGTTCAAAACATATGTATTCATAAACTTACGAAAAATACCCCTAGTTTAGTGTGAAAATTCCTACACTCTGAAGGAACCCCTACTGTAGCAAAACTGAATCTACTTCTCCTAGTTGTTTTTTAACATACACTAACCAAGTTATTCTTCAGAATACTGAAGCAAATTACTCTGCAACCTACACTAATTAAATATTTGATCTCATGAAACATAAACTAGAGAAAAGAATAAGATACATAGGACACTTATTTTTGGACACAATAATCCCTGGAAAAACCCAATGCAGGAAAACCGGTGCAACAACTCCGAGGGCTTATTATTATGCATAAGAAATATCTGAATACAAATCTAGGATGCTCATATAACAATCCTTTACAGAGAATACTGGTGGAAAATTTGAGTGAGTTTTACCTCACTTCACCCAATAGAATTCCGGCTTATCCGACATAAGACTGGCTAACCCCGACTATTTCTGTGCTGACTTTGCGTCAGCCCTGTGTCACCTTCCCTGCTCTCTGCATTAGGTATTTCGACAGTTCCGACAGTTCCCGGCAGTTCTGGATTCTATGTGACAAACAACTTTTTTGCGTCAGCTCTCTCAGCTACTGCGCTGCCTCTGCGTCAGGTCTCTTGACTATTCTGGCAGCTCTCGATAGTTCTGGTAGTTCCCAACAGTTTCGACAGTTCTGGATTATGCATGACAAGCAACTTTTCTGCGTCAGCTCTCCCGACTATTGCGCTTCCTCTATGCAAGCTCTTTTCGCCTCTCTGTTCTGTATTTCTGGAAATTCCTTCTCCCAGATTTTCTCTGCCCCTCAACTACAAGATCTCCCCAATCAATTTTCATCCTGAAAACTTCTCACTTCAGAAAATCGTTTTCCTTAATCTCTGTGTGTGTGTTTCCAAATGAACCCCAAGCCTCCATTTTATACTTTTCTCGTTAAGTCTTCAACAACCGAGATTAAGTCTCTAATCAACAGTTAAGATTAAAACATGACTTGATCTGCCTTTTAGATCATTCTCTTCCATATTTTGATTAATACCCATTAATATTTTAATTTCCCTAAGTTTATATTTAAGAACCCTATTAAAAATATTAATTATTTTAATAAAATACAATTCGGGTGGAATTTCACCAAACAATTTCTGGGTTCTTTAGAACTCATGTGCCTTAGCTTCTCCACCAATTTTCAAGGCTAGATCACTTCCAATGCTACCAAAGAATAGCATTTATAAGTTACCACACACTCTTCTTAATTACCTAATGACTTACTAGTAAATTAATATATAATATACAATTATCCATTATTGAAAAACTTTACATTTTTTATAAAACAACATAACAATAATAAATTAATTTATCTCTTATATAATTTTAAAGTTACCTGTAACAATTATTGATGTTATACCAAAATATATATTGAGATAATTAAATACTTCTTGTATGCACTCATGTGGTATTTTCCAAACTACTAAGGTGACACCCTTTGTCCTTAACCTTAAACCTAATCATAAGTTACAATATATAATTCCTTAATAATTATTCTTGAATCTACATTCTTATCTTTTAACATGATCCTAGAACCTTACCCTTTAATCCCAAACCTTAAATCTTAACTCTAATCCTTTATCCCATTACATTAACCGCTTGCTCATAACCTTACACTTTTTATCCTCACACCCCTAATATTAGCTGATCACTTAAGGCTATTACCAATTTTGGAGATAAAGTTATAGGGTAAATGCCCTCTGAGTTTTGAGAAGTGATAATTCATATGACTAAGCATTTTAAAAGTATAAAAGTGGATTATCAACACTATAATATATCGTACATAAATTAAGGTAATATAAGAATAATATTTTCATGACAAACCATTTCCAACATAGTAAAAGTAACGTATAACACATAATTGGGGTAGATGAAATGAAATGTACCACATTTGTAGAGAACTTGACAAGATAATTTAATTAACTCCTAAAGTTGAGATCAAAACAACACTTACAATTATATACTTTAAACTCAAAGTCATAGATTACACTAGCTACGTTCCCATGGGTTCTTTGTGGAATCTTGTATATTCTCAAATGACAATTGTTTGTAAAAATATTTCATGGTATTTGGAAAAATAAATGTGTTCATCCAAATGGATTGGGATGGGCTCATGTGGACCAAATTGTAATGACCTTGAGGGGTCGTATATTAGGTTAAGACATTCAGGAAAATCCCTACCCAACACCCCCACCACATCACTAAGTCACCCTTCTCTCTTCTTTGGTGGCAGTGATCCAGAAGAACCCATAGGTGAACCTCCAGAGATATACGAAGATCCTATAACAAAAGAAGAGCAAGAAACCATTCCTCCTGAGACTATGGCTGAAAACAAAAATGTTAGAGGAAATGGAGAAAGAATAGAGAGTGCCTTTCCTATCCGAGAGACCAATGGGCACACAAAAATGAAAAACATAAGTCCTTTAGCCTTACCTCACTTCCATGGAGTGACTACCGAAGATCCTGATACCTTCTTGCTTGAATTTGTTGTTCTTTGTTGAACCTATGACTATGCAGAAGACGAGCAGAAGTTGAAACTGTTTCCTTCCACCCTCAAGGATGCAGCATTGCGCTGGTTCATGGGGTTACCTGGAAACAGTATCACAACTTGGGCTCAGATGCAGCAAGCCTTTAACAACAAATATCGGGACTACTGTAGGTCAAAGGATACCAAGGAAGAAATCTTTCGAATGACCATGGGAAGTGACGAATCTTTAGAAGACTATGAAGAGAGGTTTCAACTCAGTTATAAAAGGGCTAGGTGCACACTTGACCTCGAATCTCTAAAGTTGGTCCTGCTTAGAGGAGTCCTCGAAGACCTTCTAGATACCCTCAATTCGCTGGTTGGGGGAGACATTTACCAACTGCCTTATGATGACATAAATACTGTGTTTAGAAACCATTTTAGGTCAGCCAGAAAGAGAGGTAGGGGAAGTCAACCTTTAGCCAGTACACCCTTCTTCAGTTCATCCCTTAGAAGCAAACTTGAGAATCAGCTGGAAGATTTCAATAGCGAGATGAGGCAGACTCTTGCCATGCAAATGGATACCTTGCATATCCAAAGGAAACAAGAGGAAGCCGAGAGAGCTTTGGCCATATTTTGTCCCAGATGCACGAGGAAGCATCCTAGGAACGAATGTCCATTGCACTCTATAGAAGTGTGTTTAGTCTGTGAAGAAGACCATCCTACGAATCAGTGCCCTTCCTTGCCCGGAATTAAAGTTGCATATCAGGGGGTCAAAGACGCCATTGAACCACTCTATTTCATGAACCAAAGAAGGCCACATGGACCCAGACCTTACCAGCAAGGGATGCAAGGGACATCCCACACCTATTACAACCCCAATCAAGCCACTTCCATGCCTTCTTGGGGTCCCCCTGCTCATCCTTCCTGGTCCACAAACCCTCCTTGGTTATATCCATCTCAATATCATACTCAACCAGTTGCTCCTCTGTTTTACTCTTATGCTCAGCCACCGCCTCAGCGGAATGCACCTCATCAGGGGTGGAGGCCCCAGTACAACTCTCCTCCTGCTCTTTTGCCTCCACCACCTGCTCAACCACAACCAATGCCTCCTGCTCCTCCAAGGCAATCCCAAATACCTGCTCAACCGAACCCGAACCCCAATAACAGACAGGCCTAACAGGTATATACTGGAGAAACATCATGCCTGACCTATGCTGTGGAGATTCAGGAGATTAACCTATGATCTGGGAAGGTTCTCCTAGATAGCCAACCTCCTCCTAAGGAGGATGAGGAAGAAAAACAGGAAAGTGAACCGAAAGCCATTCCACCCTTTCCTGAGAGACTAACTGGAACCACACAACTGACCCCAGAAGAAACTGAACTTCTGGGAGAATTGAAACAGTTATGTGTAAAGATACCACTTCTCCAAGCCATAAAAGATGTGCCTATATACAACAAGATGATCAAGGAGAATTGCTTTAGGCACCTAGGTAGGCGCAGGAGAGATGCTCCAACTATCAATGTCATAGGACAACTGTCCGACCTAATGTTGGGGCAGGTAATTTGTCTGAAATATCTAGACCCTAGGAGTTCTGTAGTCGATGTCCACATCAATGGCACCATAATCCCCCATACCTTGATTGATCTAGGGACTGCCATTAATGTGATGACCAAGGACACTATGCTCAAGCTCAACCTTCAGGGTTCAATGAGAAAGACCACAACCGTACTGCAGCTAGCAAACCGCTCCACCGTGACCCCTGAGAGGATTGTGGAAGATGTAATGGTCTCTATTGATTCTTGGGAGTACCCTGCTGATTTCCTGGTTCTCCAGCCAAAGGCAAAGCTCACTGGGTATCCTCTCATCCTGGGAAGACCTTGGTTGGCTACTGCGGATGTCTACATCAGTTGTCGAGATGGGAACATGACAATCAAGAATGGGCATATGTCTAAACAGCTAGTCCTATATCCTCCTGCCCAACCTCTGTTAGAACATGATTTACCTCTCTGGTTGGAGGAGGAAGATGAGGATGAAGTATATTCTGCACCATTGTGTACAGTAGAAGCTACCATGGGGGGCCCACAAACTGAGGATGATCTTATTGGAAACTTGATTCAGAATCCACCCCCCAGTGTGTTGCCATTAGAAGAGCTGGTGGAAGAGACCCAAGCCAATGCTTTAGTTGATCTCTATGTGGCTGATCCGACCTCTCTCCGAGTTAAGAATGTGGAATTTGGCCCAGAGAGAACCTTGAAGATCAACTCATCCCTATCCACCTCTCAGGAGAAAGAACTATATAATTTATTGAAAAACCACTTGGATGCTTTTGCTTGGAGCTATAAGGAGATGAAGGGAGTCCACCCTTCAGTCTGTACTCATCACATTTACATTAAAGAAAATTGTAAACCAGTCAGGGAGCCTCAAAGGAGGATGAATCTAGCCCTTGGACATTGTCAAAGAAGAACTGCAAAAGTTGCTGAATGCAGGATTCATCTACCCCATCTCTGACAGCGAATGGGTCTCTCTTTTGGTGCTGGTGCCAAAGAAAAATGGGCAGTGGAGAATATGTGTCAATTATCGAGAAATAAACAAGGCCACCAAGAAGGACCATTTTCCTTTACCTTTCATAGATCAAGTGTTAGATGGCCTGGCAGGGAAGAAGTTCTTCTCCTTCCTAGATAGTTTTAGCGGGTACAACCAGATCCAAATCAACCCGGAAGACCAAAACAAGACCACTTTCACTTGTCCTTGGGTTACTTTTGCATACCGGGTCCTTCCTTTTGGGATTGTGCAATGCTCCCGCCACTTTCCAGAGAGCAGTACTGAGCATATTTGCTGAACTGGTTCATGATTAAGTGGAAATCTATATGGATGACTTTACCCCTTATGGTTCTAACTTCTAGGAAGCTTTGACTAACCTGGGAAAAGTTTTAGCCAAGTGCATCGAAATAAACCTATCCCTCAGTCTTGAAAAATGCGAATTCCTGATGACTGAAGGGACCGTGCTAGGTCATACAATTTCTCAGCAAGGATTACAGGTGGATCCCAATAAGATTGTCATCATCCAAAGGGTCCCACCTCCTCAAAAGGTAAGAAATGTTCGGAGTTTCCTAGGCTTAGCAGGGTATTATAAAATATTCATTAAGGATTTTAGTAAGCTAGCCTCTCCATTGTTTGGTCTTTTGGGAAAAGATGCTGAGTTCATATAGACTGACAACTGTCAAGAGGCTTTGGACACCTTGAAAGGTAAACTGGTAGCTGCCCCAGTTTTGAGAGGTCCAAACTGGGCCCTACCTTTCCACATTCATACAAATGCCTTGAACAAAGCGATAGGAGCAACTTTAGGGCAAGTTGATGAGAAGCTGCCTTATGCCATATATTTTGTAAGTAAAAACTTGTCCAAGGCAGAATTAAACTACACTGTAACCGAAAAGGAGCTCCTAGCTGTAGTTCATTCCCTAAATAAGTTCAGACACTACATCACCGGCTATCAAACATTCGTGCACACTGATCATGTTGCAATTAGGTATTTGATGAACAAATCAGATGTGAATGCTCGTATTATTAGATGGTCACTTTTATTACAACAATTTGATTTAACCATTGTTGATAAGCCGGGTAAGGGAAATGTTGTTGCTGATTTTCTGTCTAGACTAGATCTGCCTGCAGGTGAAGAAGGAATGGTGGATGATCAAATGCCAGATGAGCACCTATTTGCTATCTCAGTACTCTCTCCATGGTTTGCTGATATAACAAATTACTTGGTTTCAGCATGGTTTTTGCCACACCTATCCTCAAAAGAGAAGAGCGAGATCGTGAGGAAAAGTGCCCCATTCACTTGGATTGGGGGCAATCTTTTTAAACTAGGCCCAGATCAGATTTTGAAGCATTGTGTCAGGGAGGAGGAAGTTTTTGACATCCTCCTAACCTGTCATGATAGACCCTACGGTGGCCATTTTGCAGCAAAGAGGACTGCCTTCAAAATTCTGCAAGCATGTTACTGTTGGCCCAATTTTCATCAAGATGTCAAGAAATATATCAGTCAATGTGACCGATGTCAAAGGATGGGGAAACCTACTCCAAGGGGTGAGATGCCCCTGCAACTTCAAGTGACTTTCGAGCTATGTGAGAAGTGAGGCATAGACTTTGTGGGTCCTATCAACCCTCCTTCAAAACAAAAATCTTACATCATTGTGTGTAATGATTATCTGAAAAAATGGGCAGAAACAAAGGCGATCAAGGCAACAATAGAAGAAAAAGTAGTTGAGTTTTTGAGAGAAAATATCTTCTACAAGTTTGGTTATCCAAGAGAATTGGTCATAGATTAAGGGAGTCAGTTTACATCCAATCTGATTGAAGACCTGCTCACACATCACAAAATTAAGCATAGAACTTCCATCCCTTATCATCCACAAGCAAATGGACAGGGGGAAGTCACTAACAGAGCTTTGGAAGGGATTTTGACTAAGGTAGTGAGCAGCAGCAGGGAAGATTGGGTAGATCGATTGGTTGAGGCCACCTGAGCCTATAACACCACCTGGAAAACCACCACAGGGTTCACACCCTATGAGTTGGTCTATGGGAAAAAGGCTTTGCTGTCAATAGAATTTGAATATAACACATTAAGGACGACAACTTAGTTGGACCTAGATCTCAGCCATGCACAAAAGAAAAGGTTACTTCAGCTAAATGGATTGGATGAACAGAGATTGCAGGCCCTTCTCCACTCAGAGGTAGTCCAACTTCAAAGAAAAATATGGCATGACAAACACCTCAAAGAAAAACAATTCCAGGAAGGAGATTGGGCGCTGCTATATGATTCAAGATATAAGGATTTCAAGAGCACACTGAGGACAAGATGGCTGGCACCGTATATAGTAGAACAATGCAATGACAATGGTTCAGTCCTGATCTGGACCATCGATGAAGAAGCCATCCCCATGCTCGTCAATGGGCATAGGTTGAAGATCTACATGAAGCCCCTTTCCAAGCAAGAATTCATTGAAAATATGAGTAAAACAGTGTTGGTAGTGGAGCAGGTCTCTGCCTCCACTCCACCCACACCCTAATAAAAATAAATAAATAAATAAATAAATAAATAAATAAAGAGAGAGAATAAAAGATCCCTTGGTGAAAACCTCCTGGAGGCGCGCAGGGCAGGCAGTGAGGGTGAAAACCTCTTGGAGGCGCCCCAACTGTCTCAAAAAAAAGAAAAAAAGAAAAAAAAAACAGAAAAAGCAGAAAAACTAACTTCTTTTGAATACATTACAGATTGCAGGAGGGTCACAGAAGGAGAAAGGACATGGCCAGGCTGCATACACCCTTGATATCGCATGTCTCCATCGCCATTGTCTTTTCCCAGGCCTTGGTCTCACTCATCCTGGAAATTTTGCATCCTACAGGAAACTCTGTGCATTCTACAGGAGGCTCCTGTAGAAACCACAGAGAGCTCAAAATCAAGTTCAGAAGAGAATCCGAGGGCTAGAAATTTGTCCAGAAGGCCTGTGGACCTCCCTGCCACCATTCATCCTCCTAACTCTCCATTCCATCCCTACACCACTACATTTCCACCTGCTTTTCCTTCCCTGCACAGAAAACACAGAAATTCTGTTTCTTTTGTTTTTTTTTAAATAATAAAAAATGATGAATAAAACAGCAGCATTCTTCACTTGTTTCTTACCTGATGCATTCCAGTTGCTCTTCCTTTCCTTCAGAACCTTCCTCAGCTGTCTCTTCAGTCCCTGCTCAAGCATCAGCCATAAATTTTAGAGGGAGAAGCAGCTACAGGAAATCCTGCAGGATTCCTATAACAGCTGATCCCTTTAGAAAAAAGCTCCAGAGGCAGGGTCAATGCAGTCAAGATGTATGCAACGTGCAAGGAGCGGTTCCTGATTGAAAATCACTAGCATAAGGTAGCCAAGCCACTAGTTTAGAGGCCACGAGCATCAACAGCAGTAGCAATCAAAGAACAAGGTGCCAAAGTCTGAGCATGCAAAGCACGATAGCGACTAACAGCTAAGTGGCTAAACCCGTTCCTCTGTTGCGTGAGTATTATTTAGAGACTGCATGAACCTTTGAGATGGTCACAACTAAATGAAATTGGTGGCCAACTAATTGGCCACCCTCGTCCAGTTCAAACAAGCCTCGTCCAATTCAAACAACAGTCGGAGGGTGCAGTTAGCATGTGTGGTCCATCAACTTGAAAAGAAAAAACTCAGAATCAGTAGTGGTGGCGGCGTATAACGAGAATGATGGAAGTGATGGCGGGCAGGCGACATGAAAAACCATAATGGCACTGGAGTAGGGACCAACGGTCCGGATGGGGATAACATACCCATCCTGCCACCTCACCTCGTCACCAGAGATCACGCCATCAACTTAAGTACATTGCGGTAGAAGTCTCCACCACCTTTTGTTTTCATTGGCATCAACGAGTTCTCGGCTGCAACAACTCACCTACCACCTTCAGAACATTGAAACAATTGCTCTCTGCCAGTTTTCAAAACCCTCCCGCTTATCGGGCTCTGCAAAAGCATTATCGCATTCTACAGGAGCGAAAGCACAGTCTACAGGAGCCTTTCTACAGGAAGCCCAAAGAGCAGCTCTGCAAAGGGAAAATTCGAAATTTTTGCCAAATTCGAGCTTGAAACAAAGTAGACTCAGAAACCCACTCTGCATGTGAATATCTACAAAAGGTGGTGGGATTTGAAGCATAGTACTGGGTTGAAAAAGAAGGGGAAGTGAAAACAAAAGTCTGCTTGTGTTTTTTCGAATTACATACAGTCTCTCCCTTTTACTCTCTGCACTAAAATTCTGTCTTTTTCTTTCTCGTATTCTCTTGTAAGAAGGGATGCAACCATAGAAAATCAAGCCTGTTAAAAAAAATGAATTTTCATTTGGGAACTCTGTTTGTCTTGTGAGAAAGAAAAGCATTGGTTTATATACTCTCTGTTTTGTCAAAATCTTGATTTCCTCAAAAAGCCCAAGAAGTAGATTCAGGTTGAGAACAGGGTTTGAAGGGAGGGAAATTGCAAATTGCTGTTGTGAAAAAAGAACACGAAAAAATTCCCTCTCTGGTTCCAGAAAGACAAACCTCAGTTGTTCCTCTGTTTTCGATCTTGAAAATTTGTTGCCTTCCTCCTCACCTGAGAATTTCCAGCAGTCACTAAACATCATGCCAGGGGGTTTCATGAGAAAAGAGCCTTTGAATTACACCAAATTGCATGAACACCCAGAAGTGGTAGCCCTCTTTACCAAGGCAAATTGGATGCCTTTCTTTGAGAGAATTCATGGGTATGATGAGGAAGTGATAGAGGAATTTTTAATGTCTTTAAGACCCCATTCAAAAACCCATGCTACAATCAGTTCCAGGGGTCTAACCATAGAGCTTACACATGAATTCATCAGCAGAATCACAGGTCTTCCACTTGGGCTCACTTGGAGCAAAGAAGAAAAACCATTAGGACAAGTTGCTAAAAAGACATTTTTCCAACCTGATGAACATCCTGTAGAGGATAAGAATGGGGTCAGAGGGACAAGTATACTTCATCCATGGCGTGAGGTCAACTACCAGATCATGAAATATATCTCCTGTGAAGGGAGATACAATATAGTCTATGGTTATCATTTCAAATTATTGCATGAACTAAGATATGGAATGGACCTACCTGCATCTAGAAAACTCAGTCTCCCATATTTCCTCCTTCAATCTTTGATAGAGTGTGGCACCAAGTTGAATGCAAGGGTTCCAGACCAACTGGCCCACCATGGGATCATTAAATTACTGGTAGAGGATGCCCCCCACACATACACCATCCCTATAACCTGGGAAATTTTCAGGAACATGTCTAGGAAAGATGACATAAAAACTCTCACTGATGACCTTAGCCCATCTGGCAGTGAAGAGGAGTAGAAAGAGGAACTTGAGAAGGAAATCCATGAGAAAACACAGAATATCCAATTGGGAGAAGACAAAGAAGAAAAACAAAGAGGAGAAGAGAAATAAGGCACCACCACAGTTGAACCTAAAGCAGGGAAGAAAACATCATCAAAAGCAAAGAAAAGGAAGAGTACAAAAGTTGAGAAGAAGCCCAAGACAACTCAGAAAAAGACTGCCACAGGAAAGGCAGAAACTCAACAAGAAAAGGAGAAAACAACACCATGGACAACAGAAACAAAATCAGGAACAGCAGACACAGGCCAGACTGCAGAAGATGAAGAAGAAAAAAAACAAGAAGAAGTGTCTTTTGAGACATTATCAAGAGAAGCAGCAACTGTTCCTGCTGCACTTAGCACTCCAGCTAAGCAAAAAGGGAAGAGAAAGAGACAGACATCTATGTATTTCAAAGCTCGAAAGAGCACCAGGATCAAGATAGGGAATCCTCAGCCACCTTCAAAGGAGCCCATCATAATTGAGGATGCACCTACTGTGACAAAGGAGGAATCTCCCTCCAAAATCTCTATCACCTACGAGAGAGGGAGTCCTAAGACCTCCACTTGGAAGGAAAGGATCAAATTAATGGACTCTAATGCAGTTCTATAGGGGGCACAACCCTCTCTACAGGAGACATTGGACAAGCTCAAAGAAACTGAGAAACTAGAAAAGAAGGCAGAAGAACAGTCCCAAGATGAAAGTAAGGCAAAAGAAATACCCGAGCCTAGGCCACAGCCTAACTTAGGCTCCTACTACAACCTTCTAGAAGATGGGAAGATCATCCCACAAAAATTTGCAGTGCCTCTCTTCTTTGAACTGGAGAAGGAAAGAGTCAGGACCCACACCTGGATGCAGATTGCAAAATCCAAAGGGGTCGAAGATATAGGGCACATGGAAAACAAGTTGAGAGAGATGAGCAGAGAATTGAGCATGGTAAGGCACACAGAGAGCATCAGAAGAGCTCAACTGCAGGAAGAAAATGAATTGTTGAAAAAGCAGCTACAAGAAAGGGAACCTCAAGGAGGAAATAAGCTGTCAATCTTGGAAGGACAACAACAAAAAGAGGGACCCCAGGTAGATAGTGAGGCAGCAGAGAAACAACAACAAGAAGAAGAACCACAGACAGATAGTGAGACACTGATGAAACAACAACAAGAAAAAGAATCTTAGGCAGAAATTGAAGTGCTGATTTTGAAAAGGCAGCTACAAGAAAAGGAAGCCCAGCTAGCCTGCATGGCCAGCTGGGCAATGGAGGCATTGCAGTGCAGACAACCAGCTAAATCATATGCATTGTATCTCAAAGATCAGTGGCTCCAATTCCAGATTAAGACACTGGCCCAGAGGGGCACAATACCATTTCAAGATTATGGCCAATTTATGCATTTATGTGATCATAGCTCAGCTGAGGATAAAGCAAAACTAGCAGAATTTTACCTACACAACATGGCACTTCCTGACATGAATTTATGGGATCCAAATGCTGCATTGGGAGACTTGCAGCTAATGGCTATGGCTTCGTGGATGAGCCATGAAGAAAAGAGAGCAGTGGAAATTCAAAAAATGATGACAAAAGAGCTGAGTGAGCCCCTGATGATTAGAGCAGAACCAGCAGACCCATTAGCTCTCATCTATGCCCACCAACACCTTGCAGCTAATCCTCAAGTTCTCCCTGACTATGTTGACATGCAAGCACAAGCTATTGCTCATTTCGAGGATATGGAGAGATTGTTTGGCGATGATTGCCTTCATGCCTGCATGAGAAGATGGAATACATTGCCACATAGCCTAAGGATCAAGGAGTATCACTCCCTAAACAAGATGAGGGAGGCCATGAGGAAAGTGCCCCTATATAAGCACTCAATGCAAAACTTGAAAGCCAACTGGATTGGTCTTAAGTTCAGTCCTCCACTGCTGCTAGAACTGTTGGAAGAAGTTAAGGAAGAGGAAGAACAAAAACAATGGGAGGAAGTGGGTAGGAAAGCAGGTTTCCATGATAAGAAGGAAGACATCACATCAGAGGCTTGGGATGTCAGGGAATATGCCAGAGCCCTTAAGGATAAAGAGTTAGATTAGTTGCTCAGAGGATGAGCAACCCATTTAGCAGGGGGGTGATGATGAGCCCCAGAAATGGGTAATTATATGGGCTTATTCTGCCTCTTATTTTGACTTAATCCACCATTCTCATTAATTTAATGCATGTTTTTGAATATATTTATGTTAATAGAGTGAATTGGGTTAGTCACTTTGCCATGTAGTCTAATAAGTGTTTTATGCAGATTTTTTGGACAATTTTGGACAAAGACAGAGAATTTATGAGCAAATGGCAGCGAAACTCGAGGAAAATAGGGAAGAGGACTTGTAGGGGGGTGTCTCCTTCATTAATGACCCCTTTCCTCAAATCCTCCATCAGCAACTCGGAGCACAAAGGCCCACATTGATGATTCCAAGGGGCAGCCGAGCAAGTCAAGTAGGACTGCTGTTTATCTTCAGTTTTAGGAAGCTGAGTTCCTTGATTTTAGGAGGACTATTGGAAGTCCCCATTTGTATAAATAAGAAGGCTTCGAGCCTCAGTAGGTTAGCCAGTTCTTAGTAGATTTTCACACTTTTGTGTAGCACATTGGTCAGCGTATTTTCGAGTTCTTTTTTAGAACAATTTATGTGATGTAATTGCTATTTTTTTGATAAATGAAGATGAAACAGTTTTTGAGCTAGCACTGATCTCTTTCAGAGGGCTGAAGCTCTTGGGTTAGGGCCCAACCCAAGTTGCCTAGCACCTCCTTTGTGTACTTATATGTTCTTTGCTTCCATTCATCAGTTAATTTCTGTTGCATAAATTCACTTTGCTTTGTTAGAATAGGTTGCTTTTGATGGTTAGTATAGTTGTTATTGTTTCAGTTGATCAAGTAGGTTACTGCAGTGACAAAATAAGATTCAAAAAGGCAACAACAGGCCTTGATCTCCTTTCTCCCTTCTTGGGACTATGATTTGAGGTCAAGGCACTACTGCTGCCACCAAAAACACAGTTTTTGCTCTTCCATGCAACTGCTAGTGTGATAACCTGATTTGGAAAAGTTGATATTAGTTCAGATTCACTTGCTTAGATCATTTTCTGTTCTTTTACCATAAGTTCTCCACATGCTTTTCTGTTCATAAGTGACTGTTCAACATTTTTCTGTTTGTAGGTCAGAAATTAGGTCAAGCTAGAAAAAGCTCTGTTTTCATGGTATAGTAGTTCTTCCTTTGATCAGTTTTTGTGCAGATCCATTGCAGGACCTTCCAGCTCGCCATCCATCCATGCAATAGCCAGCACTAGCTCACTCCTCATAGATTTCCTAACGCATTCGCAACATTTCACCAATCTACCCTAATTTCTACGTTTTTCCATAACGTTGTTTTCTTGCCATTTGAACAAATCCAACCATCACGTTCATCCCTGACCTTCTGTGACAAGTTCTAGACACCTCAATCCCTTCATCCAGCCTTCAGTTCCCTTTTCCCATCATTTTTCCCCTTTCAAAACTCCAAAAACAGCTTTCGGCCTCCTCCTGTAGATCCTCTTGTAGAACCTCCTGTAGATCCCCTGCAGCCTCCTCTAGAATTTCCTGTGAGTGACTTTTCGAACTCTGATCGCAATGGAAGTCTTTAGCAGGGTACCAGGGTCTTCTTAGGACCTCTCCACACCTTCCTCACCCTCTGCAAAAGCCAACTCCAACTTTCTTTGCCACCAAACCTCTGCACAGTCATAACCAGATAAATCACAAGCATAATAATTTCACATAAAACACTCAAAAGTACAAAAAGATGTTTCCTTCTCATTTCTTTTTCAAAGTAGCTTGAATAAATGCAATTTACCTTTTGAGTAGTCAATGGCACTCATTTCATCAGTTTTGATCTCTTTGCCTACAACAGTAGGGTTAATGGAAAGATTAGGGTTTGCTAGAGTTCGCGTTACATTTCAGTTTTCCTTCTCTTTCTGCAAGTAGAATAGCCTCTTTCGAGTTAGCTTTCTTTCATCACAGTGAAAAGCTTCTTCTGAGAATTCATAGAAGTTGGGCTTAAGCTCCTAGCGAACTTGCACCAGTTGATCAAGTGACAGCCTGCAGTAAGAGCTAATACTTGTGCATACAGCATCGTCGCTTCCAAGTTTGTTACAAATTACCGGGTTGATAAAAGTAAAGTAGGGAGCCCTAGGAGTTGCAACATTATTGCTGCAACACTGGAGCTCACCACTCATTGCGGCTGTACTTATGTAATGGATACATGATTATGCAACATCATGTAGAAATGAAGTTACTAGTTTTTTCGTTCTTAAGGTTCATCCTTGTGGAAGAATCACTGTTTTGATTTGTTTAATACATATGTGAATGGTATAGAATATTTTTGGTCTATGAGGAGTCAAGTGGGCAAAGTAGCCTTGGTGGACCTGTTAGCGCTTGAGATTTCACCCTAGGCTGAGAAAAGTAAATCTTCAAGGCTACATCAAACCATTTCACCTCGTAGCTAGCCCTACGAGGTATGAGAAGGCTCTCTCGGGTCAGATTCGGTAGATCTTTCAATATGATTAGGCTGACCAATTAAGAATAAAGATTTTAGGCTAGTAAATTGATAGGGGGTTTGATTTGATGATTTGTGGGGGTTTTGGTGGCAATTGGTGGAAGTGCAATTCAAGGTGCGGGGATTGAGCACAGTTTTCACAGGGGGATCTAAGGGGCAAGGTAGGAATGAGTGCTGATGTCTTAATCTGAGATGGATGATCAGAGATGATAGAGGAGAAGCTAAAGAGGGCAAACACACAATTCGAATCCTCTCTAGACAGTAGAAAACATTAAAATTGAACAAACTAAAAAGCTGAGCATGTCAAAACATGAGTTCAAACTTTACCACTTCATCTGTCCAATTTAGAAGCATAAGAGAGATGTGAAACACATAAACAAACTTACAAGAACATGTAGAGAACACACCATCAACAATCAGATCCACAAGAATCCTCAAAGATGTCTGTAAAACCCTGGCTTTCCTTGCCTTCAATTGCAGAAATAGATGCACAATATACAATGAAGCTTCCTTACACAAGAGTCCAACCATCAAAATGAGAAAGAGAAGGCATAAAATAGAAGGTCAAACCTCTTCCCCCACCTCTAGGGGTTGATCTCAGCTTCCTAGGAGCTGTTACAACTAATTCTAAATCAGTCACTAGATAATAGGCCAGCACAACAACTTGCCTCTAAAAGTTAGGAAGCCTATACATGCATTAAATATTAACTATTTACATCAAAGAAGCTTCTAGAAGAGTAAAGAAAGATAAAGCCTATCAAAGTGCCATGAAAATATTACATTCATCCATCATCTACAAGTAAAAATGGTCAACCATAGTCAAAACAATGTTTTTTGACCAAAAATGGCAATTCTGGCAAATCTGGAAGTTCTGGTCGCGCCCCTGGAAGTTCTGGTCGCGCCCCTTTACAGCTGTTTTTGAGTGGGTTCCACTGGTCCAAATCAGGTGCAAGATGGCTCATTGGAAAGCTTGGCCTGTCTACGTTCCATCCCAAGTGGAATTTCTGAATTTGGTGTTGATTTGACCCCTCAAAAACCATTTCTCCCAAGGTCACTTTCTGCAACTCAAAAAGTGGGCAGAAAGTCATTTTTTAGGTGTATTTTGAGCTTTTGGAGGCTCAAAACTCAAAATCAGGCTTCTCCCAAGTATTGGTAATTTTTTTTTTTGAATGCCCTTTCCAAAAATGCCAAGTTTGCAAAATTCCGAGCAGCCCTTCAAACTGGTCTCACTCGGGGTGAGACCAGTTCTTGGGAAAAACCTGTAATTGGCACAAAAAATTCACAAATGACAAAATGTTCTCCAAATTTCTTGAAATTTGGGCTGGGAGTCCCCAATCAAGTACCATGCTCAGTCAAAGAGGCTTTGGCCAAAGTTTGGAGTGGATCGGGCGTTTTCCTTCGTTTTTGTGCTTTGGCCAACCGTCCTTGGAGCACCTTCGTTCTCGCCGGTATTTTTGACATTTCTCTCAAACCATGACACCTGTGTAAAAAGTGAAAGAGGTTTTTCTTCCTTGGCATGTTGTGGACAAAAACCTCTCTCAGTTTTGCAAAATTCATCTTTGATTGCTCAGAAACAGCTTTTGAGTGAAACTTGTCCCGATGTGTGAAACAAGGGATTTTGTCGAAATGGAGCGAAATGAAGGGGATAGAGGGCTTCTAAATTCTTGGGGAAATTTTTGGGAGTGGGGAGGGATGTTAGGAAGCAGGGGAAAGTGGAATCTCAGAGATTGAGTGAGGGGAAGGGGTCCAAAAGGGCAAAACACAGGCCAAACCTAGAAAATTGCCAGATTGTAGCTAGAAACTAGGGTTTGTGCAAAAATGAGGAATTTGGCGGATCTAAGGGATGGGAAGTGTTTGATAAGGTACTTTAAGGATAGGGGAAGGTGTATGAACATCAGGAAACAAGTTTTGCCGGTGATTTGACCATCCAAGAGAAATTGCCTTCAAAACCCTAGGAGAGGGAAATGACCTTGCCTGGGCGCAACATGAAGCATGAACAAGGTGTGAAATGACTCATTAGACACTGAGATGACAATGAAAACCCTCTGAATGATGATAAACTCAGCTGAATAATGACATGGACCGCCATTTGGACAAACCCTAGACCTAATGCCTAGTGACCAAATTTTGCTTGAAGACTCACTGAAATGACAAAATTTGACCTTGACACTCTGAGATCACTTTGTAAGAGCATATTTGATCACTGTAGGAAGGCTGAAAAGACTGACACTAACATTGGCTCCAATGGGGATGGTAGCTCCTTGGAGGTGCCAAGAACCTCAGACCTCTTGGGAGAGCAGACCAGTGCTTTATTCATTGGGCAATGGAGTCAACTTGTACACTTATGACCAACCATGAAATGACTTTATTCGACTTGGACTAAACTGAAAATTTAAAGGGACTAAGACACAAACTGACTCATGACTGACTTAACTAAAACAAAAACGTACAAAGCTTATTGAAGGGCAGCAGTCCATCAAGACCTGGAATCATGATGACAACCACTTGCATACTAATGATATATGTACAATCAAGTATAATGAGCTTTCCAATGTAACCAATCCAGCAGATGGCTACATACCAAATTTCTGCTCTCACGTATCTCGAGCAGGCGGAACGATGAACCTGTAGGCAACTCAAAATAACCACTGAAACCAAAGCTTATGATAATGAACCAGGTAAAATTTATCTTCTCTAGTGCTTGCAGAAGAATGCCAAAGGGATCTTGATAATCCTGAAGCACTATCTCGTTTGGAGATCCAGCTGCAAAAATATAAGTAGTTGCTTCATCCTGATCTGAAAGAACAGTGGGTTGCTGATTGATAGGAAGGCACAGAGAGGTGTAAACTTCTGCCATATGAGTGTTGACTGTAAATTCTTTGACCGTATTGTCTCTCTCAACTTCATGCTCTAGGTCATTCTTAAACAAAAAACACTCTTCAAGATAATCAAACATGACAGCCTTATCATTTTGCTGATCTACAAAACTGAGTACAAGACAGTCATCATTTGCAAAAGAGGAAGAAGTTTCACCAACACTTTCCTGACTATGTGTGCACTGCAAATCTGTTGCTGTAGCATGACCTTTCAAAAGCTGATCTATCTCCTCTTCAGACAAAGGAGACAATGGCTTTTGTTTCCCTTTGCTCAAACAAGTCTTGTCTTCTTGAAATAACATTTCAAAACATGAAAAATCTGAATGACAGTCCTGATCTTCTGAAACTTGGAAACATTGTTGATCATCTTCATATGACATGGCAATCAAACTATCCAAAGTATGATTGAAAGAAGAGTTTTCACTTACTTGAACAAAGATCTCATCTTGTTTTTCATGAGCTGGCTGAATTACCTCCTCACAAAGGCTTTGGTCAATAGCTTTGTCTTCTTTATTCCGGATGACCTCAACAACAAAACTTTCCGGATTCAACACAAGGTATGCTTGGTTATCACAATCTGAATCCAGAACTGAAGTAGCTGTCCCACATTCTCCAATATGCATGTTGTCCTCTTCCGTGAGCAGATCTGAAACAAGCTCTTCTCTTTCATCATTTTCAGCCATATGGCCATTTTCAACCTGCTGATCTTGACAAGTATCTAAGATTTCTGTGTGCTGCTGAAACGGATTTTCATACAAGGCTTCCATGATCTCTTCATCCATGAAATTGTCATCTTCATAAAACTTTTCAAGGCTTTCAATAAAATTATGTGCATGCTTGCAACAGTCTTGAACTAAATTTAATGATGGATAAGAGTCCTTATATCGCTCAATGAACATAACATGAAAATCCTTTAAACAATAAATACAAGCAGGCGGCAAACTTTCATACCATGATTGGGCTTCACCTTCCAAAGTGGCCAAGAATATCTTCATCAAACAATCTTCAGGAAAATCGATCTTGAATTTGCGAATATGCATGTGAAATCTGACCAGATGTAGAGCAGCGTCCTTCCGACCATCATCTTTAAATGTAGGCAAATTCCTTGACCAATCTACCTTCGGAATTTTATTCGGAAAACCTGGAATGTGATCTCGACTCAATGGAGCATATCTTCTTGCAATCTGATCCATCTTGAAAATCTCAAAGCCACTGATCTATCTGCAGTGAAGTCACCATGAAACATCGATCTCTGGAGTTTTCAGTGAAGGAGTCGCCAGTGAATGATTTCAGCCTTTCAAGTGTCTGATCGTTGTTCACCATCAACAATCAGATCTGAACTTGATACATGTACTGGGGTAAAGTGTCAATGAAGCGCTATGTTCACAAATCCCACGGAGATAGACTGAAGCAGCGTTTATCTACTTGCGCTGATGTAAAACAAGAGCGTTTTCGAAGGCTTCTGGCGTAACTTCAGGCTCCGTCTAAGACTTATGAAATAACACGACAATGAGCAAACGATTAATATGTTCTCCCCAGTATGGTCGCCACTATGTTAGCGCTTGAGATTTCACCCTAGGCTGAGAAAAGTAAATCTTCAAGGCTACATCAAACCATTTCACCTCGTAGCTAGCCCTACGAGGTATGAGAAGGCTCTCTCGGGTCAGATTCGGTAGATCTTTCAATATGATTAGGCTGACCAATTAAGAATAAAGATTTTAGGCTAGTAAATTGATAGGGGGTTTGATTTGATGATTTGTGGGGGTTTTGGTGGCAATTGGTGGAAGTGCAATTCAAGGTGCGGGGATTGAGCACAGTTTTCACAGGGGGATCTAAGGGGCAAGGTAGGAATGAGTGCTGATGTCTTAATCTGAGATGGATGATCAGAGATGATAGAGGAGAAGCTAAAGAGGGCAAACACACAATTCGAATCCTTTCTAGACAGTAGAAAACATTAAAATTGAACAAACTAAAAAGCTGAGCATGTCAAAACATGAGTTCAAACTTTACCACTTCATCTGTCCAATTTAGAAGCATAAGAGAGATGTGAAACACATAAACAAACTTACAAGAACATGTAGAGAACACACCATCAACAATCAGATCCACAAGAATCCTCAAAGATGTCTGTAAAACCTTGGCTTTCCTTGCCTTCAATTGCAGAAATAGATGCACAATATACAATGAAGCTTCCTTACACAAGAGTCCAACCATCAAAATGAGAAAGAGAAGGCATAAAATAGAAGGTCAAACCTCTTCCCCCACCTCTAGGGGTTGAGCTCAGCTTCCTAGGAGCTGTTACAACTAATTCTAAATCAGTCACTAGATAATAGGCCAGCACAACAACTTGCCTCTAAAAGTTAGGAAGCCTATACATGCATTAAATATTAACTATTTACATCAAAGAAGCTTCTAGAAGAGTAAAGAAAGATAAAGCCTATCAAAGTGCCATGAAAATATTACATTCATCCATCATCTACAAGTAAAAATGGTCAACCATAGTCAAAACAGTGTTTTTTGACCGAAAATGGCAATTCTAGCAAATCTGGAAGTTCTGGTCGCGCCCCTGTAAGTTCTGGTCGCGCCCCTTTACAGCTGTTTTTGAGTGGGTTCCACTGGTCCAAATCAGGTGCAAGATGGCTCATTGGAAAGCTTGGCCTGTCTACTTTCCATCCCAAGTGGAATTTCTGAATTTGGTGTTGATTTGACCCCTCAAAAACCATTTCTCCCAAGGTCACTTTCTGCAACTCAAAAAGTGGGCAGAAAGTCATTTTTAGGTGTATTTTGAGCTTTTGGAGGCTCAAAACTCAAAATCAGGCTTCTCCCAAGTATTGGTAATTTTTCTTTTTGAATGCCCTTTCCAAAAATGCCAAGTTTGCAAAATTCCGAGCAGCCCTTCAAACTGGTCTCACCCGGGGTGAGACCAATTCTTGGGAAAAACCTGTAATTGGCACAAAAAATTCACAAATGACAAAATGTTCTCCAAATTTCTTGAAATTTGGGCTGGGAGTCCCCAATCAAGTACCATGCTCAGTCAAAGAGGCTTTGGCCAAAGTTTGGAGTGGATCGGGCGTTTTCCTTCGTTTTTGTGCTTTGGCCAACCGTCCTTGGAGCACCTTCGTTCTCGCCGGTATTTTTGACATTTCTCTCAAACCATGACACCTGTGTAAAAAGTGAAAGAGGTTTTTCTTCCTTGGCATGTTGTGGACAAAAACCTCTCTCAGTTTTGCAAAATTCATCTTTGATTGCTCAGAAACAGCTTTTGAGTGAAACTTGTCCCGATGTGTGAAACAAGGGATTTTGTCGAAATGGAGCGAAATGAAGGGGATAGAGGGCTTCTAAATTCTTGGGGAAATTTTTGGGAGTGGGGAGGGATGTTAGGAAGCAGGGGAAAGTGGAATCTCAGAGATTGAGTGAGGGGAAGGGGTCCAAAAGGGCAAAACACATGCCAAACCTAGAAAATTGCCAGATTGTAGCTAGAAACTAGGGTTTGTGCAAAAATGAGGAATTTGGCGAATCTAAGGGATGGGAAGTGTTTGATAAGGTACTTTAAGGATAGGGGAAGGTGTATGAACATCAGGAAACAAGTTTTGCCGGTGATTTGACCATCCAAGAGAAATTGCCTTCAAATTCCTAGGAGAGGGAAATGACCTTGCCTGGGCGCAACATGAAGCATGAACAAGGTGTGAAATGACTCATTAGACACTGAGATGACAATGAAAACCCTCTGAATGATGATAAACTCAGCTGAATAATGACATGGACCGCCATTTGGGCAAACCCTAGACCTAATGCCTAGTGACCAAATTTTGCTTGAAGACTCACTGAAATGACAAAATTTGACCTTGACACTCTGAGATCACTTTGTAAGAGCATATTTGATCACTGTAGGAAGGCTGAAAAGACTGACACTAACAGGACCTATGATTTTAATATCATGGTAGTATGATTTATGTATTATGCCATGTTTATATTATGAACAAGTAATGTTGAAGGATATATCAACAAATAGAAAGCAATGTGATCTATGAATGTCAGGGTAAGAAGGGGTAGTAAGTACATAAATAAATAAATAATATACTATAGATCCTGGTTTTGCAATTGTAGATGTATGCGGTGAAGAGTGGGAAAGGCACTTGAGGCCGTATGGCTTGATCCACATAAATAGAGACGGCGTGGTCTCTAGATCTTATGTTACAATGTGTCGAGTCATGTATGTGCATGTGTTATGTATATGTGGAATTGTGCTATATGTCTGTGTATCGTGCTATGTCTCCATGTTGTGTGTTATGTTACATTATGTGGTGTGTGATGTGTCAGAAGGTGGCGGGTGAGCCTCTAGATTCTCGATGATGATATTCCTGTCAACAGAAGACCACCTGGTTGGTAGCGAATACCTGGTTTGGTAGTGCCCATATTCACGGGGTCACGATTGGGATTATTTATGTTCATGCGTTACTAAGTGCTCACCTTGGGGTTGACAAAACACTTAGTAAATTTGAAATCAAAGAGAAGGCACTGGGTGCTTGTTGGGTTTGGCAACCAATCCAATGTGTGTAGGTGGACAAAGAAAAGAGAAGGCATTGAGCGCTTCCCCGTTTTGCAACCGATCGAGTGTGTGTACCAGAAGAGAGGAGGTCACTGGAGACTTTCCCAGTTTGGCGACCGATTAAGTGAGGGGAAAACAAGCAGCAAGAAGCAAATCAAATTAAGTGTCAACACTTCATTCATGAATTTCTACGTCATGAATTTTATTCCATGTTTAGATTTATCATTGTTGGATTTAAGCTAACCAAATGTGATGTTTTATGCATGATGATTTGATCTATGGGTTAATTTGACTTGTTTTGAAAGAAACCAAAATAGAATGGCAACATCACCTTATTAATAAGCTACCTATGAGGTACGACCCAAATTTATTACAATTTCTTATAGTAAATCTAATGGAAATTTATACACCTTGATGTGGGAAAGCATGGAAGATTGCTAATTTGGGTGGTTGGAGCTGTCTGGAAGAGTGATAACATTGACAACAAAGGAATTAGAGCATGAAGTAGCATGTTGGTAAAAGACTTCAGAAAAAAAAAAGGCCATTATGGGACACTAGCACCAATGGTGTTAGATAATTTTCCATGGAGCATGATATGACCAATATGATGATTTGAGGCAGTGGTATGCCTTGTTTTTGGGACCCTTCCGATGTAAGGAAACCTAGACAAGAAATAGATTGCCCGAGGAACTAGGAAGCAGAGAAGGGGATGCCTGAACTTGGGAGGTGAGTGACTGCATGGGAGGGGTGTGAAAATTTGAACCACTGAAATCCTATTGCAACAACTGGAATTAATTCTTCTAACTGTTAATTAATTTAGCAGTGTATTGCTTATGACAAACAATGAATAATTCACAACTACAATTTTCACCAACTTAAATTATACATAAGATAAAATAGAATTTGAGAAAATATTGGCACACACACACAAAGTTGTTTTTGGACAAAAGTTCTCGGAAAAACCCAACTTGGGAAAACTGGTGCAAAAAATAAGGGGTTTTATTATTAAATAGCAGTGAGAAATTTAGAGTACAACTGGATGCCAAAATTTGGCAATCCTATAGAGAAAAAAAATGGCAAAAATCTAGTGAGGAATTTTCCTCACCCCACAAGCAATCCGGGCTCTGCCTGCCAACTCCAAGTGAGTTGTCCAAATAGCTTATGTGCAGGTCTGCGTCACCCTAGCGCAATCCCTTCCACGCTCTACTTGAAACCACTGCTTCTCAAGTCGTTTTGTCTGCTGCTCATTGAGAAACTTTGTCTCTGACACTCTGGAAAATCTTTCCAACCTTTGGAACTAAAACCAATCTTCTCTCCAACTAAAGCGAATTGCCTCTTAGAGGCTTCTGCACAACCACTCTGTGGCTATCTCTGCCTCTCTGCAATGTACTCTCCAGAATTGGAAAATCTCCCTTTGGACTCACTGTCCATGCCCCTCTATCTCTACTTCCCTTCTTTGGAAAATTGATCTGTCCAAGGAAATCGATCTCAAGTGTGTGTGTTCGCCATCTACCCATCAACCTCCTCTTATAATCTCTAGTTAGGACTTCAACGACCAATATTAAAACATAATCGATGGATGAGATTATTTTTGGATACATCTTTGTGAGTTTCTAGATAATTCACACCTTTCTCAATTAACACTGATTAATTAACCCCTTTCCTTAATTTTAGACTTAAGAAATATTTAAAATAGGCGAATAATCTAATTGAGACACTTTTAGGTGAAATCTCCAGATCGATTTTTGGGTTATGGAAAACTCCTGTGTTTTAGCCTCTCCATAAAGTTTTGTTACTAGAAAACCTCTGATGTTATAAAAAAACTAGAACTCCCTCTTAGCGAGGAAGGTGTTCTAGTGTTGTACTACTGCTACAACACCCTATCTTTGTATCACCCTCTCTAAGCTGTTGATGTCTGGCCACTATGACTCACTTCTATTTCCCACCAACCACTGCGCAGCTCATATGTTTCATCTGTGTTGTTGCTGACACTGTTATATTGCTGTCAACTCTACAACTGCACCGCAACTCCCTCTCATCTGTTGTTGTTACAACTGTAACTACTGCAACTGAGAAGCATCCAAAATACCAAGTCATCTCTTTGTGCTGCATCTGTCTCCTGAGCATCCGACTGCTACTAGCCTTTACACTGTCCACTAAGGAATCTGCGCTACCGCTGCCCCTACTACTAAGCCTCTTGCTCTTTTGTCAACACAGTGTTGCGCTCCTCAGCGCCTGACTGCTACTAGTTTGCAACTGTCACTCTAGAATCTCTCTGCATCAACTGACGCTGATTCATCTTGCTACTGAATATTGTCGGCTTCTATAGCAAGGTAATGATCCATGAGGAGGGAACCTCAATGGACCCTGCCCAAGATATGTGCTGCTCTAGGAATATAACTCCATATCGCCCCACCTCACTCCTGGAGGTATAGCTGCACGTATGGAAAAATCTTTCTCCAACCTAGAGGACAACTTGTCTATCTCTACGGACGTTGTCGCCTGGTCCTACTCCTCCTGCTTGTCCTTCTTCCTGCGAGGACACTGAGTATTGTAGTGGCTAAACTCACTACCCCTGAAGCACTTGATCTTAGATAGGTATTTCTTCTTCTTCTTCTTCTCCCCGTGTCTTTGACTGGGACCCCTTGATGCTAGGGGCGCATTCTCCTCTTCCTTCTCACCCTTTGTGCCCTTGTTTCTGCTTCCGCTGATGTGTTCTTCAATAGAGCTCGTCTATAAGAACTGTAAATTCAGAATTTAACAAGGTCTAACAAATTCATGTTCAGTAAACTGTGAAGCCTTTCAATTCGATATTTAATTGAGTTTAACAATGTTTCTACTCACAAATATACAATTTTAATACAAATTATCTATTCTTCTATTGAGTACCAACTTGTCTGCTCTGTCGTGACACTTGCTCCTGCTACGTTACGAAAAGACCGAAACCACCCAGCCAAACTGAGCAAAACCTCGCTGCTCAGTCCAGTAAGCTTCTTAGTTGAGGCAGAGTATTCCCCGTGCCCAGAACCTCAGAACAATCGGCGCTCTTCCTTCCTGTGGATAATTTCAGTTTATGATCCTCTTCCTCCTTCAGTTCTTCCGTTCTTTTTCCCCCGTCAAATTCTTCCTTCTGGTTTATAAACTGATTCTTGGCGGTGGCCGTCCTTCCTCCAACACCCACTGCTTCATTTCCTCACGACACCCTTCCCATGTCGTGTCATGTATATTTCTTTTAAAAATATATTGATTTTTAATTAACATTCCTTTTTCTGATTTTATTTTAATATAAAGGTTAGACTTACATTAAAATACTTTATCATTAGTTATATTTTTATTATTTTATTAATTTGATTAATATAATTTATTTAATATTATTTTTATAAATAGGTCGTTACATACACCCCCTCTTCAGAAAACTTCGTCCCGAAGTTAGAGTTTTATCTTATATGAATATTCATGATAGCGATTAGTACATTTTTTTTTTTTTAGGATTATGTATTGAGGTTAAATTCTTACTTAATGTAAGAGCATTACAATTTTTGGTGTTTTGAATACTTTAGGTTTATGACTTTAATGATCATGTTTTATTTCATTAGGTTCCCCAGTTATTACAAAATCATCCTATGCTTCCTAATCTCTTCCACTCCCATCCTATCCGTCCTTTACTGGAGTATGACATGGCGTCAATTATACTGACCTAACCATTCATAAACTCTAAGGATGACAGCATCGACTATACCGACCTGATTCCCAGTAGGCATCCAGCAGTGGTCATCACATGTCTAGGGGAGCGTGACTCGCACAGTTCTCCCATGACTCCAGGGTTCGGAGGATAAACGGTGGGCAACACCTCCACCCCTCCTAGTAGAATTAGGGTTAATACCCTATCATGAAATCTCTTTGAGCCTTAATTGTTCTAAAGTTCTGTCATCACGTGGTCATTTTGGTAATGAATATTATCTGCAATCATAAACACTTGTCCATGCATTTATAAAATGTGCATTAACATATTTAAAAACAAATAGCTTATGTATAATTCACACATGTCAACTACAGTATAACATACTTTGCCATATTCTATTCATGTCATTGACTTTCATATTAAAATGTAATTATTCTTTGATTTCTATTTCATGAATCATATTGATACACATAAATAGAACAGAATTATAATATCTTAATTCCCATCAGAAGCAAAATCACTTAAATATTTTAAACTTTACTATGACAACTATAATTTAGTAAGATCAATAACATATTTTGTTTTGGTATCCATGTACTAGCGGAATTTAACAGATATTATGTCATAAAAGATCATGTTTATATATGGTCATTCAAAAATGGTTCTGGGTCTCTGATTTACAGTAAAGTAAATATATACAAAACATAGTTTAAAGTTCTTCAAAATTGACATAGATTGGGGTATTTTTGACATATGTTCTCTGTATCTTCCCAAGTAGCCGATCCAGGACTATACTTGTCCCATTGGACCTTAACTTGGTCTACTAGACGATTCCTGAGCTGTCGAACCCTACGTTCCAGTATATGTAATGGTTTGACCGATATGATTCCTTCGCCCGATATCTGTAGTTCCTTCCATTGAAGGTTATGAGATTGATCAACTATATAATGTCTTAATACAGATACATGAAATACATTATGAACTTTATGCAAGTGAGGTGGCAGTGCAAGACGATAGGCGACAGGTCCAACTCTTTCCATGACTTTAAATGGTCCAATAAATCGGGGTGACAACTTTGCCCATTTTCCGAATCGAATAGTGTTTTTATTTGGTTTGATGTGGATGAAAACTTGATCCCTTACTTCATACTTCCTATCAGTTCTGTGAACATCAACATAACTATTTTGTCTATCCTGTGCTTCTTTTAATCGTTGCCTGATTTGTTTTACCTGCTCCTCCATTTCTTGGATTAATTCTGGTCCTACTATCACCCGATCTTCTAATCTGTCCCAACTTAATGGTGTTCTGCAAGGTCTGCCATATAATGCTTCGAATGGAGGCATTCCGATTGAGCTATGGTAACTGTTATTGTATGCAAATTCGACTAATGATAAGTACTTTTCCCACTGTGATTGCTGATCCATAACATACATCCTCAACATATCTTCAAGTACTTGATTTATCCTTTCTGTTTGCCCATCAGTTTCAGGATGATAAGCTGTGCTTAAATTTAGTTGAGTTCCTAAGGCTGACTGCATGCAAGTCCAGAATCTTGAAGTGAATCGAGAATCTTTGTCTGATATAATCTTCTTAGGTACTCCATGAAATCTGATAATTTCATCTATGAATACTCGAGCTACGTCAGTAACATCATAAGTATCTCTTACGGGAATGAAATGGGTACTTTTCGTTAATTTATCCACTACTACCAAAATGGCATTGTGTCTTTGAGAAGTAAGAGGTAGCCCAGTGATAAAATCCATAGAAATAATCTCCCATTTGGTCATAGGAATGTCGTGAGGTTGTAAAAGACCTGCTGGATGACAATGCTCTGCTTTTACTTGCTGACATTCCAAACATCTTGCAACGAATTGAACGATATCATGTTTCATGCTTGACCATAAGAATAATTTATTGGTATCCGCATACATTTTCTTTACTCCAGGATGTGCACAATATACTGCTTTGTGGGCTTCTTTAAGGATAGTATCTCGAAGATCCCTATTATCAGGAATATACATCCTTCCATGGAATCGTAAGATTCCATCATCTTCTAGTTCATATCCTTCAAATTTAGATTCTTTTGGCTTTTTACTCTCAAGACTAGATCTTACCTTTAAATACCAGCTATCTTTTATGAGATATTCTAGTACTTGTTGCCTTAAGTCTACTTTGATAGGTATGAGAGAGAATATCCGAGGTCTTCTGCTTAAAGCATCTGCTACTACATTTTCTTTTCCCTTAATATATGATATTCCAAAGTCATATTCACTTAGGAATTCACTCCATCGTCTTTGTCTAGCATTTAAGTCTCTTTGGGTGAACAAATATTGTAGACTTTGATGGTCGCTTTTAAGTGTAAAACTTCGCCCCACTAGATAATGTCTCCAGATCTTTAGAGCTAGTACTACAACGGCTAACTCTAAATCGTGAGTAGCATAGAGTTCTTCATGAGGTTTTAACTTTTTGGAGGCATATGCTATTACTCCTCTATCCTGCATCAATATTGCTCCTAGCCCTTGTTTGGATGCATCAGTAGATATCGTAAAATCTTTGTTCATATTAGGGACTCTCAAGATTGGTGCATTGGTCAGTAGTCTTTTGAGTTCAGAGAATGCTTTATTACATTCTTCGGTCCATTCATACTTAACACCTTTACGCTGAAGGGTTGTAATCAGCTTTGCAATTTTGGAGAATCCCTCCACAAATCTTCATTAGTAACTGGCTAAACCCATAAAGCTTCGTACTTCATGTGCATTTTTCGGTATTGGCCATTCCATGATTGCTTTTACCTTCTCAGGGTCTACTGAAATCCCTTCACCTGATATGATATGACCTAAGTAATGAATATTTTCCTAAAAGAATGAACACTTGGATAATTTTCCATACAACTGATGTTTTCTAAGGCAGGACAATACTATTCGTAAATGATCTTCATGCTCTTTCTTATTCTTGGAATAGATGAGAATATCATCTAAAAAGACTTGTACAAATTGATCAAGATATTCGCGGAAAACACTGTTCATAAGATTCATGAATACTACTGGTGCATTTGTTAATCCAAATGGTACCACAGAAATTCATAATGTCCAAAATGTGTCTGGAATGCAGTCTTAGAAATATCGCTTTCAGAAATCCTTAGCTGATGATAGCCTGATCAAAGATCAATTTTTGAAAAGACAACAGCTCCTTTCATTTGATCGAAAAGATCATCAATTCGAGGCATAGGATATCGATTCTTTACTGTAGCTCGATTCAAGTCTCGATAATCTATGCATAATCTTAAGGATCCATCTTTCTTCTTGACAAAAATTACAGGAGCACCCCAAGGTGATATACTGGGTCGAATATGTCCTATATCCAATAGTTCCTTCAATTGAATTTGCAATTCTTGAAGTTCTGGAGCTGTCATTCTATAAGGTGTTTTAGAGATTGGTTGAGTACCAGGTTTCAATTCAATAGTGAGATCTAGCTCTCTTACAGGGGGTAATCCTGGTAGTTCCTTTGGAAATACATCCGGAAATTCAGCTAACACCGGATATTGTTCTAAGGATGGTCCTTTTTCTTTACTTACTTCTTGAATTACATATGCCTGACAACCTTTTCTTAAGCAACACTTCATTTTCATTGCTGATATGTAGCGTAAAGATACTTTTCTCTTGATTCCTTGAATTTGGATCACTTCTCCCTCATCATTTATACCTAGAATTCTTTTCCCATAACAGTCTACCCAAGCTAGATGAGCTTCTAGCCAATCCATACCTATGACAAGGTCATAAGTTCCTAAGGCTGTGACATAAACTTTCAGTTTAGTCGAACAGACCCCTAGGTCAATTTTGCATTGATCCACACTTAAGTCTACGGATTGGAGTTCTCCTGAGGCCATTTCTACCTGTCTGAAATCATTTTGTTTGCGAGCTGCCAACCCACATTTGTTTAATGCATATGACGAAATGAAACTATCTGTGGCACCAATATCAAATAAGATTTTGAGTTTTATACCATTAATAATACCTAAAGATTCCACTACAGTGGATTGATGTGCTGCTTGATCGTTGTTGACTAGCGCATGAATTCTATGATTGCCTTGGTTATTTGATACGGGTTCCTTTCCAGTCCTATGCACTATACTTGATGAAACTTCTGGACAATCACGTTGAAAATGTGGTCCTCCACATCCCCAACATATAACCTATGTTGGTTCTCTTGAATCAGGATGTGAATTTCTAGATAAAGAGCTTCGTCCTCTCAGGTTGCTTCCTCTCGAATTTCTTCCTCTATTAGTAGTGCCACGAGATCTCCATGGATTGGCGTTTGATGATTCAACAGCTATAGTATTAACTGCCATGGGTGTTCTTTTTCCTACATTTCTTGAGGTAAATATATTACCATAAGGTGGCCTTGAGTTACCTCCCCTGAAGAAATTTCGGGGAGTCTTTCCTGGACATCCTGATTGTACAGGTTCTGCTCGTCCTACATCCTTTTTGTTTCCTAGATGTTCTTCTGCATAACAGCCACATTCTACTGCCTCAGCTACTGATGAGGGTTTCCACATGCTCACTAAGGCCCTGATGCGAGGATTTAACCCAAATATGAAGCGTTCAGCCTGATGTTCATCAAAATCTTAGTGAATGTATTTTACAAGCTCCACAAATCTTATCTCGTATTCCTCCACTGTTTTATTACCTTGAACTAATGTATGAAAGGCTGCGGCTTGTTTTTGTTGAAAATATGGAAGTAAATACTTCGCGCAAAATCTTTCCTCAAATAATTCCCAAGGAACATTTTTTTTTTTTTGACAAATTCGGTTGCTATATATTCGATTGAAAAAAGAGAAAGGTATCTTGCCATACATGAAGTGCTTCTAGAGCATTATAGACCCAAGGGAATACAAAATAGTTCTGTTCCTTGATCCTGATCCTATTGCTTCTATCTATGTAACATCTTTTACTACTATAGATTCGAACATACTGAAAACACCAAAACTTGCAACTGCAACACATAATTAGTCAATATCTATGTGGCTGATCTTTCGCGCTGTGGAGTTCTCCAGGTTTTGTTCAGCCTTGTTTGGTTTGGCGCTGGAAGAGGAGGAAGCTTCTTTGAATTTATTCTCCATTATATATCTGAGGGCTGTTATTGATTCTTCAGCATGAGCGCATCTGTTACTGAGGTTGTTGAACTGCTCGTGCAATGAGTGAACTCGATGAAGAAAGAAATTCATTTCAGCACGGTATTTGTCATGAAGAATTCTGTATTGTTCATCAAACTTTGTTTCCAGAGTTCGGATTTGGTCAGCATGCCTAGCGTCCATGTTGCGGACTTGGTCTTCTAACGCCCTTTGCTGAGCGCGCACTTCTTCAAACTCCGCCTGGAGGTCACGGCAGTGGAAACATTGCTCTTCTCGTTCCATGGGGTTCGCTTCTCGGGCGTGGTGACTCTGGAGGATAAACTCTCTATTCTCTGCAGCTGAAAGCTCTCTGGTACAGAGTTTTTGGGAATGACTCTTAGTGCTCACTGATTCCACGGCAGATTGAAGACCAACGTCTCTTGCAGAAGAGGTTAACTCAACAAAGGACGCAACTCTAAAGGGACGAATGCAGAGTGCCTCACCAGAATGGCGAAGTCTGAGGCTCTGTTTAGATATAAATAGCGTGTCTGTGCCATTAGGGCGGGCTTCATCCTGTTTGCTGATTCCAAAATTGGTCCACGCGGTCCAAGGCGAATCTGATTTGAAGCAGGTGCTCTGTCTGGCGGGACGATTTCTGTCTGAGTTGCAATGGATTCCCACACTTCGGGCACGATTCTTAGTCCTGTTTCTGAGCAAAATCCAATCTACCATGCCTGCTCTGCGCATAAAAGGTTGACTGCATTCGTGTGACCCATGGGAGCAGTTGAATAGAGGGTGTTGATTTGATTGTCTGATCTGGCTACTGCTGTAATTCCTTACTTTCTTGACGTCGTTGTCCGCTACTCTGCTGATTTCCTTGTGCTTGCGGATTCTATTGGTTATGGTGCCTTTGACCTTGGTTGAATGCATGATCATGGTAAAGGATAGGTGGACGGGATGTTGTTGCAGCTGAGGTGTCCTTTGGGGCGATCACAAGCCTTGTTGGTATATCTGTCCGCGTCTTTGTTGAGACCACGAAGGATGTGGTAGTATTTGACATCCTCCGCCATATCCTGAAGAATCTGATTTCTGCTGATAATTTGTTGAAGAAGAGTGTTTGGCGATGTTTGCTTATTCACCATGAGTCGGATTATTATAGCCGAGTCACCGAAGATAGTTACCTGTTTTAATCCTAGCTTTGTCAGTTGCGTGAGACCTTGAAACAGTGCCAGACCCTCGGCCCTATTATTTGACATCTCACCCAACCCCCATTCATAATGGAGAATTGTCTCACCATTTGCATTGCGAATCAGGCCTCCTGCCCCTGCGTTGCCAGGATTTGATTTTGAGGCCCCATCGAAAAACAGTTGATACCTATTGCAGTTGCTCAGCCATAGAGCGAATTCTTCTTCTTTGGGCCGCAGTTTCCAGACATTGCTGGTCTCCTTCGTCTGCAATTTTCCTTTTCTCATTGCTGGGTTACTTAAGAGACCTCCATTCCCACAATTGATCAGGTTCCTTTCTTCTGCACTGTATTGGGAAGCCACAATCGAGCCTTGAGTGCGGGTGATGACCACAGCTAAACTCTTGGCTTTGTGGCATATTACTCTTAAATTGTATTCTTTGTCTTGAAAAACCTTTTTATTTCTGGCCAGCCAAATGCTCCAGACAAGGGTTAGTGGTATTGTGCTCCATATTCTCTGAGTTAATTTTCCTTTCTTGTCTCTCCAAGGGCAAATTTTCTTCCAACTAATTACTGTTTCAGCTATAGATGTCTTTGGTTCCCATGCAATCTCCCCTATTGAGGCCATATTTTTCCAACAGTTCTGAGCCACTTGACAATCCAGGAACAGATGCTGCATTGTTTCTTAAGCTTGGCAACAATTTGGGCATCTAGAGGGCCCCAATATGCCCCTTTTTTAAAGGTTTTCTGCTGTTAGGATCTTTCCTTTCAGCAGAAGCCAGAAGAAAAATTTTACTTTAGGAGGGGCTTCCGACTTCCATGCCAATTTCCAATGCACCCAGATGGCATGTGGAAAGGTGCTTTCACACAAATGTTGATACCCTGCTTTGGTTGTGTAAGGAGTTCCTGAGGGGTCCCAGCGATAGCTGTCTTTGATCCCTTTTTGTACCGTGGCTTTACTATGCAATAGATTTTTTAGAGTTAGGAAGCTTGGCTCAAGGTCTCTGGGGAAGTCCGGAAAGGTCCAGCCTATCCAGGCTTGAGATTGATTTCCCCACTGTGTTATTTGAGCTAAATTCCAGATTCCTTTGTTATTGAGCCAATTGATCGCTGGAATTGCTTCAGGATTGGATCCTATAGGGCTGTGGCCTAAGATTCTGTCAGATGAGATACTAATGCTGTCTCCTTCTCCAGGAATTTTTGAAATATGTTGGGCCATATGGGGGATGATCTTCTTGCACAATTTCCAGATGTTGGTGCTGTCTCTGCTGGGAATAGTGGTATCCAACATTTGATGTCGAGTGCTGTTCAAGTATTTGGTTTCAAGAACTGTTTTCCACCAAGCTGAATCCCCTGTAATTAGTCTCCACACAATTTTAGCTCCTAGAGCTAAGTTTAGCAGATTTGGTGTCCTTATCCCAAGTCCTCCTTTCTCGAGAGGTTGAATAACATACTTCCAGTTAACCAGGTTGAATTTTTTTTTCTCCGTCTTCCCTCCTTGCCAGAGGAAGTGTCTGAGAGCTTTCTCCATTTTATGATGGAAAGCCATTGGTGCTTGGATTAGAGAGAAGCAATAGATGGGTAAAGAAATTAGCCCTGATTTTAAGAGAACTAGGCGGCCAGCCGGGTTCAGCCACATTGATCCCCATTGTTGCATCTTCCTTTTGATCTTATCAAGAATTCCATTCCAAGTATCGATCTTCAAAGACCCCATACTAACTGGCATCCCAAGATAAGTGAAGTGACTCCAGTCCAGCTTGTGTGAAACTCCTAGAATGTTGGCAATACTGTATATGGTGTGATTCGAAATATTCCATCCGTAGACACAACTTTTAACTTGATTAACTTGTCCTCCTGAGTATTCCATAAATTGATCCAATATCTTTTTAAAACGCCTTGCAATGGTAACCGAGGCACCTCCCATCAAGAGGGTGTCATCTGCAAATTGGGAGTGGTTGATGCTCTTGGTTCCTTGCTCAAAATGAATACCAGTGATGAGGCCATTTCTTCTGTTATAGTCCAATGCTTTGCTAAAGGACTCAGCCATAAGAATGAATAAGTAGGGGGACAGGGGGCAACCTTGCCTTAGTCCTCTGGAGGATTGGAAAGCAGTGCATGGACGGCCATTTACCAAGGGGGAGATCCAAGGATTTGAGATGCAGGCTTTGATCATGTTTATGAAGGAGGCATTGAATCCCATTTTGTGTAATACTGCAAAGAGAAAGGAATGTCTGACTCTATCAAATGCATTTGCAAGGTCAAGTTTTAAAACAAAACCTTTCTCCTTTCTACTTATGCTAGAATGTATAGCTTCTTGCACAAGAAGAATAGAATCAGTGATGTGTCTATTGGCTAGAAATCCTCCTTGATTTTCTGATATTAATAAGGGAAAATAAGACTTTAACCTAGAAGAGAGGATTTTAGTGATGATTTTATAAGCTGAGTTGCAGAGTGATATAGGCCGAAATCGAGAGAAGGAGGAGGGTCTATTTTCTTTTGGGATTAGAGCTAGATAGGTTGAGTTGGTGAAACCCCCCAGTTTACCTTTCCGAAGGGACCAACGAATCATCTTTAGAAGGTCTTTTTTGATTAAATGCCAGAATTCTCTATAAAAGCTTATAGGAAATCCATCAGGACCTGGAGCTTTGTCCGGATGGAGACTCCAGATTGCTTTTTGAACCTCATCCTCTTCTATCTCTTGCATGAGATTGCTGTTCATTTCTTGAGTTACGTCTCTGGTCATGTGTTGGAGAAGACTTGAATAATCCACCTCGCTCTTGTCCTCAGATAGTAAAGTTTTGAAGTGAGCTGTTGCTGCTTCTTTTATGGCATCTTGAGTCTCATGGCTTTTCCCTTCACTGTCTTTGATTACACTCACAGTGTTTCTCGCCTTCCTGACTGTGGCTTGTTTATGAAAGTATGAGGTATTCTTATCTCCTTCACGTAGCCACAACTGTCTTGATTTTATTCTCCATTTGATCTCCTCTTCTCTGGTTATTTGTTTCAGCTGGGTATACAATCGAACTTCATCTTCTTTTGCTTGCTGTGTAAGGCCAGCCACTTCGATATTTTGCTGAACGGTCTCAAGGCTCTTTTTTATGTCTTTTTTAGCGTGCTCAGGTTCCCGGTAGCTGCTCTTTGCCCAGGTTTTGAGGGCCTGCCTAGTTTGCTTCAGCTTAGATTCCCAAATATAAACCGGTGAGCCTTCCACGTGCTGGGTCCATGCTTGCAAGACCACATCTCTTGCTGTTGGGATTCGATTCCATAAGGGGGAATACCTGAAAGGAATAGGACCCATATGACTATTTTGCTGCAATGTGAGTGTGATTGGGTAATGGTCCGAGGCTAAGGTATTGAGGATATCTGACTGACCGGATGAAAAGGTAGATAAGAAGGCGATGTTGACTAGGAAGCGGTCGAGCCTTTCCATAATATTTCCTGCTCCTAGACGCCTGTTGCTCCATGTATATCTTCTATTTTTGGGCTTGATGTCTACTAGATCCTTTTCATGCATAAGTTGTTCAAGCCTGTTTCTGAAAGGGTCGGAGCTAAAGTTACCACCTCTTTTCTCATTAGAGTGCATGACCAGGTTTAGATCCCCTGCCAGGATGATATTGCTATCTTGATCTTCTTCTACATTTGTATTCAAAGTATTCCAGCAGGTTTCCTTTTCCTTGTATTGGTTTGGAGAATAAACATTGTATATCTTGACCTCTGTTCCGTTGATCTTACTTTCCAGTTTTATACTTATCCAGTTCTGATGGATTTTGGAGAAGCTGCATGTCCATTTGCTATCATCCCACATCGATAAAATGCCCCCCGAGGCTCCTCTGGCTTCACTAGTACAGCCTCTGTATTGCTTTTGTTGACTGATGAGTCTGTTGATTTCAGATTGATCTAGCTTAGTTTCTTGGATGAGTATTATGTCAGGCTTTTCACTTTGAATTAACTCCCTGAGGGCAGCTTTCTTGGAGGGGTGCCCTAGTCCCCTGCTGTTCCAGGATAGCAGCTTTATCATGGTTTACCGGAGATATGGAGAGGTGCCCGCCTCTCTTTACCTTTGGTGTTGTTTTCCTTGTCCGAGAGTCCAAGGATGTAGGTTTCTATGGGTGTCTGAGATCCCATTGCTATATCTTTTTGTGCATTTTCTTCTCTATGTTGCTTGGCCGTTTTCCTGCCTGGTCCATGCTTTTTGGGGATGTCATTGGGTGCACTAAGCTCCTTTGATGAACTTCTGGTGATCCTAGTAGAGTGAGTGTCAGGAGAGGGCTGTGAGGATTGAGGGGGAGAGGAGTGGGGATGCTGATCCGAAGAGGGGGGGTCCTGTTCGGGATCATCTTCAGAAAGTGAAGCGAAGGGATTTGATGAAGGGGGTATGGAGGGATCCGAGGTTGAGGAGGGGATGAGAGGGGGTTGCTGCTGAGAAGCTGAAGAGGGGTGCTGATGAGGCGAATGGGGATGTGCGGGTTGATAATGAGATGGTCCTGGAATATCAGTCTCTGCCTGCTTCAAAGATGGGTTCGATTTTTTCCGTTTAACCATTTCCCATTGTCCTTCTTGCTCTGTTGATTCTACATTTATAAGTTTGGGGCATCTATTAGCAAAATGACCATATTCGTGGCATACCTTGCACTTGAAGGGGATTTGCTCGTAGTCCAGCTGTTGAATATGGCACCAGTCATCTACTTTGAGTTTGATTGCCTCCGGTAGTCCGCGTCCCAGATCAACTTCCACACATATTCTCGCACAGGCCTGCATGTTATCCTTGGGTTCGCTTCGATCTATATATTTCCCGACTGCATTCCCTATTGCTTTGACCGAGTCATCTCCCCAGCAGTGGAGAGGTAGATGAGGGAGTCTAACCCAAACAGGAACAGCGCTTGGAATGTCCAGCTCAGGATCGAAATCCAAAGTCCATTTGTTGAGGTATAGACCTCTGGAATCCATGAAATATGGACCATTTCTAAAGATTAGATCCTTGTCTTCCTTGGTTTCAAAGTGAAATGTGAAGTATCCTCTTCCACAGAACCAGATGGAAATTTTCCCTTGAACTTTATCTGCCCAGTTACGCTCCACCCATCTTTGCACAGTTTTGGGTGAAGGCCATAACCCTGTAAATTGACCGATTAATCCTTTCTCTGCCAGTGATATGGCTGCCATGCGAGGGATGGTCGGAGGCAGAAGGACTTCCTGAATCACATCTAGCTTCTTTACGAATTTGGTTGCTGTAGGTCTTGGTCTTTGCTGTGGTAGCGATTTCACCAGCTTGGAAAAGGCTTGCTGCAGGTCCGGATCCCCTCCAGGCGGATCCGAAGGATCCATGGGAGTGGTCAACGAGCAGAAGGGCGAGGGCGCAGGCCGATGGCGGAAACAGGCTCAGGCGCGCGCGCGCAGAGCAGCAGCAGCGGGAAAAAGAAATGACAAGGTAAATAATTCCCAAGGAACATTATCCGTTGTGAGGTGTAGTTGTTTTTCCAGATTTCCCCACCAAATCAAAACACTTTCTTTTAATTGAAATACAACAATTTTTGTTTTTGCAAAAGAGTATTCTCTTAATTTAAAACATCTGTTCATTCCTTCTAACCATGGCTCAGCACGTTCTCCAACTCGACCTCCTGAAAATTCTGAGAGTTTAATTTTCTGAAGCTCCCTAGAAATATCATCCTTTGATCTTTTATACTTAAATTTCTTTGGTTCAGTTGAATTGGTTGCTAAGGGTTGAAGTTCTTCTTTGGTCTTAGCCATGGTTAACCCTCTTAATGTTTCCAATAAGGCTTCCAATGAGTTCATTATCACGATCAACTCCGTGCTGGAGCGATTGGTGTTGATGATGGTATTGATGGAGACGATGATGATGGTGATGGAGATGGTGATGACGACGGTGGTTGCATTAATGACGGTGATGTTGCTCAATCACGTTGTCGTCGCTCATATGTCCTTACCATTGTAATGTTTCCTGCATACATAATAAAATTTTATAAAAATTTAAGGTAACATTCGGATTTAACATATAGTTTTTCCAATTTCACATTTATAAACAGGTATCGTTTTTGCTATTTTTATCTGCTAGGCAGATCTTACTGGTACCGAGGTCAAGGAGGGCAGTCTCACGACCTCCTTGTCCTAATGCAAAGTATTCTATCCTAATGCATAACAATACTTATTTTAATGCATGGGTCTTAAATTTTCTTTTTTGAACTCGTACATAATTATATATAACTATAATGATAATTAAATAAATTATATAAATTTAGATTATCAATAAAACTTTAAGTTATTATGTAAATAAATTCTTTGTACATATAATGTAAAGACCATGTTTATTAAAGTTATGTAAATATTTTCTTTTTACATGCTACGAATTGGATTTCAAAGAAATGTTTATTATGGATTTAAAGTTGTTTCTCTTTTACTTTGTTCCTGCAAAAACGCTGTCTTGGAGAGCAAGTAATAATAAAACTCTGTCGCCACTTGACCATCATTGTCTTGGAAAACTACAAATATACATCGAAATAGCTTGCCCAGCAAGTAATTAAGACATTACTATATTACTATATTACATCTTTTTTCGCATTCCTATATTACTTATTATCTACTACTCAATCTTGTGTATATATCTCGTGTCTCCATTTACTACCCTCTTACACTACATTATATTACTATTTATTTCTTCACTTTATATCTTGTTTGGAGTTCTTTTATATCTATATATATATATATCATTATTATTAATCATATTTATATATACTTACTATATCTCTCATTCCTTCTTCTTACTACTGTATATTTAATTCGCTTTAATTTTATTAATAATAATATTTTTTTTTTATCAATCTACCTTTTATTTTATATATTACATTATCTTATATGTCTTTATTTATTGTATTTATTATTTATTTTTATACTTCTTGTAACTCTGTATACTTTATCCCATTTCTTACTCTTACTTGTATTTACTTGTTTAATATTATTATACAACTTACTATTGTACATTATTATTTATATTATTTTATATTTTAACTATATACTTGCCACATTATCTATCAACATATACTTAAAATATAAAATATTTTTAACATATGTTATTTACATAAGTAATATATAGATAGTTAGAATGCCAGCGTCGTGGTGTTTAGAAACTAAGTTTTAGACCAAGATTAAACCCCATTCGAATATTGGAGTATAGGGTCCACCTTATCTACCATAGATTAACATAGCTGCATAATATATGAGTTATATTTATTATATTTTTTTGCGCATCTCGTCACTGCTATACGTCAACGGATATTTATCCACAGGGCAGACAAAGAAGAAAGTCGACGTATGTCTTGGCTTTCCTTTCGATATTTAATTGAGTTTAACAAGATTTCTACTCACAAATATAAAATTTTAATACAAATTATCTATTCTTCTATTGAGTACCAACATGTCTGCTCTGTCGCGACTCTTGCTCCTGTTGCGTTACCAAAAGACCGAAACCACTCAGCGAAACTGAGCAGAACCTCGCTGCTCAGTCCAGTAAGCTTCTCAGTTGAGGCAGACTGTTCCCCGTGCCCAGAACCTCAGAACAATCAACACTCTTCCTTCCTGTGGATAATTTTAGTGTATGTTCCTCTTCCTCCTTCAGTTCTTCCGTTCTTTTTCCCCCGTCAAATTCTTCCTTCTGGTTTATAAACTGATTCTTGGCGGTGGCCGTCCTTCCTCTAGCACCCACCACTTCATTTCCTCACGACACCCTTCCCATGTCGTGTCATGTATATTTCTTTTAAAAATATATTGATTTTTAATTAACTTTCCTTTTTCTGATTTTATTTTAATATAAAGGTTAGACTTACATTAAAATACTTTATCATTAGTTATATTTTTATTATTTTATTAATTTGATTAATATAATTTATTTAATATTATTTTTATAAATAGGTCGTTACATCGCCTCAACTCATCCTATTGTAGATCTAACCACATCCTGTCCCATCCAGACAATTAGTCTCGACCCATGATACATTGGACAATGACTTGCCACTCCTCTGAGACATTGTTTAGTGCCAACGTTACAAGCTCTATTAGTTGAGGCGCCTCCCCAACGGCTGCAACCTGATCACGAACTTCCTAAATCTTGGTGAGGAAGGGATCTATGCCTTCTCATTTCTGTATCCTAATGGTTCTCAGCGTCTCCGCAGGAACATCTTCCATTGCTCAAAAAAATTCGGATATAATTGGTTGAGAGCGTCCCACATTTTCTTGGCAGTATTGTTGCTTGATATATGCGAGGTTATATAGCCTCAAACACCATCCATGATCATCCGCTTTGCCTTCACCATCTCTTTCCTGTATTCCTTTACTTGATCTGCATCTTGAGGTACCGCCACCACATTATTAACATAGGCTTCCAGGTCATATTCATCTAGCAAGAAGGACATCCCAGCGTTCCAAATGACAAAGTTGGAGGCTCCCTCCAACCTATCCTAATCTCTAAGCCTAGCTATGGCCATTTCTGACTATGATCGAAAATCTCCTTCTTCCTTTACTTGGTGGTTGAACTTGCTATTCAAACTCCCTTTTGGAGGGAGAAAAACTGCCTGCAACAATTACCGACTACAACTGGGAAAATCAAATTTCTAAACTAGAAACCCTATGAGAGAAATTATCTCTAAGTGTGCCTTTCTCTTCCAACCGACGTTGATTCTCATACTATAATATGCTGCAAAACACTTTTGCGCCCAAACAAGGAATTTTCTCAGTGAAAATTATTGTTTTGCTACTCCCTCTGCCTACTAGAATCACTGAATCTAGCAAGCCAAATTTTTCTACCAATCTGCATTGAAAAACCGATCTTCCCAACAATTTGAATTGCCTGGCTTAGGCTCTGCGTAACCTCCAAAAATTCATCCTGTTGCTCCCTCTAAACAAATAATTTTTACTTCCGCTTCTGAGCTTCCTCATCTGATCAAAATTTCTCTGATACCATGTGAAAATTTCAACTTCTGAAATCCTATTGCAGTAACTGGAATTAATTCTTCTAATTGTTAATTAACTTAGCAGTTTATTGCTTATGACAAACAACAAATAATTTGCAACTACAATTTTCAGCAAATTAAATTCTGTGGAAGATAAACCAGAATCTGAGAAAATACTGGCATACACACAAAAAATTTGACACATTTGTTTTTGGACAAAAATCTCCAGAAAAACCCAACTTGGGAAAACCGGTGCAACAACCGAGGGTTTTTATTATTAAACAACAATGAGAAATTCTAAGTACAAATGGATGTCGTAATCTGGAAATCCTACAAAGAAAAATACTGACAAAAGTCTAGTGACGAATTTTCCTCACCCCACTAGCAATCCATGCTCTGACTGCCAGCTCCAAGTGAGTCGTCCAAACAACGTCTGTGTCACCCAAGTGCAGTCCCTTCCATGCTCCCCCTGAAACAATTGCTCCTCAAAACATCCTGTCTGTTGCTAACTGAGAAATTGTCTCTTCGACACTCTGGAAAATATTTCCAGCCTCTGGAACTGAAACCTAATTTCTCTCTAGCAAAATTGAATTTCATCTTAGAGGCTTCTGCGTAGCCCTCGCACAACCTCTCTCTGGCTATATCTGCCTCTCTGCAATGTACTCTCAAGAGTTGGAAAATGTTCCTCTGGACTAACTGTCCTTGCCCCTATCTGTCTTTGCTTCCCTTCGATGGCTCAAACTCTTCCGACAACTACTACTCCTCTCTGGAAAATTGAACTGCCCAAGGAAACCGATCTCAAGTGTGTGTGTTCTCCATCTACCCACCGACCTCCTCTTATAATCTTCAGATGGGACTCCAACGACCAAGATTAAAACATAATCGATGGGTGAGATTATTTTTATATCAATCTGTGAGTTTCTAAATGATTCACACCTTTCTTAATTAATGCTGATTAATTAACCCCTTTTCTTATGTTTAGACTTACGAAATATTTTAAAATAGCCTAATAATCTAATTGAGACACTTCTAAGTGGAATTTCTAGAAACAATTTATGGGTTATGGAAAACTTCTGTGATTTAGCCTCTCCACAAAGTTTCGAGGCTAGAACACCTTTGATGCTACAAAAATCTAACAAGGGGGTGATCGGATTGCTAAGGGACTAGGAAGCAAAGAAGGGAAGGTCGGGAAATTAATTTGTTTTTGGTCGTTAACATAGTTGGATGGAAGTCAGAAGCACATTTGGGAGTATTCGAGGAACAATGCGCTAAGAACCATTCACTGAAGGAATATGAGTGCAAGATGGCAACGTTGGACCATTGGAAGATGATTGAATTATAAAATGATGATTACCATATTCTTTTGTTTACTGGTTGAAGCAAATCCATATGAATTGGTAAATATTGTATAGAGCTATAAATATAAAGCTCTATGAAAAAATATGTTTTCTATGTTGAATATGGACAAAGAACACTGAGAACAGTGTTCCCCCAAGGGGGGGGGTGTTGTGACAACCCCGATCATTTTTCCAACAATGAAATGCATTGTAATATTTAAGTACAATTTGAAAAAAATTGGGACTAAATTAAAAGGACACGGATTCTAGGGACTAAGAATGGCACATGTTTAGAAAGGTATGTGAGTGGAGGATTATATCCGAGCTCTCAATAAATCACATCACACAAGTGATCGAAGAAATATGACAATAATTACATAGTACACCCTATGATTGACACAAGAAGGGTAAATAAGCACTTGTAAGCTTAAGATATGAGAAAGGGAAAGACCCATTGATGTCGAGAGTTAAGCTTTTCAAGGTTGGAATCTCAACAAGTGAGCTAGAAAAAGTGAAAGAAATGAATCAGAGTGTTGGTGTTAAATAATATTGTTACAACACTTAAGCATAATGTTGGACAAAGTTAACTATCTCCATATTGATTGATAGATTAATTCGTTAGCTCATGTGTATGTACAATTGAAACCCTTAAGGTATGGGACCAACGCCCCATAATTGTCCCTATAGTAAGGATTTGAGTGGCCAAAGTTGATCTATAAACTATCTTAGATATTCCACTAGAACAATTTGTCTTAACAAATCTAATAAGATTACTAGAATCTTCACTTTATAGTTTAATTTTTCCTTTAGATTTTAGATTCTTTAGTTAGTTGTTTCTTTGCTTAATTAAATGAAATGTAAGAAATAGAAAATAGAACACAAAATTTTCCCTAGGATATCTTTACGGGAGAAAACTCAGCTAGAAGGTGATGCTACTCAACCCTTTTTTCTATGTTCTTGAAAATGTGCAAGTACCGAGAAAGAGGTACTTTATATGGAGTTATCTAAAACCTATGACCTATATGGTTGCTATAGTATCTTACCACCCTCTGTTTTTTTCTCTGACTTCCCACTCCAATTATTTTGCTTGACTATGAAACAAAATGGAACCCTACTCGTCCTAGTGGCCTAGTATTTAACATAGCCAGATATCCAACTAGGAGTAAGTTTTGAATCCCTTAGCTCTCAACTAGAGTTACATGTTTGAACCTTTTAGAGTCTTCTTCAAAGTCCACACATAGCTAACCCCATTTGCATGAGTAGCAGGGGTTGGCATGGTATCCATTCATACCATGGTGGTCAACATAGTAGGTCAACTTGCGAAAGACATAACTTTTGCATACAAAGTCCATTCAATGTGATTCTTGCACCATTGGAAAGATCTATGAGTGTAGAACAATGCTGCAATGTTTGGCACAAGAAAGACTTTTTGTACCCCAAAAAACTTCTTTTAATGCCTCAAAATGGCGTCATTATGTTTCAAACCCAATTTTCCAAACTAGGACCCGTTAATAAAAATGACCCTTCAAGTTGATTCCTCCAGTTCGTGGATGACAACTAATATAATGATCCAATACAAATCAAAAGTGGACCACGTCAAATCCCAAGCACCTAGTCATTTATTTACCAAACTCTCTAGTTTAATTGACTTCCTCAATAATGAACTCCCTCTCTTGGTTGACTACACATGTTTGAGATGGTGTGTTTATTGTAGAACCTTAGGTTCCAACATCACCTCTTAAACACAACTTTGAGGAAAAATCAAATTACATCAACATCCCCATATAATTTGATAGGGATAACAAATGCTCATAAATAATTCAACAAATGTACAATAATGTTTTCTAAGGAAAAAATGTTGAAATTTGGTACCGGAGGACAGGTGGTTCCCTTAGGCTTTGATCTTTGGCCTAGGGAAAAGTGTCCAAAAGAATTTAATTTTTCTCCTAAAGTGACTTTATAATTTTATAAAGTTAAATCTAATTTAAAAGTGACTTTAAGTGATAAAGTTATTAAGTCTAATTTTAAAGTGACTTTTATAAAGTCAATGAAAAATTAGAAAGGAAAAGTGACTTTGGAAATAAATGACTAAGTGGGTCTTTATTAAAGTGGGGTGAATTAAAAAATAGAAAGTGAGATTTAAATGAGCATTTAATCTCAACCATTGATCTAAATCTATTTCAGCCATTGGATTTAGAGATCACGCAAAAGTCACTTGGATCACCCAAAAGTCACTTGGAGTTATATTAAAGGAGGAAAATGAGGAAAAGGTCATTCATTCTTTCATGAGCAGATTGGGAGAAGGAGAGCAAGAGAGCAAGAGAGATTTCTAAGCAGGGAGGAGAAGGAGACAGCAGCTTGGCACACATTCCAAGGCAGCAGTTGAGCAGATTTGTACAGCTGATTCAGCACATAGTGAAAGGCAGATTTTTGCACAAAAATCGAGGAGCAGTTTGCTGATTTTTCTGCACACAAAACGGAGGTCGTACAGCATTTATTGCTGTCCTGTTTGCTGTAATTTCCAGATTGCTGTGAGGCACGGGAAAGGAGATAAGTTGTAAATTTGCTTGCTGATTTTTTGCTGAATAATTCTCACTGTAAAAAGACAATTTTCAGAAATAAAGAAGAGCTCTCAAACTGGTTTTCCCCAAGAGTTGTAGGGGGTTTTTCCAGGGTCAAGTTGACCAAAAATATCAGTGTTTTAATGGCTGTTTTTAATTGCTGATTTTTTATTCTGCAATTTCCAGCATTCTGAAAAATTTCCAGAATTTGTGTTTTCAGCAATATTTATTTTTTTCAGTCTGTTAAATGTATGGTTATGGGAATAGGCATTTAACTACATGGGAGAAATAAGGAGAAACTGAAAACCGGGGTGGGAAAACAGAAATTTTTACATGGTATCAGAGCTTGAGTGCTGAAGGGCAGTTTGGGACAGCAAAAAGGAAAAATTACAGTTGCTGATTTTTCACTCAGAAAATTCCAGCAAGCTGATTTTTTCATAAACAACAGTTTTATCTTTACTACAGCAGTGCTATTTTTCAGTTTTAGGACAACAGGATGTCATTGGGATTGAGGGTGGAGGATAGGCTGGATGGGCATATAAATTACAACGTTTGGAAGGAGAGAATGCAGAGTATCTTTGAGGAGGCAGAAGTCTGGGATATCATGGTGCATACCGCACAGAACCCTGTTGTTGTGCCCACTGATGTTACTCAGTTGGCTGAGTATAAAAAGAAGAACAATAAGGGTAAGAGGCTGATTCTAGACGGAATCAAAGACCATTGCATTCCTCATGTGAGAGGAAAGAGCAATGCCCATGAGATGTGGACAGCATTGTCCAATCTCTACCAGAGTACCAATGAGAACCGGAAGATGGTCCTGAAGGAGAAGCTGAAGAACATTAAGATGGGTAATGATAGTGCAGCTGGATATCTCACAAAGATTACCAATGTGAGAGATGAGTTGGCAGCGATTGGAGAGGCCATTCCATCCACTGAGTTGGTGCGTATTGCAGTGAATGGCCTCCCCCGTTCATGGTTGAACTTTGCTGATGGGGTTTGTGCACGTGAGACCCTTCCCACATGGGAGAGGTTTTGGGATGATTGCATTCAGACAGAGATCAGGAAAGGACAGCTTGGGGCAGCCAAGCCAGTTGAGCAGGATGAGGATGTAGCACTGGTGGCAGGAGGCAAGAAAGGCAAAGGGAAGAAGCAGGCTTCCACAAGCAGTGGTGGGGGCAAAGGCAAAGGTAAAGGTAAACCGGGGAACACACAGAAGGACTATTCCAAGGTGAAGTGTTGGAATTGTCAAAAGATGGGACACTATGCAGTTGTGTGTCCGGAGAAGAAGAAGAAGAAGGGAAAGAACCAGGACGTGGCAGCTTCAGCTGAGATTGAGGACTTTGCAGGTCGTTTTGACCGGGAGTTTGCGTTCACTACATGTGAGTCCTCTAGTGCAGGATCACCTGCCACACAGGTTCAGAGGGAGCATGCTTTTCCCTCGATTAGCGGAGCATCTACAGGTATTTGGTATGTGGACAGTGGGGCTTCACGTCACATGACAGGAGTCCGTGAGTACTTCTCAGAGCTTTCAGAGAGTGGCACTGATATTGAGGTAGTACTCGGTGATGACAGAGTTGTTAGAGCAGTCGGGGTGGGGACAGTGACATTTCAGAGGGAGTCCAAACCTCCCTTGAAGGTGTCAGAGGTTCTTTATGTGCCAGGGATGAGGAAGAACCTCATATCCGTCTCAGCTTTGGAGGACAGAGGATATGACGTACTGTTCAGGGGAGGACAGGTGTTGATGTATCCCAAGGACACTCCAGCTGATTCAGCTAGAGTGATAGGTGTACGCCATGCAAAGGTGTACAAGTTTGCATTTCAGCCCCTTTTGAGCAGTAGTACCGACAGCAGAGCTAGCAGTTCTGAGCTGTGTGAGATTTGGCACCGCAGGATGGGACATATGTATCATGGAGCCTTGAGGACATTGCGGGAGATCACTACAGGTGTGCCAGATTTCAGTACTGATCACTTTGATACTTGCAGAGGTTGTGCGATGGGCAAATTTGCCAAATCCCCTTTTCCCAGCAGTGACAGCAGAGCGACGGGGATACTTGATTTGATTCATTCCGATGTGAGCGGTCGGATGTCTCATGTTTCCTTGAGTGGGTATGAGTACTATGTTTTATTCATTGATGATCACTCCAGGAGGACCTGGATTTATTTCTTGAAGACCAAGAGTGAGGTCTTCAAGCGGTTTCAGGAGTTCAGAGCTCTTGTGGAGACACAGACAGGCCGAAAGATCAAGTCCTTGAGGTCGGACAATGGAGGAGAGTACACCCTTGGAGAGTTTGTTGACTATTGTGCGGAGGCAGGCATTAGGAGGGAGTTCACTGTTCCTTACAACCCCCAGCAGAACGGGGTTGCGGAGAGGAAGAACAGATCCATCATAGAGGCTGCCAAAGCTATGTTACATGATCAGGGGTTGCCATTGTTCTTGTGGGCAGAGGCCTGCAACACAGCTGTTTACTTGCAGAACAGGAGTCCGCATCGTGCCTTGGGGCACATGACTCCGGAGGAGGCTTTCTCTGGGAAGAAGCCTGATCTTGGTCATCTTCATATCTTTGGATGCATTACATACTCCTATATACCCAAGGAGAAGAGGACCAAACTAGAGCCCACCGCAGAGAAGGGTATCTTTGTGGGCTACAGTGAGACCTCAAAGGCCTTTCGGATTTACATTCCTGCACAGAGGAGAGTTGTTGTCAGACGGGATGTGAAGTTCGAGGAGGACAGGGCCTTTAGGAGGTCACGGGAGTTAGAGTATCTGGATCAGCCAGACCCTCAGCAGCAGTTGAGTCAGTCGCAGGGATCCAGTGGGCAGGGATCAGGAGGATCCGGAGGTACATCTATGAGGATGTCAGGTCCGTCAGTGAGCAGTGGCTCATCGAGCCAGAGGGGTGGTGCTCCGGGCAGCATGCAGAGCAGTTCACAGAGCAGTTCACTAGGGAGTCCACTGATGGACAGTTCACACGGTACCTCAACTTCTACAGGTTCAGGTGCAGGCAGGAGGACAGCAGACAGACAGTCAGGTGTTCAGGCTACTGATGATGATGAGGAGGAGGAGTTTCATTCTCCGGTGGAAGAAGTGCGCTCAGGGAAGAGGAAGCCCAAGTGGCTTCAGGACACCTTGAGAGATGCCACATCTGTTGCTGAGCCGAAGAGGCCGGTCAGAGAGAGTAGACCACCTGAGAGGTTTTGTAGTTATATGGCGATGGTTACCAGCATCCTTGACTCTGAGCCTTCTCGCTATGAGGAGGCAGCTAGCCAGCAGGTCTGGAGAGAGGCCATGCAGGAGGAGTATTCTTCTATCATGAAGAATGATGTTTGGGAGGTGGTGTCGAGGCCTGAGGGCAAATCCGTGGTTACTTCCAGATGGCTTTACAAGGTAAAGCATGCTGCAGATGGCAGCATTGAGAAATTCAAAGCGAGGTTTGTGGCTAGAGGGTTCTCCCAGGTAGAGGGAGTTGATTATGAGGAGACCTTCGCTCCCGTGGCTCGATATACTTCGATCCGCTCCATTATATCGATAGCAGCAGAGATGGGTTGGAAGATCCACCAGATGGATGTGAAGACCGCATTTCTCAATGGCTTCATACAAGAGGAGGTGTACATTGAGCAGCCATAGGGCTTTGAGGTGCATGGGAAGGAGTCCCATGTGTGCAGATTGAAGAAGGCCCTTTATGGCCTGAAGCAAGCTCCCAGAGCTTGGTACTCCAGGATAGATGCATACTTGCAGGGGATGGGTTTCACAAAGAGTGAGGCAGATCCGAACCTTTACTTTATTGTGATTGGTGAGGAGCCTCTCATTCTGGTGCTGTATGTGGATGACTTGATCATTACAGGTGCAGAGAGACTCATAGAGCACTGCAAGAGAGATCTTGCGGCGGAGTTTGAGATGAAGGACATCGGCTTGATTCATTACTTTTTGGGTTTGGAGGTGTGGCAGGAGGAGGGGCATTTCTTCCTGGGGCAGGGGAAGTATATTGTGGACATCCTTAGCAGATTCCACATGGAGGATTGTAGACCCATGTCGACATCGATGATCACCAACTGGAAGAAGCTTCATGCTTCGGATTCCGAGTTGGTGGATCCCACATTGTACAGGCAGCTGATTGGTTCCTTGATGTATTTGGTCAACACTAGACCAGATATCTGTTTTGCAGTCAACACGATGAGTCAGTTTATGTGTGAGCCTAGGAAGGTTCACTGGGTGGCTGCAAAACACATTTTGCGGTACTTGCAGGGGACAGTGGATTATGGTCTGGACTACAGGCAGGGAGATGGAGTGAGATTGGCAGGATACACTGATTCTGATTGGGCAGGTTGTGCTTCTGATAGGAAGAGCACTTCAGGGTGTTGTTTTGGGTTGGGTTCAACAGTAGTGTCATGGTTCAGCCGGAAGCAGCAGTCAGTAGCACTGAGTTCAGCGGAAGCAGAGTATATGGCAGCCAGTCTAGCTAGTTGTGAGGCTATCTGGCTTCGCAAGATGTTGTTTGGCTTATTTGGTCAGCCGTTGAGACCTTCAGTGATTTACTGTGATAATCAGAGTTGCATTAAACTCACGGAGAATCCAGTATTTCATGACAGGTCAAAGCATATCGGGATCAGATATCATTTCATCAGAGACTATGTTCAGAAGGGAGCTATGAAGCTTGAGTATATTTCCACTGATGAGCAGGTTGCATATATCCTTACCAAAGCCTTACCACGAGGCAAGCATGTCTACTTCAGAGACAAGATGGGTGTGGTGAGGAACACCTTCCTCGGTAAGAGGGAGTGTTGAAATTTGGTACCGGAGGACAGGTGGTTCCCTTAGGCTTTGATCTTTGGCCTAGGGAAAAGTGTCCAAAGAATTTAATTTTTCTCCTAAAGTGACTTTATAATTTTATAAAGTTAAATCTAATTTAAAAGTGACTTTAAGTGATAAAGTTATTAAGTCTAATTTTAAAGTGACTTTTATAAAGTCAATGAAAAATTAGAAAGGAAAAGTGACTTTGGAAATAAATGACTAAGTGGGTCTTTATTAAAGTGGGGTGAATTAAAAAATAGAAAGTGAGATTTAAATGAGCATTTAATCTCAACCATTGATCTAAATCTATTTCAGCCATTGGATTTAGAGATCACGCAAAAGTCACTTGGATCACCCAAAAGTCACTTGGAGTTATATTAAAGGAGGAAAATGAGGAAAAGGTCATTCATTCTTTCATGAGCAGATTGGGAGAAGGAGAGCAGGAGAGCAAGAGAGATTTCTGAGCAGGGAGGAGAAGGAGACAGCAGCTTGGCACACATTCCAAGGCAGCAGTTGAGCAGATTTGTACAGCTGATTCAGCACATAGTGAAAGGCAGATTTTTGCACAAAAATCGAGGAGCAGTTTGCTGATTTTTCTGCACACAAAACGGAGGTCGTACAGCATTTATTGCTGTCCTGTTTGCTGTAATTTCCAGATTGTTGTGAGGCACGGGAAAGGAGATAAGTTGTAAATTTGCTTGCTGATTTTTTGTTGAATAATTCTCACTGTAAAAAGACAATTTTCAGAAATAAAGAAGAGCTCTCAAACTGGTTTTCCCCAAGAGTTGTAGGGGTTTTTTCCAGGGTCAAGTTGACCAAAAATATCAGTGTTTTAATGTGTTTTAATGGCTGTTTTTAATTGCTGATTTTTAATTCTGCAATTTCCAGCATTCTGAAAAATTTCCAGAATTTGTGTTTTCAGCAATATTTATTTTTTTCAGTCTGTTAAATGTATGGTTATGGGAATGGGCATTTAACTACATGGGAGAAATAAGGAGAAACTGAAAACCGGGGTGGGAAAACAGAAATTTTTACAAAAAAAAACAACAACTTGCTAATTGTAAGTAATATTTTGATCAAGCCAAGGTTTAGTGATACTCTTTGAAGAGATGTCTTAAGAATTATCAACTCAAATAATCATTTGATCCTCGTAGGTTAAATTTTCCTATAGATTTTAGATTCTTTAGTTAGTTGATTCATTGCTTAATTAAATGAAATAAAAACAGAGAGAGAATACACACATCCACAATAGACACAAAATTTTCCCTATGATACCTTTATGGGAGAAAACCCAGCTAGAAAGTGAGGCTACTTTGCTCTTTTTTCTATGTTATGGAAAATGTGAAAGTACAAAGAAAGAGGTGCTTTATATGGAGTTAGCTAAGACTTGTGGTTTTATGGTTGCTACAATATCTTAACCCCCTCTATTTTTCTCTCCGACTTCCCACTCCAGTTTCTTTGCTCGACTATGAAACAAAATGGAACCCCTATTTGTCATAGTGGCCTAGTATAGCCCAATAGCCAACGAGGGGTAAGTTTTGACTCCCTCAACCCTCAACTAGAATTAAATGTTTGAACATTTTAAAGTCTTCTTCAAAGTTCACACATAACTAGCCCCATTAGCATGAGTAATAGGGGTTGATGTGGCATCCACTCATACCATGGTGCTTAGCATGGTAGGTCAACTTGTGAAAGACAAATTTTGCATACGAAGTCCATTCAACCATTTAACATGATTTTTGCACCATTGGAAAGGTCTAGGTGTAGAACAATGCTAGGGTGTCTTGGCACAAGCAAGAGTTCCGTTGTAGTGACTACAACCACCCTCCAAAATTTTTCCTGAGCTTTGTTTTGGAGCCTCCCTACCAACCATCCTTAATAACATGTCTTGCACTGAGTAAGTACATAGGCTTCAGCTGAGTTTTAGTGGCCTGCCAGCCTGTGCATGTCAACTTGTTTGTCTCCCACCCACAGGTTTTCATTTTGGACTTAGTCATTTTTCTGGTTGAGATGCTCCCCTTGAAAATTGCACAATTCTGGAGGGGAACCAACCTTCCCTCCAGAAATTGCGCAATCTTGCTAGGATGCATGTTGGGCTCCAGAAATGCGCAATCCAACCAGGTAGCCTTCCCTTTGGAAACTGCGCAATCCAGCCCAACACTGGGCTTCAGCTCAGAAATTGCGCAATTTTGACTAACAACCATGGCTTTAGTCCATAAATTGCGCAATGCATGAGGGACAACCACTCTTGCTCAGCCCAGAAACTGCACAAATCTCATCCACAAGCTTGCAGACTGTTGCATGTGCTTTTAGGTTGACCGGTTCCCTCCAGGACTGACTTATTTGCATGCATGGGCTGCTTTTTCCTGAAAAAGCAAAAAAGCAAAAGCATCCCTAGATTTTAGGGATCCATTTTTAGCAGTTGGAGGTTACATGCAAAAGGCATTTTAGAAATCTCCCGCCAAATGTCGCTTTTTCCTAGATTTATGGTATGCGCATCATAAGCCTCAATATTATCAAAACTTATGTACTCGACGTTGCAGAGCTCATTCCTCACATTGATCTTGGAGCTGTGACATCCTACATCGCATCTAGGAGTCTTCAACACATTCAACTCAACTTTTTCGGGGTAAGTCTGCTTTTCATGTCTTTTTTTGTGTTTTTGTTGCTTTTTGTATTTTGCTTTGTGTGTTGTCTACTTGGTTTCAATGAACGCTTGTTTTCGCTTTGATGCATGTTAGCTTGTAGAAGCACTGTTTCAGTTTTTCATTGCATCTCGCTGCTGTCGCATGCATGACACTGTTCCTGCACTCATGGTCGTCGTTGTGGCGACTCGCTTCACACACATGCTTGTTTTCAAATTTTCTAAATCCTGCACTCATTGTTTGCATGCATGATCGTTCACTATTGTTTGCACTTAGCTTCGCCATGCATTCAAACTTCTCATGTTTTTGGTCGCGCCCGTTGGCGGGTTTGGGCTGCCTTGGCCCAAACCTTGCCTTGCTCGGCTAGAAAATGCGCATTTTTGGAAGTGAAGGCTCTGCCTTCCCTCCAGAAACTGCGGAAATCTGGCCCAACACTGGCCTCCAGGCTTGCATTGCGCAATTCTGGGAGGCAGTGCCTCACTGGCCCTAGAAATTGCACAATGCAGTTTGCTGGTTTGCATGTCACTACTGACTGAAGCTGCGCATTTACACAATTTCAGTCCTCAACAGGCCATGATGGACTGTGCATTGCGCAGTTCCAACAGTCAGTTAGCCTCCTGACAGGCCGGACTGTGCCTTGCACAATTTTGGCAGTCGGTCTCCCAGCCTCCCAGTGAAAATTGCGTAATCTTCACAGTGAGTCACACAGGTATGTTGCATGACAATCCTCAAATGTGTTTTGGTTTTCAACTGACAGATTGCTTGCCTTGAGTGTTGCTATGTATCTAGGTATCACAGGTGTTCGTCTGTCTCTTAGCAGTACAGGTACAATGGCCTCCCAGAGAACAGGGTCAAAGGACAACGTTGAGAGCGCAACCGGAAATGCAGTTGAGCGAGTGTCTATGAGCTTGCCTATCTATGAAGACACCAAGTTGTTCATAGATAAGGATGTCAAGATGAAATGGCAGCAACATTATAGAGAGCAGCAGCAGAGGGTAGCAGACCTACACATGACTAAGGCAAGAGGAAGGTTGACAACGCAGAGGCAAAGCAAAGCTGCAAGTTCAAAGTAGATCCACTTGTGATGAAAGCAACTTTGGAGATTGAGGCTAAGAGGTGACAACGTGACAGGAGGATCGCACAAAGGCAAAGAGAGAAACAGAGGATGGAGGAAACATAAAAGGAGTTGCAGGAGTTGAAGCGGCAACTCAGGGAAGAACAGGAGCTGCGCAGAGGAGAGAAGGAAGCGTGACATGAACAGGTACAACAGGAGGCGCAACATGCACAGATTGATGAAATTGTGCCCATACAAGTTATAGACTCATCCCAACAACTAGCACAAAGCAGACAGGGTGAGCAGTGTTGTCGATCACATGCATGGGTGTTTAGGAGTATGGATGTCATTGTGCACACACATGCGATCCCATCCATTGGCACACTCACCAAGGCGAAGACAAAGAACCAAGTCCGACTGGAGCTGGACATGTACTTCGATGAGTTGATGTGCATAGCCACCAACACAGACTTGGAGATCAACGCAAACACTATGCATCAGTATGTTGCTAGTCCGGATGCACTCAAGACTATGATGCACATGTTATCAAACAAGTTGAACAAAGGAGCCGAAACAGTGTACCCGGATGAAATGGAGGCAAAAGTTTGCTTCCAGTAGGATGTCACCACAGAGTACACAAACACCATCACGGACTACCAAGCCTGGCATCAGTTCGCCATTGTCGATCATCGCAAGAATGTCGAAGAGTTGATCTTCCCACAACTGTTTGAGCCTTATTGATGTCTTGCATGGATTACTCAAGCCTATTTTGTCTCACATGGGGACATGTGTAGATTGTAATGTAACATGTTGTAAAAGTGAAAGACTAAGTGTCTATAGTCGAATGTAACAGTCATGTAGTAGTTGAAGAGTCACAAAGGGGAATGTCAAGGGTCAACCCACCCTTTTATATTATAGAACCTCATAACTCATTGTAAAGGCTTTTGGGAGCCAAGCTTCCTATAGGTGTAACTTAGAGAAAGCTTGGAGTGTATTGTAACGAGCCTTGGCTTCTCCACAGTGCAAAGCTAGTATATCTCTTTGGAGGAGCAGGCGATAATGACTGTAACATTTTGTTGTGAGGACTAGTGGTTGGTCATAGTTGTATGTATGATTGGAGCTTTCACTTTCTTAATATAACATAGCCAACATATTTCATGCATATGTTGTTATTGTATTTCAGTTATCTTGGTTACTCTAATGATATATGTATTTGTTGTTTACGCATGTATGTATGGACTCTTCTATATATGTTTGTATGAATCTTATCGAGATGCGTTGTTGGTTTAACCATCACTTTGGATCGTTGGCTAACCTTCTTTCCAGCTTGTGATGAATCTCTCTCGTGTGTTCCCTTTCAACCCATGTGCTGTCACAAGTTTCTAAGGGAGTACCCCTGTTATGTGTGTTAGACCCATTCATGCACCTTCCTTGACTTGTTGCGCATGTCACACCCTTGATACCAATAGGGACATCTTACTCACCTCTACGCGCAACCGTGGTCAAGGCGATACTGTACTACCCCATTGCTGGGACTCCACCAAACAGTTTGAGGTCTAGTTGGGACTCCTTATCGGGGAGATCCCTTGACATGTTGGTGGGGCCAATACCATCAACAAGTTCCTGGACCCCAAAAGACTTCTTCTAATGCCTCAAAATGGCTTCATAAAGTTTCAAACCCAATTCTCCAAACCGGGACCCACTAATAAAAATGACCCTTCAAGTTGATTCCTCCAGTTTCTTAGATGACAACTAATATAATGATCCAATCCAAATCAAAAGTGGACCACATCAAATCCCAAGCACCTAGTTAGTTATTTACCAAACTCTCTAGTTCAATTGACTTCCTCAATAATGAATTCCCTCTCTTGGTTGACTACACATGTTTGAGATGGTGAGTTTACCATAGAAGCTTAGGTTCCAACATCCCCTCTTAAACACAACTTTGAGGATAAATCATATTACATCAACATCCCCCTATAATTTGATAGGGATAACAAATGATCACAAATAATCTAACAAATGTACAATAATGTTTTCTAAGGTAAAAAAGAAAACATGAAATACTAACACCTCCAAAACAACAACTTGTGAATTGTAACTAATATTTCGATCAAGCCAAGGTTTAATTGTTGGAAATTCTAAGTCTAACTGTTAGAAATCCTTCCTATACTTTCTGATTTATTTCTTCCTACTTGTTTTGTTAATTAACAAGTTATTTACCATGTAAATACTGAAAATAAATACAAGTACAGTCTCAATACATACAAATCATCAATTGAAGGAAAAACAAGCAAACAAGTGACACCGTTATTTTTGGACTAATGTCCTCTGAAAAACCCAATGCGGGAAAACTGGTGCAGATATCTGAGGGTTTTATTATTAAGAAGTTTCAGAATACAATCTAGGTGCCAGAAATGGCTCACCCAATAGAGGATGCCCTCGGAAGTAGTCCCTCTTAGTCAGAGATAGATATCAGTCCCAATCTACCTCACGAAATCTCCCAGCGTCAACCTCTAGGATCTGCGTCGGCCTCTCTGGCCCAACATCTTCCTAGTGTCAGCCTCTCTGGCCTAGCACTAACCTCTCTTAACTCTGCGTTAGCCTCTGGAGCCTCTGTGTCTCCCATGTTGGCCCTCCTTAGGCTCTGCATAGCTCCTGGCTGCCTACGTGTGGCCTCTGGCTGCTTTTGCGTGGCCTCTAGCTGGCTTTGCATCAACCCTCTCCTAGCTTCTGCGCTAATGCTCCCGGTACTATCTCTACCTCTCTTCTACTGCATTCACTGCCCCTCAGCTACAACTCTGATCACTCCTTCGATTTCCTCAGCAAGCCCTGCCCCAGAAAATCGAATTCTTGATCAACTCGGTGTGTTCTCCAAGTGACCCTCAAGCCTCCTCTTATACTTTTCTCATTGACAATTCAACGACCGAGATTAAGTCCCTAATCAACGGCTAAGATTAGATCTGGCTTGATCCATGACTTTTGGACCATTCTAACTCAATTTTATATTAATTCACATTAATATTTTATTTTCCTTAAGTTTAGACTTAGGGACTGCATTAAAAATATTAATTATTTTAATATCTCCCAAACTGGTTAGATTCTGCCCAAACCGTTTCTGGGTATTGGAGATCTCATGTGCTTTAGCCTCTCCACCAATTATCGTGGCTAGAGAACATCCTATGCTACCCCAAATCAACACTCCCTCTTAGCGAGGACTCTGCTCTAGTAATACTCCTCACTGAGCATCACCCTGATCATCCGGCATTGGTCCCTGTGCTGATGCTAAGCCTGCTGCCCAACATCCTCTGCGCTGCTGCATCATGTACTGCTATCCATGGCCTTGCCACTGCCACTGCCATTGTTGCATATGTACGATAGCTCCCTCTGCATCCGTGCTGCTGCCCATGGCCCTGCCACTGCCACTGCTGCATCTGTACGACAACTCCCTCTGCATTCATGCTACTGCCCATGGCTCTGCCATTGCCACTACTGCATCTGCACTACAACCACTCTCATCATGTTGCATCGTGCTGCCCATAGCACTACCACTGCTAAATGCTGCATTGCAACTCAGTTACTGAGAAGTAAGTCACTGATCTCCCAACTCTGACATCTCCGTCAGGTTAGAAAATTCCCGATTCTGAAGCTCCCTCTGTCACTGACAAGTGCTCCCTCTCTGACCTCTGCGTTGCTGCAACAACTATGTGCATCTCGCACTGTTGTCTTACATTGAACTGGGACTCCTGCATTGTAGCTCCCTCTGTCGCTCCATTCACATCTGTCTCTATCGACATCCGCCAGTCCTGCTACTCCTCTTCGGGGCTCTCGTAGTAGGGTATAATCCAAGAGGTTGGGTACCTCGAGGATCCTGTCCCTCATCGCCTGTAGTTCGTCTGACTACAACTCGATGTCTCCCCACTTCCTCTCAAGTGGCGCATGAGCACTCATGGCACAGTCATCATTTGTCTCCACTTCTTTCTCCGCCCTTTCTGGCGCAACCTTGGTCTCAAAAGTTGCTCCCTTGCTCTTCTTCCTCGAACACTGGCTCGCATAGTGACCCAGTTCCCCACAGTGGAAGAATTTGACCTTGGAGAGGTCCTTCTTCTTCCATTTCTCTTGCTTTCCCTCAGATGCGAGGGAAACATCCTCCTCTTCCTCCTTCTTGATTCTGACCCCCTTGCCACTGCTTCCCACCTTGGTTATCCTTCTGATCTCTTCTTGACAAAGAGCCGCCCACAGTTCCTCCTAATCTGGAAGGGTCGACCTACCCAATATGCTCTGGACAAATACCTCCCAATCCTCTGAGACTACGTTCAATGCGGTCCTCACCATCATCTCCTCATCCAGCGTGGCCCCTATGGAAGTCAGCTGATCCCGGATCTCCTTCAATCAATCGAGGAAGGTGTCTATCTGTTCTCCCTTCTGCATCTGGTATGATCGTAGCTGATTTTCTAGTAGCATCCTCCTCTGCACGAAAGTATGCTGATACAATTTCGTCAAGGCCTCCCACATTGCATTTGCCGTGTCCTTTTCGACAATATGTGGTACTACATGGTCCTTGACCCCATTAAGGATGATGCTTTTGGCCCTCACCATTGCCTCCTGGCACTTTTCGTTCTCAACCGGGTCAACTGGGATCTATCGTGTTCAAGGCGAAGCGCTTGAGACAATTGTTACACAGTAATTTGTCACCATTGGTCACCGTCCCTGTTACCCCTGTTCCCGTACATTGGAGGACGCATTTTGGGACCTGTGAGCAGTGACATAACCTGAAAACACTTGCATTATGTTCCCCTGAGTATGTACTTCATTTCCCTGAAGACACCTTCTGCAAATTATCCCTGAAAAGTACCCTTTTTCCATTAGCGCGGGTCCATCATGTCTTACCCGCGCCAATCACTGAGATCCTCAAAGGAGGGTGCGACCATTGGCGCTCTGTCTTAGAACAACACCCGCGCCAACTAAGTTTGGTAATGATTTTTGACAAACGCGCGCCCAGATGTTTTTTCCCTTCAGATCACGAAGTCTTTTGAGGATAAAGTTTATCTGATAGAGGTCGAGAGTCATCATCTATCCTTGACATCTATCTACAGCGGCTTTTCAGAGATAATGCCAATCCACAATGGGTGTCTTGATGCATCGTATCTTCCTCCCTTCTCCATCTATAAAAGTCTGTCCTCATGCATTAGACAAGCTAGTTTTTGAGTAATGCTAGTTGTGATTATGCTTGTCTTGAGTGATAGTAAGAGTCTTGAAGCATAGGGAGGTTATGCTGCCGGAAGTCTGAGAGAGAGAAGGTCTATTGCAAGATATACATAGCTGCTCGCTCAGCCAGAGGAGAGGTTCAACGTCAGAACCTTGGTTGTATCTTTCTCTGTTGATTATTCATTAATAAACGACTACTGTTATGGTTCCAATCTCATTGTTCATCATGATAATGTTTGGTTTATTTCCTTTCTGACTGAAATATAGTTGTATTTTAGTGGATTTTATGCTTGTATTCGCTTCGTTCTTTGCATGTGCAGGTATCCATACGCGGGGATCGCAAGGATTGCGACCTGCCGGAGCAAGGGAACGGGAGTATCAACTCTTCTTCGACATTAGCGTTGGACTTCAGGTTGGTTCTCGTAATCCACTTTCAGTATGCAACTAGGAACTTGCATAGTAGCGTGATTTGATTGTTGCTAGACCCATTTTGGGCTAGTGGGATCGCCTCTGTCCGCAGAGGGGATTTACCTCTCCAACAACGATTCCTGTCTAGAACGGACAAGATCCTGGTCTTCTAGACTACGAAGTTTGAGGCTCTGTTTAGTATGTCCTGATCTCTTACCCCATTCACTGCCATTTTGCTGCTCCGCTTTCGACTCTTTCAAGTCTCTCTACTTCCCTCCTGGAAGTTCTCGGTGTCTCCCTCTGAGCCTCGATTTCCCTCTTGGAAACCCCTTTGCCAATGTCAAGATGCCCCCACTCCGATCGTTAGTGCAACTGCACCACTAATCTAGATTTCTTGGCTAGAAATCCTCGGCAGCAACTCCCTCTTCCTTGGTCTTGCCCTGTTAGGTACTGTTCTGACCACAATACCCCACCAGCGTCACTCCGCAACTTACCCACAACCTCCTATGCCCCAGCAAACTAAAGGTTAGAGCCTCTAGGCTCTGTGCAATCCTGGCACTAGCAAAATCCTCACTTCTTGGCCATGGGCGTCAATCCTTCCTGACTGAGAAAGGTGACCAGGCAATGCGTAGGTCGGTTTGCTCCTCTCTGCCACTGCACTGATCCTCTTCCCGTCTCGAACTGATGACGTAGGCACTGCGTCACCCCTTCCTTGCTGCTTTTCCGCTAGGAACAACTTCTGTCACTCGGGACAGTTGTTTCTGCAGTTACTGCTCTGCTCGGCTGATGCCCTCAGTTATCCTGTGATCTGCAACCACGCTCTGATACCATGTTGGAATTTCTAAGTCTAACTGTTAGAAATCCTTCCTGTACTTTCTGATTTATTTCTTCCTACCTGTTTTGTTAATTAACAAGTTATTTACCATGTAAATACTGAAAATAAATACAAGTACAGTGTCAACACATACAAATCATCAACTGAAGGAAAAAACAAGCACACAAGTGATACCATTATTTTTGGACTAATGTCCTCGGAAAAACCAAATGCGGGAGAACCAGTGCAGCTATCTGAGGGTTTTATTATTAAGCAGTTTCAAAATACAATCTGGGTGCTAGAAATGGCTCACCCAACAAAGAATGCCCTCGACAGTAGTACCTCTCAATCGAAAACAGATATCAACCCCAACCTGCCTCACGAAATCTCCCAATGTCAACCTCTAGGGTCTACATCAGCCTCTCTGGGCTCTGCATCAGCCTCTAGAGCCTCTGTGTCTCCCACACTGGCCCTCCTCAGGCTTTGCGTAGCTCCTGGCTGCCTCTGGTTGCTTCTGCGTGGCCTCTCGCTGGCTCTGCGTCAACCCTCTCTCGGCTTTTGCGCTGATTCTCCCGATACTATCTTTGCCTCTCTGCTACTGCATTCATTGCCCCTCAGCTGTAATTCTGATCACTCATTCAATTTCCTCAGCAAGCCCTACCTCAGAAAATCAAATTCTTGATCAACTCGGTGTGTTCTCCATGTGACCCTCAAGCCTCCTCTTATACTTTTCCCATTGACAATTCAACGACCGAGATTAAGTCCCTAATCAACGGCTAAGATTAGATTTGGTTTGATCCATGACTTTTGGACCATTCTAACTCAGTTTTATATTAATTCACATTAATATTTTATTTTCCCTAAGTTTAAACTTAGGGACTCCATTAAAAATATTAAATTATTTTAATATCTCCCAAACTGGTTAGATTCTACCCAAACCATTTCTGGGTATTGGAGATCTCATACGCTTTAGCCTCTCCACCAATTTTCGTGGCTAGAGCACATCCGATGCTACCCCAAATCAACATTAATGATACTTTTTGAAGAGAAGTCTTAAAAACTATCAACTCAAATAATCATTTGATGCTCTTAGGAATCAATGGTGCAACTTGTATGCCATACTTAGAAATGTCTTCTACACAAAATGGTAAAGGACAAAGCGCATATGCAAACAATATCATAACATGAATTTAAATTTCCAAAATGCCATCCAAATAGTTAAACACTAGTCATTGTTGACCAATCAACTAGATAAAAAGACAAATCAATCTTAGTGGATTAGTTGAGTAGACAATAATACATCAACAAATTAGTCTCCATTCATTAGCCACATAGTCTGGGTCAAATAAAGATCTCAAAATTCAAAGTGAGTTAATATCACATCAACATCATCTGTTGGTATCTTTTATTGGTCATTTATTAGTGGGCACTCCATTGTTATATGCACACTAGTCTTCGATCATCAAAGGTGAAGAACCAAGAGCATATGCAAACGATATCATAACATGAATTTAAATTCCCAAAACACCATCCAAATAGTCAAACATTAGTCTCAATGACCAGTTGACTAGATAATAAGACAAAGCAATCTCAAAGGATTAGTTTACTAGACAATAATAAATCAAAAAATTAGTCTCCATTCGTCAACCAAATATTCTAGGTCAAATAAAGATCTCAAAATTCAATAATAAGTCATTTGTTGGTATCCTTTAGTGGTCATCTGTTATTGGGCACTAGTCTTTGATCATTAATACACACTACAATAGTAAGTCAAACCAACCCATCTACATACCCCAACACTTACAACTAAGTTGATTAAGATTAACCAATCAAAACCATGTATTGGGTTTATCTATTCAAACAAGCTCAATAACATTCCCCATTAAATACAACTAAGGGACTAATGTAATACAATAGTCCATAGGGTACATAACAAGGCCTCCATCCAAATATCAAGCAACATCCAAATAACATAACACAACATAGCTATCCATCTAGACAAACGAATAGTGACTGCTACAATAATGAATGAATCAATTAATTAATAAAAAATAATGAAAAGGAAAATTATATTGTTGTATAATCCATGATATACATTCATAAGAAGTCTGCAAACCTCTATTGAAATGTGTTGTAACAAGGAAAACACAACAAAACTGAAGAACATAGATTCCAAGAGTAATAATGGTGCCAATAGACATCATTAAGACTCAAGCACAATTAGCATAGTTCCATAGAGATGATGCAATAGACTTATCTATTGTTGAATGGTGTTGTCATTGATGTCAATGGTTGTTAATGAACATTCTTATATTTGTACGGATTACATCAAGTTGGAAGCTCCACTAAAAGGATGGCTGGAAAACTTAGTTCTAGAGTTTGGGTTTCTTAGACTAAGAATATATCCCACACTTGTTGAAAATTTTTGAAAAGCAGATCAATGAAATTATCATGGAGATCCTCGCCATTGGATTCTCCTCGTCAAGCTAGTTCCAGTGGTATGTGGCATGCCTTGAGAAGCCTCCCGATTTGCGAAATATTTTCACTTGAAGTTGACTAACCCCATTATTGGGCAAAAACCCCAATACCATGGTCAAAGGTCAAAGAAAAATCAAATGAAGTTTAATTAAAATTATGATTAATTATATTAATTATTGTAGTATAAATTGTTAAAAAAAACTTCATTAAAAATAATAGGTTAACATTATTTTTAAAGGCATAGTCTAATTTATATACGAAATATCATTTTTTCATGACCATTTTTTTGGTTAATTTTAATCAAAATCCGACAGAGCTTTTTAAAAACTTGAGTTTAAATTGTTTAATTTGCATAATTCGAGTGCCCTAGATGTTTTTCAGGGCGCTGAATCCATTTATGCATTCAAAATTGTATTTTAAACAAAAAAATCCTGAAATTCTGGATTTAAGACCTCTGTGGTTTATTATTTTCGACTTAGTTACCGGAGAATCCACAGTAAGAACCATTTTCTGCCAACGTTTCAAATCCCAACCGGGATCCATCATCAGGACAACTTGAATGCTGGATAGAAGAAGAGCTTATTTGAGGGATTAAATACTAATGAGGAGAGAAAAGAGAAGGATGTCAGCTGTCAAAATTTTTAAATATAAAAGATTTTTTAAATTTAATTAAAGTATAAAATAATTTTTTAAATGTTATAGCAAATTAAAAAATATCAATTAATTAAACCTAAAATATTTCCATATCTTATGATATCTGTTGCCCTCCCATAGTTTATAAATAGCCCAACATATATTCTTAAACAAATGCACAAAATGTGAAATATCTAGTGAATATAGTTCTAAAATAACTTCAGCCTTCCTAGCAGACAGTGAAAATCAGAAGTTGGGTTCTTTTCGTTGGGAGTTTGTTTCTTTGCCTTGATTTAGTCTTTGGGGTTCGTTGGGCAAATTTCTTTGAAGGAGCTGGTTGGGTATTTGTTACAGGTCTAAGGAACAACATATTCTCTATGATCCACAGAGCCATATCTAAACCCATGCTAATGTACGGACCTGTGACATCAAGCAGAGTCAAGGAAATCCGTCATATTTTTTCTGGCATTTTCGTTTGTTATTTTAATTGCAGGAAGAAGGTCTCTAAGGGCTTCGTTCTTGAGCACAAGGAGTAAACCCTATGGCCAGTATATGCATACAAGTTTTTGGCTTCATTCAAACTAAATATTGGTGAACAAAAATAGCACAGTGCCTTACCTCAGGTGGGCCCTACGCAAAGTTCGGCTTGTGCTTGACCTCACAAGATCACCAAAATAGTATTATGAAATGAAATGAAATGATATTTTAAGGTGCACGAGTCTAAAAATAGTCTATGAGACCATTAGTTCCCTGTTTTTCGCTCTTTGCAATTCAGTCCTTTTCCGATTCAAATTCATGATGCGCTGACCGAACCTTCCAACGATCCCCTCACTAAAAAGACAATGCCAAGAAAATGATGCTAACATGTTCTCATAACTTTCTCTGATGTCTTTGAATGCATCACATTCCAAAATGAAATGTTTTTCCGATTCCACAGCCCCAAACGTGCAAAATCTACACACCCTTTCTTCCCAAGCTTCTTTAGGCCTTTTCCACCATCCTGTTTCACACCGAAGTTGATGTGAATTGGTCCTTAATTGAGCAATAAGAACCTTTGCCCTCCACGAAATGCTAGCTCAAATGAGCTCTTTTTGTTGTAAATCACACGTAGGGTTGAATTCCTCAATGTAATATTTCCTCTTTCTACCCAACTCTTTTCCCCATACCTTTTTACGAAACTTCTCCATAACAAAATCCTTTAGCTCCTTGCTATTTGTGCGACAGGCATTGAGGTAGATATTCCATTTTTGCATCCATGTTTTCTTTCTTTCACTGATGCCTTCATTGAAGATAACATTAGGCCATCTACCTACTCTCATTTGTTCAATTCTTTTTAGGTATCTTATGAGCCGCACCATAGCAATTGCTTTAGTGGAAGTTGCTCTTGTTTCACTAAACATTATCTCATAAGGTACTGAAATTTTTATTTTGAACTTGCTCATGATCAAGCATTTTTGGATTTTCTCAATTTGTTTCCATTTTGAGACGGGAGTGCTGCTAGCCCACAATTCACACCCATATAGCATCACTGGACAAACTAGGAGTCCAAAAAGCACTTTAATCGTTTTCCAATCCCATAACTCTGCCTCTCTACATATAATGCTTTCCACCCTCCTAAAATTCTCTTCTTTTGCAGTCCTCCCAATTGAGTTTGTTGTTGTAATCAATCCCAAGGTACTTGTACTCATTTACTTCTTCAAAAATGTTGTCTTCAAAGAAGAAAGTATGCTGGCTCTGCTTCCTTTTATTAGAAAAAATCATTATTTTGGTCTTGCTAGTATTGACTTGCATCCCCACTACTCTACAAAAATGCTCAAGGGCATATAAGTGCATTTGCAATCCATGGGCCGATTTAGAAATCAATACAATATCATCAGCATATAAAAGAAGATTTATCACAAACTCCCCCAACCGAACACCATCTCCACCTTGCAGATTTAGCCACTCTTCCAATTTATCAATATATAGACCAAAAAGAGTGGGGGATAGAGGGCAACCTTGCTTGACTCCAATGTCACTTCTAAAGCTTTCTTAAATACCTGCTGAGGTTCTAATTTTGACTTTCACTTCTTCATAAAGTCTATGGATAGCGGCTCTATAATGCACAAGAATTTCAAGTTCTTCCATTCTACGCCACAACTTATCCCAAGGGACTGTGTCAAATGCTTTTTTGAAGTCAACAAAGTAGAAAAATACTTCTTCTTTGTCCTCCCAAACCTTTTCAACAATGTGTCTCAACGTGATGCCATGATCCACTGTAGAATGTTTCGGCCTAAAACCTGCTTGTCCTCTTGCCCTCTTTTCTTTTACTTCTTCCCACTTGCTAATTCTGTCTTCTACCGTGCTGCCGAAAATTTTTACAAACAAAGGATTGATCATATTAATTGTTCTATAGTTGGATGGATTATTAATGTCTCCACTTTTAAAAAGGGGTATTGCTAGGCTAGTTGTCCAGTCTCTTGGGAATCCTTGTTGAATGATGTTGTTGAATATTTTCATGATGTGCGGTGTAAGAGCATTCATTCCCCATTTTAGATACTCTGCTTGAAGTTCAACCAAGTCCTTTGCCTTTCCTATTTTCAGCTTCTTAATTCCATTCTCCACCTCCTGTAATGTGAAGAGCTTTGAATTTGTGTTGATCCTAGGGGGGACTCCGCCTCAGATTCTTTCTCATAGAGTTACCTTGCATATTCAAACCATTGATTGGCTGTAATATTATTTTCAATTTGCTTCTTCCTTGGTTGCAATTCTTGCCAAAAAAACCTGTGGATTATTCTTGCTTAAATATATTAACTCTTATCTCCTTGTTTGCATGAACTCATCTTTTTTCCTTTTTAGTATCTGCTTATATAACTTTACATTCATCTTCTCTTTTCCTACCTTTTTCAAGGTTCTCCTTGCCATTTTGCATTCCTCATCAAACCATGCATTTACAGGAAAGCAATTTGATTCTGATTTCCTATTTTTTGCTCTTTTGCACTTCTCAAGTGCAATTTGGATTATATTTGTTAACTCATGGCTGCTGAAGCGTTTGAAACTAGTTTTCTCCTTCTAAATTAATCTCTCTAACATTGTCTTAAAGATAGTACCATTTTCTTGTGTTAGTTGAATTTTGCCCCTTGATAGTGATTGTCGAGAGCATTGGGTTTTCCTCCTATGCTGCCTTTCTTCTAACCATGGTAACCTTATAAAAATTGGGTTATGGTTTGATTTTAAGTCCCAAATATGCTCTCTAATGCTAACTTCATCTATCTTTTCTATTAAGCTTTGTGAACACATCACATAGTCAATGACACTTGCCCCATTGTATGTGTTGCAAGTGAAGTTCCCAGGCCTTTTCCATCTATCTAGACCATTGCAAATAATTAAGTTGAAAGCCCCACATAGTGTAAGCAACTCATCTCCAAAATGATTGCTAACTTTGTCATCTTCTGAACACCTCACCCATTGGGGATTCTCCTCTTCAGTGAGCCAAATAGGATTGTTATCCTCTTTGCAACAAAGGATGCTAACTTGATTATTTGTTGTTCTAGCATTGAAATATCCCACTAAAAGAACTTCTCCCTGCTGAGAGTACACAACAATATCTTGTTTTAAAGCTGCATATGGATCCTTGCTGTCAAACCCCTTATTTTTGTAAGTTTTTGAGACTTGAGGGGCAAAATAGCATGTTGCAATTCTTATGTGATTCTCATTCTCTGATATTTTCAACCATAAATATTGTTTATTTGCATCTTCTTTAATTAACTGAATGTGGCGACCTTCTTTTTCTTTCACTAAAACTAGTATTCCCCCATACCCTTTGCCATTTTCTGCTACCTTGTTCCAAACTGCCAACTTCAAATAACCGTCAAACACAAGAGTTTTGCAACCATCATGCTCATGAGTTTCTGTGAGACAAATTGTGTCTCTACCTTCCGCAATAGGCCCTAACCAAGGTCCCCTCCTCCAAAGGTAACCTCTACAATTCCAACAAACTAAACTTAGGTAGACCTGGGTAGGATTCGACTGCTACGCAGTTTGGCACATAAGACTCAAATTTGAGTCTTCATCCCTTTTTGTCCATGCCGGTCTTGTTGTTTTCGTCTCTATTATTGAATTCTCTGTTTTTTCTTTACTGTCAGCTTGCTGCCCTGATTTGCTTGGAGGCCCAAACACTGCAATAATGGCTTTCCCATTGTACAACCATGCCCTTTTCCCTTCATTTCTTGTTGTTCTAATTTTCTCCACTTCATCCCTTCTCTCTTCTTGTTGTTTTTTGGTTGGATCTTCATCGAGGAAGAAGTATGAGCCTTTCAAGAGTTTCTTTTTGCCCAAAATATGTTGTTTTTCTTGTACGCTTGCCATGGTGACTTTTATGGGTCGAGGCCTCTCTTCACATATCCTCCCACACATGAAATACAAAAAATCTATTAAGTTTATAAAAATAGAATTACATAACAAATGCCTTCAACATAGCATTAATAAAATATTGATTGTCCTCCTTTGAGGTGATTGCACGCATATATACATGAGAAGGGGGCTACCTACTCCATAAATGGAGCTGCAAGACCCTCAAATTTCGATATCAATTCAACAAACAAATAACTAAGCAAAATACAACAATCATTTTATTGGCTCCGTGATGCAATCGATTTCAATAGCTACCCATTCGTGCAATCCCTAGCTAACTATGTCATTAACACCCCTCCGGCGCCCTTTGAAATATTTGGCTACAACTTATGGTCATGGATTCCTCAAGGCGTTATCATAGTTATACATTTATGCGATGATAAGACTTGATGCACTGATTGATTTATAGGATCATGTGGAGTTAAACCTTGAGCACGTTGATGCACAACTGCTAACGGGTTCAACGAGATCCTCTTGGCCATGTTTGTTATTGAACCTTTGTCATAATAAAGCCCCTTTATGACTGATCCAGGAGGATCTCCAGACACCAATGGCAAGGAAAAGGCTCAAAATTTAAAGTGGCAAAAAGGCGATGAACTTGACATCAGATCGAAGTGCTCGTCACTCTGATTCCAACGGTGCGAATGGCACTCCAATCCGAGTCCGGATGAAGGAGATAGAGGCAATCAAAGTTGGGTTGACTTTTGATGACTGGGCAAGATTAATGAAGGCATAATTTGAACTTTTCCAGCAGACGGAATCCGGCCAACTCTGGCCAGATTCCGAGAAAAATCGTGGCCTCATTAAAAAGACTCCTTCGGTCCAAAACTGAATTTCCAAATATGCATAGTTGTTTTTTATATAACAAAAAAAATATAAAAAAAGGGTGGTGGGCCACCAACCCCGCCACCCCTTATCCGCACCACATAACAATTGGTGGAGGGGCGGGCCACGACCCCTGACCCCTCCCACAAAACTGTGTAAACAAACCGGGGTGGTTGGCCATGACCCTGCCACCCCACACCACGGAACTCCCAATGGATCCCACGAAACAGGGCTCAACAACCACGGCATTGAATATAGTGGGTGGTGAGCCAGCCTTTGGGGCACAGACCCAACCACGCCCAACATGCAGCTTATTACAAATGTTGGTGGGAGGCAGGTACAGTGGGCGGGCCTGACCCAACCAAAAACTTTAATTAAAAAAAAATCATTTGTAATGTATTAAAAAAGATTTTGTTATGCAAAAAGGAGGAGGTGGGGTTTGACTGCTCGACCTAGGTTTGACTGCCCGACCTCCTCCATATTAACCGGACTTCCCACCAACTGCGCTACAACGGTTTCCTTGAAGAATCTGCCACCCATTTTATACTTAAGCGCAATTTGTCAGTGCGCCTAGGTAGAGGAGGCAGTGCACGCAGTTTGAGGCAGAATTTTGCGGGAGGGCCGAATTTTCACTTTGTCAGAATTTGACAACTTTTATATGGTTTTAGCACTTCTCGACGCCACGAACACAATGGAGCTGTCCAATTCTCCATCAGAGTTCTGCATTTTTCGGCCATTTTTCAGTATGGAGGTATAAAACTCCTTTTTGTAACTGATGCTTGTACTCTTCTTTCTCATGCCACTTAATGAATGAAGGCCTCCCCATTGATCGAGTAGGGCTCGAAGACGTAGCCCAAGTTAGACAAACTCCGTTATCAAGTCTTGTTGTCTTCTTTCATGCTTTATGTGTTTCTCCTCTTATCTCATGTGCACATTAAGTTTTCTATGTTAAGCTACAATTTATGCATGTAATTCTTTAACACATCTATAAGCAAAAGATTTTGGATAAGTGGTATCAGAGTAAGTCTTTTTAGATGTGAATTGCATGTTTGTATGCTAACAAGAAACAAGCTCCGAAGAGGCGAAGGGAAACTAAAGCCTTTTGATCCCAAAGCAGGGTGTGCACATTGAAGGAGAAACATGGCAGATGAAGAGGCTTGTCATGAAGAGGAGCGCAATTTCCGCAAAACCTTCTATACAATGGCAGAGAATGTCGGTCAGTAGCTTTCAAGGCTGGAGAAAGCAGAAGAGAGAAATCCAGAAGAATAAGGTTCAGTGCAAGGAAATGGTGGAGAAGAACCCCCTCCTTCTCCTTCCACGAGTGAAAGTTATTCTTCCTCTCATCACCATAATCATAGAAATTCAAGGGATGCATCTAAGAAACCTTTCTTTAAATTAGATGTCAAATTTGATCTTCCCATGTTTAACGGTGAAAGTAATGCATAAAAGCTTAATAAATGGATTATGCAGATTGAAATCTACTGCAGGATTCAGCAGATCGAAGAGGACGAGGTAAAGATTCAACTGGCCTCTCTTCGGCTGAGTAGCACCGCTCTCGTTTTGTGGGAGAACAAATTGTGAAGCAGTAAGAGTGTGGGTAATCTTCTTTCCTCATGGCCTAGTTTCATTTCTGCATTAAAGGAACAATTCTATCCCTTGGGTTATAAACAAAAAGCCTTAATGGATTGGCAATACTTAAGGCAAGGTAGAGGTCAAGATGTTCAAAGCTCTACAAAGGAATTTCGAAAACAGGCACTTAATTTGGGCATTGCACTTGACTCACCTGAAGTAGTAACTAAGTATATTGGATCATTACATTGTTACCTTAGACATTAATTATTATTGTTTGAACCAACTACTATTGACTCGGCTAGTGTAAAGGCCATCCATCTTGAGAACAAGGGCAAAAATGAAAAAGATGATCATTTCAAGAAACCACCTTTCAAACCTCCAAATGGCAAACCCAAAGTGAAAGGAAAAGGAAAGGAGAAGAGGATGGAATCAACCAAGAAAGATGAAGGAGAAAGACCTTATTGAATTCAATGCAAAAAGGAAGGTCATGACGACGATCATTGCTGGAAACTATACCCGGAAAAGAGACCAAAGAAGTATGGAGGAAAAGGCAAGCAGAAGATAGTGGCAACTGTGCAACAAGACCTTGGATCCGATTTCGGAAATGAAGCATTGATCACAGCAGTAGGAACAAAAGGTACTCTTACACCTCATGTTAATTCTGAATCACATGAAGGCACTAGTTCAATAGATGAGTCTCTTCCTAATGAACGAAAGAGAATTGAGCTATTTCATATTAGAGTTATCATAAATCATACAAAAGTGGAAACTCTACTTGATATCGGATCCCAACCAAACTTAATTTCAAAATCCTTGGTAAAAAAGCTAGGCTTGGAAACCAAACCACATCCAAAACCTTACCCACTTGGATGGATACATGATAAAGCAAAATTGAATGTAACTAAGCAGTGCAAGGTTAAATTTGTGATCGCTTCTAAGTTAGTGGATGAGGTAAAACTTGATGTAATACCATTGGATATCTGTGGCATGGTGTTAGGGAGTCCATCTCTATATGATAAAAAGGAAATCTTCTTCTGTCATGAAAACAAATACCAAATCACAAAAGATGGGGTAGAATATATTGTAAGGGCTCATCAAACTAAAATCAATGTTAGCCATGTAAGTGCGGGACAAATGAAGAGGTTGGTGAATCCCAGTAAGGGTTGCATGCTTATGGTTGTAAGGGGGAAAGACGCAGAATTATCCGATGCTTTCCAGGGTTGTGATCATGTGCATAAAAAGGAATTATGTGAATTAATTTCTAACTATGATGAGATGTGTCAAGAACCAAGAGGATTACCTCCGAAGAGGGAAATCCAACATGAGATCCATTTGCAGCATGACGCTCCTTTACCAAATATTGGCATGTATAGGATGTTGACCATTGAGATGGAGGAGATCAAAAAACAGGTGCAGGAACTATTGAACCAAGGGGTCATCAAACCAAGCACTTCTCCATGCGGCTCACCGATTGTCTTAGAGCCGAAGAAAGATGGCACATGGAGGATGTGCGTAGATTATCGAGCACTAAACAAAATCAAGGTGAAAAATCATTACCCTCTTCCCCGCATTGATGACTTATTAGATCAGTTAAAGAATGCTATCTATTTCACCAAATTGGATTTGCGTAGTGGTTATCACCAGGTCCGAATTGCAGAGCAGGATGTGTGGAAAACCGCCTTCAAGACCAAACAGGGGTTGTTCGAATGGATGGTGATGCCATTCGGCCTTTGTAATGCTCTAGCCACTTTCATGAGGGTAATGAATGATCTCTTTAGGCCTTTCATTGATGAATTTGTTCTTGTATATCTAGATGATATTCTTGTCTTTAGTAAAATTTGGAATGAACATGTATGTCATGTGAAGAAAGTGCTTGATGTATTGAAAAAACGAAAAACTCTATGTAAAATTGTCAAAGTGTGAGTTTGGGAAAACCTCTTTGGTTTACCTAGGTCATATTGTTGGTCATGGTCAGCTAAAAATTGATCCTTCTAAAGTTGAAGCAATTGTAAATTGGCCTAAGCCTACTAGTGTAACCGAGGTTCGCAGCTTTTTGGGTGCAGTACAGTATTGGAGGAGATTTATTACCAATTTCTCTATTATTGCAACACCTTTACACGCATTGACAAGTGTAAAGCAAGTCTTTCAATGGGGAGGAAAGCAATAGAAGTCCTTCGAAACATTGAAAGAAAAGATCAGCACCGCACCAGTCTTGGCCTTACTAGATCTCCAATAGCCATTCAAGATCGAGATAGACACTAGCGGATATGGCATGGGAGCTGTACTGATGCAACAAAAGAAGTCGATATGTTACCATTCAAAGAAGTTCTCTCAGGCTGTGATAAACTATCCCACTTATGACAAGGAATTATATGCCTTGGTCCAGAGTGTGAAAAAGTGGAAACACTACCTGATCGACAAGGAGACCATCATCCATACGGATCATCAGCCCTTGCAGTATCTTCAGTCACAAACCAAGTTGCAGCAATCTCGTCATTTCAGGTGGATGGGTTTTCTTCAGCAATTTCATCTGGTAATAAAGTATAAGAAGGGCACTAGCAACAAAGTGGCCGATATGCTATCTCGCCCTCCTATTTTTGCTTCTGTTATTTTGCATAATGCTTCGTTATCTTTTGAAAGTTATGCTGAACAATATGCTAACGATGATGACTTTAAGGAGATTTATGCAAAACTAACCCATGGTTCACAGGTGGACAACTATCACTTGCAGGGGAAACTGTTGTATCACCTTGGCAAATTGTGCATACCCACAAGAGAAAGGGTACATGTAATCCGGGAGGCCCACACCTCCCTTGTGTCTGGTCATTTTGGTATTGAAAAAAATTTGTGTCATGTACAAAGATTTTGTTTTTGGCCTCATATGAAGAACATTGTGACTCGCTATGTAAAGGGTTGTGTGATGTGTTTTGTTTCAAAGCCCTCTAATAGAAAACTCGGGCTCTACACACCACTCCCTATTCCGAGTCGTCCATGGGAAAGTGTGTCGATGGATTTTGTAGGAGGTTTGCCTTTGTCTAGAAAAAGTCACGACTATTTGTATGTCGTCATTGACCGTTTTAGTAAGATGTGTATTTTAATGCCTTGTAAAAAGCAGATCACTGCAGAGCAGACTGCTCATCTTTTCTTTCAGCATGTTTGGGTCCATTTTGGGTTGCCCACATTGATTGTGTCAGATCAGGACTCTCGCTTTCTCGGAGAGTTTTGGACCAGCTTGTGGAAGATGATGGACACCAAGTTGAAAAGAAGCACAACATTCCATCCATAGACTGACGAACAGACAGAGGTTGTCAACCACACCGTGGTACACTTGTTGCGAGGCTATTGTGGGAAACATCCTAAGTTGTGGGATGAGCATCTTCCATATGTGCAACATTCCTACAACCGAGCAGTGCACTCATCTACACATCATTCACCATTTGAGACATGTTTTGGCTACTTGCCAAAAGACCCTTTTGATATGGTCTTTGGAAGGGAAGATGACTCCAGTGGACGTGATGACAGGGACAAAGCACAACAATTCATTCAACGGATCCAGTTGATTCACCAAGCAATACAGGAGCAGTTGGAGAAGAGTCAAGCCTGGTACAAGGCTCCACATGACAAACACCGAGTCGACCATCAATTTCAAGTGGGCGACAAAGTGTGACTCCACATCAGCAAGGACAGGATGAAGGGAGAAGGGAAGAAGTTGCGACCAATCCGGTATGCTCCATTCAACATCTTGGAGAAGACTGGAAACAATGCCTTTCGTCTCGATTTGCCGATATATATGCAAATGTACTCTGTAGTGAATGTGGAGAACTTAAAGCTGTATGAGCCACCATTGATTATGGACACCGAAGAGGTGGGCACAATTCCTATAGTTGATGACTTTGCACCAGAGTATCTCGATGAGTTACCTGAAGACATCATCCTTAACAGAAGAACGAGGACTTCACGATGGGGAGATGTGGAATACCTTCGAGTTGATTTCAAGGGGATGCACCCTAACAAGGCAAAATGGCTAGAAAAAGAAAGAGTGAGGGAACAATTCTCTCACTTGCCAATTGACTGATAAAGATTTTGGAAGTCCAAAAGCTCCTCAATGGGGAGGATTGATCCAGGAGGATCTCCAAACACCAGTGGCATGGAAAAGGCTCAATATTCAAAGCAGTGGAAAGGCGATGAACTTAACATTAGATCGAAGTGCTCGTCGCCTTGATTCCAACGGTGCGAACGACACTCTAATCCGAGTCCGGATGAAGGAGATAGAGGTAGTCAAAGTTGGGTTGACTTTTGATGACTGGGTAGGATTAGTGAAGGCATAATTTGAACTTTTCCAGCGGATGGAATCTGACCAACTCCAGCCAAATTCTGGGCAAAATCGTGGCCTCGTTAAGACTCCTTCGGTCCAAAACCGAATTTCCAAATATGCATAGTTTTTTTTTTTATATAACAAAAAAAATATAACAAAAAAAGGTGGCAGGCCACCAACCCTGCCACCCCTTATCTACACCACATAACAATTGGTGGAGGGGCGGGCCACAACCCCCATCCCCTCCCACAAAACTATGTAAACAAACCGGGGTGGGCGGCCATGACCCTGCCACCACACACCACGAAACTCCCAACGAATCCCACAAAACGAGGCTCCACAACCACGACATTGAATATAGTGGGTGGTGGGCTAGCCCTTGGGGCACGGACCCAACCATGCCCAACATGCAGCTAATTACAAACGTTGGGGGGAGGTAGGTACAGTGGACGGGTCGCCCAAGGCGGGCTCGACCCAACCAAAAACTTTAATTAAAAAAAATTCGTTTGTAATGTATTAAAAAAGATTTTGTTATGCAAAAAGGAGGAGGTGGGGTTTGACCGCCCGACCTCCTCCATATTAACTGGACTTCCCACCAACTGCGCTACAACGGTTTCCTTAAAGAATCCGCCACCCATTTTATACTTGAGCGCAGTTTGTCAGTTCGCCTAGGCAGAGGAGGTAGTGCACGCAGTTCAAGGTAGAATTTTGCAAGAGGGCCGAATTTTCACTTTGTCAAAATTTGACAAATTTTATATGGTTTCAGCACTTCTCGACGCCACGAACACAATGGAGCTGTCCATTTCTCCATTAGAGTTCTGCATTTTTTGGCCATTTTTCAGTATGGAGGTATAAAACACCTTTTTGTAACTGATGCTTGTACTCTTCTTTTTCATGCCACTTAATGAATGAAGGCCTCCCCATTGATCAAGCAGGGCCCGAAGACATAGTCCAAGTCGGACGAACTCCGTTATCAAGTCTTGTTTTCTTCTTTCATGCTTTATGTGTTTCTCCTCTTCTCTCATGTGCACATTAACTTTTCTACGTTAAGCTACAATTTATGCATGTAATTCTTTAACACATCTATAAGCAAAAGATTTTGGATCAATGACAGTATTTGAACTCTTTACACTGTTACATACATATTATTGATATGTCTTTTTAGACCATAAAAGCTTATCTATATTGCCTGCGGCCTAGAGCAGCTTGTAATTAAGGCACATACCATGTTTTAACCAGTGAAGGTCTACAAGCTACGGTCACCTCTATTGCAGGCTCCTCTATCACAAGTATTGCATCTCTTCTTGATCTAGTCTTGCAAGCACCTCATACGAACCTCCTATAGATTGTGTTGATACCTTGAAAAATGGTGAATTTACACTTACAGATCAATGTTTAGGGCTACAAGGAATTATGTAAACTCTCCACATTCAAACACAAAATATCACAATAAAATGAGGGGGTTGGAGCCTATTTCAGTTGGAGTTGAAAACTCGATGTAATTTTTGAAAGACAAATATTAAAGAGCGTTGGGTGGCTTTTGTTCGGGAGGGGTTTCAACTTAAAACCTCTATCCACTGTCTTATTATTGGGCATTGTCATGATGTTGTTTATTGTTTATGTGTTATTGATTCATGTTGATGAAATGATAATGATAATCAACGCTCTGTGAAGTTAAAAATATTAATTGATAAGAAACACTGATTCACCCCTCTTAGTATTTCCAACATCCATAACATCATCTATATAGATTTAGGTCCATAACCAAAATCCTAAATGTATGAGACCATGCTCCATAACTATACATATAATGTGGATTTATAAGATCAAACTAGATAATGTCAACTCCATGTGTGTAGTTAGTTCGAATTCTTGGTCTAATTCCTTAACAGTAGACTCTCTTTTCATGGTAGACTACATAGTTTTGAGCAATGTGGAAAAAGTCGAAGTCGAGATTAAATCGGCAAGGGTCCAAAAACTGAAAAACTCGTTAAAGTCGGGAGTTTTTTGAAAAAGTCGGCAAAAAGTCGGCAAAATTAAAAAAAAATACAAAAATATTCATTTTATTTTTATTTTTTTAGTATCTAAAGTATCCACAACATCAAATAATTGCATTTCCACATAAACATGTAAAGAAAGTTAGTATATAATATGTATATGAAGTCTAGTGCTACATCACATATAAAAATAGTGAATCAAATCCTGAATCTTGAGTCTTGTCTGAGTCTCAACTCTCAAGAGTCAAAATATCGAGAAAAAAAATAATAAATGTATATCATGAGTCATCTACATGTCATAAAGTAATCAGTGACTGAGATCCTCTGGCCCTTTTACGGGAATAGGGAATGAATTTGCCTTTTCCTCTAGAGGAAGAAGGCTCAACCCCTGAGGATACATATGGACTCAGTTGTCCTATAGAAGCAAAACCCTAGGGAAGCAACTGTATAGTTGTATGGAGACATTCTATTATAAAATTGGAAACATCCTTTCAACTCTGCCACGGGATGGGGTTTTGGTTAAAAAACATATTTAGTAATGTTACCTTTAAGACTTCCTAGAAAAGAAATTGAATGAGTTTAAATTGTTAAGATTCTGAGAAAAACTCTAGTATAGTAAGAGTCTAGATTGATGAAATTATTGGGAAATTCTAAAATAAAATTGGAAACATTCCTTCCACTATATGAAAGGATCTAGTCTTCACTACTGGAAAGATTCATACCTTGGACACTGAAACTAGAAACACTCAGGAAAAGCTTTCCTTAGAAGCAACTCAATCCATTCAAAAAAATATAAAATCCACATGCATAAGCATTAATCTACATTATTCCAGAGAGAAGATCTAGAGAGAGGAAAAGATATATTGTGTTATGAAATTGAAAATGACTTCTTCCTCCCTTATTATGACTTTCATAGTAATATGTTTAACTTTTAAATTGGTACTCTCTCAAGCAGCAAAAGTCCAGAATGATGTAGCAAGTGGTTTTTGCAATTTTTGTAGATCAATTCACTGGATTAGTTGGTAGCTCATAATTATTTGAAAAGTGAATGTAATGATATTTATTGTGCAAGTGAAAGTCACTCAACGCTCAAACCTATGAAGCTACATGATAAGATAAGGCCTAAGAAAACCGTGGATCTTTCCAAATTGAACACGAAGAAACCAGATCTTTCCATTTGTCAGATTTTTGGCGATTTTTTGGCTTGACTCTCGATTAAATCGGGAGTATTACGATTTAATCCTGATTTTCGGGAGTGAAAAAATCGGCAAAAAGTTAGCCAATTTAATCGGCCAGCTGAAAAAAAAACGGGTTTTTAAGATTTAATCCCAATTTTTTCCAGACTTTTTCCACATTGAAGTCTATTCAGAAGGTGAGTTTACATCAAGAACCTATGGTTTCAACATATTCTATTAAACTTAGCTCAGAGGATAAATCAAATTATAATCAAATCACATAACAATCCCCCCTTAATTTGATAGGGACTTCAAATGTCAACAACCAAAGAAATAGATCCAGTTAGATATAGTAAGGAAACATTGCCACCTTCAAAGAACAACCTACAAACAACCATCATACTAATAAATCCGATGTACAGGAACATCGTCTAAAAGAATGTCTAAGCAATTGTCACCTCAACAAGATTCTCCACTTGATCCACACTAAAATTAGTGAAACAATTCGTACACCATTTTGACAATAAGAGCATATGCAAACAAAGATCAAAACAATAATAAGGTTTTAAATTATTGTCAAAAATAGTCCCAGTCATTTTGTCGACTAGACAACAAGATATGCCATATACAAAGCAATCAACCAATCTTTGTCCACACATAAATAGTTTTTATCAAAGGAGGACCTCAAAGGATCCACCAATTATCCAATCGACATCTACATCGGTATCTTCAATAGCTAATAATTGTTACTCCTATTTAATTGCACAATAATCCACAACAAGAAGTCAAACTAGTCTCTACACACCTCAAAACTCCATCAATAAACAACTCAATCAAACTCAATTTAGAATATTTTCACGTAAAGTCTAGTCAATAAAATAACTTGAAATCTTAAGTTGGGCTTACTTCATCAAAACATTAATAGAATCTCCCTTTATACATGACTGAGGGATCGATACAACATAACAATCTATAAGGCACCTCATCATGGCCTTCAAACCAAAACTATGCAGGAAGTTTGCAAGCTTCTATTCAAATACTACCACAACCACTTATCACTCACTCAACCTTGGTAGTTAGCATTGGGCCAAAAAAAATTCTCACACCACTTTTGCAAAGACTTGTAAGAATAAATGCCACTATTCTAAAAAAGTTGATTCTTAGACACATTCCCTTGATCCTTATGATGAGGAACCTGGTATGTCAAATAACTCCATCCCCACTGAACAAAAGGTGCCAACTTAGCTTCCTTCTCAAGAAAAGCTTTTGGAAAACCCTACGCATCAATAACGATGTCATATACACAATAAATTCCAAATTCTAGCATATTATTATCAACGTAATATTCAATCAACTCATCAAAATCATCAATCATTGATTTCTCTCCCTGCAACTCAATCAAATGATATCCACCTGCAACGAAAAAACAACAATTGATGTAGAGCCACTCCTGTTTATTGTTGAAATCCCATCACATCGAAGATCTACTCTATGCAATCTAAGCTAAAGAATAAATGAGAGAACATTACCTTGTCCATTCTTCCCAAGTCCACCTCCAATATAGCCCATCCCACTCAATAGCTAGGACCTAATACCTATAGTATCTTTCTCAAATCTGGGAAAAAAATCAACATTAGTAGCCAATAAGGAATATAGGTGATGAACCTCCATTTTGACTCCTTTCAGCTATACAAACACTTCTTGTTTGTCTCAAATACATGTCCATTTTCATCTTCTTTACATTATGTTTTCCCTTGCATATTATGATTTTTCTTAAGGTATATATCTACCATTTGCTCTGTGATTTTCTTTTTAGAGTTGCACATATATATGTACCTCCATGTTTTGACCACAAGTACCTTGCTAACTCAAACTACTATGAGAAAGAACACTATTTCCAAGTCAACACGAGTTAGTCCCCGTTATACTTTCTACACTTGCACAAGGGATCAACCTTTAAACCCTACCATTGAATTTAGAACAAGTCGTTCTCTAGAATCAAGGATATTTTAAGAAGACATATCAATAATATGTATGCAATGATGTAAAGAGTTCAAATACTATCATAAAGGGCTCAATTATGACAAAGGTTCAATAACAAACATGGCCAAGAGGATCTCGTTGAACCCGTTAGCAGTTGTGCATCAACGTGCTCAAGGTTTAACTCCACATGATCCTATAAATCAAGCGGTGCATCAAGCCTCATCATCATATACATGTATAACTATGATAAAGCCTCGAGGAATCCATGACCACAAGTTGCAGCCAAATATTTCAAAGGGCGTAGAGGGGTGTTGATGACGTAGTTAGCTAGGGATTGCATGAATGGGTAGCTATTGAAATCAATTGCACCACGGATCCAAAAAAATAATTGTTGTATTTTCCTTACCTATTCGTTTGTTTGAATTGATATTGAAATTTGAGGATCCTGCCGCTCCATTCATGGAGTAGGTAGCCCCCTTCTCATGATCTAGGTGGCTCCAGACACACGCAGAAGTCCAGGAGGATTCAGGAAGGGTCAAAAATCAAAGTGTTTGGATTATGCTCAAACCAGGTTCACGTTAAAGATCTCGTCGTCGTGATTGTGGTGGTGCAAACGCTTTGCCAATCCGAGTTCGGATGAGGGAGATAGAGGCAGTCAAAGTTTGGTTGACTTTCGCTCACTGGGCATGATTAAAAGAGACACAATTTGGACTTTTTCCGGCAGACAGAATTTGGCCAACTCTGGCCAGATTTTGGGCGAAATTGTCGCCTAGTTAAAATGTCCCCTTCACCCTAAAATTGAGATTTTAACAAATGACCATATTGCTTATATAACAAAAATATATATATAAAAAAGAAGGGTGGTGGGCCACCAACCCCGCCACCCCAATCCTTAGCCACATGAGTATTAGTGGAGGGGCGGGCGACTACCCTCGACCTCTCCCATGGAACCATTGTAACAACGCAGAACAGGTGCTGGGCCAGCCCTTGGGGCACGGACCCAACCAAGCCCACATTGAAACCAACCCGCCATTAATACTAAAACAACCTGTTGGAGCGAGGGTAGGTGGGATGGGCGGGCTGCCCAAGGCAGGCCTAGCCCGACCCTTTTTAAAAATAAATTTTTGTTATGTAAAAAAAGGAGGAGGCAGGGTTTGACCGCCCAACCTCCTCCATAATAAATGGATCTGTAACCACTTCGCCCAACGGAGTCCTTGTGAAGTCTGCCAGCTTTTTTTATATAAACCCGTCATTTCACCAGTGCACCCAGGCAGCATGGAGGAACTAGGAACGGGCACAGAAATCGAGACGAATTTTTTTTTATTAATTTATTGCAGGTGGAACCATGACTGAGCGAAATTTCCAAGAGGGTGAAATTTTTGCAGTGTCCAAATTGGACAAATTTTATGTTGATCTTACACCTCTCAGCGACACGAACCCGATGGTACAGTCAGTTTCTTGATCTGAGCAGTAGATTTGCAGAGGAGCCGGAAGAGGGAATCTTTGAGGAATCTAAGGGAATCTAAAAGATTCCTTGAGCCTAGATTTTCACTTTCTCAGAATTCAGAAATTTGACAGACGATTTTGCACTATTCGATGCCACAAATTTGATGGTGCGTTCAGATTTTCCATTTTCTCATTTCATTTTTCGACCACTTTTCTGCGTGGAGTGCAGGTGTCAGCATTCATGTGCGAGCAACCATTTCCATGCGATTTGACGCCGTGAGATCAATGGAACGAAAAACCTCAGTAGTTTGACATCCTTTTCTTCAGATGGCACAGATCCCTATTTGATGTTTGATGTGGGATCTTGTTTCTTACTTGTTTTCATGATTCCTGCTTGATGTGATGAAAAATCATCTGTGTGATGTACTTGTTGTCATGATTTGTCATGTTTTGTTTGAGATCCCTTTGTCGTCATTTGCCATGTATGTTTGCATTGAGATCCCTTTTATGCCATGTCGGCAGGATGTTCATTATCATCATGCATGAGTTTGAGTCATACTGATAGGAGTCCTTTTTGACTGAGAGTTCCTATAGCGGAACATCTCTTGGCGCCACTCCCATGTGAGGGCATTTTCCTTGTATGATAGTGACATCATCTCTTATGTACATCATCACTATTGGTAGCACTTAATGCAGCAGCCTACACCATCTTAACACCGGGACCTGGAGACGTAGTCCCTCCTGGACGAACTCCATTATCAATGGCTTGTATTTTCATGTGTTGATGATTGTCATGTTTCTTCTTCTTTACAACATGCACATGTTTTCATTTATGTTCTTTAAAAATGCAATTTAACACATCACAAAAGTAAAAGGTCTTGGAAGGGTCCTTTGTCACACCCGGACCCGGATCATCTCATGTATATATGTGTGCATCACCTCAAAGGAGGACAATCAACATTTTCTTAATGCTATGTTGAAGGCATTTGCTTTGTAACTCTATTTTTATAAACTTAATAGATTTCTTGTATTTCATGTGTGGGATTTCAACATAAGACTATTCTGGTGATCTTGGGAGGTCAAGCACAAGTCGAGCCTTGCGTAGGGCCCACCTGAGGTAAGGCACTGTGCTATTTTTGTTCATCACTATTTAGTTTGAATAAGTTAGTCTTTATTTTTTATTGCTTAATTGCCTTGCATATATACTTTAAGTTTCTTGTATGATTTCATTTTAGTTTTAACTTGTTATAGAATCGATATACTGCAGAATTAATGTGCTACATGATTGGTGTGCTATGGAATCTAAGTGTGTTACATGATCAACTCATTGCGCATCAATATTTAGTTTCAATACGTTAGTCTTTACTTTTGATTGCCTAATTGTCCTGTATATTTGCTTTAAGTTTTTTGTGTGATTTCATTTTAGTTGTTACAGAATTGATATGTTGCATAATTAGTTGCTACACAATTAGTGTGCTACATGATTGGTGTGCTATAGAATTAGTGTGTTACAAGATCCTTATTTTTGGCTAGTACTTAGTATACAAAGCGATATATTGAGTTATGAATATGATTCCCAATGACCATAAAATATGAGGTGCCATTAGCTATGTCAAAGATTGAGAATGTTATTTATTCTTTTGCTATAGATTTATGTTTCAGTTTAGAATAGAAACTATCTTGTGATTGCATTGTGTCAAGTAGATTAGATCATGCAATAATTGTTATTGGTCAAGATAAAGTTCTTTTTCTTTGTATACTACACAAAGTGCCTTGCAAGTTCAAATAGACTCCAGGTCAATAAACTAAATGATCGTGTCCATATGAATCTATCCTAGTTTTAGTAGAAACACATAAAAACACCATCAAAAGGCGATGCCATCAACATCATCATTCTTAAAATAAAAAAGCTACAAGAACTATCATTTAAATATTATCATGAACACCAATATAAGTAGTTCAAGAGGGGTTTTCAAACACACCATCAATCTTCTCAACATTAGACTTCTCAAATATAATTTGTAGTTGATTGACTTTAATCTCAAGACCCTATTTTGCAATTCTACAATCCCTGAATAGACTCATCTTTCTCAACCATCCACAACAAAATATCAAAGTCATTCTTCAAATCCTAGTATTCATCAAATAACCAAACTTCATTTTCCTAGTGGGGAGCAACTTCTTCATGAACTACAAGAATATAACTTCAATCTCCAACTGAGAATTTGCTTTCTTCAACTGATTAATGTTAGATAGAGTTGTCATTGATTTCAATATAATGGAAAACCCTAGGAGAAAACCCTAACCCTAACTACAAACCAAGAAGCAAAACTCTAGCCCTTATTGAGCCTTCATTGATGCAAAACCTAGAAACCCTAGCACTACATGAAACCCTAGATGTTTGATGCCAGCCCTTGTTGGAACATAGCCTAGCCTATGCATAAATGAAAACCTAAATGGTTGATGCCCTAAGCATGACGTCCTATTAAAGGCATTTATATGGAAGCAACCCTACATGTATGAAGATGCCCTTGATGCCCTAAATATTGAAGTATAATGAAAAACCCTAGGAATATGGAACATTAGATGGCAGATCCCAATATGGAAGAAAGGGATATCAAAACTTTGTAGAATACTGATCTCAAAAAGAAACTTGACCATACTTCGAATGTCCCTATGAATGGACTGTCTAAGTGGTGCAAGAAAATAGTTGCAACATCATTGAGAATGTACCAACCATATCCTTAAGACATCAATGACAATTATCAACCAAACCTTGTCAGAGACAGAGATTCCTAGCAGTTATTTAGAATCTCTTCCAAAGAATGGTAAAGACAACCTTGGGGATATCATTTACCACTATAACAGCAAAATAGTTTTTCTAGATTGTCTTCTAGACTGCCTAGACTTGTCATTTGAACATCATACCTTAGATATTGCAAATCACATTAAAACTAAAATGCATGGAGGAAGCCCTGTTTTCTTTGCAATTTTTTTAAATGTCATAAAACTATTTATGATCCCTACTTAGGCCGACTTATAAAAGAAAAAGAACATAAAAAAAACACTGATCAACTCCCCTATGTGACGTGGTCCTTCAAAATTAATTTAAATAAATTTGTGCATAGGTCGGCTCAAAAAAAACCTAGGTTGGCTCCCCAATAGACATGTCCCTTCACTACATGTTGAGACAACTATAAGTACAAGTCTGGGAAGTTTGATCAAGACTGAATTTCAGTTGAGAGAAGAAGAGATATAACACAGAACAAGGAGACACAAAGAAATTGCAGAACAAGGAGACAAGAAAGGAAGGATTTATTAAAGAATTTTCTGTGCATTAATCTCTGAATTTCGGTCTTTGTAATGTTTGAAAATTTGACCCTCTCTAATTTCTGCAATTTGTCCCTCTGTAATCTCTTATTTTTGGGCCCTCTTTAGCTCTAATACTCAGCTCTCTGAAGGTCTGAAACTCGACCATTTCACAACACTAATCTAGGCTCTTTTGCAGTTGTAACTTGTACTGTTAGCCTTTCTGTGAAGAGAAGGAAGTTGACTTATTGCAGTCATTGAGCTGTTTTAAAGGCAGTCCTGAAGCAGCTTGAAGTCACCATTTTTGGAGGAGACTTTGAAAGTTTTTTGAAGCAAATTTGAAGTCAGTACTGGGGCTGATTTGAAGCCTTATTGAAGCAAAGTTTGGGGTTGCCACAAAGGCATTTTTGATACAATACTTGTAGTAGGCATGGGGGCACTTATTGAAGGATGTTTTGGAGCAAATTAGAAGGTTCAAAGCAACTCACCGTAGGTCACTTGTAGAATATCTGAATTGGCTAAGGACAATCATTTTTTAAGCATATTCTTGTTGAAGCCATTTAATTGAAGTCCTCCTTGAGCAGCTCTGTAGCAACACATAGAGGAACTATTGAAGATCCATTGAAGTCTTGTTGGCAGCATGTTGAAGGATCTTGGTAGTTGACCTATTGAAGAGGCATTAAAGACTTGGTAAAGTACAACTAAAGCAGCCTTGGGTAGACTTTGTGAAGACTGGAACCAGACTATGAAGCATACTTTGGAGAAGTTAATTAACTCTTGAGCATACTTGTTGAAGCAAGATCCTTGAAGATTCCAATAGTCATCATTTGAAGCAGGAAACCTTGAAGTGCCTTTGATCATGTGGCATTGAGGAAGCAAAAGTGTGGCTGATGCATCTTGAAGATCTGGTGTAGGCATCTTGTTGAGGACACAATTGAAGTATTTTATAGCAAATACTTTGTGAAGAGTTTTGTTGAAGCATTATTGGAGAACTAGAATACCATTGAATATTTGTCAAAACTCTTGAAGACACTTGTAGAAGCGTATCTTGGAGATAATCTTGAAGACATTGTTGACCTTGTAGCCCTCATGGAGTAACCTTGAAGAAAGTTGTTTGGGTATCATGAAGAGTCTTGGAGACACCTTCTGTGGTCGCTAAAGTTGTCATTGATGAGCTAAGTACTTTGGAGATTAATTGAAGAAATCGTTGAAGCCAAACTTGAAAATATTGTCAAGGCTTGTTGCAGAAGATATTGGAAGCCTTGAAGAACTATTGATTCTATCTTGAAGATCTGAAGCAGAGGGTTGGTGCCCTAGAGGATTGGAGTCCTCAAGAAGACAAGGTTGGAGCTTGAACCAATTGATAGGGTTAGAACCCTAGAGGATTGGAGTGCTCAAGAAGACCAAGTTGGTGTTTGGTGAAGTACAGGTTGGAGCCTGGTGGAATTGGAGATTGGAGTCTTCATCTAGGGTTGCAGCCCCTAGGTAGTTAAGGAGAAGCCGTGGGCAGTTGAAAGTTGTTCACAAATGGAGTTTTGAACAACTCGACAGTAGTCTTGATGTGTTGTGCACTTGATGGACTAAGGCACAACTAGTGAGCAGATTGGATAGCCGAGGTTCAGTGGCCAGATGGACTCGGATCATTGATAGAGGCAGTGTTGGAGATCGGGTGCCAAAGGACCTGGAAGGTATAGGGCATGACCGAGGGGAGCTGTGATTGCATGCTACAATATCCAAATGGTCAAAGTATCTTGTTGAGGGTGAATTTGTTGTCGATGCACTGACACCAAGCCCTACTTTTGTAAAAAGTTTTGTATATTTTGTGCACTAGTAGATTTATCGTTGTTTATATTCCGCTGTGCAACGTATCTTTGTTGTGATTCTTGGTTTTGTAGCGTCAGTGATTTAAGATTCTATCCCAGACACCAAGATTGTGGAAAAACAATAGGAAGCACCCTGATGACAAAAAGAGCAAGCATGATGATAGGTAGAGGAGCATATCAAGCATGATAGGGAGCACTTGATGAGAAATACTGTCAAGAAAATCAACCCATTTTCCTTTGATGTCAAAGGGGGAGAAAATATTGAAAGGGGGAGAGTACTACCATCAATGATAAAAGGGGAGTTTGCTGGATAAAGTTGTCATTGATGTCAATATAATGGAAAACCCTAGGAGGAAACCCTAACCCTTACTAAAAACCAAGAAGCAAAACCCTAGCCCTTATTGAGCCTTTGTTGATGCAAACCCTAGGAACCCTGACACTACATGAAACCCTGGATGTTTGATGCCAGCCCTTGTTGGAGCATATCCTAGCCTATGAATAAATGAAACCCTAAATGGTTGATGCCCTAAGCATGATACCCTAAGCATGACGTCCTATTGAAGGTATTTATATGGAAGCAACCCTAGATGTATGAAGATGCCCTTGATTCTCTAAACATTGAAGTATAATGACAAACCCTGGGTATATGGAGCATTAGATGGAATATCCGAATATGGAAGAAAGGGCTATCAAACTTTGTAGAATACTGATCTCAATAAGAAACTTGACCATACTCCTAATGTCCCTACGAATGAATTGTCTAAGTGGTGCAAGAAAACAGTTACAACATCATCGAGAATGTGCCAACCAATCCTTAAGACATCGATGACAATTATCAACCAAACCTTGTCAAAGATGGAGATTCCTAACAGTTCTTTAGATTGTCTTCCAAAGAATGGTAAAGACAACCTTGGGGTTATCATTTACCACTATAACAACATAATAGTTTTCCAGATTTTCTTCTAGACTGTCTAGACTTGTCATTTGAAAATCACATCTTAGATATTGCAACTCACATTAAAACTAAAATGCATGGAGGAAGCTCTGTTGTCTTTGCAATTTTTTTAAATGACATAAAACTATTTATGATCACTACTCAGGTCGGCTTACCAAAAGAAAAAGAAGAAAAAAAAACGCTGGTCGGCTCCCCTATGTGACGTGGTCCTTCAAAATTAATTTAAATAAATTTGTGCACAGGTCCGCTCAAAGAAAAACCTAGGTTGTCTCCCCCATAGATGTGTCCCTTCACTACATGTTGAAACAACTATAAATACATGTTTAGGTAGTTTGATCAAGGCTGAATTTCAGCCTTTGTAATGTCTGCAAATTTGGCCCTCTTAATTTCTACAATTTGGACCTCTGTAATCTCTGATTTTTGGCCCCTCTTTAGCTCTTAAACTCAGCTTTCTCAAGGTCTGAAACTTGGCCCTTTCACAACACTAATCTAGGCTCTTTTGCAGTTGTATTGTTAGCCTTTCTGTGAAGAGAAGGAAGAAGACTTAGAGCAATCATTGAGCTGTTTTAAAGGAAGTCCTGAAGCAGATTGAAGTCACAATTTTTGGAGGAGACTTTGACGTTTTTTGAAGTCAGTACTGGGGCTGATTGAAGCCTTATTGAAGCAAAGTTTGGGGTTGCCACGAAGACATTATTGATACAATACTTGTAGCAGGCATGGGGAAAATTTTGAAGGTTGTTTTGGAGCAAATTAGAAGGTCCAAAGCAACTCACTGTAGGTCACTTGTAGCAGATCTGAATTGGCTAAGGACACATTTTTCAAGCATATTCTTGTTGAAGCAGTTTTATTGAAGACCTCCTTGAGCAGTTCTATAGCAACACAAAGAGGAACTATTGAAGATCTATTAAAGTCTTATTGGCAGCATGTTGAAGGATCTTGTTAGTTGACCTATCAAAGAGGCATTGAAGACTTGGTAAAGTACAGGTAAATCAGCCTTGGGTAGACTTTGCGAAGACTAGAACTAGACAATGAAGCATACTTTGGGGAAGTTAATTAACTTTTGAGCATACTTCTGGAAGAAAGATCCTTGAAGATTCCAATAGTCATCATTTGATGCAGGAAACATGTGGCATTGAGGAAGAAAAAGCGTGGTTGATGCATCTTCAATATCTGGTGTAGGCATCTTGTTGAGGACACACTTGAAGTATATTATAGCAAATACTTTGTGAAGAAGTTTTGTTGAAGCATTCTTGGAGAACTACTAGAATACCATTGAAGATTTGTCAAAATTCTTAAAGACACTTGTAGAAGCAGATCTTGGAGACATTGTTGACCTTGTAGCCCTCATGGAGCAACCTTGAAGAAAGTTGTTTGGGTATCATGAAGAGTTTTGGAGACAACTTCTGTGGTTGCTAAAGTTGTCATTGATGAGCTAAATACTTTGCAGATTAACTGAGGGAATTGTTTAAGACAAACTTGAAGATATTGTCAAGGCTTGTTGCAGAAGATATTGGAAGCCTTGAAGAACTATTGATCCTATCTTGAAGATCTAAAGCAGAGGGTGGGTGCCCTAGACGATTAGAGTCCTCAAGAAGACTAGGTTGTAGCTTGAACCAATTGAGAGGGTTGGAGACTTAGAGGATTGGAGTCCTCAAGAAGACCAAGTTGGTGTTTGGTGAAGTACAGGTTGGCCCCTGGTGGAATTGATGATTGGAGTCTTCATCTAGGGTTGGAGCCCTGAACTATTATTGTGTTTGTTTCTTTGTAAAGAGGATTGGAATCCTCATCAATTCTTACTAATAAAATTATTTATTTTGTTATTGTTCATTTTGTATTCTATCTAAATGATCTTAACAGGTAAAATAACAATTGTAAAAAGAAATATTGATTCACCCACCCTCTCAGTATTTCCAACAATTAATATGCTCCTCAAGTCTATTAATATTAGTGACAGAGAGGTTTTTTACTTCTCCAAATTATCAACAAGTAGATTGATCTTATCCCCAAATTATTCTATGAGAGTTCTAAAAGACATTCCATAGTTCTTTCCATGAAAATCAACTTCATAACTCCTACATAAAACATTTCAAGGTAGAAGTTTGCAATTCATTTGCAACAAGACTCAACTTGTAATGTTGCAACCTTTGGATCATCTCATCCTTCTCATCAATCTCATGATGCAACCAAAAAACTATTTTATTGAATTCAACAATGGTTTCTTCTTGAGAGGCAAGCTTCAACCTTCATTCTTTCTTTGCACAAAGTCTTTGAACAACACCCATATCTTCAGCAAGGAGCACAAGAAACATCAAATTTAAACTTAGTTGATTTTTTTTTCTATGTGGTTCATGAACACCAGAGATCGATGACCTCGCTACTTCCATGGGAATTTGTACCAGGCAGAGACACCCGAAGGGATCACTTCCTACTAGCTCAACAAGGTAGCCTAACCCTGAGAGTATCGAGATAATTGAACCTGTGACCTCTCAATAGCAAAGGTAAATGTTGTTGATTCAAGAAAGTCAACTTACTTTTTTTTTCTGCTAGTCAATCTTTGACTAAGTCAAAAAAACTCACTCCAATGTTTAGTCCAACAAACCAATAACTTTTCCAAGAAAATAAATTCACAGTTCTTTTAATAAGCAGCAAAAACAACATATACTTCTAAAATGATAATGCGACCAAGAGAAAACTCTAACTCGATTCTTCCAAATTTCACCAATCTATCCCTATATATATATATATATATATATATATATATATATCATTGCCTTGACTATCGAAACAAAGAGATAACTACTTGCAAGTAGCTATATCTCTTTGAAGAGGGCATCAAATTCTCTAAACAAAAACAAAACAATATTCCAAGGAAATGAATTGTGGTCTTCCTACTGCTCGCGAAGAAACAATATAGAAATGATAGAAAACATCTCAATAACAAAGCTTACAAGTTCACACTAAAATTCCAAGCGCAACAGAACCTTGGTGTACATACCACAAAACAAGACAAAAATACAAATGACAACACGTGCATTCAGTTAAAAATGACGTCAAGGCAATACCAAGGTCAAGCAAAACTATAATAGATAATCGACCAACTACTAGTTGATGGCACTCTTGTTGATCTCACTAATGGTTGAACTTGTGTCTAGGCACTTTAATGCATATCTCAACTATTCGAGAAGGTATTGAGTCTTTAACTCCACTAGTGGATACTTTTACAATTGCCAACCAAACTTCTTTACGCACTTGCCTACTAACCTCTAGTTGTGATCTAAAAATCACTTGTGAATGATCTCAATTAATTAATGAAGGTATTACAGACTCATGTGTTGGGGTGTGTCTATGTTATTTTAAGCAACGGATAGATAAGATTGCTAAATACACAGACATTTGAAACAGTAAAAGAAACACAGTAAGCAAATATAGAATACAACAAATTTAATAAGGAGTTCACCCAATCCTCCTAGGTTATGTTTCCTGGTCCAACTTCAGTGGTGGCCTTTTCTATTGTGTCTTAAAGTAGAGCTTTTACAATAAGGAGCTCAATTTGAGTCTCACTTAACAGATTATGATTAGTAAGGTGGTACTTGGATCTCCCAAGCCTCTAGAGTACACAGACTCCCCCTTACTAAATCCCGACCTCAACTAGTCTCGATGGTGTGAGCCCATTTTGGTACTCAATACCGGGCAGGTACACACAGAGGAGTTGCTTGAACCTCTCAAGCCTTCTCTGGAGTTCACAGACTCTCGGACTCTCTTTGTCTCTGTCTGCTCAATGCTGCCTTTGCTCTGCAGGTCAGCTCAGCTTCTCTGTCTCTTGAATTCGCTTTCTTTCTCTACTTCTGTTCCCCCTGCTCTTTGTCTGTTCGTGGCTTAAAGCCAATCTACTCCCTGACTGTTCGTTTCCTCTTCCCGGCTCTCTGGATCGCCTGCCTCTGTCCGCTGGAATTCCCCTGCTCTGCGTCATCATCGCTGTGTAATGCTGCACAGAGAGGTGGCCACTTGTCGCCTTACGAACTAAGTGTCAGTTTTCTTTGAATGGTCGTTATTTCCGTTACTCTAGGATTTGCCCGCGAAACTGATTCTTTTGCCAGCTCATCAGTCATGCCGGACCTCAACTCTTTATGTGCCTCAATCTATTTCCCTGCCAAATCTGGTCATCCATCGGGATGATTCTCCGCCGTTGATCTGGAGCCTCCAGATCCTACGATCTTCGTCTATATTGCACGGGTAAGTTGCTCGACTGTTACTCATGCGATGTAAGCAGTTTTCACTCTCATCTGCTGGACACGTGTCACCCAGTGTATGGCATTGTGCTGAACTCGACCAAACCCGCTTACCGCTCGAAGTGCACGCGATATCCTGTCGGTTTTGGGCGCGAGACCCGCCTTCTGACAGTTTCCGCACGGTTTCCTGTTTTCCTCGTGACCAAGCGCTCGGGGCTTTCCTTCCTTAGGGTTTTGCCCTACGATACGCGATTAACGCTCGCATATCAGAAACTGCCTCTGTTTTTGGATCTGGGCTTCCGATTGCCAATTTGCGTCCATGCGCGGTCTCCATGGGCCAACGGTCAACGCACTTTGACTGAGGGTTTTCGTTGTTCCATGCTGGCCACAAATTTCCATTGTCCAGAGATCATTTCTGATAAGCTTGTTATTCATAAGATTTTGAAGCTTGACATAATTTGAAATAGTCATGGAAATGTTTAAAGATCCAATTCGGATCACGGCCTTCCCACTGAGAAAGCTTTTGGACCACCAAAAGTTAGTTTTCAAGCATCGACTAAGTGAGGGTATAACTGTCTCACTTGTCCAATCTCTATCCATTTTGCACTGCTTGGCTTTGAACCCTTGAGTCCAATCTTGAGGTACTCAACATCTCCCCTGCGCGTCGTCCTCACCTTCCTGTCCAGAACTGTGTCTTCCTACAATTCATTGAGATATTCAGGTAACAGGTCATCAATAGAAGGCAATTGACTTTGCTCTTCGGGATCTTCAATTAATGAAGGTTCAAATAGTCTCAAGTTGTCTGCATTAATGACTGAGTAGATGTGCATGTAAGCTGGTAAATCAAGGCGAAAAGCATTCTCACCAATTTTCTCAAGTATCTTGAAAGGTCCATACCTTATTGGCTTTAGCTTTTTACCTTCACCTTGCATTCTGTCCTTGCTGATATATAGCCTGACTTGATCACCAAGTTGGAAACTATGCTCCATCCGATGTGTGTCATGCCTTACCTTGTATTTGGCTTGGCTCTTTTCCAGCTGTTCCTGTACTGCTTGGTGAATCTCTTGGATTTGTTCAATGAACTTGGTTGCCTTGTCCACATCATTGTGTCCATCAACTGCTATGTCTTTACCAAAGACAAAATCCAAGGGAGACCTTGGTGTGAAACCAAAACAGGTATCGAAAGGAAATCTTTGTGTAGAATAATGTTTTGCTCGGTTGTAAGCATGCTACACATAACACAAATGTTCATCCCAAAGCTTGGGATGCTTGCTGCAATAGCCTCTGAGCAACTGGATCACTGTCCTGTTAACTACTTCTGTCTGGCCATCTATTTGTGGATGAAAGGCTGTGATTTTCTTCAGTCTGGTGTCCATCAATTCCCACAGACTCGACCAAAACTTCCCAGCAAATCGGGTGTCTTGATCAGATATAATGGAAGTGGGTAATCCAAAATGAACCCATAAATGCTAAAAGAACAACTTTGCAGTTTGTTCAGCTGTAATCTGTTTATTACAAGGTATCAAAATACACATTTTGCTGAACCTATCCACAACAACATATAAATAGTTATGACTTTTTCTAGATTTAGGCAGTCCTCCAATAAAGTCCATGGAAATACTTTCCCAAGGATGAAAAGGAACTGGTAGTGGAGTGTACAAGCCTAGTTTTCTATTGCTGGGCTTGCTTTTAGCACACATGGTACACCCTCTTACATATCTAGAAACTGTCTCATTCATTTTTGGCCAATAACAAAATCTTTGCAGTTGTGCAACCGTTTTACTTACCCCAAAGTGACCTGATATTAGAGAAGTGTGTGCTTCTCGAATTATCTTTACTCTTTCAGTTTGTGGAATGCATAGCTTCCCACAATGATACAAGAGTCGGTCCTTAACATGATAATCCAATTCTTCTACTCGTTTTCCTTGACTTAAAGTTGCATATACATCTTTAAAATCTATATCTTGAGCATATTGTTCAATGTAGCTCTAATGCAATACTGAATTATGCTTAAGTATAGTAGATGCATTTATAATAGGTCTAGATAACATATCTACAACTTTATTGTGTATGCCCTTTTTATATCTGATGACTAAATGAAACTATTGTAAAAAACCCATCCACCTATAGTGTCTTGATTGCTGCATCTTAGTTTGGGAGTGTAAATATTGAAGTGGTTGATGATCAGTATGTATGACCCTCTCATTGCCCATTAAGTAATGTTTCCACTTTTTCACACTCTGTACTAATGCATACAATTCTTTATCATATGTTGGATAGTTAACTACTGCAGAATTAAATGTCTCGAAATGATAACATATGTGTTTACCGTGCTATATCAACACTGCTCCCATGGCATAGTCACTGGCATATGTTTGGATCTCAAACAGTCTTTGAAGATCTGGCAATGCTAGTACTGGTGCTGTACTAATCTTTTCTTTCAAGGTGTTGAAGGCTTTCTGTTGTTTGCCTCCCCACTGAAACACCTTGTTCAATCCTGTCAAAGCATGTAAGGGTGCTGCAATTGAGGAAAATTTAGAAATAAACTTTTTCCTAAGAAGCTTCTAACTTCTGTAACAGATTTGGGTTTAGGCCAGTTTACAATGGCTGCCACCTTAGAGGGATCTGTCTTCAATTCACCACCCCCTACTATATGTTCCAAATAATTCAAAGATGTTTTGCCAAATTCACATTTTGAGAGGAGTTTAACATAAAGCTTTTCTCTTTTCAAAACATCTAGTGTTTGCCTAACATGCTTTAAATGTTCTTCCCACGTTTTGCTAAATATAAGAATGTCATCCAGATATACAATAACAAAATCATCAAGAAAAGGTCTCTGTACATCATTCATTATTCTCATGAAAGTAGCAGGAGCATTAATTAAGCCAAAAGGCATATAAAACCACTCATACAATCCCTGCTTTGTTTTAAAAGCAGTCTTCCATGCATTTTGTTATGCAAATCTGACCTGGTGATATCCACTATGCAAGTCTAACTTGGAAAAATAAACAACGTCCTTCAATTGATCTAATAAATCATCTATGCAAGGAAGGGAATAATGATTTTTTATCGTTATCTTATTCAGTGCTCAGTAATCAATGCACATTCTCCACGAGCCATCTTTCTTTCTCACCAAAACGATTGACGACCCACATGGCGATGTGCTAGGTCTGATGAACCCCTTCTTGAGCAACTCCTGCACCTGTTTCTTGATTTCTACATTCTCTAAAGCGGACAACCTGTACATTCCAATGCTAGGCAATGGAGCATCTTGCTGCAAATTAATATCATGCATTATTTCCTTTTTGGGTGGCAGACGTTTAGGTTCTTGAAACAAGATATCATACTCTGAAACAACTTTTTTAAATCAGCTTGTTGTTTAGCATCACAACCCTCAAATACATTGGTTTTATCAAGTTTCTTTTCCTTTACAACCATCAGTAAAAATTGTTTGCATGAATTTACAATTCGTTTCATCTGCCCTGAGTTTATGAGAGTATAATTATTCTTGAGCTTATGAGCTCTTACAAAGTATTCAATTCCATCTTTAACGATTAGATACTTGTTCTCAGCTCTATAGAAAATAGCTTTTCTATCATACAAGTAAGGACTTCCTAAAACAATTCCACATATATCCAGAGGAACTATATCTAACTCAACCTCATCTACAAATGCTGACTCAAAAGAAAAAATAAGTTTACATTGTCTAGTCACTTGTAGTTGTGCTTTATCACTTAACCAACCTAATGGGTATGGTTTCTTGTGAGGTGTAGTCAGTAATCCCAACTTCTTTACAATTGCTTCAGAAATTAAATTTACTTGTGAGCCACTATCAAACAAAGTATCAATCTTTTGATGTTTGGAAATAACTCGAATATGGAAAAGCTCATGTCTTTTTCTCTCATTTTCTTCATCAATAGTAGATTGTGCAGAATTACTAGTAGATGCTTCAGAATTCTTACCTTTTATACCTGTGGCTGCAATGGTTGTTTCATCTCCTGAGTCCGACCCCAAATCTTTCTGAATAGCTGCAACAGTCTTCTTCTTCTTGCCCTCGAACTTCTTAAATCTCAGCTCCGGATGCAGCATCCAACAGTGCTCATCATCATGCCCATCCTTTTTACAGTGAGTGCATGAAGACTTTGTCTTTTGTGCAGTATTGGCCTTCCTTTCTTTCCATTTTTGTTTTCTTTTCTCCTTATTCTTGCTTGCAATGGGCTTGGATGATCCTCCAACTTCTGGGTCCCCATTCTTTCCTCTAGCTTCCAGATGCGTAGCTTGAACAGATACCTGATCTATACTAGTGGGATTAAACATGAGGATAGTGTGCCTCATGTAGCTATGTAGACCACTGATGTACTTTAATAGAGTCTCAAGTGAGTCTAAAGAGATTCCTAGAATCAAAGTTCTCTTCCTAAATTCTTGGGTATAACCTTGTACACTTTGCCATTTCAGTTGGCGAAGAGTTTTCCAGCTCATCATGGCTTGCTGCATGTAAGCTAGTGGATAGAACTGTTTTTTTATTACAGAAACAAATTCGCTCCAGACAAAAAGAATCTTACCATGTTTCTTCATGTCAGCTTGTGTCCTGCCTTCCCACCATACCAAGGCAGTGCCTCCAAGGCATAGGCTAGCCAGCTGAATCTTACTCTTGTCTGAGTCAATACTCTGCACTCTGCAATAAACATCAATTTGTCTGATCCAGTTATCCAACTTTTCTGCACTCAACTCTCCATCATATATGGGTAAATCAAATTTAACATTTAATTTGATTGGAGATGTCCTCTTTTTATGTTCAGGGCTATTAGGAGGTGTAAAAAAGTTTTCTTCCTTCCCTTTGCCTTTTAAGTTTTGAGTGGTCATGGAGGAGAGACTCTTCTTCTCCTTTATCTTGCTTGGAGCCTGATGAGTCCTCATCTTTATGTTTCCTAAAGTTCTTATACATTTCCTCTACCATGGACCTCATGGCCAGAAAACTATCTATGAATTGAGGATCTGGTCCCAAGGGACTTTCCTTTGACATTTTCTTCTGAGGATAGACTCTTCCAATTTCCGGGTTAGTCTCAACCAACTCTCTGTCTCCTAATTTAAGCTTTGATCTAGTTAGCATTCAACAACAAAATCCAGCACAAGCTTGTCTAACCTTAACAACCTAATGTTCTGATACCACTTGATCTGAAAATCACTCGTGAATGATATCAGTTAATTAATAAAGGTATTACAGAGTCATGTGTTGGGGTGTGTCTATGTTATTTTAAGCAACGGATCGATAAGATTGCGAAATACACAGACACTTGAAACAGTAAGAGAAACATAGTAAGCAAATACAGAACACAACAAATTTAATAAGGAGTTCACCCAATCCTCCTGGGCTACGTCTCATGGTCCAGCTTCAGCGGTGGCCTTTTCTATTGTCTTAAAGCAGAGTTTTTACAACAAGGAGCTCAATTTGAGTCTCACTTAACAGATGATGATCAATAGGGTGGAACTTGGATCTCCCAAGCCTTTAGAGTACACAGACTCCCCCTTACTGAATCTTGACCTCAACTGGTCTCGATGGTATGAGCCTAATTTGGTACTCAATACTGGGCAAGTACACACAGAAGAGTTGCTTGAACCTCTCAAGCCTTCTTTGGAGTTCACAGACTCCCGTACTCTCTCTGTCTCTGTCTGCTCCATGCTGCCTTTGCTCTGCAGGTCAACTCAGCTTCTTTATTCTCTGCAATTCGCTTTCTTTCTCTACTTCTGTTCCCCCTGCTCTTTGTCTGTTCGTGGCTTAAAGCCAATCTACTCCCTGACTGTTCGTTTCCTCTTCCCGGCTCTCTGGATCGCTTGCCTCTGTCCACTGGAATTCCCCTGCTCTGTGTCATCATCGCTGTGTAACGCTGCATGAGAGGTAGCCACTTGTTGCCTTACGAACTAAGTGTCAGTTTTCTTTGAACAGTCGTTATTTCCGTTACTCCAGGATTTTCCCACGAAACTGATTCTTCTGCCAGCTCATCGGTCATGTCGGACCTCAACTCTTTATGTGCCTCAGCCTATTTCCCCGTCGAATCCGGTCATCCATCGGGTTGATTCTCCGCCATTGATCTGGAGCCTCCAGATCCTATGTTCTCCGTCTATATCGCGCGGGTAAGTTTCTCGACCATTACTCACGCAATGTAAGTGGTTTTCTCTCTCATCCACTGGACACGTCGCCCAGTGTATGGCATCGCGCTGAACTTGACCAAACCCGTTTACCGCTCGAAGTGCACGTGATATCGTACCGGTTTTGGGTGCGGGACCCGCCTTCTGACGGTTTCTGCACGGTTTCCTTTTTCCTCGTGACCAAGCGCTCGGGGCTTTCCTTCTTGAGGTTTTGCCCTGCGATACGTGATTAGTGGCTTTGCGCTAATCGCGTATCAGAAACTGCCTCTGTTTCTGGATTTGGGCTTTCGATTGCCAATTTGCGTCCATGCGTGGTCTCCATGGGCCAATGGTCAGCGCGCTTTGACCGAGGGTCCTCGTTGTTCTGTGCTGGCCACAAATTGCCATTGTCCAGAGGTCATTTCTGATAAGCTTGTTATTCATAAGATTTTGAAGCCTGACATAATTTGAAATAGTCATGGAAATGTTTAAAGATCCAATTCGGATCAAGTTGACGTCTAGTTGATCAATAAGCTTCAATTCAATTTAGAAATCGTAAGTACGCTAGCGATCCTCCACGTGACTAGTTAACTAATATACCTAATGCCCCAGTACAATTATTTGTTTGACCAAGAATAATTGCACACAATGCATAAGCTAGCAGGTTCAATTGATCAAAGGTAAGTCAAATAGTCAACTACATTTTTGGGCAAAGACTATTCATATGAGCTCAATAAGCTATGCATCTAGATCAATTGATCAAAGCTATGCATAAGCTAGCAGGTTCAATTGATCAAAGGTAAGTCAAATAGTCAACTACATTTTTGGGCAGAGACTATTCATATGAGCTCAATAAGCTATGCATATAGACAAAGCGCAATAATTGCAAGATCTGAATCATGGTAGTTGGTTTGGTCTACATGCTTTAGGCACATATATTTTCACTTCATACTTGGCATATTTCTTCAACCTTCACACGACCTTCCATGCCACGTATTTATCTCCAATTGATAAATTGTAGTTCTTCCACACATCAATGCATTGAACAAATAACTGACAGATTGAGGAATGCTAGGCACTTTAAGGAGGAAACTTGACCCAAGAGCTTGGGATCATGTAATGTACACATTGGAGGTTGCACACTAGGCTTGAAGACACTTGAGTTGAGTAGCGAGGATGGTTGTGAACCCAAACACATGTTTAGGAGGAGCATTGGAGCTTTGTGACCACACTAGCACTTGTAGTAGCATTGGGCACATGAGAGGAGGAGCACCTTGCATGAGGACACATGGATAATGAACCACCATAGAAGAGGAATTATTGGAATAACAATTTATGGGAAAATGCATCATCTTGGAGGAGGGGTGTTGAACTTGAGGATCATGGTTGGAGGGTCTTTCACCTCAAAGGTAGGATAAACCTAGTTTAAAACATGTACATCCTTGTATTTAAGAGTGCCCCATGAGGGGTAACCTTCTTTGTTACTAGCATAGACTTATGTCCTTATTTTATGCTAGCCTCCCTCACCTATTCCATATATAAAGGAAGGAGAGAGGTCCCGTATTCATCATCATCTTTGTACTCTATTCCTTGTGATTTTTGGAGAAGTCACATAGGGAACAAGATGTTCAGGTTCATGCAGAAATGTAATGTCCCCATTTCTATTTCCCTCTATAGTAAAACCAAAGTGGATTTCCAGGGCATGGGATGTCCAGGTCACGTGAGCAAGATCATGTCAAGGGTCCTAGTGTTATATCGAGTCTTTTGTAAAAATGTGTTTGGGAATAATTTTATCACATTTGGCTAATTATTTTATTACAAACACACTTGGTCTATACTAGATCATATTGTGTCGCAAAATTGGGTAAATTATTGAGGGTCAGAGTCTAAATGTGTTTTCCCCCTTTCAAGGGTTGATTATTGTAATAATTTGATGTAAAAAATATTTTAGTGCATGGTCTCTCATATTTAGACACCATGCTTAAAATATTTGAGGGTGGAAAAAATTATTAATCCCCTCTAATGCCAATTAATTAATTTTTCTGACTAAATAAAATTAAAACACTAAAGCTAGAAAATTAACTAATTTTGAGTCAAAAATAATTATAGAGAAACTAATTTATCTCCAAGTGGAAAATATTAAAAAAATCGTGGGTCAAGGAGAAGTCAATTTTTGGAGGTCTCTCACCGAGGGAAAATGGATATTTTAAGAAAATTTGAGCCCTTGGACCTTGGTGGTTAAGTCAAAGTCAAAATTTGGAGGAAATTAATCCAAAATATTAATTTTTGGATTAATTAAAAATGTGTTTTAAGAAAAATTCGAATTTTTCCTCAAAATTTAAAATTCAACGGTGTAGATTAAAAAATGATCAAATTATTTTCAACGAGATTATTTTAGTGTTTACATGTCTAAACTGGAAGTCTTGGGTTCAAATTTTGTGCTACCCTCCCCGTAGCCGGGTAAATAATGGACATGTAAGCACTAAAATAAGAGATTACTTTTTCAAGGATCAAGCCAACTAATCGTTATTTTCCACTTGGAGGGGTTTCTCTATATAAAGAAGCCATTTAGCTTCTATATTCCATCTTTGGATGAGGTGACTTTCTTTTGTACTAGGCTACAACTCTACTAGGAACATTTTTATCACAATAGAAAGACTTTGGGGTTCATTTCATGGTGTTCTTCTTCTGTTTATCTATGGTATGTGTTAGCTATGTGTGATCCTATATTGTGCCGAATATTTTTTTTAATAAATTGTTATTTCATTTGTCAATGATAAAAACATTCTATTGGTACATGTTATCATAGGTGATCTAATTCACCATATGATCTAACAATTTTTCATTTAGAAAATTATAGAGATTTACATGTACATTAGCCCTTGGGCTCCAAGTTCACAGACCGTGGGGAGAGCCGACTATGTTTGGGCTCTGAGATTTCATTTAGGTAAATTATTTTGCAAGAGGGTTTTGGCTGACTATCTTACAAAAGTGTTCATCCCTAGATTTTATTTCAAAATTTCTCAAAAAAAATTATTTGATTTTGGGTTGAAGGAATTAATTTGCTAATGAGAGCTTGTAAATTTAATTTGTAAATATTGTAAATATTTGAAAATTATTTCTAGCCCTAGTATTTTAAAATTGAACTTTTCAAAATTTTATATAGTATTTGGTGTTTGGGATCTTTTGTGATTTTTGTATATATTGGGGTTTTGGAAAATTTTCTTTTCATTTTGTGTAGGCAGATTCTCAAACCATTAAAGGACATCGAAATTTTTGTGGAGGAACTAGCCCTAGGGCTAGGGTTTTCACCTCCAAGGCAAGACGTCTAGTCTTTTAGACAATTTCTTCACCAAGAGAGGAGTTCAATCAAGTCCTAGAAGTCTTGATCTAGCCTCCTAAAGCCCTAGAGCTTCAACGCATAGCCAAAAGAGAGGGCCGCAGACCCTACAAGGTAATATTTTGGGATTTCAAGATCATTTTTTGTGTTTTCTAACCTACCTTTGGAGATTGCGGGGCTTTCATAAACTTTTAGGCCTCCAAGGCCTAGCTGATCCTCCTCTAACCATTGTCGCAACCTTGATTGCCTTCTTTGATTAAGTAATAACCCTACTAGAGCCTTCTCCTAACAACCACAGGCCTAGGGCCTTTCTCTTACCCAGAGCACAGGCCATAACACCTTGATTACCCTTGTCGTGAGCCTCTTATCTATTGATTTGGGGTAGCATCGGATGTGATCTAGCCATGAAAATTGGTGGAGAGGCTAAAGCACATGAGATTTCCAAGATCCATAAACGGTTTGGGAAAATTTTAACCGGTTTGGGAGATATTGAAATAATTAATATTTTTAATGGAGTTCCTAAGTCTAAACTTAGGAAAAATAAAATATTAATGGGTATTAATATAAAATTGGGTTAGAAGGTTCCAAAAGACATGGATCAAGCCAAATCTAATCTTAGCCATTGATTAGAGATGTAATCTCGGCCGTTGAAGGACCAACAGGAAATGTATAAGAGGAGGCTTGAGGGTTAGATGGAGAACACACCAGAGTGATCAACCATTCCATTTACTAGAGTGAGGTTGCTAAGTAAAGTTGAATCAGTGATCAGCAGCGAGGGACAATGAGTATTGGACAAAGAGACAGAGATAGTGCCGAGAGACCAACGCAGATTGAGAGAGGCAGACGCAAAAGCCAGAGCAGGCTACGCAGAGCCCAGCAGAGACAACGCAGAGGCCAAAGGGCCTGTGTCATCCACGCAAAGGGCAACAGGAGTGACGCAGAGGGCCGTAGAGGTTGCGCAGTGCCTCAGAGGGCTAACACAGAGGGTTTTGAGGCTGACACGGAGGCCAAGAGGGCTGACGCAACGCTTCAGTGTTGCTGGAGAGGGTTTCGTGGCGCAGATTTTCTGAATATCTCTTTTCGAATAGAGAGGTATTACTGCCGGATTATTTTCTCTGTCGACTGAGCCAATTTGGCATCCAGTTGTACTCAAGGAAATACTGCATAATAATATAACCCTCAGAATTGCTGCATCGGTTTTCCCACATTGGATTTTTCTGGGGACGAGTTGTCCAAAAATAACATTGTCACTTGTGTGTTTGCTATTTCTTTCAGTTGTTGATCTGTAGATGGTTGAGACTGTATTGTGTTTATTTCGATGTTTGAATAACGTGTTGGTAATTAACAAGTAGGAGAAATGAACAAGAAGAATACAAATAAAATTTCTAACAGATAGACTTAGAAATTTCAACATGGTATTAGAGCGTGGTTGCAGATCACAAGAGAGTTGAAGGCATCAGTTGAAGTAGAGCATATGCAGCAAAAAATAGTTGTCCCGAGTGACAAAAGATGTTCCTTGCAGAAAGCGACAAAAAAGGGGTTGATGCAGAGGGACTGTGTCATCAGTGAGGGCCAGAGAGAGGCCAGCGCAACAACTAAGGAGGGCAGAAAAAGGCTCACGCAGAGCCACGCAGAGACCAAGAGGGTTGACGCGTCACGCAATTGGCTGCGGGAGCATTTTTGCCAGTGCTGGGATTGTGCAGAGCCTAGAGGCTCAGTGCTTCAGTTGCTGGGGCATAGGAAGATGTGGGCAGTTTGCAGGAGTGAAGTTGGTGGGGTATTGTGGGCAAAACAGTACCTAAAAGGGGAAAACCAAGGTAGAGGGAGTCGCTACCGAAGTGGATTTATAGCCAAGGAATCCAGATCAATGTGTCAGATGCATAGAAGATCAGAGAGGTACAATTTGATGATTGGTAGGAGGATTTCCAAAAGGGAAATCTTGACTCAGAGGGAGTCTACAGAGAACTTCCGGAGGGAAGTAGAGAGACTCGGAGTAGTCGACAATAAGAGCAGAGAGATGGCCACGAATGGGCTGAAGGATTAGGACAGGCTGAACGGGGCATCCAACTTTGTGGTCTGGAAGCCCAGGATCTTGTCCATTCTAGATAGGCATCGCATCAAGGCCTTTGCCTTGAGAATAATGGCGATCTCAGTTGACTCGACTGATAATGAGAAGTACGAGGAGGCAATGGCCAAGGCGAAATGTATTATCCTTGATGGGTTCAAGGGTCATGTGGTCCAACATATTGCCGAGAAGAAGACGACAAAGGAAATGTGGGACGCCTTGAAGACGTTGTACCAACATACTTCCGTGCAGAGGAAGATGTTACTTAAGAATCAGCTGCAATCATACCAGATGCAGAAGGGGGAGCAGATAGATCACTTCCTCGGTCGATTGAAGGAGATCCGGGACCAGCTGACTTCCATAGTAGCCACGCCGAATCGGGAGAAGTTGGTGAGGACTACACTAAACGCAGTCTCTGAGGAGTGGGAGACATTTGTCCAGAGCATACTGAGCAGAGAAAATCTTCTAGATTGGGAAGAATTGTGGGCGGCTCTTCGCCAAGAAGAGATCAGACGGCTGAGCAAGATGGGAAGTAGCAGCAAAGGAGTTTGGATCAAGAAGGAAGAGGAAGAGGATGAAACTCTAGCATCTGCAGGGAAGCGGGAGAAGAGGAAGAAAAAGGACCTCTCCAAGGTTAACTGCTTCAACTTTGGGGGACTGGGTTATTATGCGAACCAGTGTCTGAGGAAGAAGAACAAGGGAGAGGCGTCTGACTCCAAGGCAGCGCCAGCGAAGGCGGAAAAGGAGGTAGAGGAGGATGACGATTGTGCCATCAGTGCTCACGTACCTCTAAAGAAGAGGTGGGGAGACATCGAGCTGTAGTCAGGAGCAGTGAAGCAAAAATCGCGATATTATCGGATTATCGCAATTTTTATAATTCAATGATATTATCTCCCAATTTTTATGCATATTTTTTTCGCGATTTTTTTATGAAGAAATCACGATAATTTAAAAAAATCACGATAAAAACGAAAAAATCACGATTCGATGGCATTGTTATCGTCGGGCCGGCGGACAGCGGGTTTATAACACCAAAAAACGAATTTTTTTTTATTCATTTGGACAGACAGCGACAACGGTGGATTGGGAGTGACCTAGGAGAAAAACCTTGGTCGATTGGGAGCTGATTGGAGGAGAAAAATGACTCAAAAACCCTGGTGGATTGAGAGCTGAGGAGGAGAGGATCAATTTTCTCCGGCAAACCGGTATGGGCACCAAATTTATGTGTTTTGTTTTGGTTTTTTTTTTGTTTTTGGTTGGGTTTGGATAACCCATTGTTTATCAAATATTTTTGAGTTGATTTGATGGTGTTTTTGTTTGTTAAATTGTCAAAAATTCAATGTGTTTTGTCATGTTACTCATGTATTTGATTTTTTTTTAATTTTTGTAACTTGCAATCATTATTTTGCCATAGGTTCACCATTCAACTTCAAAGTTCAAACTTCAAACTTCATCTTACAAATTTAAAACTCGAGAGTCAAGAGTTCAACCAAGTTACAAACATGCCAAAGAAATTGGACCCTCTATGGGAAATTGGTGAACCTGATGGAGGGTTTGATAGAATAAACTTGAGATGCAAGTTGTGTGGGCATCATATATTAGAGAGGGTTTATAGATCGATGTATCACTTTGCACAAATCCCTGGATTTGATGTAGGGCCTTGCACAAATACAGATTTGGAAATCATCCAAAGAGCCATGAGATCATTGGAAGAATTAGAGCACGAGAGAGAGGCCAAAGAAGAAATGAAGAAGAAACTAGCAAAGAGGGTGTTAGGCTCAGGTGAACAAGGCAGTGGCATTGGTTCTACTTCAGCATCAATATCTACAACCAACCTAGTAGCTGCCTCATCATTTTTTGTTCCTAGAACTATGCCTGGTTCACAACCATCTATCACTTCAATGCTTAAAAAACTGAAAAAGAACAAGCTGACAAGTTGTTGGCAAAATTTCTCCTTTGGAGTGATATTCCTTTCAGCGTTGCAAGGAATAATCCATTTTTCCAGCCTGTTGTTGATGCTATTGCAACTATTGGCCCAGGGTACAAAATCCCTTCTTATGATGACTTTAGAGGTCGGATTCTTCAAAATGAAAAGGTTGACTGTACCAAAAGATTGGAGGAGTTTAGAGCATCATGGGCACAAACAAGATGCACAGTGATGTCAGATGGTTGGACCGACCAAAAGGGGAGAACCATTATAAACTTCTTAGTTAGTTGTCCCAAGGGGACAATGTTTATGAAATCTATTGATGCATCTTCACATATCAAAGATGCAAAAAATTTATGTGATTTGTTGGATGTGTTTATTTTGGAGGTGGGCGCAGAACATGTTGTGCAAGTCATAACGGACAATGCTGAAAATTATGTTGCTGCTAGCAGGATGCTTATGGAGAGGCATCCTACTTTATTTTGGACACCTTGTGCTGCACATTGTATTGATTTGATGTTGGAGGACATAGGAAAAATTTCCTTTGTCAAAGATATTGTTGACTTATCAAAAAGCATTACAAAATTTATATATAATCATACATCTGTGCTTAGCTTGATGTGAAAATTCACCAACAACAAGGAGTTGGTGCGCCCCGCCATCACACGGTTTGCCACCAGTTTAATATCTCTTCAATCCCTCTTGAATTCTATGTGGGATGTGAAGAGAATGTTTCTTTCAGAGGAGTGGCATGCTTTGACAATGAGCTGCAAACCAGAGGGAGAGGCCATATGCAGATTAGTTTCATACTAAAAAGACTTCTGGGCGGGAGTGCAGGAGGTGTGCACCGTTACTGAACCTTTGTTAAACATTCTTCGATTAGTTGATGGTGAGAAGCCTGCAATGGGCTATTTGTATGAGGCCATGGACAGGGCCAAAGAATCCATTCGGGCCTACTATGATGATAAGGGAGATGAGGGATTTTAGAAATAACTCCTCCTATGGGAAGTGATTTATGAACGATAGAACAACACACTCCATCGTCCCATTCATACTATAGAGATCTACCTGAACCCCACATTTTCTTACCCATGTGGGTTCGTATTTGATGCTGAAATCATAGATGGATTCTTAACCTGTGTTCAGAGGATGGTGTGATCTCTAGCAGAACGTACAGAAATCTCCAAAGAAATTGAGACATACAAGATGGCAGGTGGCACATTTGGCTTTGACATGGTTGTCACTGAAAGGACGACTAAAATGCCAGGTATTTTTTAGTTTGTTTCAAATTTCATTGTCTATTAAATTCATAACTTCATACTTTGCTTCAACTTTCAAATTTCTTTTTTTTTCTTATGTTTATTTAAAATTTTATTTTTAATTTTGTTGTAGATGCATGGTGGAGAATGTATGGTGCTAGGGTACCCCTTCTGCAAAAGCTTGCCATTCGAATCCTCAGCCAAACATGTAGCTCTCAGGATGCGAGTGCAATTGGAGTGTATTTGAAAAAATACACAACAAGAAGCGCAACAGATTAAACTTAAAACTCAAAATATTGCAAATTTCCAAATAATTTTTTGAATTCATTAAACAATATTTTTTTATAATTATTATTTCATGATCTTTGTACAGGTTAGAGTCCCAACAACTTAATAACATGATCTACGTCTACTACAATCTTCGATTGTGGGTGAGGCAACTTGAGAGGATACCTAATATGGAGGCCATCTCATTGGATGGGATTGACACCACTGCTGCATGGAGGGTTGAGGCCGAGAGGCCTCTCATGGAGTCTACCGATGATTGGTTAGAGCTGGAGGTAGTGGAAGGCGTAGAAGGGGAGGAGGAGGAAGAGCAACAAGATGAGGAGGCGACACCACCTACCCAAGCTACCCCTCCCACCAGTAGAGGACGTGGTCTACCTCCTATAGCTCCTAGTTCTTCAACTTCTAGAGCACAACAGAGTCCACTGCCAACTCCACCGGCATATACATCTAGAGGGAAAGGGAAAGCTATTGCATTTTCTCACAAGAGCGGCAGAGGAAATCAATAGTATTAGTCTATTAGACTTTAGTTATTTGGTTCATTTCATTGTATATGACATTATGACTCATGATATGAGATAATACATTATTTTTTTTGTTGACATTTTGAAGTTGAGTTGGGACTCAGGAATCAGGACTTACTATTCAGGACATGATTCACTATTATGTTTGATCTAGCATTAGAAATGATATTACACATCTTATATATTAGTTTTTTTATCATATTTATGTGTCAATGTATTTATTTTATGTTGTAAATGCTTTAGATATTAAAAAAATTGAAAAAAATGAATATTTTTGTATTTTACGATTTTCCCCGATTTTTCTGATTTTTTCCCTTGCCGATAATATCCCGATAACGATAACTGCAACAGTGGTCAGGAGGACTACAAGTGATGAGGGGCCCGATTCTTGAGGTACCCAACCTCTTGGATTATAACTTGCTACAAGAGCCCTGAAGAGACAGTATCAGGACTAGCGGATGTCGGTAGAGACAGATGCAGATGAAGCGGCAGAGAGTGCTATAGTGCAAGAGTCCCCGGGCAGCACGAGGCTAGCAGGCTGCAGTAGTGCGAGAGGCACAGAGAGTGTTACAATAGTGCAAGATGGCACATAGAGGTTTGCAGCAATGCGAGATGCAGGGAGCTGATGCAGCAGTGCAGAGGCAGTAGAGGGAGCACTTGATAGTCGCAGAGAGAGCTTCAGCATTGGGAGTGTTTCTAGCCTGACAGCAATGTCAGTAGTCGAGGGATTAGTTACTTACTTCTCAGTAACTGAGTTGCAGTGCAGTAGCAGTTGGCAGTAACACGATGCAACATGATGAGAGGGGGTTGCAGTGCAGATGCAATGTTGGGAGAAAGGACCAACAATAGCACAAATGCAGAGGGCGCTACCGTACGAATGCAGCAGTGACAGTGGAAGAACCATGGGCAGCAGTATAGGATGTCCGATGAAGCAGTGTAGAGGATGTTGGGCGAGGAGGCCTAGCATCAACACAAGTACTGATGTCGTATAATCAGGGTGATGCTCAGTGTGGAGTATTACTAGAGCACAATCCTTGCTAAGAGGGAGTGTTGATTTGGGGTAGCATCGGATGTGCTTTAGCCATGAAAATTGGTGGAGAGGCTAAAGCACATGAAATCTCCAACACCCAAAAATAGTTTGGGCAGGATTCTAACCGGTTTGGAAGATATTAAAATAATTAATATTTTTAATGGAGTTCCTAAGTCTAAACTTAGGAAAAATAAAATATTAATGGGTATTAATATAAAACTGGGTTAGAAGGTTCCAAAAGACATAGATAAAGCCAAATCTAATCTTAGCATTGATTAGAGATGTAATCTCGGCCGTTGAAGGACCAATAGGAAAAGTATAAGAGGCTTGAGGGTCAGTTAAAGAACACACCAGAGTGATTAGTCATTCGATTTACTAAAGTAGGGTTGCTAAGTAAAGTCGAATTAGTGATCAGTAGCGAGGGGCAGTGAGTACTGGACAAAGAGGTAAAGATAGTGCCGAGAGACCAGCGCAGAGACAGAGAGGCAGACGCAGAAGCCAAAGCAAGCCACACAGAGCCCAACAGAGACAGCGCAGAGGCCAGAGGGCCTGCGTCATCCATGCAGAGGGCAGCAGGAGTGACGCAGAGGGCCGTAGAGGCTGCACAGTGCCTCAGAGGGCTGACGTAGAGCATTCTGAGGCTGACGTAGTGCTTCAGTGTTGCCAGAGAGGGTTTTTCGGGGTATATTTTTTGAATATCTGCTTCCAAATAGAGAGGTATTACTACTGGATTATTTTATCTGTCGGGTGAGCCAATTTGGCACCCAGTTGTACTCAAGGAAATACTGCATAATAATATAACCCTCAAAATTGCTGCACCGCTTTTCCCACATTGGGCTTTTCTGGGGACGAGTTGTCCAAAAATAACGGTGTCACTTATGTGTTTGCTATTTCTTTCAGTTGTTGATCTGTAGATGGTTGAGGTTGTATTGTGTTTATTTTGATGTTTAAATAACTTGTTGGTAATCAACAAGTAGGAGAAATAAACTAGAAGAATATAGATAAAATTTCTAATGGATAGACTTAGAAATTTCAACATTATCCCGTGCCCTCAGCCTTAAAGGGCTCCCATCCTTTACTACAGGCCTCCTAGGCCGCTGCCCTTCTCCTCCCTCCTGAAGCTCATTGCTGCCCTCCCAAGGCTTTGTTCCCTCATCGTTTGCCTCCGAACCACTTCGCTGCCCCTCTCCTAGCTCCTAGCCTTTCATCGCTTTCTTTCTAGCCCTCATTCAGGCCTATCTTGAGTTGGCAGCGATTTCTGAGCACTAACAATTTGTTTTGCATGGGTCTCATGTGGTCTTGGAGCTAAATTTTGTGATTGCAAATGAGCATGCCTATTGGAGGATTCTCATTAGCCCAACTAGACACCAACAAGGCCTCTAGTGGTTTGCCTCCTTATCCTTCCTTCTCTGTCACTATTTCATTTGCAGCCAAACAATACTTGTGTACAGTGTTATAATACTTCTAACAGTGGCCTAAAAACTAATCAGTCATCATCTTATATAATTGGAAGGTTATTTGCATTGTTCAACTTAGTACATTGTTTGGCATTTTATTAAAATTTGGAGGACTGCTAAACTAATTAAAGGTCTGATATAAATACTGAAAAGTCTGGGAATAAACATTGCAATGGTATGAAAGATAATTGACAGTCATCTTGTCTCATTTGCAAACCCCTTGCATTGTTGGGTTCGTTGATTGCTTGATTTCTCATTGATTTGGAGGATCGTTATGATAATTGGTTTTTTGATTTCTTTCCTGTCTCATTCTAGCTCTTGCACCCATCAAACAGGGAGACAACTAGAACGAAGAAGGTGAGGATCAGAGTGACAACCCATGTCCTGAGCATTGTCGCATCTTGCCTGTACAGTGTGGGCGACAACAGGTCCCAGGGAGTTTCAAGGACTTTTTTTTGGGATCTGACGGTATTCACTTGGCATATTCATCATTAAGAGAAATTCCACAACTTTTTTATGATTCGTTGCATTATGATAATGCCCATAAAACGGGGTTATTATGGAGCATAACTTAATTAATTACGCTTACGGTGGCATTCCAGGAGGAATATTTGACGAAACACTTTAGTGTAATAGCTCATTGAAACCGAAACGAGAAGATCTACAGGATGAGATACTAAGAAGTGAATTCCAGTGGCCAAAGAGAAAATATGGTGGGTGATTTACCATTTTCCCAAATTAAAAGTGACTTTAATTAGTCACTTAATTAAAAAGGGAAAAGATTAATTAAGGGGAAAAGGCCAAAAGTGACTTAAATAAATTAAAAAGTCACTTAAGACAAAGTCAAGGAGGAGCTTCTAGAATAATAATAAAATAAAATACTTCTAGAAGATTGGAGATCTATCTATTGGGCCTTTAAAAGGAGGAGGAGATCATTTGACACATCTTGGTTTGGAGTAATTGTCTTTGGTGTTGATTGGAGAATTTAGTTCTCTACTATAGTAGCCCCCAGGACAAAAACCCTCAGGTGATTTAGTTAGAGTGAGCGAAAACCCATCTCTCCACTTGGTGGATTCACTCATAATTCACAGGTGCAGTCAATTCTTATTAATAAAATTATTTATTTTGTTATTGTTGATTTTGTGTTCTATCTAAGTGATCTTAACTAGTAAAATAACAATTGTAAAACGAAATACTAATTATCCTGTTAAGAAATCAATGCTAGTAGGATTAGGGTTTGATTTCTCTTTCTTGATAATTACTTATGAATTATGTTAGCTTATTTTACTTATTTGTTATATTATATTTCATCAAGTAATTACCAAATTATGTGTGCATGAAGATCACAAAAACAAAACACAAGTTGTAGGCACTCTGCCAGGGAAAAACCCCTATCTAGGGGAAAACCCAGTCAAAATATCTTCCTTCAATAGTTTTCCTCGAGACTCTTCAACCTAGACAAAGACCTCCTCCACACCAAGCCAACCTCTTCTTCTTCAATCCAACCTTTGACCTAGTAGCAACAACACTTCGACTTGGCAACTTCCGACATCAGCGACAACTTCGAGTTGGCAGCTTCTGACATCAACAAAAGTTTCGACTTGGCAGTTTCCGGCATAAGAACAAGCTCCGACCTTAACAAGGAGACTTCGATCTCCTAAACCACCCCACACGAGAGAGAGAGAGAGAGACATGAAAACTTTGATTTTCTTCTTCTCTTCCTTCTTGACCAAACTCGCAATCCTTTTAGCCCCTTCCTTCAACTTCGCATTTTTTTCCAGCTTCCAACTTCAGATATTGAACTCTGTTTGAGAGAGTGAGATGCTCCAAATGAAGTCCAACTGCCTTGTATATATAGCCTTCCAATGAGGTCGAATCGCCTTCCTTGAGGCCGACTTGATCTTCTTGAGGCCGAATTGGTGTGGAGGTTACATAATGTTGATTTTGGGTAGCATCGGATGTGCTCTAGCTCCGAAATTTTGTGGAGGGGCTAGAACACATGAGATCTCCAAGACCCATAAATCGTTTGGAGAAATTCCACCTGGATGAGGAGTTATTAAAAAAATTAGTATTTTTAATAGGTTCCTAAGTCTAAACTTAGGAAAGAAAAAATATTAATGGGTATTAATAAAGATATGGGTGAGAAGCTTCTAAGAGACAAGGTTCAAATCTGTTTTAATCTTAGCCGTTGATTAGAGACTTAATCTTGACCGTTGATTCATCAATATGAAAAGTATAAGAGAAAACTTGAGAACCATTTGGAGACACACTAGGCAAATACTAAATAACCTGAGGGAAATCGATTCTCAAGGAGAAAGAGTTCGATTTCAGAGGGAGAGTTGCAGGGTGAAGGAAGAGGAGGGTTTAAGCATCAGTCAAAGATTGAGGAGAAGGTGACGCAGTGCCTCAAAGAGACAACGTAGAGGGAGAGCTCTGGGAGACATCACAGGTAGGGACGAGATCTCACGTAGTCCTCACGCAGATGAGGCAAGGATGAGACAGTCCTCACGCAAATGATGGGGTGACACATTGAAGGATAAAGGGTCTCTGTTGTGTTAGAATTTCTCCTAGCCGAGGAGGAAAATTATCTCAAGTGTTTTCTTGAAGGTTTCTCTATGTACTGCAAAATTATTCCTTGTAAAGAGTTTGTTGCTGAAGAATAATAAATAAACCCTCATCTGCTACACCGGTTTTCCCCCATTGGGTTTTTCCAGGGACGATTGTCCAAAAAAAACTGTGTTGATGTGATTGATTCTTGTGCTTGTATACCATTGTTATTTTTCTTTATGCTATTATGTGATAAATGCAGTAGAATTTATTTTAATGTTTGCTAAAGGGTTTTCTAAACAACTTATTGTGAGAAATAAGTAGGAGAAATATATCAGTTATTGCAGTAGAATTTTGTGTCAAAATTTTTCACATGGTATTAGAGCAGAGATCAGGCAATAGCAGTAAAGAATCTGCTATGAGTCAGGAGCATGATGTCGGGGCATCAACTCATAAGGACCCACGTAGATCTCCAGAGGGAGAAGAGAGCACGAGGTACATCGATCATGATTATTCTATGTTAGCTTCCAGACTGGAAGAAGAAGTCGCTTGCTTAGCGAGTTCTACCTACTCTGAGGTTTGGTATATAGATAGTGGAGCTTCCTGGCACATGACAGGAATACGAGAATGTTTTTGAATTATCAAGAAGAAAGGATGAACTTCTAGATCACCATGGGAAATATGTCAAAATGTACCCCCGTAGGAAGAGGTGTCGTAGTATTTAAAACAAAAGCAAGGGATCGGCTTTGAGCAACCAATGTGATGCATGTTCCGGGATTGGGGATGAACTTACTCCCTGTATCTCAGCTTCAAAACAAGGGCTATGATGTTTTCTTCATTAAGGAAAAAGTATATGTCAAACACCCGAGTTGGAAAAAGAAGGCCCAGATTGGAGTCAGAAGTAACAGGCTGTATAGATTATAGCTAGAATCTTCAATGGCACTGATAGGCAGTGGGGAAAGGGATTTGAATGAACTATAGCATAGGAGGATGGGACATTTACACCATGGGGTTCTAAGAATTCTCGGGAGAACAGTATCAGGAGTTCCAGAGTTGAGTACCGAACGAGATGATGTATGCAGAGGATGCACACTAGGTATGTACGACAAAGCTGCATTTTCTAGAAGCAATAATAGGGCTAAGAGTGTTATGGGATTGATACACTTAGATATCTGCAAACCCATGTCCATAAGAGCTCATAGTGGTGCCAAGTACTTCGTCACCTTCATTGATGACCATTCCAGAAAGACTTGGATCTACTTTCTAAAAACCAAGGATGAGGTTTTTGGTCGATTCAAAGAGTTCGAGGCTCTAGTTGAGAATTTGACAGGAAAGAAGATAAAGATATTGCACTCAGACAATGTTGGAGAATACATCGACAAGGACTTCATTGATTTTTGCGCAAGGGAAGGCATCAAAAGAGAGTGGAAAGCCCCCTATAATCCGGAGCATAATGGAGTAGCAGAAAGGAAGAATAGGACTACTGTTGAAGTAGCCAGGGCAATTTGTATGATCAGGATATGCCCAAGTTTCTATGGGCAAAAGCATGCAACACGACAGTGTATGTACAAAATAGGACTCCTCATAGGGCATTAGGTAAGATTACTCCAGAGAGTGTCTTCACCGGTAAGAAGTCTGAGGTGAGTCATTTCACGATATTTGGGAGTTTGGCATACTGCCATGTACCCAAAGAAAAAAGGAAGAAATTGGATTAGACTGCGGAGAAAGGATATCTTGTGGGATATAGCGAGAATGCTAAGGCATATAGAGTCTATCTTCCGGGGAATAGGAAGATTGTTATTCGACGGGATGTAAAGTTCATGGAGGACAGATCTTTCAGGAAATCCCGAGAAATGCCTTCCAAAGAGCAGTCAAAGGATGATTCGTTGGTCTAGCCACTTCTTCCAGCAGAAAATAGCACCAATATTTCTCATAAAGGCAAAACTCCAGAGGTATCATAACAGGTGGAGTCTCAGGAAGAGGAGGAGCAGATAGATATACCCACTACCAATGGTAGAACGAGTCGAGAACTTTGACAAATACTACGAGATGTAGAGAATTTTGTCGGTGTGCCCAGGAACGGGAAAAGGAAGCGTAGAAAGCCAGACAGATACCAAGCCTTGGTGGCTCAAGTTGGAGAACCCTCTAGTTTTCAGGAGGCCGTTCAACATCAAGTATGAGTAGATGCTATGGTGGAGGAATACAATTCCATAATGGTCAATAATGTCTGGGAAGTGGTACCTAGGCCTCAGGACAGGTCAATTCTAGGTTCGAGATGGCTATACAAAGTCAAATACGCTGCGGATGGCAGTGTGGAAAAATACAAAGCCAAGTTTGTGGCTAATGGGTATGCTCAGAAGGAAGTGATAGACTACGAAGAAACCTTCGTCCCAGAAGCCAAGTATACTTCTATTAGATTCGTGATATCCCTTGCAGCATAGATGGGGTGGGAGATTCACCAAATGGATGTCAAGACAACGTACTTGAACAGGGTGATAGAAGAAGAAGTATACATTGAACAACCAAAGGGTTTTGAGACACATGAGAAGAAATCTCATGTATGCAGGTTGAAGAAAGCCTTGTATGGGCTTAGAAAGGCATCTAGAGCATGTTACGGTCGAATTAACCTAGAGCATGGTATGGTCAAATTAATGGCTACTTGCAGAAGAAAGGATTCCTCAAGAGTGACGCAGATCATAATCTCTACTATCTTGTTGTAGAGAATGAGCCTTTAATCCTAGTGTTATATGTAGATGATTTTTTCCTGACAGGCTCATCTAGGCTCATCAAAGATTGCAAGTAGAACCTAGCCACATAATTCAACATGAAGGATTTGGGACGGATGCATTATTTCTTGGGATTGGAAGTTTGGAAGCAGAAGGGTGAAATTTTCCTTGGACAAGGGAGATACGCTACAAATATTTTTAAAAAGTTCAAAATGCAGGACTGTAGACTTATGGCTACTCCAATGATCACCAACTAGAAGAAGATTGATGCATCCAAAGATAAAGAAGTCGATTCCACCTTGTACAGGTAGCTCATAGGGTGTTAAAATTGGCAACTAGGGCCAAACTCCATGTGGGTCAGCTTATTTATGGCAGCTGATATTTTTATTGGATCCCTCTCGTCAAGAGGTGTAGGATTGATCCAAAGATCATCCGATTCCAATAACTATTTATGGAGATATGAATTTATTTTGATTATGTAATTATTATCAAGCCGACCAGCTCTTACGTAGGCTCAAGAAGCCCAAACGTCATGTCTATTCAACCTATACGTTTTTGGTATAAATAGAAGAGGATTTGATGTCATTCGAATATGCATTCTTGAGGTGATCTCCTCCTCTCCACGTCTTGGGTTTTTGGAGTAGGAGAGAGACACCATGAGAATATACGTTGGCCTATGATGCTCTAGTTCTAATGCACAGCAATGGAGACACCTACAACGTGATGCCATATACGTTGTTCATAACCCTAAGCTAATACGCTGCAATGAAGACTTCTACACACAGTCAACGTGATGCCATATACGCTGTTCATAACTCTAAGCTAATACATGCAATGAAGACTTCTACACACAATCAACATGATGCCATATACGCTGTTCATTATACACAGTTCACACATGACGAGGAACGCAAAGTCTGATATAGTATATGTATGCAGTCATAGCATTAACACGCTGTTATGTAGCCGCAGAGAGACTGATATAGTATACGTATGTATACATAACGCAATCATTGCACTAACATGTACGTTGTTATAGTATATGCAATATTAACGAATGGAAGCCGCAGTAATAACATGAAGGAGTAGTAATATAATAGCATGGAGGTCCATGGAAGCCGCGGTAATAACATGAAGCACGCAGGTTCATATTAACGTCCTGAGGTGCAGCCGCAGTCAACGCATGGGACACAGTCATATTCATGATGTATGGAACGCAGATATAACACAGTCATATTCATGATCAGAGGTAAACGCAGTCATGGTTATATATACGCTAGGCAGTCATGGTTATATATACACTGGGCAAGTAAGGTAAGTGTTAAATTGGCAACTAGGGCCAAACTCCATGTGGGTCAGCTTATTTATGGCAGCTGATATTTTTATTGGATCGCTCTCATCGACAGGTGTAGGATTGATCTAAAGACCATCCGATTCCGATAAGTATTTATGGAGATATGAATTTATTTTGATTATGTAATTATTATCAAGCCGACCAGCCCTTACATAGACTCAAGAAGCCCAAACGTCGTGTATATTCATCATCTACACGTTAGTATAAATAGAAGAGGATTTGAAGTCATTTGGCAACTCACTTCAAGTAATCTCCTCTCCACGTCTTGGGTTTTTGGAGAAGGAGATACACTATAGATTACGCTGACCTAATATTCTAATACGTTGTCCATACAAGTCACAAAAGGTGGCCACAGTAACATGAAGGGTAGCCGCAGTATGGTGAAGCCGCAGTTGAAAGAAGACCTACTAAATTACGTTGTAATGAAGACCTAGATCCACGCAAACATCCACGCAGCAGATGAAGGCATATCCACGCTAGAAATAAGGATGATCCACGTAAATGTCCAGAACGCAAGCACGCAGGCCCTAATCCACATGTTAGTAGATCCACGCAGGCAATGAGGATGATCCACGTACATACGCAGGGACGCAGGCCCTAATCTTTCACATACAAAGTTCACGCTGGATGTGATATGGTTCATATATGTAGTTGATAAAATATGTGATACAATGGACATATTACGCTATTCAGATACACTGGATGATTCATATACACAGTTCACGATGGGTGTGATATGTTGTTCAGACCATGATACATACAGGCTATACAATGCATTACACACTGCCATACGCTAAGACCTTATACGCTAGAAACCCTATGCTCTACACGCAGTCATGGTATATATATATAACACGCACTGCAATGAAACAGTTAAGTTACACGCTGTCATAAAATGTAAACGCAGTCATGGTTATAGCCGCAGTAAAGAGGTAAACGCTGTCATGGTATTACAATGTGTGTATATATAATAAGAATATACACGCACAACATTCATAAGACAGTCAATGCTCTATGACTGGAGACACTTAACATATATATGTTGGGCATGAGAAACATATCTATGCTGGTCAATAAAAGGAACAGCTGCAGTCATCAAGGATAGTCATTGTGATGTCTGCGGATCTGGCAGTGTAGATCCGGCTACCATGTGGAGTAGATTAGGGTATAGAGACTCCAGTCACTCATACGTAGTTCATGAAGACTCTTATGCACAGGTCAAAGAGACACGCTATAATGAAAGGGAACCTATAGCTGAAGAATACCAATACGCTGTGTGTAATGGGATTGTGTGGAACTATAGCCTAGTTGTTGTGCTAGGCTGCAAGCCATAGCAAGCAGCTAAGGCTGATATCAACAGAAGCAAATTGTTGCAGCATGATGAAGCAACGAGAAGGCAGAGGCACCAGCATGATGGGCAGCACTATGAGATCATGTGCATGGGCAACACAACGATACATGGAGCAGAGGCAGCAACATGATGATGATGCACATTAGTTTGAGCAGCATGATGATGGATAAGATCATGGATATGGGTAGCATGATGATGGATAAGATCATGGACATGGGCAGCATGATGATAATCATGATTAGTACAGCATGGTGCAGTATGCAGGGGTGCAACTAGAGGACCAAATGCAACACGATGATAGGTGAAGGAGTCACCTTGAGAATCAGTTGACGCAGAATGTCTTCAACTAATCTCACCATTATACGAAATGAACTATGCTAGATCTAGATATGTCAAAGTGTTGACTTTTGTTGTAAATGTACTCTCTCTCTCTTTCTCTGCTGAACTTTGAAGATAAAAGAAGATTTGATCAAAGGGTTTCCCCACACATTATGGGGTTTGTCCCTGGCTCATGCCACATCTTGTGTCCTCTTGTCTTGGCTTGTCTTCTGTGATTTATATTTACATTCTATCTGCAGTTTATCTTAATGCTGATGTGATTGCTAACTGTGAAAATTTAAATAAACTGCTTTAGCATAGAACATACCTAAACTTAACATGGTATCAGAGCTGAGGTGAAGACAATGCCCAAGCAAGAGTGAAAGAGCAATCACCAAAGACAGTTGGGACAAGACAGAAGGATCAATGGGTTCCTCATAATTCACCTAGAGTGTAGTTGAAGCAGAGAATGTTATCAGAATGACGCAGTGGAAGTTTCTAATGACATACCTAAAGATCACTTCATTGGAAAGTTCGGAACTAAGGGTGGATGGAAAGGCATATGTCTTGGTTATAAGTTCGGCCCTTATGCAAAGGAGTGTCCGAATGGTAGAGATGCAGCTCATCAAGGACACGGCCGACTCTTCAAGGAAGCAAGGAACCCCAAGAATGGAAGTTGAAGTTTTTAAGGTGGCATTCGTCAATGGAAAGGTACGTGTTTGAAAATAGAATTTTCAAAGATGCTTTTGAGTTCAGGGTTGTATTAAGTTACAGGAAGTCCACTAGGGACCATGTCCATTGACACATAGCACCGGAGGTCTGTGGGTCAAATGGTGACAGGGATGCCTAGATTCAAAAGGAACATGAAGGTACATGTCTGAGATGTATCGAAGGAAAATCTTATAAGGGGACCATTCTCCTCATGCCACAGGTCCACAGGTTTGGAACAACTCGAGGAGTTTGAGATTCATGATCGGGAATCCCACGTATGCAGGTGGTAGAAAGCCCTCTATGGCTTGAAGCAAATCACCCCGGGCATAGTATGAGAGGATCAACAGCTATCTGATGAAGCTGAGATTCACTAGGAGTGAAATCGATCCAAACCTTCGAAGGTTGTGAATGACAGACCTCTCATACCAGCACCTATGTCTAACAGATAGCAGACCCTCTCATTTGTAGAAGACAGAGAGAGTTGGATTCCGGATGTGAAATGATAAATTGCAACCCTGTGACTACCTCGAGGAAGTTATACGGTAGTGATGTTGGACCAGACTTGGGAAAGTTCTTGGTGAACTTCCGTCTGGACATATGTTTTGCAGTTAGCACGGGGAGCTCATATTTGGTTGAGCTTCACTAGATTGGTGCCAGAATCTTCTAAGATGTCTTCAAGGCACAATCTCTCATGGATTGATATACACTGCCGGAAATATGAAACTGCATGATTATTTGAATGTTGATTGGGCAGGCAGTGTGGAGGATCATTGGAGCACTTCTTAGTGCTGTTTCTCTTTGGATTCTGCTTCTAAGCAGGAAGCAGAAGTCGGCTGTTATAAGCATCGCCGAGATCAGATACATATCTACGAGTATGATCTTGTATGAAGCTGCCTGGTTGGGGAAGCTCTTCAGTGAGCTGTTTGTACACATGATGAATACCACTGAGATTCTCTGTAACAACCAGAGGAGGGATTCGATTATTGAGGAATCCCATATTCAACGATTTCTCCAGCAGATAGACATCAGATATTGCCTTATCTGGGATATGGTAAGTCGATGAGCAAGGAGGCTCCATCGCATAGAGACTGATGTACAAGTCGCTGACATTTTGACAAAGCCTCGAGGAAAGATCAAATCTGTGATTTTCCTATACGACTTGGAGTCGTCGAGAGACCTTTGTAAAAGGGTCCTGTATGTTGCATTGAGCTCTGGGAGCTCTGGGGGCTTGCAGTTCTTACTGGAGCAACATACAACCACAGGGTGACTCACCCTCCCCTAGTGGTGCGCACTAGAACAGGATGATTCGCTCTCTTGTGGGACAAGATGATTTGCTCTCTTGTGGAATAGGATGATTCACTCTCCTATGTAGCAAGATGATTAGTTCTCCTATGAGGCTTGGATTGATGTGTTCTCCATGGTGATTGTGGCAGGATTGATGTGTTCTCCTATGAGGCCTAGATTGATGTGTTCTCCATGGCGATTGTAGCAGGATTGATGTGTTCTCCTGTGAGGACGGGATTGATTAAGTTCTCCTGTTGAGGCATCCTATAAATGCAGTCTGGGACTCATGGGAAGTACCTCTCATCTGATCAATGAGCAGGGAAATGAAGTTAGGGACCATAGTAGTACCGATGGACGCATCACTGTATCTACCGTACTCCCTACGCTAGGATGACCTCCATTGATCTGGGATCAATGATATTGGTTTGGGACCAGTGGTAGGAGTTGTACCATACTATGACGCTAACTTTGGGTCGGTTGAGACTGGTCTGGGACCAGTGGTACATACTCTGAGACTAACTTCGTGTCAGTGTAGGACTAGTCTGGGACTAGTGAGAGTGGTACATCCTATGACGCTAACTTCGGGTCGGTTGAGACTGGTCTGGGACCAGTGGTACACTCTCTGAGCATGTGAGACTGGTCTGGGACCAGTGGTAGGAGTGGTACCCTCTATAACGCTGACTTTGGGTCGGTTGAGACTAGTCTGGGACCAGTGGTACGCACTCTGAGACTAACTTTGGGTCAGTGGAGAATGGTATGAGACATTCTCGATCAATTCTTCTTCTTCATAGTTCCGCAGAGCTAGCAGAGCTGAGCAGAGTAGAGCAAAGCTAGCAGAGCCAGCAGAGCTAGCAAAGCCAACAAAGTTGAGTAGAGCAGAGCAAAGCCAACAGAGCTGAGCAGAGCAGAGCAAAGCTAGCAGAACCAGCAGAGCTGAGCAGAGACAATAGAGCTAAGTAGAGTTGGGCAGAGCAGTGCAAGGCACTAACGGTAGAGATAGTACAGTCGAACTTATGGATCACCGTATGAAGTTCTCCCTAGTTGAGAGGGAGTGTTAAATTGACAACTAGGGCCAAACTCCATGTGGGTCAACTTATTTATGGAAGCTTATATTTTTATTGGATCCCTCTCGTCGAGAGGTGTAGGATTGATCTAAAGATCATCCGATTCCGATAAGTATTTATGGAAATATGAATTTATTTTGATTATGTAATTATTATCAAAGCAACCAGCTCTTACGTAGGCTCAAGAAGCCCAAACGTCGTGTCTATTCATCATATACACGTTAGTATAAATAGAAGAGGATTTGAAGTCATTTAGCAACTCACTTCAAGTGATCTCCTTTCCATGTCTTGGGTTTTCGAAGAAGGAGATACACTATAGATTACTTTGGCCTAATATTCTAATGCGTTGTCCATACAAGTCACAAAATGTGGCCACAGTAACATGAAGGGTAGCCGCAGTAATATGGTGAAGCCGCAGTTGAAAGAAGCCCTACTAAATTACGCTGTAATGAACACCTAGATCCATGCAAACATTCACGCAACAGATGAAGGCATATCCACGCCGGAAATAAGGATGATCCACGTAAATGTCCAGAACACAAGTACGCAGGGCCTAATCTACGTGTTAGTAGATCCACGCAGGCAATGAGGATGATCCACGTACATACGCAAGCACGCAGGCCCTAATCTTTCATATAAAAAGTTCACACTGGATGTGATATGGTTCATATATGCAGTTGATAAAAGATGTGATACGGTGGACATATTATGCTATTCAGATACGCTGGATGATTCATATACGCAGTTCACACTGGGTGTGATATGCTATTCAGACCATGATACATACAGGCTATACAATGCATTACACACTGCCATACGCTAAGACCTTATACACTGGAAACCCTATGCTCTACACGCAGTCATGGTATATATATATATAACACACTGCAATGAAACAGTTAAGTTACAGGCTATCATAAAATGTAAACGCAGTCATGGTTATAGCCGCAATGAAGAGGTAAACGCCGTCATGGTATTACAATGTGTATATATATAATAAGAATATACACGCACATCATTCATAAGACAGTCAGCGCTCTATGACTGGAGACACTTAACATATATACGATGGGCATGAGAAACATATCTACGTTGGTCAATAAAAGGAACAGTTGCAGTCATCAAGGATAGTCGCTGTGATGTATGCGGATATGGCAGTGTAGATTAGGCTACCGTGTGGAGTAGATCAGGGTATAGAGACTCCAGTCACTCATACGTAATTCATGGAGACTCTTATGCACAGGTCAAAGAGACACGCTATAATGAAAGGGAACCTATAGCTGAAGAATACCAATACGCTGTGTGTAATGGGAGCCTAGCTATTGTGCTAGGCTGCAAGCCATAGCAAGCAGCTAAGGCTGATATCAGCAGAAGCAAATTGTTGCAGCATGATGAAGCAATGAGAAGGCAGAGGCAACAGCATGATGGGCAGCACTATGAGATCATGTGCATGGGCAACACAACGATACATGGAGTAGAGGCAGCAACATGATGATGATGCACATTAGTTTGAGCAGCATGATGATGGATAAGATCATGGACATGGGCAGCATGATGATAATCATGATTAGTACAACATGGTGCAGTATGCAGTGGTGCAACTAGAGGACCAAATGCAGCACGATGATAGGTGAAGGAGTCACCTTGAGAATCAGTTGAAGCAGAATGTCTTCAACTGATCTCATCGTTATACGAAATGATCTATGCTAGATCTAGATAAGTCAAAGTGTTGACTTCTATTGTAAATGTACTCTCTCTCTCTTTCTCTATTGAGCTTTGAAGATAAAAGAAGATTTGATCAAAGGGTTTCCCCACACATTGTGGGGTTTGTCCCTGGCTCCCGCCACATCTTGTGTCCTCTTGTCTTGGCTTGTCTTCTGTGATTTATATTTATGTTCTATCTGCAGTTTATCTTAATACTGATGTGATTGCTAACTATGAAAATTTAAATAAATTGCTTTAGCATAGAACATGCCTAAACTTAACAGTAAGGAACACGCCATAATGTAAGGAATATGCTGTATAGAACGTTGTCATATAGACAGTCATATATATACGCTTCATGATGGAACGTAGTCATATATCTACGCTGTGTAAGGAATACAGTCATATAGACAGCCATATCCCCGATTCACACAGCAAATGGAAAATAATGGGACTGCGTGGAGTATTGCGTGGAACTATAGCTTAGTTGCTTTGCTAGGCTACAAGCCATAGCAAGCAGCTAAGGTTGATATGTATAAAATGAAGCAACATAAGGGTATTATGAGCAGCGTTATCAACAGCATAATGATAATACACATCTATAAGGACAACAGCATAATGATGATGCATATTAGTATGGGCAGCATTATAAGATCATGAACATGAAGGGCAGCATGTAGATCATGGCCAACATGATGTATGGGCAGCGTGATGTATGAGATCATGAGCAGCATGATGATGCATGATGCAGCATGATGGTGCTACACAGTAAGGTGCAGCAAATGGACGAGATGCAACACGATGATAGGTGAAGGAGTCACCTTGGAGAATCAGTTGAAGCAGAATGTCTTCAACTGATCTCATCATTATATGAAATGATCTATGCTAGATCTAGATAAGTCAAAGTGTTGACTTCTGTTGTAAATGTGCTACCTCTCTCTCTCTCTCTCTTTCTCTGCTGAAATTTGAAGAACATAAAAGAAGAATTGATCAAGGATTTCCCCACACTTTGTGGGGTTTGTCCCTGGCTAGTGCCACATCTTGTGTCCTTTTGTCTTGGCTTGTCTTCTGCGATTTATATTTATGTTCTATCTACAGCATACTTTATGCTGATGTGATTGCTAATATGGAAAAGAAATTAAATAAATTGCTCTAGCATAGAACATACCTAAAATTAACATGGTATCAAAGCTGAGGCGAAGACAATGCCCAAGCAAGAGTGAAAGAGCAAGAGCAATCACCAGAGACAGTTGGGACCAATGTTGCACGAAGCGGGAGAGAAGCGGAAGCGTTTTTTGGAAGCGGGGACGCTGAAGCGTCATTTTCCAAAAGTCTAGGAAGCGAAGCGTCCGCGGAAGCGTCTGCTATATATATATATATATTTATTTTTTTGCATTTATACTCCAAACAAACATCCCAAATACCAAATTAATTGTAGAAGACATGAAAACATGCATATTTTTGCATAAATCAAGATAGATATGGCATCCATGATTCCATTGTAGTTACTAGTATGTACAACAATCATCTATATTCTAGCTATTACAAACATATATCAAATTTTTAAGCATATTATAAAACATAGAACATTTAAGCATATTATAAAACATAAAACATAGAGCATATTATGATTTATCTAGCAAGTGAGCAACTGTCAACATTTGTCATGTCCAAAATTCAAATAATAATGTTACAAATATGTCACTTGGTCACCGCCAAGCCAAAAAGGTTCAAAATTCAAATTCACAAGTCTACAAGTCTAATGAGTAATCTATGACAAAAAGTAGTATATTGTGAATCTATCTACTAATCTCTCCTCCTTCCACCACGAATAGAACGTGGCGGCGGGCCTCCACGTGGTGGCAATGAAGAAGATGGTGCCTGTGGAAGTCGTGGCACTGAAACTGATGAAGAAGAACCCCCTGCTGTTGGTGTTGAACCATGGAACCTAGGAGTAGGAACCAAGGGACCAGATGGGGGTGGGGGTGGCATATCAACACGATCATCATCATCCTGGAATCGCTCAAAAAATTCATGCAAAAAAAAAACACTAGTTAACAAAAAAATAAAAAACATGAATTAGAGAAATGCTTTATAAGGGAAAATTGGAAAATTCATACCACAATGGACATACCTGGATAAGAGCATCCTCTAATTGCTCTAATCGCAACACTCCATCCTCCAAAGTGGGCTCCTCTGGATTCTTGTCCCAAATCAACAAGTCTTTATTAGACTTCGCATCTTCACAGTAATGAGGCAACAATCGCAAGTTGTAATGAACATAAACCAAGCTCTTTGCCCGGTCTAAACTCAACCTGTTCCTTTTAACACTGTGGATGAAAGAATAAGAGCTCCAACACCTCTATGTAGAAGAAGTGTTTACCACCTGTGATAGCACCCGCAATGCCAAACTCTGTAGAAGTGGAGTACCCCCTCCATGCATGTTCCACCACTCAAGAGCAGAAAAAGTCTCTTGATCTTTAATTGCATGCATGCTCCCAAATGGACCAGTGTTGAGCGTATAGTTGCTCCCCTGTCTCCGTATCAATGCAACCTCCACCTCATCAGGGATTAATTTACTCAATGCAGCCATATATTTTTTGTGAACCTCTTGATCTTGGTGTGGTTTTCTCCTGCTTCCCCCCCCAGGTGCTGGTGTTGAAAGCCATGATGGATGATAGTATTTTGGTGTCAAAACATATGCTAATGCATGCAATGGAACATTTAGCATTTCCCATCAATTTTCCACCTCTACACGAATATAATTGTACAAGGTGGTATCTCTAGGCTCAACAATGTCTTTAATCTGCCCCAACATGCTATCCATTTGCTCATACACCTCCCCAATTACTGGTCGATCTGAATCTGCAAACTTGATCATGTAATAAATTGGTTTGGTGAATTGCAAAACATATTTAACCTGTCCCCAAAAGTAACTGTCAAGAACATTGTCCTTGACTGCATTAGCACCATCTATGTCAGTGTTAATTTCATCCCATGAATCAGCACACACCAGATTAGTTAAAGCTTGTCTCACCTTCATTAGCCGCCTAAAGGTGAGGTAATAACTAGCAAATCTTGTCTTTGCAATTTTAAGCAACTACAACTTGGGGTAAGTGCCATAGAAGTAGTTTACCCTTGTATGCCCTGTGATGAATTTAATGAGTTGCTTCCCTTTCCTGTAAACCTCAGCAATCCACCCACATTCTTTGTGTTTCACAATATCATGCATCAAAAGGTTCAATGTGTGAACCAGGCACCCAGACCAAAAGATGTGTGGATGAGTACGCTCAATAATTTTTCCTGCTGCCTTATAATTTGCTGCATTATCTGTGATCACTTGAACCACATTATTCGGACCAACATCTTTGATTGATTTCAATAGGAGATCTGCAATGTTTTTTGCAGATGCAGTGATGGAGGAGGAGTCATGACATGTAATAAATACTGCACCACTAGAAGAAACACCAAGAACATTTATCAAATGTTGGTTTCTAATATTTGTCCACCCATCTGATACAATGGATACCCTAGAATCTACCCACTCATTTGTAAAACGTGTCAAAGCTCTTTGAACCTTAGCTTTTTCTCTTTCTAATAACACTGTTATAGCTTTCTCATGGTTGGGGTCCTTGTATCCTTTTGGGGCTTCATTGATGGCCTTTACCATTTCATGCCAATAGGGAGATCGAAGCACATTGAATGGTACATCGCAAGCACAAAGAAAACGGACTATCTTTCCATCCACATCATCCCTCCCAGCAACATTAAGAAAATCCCCTATTGTTCTTCTACCTCCAGAGGTTGCAGAAGTGCCATGAGGAGATGAGCAACTACCAAATTTAGAAGTTGCACTTGATTCAGAATGAGTTTTTTGTTTCTTTTTTTTTGTTGTGCAGCCATCTCTATTTGGATGTATTTTCTTCTTTCTTCAGTTGAAATGTTTGGACAAATTTGTACCCCCATAGGACCCTTTTTTTCATCACTGTCCAGCACCCCACAAAGATGCCTCCTTAGACGGGTATATGAACCACAATATGGTTTTCCTGCATGACAACCATGAGGGCACACAAATTTGTAAGATCCACCACCCTTTCCCCCATCAAGTTTGGTCACATAGTTCCACAAGGGTGTTGATGTAGCTTTCCCATCTTGTGTTTCAGTGTCCCCTTCAGGTTCATCCCGTTCCTCTTCAAACCCTTCCTCCTCATCATACATTAGGTCACTCATATTGGGACCACTGTCCTCTTCTGTTTCTTCCCTTCTATTCCTATTCCCCCTTGCCATCATTAAAACCAAGAGTGGAATGATACATAGAAGCCAAAAGAACATCATCTTGGAATATGGATATAGGTGGTGGGAAACCTGTAAATAAAGGAGCAAGTAGAAACAATGGGAAAGAGTAGGAGAGGGAGGAGAAAAATACAAAAAAAATTGTCAAAAAAATAAGGGAGTTTGGGGTTTGAACTTACCTCTTTAGCTCTTGTAGATGAAGTCCTCCAAGCTCTTGCTCCAAGCTCCTCCTCCTTCTTCACTCCTCCAAGCTCTCCTCTCCTCTCTTCTCTTCTCCAACTCTCATAAACTCAAAGTAAGAAAATGAGGAATGAATGGGGGCTTTATTCTTTTCATTCCTCACCTTAACCTCACTCTAACCTCACCCTAACCCACCCCCTTATGCTAAGTTAACATAACTTAAATTTAAAAAAAAAAAAAATGTCTTTTTCCTTTGCGCGCGGCCTTCTTGCCCGAAGTGTACGGAAGCGTACGGGAAGCGTGCGCTTCCTCCTCCGAAGCGCCACGCTTCTGAGGCCCAAAGCGTCGTACGAAGCGCGCTTCGGAGGCATGGAAGCGGCGCTTCTGTACAGCGCTTCCAAAATTCCAGGAAGCAGCTAAAAAAGCCGAAGCGGCATTTCCGGCCAAGCTTCCTAGGCGCTTCCGTAAGGGACGCGCTTTAGGGCTTGGAACCGGGGGGGGCGCTTCATGCAACATTGGTTGGGACAAGACAAAAAGGATCAATGGGTTCTTCATAATTCACCCAAGGTGAAGTTGAAGTAGAGCATATTATTAGAATGGCACAACAGAACTTCTGATGGCCTACCTAAAGATCACTTCATTGGGAAGTTCGGATCTAAGGGTGGAAGGAAAGGCAAATGTCTTGGTTATAAGTTTGGCCCTTATGCGAAGGAGTCTCTGAATGGCAGAGCTGCAAGTCATCAAGGACACGGCCGACTCTTCAAGGAAGCAAGGAACCCCAGGAATGGAAGTCGAAAGTTTTTAAGGTGTCATTCGTCGATGGAAAGGTACGTGTTTGAAAATAGAATTTTCAAAGATGATTTTGAGTTCAGGGTTGTATTAAGTTACAAGAAGTCCACTGGGTCCATTGACACATAGCACTGAAGGTCTATGAGTCAGATGGTGACAGGGAAGCCTAAATTCAAAAAGAGCATGAAGGTACATGTCTGATATGTACCAAAGGAAAATCTTATAAGGGGACCATTCCCCTCATTCCACAAGGCCACAGCTTTGGAACAACCCGAGGAATTTGAGATTCATGATCAGGAATCTCATGTATGCAGGTGGTAGAAAGCCCTCTATGGGTTGAAGCAAAACACCCCAGGCATAGTATGAGAGGATCAACAACTGTCTGATGAAGCTGAGATTCGCTAGGAGTGAAATCAATCCAAACCATCCGAAGGTTGTGGATGATAGACCTCTCATACCAGCACCTTATGAGGACAACTTATGCAAACCCTCTAACTTGCAGAAGTAAGAGGGAGTTGGATTCCGGATGTGAAATGATAAACTGCAAGCCTGTGACTACCTCGAGGAAGTTATACGGTAGTGATGTCAGACCAGACTTGGGAAAGTTCTTGGTGAACTTCCATCCAGACATACGTCTTGCAATTAGCATGGGGAGCTCATATTTGGTTGAGCCTCACTGGATTGGTGCGAAGAATCTTCTGAGATGTCTTCAGGGCACAATCTCTCATGGATTGAGATACACTGCCGAAAATATGAAATTGCATGATTATTCGAATGCTAATTGGGCAGGTAGTGTGGAGGATCACTGGAGCACTTCTTAGTGTTGTTTCTCTTTGGATTCTACTTCGATATCATGGATGAGCAGGAAGCAGAAGTCGGTTGTCATAAGCACCGCCGCGACCGGATACATATCTACGAGTATCTTATATGAAGTTGCCGGTTGGGGAAGCTCTTCAGTGAGCTGTTTGTACACATGATGAATACCACTGTGATTCTCTGTAACAACTAGAGGTGGGATTCGATTATTGAGGAATCCCATATTCGACGATTGCTCCAGCAGATAGACATCAAATACTACCTTATCTGGGATATGGTAAGTCGATGAGCAAGGAGGCTCCATCGCAGGTCGATACACTTTTTCAAAGCCCGGGGAAAGATCAAATCTACCATTTTCCCAAACGACTTGGAGTTGTCAAGAAACCCTTGTCAGCAGCATAATGATAATACACATCTGTAAGGACAACAACATGATGATGATGCATATTAGTATGGGCAGCATGTAGATCATGGACAGCATGATGTATGGGCAATGTGATGTATGAGAGCATGAGCAGCATGATGATGCATGAAGCAGCATGATGGTGCTACACGGTAAGGTGCAGCAAATGGACGAGATGCAGCACGATGATAGGTGAAGGAGTCACCTTGGAGAATCAGTTGAAGCAAAATGTCTTCAACTAATCTCATTATTATATGAAATGATCTATGCTAGATCTAGATAAGTCAAAGTGTTGACTTCTGTTGTAAATGTACTACCTCTCTCTCTCTCTCTCTTTCTCTGCTAAACTTTGAAGAACATAAAAGAAGAATTGATCAAGGGTTTCCCCACACTTTGTGGGGTTTGTCCCTGGCTAGCGCCACATCTTGTGTCCTCTTGTCTTGGCTTGTCTTCTGCGATTTATATTTATGTTCTATCTGAAGTATACTTTATGCTGATGTGATTGCTGATATGGAAAAGAAATTAAATAAATTGCTCTAGCATAGAACATACTTAAAATTAACATAGGGTCCCTGATGTATCTGGTCAATACCAGGCCAAATATTTGTTATGTTGTCAACACCCTCAGTGAGTTCATGGTGGAACCAAAGAGGGCGCACTAGGCAGCTACCAAGCATGTTCTCAGATATATACGAGGAACAGTCGAGCATGGATTAATGTACACCCAAGGCAATGACATCAAGCTGAGTGGGTTCACTGACGTAGATTGGGTTGGAAGTTCAGTAGATCAAAAAAGTACCACTGGGTACTATTTCAACATTGAATCAGGAATGACTTCCTGGTGTAGTAGGAAACAAAAATTCGTGGCCCTGAGCTCAGCTAAAGCTAAATATATGGCAGCTAGCACAACTTCGCGCGAAGCCATATGGATTAGGAAATTGCTTGTGAATCTATTCAGGAGAAAGATGGAAGCAACCAGTTTTTTGTGTGATAATCAGAGTTGCATCAAGCTCTCTAAGAATCTAGTCTATCATGATCCGTCGACGCACATTGATATCAGGTGTCACTTCATCAGACACTGTGTCCAATGAGGGACGGTACAATTGAGGTACACCCCAACAGGAGAACAGGTGGCAGACATCCTCACCAAGACTCTAGGAAGAACAAAGTTTGTTTAATTTAGGGAGAAGATGGGGATGGTGAAGGATTTGTTTCAGTAGCAGAAGCGGATAGTATCAGGAGTTGCAGTGTAGCAGTTAGCAGTGGAAGTGCTATGGGCAGCATGATGCAACACATTCAGAGGGAGCTGCAGTACAAATGTAGCAGTGATAGTTGCAGTATCATGGGAAACAGTACAGGTTGCAGCAGCATAGTCGATGAGAGGCAGTAGGCCGAGCATCAACAACACAAAGGACCGATGTCATGGATCAGTGTGATGCTTCTATTGGGAAGTATTGCTAGAGCACATTCCTTGCTAAGAGGGAGTGTTGATTTTGGGTAGCATCGAATGTGCTCTAGCTCCGAAATTTTGTGGAGGGGCTAGAACACATGAGATTTCCAAGACCCAGAAATCGTTTGGAGAAATTCCACCTGGATGAGGAGTTATTAAAATAATTAATATTTTTAATGGGTTCCTAAGTCTAAACTTAGGAAAATAAAAATATTAATGGGTATTAATAAAGATATGGGTGAGAAGCTTCTAAGAGACGAGGATCAAGTCTGTTTTAATCATAGTCGTTGAATAGTGACTTAATCTCAACCATTGATTCATCAACAAGAAAGTATAAGAGAAGACTTGAGAGTCATTTGGAGACACACAGGGCAAATACTCAGTAACCTGAGGGAAATCAATTCTCGAGGAGAAAGAGTTTGATTTCAGAGGGAGAGTTGTAGGGTTAAGGGTTTCAACATTAGTCAAAGATTGAGGAGAAGGTGATGCAGTGCCTAAGAGAGACAGCATAGAGGGAGAGCTCTAAGAGACAGCGCAGGCAGGGACGAGATCTCACGCAGTCCTCACGCAGATGATGCAATCCTCACGTAGATGATGCAGGGGTGACGCAATGAAGGATAAAGGGTCTCTGTGGTGTTAGAATTTCTCCTAGCTGAGGAGGAAAATTATCTCAGGTGTTTTCTTGAAGGTTTCTCTATGTACTTTAAAATCATTCCTTGTAAATAGATTGTTGCTTAAGAATAATAAATAAACCCTCATCTGCTGCACCGGTTTTCCCGCATTAGGTTTTTCTGGGGACAATTGTCCAAAAATAACTATGTTGATGTGATTGATTCTTGTGCTTGTATATCACTGTTATTTTTTTCTATGCTATTATGTGATAACTACAATAGAATTTATTTTAATGTTTGCTAAAGGGTTTTGTAAACAACTTATTGTGAGAAATAAGTAGCAGAAATAAATTAGTTACTGCAGTAGAATTTCGTGTCATAAATTTTCACACATAATTCATGTTTGACTCAAAAATAAAAAAATTTACATCGTTCGAAAGCCCAAGAAGGGTCTCATAAAATATACAATGACTCTAGTGACTCTTTATTAATCCTAGAAGTACACAATGGGGACTTTGACTAACAAAATGATGACCAAAGCATGAAACCCATGCTTTAATAAGTCATTGTAACAATGGTAAAAATTCTTTTGACAAATACATTTTATGAAGACCAAACCTAGTTACATTTTTCAACACTCCCTCTTAACTAGAGAGGTATTCATACGAAATATCTCAATGACTTTAGGCACCACAATGCCATGGACTAGATTCCTGACCAAGACAATCTATCCAAGGTCTCTCAACAGTTTAGGCACCGCAATGCGACGAACTAGATTCCTAACCAGTGCAATCTATCCAAGTGGGACTAAGATGGACTAAAGCTTTCAGCCTCTTTAGGTACCATTAGGCTTACTTACTAACCATCAACCCAGGGATCTAGGTGTGTATTCGAGGTCAGAGCTTTATGACCAACGCCACCCTCCCTACTTCGGGAACTAGACATCAACACATAGTGCCAACCAGATGTCCTCACATAGGCCCTCCAATGATTGCGCAGTCTTGTTGCCTCTACGCCTGCCCAGGTGGCTCTGCGTCTACCCCTCTGATCTCTGTGCTACTCCTCTAGCACTGTCCCTACCTCTCTGCTCCATACTCGTTACCTCTTGCTGCAATCCAGTCTTCTAGTTCGAATTTCTCAGCAAGCCCCGCTCGAGAAATCGAACTGACTAGTCTCCCTCAGTGTATATCCAACTGACCCTCAAGTCCCCTCTTATACTTTTCCTGTTGATGAATCAACAACCGAGATTAAGTCCCTAATCAATGGCTAAGATTAAAATAGACTTGATCCTTATCTTCTGGAAGCTTCTCATCCCTATCTTTATTAATACCCATTAATATTTTTATTTCCTAAGTTTAGACTTAGGAACTCATTAAAAATATTAATTATTTTAAAAACTCTTCATCGGGATGGATTTTTCCAAAAACGATTTTTGGGTCTTGGATATCTCATGTGCTTTAGCCTCTCCACCAATTTTCATGGCTAGAGCACATTCGATGCTACCCCAAATCAACACTCCCTCTTAGCGAGGAATGTGCTCTAGTAATACTCCACCACTGAGCATCACCCTGATTATATGGCATCGGTACCTGTGTTGATGTTTGGCCTTCCTGCCTAACATCCTCTGCATCCTGTCCTGCTACCCATGGCTCTACCACGGCCACTCCTACCTCTGTACTGCAGCTCCCTCGGCATCCATGTTGCTGCTAGTCCTTTCCTCCCAACACTGCATCTGCACTGCAACATCATACCCATTTCTGCCACTGAAATGGATTCTTTATCATCCCCATCTTCTCCCTGAAATAGGCAAACTTTTTTCTTCCAAGTGCCTTGGTAAGGATGTCTGCCACCTATTCTCCTGCAGGAGTGTAGCTCAATTGTACAGCTCCTCGTTGGACACAGTCTCTGAGGAAGTGACACAGAATATCAATGTGCTTTGATCGATCATGAAATACTGGATTCTCAGAGAGCTTGATGCAACTCTGATTATCACACATGATCCCGGTCGCTTCCATCTTTCTTCTGAATAGGTTCACAAGCAGTTTTCTAAGCCATATGGCTTCGCACAAAGTTGTGCTAGTGGCCATATACTCTGCTTCAGCTGAGCTCAGAGCTACAGATTTCTGTTTCCTACTGCACCAAGAGCTCACTCCCGATCCAATGTTGAAATAGTACCCAAAGGTACTTTTCCGATCCACTGAAATTCCCGCCCAATCTGCATCAATGAATCCACTCAATCTGATATCCTTACTCCTGGTGTACAAGAGTCCATAATCGACTATTCCCTGTAAATATCTGAGAACATGTTTGGTTGTTGCCTAGTGCGCCCTCTTCGGTTCCACCATGAACTGACTTAGGGTGTTGACAACGTAACAAATGTCTAGCCTGGTATTAACCAGATACATCAGGGATCCTATGAGCTTCCTGTATAAGGTGGGATCCTATTGGATGATTTGTTGCTTGCATTGGATCTATGATTACACTTTGTACTTGCATAATGTAATATGCATGTTAGAGTAGGATGCATTGCATATCCCTTTTGCATTAGAATCTAATATCATATTATGTTATCATGCTAGATTAGATGCATTTAGATTAGATATGCATTCTAGAGTAGATTCTATTTTCTGCTGAATTTATGGACTAACAAAAGAAGGGCCATCAGAGTACACCATCAAAACATGCTTCCTTGTTTGCTTTGTATTTGATATGTAGGTAACAGATATGCAGTCCCATGAGATTGTTGGTGTTCTCATGACCTACCTGTTCGAGTACATGGTTCGTGCACTCCAGTGAGAGCTCATGTCCCAGTTGGAGCCAAATGTTACCAACCACTTGTGGGTAACCCCTGTAGGAGAGATTTTCTCCTATATTTGTCTTCAGTCGATAGCCAGCAACCCCTTGTAGCCACCTAATAGCTCGATGTGCCATCATTCTCTGCGACCTGAGCTAGCCATTGTGTGCCCTCACTCATCTATAATGATTGTATGTTTGAAGGTGGGCCTTCCAACCTCGAAGGTATGATTTTTCATTATGTAATTGGGTGTTTATGCTTGCTTTTCTTAGACACATTTGGGCATGGATTGTAGGGGGATTTGGTGGAAAGAACAGGCTTTGACTGTACTCTTGTTCCCTCACCTCAACCTGGGCGTTAATTTTGTATCCTAGTCCCGTGGGATCTCCTCTATTAGCTACTAGCTTTAGGAGTGACATTAAATGGGAAACCTTGATTTTGATTGTGTGGTCCAGCTTCTCGATACCATATATCTCACTCCCCTCTGCTCATTACAACCCCTTTCACATTTTTCCTCATTTGGGTCCACATTTTTCCATTGGTTCCACAAGGTGTTAGCCTCTCCTTCCTCTTGCCGACACCTTCGGTCGGTCTTGGAATGATACCCTAGAGGTTGATGCAGCTAAAAAGAAAGATAAAAGCATAATATGGCCACATACAACAAGAAATGTACCACAAAATGCAAAAGATGGTTGGGACAAAAGAATTTAGTGCGTGCGCAAAATCCAAACACAAGCTCTACCCCCTATCATAAGGCCATCATCCTGGTTCCTAGGGCCCCTATGAGTGCCCCATGCATCATTAAGGAACCCATGATTGTCCCAACCCCTGGTAGGCAATGACCTACCCCACCTTAAGGGGGTATTCACTACTACATCTTACGCATTATGCTCTCATCTCTTTGAGTCTTTAGCAATAAAAGGAAGAAAAATCAATAAAAGGCAAAAAGGCATATGAAGAAGGGTGGAAAAAAAAAAAGGTTGGGGTAACTCATGTACAACGATTACTCCCTCCTACATTCATATGCCCAAGTTGTGGGCTTCCTTCATCATAGCTACCCTTGTACCATGGCATGTGGCTTGGAGCATTCCCTCTACCTCCATTTAATAGATGTACCATGGACCTGTCATTCACCTAGTAGTTGAAACCACCTAATAGAGTCCTTCATTAACCTCTCTTGTCAAGGAAGGTAACATTAGTACATGTTCAAAGCCCATTTGGAAGGGCATGCCATTATGAAGTGTCCACTTCTACCCTTTATTGCCAAGCTTATTTACTCGATTATACTAATGAATTATTGTACTGAAAGGTGAGGAGACACATTGGATCTTATATAGGATTGCAAGTGGGTCATCATCTTGGACTTCGCCTCCCTATATGGGATCCAATCCCTTTAAAGGGTCATAATGGCACTTATAGGGTGAGCGTTGAGAGCCATAGGCCTCCTGCATTTCAATTAATTGATTGCCACACTATGTGCTTCTTCAGCACCGCCACATTGCTTGCTCGTGCCCCAACTATACAAAGATGATCATGCACTTGGACCACATTTCCTAGTCGGCCTCACATTTGCACTTGACACTTAGTAGCTGACCCAGGGCCCAGATGAGGTTATGTCTCTTCCAGGGAGACATGGGAGGTCATGTGTCATTGTCTAGCCTTCATAAATGGAGCAATGACTTCTTATTGAGCCGCTTGGGGACCCCATTAGACCATTGCTTGTGCCCCATAGCCACTTGGGAGCACCACATCATGTTTTGCTTGGAAATTAAGGGGCCACCCCGTTGATCATCATTTATGGAGCCCTCTTCTTCATCATGGCACTTTGAGGACTCATTCAAGCCTTTGAACGACCCTCTTACCATTATTTTATCATTTCTGCTAGCTTTGGATGGCTTATCTTTCAGTTCATGAGCTATTTGATGGGCTTGTAACCTAATATTTGTTATTTTGTGCATTAAAATATTGTTAGGGGATAAGTTACGCTAAATCGAACTTGAGGAGCCTCATATAAATAAGAGAGAATTCATTTTGTAATGAATCATCAACACATTCTTGGATTAGCACTCTTAAAGAGAATTTCACATTTTTCTCTTGGTTGTCTATTGGAGATCTCTTGATGCATTTCGATATCTTTGGAGCTAAATTTTTCGTTCTCTTGGAGCCATCTTCTTGATCTTGGATTTGGATATATCTCTTGTTGTCTTGTAAGCAATCGTGTGGAATATTTTGGCATGAAAAATGTATAATGTGTGGAAATTTTGTAACTAGCTCTTTCTTTTGTGCCCTAATTATTGAATATCATTGTAAAGGATTGTTAGATTGCAAATTTGTGTATGTTACTCATTGATAACAAGTAGATGAATGTTCCTAGTGGAGTAGAACTTGTTTTCTTTCCATGAAAGTCCATAAATCTTGGGTGGGTAAATGCTAGAGAGTTCTTGCTAGGGCATCATTTTCTAGCTTCCTTGAAGATGATTTCGGCCAAATTTTGACTCACATAGACTCCATAGACCAAGGACAAGACAACGATATGAGTAAATTCGATGATCACTTTTCTTCCCTTCTCTTTTTCTCCTCCAAAATTTTCCGCCTCCAAACCAAGATGACCTAATTAGAGCTTCCTCCGAAATTCTTTAGGGGAGGAATTAACATCCACTTGGATAAAGAACTACGTTGGTGTCTCCCATAGGATTATGCAAGGTTTCACTAAATTTCCACAGTTAAATTGACCTAGTGAGCTCCTTGGAGGGTCTCCTCACATGGTTATTCATAAACCCTAGGTCTTGTGTGGTCCCACTCTAGGCCAATCAAGGATAGCAAAAGTCTACTTAAAGACATATAAGCATCATTCAAAGCTCCTTGAGAGTTCCTAATCATCCTAAGAGCCTTGACCTTAGGAATTTTTTTCATCATTGAGTATCATTTGCCCTAGGTCCTAGTCTCCTCATAGGTCTTTCTTAGAGATCCATTAACTTCTTTTTGAAACATTGAGCCTGTTGTCATCTGGATTGTATAAGCACTACGACAACGCTCAGAACGGGGGTTGTCACTTTGATCTCCGCCCATTCCGTTCTAGCTGTCTCCCAACAACAGGTTATGGGGATAGTCCCTATGGAATGAGGTGAAAGAAAACAAGTTGGAAACCAACTTGTTTGGGAGACACAGATGAGTGGCCTAGCCACTTGGTTGAATTTAAGCAAGATTGTTAATTAAATTAGATTTAAAAGTATGAAACCAATGCCTTAATGTTGTCACAAATTCTTGCTTATAGTAAATTGGAACAAAATGACCAGATGGACACCCGCTGCTTGAGATGATTTACTAACCCAGTGTTACTTGGTAGCGGGAGCAAAAGCGGGGAGCGGGAGCGAAAATGGGTGCGGAAGCGACATTTTCAGAAGCTCCCGGTTTGGAAGCGAATCCCAAAGCATTTTTTTATATATATATATATATATATTTATATTTTGATACATATATGTCAACAAAAACATGTAGAATGATTAATTACTTATAAAAAACATAAAAAAAACATAGATTGAACCATATAACAACAATCATCTAAAAGTTATAATCTTCATCAACCACGTTCACAAGTTAGTAACATAGTAACATACAACATATTGAGTCTCATGATTCATCAATCTTAAAGTTTGAAACTTTCAAAATTCAATATATAGCATTTATCATCATTGATCACCACAGTTGTACTTGTAAGCTAAGTGTAACCATTACAACAAATAATATCTAACATGAAATGAAATGTTATAAAATGAAATGAAATGAAACAACTTTCAACTTTCATGAAGCATCATATTCATAATTCATTACTAATGAGTTATAATTGCCAACTTCAAACTTAAATTGTCATATATTGTTTAAAAAATATCATAATAAATATGAAAGATTCAATAGTTATGAAAACTACTAGAAACTAGAAAAGACAAGTAAATCTATTATCTATTTCTTATGCTTGGGCCTCTTTCCCCCACGAGAAATGTCTAATTTTTTAGTCTTGTTGGAAAATCAGGATCTTTGTCATTAATATCACCCTCTAAGCATTAATATCCAGAGGTATCTTTGTCATTACCTCTGTATTTGTATAGGGATCTTTGTCATTAATATCAACCTCTAAGCATTAACATAAGATAGAAAAAGCATAGCATGTCAGGTCAAGATTTTGTTTGAGTGATGCGTACATTTTTAGGAGGGTCATGATAGAGGAGTTCGACAACCAATGTCACTAACATCAAGATACATAGAGGGATTGGTGCTCTTGATTAAATATGAGTTCCATACCCTAATACATGACAAAATTCAATGGAAACATTGCAATCCCCCAATCTTGAAACCCTGAAAAACTGATAAGTCTGCGGGATTTTGAATGAAATCTAAAATTCTACTTTCTCCATATGAAATCCAATGAGTTTGGAACCATTCTCAAACATCCTAAGTCATTTCATGGTAATGTTAAAAATTTAAGTAAAAGGATGAAAATGAAAATTAAGGAGAATGTCACTTTTACTTTAAGAATTTAACATTACCATGAATCACATATCAATACTAGGGCCATAGGCTTGATCATCAAGCTGCCTCACTCAAAACTTATTTGTTTCTTTGAAAAAAATTGCATTTGGAACATTACAGCAAAAACAAATTTGCAAAAAAGGCTAAACGCTTCCAAAAAAGCAGGGAGCACAAATTTTTTTAGGGAGCGCGCTCCCGACCCGCTCCCAAGTCGCTCCTGCCCGGAGCGCGAATTGGGAGCGGGATCAGGGGGGGTGCTTCCCCGCAACACTATACTAACCTATATGAGATGCAACTCCTAGAACCTATGTAAATTTTAGTTATATGCCTAGTCTAAGTATGACCTTCCCTTAACTATTTTGAAGTTGGGCTCCAAGGTAGGTTGTGGGAAAGAGACCAAAAGGAAGCAGGATAGGGCCTGATTAAGGATACCTTTCATTGTGCTCCTATCACCCGTGGCTCCGGCGATCCAGAGATTGTGGCTATGACGACAACAAGGTCACCGTGTTAACCACTGAAGAGTTGTTGAGGCCCCTCAAGCTAGATGAAAAGGGTTGCCCTCTATTTCTATCAACCTAGCTTATGCTACGAGGTAAATTATTAATGCAATCTAGGCATAATATGCTTAATGCAAGATGATGAGTGAAAGTTATCTTAAGCTAAGATTGTTTAAGTTGTTTAAGTACTTAGTGAGAATTAGCTTATTACAAGAGCACTTGACAATGATGATAAGACAATTTGGAACAAGTTAAAATGCTTTAAAGACACAAGTGAAAACTTCAATAAATTCCCAATAGATATTTAACCAATTAGATCAACTTATTCACAAAGATATGAGATGCCAATGGTTGATTTTGGGTAGCATCAGATGTGCTCTAGCCTTGAAAATTGGTGGAGAGGCTAAGGCACATGAGATCTCCAAGACCTAGAAATCGTTTGGAGAAATTCCACCCGGATGAGGAGTTGTTAAAATAATTAATATTTTTAATGGGTTCTTAAGTCTAAACTTAGGAAAATAAAAATATTAATGTGTATTAATAAAATATGGGTGAGAAAGTTCTAAGTGACGAGAATCAAGCTAGTTTTAATCTTAGCCATTGATTAGGGACTTAATCTCGGTCATTGATTTATCAACAGGAAAAGTATAAGAGGAGGTTTGAGGGTTAGTTGGAGACACACCAAGTGATCAAAGAATTCGATTTTCTGGGACGAGGTTTGCTGAGGAAATCGAGTTAGTGATCAGAGTTGCAGTGAGGGGCAGTTTAGCAAGGGATTTTCATCCAAGGCTGAATAATACATAGCAGAGATGAAGCGCAATCCAGGGAGAGACAACACAGGCCCTAGAAGGGTTGACGCAGAGGACGTAGAGGGATGATAGAGTGAGACGCAGAAACCGCAGAGGCTGACACTAGGCCTCAGAGGCAGCGTTGGGGAGATTCTGTGTGGCGGACTAGGAGCAGATCAACAAATTCTAAGCCAAGAGAGGGTGATAAAGTTCCAGAGTAGTGCTTGGAGCAGCTTTCGCTGTCCAGCATAGGGAACAACCGGAGTCGCTGTGGGGTTTGATCATCCGGTTGCTGATTTGCCGGAATATCTATCTCCGGATAGAGGTACTACTGCTGAGGATATTCTCTATTGGGTGAGCCATTTCTGGCACCCTAGTTGTATTCACGAAATCTGCTTAATAATACAAACCCTCTATATGCTGCACCGGTTTTTCCAAATTGGGTTTTTCCGAATTGGGCTTTTCCGAGGACGATTGTCCAAAAATAACGATGTCCCTTGTGTTATTGTCTCTACTTATTTTAGTGCATGATTTGTATATTTGTGAAAGTTGCAATAGTGTTTACTTCGATGTTTATGCAATTAAATAACTTGTTAATGTAAAGAATAAGTACGAGATTGTAAACCAGTAATTGCAGTAGGGGTTTCTGATGTGTTAGATTCAGGAATTTTCACATGGTATCAGAGGGATTGCAGATCATAGGTGACTGAAGACACCAACCGAGAAATCTGGGAATTTGCAGTAGAGAAGCAACTGTCCCAAGAAACAGCGTTGTTACAGAGCTGAAGAGGCAAGAGGAGTGACACAGAGGCTCACGCAGTGCCTATGTCAGCATTCTGAGCCGGGAGAGGAAAACATAGTAGCTGGGAGGAGGCCACGCAATAGCTGCGTCAACCATCAATGCCAGCGCAGAGGCAAAGGGGAGCAGATCAGGCTCATGCAGAGCCACATCATCCTTTTGAGCCAGGAAGGATTGACACAATATGTCGGGAAGCGTAGATTCAGCCCACGCCGAGATTGTGCAGAGCATGAAGGGCTTAAATTCTTCGAGTTGTAGGGGCTAAGGGAGAAAAGTAGATTTTGATTTGTGGAGCTGGTGGGACATTGTTTCTGTCAGTGCAAAACAGTGTCTAAGGAGACCGATTCAAGGTAGAGGGAAGCACTACCTCGACATATTTCTAGACAAGAAATCTAGATCTGGGTTGCAACGCCAAAGGAGGGTTAGAAAGGAGTGATTTGACAATTGGCTAGAGGATTTTCAAGAGGGAAATCAGGACTCAGAGGGAGTCTAGAGAAGAGGAGTAGAGATGGCAGTGAATGGATTGAGGGATCATAACAGATTGGGCGAGGCTTCCAATTTTGTTATATGGAAGGCTAGGATCCTGTCAATCCTGGATAAACATCGCATCGAGGACTATGCCTTGAAAACAGCAGCTGTCCCCGTTGACGCTGATGCAGCTGAGAAGTATGAGGAGGCCCAGGCGAAGGCAAAATGCATGATCCTAGATGGGGTCAAGGATCATGTCATACCACATATTGCTGAGAAGAAGACAACAAAGGAGATGTGGGACACCCTGACCACCTTATACCAAGAATCTTCTATGCAGCAGGAGATGTTATTGGAGAATCAATTGAGCTCATATCAGATGCAGAAAGGAGAGGAGATAGATCTCTTCCTTCTCAGGTTACAGGGGATTCGTGACCAGCTTACTTTCGTGGGGTCTACTCCAGATACAAAGTTCTTAGTCAAGACTGCCCTCAATACAGTATCCAAGGAGTGGGAGACGTTTGTCCAAAGCATTTTAAGCAACTCTCCCCAGTTGGGAGGAGATGTGCGCATCTCTTCAACAAGAAGAGCTCAGGAGATTGACCAAGGCAGGGAGTAGCAGTAAGGGAGTTTGAATAAAAAAGGAGGAAGAGGAGGATGCAGCTCTCGCATCAGCGAGACAACAGGGGATACAAAAGAGGAAGAAGAAAGACATCTCCAAGGTCAAGTGCTTCAACTGTGGGGAGCTAGGACATTATACCTCTTAGTGCCCCAGGAAGAAAAGCAAGGGAGAAGCTTCCGGCTCAAAGGCTGCTCCAGCAAAGGCAGAGAAGGATGTCAAGACTGATGTTCATTGTGCCACGATTGCTCATGCGCCTCTAAGGAAGAGGCAGGATCCTTGACGAGCCTAAACTCTTGGATCACATCCGGCTGCAGGATCCCTTAAAGGCAGTAGCATGATGACAGGTGTCAGGTGGAGCAAGGTGTGATGGAGTAACAGTGGTAGAGCTAGAGTGTCAAAATCTGACGCAGCGCAATGGAGGTTGCAGCAGTGCAGGAGGCACAGAGGTGTCTGCAGCAGCGCAGTGGCAATAGAGGGAGCACAGGATAGCATCCAAGGTAGCTTCAGCATCACGAGGCTTCCAAACTTACCAAGATGTCAGTGTTTGGGTGAAGTCAGTTACTTACTTCTCGGTAACTGAGTTGTAGTGCAGCAGTTAGCAATGCTATGGGCAACGTTTTGAGAGGGAGCTGCAGTAAAGATGTAGCAATGGCAATCGCAGTGGCATGGACAACAATGCAGTGAATGAAGGGTAGCAGGCCAAGCATCAGTAGAGAGGAACGATGCGAAAGATCAGTGTGATGCTTCTATGGTGAAGCATTGCTAGAGCACATTCCTCGTTAAGAGGAAGTGTATATTTTGGCTAGCATCGATGTGCTCCAGCCTTGAAAATTGGTGGAGAGACTAAGGCACATGAGATCTCCAAGACCCAGAAAGTGTTTGGAGAAATTCAACCCGGATGAGGAGATATTAAAATAATTAATATTTTTAATGGGTTCCTAAGTCTAAACTTGGGAAAATAAAAATATTAATCTGTATTAATAAAATATGGGTGAGAAAGTTCTAAGTGATGAGGATCAAGCTAGTTCTAATCTTAGCCGTTGATTAGGGACTTAATCTTGGCCGTTGATTCGTCAACAGGAAAAATATAAGAGGAGCCTTGAAGGTCAGTTGGAAACACACCAAGTGATCAAAGAATTCGATTTTCTGGGGCAAGGTTTGCTGAGGAAATCGAGTTAGTCATCAGAGTTGTAGTGAGGGGCAGTTCAGCAAGGGATTTTCATCCAAGGCTGAAGAATACATATCAGAGAAAGAGCACAGTGCAGGGAGAGACAGTGCAGGCCCTAGAAGGGTTGACGCAGAGGACGTAGAGGGTTAATGCCGTGTGACGCAGAAGCCGCAGAGGATGATGTTGGGGAGATTTTGTGGGGAAGACTGGGAGAAAATCAGTAGATTCACAGCCGAGAGAGGGTGACACAGTTCCAGAGCAATGCTTGGAGCAACTTTCGTTGTCTAGCATAGGGAACAGCGGAAGTCGTTGTGGGGTTTGATCATCCCATTGCTGATTTGCCGGAATATCTGTCTCCGGATAGAGGTACTACTGCCGAGGATATTCTCTGTTGGGTGAGCCATTTCTAGCACCCTAGTTGTATTCACGAAATCTTCTTAATAATACAAACCCTCTATATGTTGCATTGGTTTTCCCGAATTGGGTTTTTTCGGGGATGATTGTCCAAAAATAACGGTGTCCCTTGTGTTATTGTCTCTATTTATTTCAGTGCATGATCTGTATATTTGTGAAGGCTGCAATAGTGTTTACTTTGATGTTTATGCAATTAAATAACTTGTTAATGTAAAGAACAAGTAGGAGATTGTAAACTAGTAATTGTTGTAGGGGTTTCTTGTGTGTTAGATTCATGAATTTTCACACCAATCACAATAATGCCAATGCTCAAAACCACTTTAGATCACCAATGAGAAAAAAAGTTAGATGTTGGAGTGCTTTTAGTGTAAAATTCAGAAATCTTTGTAAAACTTAGAGTAAGCAACACAAGTATTAGATTGAATAATCAAATTAGCAGTGTTACTTCGGAAAATTCAGCGTTCATAAATGTTATGACAACAGTGAGGAAATGTAAATCAATAATGCTTATGCTTGCCCAATATCACAAAAATATGCTCAATCACCAAGTAAACTATTGATTTTTTGTAGCATCAGATGTGCTCTAGCCATGAAAATTGGTGGAGAAGCTAAATCACATGAGATCTCCAAAACCCAGAAATCGTTTGGAGAAATTCTACCCAGATGAAGAGATATTAAAATAATTAATATTTTTGATGGGGTCCTAAGTATAAACTTAGGAAAATTAAAATATTAATTTGTATTAATATAATTTTGGGTTAGAAGGTTCCAAGAGACGAGGATCCAGCCAAACCTAGTCTTAGTTGTTGATTAGGGACTTGATCTCGGCCATTGAAGACTCAACAGGAAAAGTATAAGAGGAGGCTTGAGGGTCAGTTGGAGATACACCAAATTTATCAGTCAGTTCGATTTTCTGGAGCGGGGTTTCGCTGAGAGAATCGAGCTAGTAATCTGTTGCAGCGAAGGGCAGTTCGACACAAGGCCGAGAATACATGGCAGAGAGGCAAAGATAGTGCCAAAGAGACATCGCAGAGCTTGGAAAGGCTGAAGCAAAGGCAGTTGGGACTTACGCAGAGGCTGAAGAGGCCAGCGCTGGGTGATTTTTCGTGGGGCAAACTGAGTGTTGGTGAGCTAAGAGGGTGATGCAGTCCCTATCAGAGTGACACAGGGCAGAGAAGTTTGGAGCAGCTTTCGCTGTCCAGCTAAGGAGTTTCCATATTTGTTGTGGGATTGTTCATCCGATGATTGATCAACCAGAATAGATGTCTCCGAGTTGAGGTATTACTCCCGAGGACATTCTCTATTGGGTGAGCCATTTCTGGCACCCTAGTTGTATTCAGAAACTGCATAATAATAAAACTCTCATATTTGCTGCATCAGTTTTCCCGCATTGGGTTTTTCCGGGGATGATTGTCCAAAAATAACTGTCTCCCTTTGTGTTTGTCTCAGTTATTTTAGTTGTTGATCTATATATGATTTAAGGCTGCATTTGTGTTTATTTCACTATTTATATTCATAGATAACTTGTTAATGGAATGAACAAGTAGGAGAAATTAAACCAGATAATGCAGTAGGGACTTCTATTATGTCAGACTTAGAAATTTCAACATGGTATCAAAGGGTTGCAGATCACAAGAGGATTGAAGGCACTAACAGAAATCTAAAGAATTTCAGCAGTAGCAGTTGTCCTGAGAGACAATGTTGTTCCAAAGTAGAAGCAGCAGAAAAGAAGTGACGCGGAGGGCCTGCGTCATCATTTCGAGCCTGGAAGAGGGTCAGCGCAGAGGCAGAGAGGGGCAGATCAGATGTATGTAGTGCCCGGTCATCTTTCTCAGCAAGGAAGGATCGGCGATGTGGCCAGGAGGAGCAGATTTTGTCGTTACCGGGATTGTGCAGAGCCTGAAAGGCTCAGTTTCTTTAGTTGTCGAGGCTTGGGGAGTTGTGGACAAATTGTGATTGAGAAGCTGGTGAGGTGTAATTTCTATCAGTGCAGAATAGTACCTAAGGAGACAGAACCAAGGTAGAGGGAATCACTACCTTAACGGATTTCTAGCCAAGAAATCTAGATTCGAGTTGCAACTGAAAAGAGGATTGGAGAGGAGCGGTTCGACAGTTGGCCAGAGGATTTCCAGGAGGGAAATCAAGACCTAAAGGGAGATTTCCAGGAGGGAAGTCGAAACTCAGAGAGAGTCCAGAGAGGAGCTGAAATGGCAGTGAACAGACTAAGGGAACAGTCTTTCATTCAACTATGCAAAGTCTTATTTTTATTAGCCCATGGTGGATGCCATTGCAATTGTTGGCCCTAGATACAAAGCCTTGTCTTATTATCCACTTAGGCGGAAAGAGCTAGATGAGGAGCTTGAGTGTGTCAAGGAACAATTGGAGAGCATTAAAAGCTCATAAAAAATTTACAAGTTGTACAATTATGTCTGATGGGTGGACAGATTGTTAGTTTTTATTAGCATCGGAAGTGCTCTAGCCTTGAAAATTGGTGGAGAGGCTAAGACACATGAGTTCTAAAGAACCCAAAAACCGTTTGGTCAAATTCCACCCGGATTGTAATTTATTAAAATAATTAATATTTTTAATGGGGTTCCTAAGTCTAATTTTAGTAAAATTAAGATATTAATGGGTATTAATCAAAATATGGGTGAGAATTATCTAGAAGGCGGATCAAGTCATGTTTTAATCTTAGCCATTGATTAGAGACTTAATCTTGGCTGTTGAAGAGTCAACAGGAAAAGTATAAAATGGAGGCTTGGGGTTCATTTGGAAATACACACAGAGAGATAAAGGAAATTGATTTTCTGAGGTGAGAAGTTCTCAGGAGGGAAATCGATTGGGGAGATCTTGCAGCTAAGGGGCAATGAGAATCCAGAAGAAGGAATTTCTAGAGAATACTGACAGAGAGGCGGAGAGAACTTACATAGAGGCAACGTAGTAGCTGGGAGCACTGACACTGGGCCAGTCTGGGCCCACGCAGCGTTGACAGAGCCAAAAGGGTCTGAGCAAAGCAGAAAAATTGCCTGTCACGCAAAAACCGAAACTATCGAGAATTGTCGAAACAGTCGGGATAGCGGACGCAGAGGGCAGAAGAGGTGACGCAGGGTTGACGTAAAGCCTGAAAGGCTGACGCAGGACCAGCGTAGAAATAGCCAGGGTTAGCCAGTCTTGTGCTATATCAGCCGGAATTTTTCCAGGTGAAGTGACGTAAAACTCACTCAGATTTTCTGCCAGTATTTTTCTCTGTAAAGGATTGCTAGATGAGCATCCTAGATTTGTATTCAGATATTTCTCCTGCATAATAATAAACCCTCGGAATTGTTGCACCGATTTTCCTGCATTGGGTGTTTCCAGGGATTATTGTGTCCAAAAATAAGTGTGTCCTGTGTATCTTGTTCTTTGCTTTGTTTTCAGTTTCATGAGATCAAATATTTAATTAGTCTAGGTTGCAGAAGTAATTTGCTTCAATATTCAGAAAATAACTTGATGAATGTAATTTAAAATCAAGTAGATGAAGTAGATTCAAATTTGTTGCAGTAGGGGTTCCTTAGAGTCTAGGAATTTTCACATGGTATCGGAGCATTGATTTTGTAACAAGAAGAGAAGATTCAGTGCTGAGCAGTGAGGTCGAACGCTGCACTTGCCAACAATTCGAATCCCCTTGAAGGGATTGTGCAATCCTTGCCGGGAAGCAGATCCAAGGAAATCTCTCTCTTAGTGAGACGACAGAGAGGTACGATTTCCAGTTCGTTTGCTTGCAGAGGCAGAGCGAGTGACGCACAACCTCAGCACAGTGCTTGAAGGGCGTAGTTTCTGCAAGGGCAGAAATCCATTGGAAAAGAACGAACACACATAGAAGGGGAATTTTCTCCTCAGAGAACTTGTCGCCAAAAAGTTCGAATTTCTCACTTGCTGAGCAGTGCTAAGCAGTGACTAGAGGAGTCAGTTCGACAGCTGGGTGAGATGGCATCGCATGAGCTCAGGGATCAAGACAGGTTGGAAGGAGCTTCCAACTATGTCATATGGAAGACCAAAATCTTAGCTATTTTGGAGGAATATGATCTCAAAGACTACGTCAATAGTGTTGTAGTTGTTCCTGCTAACAACGATCAAAAGAAAAAGTACAAGGCCAAGTATGGGAAGGCAAAGAGGCTCATTCTTGATGGAGTTCGAGATCATGTGGTCTCACACTTGCATGGCAAGGATACAACTCGGGAGATGTGGGAAGCCTTGTCTTCTCTGCATGAAGGCTCTTCTGAACAACGGAAGATGTATTTGGAGCAGAAGTTGTAGTGGACTTTGATGCAGAAAGGAGAAGAGGTGAACCTCTATCTTCAATGTCTTCAGGAGACCAAAGACCAGCTTGATGCAGTGGGGTCCACTCCTCAGCCAACCACAATGGTGAGGGTAGCCCTGAATGGAGTCTTGGATGAATGGCAAGTTTTCGTCCAAAGCATATTAGGCAGAGGAAAACTACCTTCATGGGAGGAGATGTTGGCGGCTCTTCAACAAGAGGAGTTAAGGAGGGACCTAGTGAAGGTCAACCTCAGTGGTAGCAGTGGGAGTGGCACAAAGATGAAGGAGGAGGAGGAGAACACAACTCTAGCATCGAAGGGACAACAGAAGCCAAAGCGAAAGAAGGACATTTCGAAGGTGAAATGTTTCAGTTGTGGTGAGATGGGCCACTATGCATCCCAGTGTCCTTTGAAGAAAAAGGACAAGGATGAGAAACATGATCCTAAGGTTGCTTCAGCAAAGATTGACGAGGATGAGTTTGCCATGAGTGCCCATGCATCTCCAGGAGGGAGATGGGGCGATATTGAGCTGTAGTCAGGAGGACTACATGTGGGCAAGATCCTTGAGGAGTCCACCTCTTGGATCAATTCCTTGCTACAAGAGCCCAAGATTCAGCAGTAGCGAGATGGACTTAGTGTCAGATGATGCAGTGGAGTGTTTGGAGGACAAATGCAGTAGCTGGGGACCAAAGACTAATCAGCACAGAGCAAGGTTGGCAGCAATGCAATTGGCACAGTGCAAGAGTCAGATGCAATGCAAAAGATTCAAAGGGTCAGAATCAGAAGTAATCAGATTCCAACATTCATTGTATTATGTTGAACACAGTTAAGTTCAACTAATTTTGGATGTTTTTTAGTTGCTTCTCTCAGCAACTGAGTTGTAGTATGGATGTAGTGTTAGCAGTGACAGTGCTAGCAACATAGCAGATGCAGCATTTGAGAGGCAGTTGTAATACATATGAAGCAACGACAGTGGCGGTGTCATGGGCAGCAGTACAATAGCAGCAGTAGCACAGTGTTGGTAGAAGTAGTGCAAAAAGGCGTTGCTTCAAAAACAGAGCAGCATGCAGGTGGACATTGTTGCTAGAGCACTTTCTTCGCTAAGAGGGAGTGTTAGTTTTTGGTAGCATCGGAAGTGCTCTAGCCTTGAAAATTAGTGGAGAGACTAAGGCACATGAGTTCTAAAGAACCCAAAAACCGTTTGGTGAAATTCCATCTGGATTGTATTTTATTAAAATAACTAATATTTTTAATAAGGTTCCTAAGTCTAAACTTAGGAAAATTAAAATATTAATGGGTATTAATCAAAATATAGGTGACAATGATCTAGAAGGTGGATCAAGTCATGTTTTAATCTTAGCCGTTGATTAGAGACTTAATCTCAGTCGTTGAAAACTCAACAGAAAAAAGTATAAAATGGAGGCTTGGGGTTCATTTGGAAATACACACGGAGAGAGTGAGGAAATCGATTTTCTGAGGTGAGAAGTTCTCAGGAGGGAAATCGATTAGTAAGATCTTGGAGCTTAGGGGCATTGAGAATCTGAAAGGACTTTCGAGAGAATACTGACAGAGAGGCGGAGAGAGCTTGCAGAGAGGTAGCGCAGTAGCCAGGAGAGCTGACGCTAGGCCAATCTAGGCCCACGCAACCTTGACGTGGAGCCAGAATGGCCTGCGTAGAGCAGAAAAGATGTCGGTCACGTAGAAGCTGGAACAGCCAAGATAGTTGACACAGAGGGCAAAAGAGATGACGCAAAGCCTGAAAGACTGACACAAGGCCTACACAGGGCCAGGCAGAAATAGGCGGGGTTAGCCAGTCTTGTGTCGGATCAGACGGAATTTTGCCGGGTGAAGTGAGGTAAAACTCACTCAGATTTTCCGCCATTATTTTTCTCTGTAAAGGATTGCTAGATGAGCATCCTATATTTGTATTCAGATATTTCTCCTACATAATAATAAACAGTTGAAATTTCTAAGTCTAACATGTTAGAAATCCCTACTGCATTATCTGGTTCATTTCTCCTACTTGTTTATTCCATTAACAATTTATTTATAAATATAAATATTGAAATAAACACAAATGTAGCCTTAACTCATTACAGATCAACAACTAAAAAATATTGAGACAAACACACAAGGGACACCGTTATTTTTGGATAATCGTCCCCAGAAAAACCCAATGCGGGAAAACCCGCGCAACAGTTCTAAGGGTTTTGTTATTATGCATATTCTTGAGTACAACTAGTGTGTTAGAAACAGCTCACCCAACAAAAATTGTTACACGGCAGTAATACCTCTCCTTGGAGACAGATATTCAGCCTCTCAGCTCTAGTCTGCCCCACGAAAATCCTTCCGGTGCTTCTTCTTGGCTCTGCATTAGCCCTCCTAGTCTCAGAGTAGCTCCTGAACCCTCTACGTCACCCTTCTAGCTCTCCATATCAGCTCTGTGCCCTTCTGCGTCACCCATGCAGGCCCCTCAACCTCTGCGTAGTCCCCAGCTGCCTCTGCGTGGCTTCCTTTACGTAGCTCTAGCTACCTCTACGTCAGCCTCTCCAATCACTGCGCTGACCCTCTGGCACTATCCCTGCCTCTCTGCTATGGACTCACTGCCCCTCACTGCAACAGATCACTTGTTCTAATTTTCTCAACAAGCTCCGGTCCAAAAAATCAGACTAACTGATCAATCTTGGTGTATCTCCAACTGACTCTTAAGCCTCCTCTTATACTTTTCCTATTGAGTCTTCAACGACCGAGATTAAATCTCTAATCTACAGCTAAGATTAAGTTTGGCTTGATCCATGTCATTTAGAACATTCTCACCCAGTTTTATATTAATACCCATTAATATTTTAATTTTCGTAAGTTTACACTTAGGAACCCCATTAAAAATATTAATTATTTTAATATCTCTCCAACTAGGTGGAATTTCTCCAAACCATTTTTGGGTCTTGGAGATCTTATGTGCCTTAGCCTCTCCACCAAATTTCCAATGCTACCACAAATCAACATAAACCCTCAGAACTGCTGCAACAGTTTTCCAGCATTGGGTTTTTCCGGGGACTATTGTCTCCAAAAATAAGTGTGTCCTATGTATCTTGTTCTTTGCTTTGTTTTCTGTTTCATGAGATCAAATATTTAATTAGTGTGAAGTAATTTGCTTCAATATTCAGAAGAATAACTTGATGAATGTAATTTAAAATCAAGTAGGTGAACTAGATTCAGATTTGTTTCAGTAGGGGTTCCTTCGAGTCTAGGATTTTTCACACAGATCAGAGGGGTAGAACAGTAATAAATTTTGATGTACCTTTCCCATCTGCACATGTAAAAGATGGACATTTGATTTTTACATTGTTGGTTGATTTGGTGGAGGAAGTTGGGGTTTCAAATGTTGTCCAAGTAATCACAGACAATGCAACAAATTATGTGGCAACTGGAAAGTTGCTTTTGTGCCAAATATCCCACCATTTTTTCGACTCTATGCGCTGCCCATTGCATAGAGTTGATACTAGAGGACATTGGGAAGTTGGAGTGGGTGCAAGATGTTGCAAATTAATAAGTATATTTATAACCATGCTTGAGTGTTGCACCTTATGAGGGAATTCACACAGGGTGAACTTAGTCGCCCAGTTGTCACACGGTTTTCTACAAACTTTCTTTCTCTCCAAATCCTTTTGTATGAGTACCAAGCTTTGAGAAGAATATTTTGTAACCAACAATGGATATTTTGGAAAGATAGAACAAAACCAAAAGCATTGTCTATGAAAGTATTTGTCTTTAGTGATAGTTTGTGGGACAAAGTCACTGAGATTGTTAGCTTCACTAAGCCCCTTGTGAAAGTCTTGAGATTGATGGATGGAAAGAAACCTACAATGGGATATATTTATGAGGGCATAGACAAGGCCAAAGAGGCCATCAAGACTTTCTATAAGGGAAATGAATCTAATTATCTCCCTTTATGGCAAATTATTGATTCCATGTGGGACAGACAACTACATTCACCATTGCATGCAGCAAGAGCATATCTCAATCCGAGCTTATTCTATAATGAAGGGTCTAACATTCAAAGAGATCTCAAGGTGATGAGAGGTGGCATCATATGCATTGAGAAGATGTTCCTGAATCAATATATTCAAGAAAAATCAACATACAACGAGATATGTACAAGGAAGCATCTGGCATGTTTGGATTCAACTCAAGCCAACATCTCAAGGACAAAAAAATGCCTTGTAAGTGCAAATTGTTAGAACTTAACTTGTAATTTTGCTAGTTCTCTTTTATATGTTTGGCATTGCAAACTGATAATCTTTGTTGTTATTCTTTTACAACTCATTGGTAGATAGATTGTGGCACTGAGGCACCATAATTACAAGAATTCGCCATCAAATTTTTGAGTCAACCCTGCAACACTTCTGTAATATTCCTAATTAGCCATGGCTAATTGGAATATTCGATTTTGCTCAATTTTGCCTTCTATAGTTAGTTATAAATAAAAAAGTGAGGAAGGGGGACATAACTCACTTTATGAATAAAGTCACTCCCTAGTAGCACAACGTTGTAAAGGGGAGCCAAGGGGGCCCAAGGACCACGTAGAGCAGGGGCCCATGCAGACACTTGGAGGGACTGCGCAGATGAAGAAGGAACACGTGGCAAGGGAGAGGCTATGTTGGAGGAGGTGGGCCTTAGGGTTTTGAGAAAGGCCAACGCTATAAAGGAGAGAGGAGCCTTCTCATTTTGATCATTGGATTATGTTGTATTTGAGCTAGTCACTTCGACTTAGAGCACGTTGGCTGTTTAGCCTGTCTGCAGCACTGTTTAGTGCATCGAGTGTCTCCGTTCGGAGATCTCACCCTTAGCCCCGGGGGACTTTGAGTGCCTGCTCGGGCAAGGTAGTTCCATCAGTATTTTGCAGGAGGAGCGATTTCTGGAGTTGAGGAGGAGCTGAGTATTTTGATGACTGCGCAGTCTTGAGAGGGGAGGACGCAGTTCTTTTGGGTAGGAGCTTCGGATTGGGTTTTTGTGGAGGATTTGAGCTGGGAGATTGAGCAAGGGATCAGCCCTTGCATATTGGAGGATCTTGGCAGAGTTTCGGGCAGAGTTTTGGAGGTTTCTCTTCAGGAGCAGCGCAGAGCCTTGAGGGATTGCGTAGATCCCCAAGAGGGTGATTTTCGGGGGTCAGCAATTTTAGAAAAGCTTTCTGGGCTTTTCTGGGTTTATTGAGCAGAGGCTGATTCCAGAGTTTCAACATTTTCTAAGGAGGGGAACAACCCCAAATCCTCATTTGATTTCAGCAGTAGCAGCAGCACAACGGTTCTCCGACAGTTTGGATGCAATTCAGAGAGAGGCCATTTCCTTACCATTCTGAGTGTATTTCTTCACTTGCCTTGTGCAAGTCGAGGTGCTATCCTTCTGATCACCTCTTGTACTCTTTCCATTACTCAGTATAATAAAATGGCTTAGCATTTCTCTCTGCATTTCTCGAGTATCTGCTTATTTTCTATGTATACATTATTGTATGTTGCACTATTGTTATTTCTCTAGTTGGAGTTTGCTTGTATTTGAGGGATATCTCTGGTAAGGGATATTACAGTGGTATCAGAGCATAGATCTGGCTCAGCCTGTGGAGCTAGCAATCTATGACACCGAGGGAGAAGCCCTACATCTGTTACAGAGGTAGGAAATACAGAGATATTGAGCGTAGGTTGGAGAACACCTACGGAGAGGGAGACTGTGTTCGGGTGGTGGACACAGAACAGGAGGGGACTGTGGTGGACACAAAACAGGAGGGGCCTATGGTGGACGCAGAGCAGGAGGATCCGATGGCAGATGATGACAAAAAGAAATTTACAGACATGCTCCTCAAATTAGTGTAGGATCTGTCGAGGCAGATCGAAGTGATGGGGCAGAGATTCACGGCGGTGGAGGCTAGACAGCATGAGAGCCCACGGGTTTTCCAGGTTGGAGAGGGATCGAGTGCATCTCACCATTTGCCAAAGCAGGGTGCCACTCAGCGTGATACTACTAAGCAGGTGGCCTCACATGCCCCTATACGCTCTATCATGCCCACTTTCCTAGGAGCAGACACGGGGGCCAGAGCACAGCAGGAGGCAGAGCCCGATCATATGGGCAATTATTTTGCAGAGTACCAGGCCTATGGACAGGGGTTCAGGGATGCTCTCTCATTCCGAGACTTTGTTCAGCTCCAGCGAGATAGTAGACCCCGCAACCATCAGAGAGGGTACCGACATTATCATGATGGAGACACCCACCAACAGCCAGTAGATAGCACTTGCCTACATTTGATGGCTCATCAAACAATTCGGCAAAGTCTTGGGTGGAGAAGCTGGACATCTATTTCCAGCTTAACCAGATGTCGAAGACAGAGGCCATCAAGGTGGCGACATTACATTTGGATGGTGAGGCCCAGGACTGGTGGTTCCATGGATTGGTTACACTCAGACACTCCATAGTGACGACATATGCTGAGTTCACCAAGAGACTGATAGAGAGGTTTGACCGGAGGGATCCGGAACAACACTTTGTTGAGCTAACGAGGCTCAAACAGACCGGGAACTTAGAGACCTACATTGCAGACTTCTTGAGGGTTTCAGTGATGGTGCCAGATCTATCCGCGGCACGGAGGATCTACATGCTCGTTGAGGGGTTAACAGAGCCACTTCGGGGTCTAGTCAGATCCACTAGACTAGCCACACTCTAGGATGCTATTAACAGGACCCGAGACTTACAGGATGCCTTACCCAGGACCCGGACACCTTACCCCCAGAGACAGGCTTTCCAGCCTAAGGGGAAGGATGTGAGGATTCCGCCTCCAAAGGGGAATCCAGGACGAGCACAGATTGATGATGAGGCCAGGAGGGAGCTGAAGAAGAAGTGGTTGTGCTTTACCAGTTAGGAGCCGTGGGCATCGGGACATAGATGTGCTGCTGGCAAAGCACATTTTATTGAGCTCTTCTCCGAGAGCAGCAGGTAAGAGGATGAGGAGGATGATGTGGAGGTAGGAGATGATCATGCCGCGTAGGATCCTTTGCCACCTCCACCACCAGCAGTAGGTGGTGCAGCTTTTGCACCTACCAGAGGGGCCCTTGCAGCATTGCGAGGAGTTCCCAAGTATTTGACGCTGCGCGTACAGGGCACAGTACGTGGCCAGCGAGTATCAATTTTGGTTAAGAGTGGGGAAACCCACAACTTCATTAATGCACAGATGGTTGAGCGGAGAGGTATACAGACAAAGAGCTTCAATGGCTTTTTAGTTTTGGTCCCAGGAGATCAGACCATGGTGTGCGCTCGTTATGTTCCAGAGTTATCAGTGACAATGGGCACCTACACACTGACTGACCACTTTTTCGTGGTCGATATTCCAGACACCAACATGATACTGGGTGTTCAGTGGCTTATCACTGTAGGGAAGGTCACGACAAATTGGAAGGCCCTAGAGATGGAGTGGGATGATGAGAAGACAGGGACGCATGAGAAGATACGGGGACAACACACATATCTGCCTCAGACTGTTTCGGCTCATCGAATGGAGGCAGTCTTCCGGAAGGGAGACATAGAGTGGGCAATGGAGCTGCGTGCATCAGAGGCAGGGACTACAGGGCAGATGGTACACCCAGAGATACAGTCCATCCTTGACCAGTATGCCACAGTGTTTGGGGACATTTCGCCAGGACAGCCACCGGATCGGGGGTTTGAGCACACCATTGAGCTTGAGCAGGGCATACAGGCAGTGATTACTACCCCCTATAGGCATGCCAAGGCCTATCGGGATGAGATTGAGTAGGCCATTCAGGAGTTGTTGCCTCTTGGGCACGTTCGGCCAAGCACGAGTCCTTTTGCTTCTTCCATGGTGTTGGTGAAGAAGAAGGACGGCACATTGAGGATGCGCATTGACTACAAGGCCCTGAACAAGAAGACCCTGAAGAACAGGTACCCCATACCCAGGATCGATGAGTTGATGGATGAGTTGAGAGGAGCACGGTTCTTCTCAAAGATTGATTTGAGATCTGGATACCATCAGATTCGCGTGAGGGAGCAGGACATTCCCAACACCGCCTTCAGGTGTCACTATGGGCACTTTGAGTTTTTGGTGATGCCCTTTGGGCTAACCAACGCCCCAGCTATATTCCAGTCCTGCAGGAATCACATCTTCCACAGTCACTTAAGGAAGTTTGTGTTGGTGTTCTTTGATGATATTCTCATTTACAGCAGGGCTTGGGAGGAGCATCTCCAGCACATTGAGACAGTGTTGTGCATCTTGGAGGAGCAGAAATTCTATGCCAAGCTCTCCAAGTGTGAGTTTGGGTTGACGGAGATGTTGTACTTGGGACACATCATAGGGGTGGACAGAGTGAGGGTCCACGAGAAGAAGATCAGGGCCATCAGAGATTGGCCGGAGCCGAGGAACGTGACATAACTTCAGGGATTCATTGGCATTTATACTTACTACCGGAAGTTCGTCAAGAGTTTCTCACAGCTTGCTGCACCCCTGACAGATCTGACGAGGAAGGGGGCATTCAGTTGGTCGGATACAACGCAGCGAGCCTTTGATAGGCTCAAGGAGGTTATGAGCAGCTGCCCAGTGCTTGTATTGCCAGATTTTTCGCAGCCATTTGTTTTGGAGTGTGATGCGTCCGAAGAGGGGATTGGCGCAGTGTTGATGCAGGGAGGTCACCCTATAGCCTTTGAGAGTTGTAAGCTCCTTCCGCATGAGAGGTTTTATTCTATATACGACAAAGAGATGCTGGCCATTATGCATGCATGGGCCAAATTCCGGCAGTATTTAGTGGGTAGCAGGTTCAGGGTGAGCACTGATCACAACAACCTCAGGTTCTTTTCGGAGCAGAAACAACTACAAGAGAGGTAGCAGAAGTGGATCAATAAGATCCAAGCGTATGACTTTGACATTGAGTATGTCAAGGGTAAGAACAACGTGGTAGCAGATGCCCTTTCACGTAGACTAGCCACGTTGTCTCTTATGAGCTTGGACACAGACTGGAGGGTTTGACTCTTAGGAGAGTACTCTAAGGACAGATTTGCATGTGAGATTTTGGATGGCCAGGTGGCGGATGATAGGTACAGGGTAATCGATGAGATCATCTACTATAGGGACCGGATCTTCTTGACTGAGGGATCTCAGCTCAAGAAGAAGATACTTCAAGCATCACATGATTCACCATTGGCCGACCATCAAGGGTTTACCAAAACCTACAAAGCCATTAGAGAGAGGTTCTCATGGAAGGGCCTCAAGGAGGATGTACTCCAGCATACCCGGGAGTGCGAGGTTTGCCATAGGAACAAGGGGGAGATGAGCCAGCCCGCAAGATTATTGCAGCCTCTTCACATTCCGGAGGGGGAATGGGAGAGTATATCGATGGACTTCATCACAGGGTTGCCGCCCATGGTGCAGGGCAAGGATTGTATCTTTGTCGTCGTTGATCGACTGACAAAGTACGCACATTTTTTCGCCATATTCGCACACTACACAGCAGCGCAGGTGGCCGAGCTATTCTTCAAAGAGGTCTTCAGGCTACATGGTCTTCCTAAGACCATTATCAGTGACAGGGACAGCCGTTTCATGGGCGGGTTTTGGCAGGAGCTTTTCCGGTTGGTGGGGACGGAGTTGACACTGAGTACCAGTTATCACCCACAGACAGACGGGCAAACGGAGATAGTTAACAAGTGGCTGGAGGGCTACTTGCGTAACTATGTCAGTGGACAGCAGCGAGCATGGCTGAAGTGGCTGCATCTGGGGGAGTACTGCTACAACACTACACATCACATGTCCATTGGTATGTCACCATTCTATGCTTTGTATGGATATCATCCTTTATCTTTTGCTAACGTGATGTTTGGTGCTAGCAAGGCTCCAAGAGCCAAGATATGGATCCAAGAGAGTCAAGATATCCTCCAAGCTCTCAAGGATAATATGGCTACAACGCAGAACCAGCAGAGGCTGTATGCTGACAGGGGTCGAGTGCAGAGACAGTTTGAGGTAGGGGACTTGGTCTACCTACGATTACAGCCATACCGATAGTCGTCACTGAAGCAAAAGGGAGCTGATAAGCTCAATCCCCGCTTTTATGGACCATACAAGGTGATATGCAGGATTGGATAGGTTGCATATGAATTGGAGCTGCCCCAAGGCAACAAGATTCATAACGTTTTTCATGTATCATGCCTGAAGAAGGCATTGGGGCAGCAGGTGACAGTGACAGATGAGCTACCACCCATGGATGATGAGGGGCATTTGGTGTTGCAGCCAGAGGCTATTATTGATACTAGGGAGAGGTAGCTATGGAGCAGGACGATCCGGGAATTCTTGGTGAGGTGAAAGAATTTACCGGATGAGGATGCCACTTGGGAGAGTGAGAAAATTTTGCAGCGTCCATCACTTCAGTTGCTTGAGGACAAGCAACATTTTGTCGGGGGAGACTGTAATATTCCTAATTAGCCATGGCTAATTGGAATATTCGATTTTGCTCAATTTTGCCTTCTATAGTTAGTTATAAATAAAAAAGTGAGGAAGGGGGACATAACTCACTTTATGAATAAAGTCACTCCCTAGTAGCACAACGTTGTAACTTAAAAGGGGAGCCAAGGGGGCCCAAGGACCACGTAGAGCAGGGGCCCACGTAGACACTTGGAGGGACTGCGTAGATGAAGAAGGAACACGTGGCAAGAGAGAGGCTACGTTGGAGGAGGTGGGCCTTAGGGTTTTGAGAAAGGCCAACGCTATAAAGAAGAGAGGAGCCTTCTCATTTTGATCATTGGATTATGTTGCATTTGAGCTAGTCACTTCGACTTAGAGCACGCTAGCTGTTTAGCCTGTCTGCAGCACTGTTTATTGCATCGAGTGTCTCCGTTCGGAGATCTCACCCTTAGCCCCAAGGGACTTCGAGTGCCTGCTCGGGCAAGGTGGTTCCATCAGTATTTTGCAGGAGGAGCGATTTCTGGAGTTGAGGAGGAGCTGACTATTTTGATGACTGCGTAGTCCTGAGAGAGGAGGACGCAGTTCTTTTGAGTAGGAGCTCCAGATTGGGATTTTGTGGAGGATTTGAGCTGGGAGATTGAGCAAGGGTCAGCCCTTGCATATTGGAGGATCTTGGCAGAGTTTCGAGTAGAGTTTTGGAGGTTCCTCTCCAGGAGCAGTGCAAAGCCTTGAGGGATTGCGTAGATCCCCAAGAGGGTGATTTTCGGGGGTCAGCCATTTTAGAAAAGCTTTCTGGGCTTTTCTGGGTTTATTGAGCATAGTCTGATTCCAGAGTTTCAGCATTTTCTGAAGGGAACAGCCCCAAATCCTCATTTGATTTCAGCAATAGCAGCAGCACAGCAATTCTCCGGCAGTTTGGACGCAGTTCAGAGAGAGGCCATTTCCTTACGATTCTGAGTGTATTTCTTCACTTGTCTTGTGCAAGTCGAGGTGCTATCCTTCTTATCACCTCCTGTACTCTTTCCATTACTCAGTATAATAAAATGGCTTAGCATTTCTCTCTACATTTCTCGAGTATCTACTTATTTTCTATGTATACATTATTGTATGTTGCACTATTGTTATTTCTCTGGTTGGAGTTTACTTGTATTTGAGGGATATCTCTGGTAAGGGATATTACAACTTCTTCTTGTGAGCACAATTGGTCAGCATTTGAGCACATCCACAGCAAAAAGAAAAACAAGTTGGAGCATGAGAGGTTGGAGAAGTTGGTTTTCATCTATTACAACCTTCGAATGCTCAAAAAACAAGTGCATCCAAATGATAATATCCAATTTTATTAGATACTATTGATTTAGAGTCTGATTGGGTTGTGGAGGAGTGCCATGATTTGAGTTTCCTTGATGAAGAAACTAAGGATCTCTCTAGTTTTCCATCTCAAATAGAGACTCCAAATACACCTGCCTCACAATTGCTTCATCCTTTTGATGTTGGCACTAGTTCCGTGAGGGCTTATTGTAGGTGTAGTCGTCCATGAGTGATGAGACTCAAGATTGTTATGAGACAATCATTTATCATTTATGACATATGTATTTGAATTTTGAACTTGCTACCATTTTTTATTTTAATTATGGAAATATGATTCCTTTTCTTATTCAGTATCTAAATGTTTTGCTTACAAAAATCGAATATGTTATGTTGTACTTTTATAGATATGAGATGATGTTATGAATTATAGCATACATTGTGGTTTTCTAACTTATAAGGATTGGAATTGTCATTGGTTTTTTTTGTGCTTAAAATTTACCATTTTTTAAGTTTTTTTCTATATTTTGTCGAGTCATATACGAGTCTTATACGAGTCGTTCTCGAGTCTTATACAAGTCGATGAGTCAATAGCCAGACAAGTGTCTTATACGAGTATGAGTCATGCAACATTGATCCAAACCAACCATTACAATTATGAATACGATCTTTGAATTAACTTCTTTCCTTAAAGGTTGTAAGATGCAAGTGACAATATTTGTTTGCTTTCGAGGTTACTCTAAAAGTGTTTACTTTACACCATGTTTGGGGCTGCTTCATGAGATTTGGGGTACATGGTGTATGATTAGCCTCCAGATGTCCATGATGGACTTGCAAATCACATACGGCTTACTCAACAATTGCTTGACCTTAAGTGGGTGCTCACATGATAGTCTTCCTTAGAGAATTGGAGATCTTTGGAAAGCTTGGTGATATTCTACATGTTGGCCACATAGAAGAGATTGCTAGCTTGGAGAAAACCCTTAATTGGAAGAGGAGCATTTGGCATTTGGGAAGACAGTACTGAGCCCTAGACAAGATGGGTTAGTCTGGATACTTGCATGTAGATGTAGAGTTAACTTGGGGATACATAGGTTGTGTTAACCCTGAATTTTCCCCTTCCAAATTTAGAGGGTTAAGGACCAACGCATTTCATTAGTTGGAGGTTCACCTATTGATACAAATACAAGCTAGGGAAGATTTCTAGGATGACTAGTCACAAGATCGATTCAATGATGATTGAGACACATATTTTGCACAGTCTCAAGAGAGTTGCTATCTTCAATAGGTTTCCACTTTCTAGGAGAGGGAGTTCCAAGGATGGTACAATAGTATGGATCACATATTCGGAATCCTTATGAACTCAGGATTCCAACAAGGCATTTTCGAGCAGCATGCATCGTATTTATTTTTGATAACAGGTTGCAGTCAGAGGCTCGCATGTTAGATATAATGACATATTTAGAATCCTTACAAGATTCATAGTCTGATGACCTACTTCTAGTCAACATGAAAGCACTTTATATTTTTAGGATTTCTTACTAAAAGATGAATCCAGTGAGTATACTTACATGTGATTCGAAGAACTTTCTATTGTTAGCTGTGATTGAATGTTAGTCTAATTACACATCCAAGTTACCCATTACATTTTGAATCCAATGGTGTTGTTTTCATCTAAATTTGAAAACTTTCTATTTTTAGCAGTTAGAGCCAGGCACCAATGATTACATATTTAGACTCCCCTCTGAGTTCTCAGTCTCATGGTGGTGGTTTCATCTAATTCTAAGAACTTTCTATTTTTAGTAGTCTCGATGTGTCAGTGCTGACAGTGGATCCAGGTTCCTCATTAGATTTTGAGACTAATGAGCATAATATTGTGGACATGTAGACTAGACATGCATACATACTACTATTTTTAGGCATGTCCTATGTTTAGCAGCATGAAGTGGCAATCTATGGGGTGGACACGTGGCAACAATTGAGGTTGCACATGTGGCTTAGAATTGGATGGGTTATTATCTCTCCTCATGCGCTTTTCCTTCCCTAAAATCTCTCCTAATTTCCTCTACTCGTTTCCCTAATTTTTGTCCTCCATTATCTCACATTTTCCTAGAATTTCTTCCTATCTTTCCTCCACAAATTTGACCTCTTAAATCAAGTGGCAAAAAGGCTAAATTAAAAAATTAAAAAGGGAAAAAGGTTTTTAACTCAAGATTTCCATGCAAGAGAGAAACTAGGCCACTCAAATTTGTTGGCCAAAAAAGAAGGCTCACTAAATTCTAAAGTTGGAAATTTAAAAAAAAAAAAAAAAAAAAAAAAAAAGAGGAAAAATAAGGTGGCCTGAATTCCTGAGGATGAATTGCCTAAAAATGGAAACAACACTCAAGTTTAAGTGCTAAGTTCAAGAGCTAATGCTTATCTCACGTTTACTCTGAGAAAGGGTGAGTACTCAAATTTTTTTCCACTCAAGTGAAGTAAGACTCAATAATAGCCATTTGACGTCTCTCTCTCTCTCCCTATCTCTCTCTCTCTCTCTCTCTCTCTCTCGATACTTTGTGTTTTGGTATCATTGTCTCAAGTTATGTAATAATCATCTTGGTGCAGCCAACCTTTTGGCATTGCGAAATAAAACTCAGTTTTGATCCACTCACTTTGGTTTGTTTTGATTCAATATTATCTTGCATAAATTATTAAGAGTTCTTAGCTATTTATTTGGGTGATTTGCCACTTAGATATGCTTTCGTTCTTACTTTGTCTTTCCATATTAGAGGTTGATTTGTGAAGGACTATTTCACACGTTTACTTTATGAATTTTCACATAATTGTTTGGCCACTAACTTGCTGGTCAAATACTCTTTATCTTGTTCTTTTTTAAGTCTTCTATTGCACATTTACACAATAGAACACCAGGTACAATCATTAGGAACAACCCCCCGAGGTCGGAAAGCACAACCCAAACGGAGAAGAGGTTTTCTAGTGACACATAGGGAAGATTCGCTTATATGTTTGCTGATTTTTGTGGCTGTTTTCTAAAGATCATATCAGTTGTTAAAGCGTAAAAATTCGTGCTAACAGATTGGCGTTGTTGCTGAGGACATCGAATTCTCAGCATTACTGTGACATCGGTAAGTTTTTGTTTAAATTGCTATATTTAATTCTTTCACCTGGGGACTCCATTAGGGGTAGGGTTGAATCATATCGATTGACAAGAGGAAATTCCTGCAACTAGATAATACTCAATGCATAGTTCCAAGCTTGAGCGAACCCAAGTATCTTTTGCGGAGCGAAATTAGATTCCTTCTAGGAAGTTCACCTGCAATGGTAAGCATATCAGATTCTTTGGTGAGTTCACTGCCTTCCACTTCTAAGTTTTTCAAGCTCTACAACAAGTGTATCTTCAACTGCTCATTTTTGGGTTTCATGCATATTTTTATCCATTGTTAATATTATGGTGGCAGTCCTACTCATTTTCATCTTTGTCTTTCAAATGGAAGCAGCTGGAAATCCAATGATGTTTACCCTTATTGTTTATAACCCATTAGACTTCACTAAAATTCTTAATCAACCTCATGTTTTTCCTACAGTTAATTATCAGGAATATTTGCCAAAGTTTGCAGAAAACAATGCATTCAAAGTGGATGATCACCTTGATGCATTTTTAACATTTGTTGATGATTTCAAAATAGAATATGAGGATGTACTGATGAAGTTGTATGTGTAAACCCTTGAGGGGGATGCACAAACATGGTACAAATCCCTTCTTGATGCTTCCATTGATGAATAGTATCCATTTCCAGAAAATTTTATGAAAAAATGGGGCCACTATTGATTTTAGTAGCTCAGGTAGGTACTTCTGCATAGGCCTTGTGTCTAGGCATGCAAAGGTTGTCCACATTCTCCTTAGAACACTTGCTCTAGGTTGAGCATGTCACTAATGTAACTTAAAAATTAAAAATGTCATCGTTGATCTCAAGTCAGGCAAGATCTAATCTCGGCCATCAATCACTTTGATATTAGGGTTAAGATTAGGGTTTTGGCTCAATGTAAAGTTATAAAAGCAATTCTAAGGAGAGGGAGAAAGACACACAACAACAACACAAGATTGAGAGATGTATCTCATGTTAGTTTTTGGTAGCATCGGATGTGCTCTAGGCATGAAAATTGGTGGAGAGGCTAAGGCACATGAGCTCTAAAGAACCCAAAAACAGTTTGGTGAAATTCCACCCGGATTGTATTTTATTAAAATAATTAATATTTTTAATGGGGTTCCTAAGCCTAACTTAGGAAAACTAAAGTATTAATGGGTATTTTTGGCGCCGTTGCCGGGGAATGCTTTTTCTCGGTGTTTCAAACGACAAATCATTTTCTCATTTCTTATCTCTTCATCTGGCCCGGCAACGCCAACATTTTTTTGGCGCCGTTGCCGGGGATAGAGTTTTTCTGTCCTTGGTTTTTCAACATCTTTTCATCATTTATCATTCGTTTGAGCCGGCAACGCCAACATTTTTTGGCGCCGTTGCCGGGGAAATTGTTTTCTCGGCGTTTCAAACGAAAAATCATCCTTCTCTTTTTTTATCTTTTCATCTGGCCCGACAACGCCAACATTTTTTGGCGCCGCTGCCGGGGACAGAGTTTTTCTGTTCCTGGAGTTTCACCGACATTCATCTTCTCATCTCTCATTTTGAGCTGGCAAATTCAACCTTTTGGGTTATCATTTGGATCTTTTATTGCTTTATTTTTCGCCATATCAGTAGCATCTCTTCGGTCTGTTTTTTGTTTGGGTGGCGACTCCACTTTCTCATTTTTCCCAGACAAGAAGCCTTCCTCATATCTGCTTGTGATTACTTCTTGGATCTTAGAATCAGATTTATTGTTCAAGTGGCGACTCCACTTCTTTCATCTCTTGATTCTCTTGAGCAGAGATCTAGTTCTATCATTCATCTAATCCCTTATCATTCATCATGGATTATTCATTTAAGCCATGTCGTTTTACTGAACGTCTCCATGATCTTCCGAAAGAAGCCGTTGGTAAATTATTTAAATTCTCGGGTGGTGATTCGGTCACTGTTGGACAGCATTTAAACAGGTTTACTTGTGTAATGATCTTATATTGTAGATTTCCTCAATATAATCATGAAGATTTCAAGATGCGTCTATTTGTCCATTCATTAGAGGGTGATGCCTTGAATTGGTTTAATAATTTTCCTAATGATTTTTTCACTTCTTTACAAGACATTCTCAATGCTTTTAAAGATAGATATGATAGTCCAAACAGCTTGCCTTCTACCTCTAAAATTGTGCAACAGAATGAAAGTAATTTGATAAGAGGTCTAGCTGAAAGATCCCAAGACGATTCATCATGTCAGAATGTGTCATCCACCGGAAATATTGCAGGTCAAGTTCATGAGAGTGAAAAATCAGGGACAAATGACAGTGAAAGGGAAGAACAAAAGCAAATTATACGAGATCTAATGATGCTAGTGAGAAATATGGAAATCAACCAAACTAATTATGTCAATGATGTGAAAACTTTATGCACCCACCTGGAAAAACGTAATAGGGAGATTGAGGTCACGCAAAATCAGCATGCTAAAGAAATTGAGGCCATGAAAACTAAATATGAAACAGAAATTGGAAACATGCATAGCAAGATGTCAGTCTTAGAGGAAAATATGGTGACCATGAAAGCTGATCATGATAGGGAAATTGACTCTATGCAAAACAAGTTATTAACTATGGATGAAGAAATGACTATCATGACGTTCAATCATAACAATCAGTTGGCTGACATGCAAGCGAATCACAAAGAAGAAATAAATTCCATACAGCATTACTTGATGGACATAAAGGAAAAGAACAATAAAGTGATAAAAGACCTGGAAGAACACCATGTCAGACAAATCAATGCTATAAAGGTTGAACACTCTAGACAGATGAATGCCATTAGAATACAGGTTCAAAGGTTTCAACAATTGGAAGATAAGAGAAACCAGCAAACATCAACAGATCAGGAGTCTTCTCATTTGCTGCAACAAGATTCATCTTATTATTGGGAGGTTGTTGATTCGATTGAAAGATGGTTGATTGAGGGTGATCCAGACAGACTTAAGAATGATAAAGATCAGATGCAAGATGAAGAAAGACATAGCACGCATATCTTACATACTTCATCTGATAGCTTTGAAACAGAAAGTACCAGGTCATCAGTAATTCAACCAGCCAGAAAGAAAAAGCGCAAGAGAAAGAAAATGAGAAGAAGATTTGACGCATCAGACGGCCGCAAGCAGCTTGATTTTCGGATAGGAAAGAGTCCTACCATATGCAAAATGGGACATGGCACATCTGACAAGCAGCCGACAGATTTGCCTGAAAGCAGGCAAATGCTCAGTATGCACTATATTGAACACATCTGATGTCGTAGGGCATCCTTTGTATCGTATTTCTAACCCTACTCCTTGTTTTTTCCGCATTTTCGTTTCTGCTTTAGATAGTTAATAAATGAAGAGCTTGTATCTTTATTGTGCTTAATGTATATGATGATTTTGGATGGACGCTACTTATTTTTGTGTTGTATAGATGCAGATTCTGGATTCTCACATTCCTGCAAGCAGCAACGTGTCCCCAAGTAGAGCCAGATGTTGACCTCTTCTGGTCAACTACCCATGCAGTGCACCCCGTTTTTCTTGACAGAAAGAAGCAGCACCTAATCAGCATGTCCGTGCCATCCTGCCATCATCAGCAGCTTGATCTTTTTGATTATAAATCCAGTCTGCATGTATTAATTGTAAATAATCTTAGCAGACATGAGTCATGTATGTAATTTGCCTAGGTGGACCTAACTTTCTGATGATAATCTACGTCCCGGAAGGTTTTTTGTCTCACTGATCCACGGATCGGCAGAGTTTTCCTTCAAACCTGACCCCAAAGCCGGGATTGATTTTGTCATTAGAACTTTAGGAGAATCCTAGTGTGTTAATCTGCTAGCTAAGTTGCACGAAACGGGGAAACGGGGAAGCGAAACGAAACGCGGAAGCGAAACGAAACGCGACCTCCCCAAATTTTGGAAACGGGGAAACGCGAATATATATAATAATATATATATATATATATATATTAAAAACATTTAAAAATTATTAATATACATATGTGCAATCATAAAGCATTAATGATACATTTACTTAAACAGCTTAGAAACTTTAGAAATGGTTTCTAGAACAGCTTAGAAACCCTAAAAAAATTTACAAACTAATTAGAAAAAAAAAATTAAAAATTAAAAAACAAGTGATTTTTTGGAGGAAACGGGGAAACGCCCATGGAAACGCGTTTCCATTTCGGGAAACGTGACCGTACGGCCGGAAACGCGTTTCCAGGCCGTACGGTACGCGGAAACGCGTTTCCGTTTCGTTTCCGTACGGAAACGGACCCTCCCCCTGCGTTTCCTGCAACTTAGTCTGCTAGATTATAGTTGTGTCGCAGAACTGGGTGATTTATGAGAGTCTGTATTAAGTGGGTTTTGTAAAAAGTCATCATGAAATGTGTCTTGAGGGTTGAAATTGTTTTAAATCCCCTCGTGAGTCCTAAGTCCTAGGTCCTAGGCGATGTTTCCAAAGGCTTAGTTCGATGATCCATTTAAAAAATGAAATAAAATAATAAAATAAATAAAAATTAAGAAATTTAAAAAAGATTTACAAAATAAATTTTTTTTTAAAAATTTAAAAATTTAAAAATAAAATAAAATAAATAATAAAAAAATTTAATAAAAAATAATAAAAAATTTAAAATTTAAAAAAATGAAAAAAATAATAAATAATAAAAAATTTAAAAAATAAAATAAAATAATAAATAATAAAAAATTTAAAAGTTTAATAAAAAATAATAGCACATGACGTGCATGATGTAATGGCTGGGGCGGATGGCTTTCACACCCCCACCCAAGTTTGAATCCTGCGAGGTTGTAAAAAAAATTGGAAAAAAAAAAAAAAAAAAAAAATAATAAAAATTTAAAAATTTTAAAAACGAAATAAATAAAAAATAATAATAAATTTAAAAATTTAATAAAAAAATAATAAAAAATTTAAAAATGAAATAAATAAAAAATAATAAAAAATTTAAAAATTTAAGAATTTAAAAAATAATAATAAAATAATAAATAATAAGAAATTTTAAATTTAAAAAATAATAATAAAAAATTAATTGAATAAATCGACGGATGAGATCAAGAGATGTCTTGATCTTCATCAACGGTCGAGATCATTTCTACATGGATCAATCGAACTAGCTGTTGGAGCATTTCCTTTAAATAGGGTGCTAGGAGTCATTTTCAATTCATTCGATCTGTGAGTCAGATACTGAAGAAGCTCTCTTGTAAATCTGTTTCTGGTTAATAAAGGAAGACTTTGGGGTCCATATCTTGTTGGTGTTACTCTCTTGGAATGCTGTGAGATCATTTCATTTTCTGCATATGTTATTTTCAGCCATTAATAATAGCTTTTCGTAGAGTATTGTGAGCACAGGTATCTTGTTCACTTGCTGGGGTTTGGGTGCTGTTAGGGTTTCTGAAGTTATGGCAGGTATCTCCATTATTGTTTGAGATCTAGCAGCATTTTTGCCCTCTTTGTTGACGGTTGTTTTGAGCTGTGCAGAAAACATTTTCTGAAGGAAATTTGTGGGCGTTAGGGGAAGTTCTCGGCTGAACCAGCCAACTCCCGCAAGCATTTTTTTTGCTGAGCCCAGTTGGACTTGATCCTGGGTCTATCATTCGGTTTATTTTTCTAAGTTTGCATGAGAGATTTTCTGAAGTTCTTCACAATGACGATCTGAAATTTCTGTTCTTTAAAATGTTTTCCGTGCTTATTGCTGAATCTGGCTGTTAAGGGGCCAAATCTGTAAATTAATTAGCTGATCTAGGGTTTTAATTTTTGCTTTATGCAGTTTTTTATTAGGGTTTAGGGTTTTTTTTTGGGTTTCATTTTAGCACATTCATCTTTTCGAAGTTTTTTTTTTTATCGCTGGATATCGTTTTGGTCATGTGATTTAGCTGATGATAGATGGTTGCTGTCCATGGTCCATGTTCCTATATCATTTAACAAGTAATCGTTTCTACATCAATCTCTTAAGGCACTGGTCTGCTCAATTAATCAAATCCATCGCGTCCTTTTTATAGCGTATCTCGTGTCTCCCAACCAACTGGTCGACAGTTGGTCTCATCATCTCACAGGGACTACCCCCCTTAGCCGCGGGAGACAGGCTTAAACGGAGGGATCGGGGATCAGAGTGACAGCCCCCGGTCTGAGCGTTGTCGTGTCAATCCGCGCGACAACAGGTATTAATCAAAATATGGGTGAGAATGTTCTAGAAAGCGGATCAAGTCAAGTTTTTAATCTTAGTCGTTGATTAGAGACTTAATCTCGGCCATTGAAGTCTCAACGAGAAAAGTATAAGAAGGAGGCTTGGGGTTCATTTAAAAACACACACGGAGAGAACGAATTGATCTAGAGTTCGATTTCTGGGGCTAGGAAGCTGAGAAATTTGAACTAGGTGAACATTCTGTAGCAGAGGAGCAGGGATAGTTCAAGAATACTAGACAGAGAGGCAGAGAGCCACTATTGGAGGCAACGCAACACCTAGAGGCACTGACACTTGGCTAGTCTAGGCCCATGCAGTTTTGACACAGAGCCAAAAGGGCCAGCGCAGAAGTGAGGCTGCCCTCACACAGAAATTTGGAACTGTCGAGGAGCTGTCGGAACAGCCGAGGAAGGTTGACGCAGAAGCTCCAAAAGGCAAAAGAGACAGTGTAGAGATGACGCCGAGCTTATAAGGCTGACGCAGGGCCAACGCAGCAATAGCCGCGGTTAGCCAGCTCTACTGCCGAATCAGCCAAAAACTGCCAGGTGAAGTGAGGTAATCTCACTCAGTTTTCCGCCATTATATTTTTCTCTGTAACTAGATTGTCGAGAGGGCATCGAGCATTGTATTCAAAACTTACTACTTAATAATATAAAACCCTCAGCGCTATTGCACCGGTTTTCCCGCATTGGGTTTTTCTAGTGACTATTTTGTCCAAAAATAACTGTGTTCTATGTATCTTGTTCTTTCCTCAGTTTCTTGTTTCATGTAATCAAATTAAATTGGTGTAGGCTATAGAAGTAATTTACTTTAGTATTTTTCAGAAAATAACTTGATAATGTATATTAAAATCAAGTAGGAGAAGTAAATTCAGTTTTGCTGCAGTCGGGGTTCCTTGAGTATAGTAATTTTCACATGGTATCGGAGCATTGTTTTGAAGTGACGAAGAGAAAATCCAGCGCTGAGTAGAGAGGCCAATAGCTGCATCTGGCAGCAATTTGAATCCCCTTGAAGGGATTGTGCAGTCCTTCCTGGAAAGCATAGATTCCAAGGAAATCTCTCTCTGAGAGAGTCGACAGAGAGGTACGATTTCCAGTTCGTGAGATTGCAGAGGCAGAAGGAGTGATGCAGTGCTTGAAGGGTGCAGTTTCAGTCGGGGCAGAAATCTGTCGGAAAATAGTGAAGACACATAGAAGGGGAATTTTCTCCTCAGAGGACTTTTCTCGCCAAAAGTTCAAATTTTTCACTTGCCGGGCAATAGGCCAGTGTTGCATAGTGACTAGACGAGTCAATTCGAAAGTTTGGGTGAGATGGTATCACATGGGCTCAGAGATCAGGACAGGTTGGAAGGAGCTTCCAACTATGTCATATGGAAGACCAGAATCTTAGTTGTTCTTGGGGAGTACGATCTCAAAGCTTACGTCAAGAGTGTTGTGGTTATTCCGACGGACAATGATCAGAAGAAGAAGTACAAGGCTGAGCAGGGAAAGGCAAAGAGATTCATACTCGATGGAATTCGAGATCATGTGGTCTCACACTTGCAGGGCAAAGATATAGCCCGAGAAATGTGGGAAGCTTTGTCCTCAATGTATGAAAGTTCTTCCGAGCAACGAAAGATGTACTTAGAACAAAAGTTGCAGCGGACATTGATGTAGAAGGGAGAAGGGCTTAACTCTTATCTTCAACGTCTTCAGGACACCAAAGACTAGCTTGCTATAGTGGGGTCTACTTCTCAGTCTACCGCGATGGTAAGGACGACCCTAAATGGAGTCTCAAATGAATGGAAAGTCTTCGTCCAAAGTATATTGGGCAGGGAAAGACTACCTTCATGGGAGGAGATGTGGGCAGCCCTTCAACATGAAGAATTAAGGAGGGATCTGGTTAAGGTTAACCTTAATGGAAACAGTCGGAGTGGCACGAAGACCAAGGAAAAGGAGGAGAACTCAGCTCTAGCATCAAAGGAACAATAGAAGCAGAAGCAGAAAAAGGACATTTCAAAGGCGAAATGTTTCAGATGTGGCGAGATGGACCACTTTGCATCCCAATGTCCTTTGAAGCAAAAGGATAAGGATGAGAAACATGATCCTAAGGTTGCTCCAATAAAAATTGACGAAGATGAGTTTGCCATGAGTTCCCATGCATCCCAAGAGGGAAATGGGGCGATATAGAACTGTAGTCGGGAGGACTACATGTGGGTAGGATCCTTGAGGAACCCACCTCTTGGATCAATTCCTTGCTACGGGAGCTCGACATTCAGCAGTGACGAGATGGAATTAGTGTCAGATGATGCAGTGTGCTGGTTGGAGAGACAAATGCAGTAGCCTGAGACCAGAGACTGATCAGTGCATAGCAAGGTCGGCAGCAGTGCAGGTGGCACAGTGCAGAAGTCAGCAACAACGCAGAAGATTTAGAGGGCCAGAGACTAGCAACAGGTAGATTCCAACATTCACATGGTATTATGCTAAACACAGTTAGTTCAGAAAGTTTGGATTTTTTTCTGTTGCTGAGTAGCAGTAATTGGAAAATGACACAGTGCAGAGCTAGCAGTGGCAGTGTTAGCCGCAGATGCCGAAGAAGTTGTAGTACAAATGCAGCAGTGGTAGTGGCAGTGTCATGGGAAGTAGTACAATACCAACAGCAGCACAGTGTTGGTGACAACAATAGTGCGAAAAGGAGATGCTTCAGAGACAGAGCAACATGCAGTTGGACATTGTTGCTAGAGCACATTCCTCGCTAAGAGGAAGTGCTAGTTTTTTGTAGCAGTGGCTATGCTCTAGCCATGAAAATTTGTGGAGACACTAAGGCACATGAGTTCTAAAGTACCCAGAAACCGTTTGGAGAAATTCCACCCGAATTGCATTTTATTAAAATAATTAATATTTTTAATGAGGTTCCGAAGTCTAAACTTAGGAAAATTAAAGTATTAATGGGTATTAATCAAAATATGGGTGAGAATGTTCAAGAAAGCAGATCAAGTCAAGATTTTAATCTTAGCAATTTATTAGAGACTTAATCTCGGTCATTGAAGTCTCAACAAGAAAAGTATAAGAAGGAGGCTTGGGGTTCATTTAGAAACACACACGGAGAGAACGAATTGATCTAGAGTTCGATTTATGGGGCTAGGAAGCTGAGAAATTCAAACTAAGTGATCATTCTGCAACAGAGGGGTAGGGATAGTTCGGGAATACTGGACAAAGAGGCAGAGAGCCACTAGTGGAGGCAGCGCAGCACCTAGAGGGACTGATGCTGGGCCAGTTTGGGCCCATGCAGTCTTGACACAGAGCCAGAAGGGCCAGCGCAGAAGTGAGGCTACCTCACGCATAAATTTGTAATTGTCGGGAGCTACCAAAACAGTCGGGGAAGGTTGACACAAAAGCTCCAGGAGGCAGAAGAGACAGCGCAGAGCTGACACAGAGCCTGTAAGGCTAACGCAGGGCCAGCGCAGAGATAGCCGGGGTTAGCCAGTTCTGCTGTCGGATCAACCGAAAACTGTCGGGTGAAGTGAGGTAATCTCACTTAGTTTTCTGCCATTATATTTTTCTTTGTAACTGGATTGTCGGGAGGGCATCTAGCATTGTATTCAGAACTACTGCTTAATAATATAAAACCCTCAGAGTTGTTGCACTGATTTTCCCGCATTGGGTTTTTTCGGGGACTATTTTGTCCAAAAATAACTGTGTCCTATGTATCTTGTTCTTTGCTCAATTTCTTGTTTCATGTAATCAAATTAAATTGGTGTAGGCTACAAAAGTAATTTGCTTCAATATTTTTCAGAAAATAGCTTGATAATGTATATTAAAATCAAGTAGGAGAAGTAAATTTAGTTTGGCTGCAGTAGGGGTTCCTTGAGTATAGGAATTTTCACATCTCAGTTAGTGGTGTGCTAGGTCTGAAGGAGTCTAGAGAGGCTAGAGATCTAGATCTGTAGGAGAGATCGAGCACCGATCTGGGTGCAAATCTATTGGATCAGGTCCAGGTTATTAAATCTGCATTTTCTCGAGTGGGCCATTATCCCAAGACAGGATCCCATGTAAGTTTGGATTTGTATAATTGTGATTGAGATCATTATTTGCTTCCACTAAATATTTTGTTAGGACCCTAGTTGTGTGTTTATTCAGTAAGTCGCTTGCTAGGAATAAAATACTCATTGTCGGGTTTTGAAAACTAACATGGTATCAAAGTAGAAACTCTAAAGTAAAATGATCTTGGAATCATAGGTGCCATGTTTCTACTGGATCATCAAGGCTAGGTTTAGACACAATCATACACATGAAAAAAGGTTTTAGGGCCGAAGTAAATCAACAAAAGAATTTTTTTTAAGAATAAGGTTAATTCTCTTTTTAAAAAAGGCACATTTAAAACAAAAGGAAACACGCAGGGACTAACTCAGTGGCCAACAAGCCTCATGGCCCACTCAACCATCGGTTGAGAGCTCCGCCACCACAACTGACAAGAATAAGCGTCTGGGAGCTGACTAGGAGCTAAGTGTCTAGATTGACACCGACAATGAGATAATGAAACAGAGAATCGCGGGGGTATCGAATGCGACAAGATTAACAATGAAAATTGTAGGTGAACAGGCCTATCAACGCATGGGCGAATCTAGCAAGACACCCATAGTGAAGTTGTCGATAGTAATAGGGTTGAATAGAACGATAGTGGGTGGCTAGTCAGAGGATGCAACGGTGACAGAAGAAGACCAAGTAGAATGAGCCAATAACCCTCGAGTAGGAAGGCACATGCCAGCAATATCCGACAAAATCCATCAGCCTACGAGGAGGACAAAGTGCGTAAGGGGGAGCTACTAGAGGTGGTTGTAAGAAAGAATTAGTTGCCAGAGAAAACGTGAGGGACGTGGTTGAGAAAAACCACCACAACAACACAGTAAATTGTGTCAAATGGTGGAGGAGAAGCATTACCGGGTTGTGGAGAAAGGCGCGGAGTTCATCGAGGTAGCTGCCAACCACTAGGCAATCACCAGCCGTCAAGTCAAACGACCGTGTAAGAAGAGGACAAGCAATGGTGACAGCATTAGATTATAGGCGATAGGAAGCATGGGCATGAGATAAGACCAGTTGCATTGTTAGAACCACTGACAAGGAATAATTGATAGGGTTGAGTAGCCACAACACAACAGGGGAAGGTCGTTGAAATTGAAGACAACAATTGTAGACATTGTTGACCACTACCGGTCAACTACCCATGCAGTACACCCCCTCTTTTCTTGGCAGAAAGGGGTAGCACCTGAGCGACGTGACCGTGACAGCCTGCAGTCATCAGCAGCTTGATCATTTTAATTGTAAACCCAGTCTGCATGTATGAATTGTAAATAATCTTAGCAGATATGAGTCGTTTATGTAAAATTGCCTAGGTGGACCTAACTTTCTAATGATAATCTACGTCCCGGAAGGTTTTTCGTCTCACCGATCTATGATCGGCAGAGTTTTCCTTCAGCCTGACCCCAAAGCCGGGATGCATTTTGTTATTAGAACTTTAGGAGAATCTTAGTGTGTTAATCTGCTAGATTATAGTTGTGTCGCAGAAACTGGGTGATTTATGAGGGTCTATGATAAAGGGGTTTTCCCCCTTAAGATGTAAATTGTAAAAGTCACGATGTAATGTGTCTTGAGGGTTGGAAAATGTTTTAAATCCCCTCATGAGTCCTAAGTCCTAGGTCCTAGGTGATGTTTCCAAAGGCTTAGTTCGATGATCCATTTAAGAAAATAAACAAAATAATAAAATAATAAAATAAATAAAAATTAAAAAATGAAATAAATAAAAAATTATAAAATAAAGCAAAAACCCTAAATAATAAAATAATAATATTTTGAGTGAATGCATTTTTAATAATAAGTTAACAATTTCGACGGATGAGATTAAGAGATGTCTTGATCCTCATCGACGGTCGAGATGATTTCGACATGGATCACTCGAACTAGCCGTTGGGATCATTTCCTGTAAGTAGGGTGCTAGGGGTCATTTCAAATCATTGGATTTGTGAGTCTGGTACTGAAGACGCTCTCTTGTAATCTGTTTCTGGTTAATAAAAGAAGACTTTGGGGTCCAAATCTAGCTGGTGTTACTCTCTGGAAGTGCTGTGCGCTGTTTTATTTTCTGCATATGTTATTTTTCAGCCATTAATAATAAGTTATTGTAGAGTATTGTGAGCACAGGTATCTTGTTCACTTGCTAGGGTTTGAGTGGTGTTAGGGTTTCTGAAGTAATGGCAGGTATCTCCATTACTTTTGGGATCTAGCAACATTTTTGCCCTCTTTACTGATGGTTGTTTTGAGCTGTGCAGAAAACCCTTACTGAAGAAGATTGGTGGGCGTTTGGGGAAGTTCTCGGCTGAACCAGCCAACTCCCGCAAGCATTTTTTTGCTGAGCCCAGTTGGATTTGATCCTGGGTCTATCATTCAGTTTATTTTTCTAATTTGCATGAGAGATTTTCTGAAGTTCTTCACAGTGAAATCTGAAGTTGTTTTCGATAATATTTCTGTGCTTATTGCTGAATCTGGCTGTTAAGGGGCCAAAATCTGTAAATTAATCAAGCTGATCTAGGGTTTCAAATTTTTTGCTTTATACAGTTTTCATTAGGGTTTTGTTTTCTTGTACAGGGTTTTCATCAAGATCAAATTTTCAGAAAGAGATTCTCGAAATCATAAAGGGGTTGATCAAATTCCAGAACCTGCCTGCCGATTTAGTAAGGTATTGAAGCCGTAAAGAGATAATTCGTTGTTGGCTGGGGAAGTATCAAACTGATTTATGTTATTGCCCTCCTCCGTCATCTGATTTCCTGGAAGCCGCAAGCAAAAGGCGTAATAGCATATGGCGTGACTGCATTAGATCGATGGGTAAAAAATTTGTTTAATACAGTGCTCAGGTATCGAAGCTGCACAGCGGGTGAAAAACGTCAAAAGACGCAGCCGTTTTCAATGTGATCTACCCTGCGTCAGGCAGCAAGCAAGTCTCAAATCGATTCAGCAATCCGTCTGTCGACTTCAGCATTGGGCCAATTTTCTCATGCAACCGTTTGAAAGTAATATGCGGTTATAGGCATAGCTCAATTCCACTGTGCATTCTTACGACGTTCATATGTGGGAGCTTTCCGAAAATCTGCCGTATTCACCGTCGGCTCAGGTATTTACTCTGCAATGTCTGCGTATTTCCCTAAGCTCATCAACACGCCTAAATCGATTTGAAGGCCAGGTAAAGTTCGCTCAGGTAAGTCCCAAATTGATTTAAGTCCTTCTTTGTCCGTCGCATTCTATCCCTGTCGAGGTTTTTCTCTACGCGTTCGGTAATTTTCTTTGAGCCAAGGTTACGATTTAATTCGGCTTTTCATTATCATATATGCAAATGCGTGGTCACATTTTAGTCTAGGGTTTAGCTTCAGCTTTGAGTTATATGTGCGGTCAAAAAAATTCGATTTTTCTTTTGGTTATTCGGATTATAACATAGGTTATTTCCTTTTTTTTAGTTTTGTTTAGATTAAATCCTAAAATCGTTTTGTTATTTAGGATTAAAATTTTAGTATTTTGATAATTCTTTTCTTTTAGGATTTCTTTAATTATTAAATTTAGATTTTTATATATATATAAAAAAAAAAAAAAGATTTTGAAAATGTATGAAAAAATATTTGGAAATTTTTCTTTGGCCAAATTCTGTTGTTCTCGGGAAATTATCTGATGTGGGATTAATGTTTATCATTTGCATGTGCTTGAATGATCATTTAAAAAAAAAAATTGCTACATAAATGTGATATCTGGTTAGTGTTTAAAATCGAATTTTATCTTTTGAAGCTTTAATAACTGGATCATCGTTTAAGCATCTTCTCTCGTTTTGGTAATCTTTGTGGTTTTACTGGATATTTAGCATCATTCAAGATATTTGATGACAAATGATTGTTGTTCATGGTCTATATTTCTATATCATCTAACAAGTAATCGTTTAAAAATCAATCTCTTAAGGCACTGATCTGTTAATCTAATAAAATCTATTTAGTGTTGGTTTCCTTTCGTGTCTCCCCAGCCAACTGGTCGACAGTTGGTCTTCATCACCTCATAGGGTCTACCCCCCTTAGCCGCGGGAGACAGGCTTAAACGGAGGGATCGGGGATCAGAGTGACAGCCCCCGATCTGAGCGTTGTCGTGTCAATCTGCGCGACAACAGACATCATGAGGAGGAGCACAGTTCTTCATCAAGAAATTTGTTTTTGGCAGGGTTTGATCAGTTGGATAGGGATGGCGACTAACCTCAGATTTGAAGATTGTTGAAATGTGGTTGTCATTGATGTCAACCCAAGCAACACCAGAAGATGCCCCACCTTTGTTGACCAAAATGACATGGCAAATCTTGGTTTCCAGAGTCAAGACCACCTTTGTCAAATTCATGGTTTGAGAGATATGCTTGTTTGAAGATGAAGCACCCACCTTATGGTCAAAAGCCGTAAACAAGTTGATGATCTAGCACTTTTCATTTATAATGCTCATGTCATAAGGCTTTTCACTAAGAATTAAATTAATTTTTTTATGGAAAAAGGTCATTTATGGAGGGTTTCAAAATTTTATTTTAAAATTAAAATTCAAGTGAGGAGTTTTGGCTCTAAAAGAAAAAAAATTTCAAAATTCAAATAGCCCTCAAATTTTTGTCGGCCTCATCATAAAGGGATATTTTTGGCTCCATCAATTTGAGATTTAAAATTTTGTTTCCCTCCAAACCTGAAGTCGGCTACCCTAATTTGCATCCATCCTAAACTATAAAAAGGAACCTTATCGCACCTCTAAGGAATGCATTTAATGCACATCAATTGAAGTGACCTACCTCTGTCATGTCCCCAACAAATAATTTTGCTAAGTAAAATCCTCTTTTTTTGCAACTTTGGCGTTATAAAATATTTTGGCAGATAAAACTTAGGAAAAGTGGGTTGAGGAGCCACTTATTTTATTTTTGGAGAAAAAGGAGAAATAAACATTAGAGAAAATAGAATTATTTTAAAAGTGGAATGTGGGGGCCACTCAAAAGGGGAATTCGACCCCCCTAGAGAAATTTACACTAGGAGAAAGAGAAGGAGAGGAGTTCGAACTTGTGGAGAAGGGGGACCCACCAAAGAGAAAAGGAGCGACATCTATAAATAACACATGGAGCTTCCATTTTTTCATATTTTGCTCATCTCTTTTCTAGAGATCGAACTCTCTCTTGGAGGTTTTTCAGCAGAAAAGGAGAAGAGTTGTTTAGCTCAAGAGTTTCAAGCGAAACTCAACCTCATTTTGAAGAACTTTGAGTGTCTCCCTAGTGAGGCTTTGGGGAGTCTATTCCAGGACTTCCATTGGGGTTTATTATAGAGCTTCCACTCATAATTTTTCACTTCCTAGGCTTAGAGGAAGAACTAAGATACATTTGGAGCAGCCTCTTTCCATTGTAGGTTCTGAGCCTTTGCAGATGATTCTCTCTTGGTAGGAGTTTGGCACCAATTTTTCAGAGTTGAGCTAGTCTCTTATTTCTAGGCCGAATTTCTCTTTCCCAGGGCTTGCGCAGGAGTTTATAGACAGAGATTTCGCAAGGGTTTGGAGTTGGTGATTGCTTGGGGTTTTCAGCTAGAAAGATTGCCCATTTCCGGAGGATATTTGCACACAATTTCTCAACTATTTGCAAGAGGATTTTTGCCATTTCTCAGCAGTGTTCATCTTGTTGGGTGCAGAACTAGGTGGCCAAGAAATTCGCACTTTTTAGGGCATTCTGGGTCAGCTGGAATTAGCTTGAAAGATTTATGGGTTTTGTTGGATTGGGTGTGAGGATCCTAAGGCTAATTTTTCATAATTTTTGGAGCAGATTTGAGGGTCTGTTGTCACTTAGATTGTACAAGCCCAGTGCGACAACGACTCAAGACAGTGGTTGTCACTCTAATCCCCACCCACTCCATTCTAGCTGTCTCCCAACAACAGGCTATGGGGGGTAGTTCCTATGGAAGATGGAAATGCAAGACTTGTTGGCAACCAACAAGTTCAGAAGACACGATTGAATGGCCTAGCCACGTGGTTGCTTAGGAAAATCTAAGAGTTCATTGGATATTAGTATCTTTGGTTCTCTTACACTAAGTGTTCTTAACTTGAGGACTTCGCTAAATCTAATTGAATATCTCCTGAATAATTGGCATTGAGTTATAATATTGGCATATCTTTGAAGGCTTCTAATAGTCTAAGAGCATTTGTAACCTTAATTATCATTGTCTCATTGGCTGATTGTTCTAAGTGGATAAGTGCTCTAGTTCTCTTCCTTGCCATTAATATCATTATTGTTTTATGGTTATTGTGAATCTTTGGCATATTGGTGATCTTTCCTTTAAGAGCATGTTGAACACCACTGGTCAACTACCTATGCAGTACCCCCCCTTTTCTTTGCAAAAAGGGGCAGCACCTGATCGACGTGTTCGTGCCATCTTCCAGTCATCAGCAGCTTGATCAGTTTAATTGTAAACCCAATCTACATGTATGAAATGTAAATAATCTTAGCAGATCAGAGTCATGTATGTAAAATTGCCTAGGTGGACCTAACTTTCTAATGATAATCTACGTCCCGGAAGGTTTTTCGTCTCACCGATCTATGATCGGCAGAGTTTTCCTTCAGCCTGACCCCAAAGCCGGGATGCATTTTGTTATTAGAACTTTAGGAGAATCCTAGTGTGTTAATCTGCTAGATTATAGTTGTGTCGCAGAAGCTGGGTGATTTATGAGGGTCTATGATAAAGGGGTTTTCCCCCTTAAGATGTAAATTGTAAAAGTCATGATGTAATGTGTCTTGAGGGTTGGAAAATGTTTTAAATCCCCTCATGAGTCCTAAGTCCTAGGTCCTAGGTGATGTTTCCAAAGGCTTAGTTCGATGATCCATTTAAGAAAATAAATAAAATAATAAAATAAATAAAAAATTATAAAATTATAAAAATTATAAAATAAAAAATTATAAAATAAAGCAAAAACCCTAAATAATAAAATAATAATATTTTGAGTGAATGCATGCAAAATATTATTTTTAGTAATAAGTTAACAATTTCGACGGATGAGATTAAGAGATGTCTTGATCCTCATCGACGGTCGAGATCATTTCGACATGGATCACTCGAACTAGCCGTTGGGATCATTTCCTTTATATAGGGTCTTAGGGGGTCATTTCAGAGGAATTTGGAATAAGATCTGTGAGTCTGGTACTGAAGAAGCTCTCTTGTAAATCTGTTTCTGGTTAATAAAAGAAGACTTTGGGATCCATATCTTGCTGGTGTTACTCTCTTGAAATGTTGTGAGATTGTTTAATTTTCTACATATTTTATTTTCAACCATTAATAATAGCTTATTGTAGAGTATTATGAGCACAGGTATCTTGTTCACTTGCTAGGGTTTGAGTGCTGTTAGGGTTTCTGAAGTAATGGCAGGTATCTCCATTACTTTTTGAGATCTAGCAGCATTTTTGCCCTCTTTACTGATGGTTGTTCTGAGCTCTGCAGAAAACCCTTATCGAAGAGGATTTGTGGGCGTTTGGGGAAGTTCTCGGCTGAACCAGCCAACTCCTGCAAGCATTTTTTGCTGAGCCCAGTTGGATTTGATCCTGGGTCTATCATTCAGTTTATTTTTCTAATTTGCATGAGAGATTTTCTGAAGTTCTTCACAGTGAAAACCTGAAGTTTTTATTCTTTAAAATATTTCTGTGCTTATTGCTGAATCTGGCTGTTAAGGGGCCAAAATCTGTAAATTAATCACGCTGTTTTAGGGTTTCAAATTTTTGCTTTATACAGATTTAAAATTAGGGTTTTTGTTTTTTCTTGAAATTGTAGGAACAGGGTTTCGTTTCAAGGGATTTTGGAGCAGTATTTTCAAAATTTTAAAAATTACAGTTGCCGCCATCAAATTCTGTGGTCCTGCACCTGTTCAACATAGAAATTGTTGAGGCTTTATCAAACGGTCGATTTCAAACTGTGCCTTCCTTCTGGACGTCACCTGTACACAACGCAGTAAAAAGAAATCGAGTCTGCAAATCAAAATCGTTGCAGCTCTCAGAATCAGGGAAGGGACCATATTTTTCACGCAAAGTGAATCTGAGGGTTGTGTTTCGAACGCATTCAGCATTGGCAAACAGTCTTATCGCTCTCCAAAAACACACAGAGATCCGCCAGCTCTCAATCCACAGTCATCCGCCATTGAGAAGGAAAATCGTGTTCACTCTTTGCACAAGGTAGGTTATCTGTCATCGGGCCAAGTATTTTCATTAAATGATTGCGTCTCTAGGTCAAACCGATTCGTATTCTTTTTCTTGCCGTCGACTGTGTATCACTGCATATCAGGTAAAAGACGCATCATTTTGACGTGATTCATTTCTCGCCAGTCGAAATCTGAGCCGATTCGTATATTATTCCTTGCCATCGACTGTGTTATCGTTTTCTTGCATGCGTTAATTTTTTTTCGTTTATGTTTGAAACTAATTCACGATTTTAGCTTTGAACCATTTTCGCTCCAGAGTCCGACGTCAAAGAAGCATCCGGCCACTGGAAATCGTAGTAAGAGCTCTTTTCTCTTGTGGGTATATACGTGAGGTTTTCATCGTAAATCCATTTTCGACTCTTCGTTTCCCGCAGCCGCCTGAGCAAGAGCGTACAGTGTCACTTGTATTTAGTTTCTTTAATTTTGGCTTACGGTCCATGGTTGTATACGTTAGTTTATTTTAGATTTAGGTTTTGTATATTTTCATCTCCTTGCAATCTTTAGACTTTAGATCTTTTATTTTTTATTTTTTTAGATTTAATTTCATGACTCTCGATATGTTTGCTTAGATTTTTTAAATTTTCTTTTTTATTATTTAGGTTATATATATAAATGTATGTGTTAATTTTTGGGCTTTTATTTTAGGATTTAAAAAAAAAATGTATTGTTAGGGTTTAGAAATTTAGCCTAGGTTTTGATTTATAGTTTAGGATTTATTTTATTCAGATTTTTAATTTGGTTTTATTTTTATTTAAAAAAAGAAAAGATATTCAAATCATAAAAAAAATTCTTTTACAGCTTAGAACTAGATTTTATTTTGCTATTTACCAAAAAAAAAAAAAAAAAAAAAAAATTCATTGTGGAAATTTTCTTTTTGCCAGATCCATTTTTTTTTTTTTTCTCGGGAATTATCATGTTATATCTTTATGCTGAGACACGAATATGATATCTGGTTAATGATTTATGATTCCCGTGGTGGTTTAAAACATTCATCTCTTCAAAATTCTCAGTTGTTGGATATCGTTTTGGTCATTCTAAGAGCATTGTGAGTTTAACTGATATCTTGCGATGACAAATGATTGCTGTTCATTGTTTATGTTTCTATATCATCTAACAAGTAATCGTTTTAACAACAATCTCTTAAGGCACTGGTCTGCTAAATTAATCAAATCCTTTTAGTGCTTTTCATATCGTGTCTCCCACCCAACTGTTTGGTAGTTGGTCTTCATTATCTCACAGGGTCTACCCCCCTTAGCCGCGGGAGACAGGCTTAAATGGAGGGATCGGGGATCAGGGTGACAGCCCCCGGTCTGAGCGTTGTCGTGTCAATCTGCGCGACAACATTTTTTGGCGCCGTTGCAGGGGACACTTTGTTCTCGGTGTTTCAAACGACAATCATCCTTCTCATTTTTATCTTTTCATCTGGCCCGACAACGCCAACATTTTTGGCGCCGTTGCCGGGGACAGAGTTCTTCTGTTCCTGGAGTTTCAACGACTTTTTATCATTCATCATTCGTCTTTCTCATCTCTCATTTTGAGCTGGCAGATTCAACCTTTGGGGTTATCATTTGGATCTTTTATTGCCTTATTTTTCGCCATATCAGTAGCATCTCTTCGGTTTCTTTCTTGTTTGGGTGGCGACTTCATTTTCTTATTTTTCCCAGACAAGAAGCCTTCCTCATATCTACTTGTGTTTCCTTTCTGGATCTTAGAATCAGATTCATTGTTCAAGTGGCGACTCCACTTCTTTCATCTCTTGATTTTCTTGAGCATAAATCTCTTTCTATCATCCATTTGATCCCTTATTGTTAATCATGGATTATTCATTTAAACCATGTCATTTTACTGATAATCTCCATGATCCTCCGAAAGAGGCCATTTCTAAATTATTTAAGTTCTCGGGTGGTGATTCGGTCGCTGTTAGACAGCGTTTAAACAGGTTTACTTGTGTAATGATCATATATTGTAGACTTCCTCAATATAATCATGAAGATTACAAGATGCATCTATTTGTCCATTCTTTAGAGGGCGATGCCTTGAATTGGTTTAATAATTTTCCTAATGATTTTTTCACTTCTTTACAAGACATTCTCAATGCTTTTAAAGATAGATATGATAGTCCAAACAGCTTGCCTTCTACCTCTAAAATTGTGCAAAAGGAAGAAAGTAATCATATTAAAGGTCCAACTGTTGAAGAAAGATTTCAAGATCAGAATGTGTCATCCACCAGTACTAATGCAGATAAACTCCATGATAGTGGAAAATCAGGGACAAATGACAATGAAAAGGAAGAGCAAAAGCAAATTATACAAGAACTAATGATGCTGGTAAAAAATATGGAGGCTAATCAAACTAATTATGTCAATGACGTGAGAACTTTGTGCACCCACCTTGAAAAACGTAATAGGGAGATAGAGATTATGCAAAATCAGCATGCTAAAGAAATTGAGGCCATGAAGACTAATCATGAAACAGAAATTAGATTCATGCAAAGCAAGATGTCAGGCTTAGAAGAAAATATGGCGACCATGAAAGCTGATCATGATAGGGAAATTGATTCTATGCAAAACAAGTTATTAATTATGGATGAAGAAATGACTATCATGACGTTTGATCATAATAATCAGTTGGCCACCATGCAAGCAAATCATAAAGAAGAAATAAACTCTATGCAGTATTTCTTGATGAACTTAAAGGAAAAGACCGATAAAGTAATAAAAGATATGGAAGAAGACCATGCTAGGCAAATCAATGATTTAAAGGTTGAACACTCTAATCAGATGGATGCCATTAAAATACAGGTTCAAAAGTTTCAACAATGGTCAAAGGATGAGAGAGACCAGGGGACATCAACAGATCAGGAGCCTTCTCATTTGTTGCAACAAGTTCCATCTTATTATGAGAAGGTCATTGGTTCGATTGAAAGATGGTTAATTGAAGGTGATCCAAATAGACTTAAAAATGATAAAGATCAGATGCAAGATAAAGAAAGACATGTCACGTATATCCTACATACTTCATCTGATAGCTTTGAAACAGAAAGTTCCATGTCATCAGTAATTCAACCTGCCAGAAAGAAAAGGCGTAAGAGAAAGAGAATAAGACGAATATTTGATGCATCAGACGGCCGCGAGCAGCTTGATTTTCGGATAGGAAAAAGTCCTACCTTATGCAGAATTGGACATGGCACATCCGACAAGCAGCCGACAGATTTGCCTGAAAGCAGGCAAATGCTCAGTATACACTATATTGAACACATATGATGCCATGGGGCATCCTTTATATCGTATTTCTAACCCTACTCCTTGTCTTTTCCGCATTTTCGTTTCTGTTTTGGGATTAGATTCACTTTTCTAGATAGTTAATAAATGAAGAGCTTTTATCTTTCCTGTGCTTAATGTATATGATGATTTTTGGATGGACGCTACTTATTGTGTGTTGCGTGGATGCAGATTCTGGATTCTCACATTCCTACAGAGCAGCAACGTGTCCCCAAGTAGAGCCAGATGTTGACCACCACTGGTCAACTACCTATGCAGTACCCCCCCTTTTCTTTGCAAAAAGGGGCAGCACCTGATCGACGTGTCCGTGCCATCTTGCAGTCATCAGCAACTTGATCAGTTTAATTGTAAACCCAGTCTACATGTATGAAATGTAAATAATCTTAGCAGATCAGAGTCATGTATGTAAAATTGCCTAGGTGGACCTAACTTTCTAATGATAATCTACGTCCCGGAAGGTTTTTCGTCTCACCGATCTATGATCAGCAGAGTTTTCCTTCAGCCTGACCCCAAAGTCGGGATGCATTTTGTTATTAGAACTTTAGGAGAATCCTAGTGTGTTAATCTGCTAGATTATAGTTGTGTCGCAGAAGCTGGGTGATTTATGAGAGTCTATGATAAAGGGGTTTTCCCCCTTAAGATGTAAATTGTAAAAGTCATGATGTAATGTGTCTTGAGGGTTGGAAAATGTTTTAAATCCCCTCATGAGTCCTAAGTCCTAGGTCCTAGGTGATGTTTCCAAAGGCTTAGTTCGATGATCCATTTAAGAAAATAAATAAAATAATAAAAAATTAAAAAATTAAAAAAATTAAAAAATGAAATAAATAAAAAATAATAAAAAAATTATAAAATAAAGCAAAAACCCTAAATAATAAAATAATAATATTTTGAGTGAATGCATGCAAAATATTATTTTTAGTAATAAGTTAACAATTTCGACGGATGAGATTAAGAGATGTCTTGATCCTCATCAACGGTCGAGATCATTTCGACATGGATCACTCGAACTAGCCGTTGGGATCATTTCCTTTATATAGGGTCTTAGGGGGTCATTTCAGAGGAATTTGGAATAAGATCTGTGAGTCTGGTACTGAAGAAGCTCTCTTATTAATCTGTTTCTGATTAATAAAAGAAGACTTTGGGGTCCATATCTTGCTGGTATTACTCTCTTGAAATGCTGTGAGATTGTTTAATTTTCTGCATATTTTATTTTCAGCCATTAATAATAGCTTATTGTAGAGTATTGTGAGAACAGGTGTCTTGTTCACTTGCTAGGGTTTGAGTGTTGTTAGGGTTTCTGAAGTAATGACAGGTATCTCCATTACTTTTTGAGATCTAGCAGCATTTTTGCCCTCTTTACTGATGGTTGTTCTGAGCTGTGCAGAAAACCCTTATCGAAGAGGATTTGTGGGCTTTTGGGGAAGTTCTTGGCTGAACCAGCCAACTCCTGCAAGCATTTTTTGCTGAGCCCAGTTGGATTTGATCCTGGGTCTATCATTCAATTTATTTTTCTAATTTGCATGAGAGCTTTTCTGAAGTTCTTCACAGTGAAAACCTGAAGTTTTTATTCTTTAAAATATTTCTGTGCTTATTGCTGAATCTGGCTGTTAAGGGGCCAAAATCTGTAAATTAATCAAGTTGTTTTAGGGTTTCAAATTTTTGCTTTATACAGATTTAAAATTAGGGTTTTTGTTTTTTCTTGAAATTGTAGGAACAGGGTTTCGTTTCAAGGGTTTTTGGAGCAGTGTTTTCAAAATTTTAAAAATTACAGTTGCCGCCATCAAACTCTGTGGTCCTGCACCTATTCAACGCAGAAATTGTTGAGGCTTTATCAAACAGTCGATTTCAAACTGTGCCTTCCTTCTGGACGTCACCTGTACACAACGCAGTAAAAAGAAATTGAGTCTGCAAATCAAAATCGTTGCAGCTCTCAGAATCGGGGAAGGGACCATATTTTTCACGCAAGTGAATCTGAGGGTTGTGTTTCGAACGCATTCAGCATTGGCAAACAGTCTTATCGCTCTCCAAAAACACACAGAGATCCGCCGGCTCTCAATCCACAGTCATCCGCCATTGAGAAGGAAAATCGTGTTCACTCTTGCACAAGGTAGGTTATCTGTCATCGGGCCAGGTATTTTCATCAAACGATTGCGTCTCCAGGTCAAACCGATTCGTATTCTTTTTCTTGCCGTCGACTCTGTATCACTGCATATCAGGTAAAAGACGCATCATTTCTCGCCAGTCGAAATCTGAGCCGATTCGTATATTATTCCTTGCCATCGACTGTGTTATCATTTTCTTGCATGCGTTAATTTTTTTTCGTTTATGTTTGAAACCGGTTCACGATTTTAGCTTTGAACCATTTTCGCTCCAGAGTCCGACGTCAAAGAAGCATCCGGCCGCTGGAAATCGTAGTAAGAGCTCTTTTCTCTTGTGGGTATATACGTGAGGTTTTCATCGTAAATCCATTTTCGACTCTTCGTTTCCCGCAACCGCCTGAGCAAGAGCGTACAGTGTCTCTTGTATTTAGTTTCTTTAATTTTGGCTTATGGTCCATGGTTGTATACGTTAGTTTATTTTAGATTTAGGTTTTGTATATTTTCATTTCCTTGCAATCTTTAGACTTTAGATCTTTTATTTTTTATTTTTTTAGATTTAATTTCATGACTCTCCATATGTTTGCTTAGATTTTTTAAATTTTCTTTTTTATTATTTAGGTTATATATATAAATGTATGTGTTAATTTTTGGGCTTTTATTTTAGGATTTAAAAAAAAAATGTATTGTTAGGGTTTAGAAATTTAGCCTAGGTTTTGATTTATAGTTTAGGATTTATTTTATTCAAATTTTTAATTTGGTTTTATTTTTATTTAAAAAAAAAAAGATATTCAAATCATAAAAAAAATTCTTTTACAGCTTAGAACTAGATTTTATTTTGCTATTTAAAAAAAAAAAAAAAATCATTGTGGAAATTTTCTTTTTGCCAGATCCAGTTTTTTTTTTTTTTCTCGGGAATTATCATGTTATATCTTTATGCTGAGACACGAATATGATATCTGGTTAATGATTTATGATTCCCGTGGTAGTTTAAAACATTCATCTCTTCAAAATCCTCAGTTGCTGGATATCGTTTTGGTCATTCTAAGAGCATTGTGAGTTTAACTGATATCTTGCGATGACAAATGATTGCTGTTCACTGTTTATGTTTCTATATCATCTAACAAGTAATCGTTTTAACAACAATCTCTTAAGGCACTGGTCTGCTAAATTAATCAAATCCTTTTAGTGCTTTTCATATCGTGTCTCCCACCCAACTGTTTGGTAGTTGGTCTTCATTATCTCACAGGGTCTACCCCCCTTAGCCGCGGGAGACAGGCTTAAACGGAGGGATCGAGGATCAGAGTGACAGCCCCCGGTCTGAGCATTGTCGTGTCAATCTGTGCGACAACAGAGCATATATATTGTGGTTATTAAGCAATTGTATCGTGGATATCTCTTGTATCTTGTTGGCACTTAAAAATTTGGCACATGTTCTTGTGGTTGGTATTGTCTCTTATTTACCATTGTTAAGTACTTATTGTCACAGCTTAAGATCAACAATAATCAAGTACTTAAAGGAACATTAAACATTCTCACCTTAAGAAACACTCACTCATCTTGCATTGACATCTTTGGACTACTCTTGCATTAATAATTTACCTCCAAGCATAAGCTTGGTTGATAGAGAATATGACCACCTTCCTCATCTAGCTTGAGGAGCCTAACACCTCTTTAGTGCTTAACACAGTGACCTTGCAGTCGTCAGAGCCACAGTCTCTAAAGCGTCGTAGGCATCAGGTGGCTAGAACCTAAGGGGAGGTATCGTTAACCAAGCCTCTGCTTGCTCCCCCTTGGCTTCTTTCCCACCACCTACTCTAGAGACTGGTTTCAAAATAGTTAAGAAGAAGGATACACTCAGTTAGGCATATAATTAAAATAAACCAAAATTGTTGCATCTCACCTAGTTTGTAGGATTTGCATTTCATCTAGGATAGTTAAGCATTTATCAAGCAGTTGTTGTTCATCTTGTCATTTGGTCCATAATTGATATAAAGGAAGTAGTTGACTCCATAAGGCACTGGTCTCATTAATAATTCAATCTAATCTCATAACTTGCTAGAATCAACCAAGTGGCTAGGCCATTCAATCGTGTCCCTCGGACTTGTTCATAGCATGTTGTTGGGAGACAGCTAGAACGAAGTGGGTGGGGATCAGAGCGACAACCACCATCTGAGTCGTTGTCGAACCGTGCCTATACAATCTGAGCGACAACTGTGCCAAAATCACAGTTCACCTCCAGCAACAACAGCAAAGTTTTTTGCGCAGTGTGAATTGCTAGATTGAGATTGAGCTATTTCAGTTGGAGATTGCATGCTTACAATAGCAAGCCTTGGTTCCATTTTTCTTCCACTGATGTACTCACATTTCCAGATTTAGTACAATGACTCAAACTTCTGGCTCCATTATCTGTGTATATTGATTTGTGGTTGTGTTATAAATTCTTCTTTTGTTGTAGCTAATGCATGCATTCGATATTTACTGTTAATTCCTAATTAGGAACATTACAAGCTCTGAAATTTGTTTTCAGCCCTGTCAAGAAGAGTCACATCTTAAGAGATGCTTGAATCAAGAACGACAAGAGTTTATGGGTAATGGCTTATTGTTTCAGGGCCTAAGGGTTCATTGTTTTGTCAAATCTTGTAGGTGAATTTGCATTGTACGAAAGGCTAAATCTCAACAGTGTGATTTGCTGAAAAATATATAGGGCTATAGTTAGGATGATTTCTCTTAAACTTGACAATTACCTGTGATGTATTTTTACTTTTTTCTTACTTATTAGCTTCTCCTCTTATTATTATGTTATTCTTATCATCAAACAGCTACAAAAACAAGAATATCAACAGTACACAGGAACACAGTATATAGGCTGCAAGCCAAGGCCAAAACCTTTCCACTTGAGAGGAAAACCCACAAATCTCTTCTCTTCTTATAGATTCTTCAAGTGACGAATTCCAAGACCTTTAGACCAAGACCAACACCCTTCCAAGACCAAGTCTGACCTTCGTGATGATGTGCTTCTTTTGTCCAAGTTAAACCCAGTCAAATCTCTTCCAGCGGCACAACTTCGACCCCCGGCTACAAAATTTCGGCCTTTACTGCAGGTCTGAAATTTTCAGCCCCTGCAACAACTAGTGCCTCCACACGTGTCAACAAATTTAGGGTTTCCAAGGTTTCCATTAACCTTCACTTGAGTTTCTCCTTCTTCTAGGGCTTGAAAATGACCTAATGTACTTTCCTTCGACCTTCTTCTGCAATTTCTTCGAGTTTGATCTTGCAGCAACGAAACCCTAGCCTCCTTTCCTTCGCACATGTGAAAAGAGAGAGAAATAACCCAAACACTTGTCTTCGTCCTTCTTCCTTCTTCGTTGGCCTTCTTCTTCTTCTCCTTCACTTGAATGATGAGAGGATGAATGATTTTCATAGGAGGTCGAGTTCCCTCCTATATATAGGCTTCGTAGGTGGACGAAATGCCCTAGTTTAGGCCGAATTCTTAGCTGGCAGGCCAACTTGGTCTTGGAGAGTATTTTGACACTTTTAAATACAAAAAATATTCTTTTACAAGTTACAATGTGCCTGATGGGGTCTTCTTCATATCACGACGACTCTTTTGACTTATTGACTCTAGGACAAACCCTGTAAGCACTCAATGTGTGCTTGACCTCAAAAATAAAAGACCTTGAGCATGAAACCTGATCTGAAATGATCATAAACTAAAACTGATGTAGAAGTGATTAGCCATTTATGATTTGAATGTTAACTGAAAGTGCGGAAATCGAAGAAAACATGCTTGAGAATAAGACTTTACGACAGTTGATTAAACACAATTAGGATGCATAACAGAAGTGAAAACAGTAAAAACACAGTGATACCAGACAGCGAGATTGATGACGGAGTTCGTCCCTGATGGACTATGTCTCCGAGTCCGCTTTCAAGATGGGCGACTGTTTTTATTAGGAATGAAAAGAAGGAGTTGATTACACAGAGATTTGATTAGTCTGAATGTGCACGCAAGCACTTCTGATCACTGTCATCAGATAGCCCTCTGAACTAGCTTTCCAACGTCTCTTACAGATTCCAAATCTAACTCCGGATGCTCCTATAACACTGAAAACAAAACTGCCTATGACCTCCAGAATCTGCATACAAAAACCAAAACTACTCTCCTCCTGATCAATGAAGCAAAACTGCCTTTTAAAGGCCTGTGGATACATTGAAACCTCCTTGGGCTGATTACAGGGTCAATGAAGTTGGATCTGGATAGGTTTAGGAGCTCAGGCTAGTTGTTTAATGCCACATAGGCTAAGTTGGCATGGTGGTCGCATTAGTTGTTTTACAAAACTGCAACAAAACCCATTTTTAACCATATAAAAACACAGGACCGCTGGCGGCTTACTAACCGGGCAGAGGAGGTTGACCGTCCGCATGTGAACGGGGCGGTCTAACCGCGACCTAACATCTAGCGACTATCCTGACGGTTACGGTCAACAGTTCTTGGGAGTAGCGTTCACATGCGACAACTCCGACATGGTTTCCGATAGCGGTTATCCTGAACTTCGCCGACAATTAACTCTCCGTGTGTTCACATGCTAACTCCTTGCTGTCGGTTGCAGTTAACCTCCGATACGGTTTAGAACAAAACCGTGTTTGTTTAACAATGTTAACTCCGACGATCAATCAATAGCCCTGTCACATGTCTCTCGGACATGGTTAGCTGTCTCGACAGTTATCTGGCGGTTAGGGCCTATGTTACGGTTTTTACAATGTTGAATGTAATGTGAATAGGCCAAGGGTGTATAGTTAGATTTAGGACTTTAGGTTTTCAATACATGTTTTATATATAGTTTGTAATGCGATGGTTAGGGTTTTAGGACTTGGGCATAGGTTTGAATTTGTAATGTTGTTAATATATGATGCTTAGATTTAGGGTTAGGTTGAGTCTTAGGCTTAGGGTTTTATGATTTCTTTTAAAAGCCCATGTACAACGGATTGTCACAATGTGATGATACCAATGCATATCGTCGACACAATCCACAGTTGCGACGACAACCTGACGACAAACCATATCGAACCTCTGCAATGGATGACACCCATGTCGACACCAAATCCTGCAAGTCGAACGACAAGACACATGTCGTCAACCAATCTTGGCAGAACTGTCGATGAACCTAAGTCGACAGCCAAGTAAAAACCTATATCAACTGAATGCCACGAAAACCATAACATTACCTAAACAACCTGATCCATAACCAACGCTGTCGAAGCTACCAACACCGAACTGTATTGACGACGACTTTGAATCACTGACAACACTTGAATACCTGTGCAACTGAATCAACGGAATCCTCCTGGATCAAAACCCATGCTCAAAATGACAATAATAATTTTTCTTTCATTTTACAATATACAAGAATCAAAAGTACATTTCATATTTATGAAGAACGGAACCTAGTTAAACATTTTTCAACACTCCCTCTTAACTAGGGAGGTATTCGTAAATGGTACATGGACATTCTCAAACTAATGAGATCTCATAAGAAGATTCAGATTGGTAAGCCATCTCTTTGCATCATTCCAACCAGCATTGTCACATAGCAAGGCCTTGACTAAAATCTCTATCTCTCCATAAGATCAAAGCACAATGCTGGTGAGACCAATAACTGATAGACACCATCATCATTGTCTCTCAAGGCACATACCCCACATCGGTGTTCAGAGGGTATGCCCTTCCAGGGCAATTCCTATCTTGGAATACCACATCCTCAAGGAATTTCCTCTACGACTACTCTTATCTTGGATACCCTACCTCATCCTCAAAGAGTATCAAATGCTAGATGCTTACCCAATCCTCCATTCTTTCTTCACGGAGTGAAGACAAGAATGATGTGTCTATCTCTCCCTCTCAACCAGGGAGGATATATCAACCAGTCCAAGCTTGTCTCTCAAATACACAAGCTTCTTATTAGGAAGAGATTTTGTCAAGATGTCAGCTACCTGTTCATCAGTGGAGATATATCGTAGCTGCAACACCAATTTTCGAATGTAGTGATACTTGTTATTTATGTGTTTTGTCTTTCCATGAAACACTGGGTCTTCAGGCAACCTTATACAGTTGGTGTTGTCATAATGTATCACTGTAGGGTCCATCGGTCCTTTAAACAATTCGAACAATAGCTTCCTCAATCAGAGAGCTTCTCTGCTTACTTCACACGCTGCAATATATTCAGCCTCAACACTACTCAAAGCAACCTATTCTTGCTTTCTAATCATCTAGGAGATCATGGAGGATCCCAAACTAAAACATCTTCCAGTAGTGCTTATCCCATCCATCTCACTGCCTCCCCAGTGAGAATCTGTATATCTAATCAAGTGGACATCATTCCTCTTATCATACTTCAAGCAGTAGTGGATTGTTCCTTGCAGATATCTAAGTATATGCTTTGTTGCGATCCAATGATCAAGCTTGGGCTCTACCTGGAACTAAATGAGAACATTCACTGCAAAACAAATGTTTGGTCGAATATTTACCATATACATCAGTGAGCCAATCAATTGTCCATACTTTGTCGGATCCACCGGGCTTGATTCGAGGCTTCTTAGCTTCTTTAAGTTTGTGATCATAGGGATTGTCATAGGTTTGTAATCCATCATGTCAAACCTCTCCAGCATCTTGATCACATACTTTCTTTGACCTCGATAAATCTCATTAGGTCCTTGCCAAACTTCCAAACCCAAATAATAGTGCATCGGCCCTAGATCCTTCATATCGAATTTTGTTGCTAGTTGATTCTTCCACTCTTGAATACGACCTTCTACACCTATCATGAGAAGATCATCCACATATAGAAGAATGATTATAGGCTCATCCTTCCCAACCTTGATGTAGACGTTCGAACTTCGTATCAACAGAACTTTTCAAGAAGCCCAATCTTTGTAAGTATGCATCCATCCCTACATACCATACCCTTGATCTCTGTTACTACTCAAACTAGCAGGGGGCCTAAAGGGGATTCCTAAAGGGGAAAACTGCTAGGCCAAGGGCAACAATGGAGATTTAGCCCACTGTCACCTCAGTGAAGACTCCCACTTCTTATGGACTTTCATCGATGGGAGGAGACTCAATATATTGAAGTCACTTGTGAAGTATAAATCAACAAATGGATTTGAAGTGACCCCAATGATCCTTTTCCTAGAAGGGGGTAAAGAATGGAGCTTACTTGCTCTTCAAGCAAGGTACAAAGATTTCTAGGATAAGGAGGGGAGGATATGCCTTCTAAAGGAGTTTCCCAATTCTAAAATCCTTATTTAACTTGGCTTCCCGAATTTTTCTTGAAGAATTCACCTTTCAAAGGTATGGGACCACCGGGACCAAGTCGACCCAGCCTAGGTTAAGGAGAGAGAATATAGCAACCAATGATGTTCCTAACCCAGACAAGGAAGAGGAAAGGATCAAAACAATAATTTCCAATTAAAGGTGTCAAATTGATCCTATGAGGTGCTAGCCTAGGGAATACCATGGCAAAGTTTGATCTCAAAGCTAAGGCTTGGGTTATCTCACAACTTCACCGTCAAAATGGATTAAAAATTGGAGGTGACATTGAGGGCATACCAGCGCAATAGAGGTTAGGAGATCGAACTTTTTCTTTGGATATTTTGTTGAGGAAGTGATGCCCTAGGTGACCCAACTTGGCTAGACCTAGAAGAGAAAGGGAGAGGTGGATAAAATGTTCTTTGAATGATCAGCTATTGGTGGACTAGTGCCTAATCCCTTGGGGAGAATGGAATCTAGGAGAATGATGAGAAAGGAACTCGTATTTCAGTCAAGCAGGGCTTAAGGGCTACTTCACTTGGCCTTTAGGGTAAGAAGAAGCGACCTTAAATCTTTTATAATTCGCTTTGTAAAATAAGATGGCTTATCAAGGTAAATTCACTAGTGGAATCATCCCTAGGAGATTTCATTCACATACATGACCCAGACATTGAGAGATGCTATATAGAAACAATAATTCCACAATTTTGCAATTATGCAATGCAGCAGTTAGCCCTAATATAGCGAAAAATCACATTCAATGCATATGACAAAAGTAAAAAAAGAATAGCATTAAACGTGTGTACTTACATGTAATAGAACATATCCAACCATCAACAATTTGACAATAAATAAGCTCCAAGATAAAATACTCCAATCCAAACATCAAAATTCATGCATGCTCTAATTCATCATCCCCGAAAAAGTGCGAAATTCTCTAAAGAGAAGAATGATTGAATCCAAAGTGATGATACAAGCTCCAAGATAAAATACTCCAATCCAAACATCAAAATTCATCCATGCGCTATTTCATCATCCCCAAAAAGTGCGAAATTCTCTAAAGAGAAGAATGATTGAATCCAAAGTGATGATACAAATGAATTCATGTCTCTCCTATTTATACACTCATTAGGAGTTCGAATTACCTAATTTGAGTCTGCATTAGCCCATCAATTAAAATAATGTGCAAATAATTATCTATTGGTGACAAACCCACCAAACTAGCTCACAAATGAAATAATAAGTCTCCCAAGAGGTCAAATGATCAATAATGCATGTTGTTGGGCTCTCTAAGAGGCCTGATGAAGTCCATAAGTGCGAAAATGATGAGTTGGACTTCCGAAGGTAATAGACAAGGGGTTGGCCTGTTGGGTTCCTATAATACTAGTGATTACCCCATTACTATTGTAGTTGTACCCCTTATTAATATTGTTGTGCCCCTATTATCCCCATATTGTTATTACTGTGCCCCATAGAATCCCTCTATTGTTATTTTTGTGGCTTTCTATTATTATTGTTAGGTCGGATGGGTTATATTTTGACTCCTTAGACTCCTATATATAGAAAGGAGGTTTTGTCATTTGAATCATCCAAGAATTGCATATTTATGTAATGTAAAGGAGGTTGCCCCCTTGAAGAGGCTGAATTCTAAGGCATTGATCTATCTTTTCTATCTTTTTCTTGAGCTGGTTTCATAACATTTGGTATCAGAGTTTTGGATTCTAGGGTTTTGCTGCTCCAAACAGGTCATCGTGGCATTTTCGCTAAAACTTTTTTCTATGACGTTTCAGAAGATAAAAAAAAAAAACCCATTTGAGAAGACGTCGCGCTGAATCTCGAGTCCGAATTTCAAAGCTTTTCGCGCTATATTTGCGGAGATATGATCTAAGGAAGTTGGTCTTTTGGTAGACTCCTGAATTACATTCCAAACAGGTGACCTAGGGAAAATTGTCATAACTTTCTCTGTGAACATCGGATTGAAATTTCGTAAGAAGCTACAGAAAGAGGACGGACTGTAGTTTCTTGTATATCTTTTTCAGAGCCAAAGGTTGAAACAGGGACACGTGACACGTCGTACAAGTTCGCTCTATTGAACTAGTCTATAATCAGGTCATTGTGAGGGATTTGACATAACTCTTCCTTGGAGAATCCAATTGGGATCAAACTGGTGGCATTGGAAAGAAGACACAGAAGGCTACTACAAGTCGCAATTTCAGAACTGGATGATCAGAAATTACAAAGATACATCAGAGACAATATCGAGCTCCTACAAAGTGAAAAAATGTGTGTAGATTTTTTTAAATTTTTGCTTAAGTTTGGTGTTGAGTCTTGAAAATGTCATTCATTTCCATTACACTTTCACTATTATGTCCATTATATCACCTCCATTTCACTACTATGTCACCACATTCATCCCACTTTCATTATCATTGGGCCACCTTTATGTTTTTCCAATCTTTATTATTTCTAAGCCTTTTAAGTGAATTTGTGGTTAAACATTAGAAAATAATGTGCATATGCTTATACCTAACAAATGGGTTGAGATTGTTGACATGTGTAGGTTGAAAGGAGGCTTCTAGAAGAATCTTATGTGGCACTCTAAGGCCAAATTCGAATTTGAGTGGAAAGAATCATGGGATCATGAGGATATGTGTCACATCTCCTAATTGTATTGTAACTCTAAGAAGACATGTGTCTTATCAGTTCCTATTTTAATTAGGAATCTAGAGGTAGAGAGAGAGATTCATGGATTCTCATTAATGAGATGGCTTCTCATATTTTTGTGTAAATAGGAGATCTTTCTCCTTCATTTGGGAGCTTAGCTTATTAGTCTCTTTTTAGCTTAGAATTTGGAGTTCTTTAGCTTGGAGTTTGTAGTTCTTCCTTGATGGCTTTTGAAAGCTTTGGAGAGCTTTGTTGTACTTTGTAATATTGAAGAATTTGAATAAAGCTTTGATGTTCTCAACATGGAAGGAGATGTGAAGTAGATTTCATGGAGCATATTAGAATGTAAGGTAGAGTAGATTTCATTTTGTAATTTTGCTTTGATTTCATTATGTCATTTGATTGCTTTCAAGTTGGTAGATTAGATTTTTCATTCATGCAATTTTAATTCATGCAAGTGTGTTCAACCGGTTGATTGTAGGTTAGTAATGCACATAGCTTTTTAATGACTAATGACATGACGGAATCATTTTGTCCTTCTGCTGATTTATTTTTTTTGAGTTCTAATTCCAGCATTATTATTTCAATCAGTTTTGTTTTGCTCATTTACTTTCCTGCAATTTAGATATCATATTGCTTAACTTGTTCATGATTGCTTCCCATAAGGTAGATTGAGCTGAAGGGTAAAGGATCAGAAGAGTTGAAGTAGTGTGATTAGTTTCCTTTATGCAATTTAATTTCTTGCAATTTAGATATCATATTGCTTAACTTGTTCATGATTGCTTCCCATAAGGTAGATTGAGCTGAAGGGTAAAGGATCAGAAGAGTTGAAGTAGTGTGATTAGTTTCCTTTATGCAATTTAATTTCTTGCAATTTAGATATCATATTGCTTAACTTGTTCATGATTGCTTCCCATAAGGTAGATTGAGTTGAAGGGTAAAGGATCAGAAGAGTTGAAGTAGTGTGATGAATTAGTTGCTTTGCTTTCAGTCTTTGAGTTGCTTTAAGTTCAGTTTTTACTTTCTTTTTCATACAGCAGCAAGGATACTGGGTTTCATAGTCACTAGCTCATTGATTGGTTGTTGCATTCCATTTTGATTGAAGTAGCTGCATATTTACACTTTTGTTCAAGTACTAATTCCACCAATAACATGTTTTGAGATCTTTTGAAGTGCTAAAGTTTTGGAAGTTACCATTAGGGACTTAGGCCTTAGGCATTGTCTTGAAATCTCTATCCATACTTGTCCTTTAAAAGTATTCTTAAGACCTTAGAATAGAATTTCCATTTGCATTAGACACTTTAGGAAACCAACAAAAACAAAACCCCAAAACAAAATAAAATCTATAAAACAACGAAGTAAGAAAAAGGTTGACTGGGAAATTCTTACAACGGAATAACAGAAGAATTTTCCCGCTGTAATCAAGTAAAGATCCATCATCTAACCTTACCGGGGATGAAATTTATGGTTTCCATTGGTGCAAATCCAATCACCTTGATGTGGGATGAAAAGCAATTCCTCATTGGTAGCGAATGGTCATCAATCCATTGAGCGGGGAAATCATGCAAATTGAAGAAGCATAAAGTTTATGCTCATATTGCCGCGAGAACGGAACAACAGGGTCAGCTACCTGGCCAACCCCAGAATTACATGTCGTTACTGTATTAATAGATCTTGTAATGAGAGTATTTATTACTTAATGATTCAAGAGTAGAGCTGGAGATGGTAAACCGTACAAGTTACCGATAACATACTCATCTCATATTTCGGAAATGAATAAAAGGCTCCGGCGTATAGAGAGGACCTTACCGTTGGAGAAAGAACCATAGAAACGATGAAACCCATGATTTTTTCTCATTCTCAGTACAAGGTCCCAGTCCTTGCCTACCAGGAAGATGCCTATCCAAAGGGAATTATGGTTGGGAAGGTTGCAGTAGCAAAAGCCATTGGAACTTTTATTTTCTAAATAAGAAGAATCAGTGTTATTCTCAATGGACCAAACAAAACAAATGACTAACCGAGAAAAATATTAGCGATTCATGAGAGTAAACTTCAATGACCAGAGTGAAACGTGGATATATAGCTCGAAAACGTCGGAAAAAAATTCTTGCATTTGTATCAGGCTCTCGAGCGGCCCATTCGAAACTTTTTCGAACTGCTAACCAACGGAAAGCTAGAGCCTTAGTTTCCGCCCACCGAGATAGAGGTAAACGCAAGAGAGATCTTCGTCGTTTGTGGATTACTCGGATCAATGCAGCAGCTCGTGCCAATGGGGTTTCTTATAATAGATTCATCCAATATTTGTACAAGAGGCAGTTGCTTCCAAATCGTAAAACACTTGCACAAATAGCTGTATTAGATAGTAATTGCTTTTCCACCATCTTTAACAACTTATCGTATGATGAAATAGGTTAGGTATAGATGAAATAAATAGGTAAAGATGGAATGGATAGAACAGATTCTCCCGGAGAATTCCCTCCGGGAAGGTCGAAATATTGAAAAGTTTTTTCATATTGGATTGGAAATGAACGAAAAGAATTCAATCCAATTCTTTTCCAAAAATGAAATCCTGTTGACTTTTTCAACAATAGACTCAAGATCTGCATCTTTATCGAACATATATTCCAGCTCCGATTTGATTAAGGAGTAGGCTTATTTCCCATGGATCAAATTAGTTTTCATTATAAAGAAAAGGTAACAAAGATAGAATACGAGCTCGTTTAATAGCGTTAGTCATTAGACGTTGTTGTTTTGAAGTTAATCTATTCACTCGGCCGAATAATATTTTTCCTTGCTCACTAATAAATCGACTAATTAGGCTCATATTTTTATAATCGATCCGATCTCCCGACCTAATAGGTGACAAATGTCTACGAATTGGTTTCAAATATCTACAAATTGGTTTCAAACGTCTGCGAATTGGTTTCAAATGTCTACGAAAAGATTGCTTGGGTTTATCCATAGTTTGTTTCATGAACCTTTTGAATACTATTTATTCAAAATCTTTTTAAAATATTGTTCCATTAAAGATCTTGTTGAAATACCATTTCTTTTTATATCTGTGATTTATTCCTATCCATGGGTAGTACGTTTAATCTCTTTTTTTTATCTCTCCATGAATGGTATGCTTGTAACAATACGGACAAAATTTATTTGATTCCAATCGAATAGGTGTATTGCGTCGATTTTTCCGAGTCGTATATCTAGAAATCCCCGGGAATCTTTTATAAACACTATCTTGGGTACAACTAGTGCACTCCAAAGTAATTGTTACTCTTATATCTCCGCTCTTGGCCATAAACTTACTCTGAATATTGGTTTTGCTTTTCGACCTCAAAAATAAAAAGGGAAAAAGGGATAGAAGTTGATAGCCGGAGATCCTACGGTGAAACATTTGAAAGTAAAAAAATGATTGATCAGGAGTGAGTTTTCAGTTTTACTTACAAAATTGAATGTGGAAAGAATCTTTAGATCGATATTTCTACTTGAATTCTACCCCCTTCCAGTCCTAAACTTAGATCCTTTTTGGGGCTGAATGCACTAATTTCTCCAAGAGGTAGGAGAAGTCAATCTAGCACAATCTTTTTTCCCTTGGCTTTAAGAAAAAAATTAAGAAAAGGAAAGAGAAAGAAAAAGAGCATCTGGAAAAAAACGATTGATTTCTATCAATAGGGCGGCTAAAAAACTGACGCATAAAATAGCTAACACAGGCGCTGTGGAAAGATAGGTCTTTAGATCTTGCATTGTAAATTCTCCTTATTGATCATAATGTGTAAGTGATTCAACCGTATCAATAGTATAGTTATGAATCCTAGAGAAAACTCGGAACTGATGAATATATATATAATGTGATCCGGGCTGTGGTCCTATTTATAGAAAAGGAAAAAGATGTTTCATCACCATAATTAATAGTGATATTCTAGATAATAGACCTTACATGTATAAAGTCTTTTCACTCACGAGACCGAAGAGAAATGAAGGTGGAAAAATGTGGGAAACATATTTCTAATTCTATAAAATAAAATTAAAATAACATTGTCTAATGATTAGAAGGGATGTAGCGCAGCTTGGTAGCGTGTTTGTTTTGGGTACAAAATGTCGCAGGTTCAAATCCTGTCATCCCTACCTTTCCCTTCTTTTCTATGGAAAGAAAGGAATGAAAGATCATTTGATATCGATTCGACGGGAACATCAAATAATTGAATCGTATCAGATGCGAAAGTGTTTTGCTCTAAGAGTATCAACAAAAGGTATTTTTCCTTCATCTCCGAATATTAAAGAAAGCGCTCTTAGTTCAGTTCGGTAGAACGTAGGTCTCCAAAACCTGATGCCGTAGGTTCAAATCCTACAGAGCGTGATTCTGTTCCTATCAAATCCAACCCTCAAAATTATCGATAATTCATTCCAACTGGAACGAGCAATGGAATCTGACCTCCTAGGAAAAGTAGGAGGCCAATGAAATTGGAGGATATTCCAGGATCAAATATCCAATTGATCACCACGTCGGTATTGTGAATATGCAGTTACGAATAATCCGGCCAAAGTTATAGGAATTAGACCTAACACAATTCCGGATGGCAAAGCCTCAATCATTTCTATTCAACGGAATAAGTAGGGATAATAGCTATACTGGATAGTACCCTTAATTTGCTATGAATCTCAATGATCAGAAATTTATATAGAGGGAATAAACAAAATTATTGAAATTGAAATAGTGAACTGAGAGGGTTTCCCCTTCCTTCATTTTGAATAAGTTGTATCTTGCTCGAACTAATGAATAGGACTAGGGTGAAAATGATAGAAGCCAATAAGAAACCGAAATAACTAATTATAGTTATAGTAGGCGTGGAAGGACTGAATGAAATATGGTTTATACATATCTTCATGAGACAATTACCTAAATTTTTCTTTTCGTAACCTTGAGATCAGAATACAAAAGATCAATTGTCCCAATTCGTACCAATTCTCCTATATCTACTATAGGATATGTATGAATGAACATGGATGAGAGGAGATCTATAGTAGAAATCTCTTCATTATCCTAGAAATCATTCATCGAGCAACTAATGAATAGCACCGGCAAACCCCTTCACAAATTGTCGAATGTAATCTTCTTACAGGGTGAATGAATTCTCAATCAGTACGATTGGATCACCTGGCATTATCTTTTTACCAGCAGCTATCGGTCCAGAGACTGGACCGGAAGAAAACTCTCCACAGACATAGCCAAAGTTTTGTGAATTTCACGTTTAGGTGTAAGAAAGAATATGAATATCCAGTTTGTCCTTTCATTTCTCGATCTTATTGATCCAATCATTCGACCCTCTAGACGGATTAGGTTTTTTAAATATTAATTATTATAGCGAGTAGAGCCCGATATTACAGAAATTCCACCTATTGAAAAGAGTAACTTGTAATTTCACATACCTAAAATTGACTAGGTTCTATTGCACTATCCACTTGGTTTTATCCCCACATCCCACTTATCCCACTTGGTTTGATATTGTGATGTGAAAGACATCTTATGTATTTCATTTATTCATTTCTCTCGTAGATAGATAACTCTGCATATTCTTTATCTAAATATGCTGCAAATTGAATCAATCCATCCATTCTCTCGACAAAAACATTAAAATAATAATGGAATCTACCAATTTAAATTGAAAGGTCAATTTTCATGATATATTTTCATATATTTTATATGATATATTCATATAACGATCGATCTTCAAATTGATGATATCTTTCTCATCATTTTCCGAATGAGTTTCGCTCGGTCCTTGATTCTTCGAGATAATCTCATCCTTCTTGTTCGTGTTCTTGCCATATCCTGAATTTAAACTAATGGGATCAAAATCCCGATTGTAATATCTTTTCAATTGGAAAGATAGTAAAAGATGCGGAAATCTCAACCAATTTTGAGTGAAAGGCTTTAAATATTCTTCCGGTGTTTCATTTCCAAGTTCCATAAAGTTATGGATAGGAAAGAGTTTAATCGAATAGAAATTTTTTCTATCAATCATACTACTTTGATGATTGAAGCGATATATGAGGATCGATAATGTAAGTACTACTATACCTTTGACCAAAAAATATGGAAGGGCTTACATTAGGTTTAGGGATAATCAGGCTCGAACTGATGACTTCCACCATGTCAAGGTGACACTCTACCGCTGAGTTATATCCCTTCCCTACTCTCATCTGGAAGGAGAACTGACTTATGAATAATAACTTACCAAAGGGTCGAGAGACTCAACACAACTATCCCACTATTTTATCTCGAACAACTTGAAGCCAGACCTTCCTTCTTTTCACACTACTACGAAAAAAAATTGGAGCCTATTCTGAGTGAATCCTGTCGAAAGTAGTATTTCCTACTGATTCGAATCATAACATATGGTCCCGTAAAATCAGTAATATTTTACCTATCTTGATCAAGCAAGTTTTACATGAACTTGAATCAGCATGTTTGATCCGATCTAGCACTAGTGCGTACGGAAAGAACTCAATATTGTTTGGAAGAACAAGGAGAACAAGATCGAGTCAAGATTATACAGAGATGATACGGATCAAATTGTTCTTCTTGCACCAAGGAGAAGACCCTATGCAACCGTTAACTACTTTATAGAAATAAAGTGAAATCCTACCGGAACAGAATTTGTAACTAGCACTGCTATCCTCTCGTCTAGCGAGCAAATATTTACCCCCGTGGATGGAAATACTTCTTGATCTGGATCGATGTAAGAGTACAACTACATTTCCAAAATCCATGTTGTCTATTCGGAACAGGTTGACCCCTTCGCTCTCTCGTGGTACAATCCTCTTCCCGCTGAGCCCTCACTTTTCCACCGTTCCACAGAAACAAGATATAGGACTGATGCCGTTCATCAGTTCATCATATCAGATCAAAAATCACTTTCTTTTCCGTATACTCTCCCTGGTATCGGTTGCTATTCGTGTGGACTTACGCAGTCGATCAGATCATATCTCAGATAGATATGGATATATATCTCCCTCAACATAGGTCATCGAAATGATCTTGGACAACCCCAACAAAAGCACGAAAGCCAGGATCTTTCATTAAATTGATTCCTGTTCAAATTCGAACAGTGTATAACCACATGGATAAGCTCACATTAACCCGTCAATTTCGAATCCAATTTGTGATTTGGAGGAATGATATATCGAGATATCAAGAAGGAATTAGCATGTAATAATGTCGATTCATACAAAAAGAGTATTTCTTCAGGCACTGTACTTATAGGATGGGAATAGAGAAGGAAGAGGGAATCCCGAATATTTTGCATAATATTTTTGACCGAAAAGGACAAATAGGATTCATTAGTGTTTGGTTAGAATACGAAAATGTGTTTGACTTAATTGGTTCCAGTTACTCTTTGAGACATAATGTATAAAGGAAGGGAATATTAATATTATCGAACAACGAGAATAATCCAATTTATCTTACTTCGAAACAAAAAAAAATTGAACGAGAAGCCGTATGAGGTGCAAATCTCATGTACGGTTTTGTAGAGTGACAGTGAAGAAAACTTATCTGTCAACTTTTCCACTATCACCCCCAAAAAACCAAACTCTGCCTTACGTAAAGTTGCCAGAGTACGATTAACCTCTGGATTTGAAATCACTGCTTATATACCTGGTATTGACCATAATTTACAAGAACATTCTGTAGTATTAGTAAGAGGAGGAAGGGTTAAAGATTTACCCGGTGTGAGATATCACATTGTTCGAGGAACCCTAGATGCTGCCGAAGTAAAAGATCGTCAACAAGGGCGTTCTAGTGCGTTGTATATTCTTACTTATCTAATACTTGTATCATTTCATGATGATGCCATGTGAATTGCTAGGAACATGTTAAGTATATAGCTAACCTAATAACGAACGTTTTGTAAGGGGACTAGAGCAGGCTACCGTGAAAAAAAAAAACACGATCTTATTTTTCATTGGAACTATTATATGTCCAAGGTTCAATATCGAAATCATTTTCGAAGTTTTCCCTGATTGTTTCAACAGAAAATTCAAAAATACCTTGACCTTATTAGAACGGGTTCAAGTCAAATAGCAATGATTTGAAACACTTTTTTATACACTATTTTGTAAACCTAAGGACTTGATCGTATAGATATGTAAAATACAGGATTTCCAATCATAGCAAAAGAAAGAAAGGGAACGGATACTCAATTGAGAGTGAGTAAACAGAATTATATGCATAAAGAATATATCTCATCTATGCAGATATAATAATGTGGAAAGCCGTATTCGACGAAAGTCGTATGTACGGTTTGGAGGGAGATCTTTCATACCTTTAGAGATCCACCCTACAATATGGAGTAAAAAAGCAAAAATAAATGATTTTCAGCCTTTATGAAATAGATTCTTGAACCTTTTTCACACTCATGTCACGGCGAAGTACTGCAGAAAAAAAAACTGCAAAATCCGATCCTATTTATCATAATCGATTAGTTAACATGGTGGTTAACCGTATTCTTAAAAACGGAAAAAAATCATTGGCTTATCGAATTCTTTATCGAGCCATCAAAAAGATTCAACAAAAGACGGATAAAAATCCACTATCTGTTCTACGCCAAGCAATACGTAGAGTAACTCCCAATGTAACAGTAAAAGCAAGACGTGTGGGTGGATCGACTTATCGAGTTCCCACTGAGATAAGATCAACCCAAGGAAAAGTACTTGCCATTCGTTGGTTATTAGGGGCATCTCGAAAACGTCCGGGTTGAAATATGAATTTCAAATTGAGTCACGAATTAATGGATGATGCTAGAGGGAATGGCAATGCTATACGCAAAAAGGAAGAGACTCATAGAATGGCAGAAGCCAATAGAGCTTTTGCACATTTTCGTTAACTCATAAACAGGATCGAGATCTACCTATCTATATAGTGGATTTATATATTCTGATAAATTAGAAATTGATTCCCGTTCAGATCGGACAATATGTTTATCGGAACAAAAGAGAAAAAATAAAAAGAAAAAAGCATAAATCATAGATAGATCTAAGTCCTCTTGGGAAGGCTTCCTTAAGGAAAAAGGAGATAGATTATGGAGGAATATTCGATCCTATTCATGAGATTATGTAAATCTCCTAAACTTGGAAGTTAGAAACTTTTTCTACTCTTTCGGAGATTGAAATAAATTACTAATTCATGATCTGACATGTACAAAGTGAAAACTTCATTTTCAATTATACCCTGAGATCGTTTGAAAGAGTTTCATTTGCTTTTCTTCCATTCTGGTTTATGGTCTTTCTGGCTATATGGTCTATCCAGGGGAAAGATTTAGCTTCAAGAAATAGTAAATGATCTCATAGATACACAAATGTATAACTCTCCAGGAATTTGGATTGTGCTTATATCCATAACTGTAGGAATTGGGTCCGAACTTTACTTTTTCCAGTCTCTTTTCATCAATGGACCCCTTATGAAGGGAAGAAGTGCGATTAATTTTACAAATTATTACCTCTCTAATAAAATAGATTGAATAGATATCTATCTTTATTTTTTATAAATGTTTCTATGGACATGTGGAAAAGAGAAAGAAAAGGACTGTTACCCCTACCTCCACTCGGACCAAGACATCACTTTTACGGAAAAAAGTTAAAGTTTTTGAAAATATTTTTTATTTTGTACCATATTCAATTCTTTAGGTTTGTATTGAATTGAAAAATAAAGGATGTTCATTCAGTCGTCTTGTTTTATAGGAAATCTCCTCCAGATAAAAAAAAATTTATGATGAACCTATATGACCAATCGTATATCAATACTCGAATACGCTATCTCTAACATATGTTCATTCATAGATCAGGATATTTTTCATATATATATATGAATGGAATAGAATTTCCTTTTGGGATGCCTTGATGGTGAAATGGTAGACACGCGAGACTCAAAATCTCGTGCTTAAGAGCGTGGAGGTTCGAGTCCTCTTCAAGGCATAATATTGCTCATGCTTATTGAATGAGCAATATTATGGCAAATCTCGTAGAGTATCTCAATAGATTGAGATAGATTCTCTGTTGATACGAGGTATTCCGACGATCGATTACCTACAAGTTAACGCTGTTGGAATAGGACAGTGGATCACAGGTAGGATCAGATCTTCTCTACCTAATGAGGAGTCCATTCCGAATACACCCTCGTATTATGAGGTATATTTCATTAAGGACACAGATTGAGAAGATCGATACATAGATTGACCAGATACCACCTCTATCAAGATCTTGCAATATACGGGAGTTACGACCGAACCTCACCAACTATATCCATGTCGGATCCTGTGACTCTATCCTTTCCTCTCTTCAAATAGTGTGGAAAAAAAATAATGCTAGAACCGAAATCGAGGAAATAAGGAGTAAGCATAGTCTAGTTAACTTAATGAGATATTATTAGACTATGCTTACTCTTACATGGTCGAGATCTCGGAGTGAGGAACCTCAAATTAAAGATCTATCAAGTCTTTATAGGATCTTAAATTGGAGCATATGTAGAACCTCTCATTGATTCCCACGACCCTACTGCCCGGTCAATTTTCTTTTACTTCATTCCATATTCTCCCAGCTGATATCAAATCTTAATCCTGTTGTATGAATTGAGTGTTCAATTTCATTGGGAAAAAGCCATTTATTCTCCAACAATGTCTTTGTAATTTGATCCAATAACATTCTGTTAGATAGGAACAGATTTGATAAATATTGATAACTCTCGAATAGAGTATTATAAAGAAAAGATTCATTAGATAATAACCTATTGGTTCCGAGCCATCTTTGGCGATGAATTAACGATTGGAAGCGGTCAACCCTTTCTCTCGAATTTTCGGTCAACCAACGGTTATATGAATATATAGGAAAATATGGCTGCATACGTTCCAATTGGATACCAATCGCTTGAATGCGTTTGAAATGCTCGATATGTCTATGTCTAAGAGACAATGGTTTCCACCAATTCATGACCAAAACCGAATTGATCGTGGATTTTGAATCATATCTACGAAAAAAACTTTGGATACTTTTTTTAGGGAAAAAATCAGGTTGTGCTATTAATCTTCTTGCACCATAAGTAATATAAAGCCTTTTCAGCAGTTCTTCATTTGCGAAAAATTCTCGGCGTGAAAACACAGGGCGCTGCTCTTGAAATAGGAAGGAATCCCAAAGAAATCGTCTTCCTATAAAGAACAGTGGTTTCTTAGAGTATTTATATTGCTTCGGATATTGTATAGGAAATAGAGATCTGTCCATCTGCCGTTTTCTTAACGATCCGAACTGATACGAAGATCCCAATGAATTGGGTGTTTTTATATGATCGAATCTATTACTGCGAAGAAAACTAAGACGCCAGATCCTAGGAGTCCAAACTACATTCTTTATTAATTCTTCATCCATATCCCTTTGTTTTGCGCCGGGAGTAAACTTCAATTCATATTCTTTCATAAATCGTATCAGATCTAGATTATCTCTCATTTTGAGTTGAGGAGCAAATGTGATCTGATCCTTATCGGACTTACCCCGACATATTCCTAACCTAGAAAATGGAAACTCCACCAGAATACTTTCTAAAAGACTAGAAGCTATATCAAGATCATGCTCAGCTAATTTATCGAAAGGAATCCAATTCTCTCTATTTCGTTCTGATATAGACCAAGAATCTCGAGCCGCTGATCCGGCCAAGCAACCCAAAATATGGGGAAGTATGGTCAATTCCTTCATAGTTGTTTCGGCAATCGAAGGTTCTAAATACCATTCGGACAAATAACAAAACCTTTTCTTCCATAATTCCTTTTTTGTAGATAGAGGATTCATGGGAGAATTTCTTCTAAGCGTATTTTGTATAAAAGCCTTTCCTACTTTGTAGATAATTCTTTCGTCATTTTGACTGGATCCAACCTGATTATCCATAGATTGTAAATGAAAAATTTGCCTATAAATAGCGGATCGAATTGTATTAGTGTCTATAACTGATTTATTTCGGGTAATACTAAGTATTAAGGCTTCATCGGCCAGTGCTGCTAGATCTCGTACAGCATAATCTATGGTTATAGATCCAAATTCATCGGGAAATTTTCCCGAGTATAATCCTTTGCTACATAAAAGAATAGGAAATTCCCTTTGTCGTTGTGGGATAACAAGCATTCGAATATTGATCGATCTATCTAATCGATTTGGAGCTATTAGAGCTGGATCCACTCTTTGGGGGATATGAGTCGAAGCAATAACAAGAATATTTCTCATAGAATCTTTTTCACCATCTCTAAATCTAAAGAGATTGTTCATTAATACACTAAGGAACAAGTCAGTGAAGCCAAAACCAAATAAATAGTTAGTTGCGTCATTTAAATTCAGTTCATGAATGTTTGGAATCCATATTATGCAAGGAGACATGCTTTTCGCCAATTCTAAGGTAATATGGAAATCTTCCATTTTGTCTTTCACAAAAGGATCAAACTCAGTAGGAATACGTTCAAGAGGGTAATCTAAATACTCACCATACCAGAGCTTCTTCAGAGATATTCTTATTAAAGGAACATATGAGTCTGCTGCTAGACTTTTGACCAAATAGGATCGGCCAGTTCCCATAGGACCTATCAGTAAAATCCCTTTGGAAAGTAATGATCCTGAGTGGAGTGAGAAAGGTTTTCCATGAAATGTGGGGTTGGTTTGACACAATATTTGTGAAGAGGTAATCTTCTGACAAAAAGCAAGGAATACCCATCTTTCTGCTAAACAAAATGGATTGAACCCGTAATTAATTAGACCTTTTTGATAAGTGTAGGCCAAATATCGTAAGTGAATAAGCCCTGGCTGTCTAATGATTTGATCTCCAAATTCATTCTTGAATAAATTATGACTGTAAGTAAAAATTGATTCAAATTTAAAAAGGGCTTTTTCCGTCATTAGAAACTGAACTAGTAAGTTCATCTCTTTTTCGGAGATATCCATACTAGAGCACAATCCGTTCAACTCTCTTATTATAGTTATAAGCAATTTTATATTTCTATTCTTCGTCTTCCTCTTCGTCTTCCTCTTCCTCTTCATATTCATAGAAAAAAAACTATTAATAATCTGTGGAAGAGAACTGGATCTGTCTCTGTCTATTGTATAATAGAGAAAGCTATTAGGCACGGGAGGATTAATCATTTTTTGCAACTCTATCACGTATGATGGATGCTTTAAATACTTGATGAGTTCAAAGTATCTCTTTATATTGATAAAGGTGAAAGAAATAACTTTAAAATATTGAAGAATAGAATACCCAAGAACGAAAAAAGGGATAAGAATCCCATATTTATACCCCCGAGCATTTAGTAATCTCATATGTGCCCATATGAATGGAACTGATGACTTCTCTCGATCACTAGTTTCCTCTATTAAAAAATCCTTGCAGTAAGGGAAAAAATCCTTGAAATTATTACTTGGAAAAAAAAACTTATTAATAAGATTCGTTCTCAATTTACATTGTATAGGTTCCCATAATGGATGAGAAAGTTCCCACAATATATTCCGTTTAAGCAAAATATTATGCTTAATATTTTGCAAAATAGATACAAATGGATTACTGCCATGTAGTAATATCTCCGAAAGAGTATCTAAAAGCATATTTTCAATATATTTACACCATGCAGAGGTAAAAAACCAGGGCATATATGTTTTGAACAAATCCCATTTTGAAAAAATACTATCTATTTGAGAGATCCTATAAATATTCTGTTCCTCTTTAGATGAATTAGAAAGGGTACTCCTTCCATCTATGTCTTCGTTTACTATTTTGTTTTTTAAACATTCGGTTACAAACCAATCTTGAATACGAGGAAAAATTTCCTCGTTCTTATTGGAAAACATTTCGGATAGTAAATCATCTTGATAAGATCGAGTTTGAATAAGACCCACGTTTGAACTGAAACCCCTTTTAAAGCATTGATCAAAGTTGTTTTCTTCTGAATCGGATCTTTTAAAAAAAGGTTGGCAAAAATTTTTTTCAAAATTGACTATTTGTTCTTTTGTTAAAGGCGTTGTAGAAATCTCTTCGATCGAAGAAAGATATCTCTTTTCACGAACGAATGGATTCAATCGAGTTAGTAAATTGAAGGATCTGTACAAATCATAGATTAATACAAACGTTTGGTCACCACTTCGTTTTCGTTTTAAATATTTAGGTAATAATATGTTAGATACTTGTGATTTGATGAATGAAATAGTCTCTTTTTCTGAGTGAACGGGTCCTATTTCACCAATGGGCAAGGAAGATAGATTGTTGTGGATGATCAAAAGATTGAATAATTGTCCATATGTAAAATTATTCCTTTTTATATAAAATCTTTTCATATCAGAAGGTAATCTATTCCTATAATTTGGCCGAGTATGATGCAAATAATCAAAAAATTGGAGCGTATTTGCTCCGTGAAAAGAAGCTATCAATGAGCTCTGATCAGATAGTTTCACAGGATTCAACCAATTGTCTCGATCGTTGGATATCGTCGAAAAATAAGTGTTATCGAATGATTCCATGCGATTATTTTCATTATCGAAAAAGTCAATAATCAATGGATTAATTGGTATCTTATTCGTAACAAATGGTGCAATTGTTCCTTCATCAATCAATAATTTCGATCTTTGTGAAAGATTATGGTCATACAAAAGAAAGGTTTTAAATTTTTTTAAACGAACGATTAGAGTACCAATTGGATCTAACAACTGATTTAATAGTCTATAATTCATACTTTGGAGCCCATGAAATGCAAAATCAAAAAACGAAATTAAAATATCGAACTTAGAATTTAAGTTCGAAATGATATCGAACTTCGAGTTTAAGATCTTTACAGTACTTTCAGAAAGGGATAAAAACACAGACCAACCAATTGAATCTCGATTAGTATTAGTACATAATTCAATTGGATCGAACACTATTTTAAAATAGTTTTTTTTAGAAAAAACCTGTTTCAAATATTTCATAAAGTATTCGGTCTGATTGGACCATTTGTACACATTCAAATTCCGATTGATATGTTTATCAATTCGAATAATAGAATGGTTGAACCATTCTCTCTTAATTTTTTTCCAACTTGATGAATGCCGGTCAATTGTATCTTTCGTTACATTATTTAAATTTTCATTTTCTATAAAATTTGTTCTAATTTGATCCTTTAAATTGCGACTGAGCCTATTTATAAAATAGAATCTATTTAATAAATTTTTCGAATACCTGTTGTCAATGTTATACTTAATTGATTCATACCAACCCAAAGCTTCAGTTCTATAATTGTTAAAGGGAGTTCCTATCTCCAAGCAATTTTTGGAATCGATTTGGCTCAATTGTTTGTCGATTATTTGATCTAAATAATCATCCGCTTTATCAATAATATTGAGTAGGACCCATAAAGATTGATTCTTCCATTTTTCTCTGTGATTGAAGATCCGATCCGATCTCAACGATCCATTCTTGTTATAATAAATAAAAAATGAAATTTTATCATGAACCTGACTAGGCTTAGTTATTGATAGAGTGAATTGATCTGTCATTTCCAGACAATTTTTGTGCAATATGTATTTTCCTTTGCTTTGATCACAGAATGCAGAAAATAGATTCCAAGGCAGAGTAAAACTCCGCATAGCACAATTCAAGGAAGGATTTTCAATTTCAAAATATGTTTTTATCTTCCATAGATCAACTATCCTATTCATTAATGAATAGGATTTTGAATCCCTTAAATCTTGGGAAAAAACATTTTTTTTTATTTTAAATAACCTTTTGGATAAGTTGAAATCTTCAATGGGCTTTTTAGTAGCACTAGGACCACCCATACACGGTTCATCTATTGGCAATATGTAAAAAAAAGAATAGCGAATTGATTTTGTAAAATTTTCAATGAATCTTTTCCTCTCCAAAGGAAAGGAATTCTCTTCTGTATATCTTTGATCTTCTGTAAATAATTCTTTCGCCCAAGAGATTGGATAATCTTTTGATAAACACTTTGAGGACAAATCCGATTCTATTTTTGTTTGTTCTCTTTCAATAAAAGAAAGATCCCAAAGAATTGATCTTTTTCTTCGTTGCTCAATCTCCGTTTTATTCCTTGTGAATGGATCTTCACAAAGATATTTTTCAGGTTTCCAATACTCATTTTCGGTTGAATTAAGAGTTGAATCGATCTTCAAATTGATATCTTTCTCATCATTTTCCGAATGAGTTTCGCTCGGTCCTTGATTCTTCGAGATAATCTCATCCTTCTTGTTCGTGTTCTTGCCATATCCTGAATTTAAACTAATGGGATCAAAATCCCGATTGTAATATCTTTTCAATTGGAAAGATAGTAAAAGATGCGGAAATCTCAACCAATTTTGAGTGAAAGGCTTTAAATATTCTTCCGGTGTTTCATTTCCAAGTTCCATAAAGTTATGGATAGGAAAGAGTTTAATCGAATAGAAATTTTTTCTATCAATCATACTACTTTGATGATTGAAGCGATATATGAGGATCGATAATGTAAGTACTACTATACCTTTGACCAAAAAATATGGATTGCTTTTCCGTAGATCGCGTAAAAGCAACGTACTGAGAATTCTAGGATCAAAAAGCTTTATAAGGCGCTCCCGACGTGAAAGGATTTGAATTAACAATCTAATCAAATTGGATTTGGTCCATGGATTGCATAGAAATTGATAACTTTGTATCTCTTCCAATTTGATTATCCAGGGTCTTCTTCTTTTTTTCATTTATTTGAAACCCCCCCCTTACCTCTCCCTTTTGTTTTATCCCAATAAATAGAATATTTATAGCATATATTGATTTCATATAATTGTAAATCTCGTGTCAACCAACCGATACCATTATGTCCCATGGATATAATTTATTTCACTTAAATAGGTAGGAAGGAAAATGACAACGAATCGGATCCAGTCCGATTTTTTTTATCTTCTTTTATGGGCGAACGACGGGAATTGAACCCGCGCGTGGTGGATTCACAATCCACTGCCTTGGTCCACTTGGCTACGTCCGCCCCGGAAAAACCAATTTATCTATCTACAGTCATTTCTTCCAAGAATAAAAAATGAGCTAACGTTTGTTCTTATGTGGGTCGTCGGTGACCTCTGATAGGGGATCAAAGCAAGATTGATGACTAACTCTCAACTCTCGAACAAGTTGTATGGCTTATTATCAAATTAATTCAATGAAATGAAATGTTATTTGAATGTCTATTGAGAATATTTGACATGAATCAAGTATGAGAGAAAGAATGTAAATGGGTCCCAATCCCGAACTACCCAATTTTAGATCTGAGTCTATACTCATATTATAGAATGAATATGTTGATGATCTTTATCCAGCATCCATGGCTGAATGGTTAAAGCGCCCAACTCATAATTGGCGAACTCGCGGGTTCAATTCCTGCTGGATGCAGGGGAACTGCACATATCCATTATTGATGGAATGGGAAGAAGTATGAAGAATAACACCAAACAATACAATTGAAGCATACCAAGCCTTTCAATAAAATGAATGAAAGGCTTGGTATGCTTCAATTAAGCAATACACGATAACAATCCATCAGAGTATTATCCACCTATTGAAATAGATTCAACAGCGGCTAGATCCAGAGGAAAGTTGTGAGCATTACGTTCGTGCATAACTTCCATACCTAGGTTAGCACGATTAATGATATCAGCCCAAGTGTTAATTACACGGCCTTGACTGTCAACTACAGATTGGTTGAAATTGAATCCATTTAGGTTGAAAGCCATAGTGCTTATGCCTAGAGCGGTAAACCAGATACCTGCTACGGGCCAAGCAGCTAAGAAGAAATGTAAAGAACGGGAGTTGTTGAAACTAGCATATTGGAAGATCAATCGGCCGAAATAACCGTGAGCAGCCACAATATTGTAGGTTTCTTCCTCCTGACCAAATTTGTAACCTGCATTTGCGGACTGATTCTCAGTAGTTTCCCTGATCAAACTGGAAGTTACCAAAGAACCATGCATAGCACTGAATAGAGAGCCGCCGAATACGCCAGCTACACCCAACATGTGGAATGGATGCATAAGGATATTGTGCTCAGCCTGGAATACAATCATGAAATTGAAAGTACCAGAGATTCCTAGAGGCATACCGTCAGAGAAGCTTCCTTGACCAATAGGGTAGATCAAGAAAACGGCAGTAGCAGCTGCAACAGGAGCTGAGTATGCAACAGCAATCCAAGGACGCATACCTAGACGGAAGCTAAGCTCCCACTCACGACCCATATAGCAAGCTACACCAAGTAGGAAGTGTAGAACGATTAGCTCGTAAGGACCCCCGTTGTATAGCCATTCATCGACGGAAGCTGCTTCCCAGATGGGATAGAAGTGCAAACCGATAGCTGCAAAGGTAGGAATAATGGCACCCGAGATAATATTGTTTCCATAAAGAAGAGAACCAGAAACAGGTTCACGAATACCATCAATATCTACTGGAGGAGCTGCGATGAAAGCAATAATGAATACAGAGGTTGCGGTCAATAGGGTAGGGATCATACAAGAAACTTCAATTACTTTTTTCTTTTCCTACCAACTCGATTTTTTTATCCCGGGCAATAAACATGCGTGGGCCATCTCACGGAGTATGTGTCCGGACAATCCAAAGTCTCGATAGTTGGCTCTAGGTCTTCCAGTCGAAGAACAACGTCGATGGAGACGTGTAGGTGCACTATTACGTGGTGAAGATTGCAATTTTCTATGAATTTCCCATTTGTCATCCAATGATGACACTTTGCTTTTTTCCTCCAAAGATTGACGAATTAAATGATATTTCCGTTCCAGTGCTTGTCTCTTCTTCTCTCTCTGAATGAGACTCTTTCTCGCCATAATAGTTCAGTTGGTACTATTACCTACCAGGAATCAAAATATAGATCAGATTTTAGATGGAGTAATATTATGTTGATTACTTTTTCTCTGTGGGGTATTGTCATTGTATCAATGACAATACCCCACAGAGAAATTGATGAAGAAGAATTAACCAAATTTACCTGATGTAGAGGCAATTAAAAAAGCTGCATAAGTGAATATATAACCTACGGAAAAGTGAGCTAATCCAACTAATCGTGCTTGAACAATGGAAAGGGCTACTGGCTTGTCTCTCCATCGAACTCAATTAGCTAAAGGCGTGCGTTCATGGGCCCATGCAAGAGTTTCGATCAGTTCCTGCCAATATCCACGCCAGGAAATAAGGAACATAAATCCAGTAGCCCAAACAAGATGCCCGAATAAGAACATCCACGCCCAAACAGATAAACTGTTCATACCAAAAGGATTGTATCCATTAATAAGTTGTGAAGAATTTAACCATAGATAATCTCTTGACCATCCCATTAAATAAGTGGAAGACTCATTAAATTGTGCTACATTACCCTGCCATAATGTTATATGCTTCCAATGCCAATAGAAAGTAACCCATCCAATAGTATTCAACATCCAGAAAACTGCTAAATAAAAAGCATCCCAGGCCGAGATATCGCAAGTACCACCCCGTCCCGGACCATCGCAAGGAAAACTATAACCTATAGTACCCGCGGGATCATTGACATCTATCCTTGGTTTGTGTAGTTTCATAAGTATTTCTATTTTGCATGGTTCAATTATTGGTTCCAAATCATTTTTGGGGTGAGAGTAGGTAGCTATCATAGTTACCTGTCAAAAATTCTGCTACTATATTGATTCAACCAAACCTAAAAATAAGAAATCGGAAGTCTCGCACCAGGAGAAGAATGAAGGGGAGGAATAGCTAATTCCTGAACACGGAAAACACTTTATTATTCTGTTTCAATTGTTTCGGTCGGAGAAAACAACCTACCTATTCTTTATTCATTCATCGAATGATAAATTACTACAAGTGAAGGAGATATACGATTGAAACGACGGAAGATCCAATATTTAAGAATCGTATCTAAGATGACTGGAAAAGTTGAAACAAGACCAGATATGATTCGTTCATTATGGGCAAATCCATAACTTTCGGAGATCGAATCGATCATCAGTTCCCAACCATGGGGTGAATGAAACCCAATACATAGATCGGTTGCTAAAAGAATTAGAAAAGCTTTCATTGTATCGCTCAGACTATAGAAGAATTCTTGGATCCAAGAATTGATAATAGCGAGTTTATTCTTACCCAGAATGATATAAGCACTTATAAAAGCAAAACCTATTAGATTTGTTAATAAATGTGATATTATCTGGATACAATCTTCATTGTACATTTCGACCAATTGGATCGTTTCTTTGTGAATCTCTATACGAATAGATTGTGAATGTGTTCCCAAAGAATCTTCCACCATTCTTTCTAACAAGAATAGTTCTTCTATTTTCTCAAATCTTCCCAGAGCATTTTGTTCCTGGAGATAATCAAAAATTTTCTGAGATTTAACCGTATTCCACCAATTTGTAACCCAAGGCTCCAAACCTTTCCGTAATGAAATAGGAATTACCCAAGGCAGTACTACTAAACATGCGAGATATCGTAGGGAAGCTGATGCTTTATATTCGGACACTTCCAATTCGTGAATCGCTAACGAACCTGATTCACTTGTCAGTTCTGTCCGAAATCTAGACAAAGTACGAGTGATAGAATGAGGTATGGGATCCATAGATTGATCTATTGCGTAATTGTTTGATCCCGATCAAAAAAATATACTCGGGAAAAAAGTAAAAGGTTTGTTCAAAATGGGTGAGACGGAGCATAAGGAGATCATTCCAAATCATTTATATATGGACCAATTATCTATTAATTTTTTTCATCTTCTTCTTTTTTAGAAGAATAACTTGAAGTAACATAAGTCTTATTCATTGCCAAGATCTTTTGAATCCTGATCACTAGATCCTTTACGAATATTTCCCCAGTTATCTCCAAAGATGACAAACGCTCTTGAAAAATGAGAGAACGACAAAAAGTCATAATTGGATCGTGATGAGAGGAAAAAAGCGTTTTAGTTTTAGGGAAACCGGACCACTCTATCTAGTAATTGTTGTTTCTGAGACATCATATTCATCTACTGGTACCAGTTCTATTTTAACTTATTGCTTTTTCTATATTACCTCTTTCTATACTATTTCATAAAAATAGTATATTGTTCGTAAAGATCCTATATCGTTCCATTTTCATACAATGAAATATTTATTGAAATTTCATTGTATGAAAATGGAATATTTATTGAAATTTCCTGATTGGATATTTATTCATGTTCCTTTATCCTCGACATACATTCAAATGTAAAAACATTTGAATATATGTCGAGGATAAAGACACCCCCGATTTCAAAACCCTTCAATGGATACACGCAAGAAACGGGCTGATTCAGCGGCTTTCTGTTCGATCTCCCTTAGGTTCACATTATCACCAGTACGAGTTAAAGGAATGTCTTGTCGGCCCTTTATTTCCATATAAAGAACACGACGAGGGGAAATACCTTCTTGAATTTCCATTTTGATCATCTGAATATCCTTCATAAGAAATCGTGGGAAAATACGACGATTTATTCCGGGAAATCCCCAACGAAAAAGACATACAATTCCTTTTTTTTTATCGAACTTATTATAGCCACTACCCACATTGAACAAAATTGTGCACCACAGATAAGAGCTAATGAACAGACCTGCAATACCATAAAAACACATTACAATTCCTTGTGGAACAAAGAGTATTTGCTGAGATGACAATAGGGGTATCAGGTTCTCACCAAAATAACTCGAGATCCCGACTAGGAAAAATCCTAGTGAACCCAGAAAGAGGATACAAGCCCAAAAGAAATTACTTCTTTTTCGAGACCCTGTTATAGGTTCTATCCAGAGCCATTTGGATCGACGATTCATAAAAAATTGTATTCAATTCCATCCTATTGAAGTTGAGGGAATAGCCAACTTTTTTATCCTTTGGTTCCCAAACTCTTATGAACTATCTATATAGATAGATAGATAGATAAATTTTCAGTTAAGTCAGCCAAGTTTGTCTTCTTGTCCATTCTTACCATCCATTTCAAATGGGTCCTTCCCTAATTTCTCAATTTTAGAAACAACATTGGATCAGTGGAGTATAAATATCTCCTGGAATAGATATCTATACCGTATGAAAAAATAAAACCGACCACATTAACATATTGACCCATACCTATTTATTGACATATGTGTAGATCCTATCTGTATATGTATATGAATATGAATATGAATAAATATCCATATTCATATATATATAATTTGGATATTTATACCTATTTTGTGTCTATAAGAGTTCTATCTTATATCATCTAAAATAGATATAGATATCCTATCTGTTCTGCAATTGAAAGATCTAAACCCATTTATTAAATCTGATTTGATCAGATTCATAAAATCTCGTCCTTCTGAATATACAGATGAGAAAGAACCATTGTAATTGCCGGAAGTAATAAGCCGACTAAAGGCACCAAAATAGAGGGATAGGAGTAGGTTAGAGAGTAGGTTAGAGAGTAGGTTAGGGAGTAGGTTAGGAATTATCATAGAACGAGTACCTTACTTAATCAATGAAATGTTTATCCATATTACAAAGAATAATTATAAGGTCAAATAAGTGATGGGACCAAATAAGCGGTCCCATTCGTCCTTCTTCATAGAATACATGTATGCAAGTGTTCGTTGTTCCTTTCCCCGTCTCTCCCGAAAATACTAAAAAAGCATTTCCAGTTGGGGCAATTTTTTTTTTTAATAAGATCTCGATGAGTTCAACAATGAGTTCTATATTACAACATAGAGATCCATTAGAACACTTACTATATAAGTAAAATAGTGGAAGAACATGAATCCTGACCAAAATTTCTCTGATTTCTGAAAGCGGAGAATTGGCTATATGGATTGTTAGTATAGGCTCGAGGATCATAAATTGTTAATAAGAAGGGGGTGAAAAGCAATTCTCTCCTTCGCCGCGATAAGAAACTGTATCACTGTCACTTCCGTTACAAGGAACTCGATTTGATCCTTTTTCCTGATAAGGAAACTCAACGTTCATTTTTTTCTTTTTATTTATTTACAAGGAAGACCGTAAAACGTAAAACCAAAATAGTTCACTCAGAACACCTTTTAAGAGATTACGTGGAACGATCAGATCAAATAAACCATGACCAAATAAATGCTCAGTCACCTGAAAATCTTCAATCACTTTCTGACCTAATGTCTGTTCGATTACTCTTTTACCTGCAAATGCAATGTACGCTTTAGGTTCGGCAATAATAATATCTCCCAACATGCCAAAACTAGCAGTCACTCCACCAGTTGTCGGTGACGTCAGAATCGATATATATAACAACTTTTTCTCCTTCTGATGAATATATAATGCAGAAGCTATTTTAGCCATTTGCATTAAACTAAAACTTCCTTCTTGCATACGTGCTCCTCCGGAAGCACACACCATAATTAATGGAAGAGATTCCGCGGTAGCGCGCTCGATCAGACGGGTTATTTTCTCACCTACTACAGAGCCCATACTACCTCCCATGAACTGAAAATCCATAACTCCGAGTGCGATAGTAAGACCATTTAATTGACCTATGCCTGTTTGAATAGCATCAGTTAAACCTGTCTCTATTTGATAGAAAGTGATATGATCCTTATAAGATTCATCCTCAGAATTAAGATTATCAGAATGAGAAGGTTCATTCTCAGAATAAAATTGAAGAACATCTAGAGTGTACATGTCTTCATCCATAGGACGCCAAGTGTCACGATCAATTGGAAGTTCTATTCTATCTGAACTATTCATTTGCAGATAATATCCACATTCTTTACAAACACTTTGATTCTCTCTCAAGAATCTGAGATATAGTAAGTTCTCGCAATTATCGCATTGAGCCCATAACTTCTTAATTTTAGCGTAATCAATACTTTTATTCTTGTTTTTCTCCGTCTCATTGGCATCCTTACTATCCCTTTCGACCGAATTTTTTAGTAATGCAGTTATTTTACGCTTGTCTTCGAACCACTCCTTTATAGACATAGAGTTTTCCTTCCATATAAAGGTGAAAATTGTTACTTTTCCTATCTTATTTTGTATGAAGAGAAGTCGTATAAGTATAAATACAATGATGAAAATTATTAATCAATAGTGGAATGAATCATTGAGAAATCATTTCCATTCATTATTGATTAGGAATCTGAAGTATCGATCCGGGATTATGATAGAATACTTTATTCTATTATAAAGAAAGATTCTCTCCTATACCGCGATGGAAAGGAATTTTCATTTAAAATACAACATCTTTTGGGCTAGAAGGGATTTGAACCCTTGACTTCACGGTCCGGAACCATGAGCTCTGATCCGCTGAGCTACCAACCCTATCGAATGATCTATAAGATCATTGTAAAGGATGAATAGGATTCGTTATCGAATGCTTGACCCAAAAAAATTTTCATAAATAACTCTGTTTGAGATATTTAACCTTGGAAATATCTATATATCAATATCTACATAGATATTGATATATAGATATTAATATATGGAAATTCCATATATTGATATCTGAAATTCCATATCTCCGCTCACGATTTGGACTAATATTTGGGGTAGTAGTAAAAGATTGGGCCGAGTCCGATTGGTAGAACGAAAGTCACTGGATTACAAGCGATCAATCACATCAAATTCAAATTTGATCTCCTTCCATATTTCACAAGCAGCAGCTAGTTCAGGACTCCATTTACAAGCTTCACGGATCACTTCATTACCTTCACGAGCAAGATCACGTCCTTCATTACGAGCTTGTACACAAGCTTCTAGAGCAACCCGATTAGCTACTGCACCAGGTGCATTTCCCCAAGGATGTCCCAAAGTTCCCCCACCAAACTGTAGTACGGAATCATCCCCAAAGATCTCGGTCAGAGCAGGCATATGCCAAACGTGAATACCTCCTGAAGCTACGGGCAGAACACCTGGCATAGATACCCAATCTTGAGTGAAGTAAATACCACGACTTCGATCTTTTTCGATAAAATCATCACGCAGTAGATCAACAAACCCTAAAGTTACGTCTCGTTCACCTTCAAGTTTACCTACTACAGTACCGGCGTGAATATGATCTCCACCGGACATACGCAATGCTTTAGCCAGTACCCGGAAATGCATACCATGATTTCTTTGTCTGTCAATAACTGCATGCATCGCGCGGTGAATGTGAAGAAGTAGGCCGTTGTCTCGGCAATAATGAGCCAAAGAAGTATTTGCGGTAAAACCTCCCGTCAGGTAGTCATGCATAACGATAGGAACTCCCAATTCTCTTGCAAATATTGCCCTTTTCATCATTTCTTCACATGTACCTGCAGTAGCATTCAAATAATGTCCCTTAATTTCACCCGTCTCAGCCTGAGCCTTATTAAGGGCTTCCGCACAAAAGACAAAACGATCTCTCCAGCGCATGAATGGTTGGGAATTTACGTTCTCATCATCCTTAGTAAAATCGAGTCCACCACGGAGACATTCGTAAACTGCTCTACCATAGTTTTTGGCTGATAGACCCAATTTTGGTTTGATAGTACATCCCAATAAAGGACGACCATATTTGTTCAATTTATCTCTTTCAACTTGGATACCATGAGGTGGACCCTGAAAAGTTTTGGAATAAGAAGGGGGAATCCGCAAATCTTCCAAACGTAGAGCCCGTAAGGCCTTGAATCCAAATACATTACCTACAATGGAAGTGAACAAGTTAGTAACAGAACCTTCTTCGAAAAGGTCTAAGGGGTAAGCTACATAGGCAATAAATTGAGTCTCCTCTCCAGGAACGGGCTCGATGTCATAGCATCGCCCCTTGTAACGATCGAGACTAGTAAGTCCATCGGTCCAAACAGTGGTCCATGTACCGGTGGAAGATTCAGCAGCTACTGCTGCTCCCGCTTCTTCAGGTGGCACCCCGGGTTGAGGAGTTACTCGGAATGCTGCCAAGATATCTGTATCTTTGGTCTGATATTCAGGAGTATAATAAGTTAATCTGTAATCTTTAACACCAGCTTTGAATCCGACACTAGCTTTAGTCTCTGTTTTTGGTGACATAAGTCCCTCCTTTATTAATAATTATTTCTCGCAAGGACGAGGTCTGCTCGACATGGACCGAACGTAAACAATCAATTTTTATAGAAATATCCTACAAAAAGTCGTCCGTTATTGGGGTGCTAGATACACTCTCATTGTATAGTGTTCTTTATGTATGACGCAACCCAATCTTTGCTCTTGAAGTTCTTCCTCCATGGATTGACCCGAGAACCTTTCAGTGGTTAAACTAGTTCATGAATGAAATCAAGGAACCGAATGGACCTTTGACCATAATGGTGCGAATTGTCCGAAAATACATATACAGATGTGCGTATGAAGAGAAGAGATAATGATCAATGAGAGAAAGGTCATGAATATCAAGTTTCATATTTCACAGATGATCTGGACATAATTTTGAAGTATTTTCGGTTTTAGTTATGGATAAATTGGTTCTAGTTATAGATAAATCGAAGACTTCCTCATGATCCTTATTCATATCCATCTACCTACTTCATATTCCAAATATGGATGAATTTAAACTTTTCAATAAAGTTGGATTTTACCCAGGTGGTAACTTCCATTTATTATTTACTGGTCTGATCGACCCAATATGGAACATTTTTTTTTTTTTTATTGATGATATTGGCAAAATCATATTTATATATTCTTCATGGAAATTATTTCCATTTTTGTATGAGAAAAAATCCTCTTGTTCTTGGGGTTTCCGCAAGTGTAGAAACAAATGTGGGACGTATTGCTCAAATCATTGGCCCAGTACTGGATGTCTCTTTTCCTCCAGGTAATATGCCTAATATTTACAATTCATTGATAGTTAAGGGTCAAGGTACAGCCGGTCAAGAAATTCAGGTTACTTGTGAGGTACAACAATTATTAGGAAATCATAAGGTTAGAGCTGTAGCTATGAGTGCTACAGATGGTTTGACGAGAGGAATGAGAGTGATTGACACGGGAGCTCCTCTAAGTGTTCCAGTTGGTGGAGCTACTCTCGGACGAATTTTCAATGTTCTTGGAGAACCTGTCGATAATTTGGGTCCTGTAGATGCTGGCATAACATCTCCTATTCATAGACCTGCTCCCGCCTTTACAGAGTTGGATACAAAATTATCCATCTTCGAAACAGGCATTAAAGTAGTAGATCTTTTGGCTCCTTACCGCCGTGGGGGAAAAATTGGTTTATTTGGAGGAGCTGGAGTGGGTAAAACAGTACTCATTATGGAGTTGATCAACAACATTGCTAAGGCTCATGGAGGGGTATCTGTATTTGGAGGAGTAGGAGAACGTACCCGTGAAGGGAATGATCTTTACATGGAAATGAAAGAATCGGGAGTAATTGATGAACAAAAAATATCAGAATCAAAAGTGGCTCTGGTCTATGGTCAGATGAATGAACCACCGGGAGCTCGCATGAGAGTCGGTTTAACTGCTCTAACCATGGCCGAATATTTCCGAGATGTCAATGAGCAAGACGTACTATTATTTATTGATAACATCTTCCGTTTTGTCCAAGCGGGATCAGAGGTATCCGCCCTATTAGGCAGAATGCCTTCCGCCGTGGGTTATCAGCCAACTCTTAGCACGGAAATGGGTTCTTTGCAAGAGAGAATTACTTCCACAAAAAAGGGATCCATAACCTCGATTCAAGCAGTTTATGTACCTGCTGACGACTTGACCGACCCTGCTCCTGCTACGACATTTGCACATTCAGATGCTACTACCGTACTATCGAGAGGATTAGCTGCGAAGGGTATCTATCCAGCAGTGGATCCTTTAGATTCAACATCGACTATGCTCCAACCTTGGATCGTAGGCGAAGAACATTACGAAACTGCACAAGGGGTTAAGCAAACTTTACAACGTTATAAGGAACTTCAAGACATTATAGCTATTCCTGGACTGGATGAATTATCGGAGGAAGATCGTTTAATCGTGGCAAGAGCAAGAAAAATTGAACGTTTCCTATCACAACCCTTTTTCGTAGCAGAGGTATTCACAGGTTCCCCGGGCAAATATGTGGGTCTCATGGAAACAATTAGAGGTTTTCAAATGATCCTTTCTGGAGAATTAGATGGTCTTATCGAACAGTCTTTTTATTTGGTGGGTAATATTGATGAAGCTACCGCGAAGGCTATAAACTCCAGCATGGAAAGTTAATTCTGAAAATGACCCTAAATCTTCGTGTACTGTCTCCTAATCGAGTCATTTGGGATTCAGAAGTTAAAGAAATAATTCTATCTACTAATAGTGGTCAAATTGGCGTATTACCCAATCATGCTTCACTTGTGGCAGCTGTAGATATAGGAGTTATGAAAATACGTCTCAATGGGCAGTGGTCCACTATGGCTATGATGGGCGGTTTCGCCAAGATAGACAGTGATAGAATAACTATATTGGTAAATAATGCAGAGAGAGATGTTGACATCGATCCCCGAGAAGCCCAGGAAAATTTTCGAATAGCTAAAGCTGACTTAGCTCGAGCCGAAGGCAAAAGACAAGCAATTGAGGCTGATTTAGCTCTGAAAAGGGCTAGAACCCGATTAGAGGCTATCAATGCTAGCCCCCCCGTCTCTAATTAACATTTTCTATAATGATCTGAAAAATGGATTCAATGTTCCGCCTCGATCCAAACACGTGGAGTAAAACTTATTAGATACCATTGAAAACTCGATGGCATCTAATAAGTTTACCTACTATTGGATTTGAACCAATGACTCTCGCCGTATGAAAGCGATACTCTAACCACTGAGTTAAGTGGGTCATTTATTCTCATAGGTAGAGTTGGATTTATAAACGATTCTAAATCGAAATCGAATTAAATGTATAGACAATGTATGTGTCCCTGGCACAGATCGAACTTATTGGAACGTATTGGATCATAGTATTGGATCATGAAATATCTACCTTGACATAAAGTGATCCATCTGGTTAGTATAGTAGTGTATCACCAAGACTGGCAAGGAAGGGCTATAGCTCAGCAAGGTAGAGCACCTCGTTTACACGTGCGCCAATGGTTTTCGGGAGAGTTTATCGATTCGTCCGATCCACGAAATAGATTCTATGTGAAATAGTCTTACTCTATAAATTTGTTTCTCTGGGGAACAATAGCATGACAAAGATTAAGTTCGATCTGATTCGAATTACGGATCTAATTGATATGGTCAATCCCAGCTCTGTTCAATGCCAGGCATAATGAGTATAATACGGGGACCTCAAAATAGATTCTTTTCGCTCTATGAACTTTTAGGTGTATGAAGTGTCATATTTTACTTTTGGAGCGATAGAAGAGACTCTATTTGAGTCAATCTATGCCCGAGCAAGGCAGACCTACGTCAAAAAAACCTTTTGAATAACTTTGGGATTGCTTCCGAAGGGTAAGAATTTGGAGCACACGGAGCCATATTAGTATCTTACCGGAAAGAGGAGAATGGCAGACTAACCGATCTTTCCATCAGTTAATGAAAGAGCCCAATGCGAGAAAATGCATGTTGGGTTCTTGGAACAGTTCAAATTATTTTGATAATAAGAACTTTGATCTGTTCTACCGAGAAGGTCTACGGTTCGAGCCCGTATAGCCCTATACATTCCACTAAGTGATACTATTTATATATATCCCCTCATAGTCCGTCCCTATGACTTGGCCTTGAAAAGTCTTTCAGATCATATCAATCTCATGTCCTTATCTAGATCGATGGATGGGAACGTTGGACCAGAGCAGGCATATTAGTATTTTGGATCGATCGAGATTGATCCGATACCAGATGATCAAACCTATAAACTATTTTTATTTTTTTTTTTTATCGCTAGTTCTTCGAAAAATTCGAGAGTTCTCTCGAATATCATATGTTCCAAGCAATCCATAGAGCAGTCAAAGTATCGATCGGACATGTGACTTTTAGCTCCATCCAAACGCAACGCATTCCGTTGGGGTTGAACAAAATTTCCGTTCAATCGAAAATCCCGGATGTATCTATCCCTTTGCTAAATATCGGGGCGAAGATCTTGATCAACTAGGATTCTCTACAATAAGTTATGTGCGGTAAATCGAGCCTATTTTTGAACCATAGAAGTGGCAAGTACGACGGATATTCCGAATACCTGGGCAGAGAAATTCTCTGGAGTTGATCCATCCTCGCTAAAGGCGAACCTTTGGTTCGTTCTCTTTCTTCACCTAAGATCATCACATGGTTTTTGAGACCCAAGATTTTCATATTGGGACAAACACTCTTCCTTGCCTCTAGTTCCGTTCTGGTAACATATCACAAAAATGCAATCTACCGGCTATGCATATTAGATCTACATCTGGACCAACGTTTGCTTTAATCTACCCCACTATTTTATAGAATACACATATTTCATGGAATGCGTTCTGGAACAAACAATAGAATAAAGAAGTCTGTTGGGTTGGGACGAAAGAAAGAAACTATTACCCCTTGTCCAGAAATTATGTGGACAGCGACCCAAAAGAAGCTGCTTTCTGCCCCGTTACAAATAGATCTCTACTCGGCAATAGATCTGTCCGAAATGATTTTATATCATTGTGAGATGAGTGGGCTCATCTCATAACGAACTTATATGTGAAAGATTTGATACGTTCCACGGATCGATTGACGCCTACCAATTCTGTTCGCTTGATCTAAACTTTCAAACGAATTAACTGAAAGACAACAATCAAATTTATATTTGATTCATCAAATGTTCACTATCTCCGTCGGTAGATGAGCCTTTAAATTTGTATCTTTGTCCCATAACCTGCATAATAATATAACAAAGAACTTGATTGTATCCTAACCGTGCATGTAAGATAACAAAATTTTCCAGATTGGAAAACCCTATACCTTCTAATACGAGAAGGAAGGATACAAGTTCAAATGGTCTAGATTCATCGAATCTGAATATATGATAAGCGAATAGGGTCGAACTTGTCGACACAGCCACAACCTTGATCATTTTAAACAACGACTCTCCGATCAAATACCCTGCCCAGAGTTGTTCAGATGGACAAGATCTTAGTATCAAGATAAAACATACAATAAATATCGAGATAGATCTCGATCTATTCCATTTACACCGAACCATTTTAATGGTTATGGCCCGTTCGTTACAACTCGAATAACGTGGGATCTACCGAACCAATCTGCAAAACTGTGTTAGTTGAAAACTAAAATCTAATAGGGAAAAACAATAATTATCGCCCATGAGTGAATAGACAAAGGATCGATACGAAAGAAGAAAGATTCTTCTTTCACGTTCAAAAGAACGGAGGGAAGATGGGATCGTGATATTTCTCCGGGAGAAATACAAAATACTTCATATTTATCACATATTTGATAATAAGCCATACAACTTGTTCGAGAGTTGAGAGTTAGTCATCGATCTTGCTTTGATCCCCTATCAGAGGTCACCGACGACCCACATAAGAACAAACGTTAGCTCATTTTTTATTCTTGGAAGAAATGACTGTAGATAGATAAATTGGTTTTTCCGGGGCGGACGTAGCCAAGTGGACCAAGGCAGTGGATTGTGAATCCACCACGCGCGGGTTCAATTCCCGTCGTTCGCCTCATAAAAGAAGATAAAAAACGGACTGGATCCGAATCCGATTTGTTGTCATTTTCATATTCATATTTCGGTGAAAATATTTCTCTCTATGTAATAGAAATGGACACCCGAGCCTTCTTTCTTCGTGGGAAACATGAGCCCTTTATCGGACTTGAACCGATGACTTACGCCTTACCATGGCGTTACTCTACCGCTGAGTTAAAAGGGCCCCCTCATCATATATGAATGAGTGAGTCTACTATGGTAGATGGACAACAAATTGGATATGGATGATCCATCTATCTTTATAGATATCAAGTTGAGAACATATATTATAGTAGCTCGTAGGGTAAGGATCGCTATACTGGAAACTCCGGGCTGAGCTGATACGAAACGGATGGAGAAAAGTTATGCCTGAGAGCATTTGCTGAAATATGTTCGTATTGCTAGAAGAGCCAAAGGCTCAACGGGTCAGGTCCTATTGCAATTACTTGAAATGCGTTTGGATAATATTCTTTTTCGATTGGGTATGGCTCCCACCATTCCCGGAGCTAGACAATTAGTGAATCATGGACATATCCGGTCAATGACCATATGGTAGATATACCAAGTTACCCTTGCAAACCTCAAGATGTGATTACTATAAGAGATCAACAAAGATTGAGAGCTAAGAATATGGAGCCATTCCAGTTTATGGCTCTTTTTCTTCCTGGAAGAGGAAGATCTTTCTAAAATGAATTAGAAAGAATTCAATTAGAAGATTAGAGGAGTTGAGCAAAAAAATTCCTTGATAAAGAGAAAGAACAACCTAGAATTTCTAAAACTAGAATGGATAGAATCCTTTCTTCTCTCTCGGAAATAGAAGAGAGAGAATTAAGGAATTCCGGAATTTGGATTCAAATGTGGAAGGAAAGAAGTGACGGAATATCCGTCAATGGGATTGTGGCGTGTATAGTTTAGTGATACAGGTGGGTTTTATTCGTTACATTATCAACTTAAATAGTTAAAGGATATTTGGATGGATCTCTGATCCATCCAAAGCTCTATCTATCTATAACTAAAGGGCCCGATACAACCATCAGAGTCAGAACAGTGAGCTGCGCAATAACTTCTAGATCCATTTGGTTTTCTTTCACCCTCCATCGACTTAATGTATGAATAAAATGTTGTCGGGATCAATCACTTTTCTTCTATTTTGTCTTCTTCGGACTCCTACCCATTGGTGTAGTTTCGATCAGGAACCTATGGCCTTGAGCAACTGATATCTTTACAATAATACATAAAATAGATAGAGAACCCTAAATAGATAGAGAACCCTTCAATATCTAGATAATAAAATTTGATATTGGAGAGAAATAAATGGACTAATCCATGTAACGCATTTAATCAAACTCATTGGGGAGGGAATGAAGATATGGTAGAGCTTAAATTTTTGATAGCTTTTTTTCTTGCTTTTACAGCAGGTATTCTAGCTATCAAATTAGGTCAAGCACTGTATGACTGCTGATTTTTTCTGCTTTTCTTGGCCTGGCCGATGGCCAGGCCAAGAAAAGCAGAAAAAATCAGTCATACAGAACTATTTTTAACGAAATGAACAATACGATTGACTGGATTGTTCTTTATCCAACTGAATAATCGCAATATTCATTATATTGCCGATACAATCTGTACATACTATGATATACACCTTTACTCCACCATTCATTTTGTTACACATGAACTCTTCCATCTTGGAGAGATGGCTGAGCGGACCAAAGCGGCGGATTGCTAATCCGTAGTACGGATCATCCGTACCGAGGGTTCGAATCCCTCTCTCTCCGTTCGTCCACTATTGATCCTGAAAACGAATAACCCCGAATCTTTCTACGGAACGGAAAAGGCCCATTAACCTAGAGACTTCCTATTTTGACCTTTTTTTTTCATTGCATAGCACAAAATGATAAAGTTATCATTTTGACTGAGCATTTGAACTCAGTATTTTATTTTTTTCCCGCAGTGCAGTAAAGTATTACTGTTTATGGAACAGTAATAGCTCCACTCTTTAGTAGAAAAATGATATTTTTTCATCAAAAATTATATCTGACTTAGTCCATAAATTGCAAAGGTATCGTTCATGAACGAATGGAAGGATTAGAATATCTCGTTTCTTTCCTCTTTTTTTATCAATATAAATGGGACCAATCCCTACATTGTGTATTGGTACATACAAACGATAAAATATCTTTGTCTCTCCCTGCTATTATGTATGAACAAAATTGTTTCAAACCTGTTCCATCATTAGCAATGTCCAAGTGAATAGATGTTCACTTTCGAGATGATCCGGGTCTAGCTCGATAACATGATCTCTTCCAATCCAATGTGAGAAAGTTACATAGTGTCTACTTTTTCCGATAAAGGGGTGTTTGCATGGGTTTGCCTTGGTATCGCGTTCATACCGTCGTATTGAATGATCCTGGACGGTTAATTTCTGTACATATAATGCATACAGCTCTAGTTGCTGGTTGGGCTGGTTCAATGACTCTGTACGAATTAGCAGTTTTTGATCCATCCGATCCTGTTCTTGATCCAATGTGGAGACAAGGTATGTTCGTTATACCTTTTATGACTCGTTTGGGAATAAAGGATTCATGGAGTGGATGGAACATCACCGGAGAAACTGTAATTAATCCCGGTATTTGGAGTTATGAAGGTGTGGCCGTGGCACATATCGTGTTTTCTGGCCTGTGCTTTTTGGCAGCTATCTGGCATTGGGTATATTGGGATCTGGACATATTCTGTGATGAACGTACGGGAAAACGTTGTTTAGATTTGCCAAAAGTATTTGGAATTCATTTATTCCTCTCAGGAGTAGCTTGTTTCGGATTTGGAGCATTTCATGTAACGGGTTTGTATGGTCCTGGGATATGGGTGTCTGATCCTTATGGACTAACTGGAAAAATACAACCAGTGGATCCAGCATGGGGAGCTGAAGGTTTTGATCCTTTTGTTCCAGGAGGAATAGCTTCTCATCATATAGCAGCGGGTATTTTGGGTATATTAGCAGGTCTATTCCATCTCAGTGTTCGTCCTCCCCAACGTTTATACGTAGGATTACGCATGGGGAATATTGAAACGGTCCTATCCAGCAGTATTGCTGCTGTGTTTTTTGCAGCTTTCATTGTTGCTGGGACCATGTGGTATGGCTCCGCAACTACTCCGGTCGAATTATTCGGTCCCACTCGTTACCAGTGGGATCAGGGATACTTCCAACAAGAAATAGATCGACGGGTTCGTGCCGGTCTGGCCGAAAATTTAAGCCTATCAGAAGCTTGGTCCAAAATTCCCGAGAAACTCGCTTTTTATGATTACATTGGTAATAATCCAGCTAAGGGGGGGTTATTCAGAGCAGGTGCAATGGACAATGGAGATGGAATAGCTGTTGGTTGGTTAGGACACCCTATCTTCAAAGATAAGGAGGGAAATGAGCTTTTTGTACGTCGTATGCCTACCTTTTTCGAAACATTTCCAGTAGTTCTGGTGGACAAAGAAGGAATTGTGAAAGCCGATGTTCCTTTTAGGAGGGCAGAATCAAAGTATAGTGTTGAACAAGTAGGTGTAACTGTTGAGTTCTATGGTGGTGGACTTGACAGGGTCAGTTTTGGTGATCCTGCTATAGTTAAAAAATACGCTAGACGTGCTCAATTAGGTGAAATTTTTGAATTAGATCGTGCTACTCTAAAATCTGATGGTGTTTTTCGTAGTAGTCCAAGGGGTTGGTTTACTTTTGGACATGCTACATTTGCTCTCCTTTTCTTTTCTGGACACATTTGGCATGGTGCTAGGACCTTATTCAGAGATGTTTTTGCTGGTATCGACTCGGATCTGGATGATCGAATAGAATTTGGAGCATTCCAAAAACTGGGAGATCCAACTACTAAAAGACAAGTGGTATGATATTGCTCCTATCTCTTCTCTAATAAATATTAGTACGAAAGCTATCTCCATAATTGTAAATTACGATCAAATCAAATCTATGGAAGCATTGGTTTATACATTCCTGTTGGTATCGACCCTAGGGATAATCTTTTTCGCTATTTTCTTCCGAGAACCACCCAAACTTCCGACTAAAGGGGGAAAATAATTTTGCTTCTCCAAATCGTCATTCTTTCTCTCCCATCAAAGAAAGAATGACCTTCCCTATAGGGAAGGTCATTCTTTCAATTAGTCCTCGTGATCCTCAAAAGGATCCCTAAGTTGTTTAGAGGGTTGCCCAAAGGCGGTGTATAGGGCATAACCAGTAAAGCTTACAAGTAAACAAGATATGGAGATGGTGACTAAGGTTGCAGTTTCCATTATTAGGTGATCCCAATATCATGGTATGTTTACCATATAATAACAAAGTTAACAGATCTCAACCAATACAATAGTTTCTATGGCTACACAGACCATTGATGATACTTCCAAAACCACGCCAAAAGAAACCCTTGTAGGAACGACCTTAAAACCGCTTAATTCAGAATATGGTAAAGTAGCTCCTGGATGGGGAACTACTCCTCTTATGGGTTTTGCAATGGCTCTATTTGCAGTATTCCTATCTATTATCTTGGAGATTTATAATTCTTCCGTTTTATTGGATGGGATTCCGGTTAGTTGGGGCTGAGGAACTCCAAAATTCACCTGGTGAGCTCTTGAAGAAAAAAAAAGAACTGAGGGATTCAAACCCAGACCAAATAGTGGCTTTGAGTTTTTAGCTTATCTTGTTCCAATAGTTTGATCGTGTAATTACTTTTCTCTAAGGATTTTTGGAATATGGGTGTGCGACTTGTTGAAATCGATCCATATTTATAGTACAGAAGACCGATCTGTTATCTTCATCAAGATGGTCCTACCTCGTTGGATATTTAATTTCTAGAATATTGAATCTCTAGAGCACGAGGTCTATCATAGATATGTTCCGGAAGATCTGAACTATGGTTTGTACCTATCATTTCCTCGTCACCAGACTTCCAATAAAGAAATTGAAAGAGGTATTTCCTATAATAAATCGAAGGAAATATCCCCTCTCATAATTATGCTGATTATGACCAAAGAATGATATAGTATCTGATTTCTCTTAGTTAGCATATTTCGTCGAATGAGCGAAAATGAAAAGGTTATTACCCAGAGAACCTTTTGGGGATTTGATAAAATCATCGGGGTCTAATTGAAATCTGAGGTTTGGATTGATTCATCTATTGAGATCTCGACAAGATAATTCCTATAAATCGTCTATATTAGTTCTTTTCTAGGGAACTGATCACACGAATAGGGTAAAAGATCGTTCAAAGGGCCTATAGTGATTTATCATAGGGATGAGCCGACTTGAAATTTTGGCACTTTTTGAAATTTTGGCACTTTTTGAAATTTTGGCACTATAGAGTCTTCTAATAGAAATGCTGGATTGTTTCGAATGATCTTCATTTCTCCAGCCGGTCAGGCAACGAACCCTCAAGTATCTCTTTTCCAAAATTTATTTATTCGTGTCCAAAAGCATTTGCGTGTTCTTGTTCAAGCCGTATGAAGGGAAATTCTCATGTACGGTTTTCAGAGGGGGAATTTCAGTTTACCTATCTCAATAAAGTATACGATCGGTTCGAAGAGCGTCTCGAGATTCAGGCGATTGCGGATGATATCACCAGTAAATATGTTCCTCCTCATGTCAATATATTTTATTGTCTAGGGGGGATCACACTTACTTGTTTTTTAGTACAAGTAGCTACTGGTTTTGCTATGACTTTTTACTATCGTCCGACCGTTACAGAAGCTTTTGCCTCTGTTCAATACCTAATGACCGAAGTTAACTTTGGTTGGTTAATCCGATCAATTCATCGATGGTCGGCAAGTATGATGGTTCTAATGATGATCCTGCACGTATTCCGTGTTTATCTCACAGGTGGATTCAAAAAACCCCGTGAATTAACTTGGGTCACAGGTGTAATTTTGGCTGTGTTGACCGTATCCTTCGGTGTAACTGGTTATTCTTTGCCCTGGGATCAAATTGGTTATTGGGCAGTGAAAATTGTGACTGGTGTGCCTGAGGCTATTCCTGTAATAGGATCTCCTCTGGTAGAATTATTACGCGGAAGTGTTAGTGTGGGTCAATCTACCTTGACTCGTTTTTATAGTTTACACACTTTCATATTACCCCTTCTTACTGCTGTATTTATGCCAATGCACTTTCTAATGATCCGTAAGCAGGGTATTCCAGGTCCTTTATAGAGAGGAAAGATAGATTGAAAATAACTATTCATAACTTATCGTTCCGAATAACGACAGTAATATATCATCGCCAGGAATATTTATTATTCAAAAATGGAAATATCCATAGAAAATACGGTCCTCGGATTTCTCCTTTCGATTTTGGAGTATTATTCATCCAATACAAACAAATAATTGGAGTAGATTCTCAGACGGAGAAGATGGATTATGGGAGTGTGTGACTTGAACTATTGATTAGGCCATGCAGATACTTTCTCCGATCTACCACATAAATATTTCTGATAAAATGTGTCTCTGTCCCAATTTCCTTATCAGAAATAGGAAGTTTAGCACCTGGGTGGAAAGGCATTGGTCAGTTTGTTCCGTTCCAAGAGAATTCTTTCTATGATCGAATCCGAATCAGGAAGGGCTCCGTGAGATCCGGACAATGGGACAATATTTTCATATATTCAATAATTGGACTATATGACTTTACTTCTCCTTTTCATAGTGTGAAAATGCATCCATTTCCCTTGCATCCATTTCGATGGGAAAACTATTGGAGTGAAAGAAGGGATCTAAGGAAGGAGAGAGGCCGGATCAATAACAAGTCAATACCTTGTATGCTAAAAAACTTTTGAGGTCTATTCGTGGTGATAAACACAAATTACAAGGACTAAGATGGTCCAAAAGGCATATCGATCATGATCGAATTTGTGAGCTTACTTGGGTCATGAGCATTTAACTGGAATAATAAAATGACCAATGATGGATGATCATAGACATTATTAGTTCCTATTTTTCCAATTCGTCTTCCATCACGGGAAAAAATAAGTGATATATACTTCCTCCAGTTATTGTTCGAGCCGGATGATAAAAATTGGCATGTCCGGTTCTTTCGGGGGATAGATCCATAAAGATCTACTTATCCCAATAACAAAGAAACCTGACCTAAATGATCCTGTATTAAGGGCTAAATTAGCTAAAGGTATGGGACATAATTATTATGGAGAGCCCGCTTGGCCCAATGATCTTTCATATATTTTTCCAGTAGTAATTTTAGGTACTATTGCATGTACAATAGGTTTAGCGGTTCTAGAACCATCAATGATTGGTGAACCAGCAAATCCATTTGCAACTCCTTTGGAGATATTGCCCGAATGGTATTTTTTCCCTGTATTCCAAATACTTCGTACAGTACCTAACAAATTATTAGGTGTCCTTTTAATGGGCTCAGTACCCGCGGGATCATTGACGGTGCCTTTTCTAGAGAATGTGAATCAATTTCAGAATCCATTTCGTCGTCCAGTAGCTACAACAGTATCCTTGATCGGTACTGCAGTAGCCCTTTGGTTAGGTATTGGGGCAGCGTTGCCTATTGATGAATCTTTAACTTTAGGTCTTTTCCAATCCAATTTGATCCAACTGTCGAATATAAAAATATTTCAATTTTTTTATTCATATATCTAGGGAGTAGTTGCTTTAAGACAAATTATATCTCCCTAGATATACCCATCTTGTCAGATATTTCTTTCGAATATTCCACGAAAGAGAGATATGTCAAAGATTCTCAAGACTCTCCAAAAGAACTTGGGTAAAGGAAATGAAGAGATGAAATGAAACCAACCATTTTATGAACCCGAAACTAATTCCTGGGTGGATCAATTGCAAAAAGTTTTTGTAGAACTTCCAATACCTGTTCGACAGATTCCTTCCCGAAGTGTTCAATTCTCATTAGATCTTCTCGACTGTAATTTAAGAGGTCCAATAATGTATGTATATTGGCTCTTCTGAGGGAGTTATAGGTTTTGGGGGGTAACTCTAATTGGTCAATGAAAATAAGTTGAAATGCTATTTTTTCTTTCGTTTCCCCCGTATCAGTCAATACGTGCGAAAGGGGGAAGGGAAGCATATTAGACCCTTTTTTATTGTTCATTCCATCGATGTTCTGTTCCTCTCCATGCAGGAAGGGAATAAATAAGTCGATCAAATTTCGAGAAGCTTCGTAAAGTGCCTCCCTAGGAGTTAACCCCCCATTCGTCCATATTTCCAGGAAAAGGACTTCTCGTATTTCATTTCCGCTCCCATAGGAATGAATACTATAATTCGCATCGCGAACAGGCATAAAAACAGCATCTATAGGAAAAATTCCGTCCTGATAATTATTTGGACTATGTATAATATATCCGCGATTTTTTTCAATTTGTAATCTGATATCAGAAGTAATTGATTTAGTAAGTCTAGCTATATGTTGTGTAGTATCAATTATTTTCACAGAAGGGGGTAATATGATATCTTGAGCAGTTACATTTCTGGGTCCAACAATATAAATAGAAGCTTCTCGGATTCCGTACGAGTCACTTCTAAATACAATTTCTTTTAGATTCATCAAAATGTCATGTACTGATTCTTCAATACCTATTATCGCGGAATATTCATGTTTTATGTTCTCTAATTTTACACGTGTGATACATGTTCCTTCTACTTCTCCAAGTAAAGCTCTTCGCATTGCGATGCCTATTGTATCGGCTCGACCTTTGCGGAGCGGGGATAGAGCAAAACGGCCATAATGAAGACGCTTACTGTATGCTCTGGATTCGATGCATTTCCATCGTAGTGTCTGAATAGAGACTGAGATTTCATCTCGAATCATACCAAGAATATTTGATCAGATCATTAAATCATTTCTTTCTCTTGAAATTCATTCAATTCTTACACACGTCTCTTTTTGGGAGGTCTACATCCATTATGTGGCATAGGGGTTACGTCACGTACAAAACTTAATAGTATGCCACTTCTACGAATGGTTCGTAATGCTGTATCTCTCCCTCGACCAGGGCCACTTATCATAACTTCTACTCGTTCCATACCCCGATCCATTAATGCACGAATAACATTTTCTGCTGCAGTCTGGGCAGCAAATGGTGTACCTCTCCTTGTACCTTTGAATCCACAGGCACCAGCAGAAGACCAAGAAAGAACTTGTCCCCGTACATCTGTAGCAGTCACTATGGTATTGTTAAAACTTGCTTGAACGTAAATAACTCCTTTGAGTACTCGATGTTCATTCCTACGTGAACCAATTCTTTTTATAGTTTTTGACATATTAATCATTATGAGTTCAGTTCGAAAAATGCATATCGAAATCTATTTTACCACTAGATCCATTAATTGATATAGAAGAGGATTACCCCTGTTTTTGCTTATGTCTCGGATTAGAACAAATTATCATAACTCGTTTCCGTCTACGAATTGGTCGACATTTTCCACAAATTCTACGAATAGAAGCACGAATTTTCATATTTGTGACCCTCCAATTTGCTCATATTACATTTTGTTTCCTGAGACAGAGAGTCTGTTTCATCTGTGATTCTCGATCCCTATCGGATGTTCAAAAGGTGATTCAATCGTTTGAAGATTTGTTGCTAAGTCTATATATTATACGTCCTTTGGTTAAATCATAAGCACTTAATTCGACCTTGACCCTATCTCCTGGTAGTATTCGTACGGAATTACGTCGAATCCTACCCGAAATATGAGTCAGAATCTGACATCCATTATCTGTCAGAACTCGAAACATACCGTTGGGGAGTGATTCAGTAACCAAACCTTCCGCATGGATCAGATTCTGTTTCTTCATCGAATCTCCTCCTCTTTTGATTCAAAAACTTGACTAACGTGCTTGGATGAAGATGAATGGTGTCTCGACTTGCTACGACTTTTCATACTATGGGGATATCTTACAGAATAAATATTTTTGGACAACATTTGGATTAATTACCATACATAACATAAAATTTCTCCTCCAATTTTTTTCTGTCGAGCTTCTCGATCCGTCAAAATTCCTTGGGAAGTAGAAAGAATTACGATCCCCATTCCACCTAGAACTTTTGGAATTTCTCGATAATTAGAATAAATTCTCAAACCAGGTTTGCTGGTACGCTTTGACGTGGTCATATATGTCCTTTTCTTCCTTCTCCGATATTTTGAAGTCGATATCAAAAAATATTTTTGGCCTTCCTGATGTTCCCTAACATCTTCTATAAAACCTTCTCGTAAAAGGATCCTTCCAATGTTCTTGGTAATATTAGTAGCTGTTACTCGAACCGTTCCTTTTTCTACCATGTCAGCGTTTCTTATAGAAGTAATTAGATTGGTAATAGTATCGTTACCCATGACGAACGAATTCTTAGGAATTCCTGGTCTCGATATAAAAGGCATGTTCGATCTTCTTTGAGGAATATGCCTGAGGTGCAATGAATTTAATTGATCCATGTACCATTTGATGAACCTTAAGTCAAAGATTCTTACAAGATCTATCAGTACTTATAATACTTCGGGAGCCAATGAAACTATTTTCGTGAAATTCAATTGTCTCAATTCCTGAGCAACCGGACCAAAAACTCGAGTTCCTTTTGGATTTCCTTCCTGATCAATGACAACGGCTGCATTGTCATCAGATCGTATCATCATTCCATTGTCACGTTCAAATTCTTTACAGGTGCGTATAACTACGGCTCTAACTACTTCCGATTTTTCCAGGGGCATGTTAGGTACTGCTTCTTTAATTATAGCAATGATAACATCACCTATATGAGCGCATTTACGATTACTTGCTCCTAGAACTCGAATACACATTATTTTTCGGGCTCCACTGTTATCCGCTATATTCAAATAAGTTTGAGACTGAATCATTTTTCCTCCAAAATATTTTTTACCTCGGCAGATAACATGAAAAAAAAAGGAAGAGTTCTTACGAACTAGTAATCTTCTTCCACCAGAAATAACTCTTTGATTCTGTATGGATGGGTTGGGTTAAGTAGTAACAAATTGAGTACGTATAGGCATTTTGTATGCAGCTATTCTAGCAGCTGCTCTAGCGACGGTTTCGGATACTCCGCCCATTTCATAAAGTATTCGACCTGGTCTGATGACAGATACCCAATATTCGGGAGATCCTTTCCCGGAACCCATACGTGTTTCTGCAGGTCTCATTGTAATAGGTTTGTCGGGAAATATACGTACCCATATTTTTCCGCCACGACGGGCATAACGATTAATCGTTCTTCGTCCGGCTTCTATCTGCCCAGATGTGATCCAAGCGGGTTCAAGTGCTTGAAGAGCGAATCTACCGAAACAAATGCGATTGCCGCGGTAAGATACTCCTTTCATTCTTCCCCTATGTTGTTTACGAAATTTTGTTCTTTTTGGGTTATAGTCGATGGTTAATAGTATTTTGATCCCATCTCTAATCCAGAACCGGACATGAAAGTTTCTTCTCATCCGGCTCCTCGTGAATAATCAATGTGTAGATAAATGAGTCTATATCTATGCATTACACATATTGTATATAGAATCTAATTTACAGGACGAATAACTCTTAAATTTCCATCCAATGTCTTAATAAAGAATTTCACAGGCGAATATTTACTCTTCCAGTATTTGCTCCATGGGGTCGACTTACCTATAGACTCCAATGAGATTAATTGGTTTTTGGTTTATTTCGCCATCCTATCCAATGAATGATTAAGATTCCTATATGATCTTATGCAGTCATAGGTTCCATCGTTCCATAGCTTCTATCTAAATGCCCAGGTCTTCCCTCCGCAATGGAGCTTTCTTTTCATCTGTTACGGAATCAATTTCCTTAGTTTCCATTGACCCGAAGCTCTTTCTCCTTCATAAACTGAATTCCTTCAATCTTGCTTGAATGAATCAGGATGATTCTTATGCTTTATCACACTGCTTTTTGGAGGGTAGTTAATGAACCATACAATATTGGGAGAATATTTCTCCTTTTTCTTCTTTTTCCGCATTACCAAACACCTTTCTCGCTTCACGAGAGATCAAACATTTTTTCTCTCCTGGAAGAAAGTATTTACGAGGTGATAGTATCTACCCATAGTTATTGGATCTTGGCAATATGAAGCAATGAGTTAGTCTCTAGTTTATTTATAGAGACCAATCCGTTCTTATTTCGAGTTCTCCATAACATAACTTCGGAAAAGAATGAAAAGCTCGATTCCAACGAGTCGCACACTAAGCATAGCACGGTTCCAAAATGGTAAATCTAATTTCTATTCGATCTGATAGAATTGATGATCCATGATCGGGCAGATTGGAAAAAAAAGACCAATTATTCCTACTCTTCTAAAATCCAAATTTTTATCCCTAAAACTCCATAGATGGTTTTAACCGGATAATAACAATAATCAATCCTAGCCCGAATTGTCTGTAGGGGAACCCTACCTCCCCTGTCCCATTCGACCCGGGCAATTTCCTTTCCATCGAGACGTCCTGCAATTTGGATCTGAATACCTTCTACCTCTTCCCGTTCAGCCAGTTCAATAGCTTTCTTCATTGTTTTTCTGAATGGAACTCTCTTCTCTAGTTGTAGGGCAATATACTCTGCAAGAATATTAGGTTTTCTATAGGGTTTCGCAACTTTTTCTATAGCAATGTGAAGTTTTCGGTCCACAGAATCGAGCATATTTAGTACATCGTTTCTTAATTTTTCAATTCCTTGACCCCTACCTTCTATTAACAACAAGTTGGGAAATCCAATATAGATTTTGACCTTAATCAAATCGATCTTTCTGCGAATCTCTACACGTGCAATTCCTCCATAATTCGAGGAGCTCTTTATATGCGTTCGTACATAGTTTTCAATGCAAGTACGTATTTTTTGATCTTCTCGGAGATCTTTGGAATAATTCCTTTGTTGTGCGAACCAATGGGAACGCTCATTTTGAGTTACACCAAGTCTAAAACCAAGTGGATTTATTTTCTGCGCCATACATATCCTTTTTTTCGGGATTCTATTGACATAATCGGATCATTCGATCTGGAGATTTCCTCCGATACAATAGTTATATGACAAGTGGGTTTCTGTATTGGATAACCGCGTCCCTGAGCTCTAGGTTGAATCCTTTTAAAAACAGCACCCTCATTCACTTCGACTCTACCAACGAGTAAATTGGCTTTGTTCAAACCCATATTGTGATTTGCATTCGCCGCCGCAGAATGAATTAATTGTGATATGGGATAACAGGCCCCATAAGGCATCAGTTCCAATATCATAAGTGCTTGTCCATATGAACGACCACGAATTTGATTAATTACTCTACGCGCTTTATGAGCAGACATACGTATATTTCTCGCCAAAGCTCGTATCTCTGGACCTGGACTATTATTTCCCATTGACTCCATCCTCCCTAATGAATGACAAGTCTTTCTCAATTAACGACGAGATTTCTTATCGTTTCTTGCATGTCCCTGAAAAAGTAGGGTAGGTGCAAATTCCCCCAATTTGTGGTCTACCATACGATCTGTTACATAAATGGGTAAATGTTCCCTCCCATTATGAACAGCAATTGTATGACCGATCATTGCGGGTACAATGACGGATGCCCGGGACCAAGTAACTATTATCTTCTTTTCTTCTTTTATGTTTAGATTTTTAATTTTCCTCAATGAATGATTAGCCACAAAAGGATTTTTTTTCAGTGAACGTGCCATGATCAATTACCTTTCTTTCCTTTTTTTTTTATGGATATCCAACCATTCTTACTCACGTCGACGAAGGATTGAAGCATCACTGTATCTATTTCTCTTCCGACTTTTCTTTCCAAGTGCACTATAGCCCCAGGGGGTCACAGGTTTTTTCCTGCCAATTGGGGTTCTTCCTTCCCCACCTCCATGAGGATGGTCTACAGGGTTCATAGCTACTCCTCTTACCTCAGAACGCTTACCCAACCAACGTTTAGCTCCGGCTTTACCGAAACTTCTATTGTTTGCAGTGATATTACCCACTTGTCCAATTGTGGCTGAGCAGTTCTCAGATATTAAACGAACTTCTCCAGATGGTAATCTTAATGTGGCCGATCGATCTTCTTTTGCGATCAGTTCTGCTACAGCACCTGCCGCTCTAGCCAATTGTCCACCCTTTCCAAGTGTTATTTCTATGTTGTGTATAGCCGTGCCTAAGGGCATATTGGTTGAAGTAGACTCTTATTCCGATGAATAAAAATCCCTTCCCAAACTGTACAAGCCTCTCTCAGGGCATACAGCTTTCTGGATGTATATTATATTCACATATATTGAATAAATATAATCGAGATGAGAAGGAGCATCTATTGTATTCTCTATGTCCCGATTCTCTACATCCTAGGTCTCTCTATTCCATCATCTGGCTTATATTCTTTATGTAGCATTCAGAATGAATGACTTTATCAAATTACGCTAATACTTTCGTATGTTATGGATAACGTAGGAGGCATATTAAACATCTTTTTCTCTTCTCTCTCTTTTTACTTTTTTCCTCTCCCCATCTTTTTATTTTGGGAATTACTACCACTGTCCAGCTCCGAATCCGCCTCTGACCATCAGATCAAATGTGAGTAACTTGTCTTTTTAGAGGGTGCCTCTATCCCATTTTGTTCATGCTTCGGACAAACAATCAGGTCCTCTCCATATTATTATATCTTCGGAACCAATGATCCGATATGAACAATTTTTGAATCCAATCACCTGCTGTCATTTATCCTCAGTTTCCCTTTGGGGTTCGTCCCGTAAAAGTGTCCTAGTTGGATCAGTGATAGATTTATAGGTTTCGCTGTAAACCCAATCGGTTGCTTCCGATCACGTAAATTAATAATTCAAACCGCACTCAGAGGTAGGGCATTTCCTATTGATATAGGAGCTTTTGGACCAGAAAGAATAGTATCTCCAATCATGACCCCTCTGGGATGCAGAATATACATCTTATCGCCATTCTTGTAATGCACCTTGCAAATGTATGCACTTCTATTAGGGTCGTATTCTATGGTTACAATTTCTCCTGATATGTGTTCCTTATTCCGTCGAAAATCAATTTGACGATACAGACGCTTGTGACCCCCTCCCCTGTGTCTTGCGGTAATAATTCCTCTTCCATTACGACCTTTCCCACAATGATGTTGTCCAGAGGTCAATTTCTTCTGCGGGTCCAACTGCACTCTTCCATCGAAACCTGATACAGATCTATTGCGTGTATCCGGAGTTAAAATTCTATATGAACGGATGGCCATTTAGTTTCAAATTTGAAATCTTATTGTTCTGAAAAGAGTGGAATAGAATCACCGGTTCTAAGTGTAATAATCACACGTTTACAACGTATTGGATGTCCTATCATTGACACTCTCTTTCCTCCTTTTTCAGGGAGGCGATAGCTGTTCATAGCTATTACTTTAACATCGAAGAAATTTTCAATCCAATTTTTAATCTTTGTTTTGTTCGATTGCGAATCGACGTTAAAAGTATATTGGTTCCTTTCCAATAGACGAATACTTTTCTCCGTAAGTACTGGATATTTCACTTCATCCATAAATTTTTTCCCTCCTTTTCTTCTTTTTTTTCCCGTAAAGCCTGTAGCTATTATTATATCGGATCATATACCAATTTAATTATACAGATATATCATAGTTTAGGTATGGAAGTTATGCACGAACGTAATGCTCACAACTTTCCTCTGGATCTAGCCGCTGTTGAATCTATTTCAATAGGTGGATAATACTCTGATGGATTGTTATCGTGTATTGCTTAATTGAAGCATACCAAGCCTTTCATTCATTTTATTGAAAGGCTTGGTATGCTTCAATTGTATTGTTTGGTGTTATTCTTCATACTTCTTCCCATTCCATCAATAATGGATATGTGCAGTTCCCCTGCATCCAGCAGGAATTGAACCCGCGAGTTCGCCAATTATGAGTTGGGCGCTTTAACCATTCAGCCATGGATGCTGGATAAAGATCATCAACATATTCATTCTATAATATGAGTATAGACTCAGATCTAAAATTGGGTAGTTCGGGATTGGGACCCATTTACATTCTTTCTCTCATACTTGATTCATGTCAAATATTCTCAATAGACATTCAAATAACATTTCATTTCATTGAATTAATTTGATAATAAGCCATGGACGAAACAAAATATGTGAATCAATTAGAATTGATTGTATTTATTGTTCGGTCCTTTGGTCTTCCACTCATGGTGGGTGGGATAATAATGAAGAAGTTGACGTAAAAATATAAGAATTTGATCTATTTCAAAGGAGTATATTCATGTTCCTATTTCCCTAATATAATACTTTCTGGCTGGATATTTTCATTAATATATAGTCTCATTCCTACCTATTCTTGCATCCTTTATTTCCAGAGCTTTGGCTCCCATTGGTCAAGAACCGGACTACTAGTTACGAATCAAGTATCGAACCAATGGGAAGATACTTGGATCCGATCTAAGATCATTATATGTTCGCTCCAGTTCTTGTTGTTCTTGATGTTGGAACAGTCTCCCTTTCTCTATGGGCTATGAGTTCTAGTATACAGGGTATATCTGCATTTATAGGAGCTTCAATTCTCGTGCTTATTTTCATCGTTGGTTCAGTCCATGCGTGGCGAAGAGGAACATTGGAATGGTCCTTAATTTCCGAGTGGGGGAGGGAAGTACAAAATGACATAAAGCCAATGATGAATCCTATGAAGTTACCTTTACTCGATCAAACAATTTTGAATCCAGATATTTAAACTACCCCAAACGATCTGTCGAACGAATTGGGCCAGACTCTCCAGTTTATGAACGCTCCTTTACAGTATTAATTGTGGTTTCATCAAATTCGCTTCATTAATAGATTCGCGATTCGACTCCGATCGTTACGGTCCGGTACCAAGATCTGGACCTAGACGAGCTTACCTCATTATAACAGCGGGGACTGTGACCATGAAAAAGGCTCCTTCTGTAGTGATATTTCAAATGCGGAACCAAAATATGTAGTTGCCCTGGAGCATGTACTATCACAGAGAAATGTTTGGTACAGATTATTATAGTACCGTTCGCAAAGTAGATAAGTTAATTCCTGTGGATGTCTATTCGCCAGATTGCCCACCTGAACCAGAGGCTATTATAGATGCTATAACGAAACTTCGTGAAAGAAAAGATAGTTCGATGGATATATGAGGCCCGAACTCCAACAAGGAAAGAATAAAATATTTCACTATAAATCATAGGGATCATCATATTGGATCCAGTATTCATACTAGAAACTATGGTCAAAAGTTATTACATCAATCTTATGAACCTCAATTCGAATCTACTTTCGAGATACCCTCTGCAACGTTTGGATCTACTTCAACTCTGCAATTATAGATCTATCATTGGGATAATCTATCCCATTTCGATTCGGATGGAATAGGATGAATAGATTCCGACTAGTGCCGAATTATCAGTCCCACCGTCAAATCTTGACTTCTGAGTTCTCGATCCTACTTTTTTATATGTACAGAGTATCGTGATTCAATTGGAACGGACAGAGAGGGACAATATGAGCAAAGAAGAGGGAGAGAACAGATTGATCCATCTATCTATTTTGATCGGGGTGTCTCCGTATGTAGATATACATCTAGATAGAATAGATTTAGATAGATGGATATGGAGACATGGATATTTACATCTTGCCAGGAACCAGATTTGAACTGGTGGCACGAGGATTTTCAGTCCTCTGCTCTACCAACTGAGCTATCCCGGCTCTTCCCTGTGGATCATCCTGGTACAGGGTTTTAACTTGTGTCAACTAAAAAGAAGTAAAAAGGTATTTTTACTAGTTTTTAGAATGATCTTTATTATTTTCGATCTGGAAGTCACTAATATGATAAAAATGGACTGCAATTGAATAATTTCAAAATGATCTAATCTATGTAGATCATATATCACAAAATCAATTGATCATATGATCAGCTTATTAACAGATCAACTCAACTGGTCATAAGATGGATGAAAAGATTCATGTTCTAATTTCTTCTCTTCATGAAAAAAAAATAGCGAGGTAAAAGAATCGAGAAATTAGAATGGATTCGAACCAATGGAATTGGAGAAGATAGATCAGTCCGTTCGGGAACGAACCTGGGTGGGGATAGAGGGACTTGAACCCTCACGGTCTATAAAGCCAACGGATTTTCCTCCTACTGCAATTTGCATTGTTGTTTACATTGACATGTAGAATTGGACTCTATCTTTATCCTCGTCCAACCATTTATTCCAAAAAATAATTAAATTATTCATCTAGAGTAGATAAGTTCATAATTGGATTACTTAATGTCAAATCAGTACTTCAACTCGAATCTGGCATCTATCTTATGAATAAAATGCTTGGAACGAGTTCTGATCGCCAGTTTTGTCTGATGTTATATAACATCTCTCTCCATTTTTGAGGTGTAAATAGATCGTTCTATAACTACAGTAACTACAGTATTGGACCAAATGAGATTCATTCGTTAGAATAGCTTCCATTGAGTCTCTGCACCTATCCCCTTCCTATCTTAGGAGAAGAAACATTGTCTTCATGAACCGGATTTGGCTCAGGATTACCCATTCAAAATATCCCAGGGTTCCCTGGATTTGGAAGCTATCACTTGGTAGGTTTCCATACCAAGGCTCAATTCGATCAAGTCCGTAGCGTCTACCAATTCCGCCATATCCCCTTCTCGAAGAACAAGATCATACCTTGATCTAATCCTATTATGTAATATCCATCAGCATTATTCATTGGATATTTGCTCAATATTGGGTGGGAGAAATATCCTCCCCTACTCCCCTACTCCCCTTCTCTCCCCTTCTCTATCTCTACCCCAATCGAATATGACTGGGAATCATTATATTATTTATCCATTTGAAATGCAATGTTATTATCCTCCCCTAGTCGATTTGGAAGAGTGAGTAAAACGATCGATATCAATTGACCCTTACTTCTCCTTTCTTTCCCTTGAAAGAATCTACATTCAAACAATGTTCCGTTGTAATCGTAATCTGGATTGCGTCATTGAATCTGATTCGCGCTATAATCGTTAGGATTCCAAAGGAATCTATGGATCTCACCCCAATGAAATGGGGAGTGATATTCCATCGAGCCTGCTTAGCTCAGAGGTTAGAGCATCGCACTTGTAATGCGATGGTCATCGGTTCGATCCCGATAGCTGGCTCTTTTCCGTTCCGTTCCGTTCCTCTCATTTCCATAATCCACAAAGTTTTGTTAGGATCAAGATGGAATGGAGAATACTCTTACGATCGTTCGTCGGGTCCGTCATGCCATGATCATTTACTCCCAACTAGGAACGGGATGAATGAAATGATTGGAGCTATTAGGATCAATAACAAATTGGAGAAAGATCTTCGTTTTCCATATAAAAGAATTCCAGTAGTACTCATACGGGTTATACTATTCTTTCTTCTTTCTAGCACTATTTGTTAATTGAATAAGGAGTTTCTATGTCCCGTTATCGGGGACCTCGTTTAAAAATAATACGTCGTCTGAAAACTTTACCAGGTCTCACTAGTAAAAGACCCAAAAACAGAAAGGATTCTATGAACCGGTCTTCTTCCAGGAAAATATCTCAATATCGTATCCGGCTAGAAGAAAAACAGAAATTGCGTTTTCATTACGGACTAACAGAGCGACAATTGCTGAAATATGTTCGTATTGCTAGAAGAGCCAAAGGCTCAACGGGTCAGGTCCTATTGCAATTACTTGAAATGCGTTTGGATAATATTCTTTTTCGATTGGGTATGGCTCCCACCATTCCCGGAGCTAGACAATTAGTGAATCATGGACATATCCGGGTCAATGACCATATGGTAGATATACCAAGTTACCCTTGCAAACCTCAAGATGTGATTACTATAAGAGATCAACAAAGATTGAGAGCTATCATTAAGAAGAATATAGATCTGTTCCAGAGGGATAAATTGCCAAATCATTTGACTTTTCATTCCTTACAATATAAAGGATTCATCAATCAAATAATAGATAGTAAATGGATCAATTTGAAGATTAATGAATTGCTGGTCGTAGAGTATTATTCCCGTCAAGCTTGAATCGAGAATGAAATGAAAGAGAGGGGTGGGTTGGTTGCTGGGCATCTGGAAATTATGTTCTTCTCCCTTCTTTTTCCCTTCCCCGAAGGAGACATTTTATAATCCTTACGTACGTTACTTGTTATCCGCGATACTTTTTTTTTATTGCTTCTTAAAATAGTCTTTACTTTTCCCATACCACGAACCGATGTTCGTTCTATTTTCTCTATTACAAATAGAGGTAGATTGATCCTGGAATTAGGAAATAGTCCTATTGGGATTCAATAGATTGGAAAAACAATGGATGAGAAGAAAATAGATAGTAGGGCGAAGATACGGAAAGAGAGGGATTCGAACCCTCGGTAAGCAGAAGCCTACATAGCAGTTCCAATGCTACGCCTTGAACCGCTCGGCCATCTTTCCTATGAGATCTCTTGGTTCTAATTAATAAAATGAGTCAATAGCAACTTCCTTACGAAACGAATTCTTTTTGTTCGGGTACGAACAGTTCAATCTTTCGGAAATAAATAGATAATAAATAAGGTAATGATTCAATCCCCCCCCCGGAAAGACGAAAGGACATTTTTTACAACTTCCTCTTATTTTAGGAAATCCTCAATCATCCCGGTTAATCCGACGTATTCGGATCGCCTAATCAAGAATTTAAGACAGATTAACTGATCCATTCCATATTATGATAATATATAGATCTGTAGTGATCATCTTATCAATTGTATAAGAACTAATTCTTTGGCAATGATCCTGTGTCATGATGACTATATTTTCCCGATATTCTTTTATCTATATGGATAAAGCACACAATTGCTGGGTAGGCATTTCATCCTCATTATGCAATGCTCGATCGTTTAACTCTTTCTTTGTTCGGATCATAATCGAACTGGACTTCCCGAGTTTACCCAATCTATTATTCTTTCAATACGAGCCTTTTTCCATTATTATTCATGTTACTAATGAACAATTATTCAATTTATTCCCTATCTATTCTAATTTTAAAGAATAGATTGGAATAGATTGGAATAGATTGGAATAGATAGAATGAGAACATATTTACGATTGTAAGGAAATCCATTTTATGGTATTGTGCACCAGAAAAAAATTTCGTTCATGGAATCATTTGCGTAAGGGAATGAAGGAAATTATCAAATCTGTAATTGACTATGCCTAGATCTCAGAGAAATGACAATTTTATTGATAAGACCTTCACAATTGTAGCAGATATATTATTGCGAATAATCCCGATGGCTCCGGGGGAGAAAGAAGCATTTACCTATTACAGAGATGGTGTGATTTGATATTTTTTCCGTTCTTCTTTTTTGGGGAAAGAAAAGGTAAGGTATTCGGGAATAAAAATTGGGTAAAATAAAACTTACGCTCAGTGAAGGTGAGTTCTGGAGATAGAACAATTCCTTCTGTCGTGTATCCCCGGTCAATGCACCTTTAGATGCTTTCATCTCCTGAGGATTTTAGTACCGAGCGAAAGGTTACACCTATGCAATAGGCCTTGCTTGTATAGTTGAACCTATTTGATAGGCGCGCATGAGGGGAGAAAGCACTACGTATGGAAATCGACAACACAAAAGCTTCGTTATAGCCCATATGCATTACCCTTTTCTGAAGGGTAGTGAGAATGGTTGGGACAACAAACATCCATCTCGTTTGTACTTCGGATACCCTTATAATGGAACCATCGGAGATTGTTGAAGTGATTAATCCCCGGAGAATACAGGGCGTTAAGAACAAAGAAATTGTTAGAGGTTCCATTCCTAGTAGTAAGATCCTTGGTATTTGGAAAAGAATCTTTGCAAGAAGGATGGCTAGAGATTCATTGGAAATACACTAGCCCCTGTTAATTCATAATATTGGGTCAGAATCTTTTTTTTTTTTTTTTCAATTCCACGGATTACTCCCCATATTACCTACTGTAAAGAAAGGAGGAGCCGTATGAGGTGGGAATCTCATGTACGGTTTTGAAGCGGAGATCATTTCAATGGAATGAACGACCGTAACGAATGTCAGCTCAATCGGAAGGGGAATATGCGGAAGCTTTACAAAATTATTATGAAGCTATGCGACTGGAAACTGATCCTTATGATCGAAGTTATATACTATATAATATAGGTCTTGTGCATACAAGTAATGGGGAACATACGAAGGCTTTGGAATATTATTTCCAAGCATTAGAACGGAACCCATCCTTACCACAAGCTCTTAATAATACGGCCTTGATCTGTCATTACGTGCGACTATCTGTACCATAGAATAACTTAGTTAATAACTGAGTAAGGACAAAAGAAAAGGCTTTCTACATATGCACCGTCCCAAGTAACGGTATTTTATCAGCTGTAGCGAAAAAAACTCTCATAGGAGCCCGAATATGAATAGATAGAGCCTAAATATTCCATGGATAATAAATTCAATTGATGATGGAAGCACCATAAAGATCAATTATTGAAAGAAGGTTCGGGCTGATACGATCAAATCTGCTCATTGACAAGAATCAGGAATCAACTTATGTAATAGAGTTGATCTACTAAGCTATTGAGCAGCGGTGTAGCATCAGATCCTAAAGATGTGAAGTACTCCAGCCAGAGAGTACTCTCCAAAAATTCTATACGGAACTGAGATAGTTACCTTGCAAAAAGACTTTGATTTGGACAATCAATCTGAAGTATAGAAAGAGATATACTTCATCTTTTTGAGGGTAGGAGAAAAGATAGAACCTGATCATTGAATTGATTGGAAGTTAAATCAGAAACTCATGTCATTGACTTTTTTTGGTCCTTTGGTTAATATGAACTCCCAATGAATCATCTCCAATTCTTTGGAAATTTTGGTAGAGGACTAAAGAATAGTGGATTGAGCCGTATGAGGTAGGAAACTCTCAAGTACGGTTCTGAGGGAAGAAAACTTTTCCAAGTTTACCTATCCCGACCGAGGAGAACAGGCCATTCGACAGGGAGATCCTGAAACTGCGGAGGCTTGGTTCGATCAAGCTGCTGAGTATTGGGAACAAGCTATAGCACTTGCTCCGGGCAATTACATCGAAGCACAAAATTGGTTAAAGATTACAGGACGCTTTGGAGAATGAGAGTTTCTATTATTGGGAAATCGTTTTCATTATTGAATATCTGACTCGAAATCAATGGGATTTTTCCAGAATATTCCCAAAAATTAGATTCTATTTCGTCGACATCTTATAGGAATATATTTACAATATAAAAAGAATACCTTTTCTGATTCTGGATTGTTGACGGATCTTCTTAATAGGGGTAAAATCCATCTGGCTGGATATTTTTTTCATTAATGATCCATGAATAACGATTTATAATGGATGGCCTTTTATATGGGACATACGGAGGAGTATCAATAGATGGATAAATAAATATATATATATATCCATATATACAGATATATTTATTTATCCATCTAGAAACGGTGTAGTGTAATAATCACCGTTGCTTTTTTAAAATTACAAAAAAAAGGCTTTTTCATGCAAAAAAGCCCGCGGTCCATTGAGCACCTCAAAAGATATGTCATAATAGAATTGAACACCTGCCTCAGATTGACTCCCGTATCATAGTCGCTCCAGTCATAAACTAGAAAATAAAGGGAGAAACGAGTTGAGATATATCTCTCGTAAGTTCACTAATTGCTATTGGCAGGTTTCTTATTATTTAAGTCCCGTCCGAAAAGAGGAGAATTCAATGACCATTCGTTCACCGGAACCAGAAGTAAAGAAAGTAAAGGTCGTAGTGGATAGAGATACTGTAAAAACATCTTTTGAAAAATGGGCCAAACCTGGTCATTTCTCAAGGACGCTAGCTAAAGGTCCTGATACTACCACTTGGATCTGGAACTTACATGCTGATGCTCACGATTTTGATAGCCATACTAATAATTTGGAAGATATTTCTCGCAAAATATTTAGCGCTCATTTTGGTCAACTAGCCATCATCTTTATTTGGCTAAGTGGGATGTACTATCACGGCGCTCGTTTCTCCAATTATGAAGCATGGCTGGCTGATCCCACTCACATCAAACCCAGTGCCCAAATAGTTTGGCCAATAGTAGGCCAAGAAATATTGAATGGGGATGTAGGTGGAGGTTTTCGAGGGATACAAATAACCTCTGGGTTCTTCCAGATTTGGCGAGCATCTGGAATAACCAGTGAATTACAACTTTACTGCACTGCAATTGGTGCATTGATCTTTGCAGCGTTAATGCTTTTTGCTGGTTGGTTCCATTATCACAAAGCTGCCCCAAAATTGGCTTGGTTCCAGGAAGTAGAATCCATGTTGAACCATCATTTAGCAGGGTTACTAGGACTTGGATCTCTATCTTGGGCAGGACACCAAATACATGTCTCTCTACCCATTAACCAACTTCTAGACGCTGGAGTGGATCCTAAAGAGATACCACTTCCTCATGAATTTATTTTCAATCGCGATCTTTTGGCTCAACTTTATCCCAGTTTTGCTAAGGGAGTGACCCCATTTTTAACCCTGAATTGGTCGGAATATTCAGACTTTTTGACTTTTCGTGGAGGATTAAATCCAGTAACGGGGGGTCTGTGGTTGACCGATACTGCGCATCATCATTTGGCTATTGCAGTTCTTTTCCTGATAGCCGGTCATATGTATAAGACCAATTGGCGCATTGGCCATAATCTCAAGGACCTTTTAGAAGCTCATAAAGGTCCATTTACGGGGGAGGGCCATAAAGGTCTTTACGAGATCTTAACTACCTCGTGGCATGCTCAGCTAGCTGTTAACCTAGCTATGTTAGGATCTTTAACTATTGTTGTAGCTCACCACATGTATTCGATGCCTCCCTACCCATACCTAGCTACTGATTATGGTACCCAACTCTCTCTGTTCACACATCATATGTGGATTGGTGGGTTTATCATAGTTGGCGCTGCTGCACATGCAGCGATTTTTATGGTAAGAGACTATGACCCGACTACTCAATACAACAATTTATTAGATCGCGTTCTTAGACATCGTGATGCAATTGTATCACACCTCAACTGGGTATGTATATTCTTAGGTTTCCATAGTTTTGGTCTGTATATTCATAATGATACTATGAGCGCTCTAGGACGTCCTCAAGATATGTTCTCAGATACTGCTATACAATTACAACCTATCTTTGCGCAATGGATACAAAACACTCATGCTTCAGCACCTGGTTCAACAGCTCCTGGTGCAACAGCGAGTACCAGCTTAACCTGGGGAGGTGGTGATTTGGTGACAGTAGGTTCCAAAGTGGCTTTGTTACCAATTCCATTAGGAACCGCGGATTTTTTGGTACATCACATTCATGCATTTACTATCCATGTGACTGTTTTAATCCTACTTAAAGGTGTTCTATTTGCCCGTAGCTCCCGTTTAATACCTGATAAAGCGAATCTGGGTTTTCGCTTTCCTTGTGATGGACCTGGTAGAGGAGGAACATGTCAAGTATCTGCCTGGGATCATGTCTTCCTTGGTTTATTCTGGATGTACAATGCAATTTCGGTAGTAATATTCCATTTCAGCTGGAAAATGCAGTCCGATGTTTGGGGTAATATAAGTGATCAGGGAGTGGTAACTCATATTACGGGAGGAAACTTTGCACAAAGTTCCATTACGATTAACGGGTGGCTCCGTGACTTTCTATGGGCACAAGCCTCTCAAGTGATCCAATCTTATGGTTCTTCATTATCTGCATATGGTCTTTTATTTTTAGGTGCTCATTTTGTTTGGGCCTTCAGTTTAATGTTCTTATTCAGCGGCCGTGGGTATTGGCAAGAACTCATTGAATCTATTGTTTGGGCCCATAACAAATTGAAGGTTGCTCCTGCTATCCAGCCCAGAGCCTTGAGCATTGTACAGGGACGTGCTGTAGGAGTAGCTCATTACCTTCTGGGTGGAATCGTCACAACATGGGCGTTCTTCCTGGCAAGAATTATTGCAATAGGATAAAGGCTAGGAGGATTTGAAAAGTATATGGCATCAAGATTTCCAAAGTTCAGCCAAGGCTTGGCTCAGGACCCAACTACTCGTCGTATTTGGTTCGGTATTGCGACCGCACATGACTTTGAGAGTCATGATGATATTACCGAAGAACGCCTTTATCATAAAATTTTTGCTTCCCACTTTGGTCAGTTGGCAATAATCTTTCTGTGGACCTCTGGTAATTTGTTCCATGTGGCTTGGCAAGGCAATTTTGAAGCATGGGTACGCGATCCCTTACATGTAAGACCCATTGCTCATGCAATTTGGGATCCTCATTTTGGTCAACCAGCTATAGAAGCCTTTACCCGAGGAGGTGCTCCCGGTCCGGTCAATATTGCTTATTCCGGTGTTTATCAGTGGTGGTATACCATTGGCTTACGCACTAACGAAGATCTTTATGCTGGAGCTCTTTTCTTGCTATTTCTTTCTGTCATCTTTTTAATAGCGGGTAGGTTACATCTACAACCTAAATGGAGACCAAGTGTTTCATGGTTCAAAAATGCCGAATCCCGTCTCAATCATCATTTGTCAGGACTCTTCGGAGTCAGTTCTCTAGCTTGGACAGGGCATTTAGTTCATGTCGCTATTCCTGAATCAAGGGGAGTGCACGTCAGATGGGATAATTTTTTGGATGTATTACCGCATCCCGAAGGTTTAGAACCGCTTTTCACAGGTCAGTGGAATCTCTATGCTCAAAATCCTGATTCTAGTAGTCACTTATTCGGTACCTCCCAAGGGGCGGGAACTGCTATTCTAACTTTTCTCGGAGGATTCCATCCACAAACTCAAAGTTTATGGCTGACTGATATGGCTCATCATCATTTAGCTATTGCACTTGTTTTTTCAATTGCTGGTCATATGTATAGAACCAACTTTGGGATTGGTCACAGTATGGAAGATATTTTGGAGGCACATGTTCCTCCAGGAGGCCTATTAGGACGCGGACATAAGGGTCTTTATAACACAATCAATAATTCTCTTCATTTTCAATTGGGTCTTGCTTTAGCTTCTTTGGGGGTTATAACTTCCTTGGTAGCTCAACACATGTATTCTTTACCCCCTTATGCATTCATAGCACAAGACTTCACCACCCAAGCTGCATTATATACTCATCATCAATACATTGCCGGGTTCATTATGACAGGAGCCTTTGCTCATGGAGCTATATTCCTCATTAGGGATTATAATCCGGAACAGAATAAGGATAATGTATTGGCGAGAATGTTGGAGCAGAAAGAAGCTATAATATCTCATCTTAGTTGGGTTAGTTTATTACTAGGTTTCCATACCTTGGGACTTTATGTCCATAATGATGTTATGCTTGCTTTCGGTACTCCAGAAAAACAAATCTTGATCGAGCCCATATTTGCTCAGTGGATACAATCTGCTCATGGTAAGACGTTATATGGTTTCGATATACTCCTATCTTCAACAAGTGGTCCATCATTCGATGCAGGTAAGAGCATATGGTTACCCGGTTGGTTAAATGCTATTAATGATAATAATAATTCATTGTTCTCAACAATTGGTCCTGGAGACTTTTTGGTTCATCATGCTATTGCTCTAGGTTTGCATACAACTACATTGATCCTAGTTAAAGGTGCTTTGGATGCGCGTGGTTCCAGGTTAATGCCAGATAAAAAAGATTTTGGTTATAGTTTTCCTTGCGATGGTCCGGGACGGGGTGGTACTTGCGATATCTCGGCCTGGGATGCTTTTTATTTAGCAGTTTTCTGGATGTTGAATACTATTGGATGGGTTACTTTCTATTGGCATTGGAAGCATATAACATTATGGCAGGGTAATGTAGCACAATTTAATGAGTCTTCCACTTATTTAATGGGATGGTCAAGAGATTATCTATGGTTAAATTCTTCACAACTTATTAATGGATACAATCCTTTTGGTATGAACAGTTTATCTGTTTGGGCGTGGATGTTCTTATTCGGGCATCTTGTTTGGGCTACTGGATTTATGTTCCTTATTTCCTGGCGTGGATATTGGCAGGAACTGATCGAAACTCTTGCATGGGCCCATGAACGCACGCCTTTAGCTAATTTAGTTCGATGGAGAGACAAGCCAGTAGCCCTTTCCATTGTTCAAGCACGATTAGTTGGATTAGCTCACTTTTCCGTAGGTTATATATTCACTTATGCAGCTTTTTTAATTGCCTCTACATCAGGTAAATTTGGTTAATTCTTCTTCATCAATTTCTCTGTGGGGTATTGTCATTGATACAATGACAATACCCCACAGAGAAAAAGTAATCAACATAATATTACTCCATCTAAAATCTGATCTATATTTTGATTCCTGGTAGGTAATAGTACCAACTGAACTATTATGGCGAGAAAGAGTCTCATTCAGAGAGAGAAGAAGAGACAAGCACTGGAACGGAAATATCATTTAATTCGTCAATCTTTGGAGGAAAAAAGCAAAGTGTCATCATTGGATGACAAATGGGAAATTCATAGAAAATTGCAATCTTCACCACGTAATAGTGCACCTACACGTCTCCATCGACGTTGTTCTTCGACTGGAAGACCTAGAGCCAACTATCGAGACTTTGGATTGTCCGGACACATACTCCGTGAGATGGCCCACGCATGTTTATTGCCCGGGATAAAAAAATCGAGTTGGTAGGAAAAGAAAAAAGTAATTGAAGTTTCTTGTGATAATGGGATATAGTACCCCTATCCCTATATAGGGATAGGGGTACTATATCCCATTATTGTTTTGTGTACCCATTCTGATTATGATATAAATCAATGGTGCGGAGTAGAGTAGTCTGGTAGCTCGCAAGGCTCATAACCTTGAGGTCACGGGTTCAAATCCTGTCTCCGCCAGACCAGAACATACGAAGTATTTTGGTCCGGAAAGGATTGCTCTCTCACTTATAAATTTATAATTGAATTATAAGTGAGGAAAAGAAACGATCAATACATGAACTATTCTTTTTCATATTCCATGTGAAGGGCGGGTAGCGGGGATCGAACCCGCATCTTCTCCTTGGCAAAGAGAAATTTTACCATTCAACCATACCCGCATTTCAATTATATGAATATCTATATATTCATATAATTGAAATGGAAAATACATATATGTTCAATCCCATTCGTAAGTAGATACCATTTTTGAATGGTCCAATTATTAATTCAATTACGGATATGGAAAACCCCTCCTCCTTGGGCCTGAAGTAAAAGGCCCTTCAGAAAAGCTATAAAGCCCTCCGGGAGGAGGGGGAGGGAGTGTGAACCTAAAACATCTAGAACATATCTAAGATATGAAAGAATTAAGGATACCTACAAAAAGGACTGATCCGATCCATAATGATACACCCGAAAATACAACATTTTTGCTACTTGACCAACCATCGGGAGAGGCAAGTGCAACAGGTACACCAATCACTAGTAAAAATGAAATAGCAATTAATGCAAACACAGCCGATTGGAAAGCAATAGTCATGGTTGTGATCTTACAAGCTCCCAACAGATTGAATAGACTATACCATCCGATCCCCAATTTTCAATTCTGATCAAATGCACTATGGAAAGGATTTGACCATAAATTGATCGAGCTTTCAAACTTTTTCAATTTGATATTTGAGTGTGAGAGGAGAGGGAAATTCGTTTCTTTTTTTTCCATTCCAGATGATGAAAAATCATCATATGTCACAGGTATAGTTGGTATCGACCCGACTTTATGCTTATAGTTAGGGATTATACGAAGGGGTAGAATAGAAGTTGTCCCCGGGAGAGATGGCCGAGTGGTTAATGGCTCCGGTCTTGAAAACCGGTATAGATAAAAAAACTATCGAGGGTTCGAATCCCTCTCTCTCCTTTTGTTTTTCAACAATTGCATTTACCGGTCCAATAAAAAAAAAAAAGAGAATAGCTCGGCTGTATATAGCCGAGCTACAAGGATCCAGTTGGAAAAAGAGTATTTGAAAAGACTCCTATCCCGCCGATATGGGAGATAGATGTAATGAAATTGAATCGATTTTTCTTCCATCTGGTTTGATCTATTGTTTCAGTTAAGAGGAGTCATGGAAAGGACAGGTTCGAAATCACGATCAATCCCTTTCTCAAATCCTGCTGCAGCTGCACGAGCCCTTCCCGCATGCCACAAATGACCTACGAAGAAGAAAAATCCTAGAACGAAATGGGAGGTGGATAACCAACTTCGGGGAGAGACATAATTCACCGCATTGATTTCGGTAGCTACACCACCCACAGAATTTAAAGAACCTAAAGGAGCATGAGTCATATATTCTGCTGAACGTCGTTCCTGCCAAGGCTGTATGTCTTTTCTCAACTTGCTCAGATCCAAACCATTAGGGCCCCTTAGGGGTTCCAACCAAGGAGCACGGAGATCCCAAAAACGCATCGTTTCCCCTCCAAAGATAATTTCTCCAGTCGGAGAACGCATAAGGTATTTACCTAAACCAGTAGGTCCTTGGGCAGACCCCACACTAGCTCCAAGACGTTGGTCTCTAACTAAAAAAGTAAACGCTTGAGCTTGAGAGGCTTCTGGGCCGGTGGGCCCATAAAATTCACTGGGATAAACGGTATTGTTGAACCAAACAAAACAACAAGCAATAAAACCAAAGAGGGATAGAGCCGCTAAACTATAGGACAAATAAGCTTCTCCGGACCATACGAATGCACGGCGAGCCCATGCAAAAGGTTTGGTTAAGATATGCCAGATACCACCGAAGATACAAATGGAACCTAACCATACATGTCCTCCAATTACATCTTCTAGATTGTCCACGCTAACGATCCATCCTTCTCCTCCGAAAGGAGATTTCAGTAAATAACCAAATATAGCACTTGGGTTAAGTGTCGGGTTCGTAATTTTTCTTACATCTCCACCGCCGGGAGCCCAAGTATCATATACACCTCCAAAATACAAAGCTTTTAGCACTGGAAGAAAAGCACCAACACCTAGCAAGATTAGGTGAATACCCAAAATTGTGGTCATTTTGTTTCTATCTTTCCATACATAGCCAAAGAATGGAAAAGATTCTTCTAAAGTTTCGGGTCCTATGAGTGCATGATAAATACCACCAAAACCTAAAACCGCAGAAGAAATTAAGTGAAGTACCCCAGATACAAAATATGGAAAAGTGTCCACGATTTCCCCACCAGGACCAACTCCCCATCCTAGAGTAGCTAGATGGGGAAGCAGAATCAATCCTTGTTCATACATAGGTTTTTCCGGTACGAAATGAGCCACTTCGAATAGGTTCATTGCTCCGGCCCAGAATACAATTAATCCGGCATGAGCCACGTGAGCCCCAAGCAATTTACCCGACAAATTGATAAGTCGGGCATTACCGGCCCACCAAGCGAAACCAGTGGTTTCTTGATCACGACCAGCTAAAGCTATAGTTCCATTAAAGAGCGTTTCCACGGGGTAGGACCTCCTCAGGGAATATAAGGTTTTCATGAGGCTGATCTTGAGCCGCCATCCAAGCACGAATACCTTCGTTCAGGAGAATATTTTTTGTGTAGAAAGTCTCAGATTCAGGATCTTCTGCTGCACGGATCTCCTGGGAAACAAAATCATAGGCACGTAAGTTTAGAGCTAGACCAACTACTCCAATGGCACTCATCCATAAACCGGTCACTGGCACAAATAACATGAAGAAATGTAACCAACGTTTATTGGAAAAAGCAACCCCAAAAATCTGGGACCAGAAGCGGTTAGCAGTGACCATGGAATAAGTCTCTTCGGCTTGAGTCGGGTTAAAAGCACGGAACGTATTTGCACCATCACCATCTTCAAATAAAGTATTTTCCACGGTAGCACCATGAATAGCGCATAGAAGAGCAGCACCCAATACTCCGGCAACTCCCATCATATGAAATGGATTCAAGGTCCAATTATGAAAACCTTGAAAGAAGAGGATAAAACGGAAAATAGCTGCTACACCAAAACTAGGTGCGAAAAACCAACCGGACTGTCCCAATGGATAGATCAAAAATACAGAAACAAAGACAGCAATTGGAGCAGAGAATGCAATTGCATTATAAGGTCGCAATTGTACAGATCGAGCAAGTTCAAATTGACGTAACATGAAACCTATAGTACCCGCGGGATCATTGACGGTGCCCTTATAGAGGCAGTAATACGATTAGCTGCAAATAATGCATCGAATCCATTATCTGTAATAATAACACAATAATCTGCATAGTTCAATGGAGCGGCAAAACCTCCACAGACCACGTCACCTAATACATCGAATAATATAATATCATATTCGTAAAATGCATTTAATTCTTTTAACAACTTTACAGTTTCTCCCACCACATATCCTCCACACCCGGCTCCTGCGGGTGGACCCCCTGCTTCCACACAATCCACCCCTCCATAACCCTTGTGAATTACATCTTCGGGCCAAATATCCTCATAATGATAATCCTTGGATTGTAAAGTATCTATAATTGTAGGTATTAGAAATCCTGTAAGAGTAAAAGTACTATCGTGTTTGGGATCACACCCAATCTGTAACACTTTTTGACCACGTCTCGCTAGAGCGACTGAGATATTACAACTAGTTGTTGATTTACCGATTCCGCCTTTCCCGTAAACTGCTATTTTCACCGCCAATCCTCCTTTATCTAAATCTAAAAGTTATCTCTTTATTTCAAGGTTCTATATAATCGAATTATTCTTTTTTTAAGTAATACCTAATATTGAATGGTAGCAATAATTATAGATCCTATTGTATTTATAGGTCAATACCTCTAGGGTGGGGTGTCCAAGAGTTGATAAAAAACCTTATTGAGTTTCTCGTTTATACACTGATGATCATGGGTCGGTCCAAAGAACAAGAATCTTGCCCGTATATGGGAACCCTCCGTTGTTCCTCAGTAGCTCAGTGGTAGAGCGGTCGGCTGTTAACTGATTGGTCGTAGGTTCGAATCCTACTTGGGGAGATCCGTTTTATTCAAAATAAAGCTCGTTTTTACCATTAGGAGTAAGTCAAACGTTACCTGTCCTTGTTCATAATATATGAATGCACAATCGCCACAGGATCAAGATAGGATCCCGGTCGTCCGGGAAAGGCAAAATGGAAACAACGGTCTCTTCGAAATACTGAAAAGTTCGGAGAAACAAATCCATTGTTCTCCTGATGTGATGACATTTCGAGAGCTGAAGGTGAAGAGGCCTCTATTTGCTCGACCCGTTACTAGTCACTCGACCCGTTACCAGCTGTTAGAACTATAAGTTTGTTCTCTGGAAGTCAGAATTGGATCCCTGCATGCTGTCAATCTATTTTCCCTCGGATTTGGAAGAATCTTTCGTTCTATAACCCTGATCTAAATATAATAATGAGGAAGATTTATAGGAGGTCAGACACAAATATGCTGGTTACTCTCGGACGTACCGGGTATCATTTTCGATAAATGACCCTTTGTGAAGACTAAGGTTGAAGGAAGGTAACTGTTCATTTCTCACGAACGCATTCATTGTCTTCCTCACAATATATGAAATCGCTTATTCATTCGGCTTGTTAAGGTATAAAGCATTATTACGTATATAAGAAACTATGACTGAACGGGGAAGGGGGTTGGTGATGAGTCCGCATGTCGCCTACCTATCAACAAAATCTGGTTCCATATTAACGTGAGTAATCTGCCTACCCGCGGGCAACTATAGTATAGAGCGTGGGTTCTACTCATTAGTTAGCTGGTGATGCTCCTTCAGAAACTATTGAAACTCTTAATATTCGCCTCGCCTTACCCGACTAGAAAGGAGTAAGGTAGTTCATTAATAACAGTACTTATTGGGGAATTACTATGCTTAATCGCGTGGGATGGGCGCTACTATAGTTGTTGGCAGGTCATCAAAAAAATGAGTTAGTTACCAGGCGGATGTTACATCATTGGTTCAGCGTATAATTTGGTTTCATCACTGGCTCACTGCCCAACTATAGTAGCGGTAGGGCCCGCCATTATAGAGTAGGGACCTCGCTCACTATGCTTGCTTATCACATGGGAGGTCTACTTCTTTATCACATGGGCTTGAATCACTATTGGGGCTACGGCATCTACTATTGGATTTACGGTATCTATTTGAGCTATGGGAGGACCCGCCTGCTCATGCTTTCTGTCCCGCTTATACTATGTTTCCTGCTCATGTTTTGTCTCCTGCTTATGTTCCGTTTATTGAACCCCAACCCTATACACCCGATGAACTCAGGGAAGTCAGCCTATCCATATATATCTCCTCATGAGCCAAGGAACAGGGGGATAGAGATAGTAAGCAATATAATAAATGAAGCCCCCTCCTCTTCTCTAGTTTATGATAACCATAAGCCCAACTCACACACATAATGCCCCATTGTTTATATAGGCGTCCTACCTTTCTATAGTGGTAGTGGTCGAAGAAAGGGGATTTGAGGCCCCATCATGATTGGATGGATTGAATTAGCTAACACCAATGGAGGACTAGTGGAGATTTCTAAATCAAGGAGATCCCATCCCAACCTTATTCAGTCTTCCCCCGGCCCCCCACTGGAGCGAGACCTGACATTTTGTTTCTTGTTCTTGGATCAATATCTTCATATTCGATGTAATGCCCCGCCGATCCAACCACTTGAGAAAGGATTGGGCATTCGCAACGTTGAGTTCTGATCCAGCTAGCTCTATTCGCTCCGTGTTCTGTTCCAACCTAGCCTTCTCCATTCAATCTGTTTCATCTCTGTATCCGGATCCAACGCTCTGCTCTGACCTAGTTATGTTCTGATCCAGCAGCTCAAGCACATATGGTGCACCACACTTCATCAGTTTACGATACCCGAATTGATAATTTATGTAGAGCAATTTAAGACGTTAAATTGACTAGACACTTGGTTTGAAAAATTATTTTGAAGGAATTCAAAGGGCATAGTAGAGCATTGTTATTGGTAACTAATGCCCAGAGGAAAGAAAATGCAAACACCTAGTAAGCAACCTGAAAGCAGTAGCATGACTCATGAAGAAGAGGAAGAAATGCTACATGATATATCAAAATTACAAGACCAAGTGCAACAAATGTCAGTCTCACAAAAGCTAACAGAAGCTAAGATAAATGGCATGGAATCTAAGATAAAGGGCGTGGAAGCTAAGATGGACGATTGGAAGACAGATTTGAAGACAGACATGGAAGAATTGAAGATAAATATGAATAAGTTGCTACAAGAAATGGTCACTAATGGTGAAAAGGTAGTAAAGGAAACTCATGATGAGAACGAAAGAAATGTTAATCATGATTCCATAGACCCTAATGTTGAATCGAAGACCCACCATATTCCAAAAATCGATATGAGGAAGTTTGATGGCAAGGATCCCGCAACATGGATATTACAGATAGAGCAATTTTTCGATCTCAATAATGTGCAAAACACACAAAAGGTACGTATTGCAACTTTATATTTGGAACCAAATCAGTTTGTATGGTATCAATGGCTTTGCTCTCGTAAACAAATTATCACTTGGGCAATTTTTACGGAAGAATTGACAACACATTATGAGGATACAAAAAGCAACACTTTTTTTAGCCAATTGATAAGTCTCAAACAAAAGGGTTCAATAATGGAGCACATTGAGGAGTTCCAAAAATTGAACATAAGGGTAAAAAATATTCCAGAGGAGCATAGGATTGATGTGTTCATAGGGACTTTAAAGGATAATATCCAACATGATGTTCGCCTTTGGGAACCTGATTCATTAGAGAAGGCATTCAGGTTAGCAAGAAAAATGGAAAGCAAAATTATGGCAACCAGGAAGCATACCACTCACAACTATAAATATGGAAGTGTTGTTGCCCCTAGTCTTCCACAACCTATAAGGTTGACACCACAACAATTGGAAGAAAAAAGAGCAAAAGGGCTTTGTTACAGTTGTGATAGCAAATACACTAAAGGTCATAAGTGTGCTGAGAAGAAATTATTCTACATAGATTGTGAAGAGGAAGAAGAAAAAGAGCAAGAAAGGTCAAAAGAAAAGCATATACTCCAGGAACAAAGCCTATATAAAGAAGAAATGAATCCGACCATATCTTGTAATGCATTGGCAGGAATTACCACTCCTCAAACCATCAAGATAGAAGGACAAATCAAAAAGAAAAAGGTAATAGTGTTGATTGATTCAGGAAGTACCCACAATTTTATTCATTGTAAGGTAGCAAAAGAATTGAATTGCTTCTTATATCTAGCACCAGAGTGTCAAGTGATGGTTGCAAATGGAGGAACAATAAATTGCTCGGGAAAGTGCCATAATATCAAGCTATCCATGGGAGAATATGTATTGACTAGCCCAATGCTTTCCATTCCAATGGGAAGTGTTGATGTTGTACTAGGAGTCCAATGGCTACAATCCTTGGGTACAATAGCTTTTAATTTTCAAGAACTCTTCATGAAATTTTCTGTGGAAGGAAAGGAAGTTGAATTAAGGGGTATTGCAGGGAAACCGGGAAAAATAATCAGCTCTAACGGTATGACAAAGCTTCTAAAAAAGAAACAAAGAGGTGTAATTGCACAATTATGTTCGCTAGATGTTTCCACATTGGAATCATCTATTTCTCCAGATCTCCAAAAAGTCTTGGACAATCATTCCAAGGTATTTGAGACTCCCAAAGGTCTCCCACCTATTCGTGATCATGATCATGCTATTCATCTGATTCCAGGAAGTGTTCCTCCAAACATCAGGCCGTACAGATATCCCTATGCCCAAAAGAGTGAAATTAAACGTATGGTTGCAGAAATGCTAGAGGCTGGTATAATTCAACCGAGTCAAAGTTTTTTCTCTGCTCCAGTAGTATTGGTGCACAAGAAGGATGGATCATGGCACATGTGTCCAGATTATAGGGAGCTCAACAAGCTCACTATTAAAGATAAGTTTCCCATTCCTGTCATTGATTAATTACTGGATGAATTGCATGGATCAATTTACTTCACCAAGTTGGATCTTCGTTCAGGATATCATCAAATCAGAATGAAGACTGAAGACATTCCGAAAACAGCGTTTAGAACTCATGACGATCATTATGAATTTTTGGTCATGCCTTTTGGCCTTACCAATGCACCTTCAAAATTTCAAGGTTTGATGAATTCAATTTTCAAACCATTCCTTAGAAAATTTGCGTTAGTATTTTTTGATGATATACTAATCTACAGCAAGTCTTGGAAGGATCATGTTGAACATGTTGACAGGGTGCTACAACTATTGGAGGAGAAACAATTATATGCAAAAAGATCCAAATGTTTCTTTAGAGTACAAGAGGTGGAATATCTGGGTCATATTGTATCTCATGAAGGAGTTAAGGTTGACCCTAGCAAAATTAAAGCCATTAAGGAATGGAAAATTCCCACATCCATAAAGCATCTGCGAGGATTTCTCGGGTTGACAGGGTATTATCACAAGTTTGTTAAGAATTATGGGAGAATAGCAGCACCTCTAACAACATTATTGAAGAAAGATGCATTTTCATGGACTCCAGAAGCAACAAAGGCATTCAAACATCTGAAAGAGGCAATGTGCCAAGCACCGGTCTTAGCTACACTGGACTTCACAAAAACCTTTATTGTGGAATGTGATGCTTCAGGAAATGGAATTGGTGTTGTTTTAATGCAAGTTGAAAGACCCATTGCTTTTGAAAGTCGTCCAATCAAGGGAAAGTTTTTACACAAAACTATTTATGAGAAGGAAATTTTGGCAATACTCCATGCACTTAAGAAATGGCGACCCTACCTAATGGGAAGACACTTCAAGGTAAAAACGGATCATGATAGCCTTAAATACTTTTTAGAACAAAAATTATCCTCTGAAGAGCAACAAAAGTGGATCACAAAGATGTTGGGTTATGACTTTGAAATCATCTACAAGAAAGGAAGCAAAATGTGGTGGCAAATGCACTCTCAAGAAATGATGAGGATGTGGAAGCATTGTTGTGTTGTGCGTCATTTCTATTATCCAACCAGATTGGATAAACGAAGCAAGGGAGGAATGGAAGAATGACGAAGAAGTGTGGGCACTTATTCAAAAGTTACAACAAGATTCAGTATGTCTGATACATTTAGCTGGCAAAATGATTCGTTATGGTACAAAGATCGCTTATACCTCTGTAAGAATTCCCAGCTAAAACAAAAAATTCTTATGGAATTGCACACTTCTCCCTTAGGAGGGCACTCAAGATTTTTAAAAACTTACCACAGGGTTAAGAAAGAATTTTTTTGGGATGGCCTTAAATCAGATATTCAAAAGTTTGTGGCGGAATGTTTGGTTTGCCAACAAAATAAAGTTGGAACAATTAAGACACCAGGTCTATTACAACCTTTATCCATTCCAAGCCAACGTTGGGAGGAGGTTTCAATGGATTTTATCACAGGTTTACCCAAGTCTGAGGGAAAGAGTGTTATCATGGTGGTAGTTGACAGACTTACCAAGTATGCACACTTTTGTGCATTATCACATCCATTTAAAGCCAGTACAGTTTCTACTGCATTTATGGAAACAATTCAAAAGCTACATGGAAACCCAAAGATTATTGTAAGTGACAGAGATCCCATTTTCACTAGAATTTTTTGGACAGAATTATTTTCTTATCTTGGTACTCAGTTAGCTCATAGCTCATCTTATCATCCTCAATCTGATGGGCAAATTGAGATAGTAAACAAATGTTTGGAAGGATATCTTCGTTGCTTTGTATCTGATAAACAGACACAATGGGTCAAATGGTTGCCTCTGGCTGAATGGTGGTATAACACTTCCTTCCATACAGCAACAAAAATGACCCCATTTATAGCACTTTATGGGTATCAGCCACCATCCATCACATCATATTTAAGAGAAAATTCTAAGGTTCAAGCAGTGGACATCACATCGAACATCAACAACAAATCCTCCAACTCTTAAAGGATAACCTCGTGTTGGCACAGAATAGAATGAAACAACAGGCAGATCAACATCGTAGCAAAAGAAGTTTTGATGTAGGTGATTGGTATTCCTACAGCTACAACCATATAAGCAAATGTCCCTCAAGCAAGCTAAGAAGGATAATAAATTATCACCAAAGTATTATGGTCCATACAAGGTGTTGCAAAAGATTGGTACTATGGCATACAAATTGGAGCTTCTTGCAGCTTCTCGATTGCACCCAGTTTTCCATATTTCATGTTTAAAGAAGGTTATAGGTGACAAGCTCCCAGTTCAAACAATATTGCCAGAACTTGACGAGGAAGGAAAAATTATATTGGAACCGGAAGCAGTCACAGAAACAAGAACTCGATAGCTACGAAATCGATCAATTTCGGAGTATCTTATCAAGCGGAAGAACTTATCCGCTGAAGATTCCACATGGGAGGATGAGAATTTTATACAGAAGTATCCAGAACTTCTCAAGCGTTGAGGACAACACTTTTTTGAAGGAGAGGGGCATGTTGGGTCCATATAATACTAGTGATTACCCCATTACTATTGTAGTTGTACCCCTTATTAATATTTTTGTGCCCCTATTATCCCCATATTGTTATTACTGTGCCCCATAGAATCCCTCTATTGTTATTTTTGTGGCTTTCTATTATTATTGTTAGGCTGGCTGGGTTATATTTTGACTCCTTAGACTCCTATATATAGAAAGGAGGTTTTGTCATTTGAATCATCCAAGAATTGCTCATTTATGTAATGTAAAGGAGGTTGCCCCCTCGAAGAGGTTGAATTCTAAGGCGTTGATCTATCTTTTCTATCTTTTTCTTGAGCTGGTTTCATAACATGGCCCCTTGTTCTCCACATAATAAACTTACGGTGCTCCTAATGGCTGTGAGGGCACACAAGCGACCTCATGGGTCTCCAAGTAAGTCGAAGATGCTTGTAGACCATCTGTAAGGGTTTAAATCATGGTGTAGGTGATGCCACATCATCCTACAAGCCCTAGGTCAGCTGCCAAGTGCATGGTACATTTGTGGGGTTGGTTGGGCAAAGGTGAACCAGGTGCATCTTCCTCGTTCAATAAACAAATCTCAAGCAGTCCTTGAATGTCTCTGGGGATCCATGGAGTGTTGTCTAATGTTGTGGAGGCCCATGGCTCTCAACACACACCCTACATGTGCCAATGTAGCCCTCTGGAAGGTTAGGAGCCCGTATAGGGAGACCAAACCCAAGATGGAGACTATCTGTAATCCTACATAAGATCTAATACGTCTCCTAACCTTCCAGTACAACAAGTCATCAAAGAAATCAAGTAAAAGATCTTACAAACCATGGACCACAAATGGGGACTTCATAATGGCCTGCCCTTCCATAATGGGCTTTGGCATGTGCTAATGTCTCCAAACTCCAAATGGGGTTAACCAAGTATCCTCTTAGGTGGTTTCTACTTTTAAAGGGGATAATATGTCCAAATTACATCCTTTAAAAGGTGGTGGTATGTGATAAAGAGGTGAACTTCCAGTACAACAAGTCATCAAGGAAATCAAGTAAAAGAGCTTACAAACAATGGACCACAAATGGGGACTTCATAATGGTCTGCCCTTCCATAATGAGCTTTCGCATGTGCTAATGTCTCCAAACTCCAAATGGGGTTAACCAAATATCCTATTATGTGGTTTCGACCTTTAAAGGGGATAATATGTCCAAAGTACATCCTTTAAAAGGTGGTGGTATGTGATAAAGAAGTGAATGGAGTAGGGAATGAGAAGGGGCATCCCTGGGCCACATGTTGGGGTACAAGGGTAGCTAATAGAAGGGAAGCCCACACTTGAGTATATAATGTATAGGAGAGAGCAATCGTGGCACATGAGGTGCCCTAACCTTGATTTTTTCACCCTTCTTTATATGCCTTTTGCCCTTTTATGATTTCTCTTTAATTAACTGCTTAGGGCTCAAGGGGTAAGAGCATGATGTGTGAGATATAGTAGTGGATACCCCTTTTTAAGGCAGGGCAGTTCATTGCCCACCAGGGGTTGGAACAATCATGGGTTCCTATACTATGCAAGAGGTTCATAGGGCCTATAGGAACCAGGGTGATGGCCATGATGATGGGTAGAGCTCATGTATTGGCTTTTGCCCATGTGCTAAATGTGTTTGTCCCAACCATCTTTTGCATTTTGTGGTACATTTTCTTGTTGAATGTGGACAATTGTGCTTTTAATTTTCTTTTTAGCTGCATCAACCTCCAAGACATCATTCTAGGCTTGACCCAAGGCGTGGGCAAGGGAAACGGGAGAGCTAGCCCTATGTGGACCCAGCGGAGGAATGTGGACCTAGGTGGGAGAAATGGTGAATGAGATAATAATGAGTGGAAAGGGAAGAATACATGTGGATAAATGTTATGTAAAAAATTAGTTAGTATTTAATTTTAGGTTTATTATTTAATTTTAGGTTAATTAGACGAAAGGGCACGATCATAAGATCATGCCCTTTCCCCAAAGGGTGCCCATGGCGGTATATAAGCCAGGAACCCCCATTGTAAACATCATCATTTGTCAATTAATTATTAATAATATATATATATATATATATATATATATATATATATTTTTCTGTGTATCGAGAAGTTTTACACTTCATCTGGTATTAGAGCCAACACGAACTGGTGACACCCACAAGTTCTGCTAGCCATTAGGCCCTACGGGCTTTTTCAGAAAATAGTAGTGCGTGTGGATTATTCGTGTCTGCCTGGAGTGTGTTGTTACAGGCTTGAGACAGCCGCAGAAGACTGCTACCGTCATTAAGATCAAACCCTCTACGGTAACCTGTAGCAAGTTCTGCGTAACCTACGGTAAGACGCTGAACCCTGTGGCAGTTATGCGTAACTTGCAGTAGTTTTGCGTACCCTGCGGGAGCTCGACGGTGTATCTGCTCGAAGGTCGACGGTCAAACGTGACGGTTCAGAACTGTCCATGCGTGTTAATTAAATAAATTATTACACATCGTTAAAAAGATTTTGTTCTCCCGCCATCAAACGTTGTGTCCATTGGTCAAACGGTGTGACATCAATACGTGGGTCTATATATAATTGTTGGTCGATATATTGGCTCAAATTAATATACTTATAATTGTTGGTCAATTATACATGGTCAATATATAATTGTTGGTTTCATATATATACCATAAATCAAACTAAATTAATATAATCTAATTATTTAAAATTATTTAAAAAAACAAAAAAAATTAATTCATTCATTCATTTTAAAATTTTAAGCTGGCAGATAAATATACGCCCCCACAAACTCGCTCAATGTCGACAATGACAATGGCAGATTTCCAAAAGAAATTGGTGGATGCAAAGCATAAGATAAATAACAACCACGACGAGGTCAATAAAAGATTAGATGATTTCGAGATCAAGCTTAAGGGGCAGGCTGACAATATCAAAAAACTTCAAGATACGACAGATCGAATAGAAATAAAGATGGAAAATAATCGTGTCCAAACAGAAGTAGCTCTTAGAGAATCTTTAACATTGCTGAAACTTCTGTGTAAAAAGATGAATTATACACCTGCACAACTACTACAAGAAAATGAAGAGAATCGAGAGCACAACTCATCAGATTCAACAAAGTCAACAGACTCTCATGAAAACGCTGTATCCCCAAAAAAATCAGCGACACCCCACCAAGAAATGAGTAACGCGACTCTTACAAACAAGCAACTCTGGGATACCTTTACCAATCAACAACCCTTTTTCGCTCAACCATTAGCAACATACCAGTGAAGGGCAAAAGTCGAGATGCCTAAATTCGATGGAAACGAAAAAACAATGTTGCATGGATAAATAAAGCAGAAGAATACTTTGAGATATATGACATCAATGATGATGACAAAAAGCTCAGGCACGCATCCATGAAAATGGAAGGGGAAGCATATAATTGGTATATGTGGTGGAGAAAGACAACACATGTCATTAGCTGGAGGAAATTTAAGGATGCATTCTTTAAAAGATTCCAAGGTGTAAAGGAAGAAGAGTTCTTTTCAAAACTCATCAAATTACGACAAAAAGGAAGTGTGGACGAATACACTCAAGAATGGGAGACTTTAGTAACACAAGTACCTGGGTTATCAGAATCTCGTCTAATTCAGCCGTACGTCTTGGGACTCAAAACCCATTTACAAGTAGAACTTGAGATGCATGACATTACATCAATAGAAGTAGCAAGACAAAAAGCAAAAACAGCGAAAAAGAACTTCGAACCAATATTTTGGTCAAAAGCAGAAAAAACATATTCAAGACGAAGAATACCCCAGTATGTGGACTCAAATAATACGAGATATGTTCCACCACATCGTCGTGAAGATGAAAAATCTAATGTGGAAATGCAAAGGATAAAAGAGGGTAAATGCAAATGCTGTGGTGAGAAGTGGGACCCCAAACATAGATGTGCTAAAGGAAACGAACCAAAGAACCTATATAATTGTGAAGCAACCAAGGATTCAAACAGTGAAGATTTTGACATAGAAGAAACAAAAGATGCCCCAGAATTCTCACCAGAATTAGATGACGGAAGTATTCTGCAAGTGTCATTATTAGCTATGACAAGTATATCACAACCTCAGACCTTAAAGTTAAAAGGACACATAAAGAAGAACAACGTAGTGGTTCTCATCGACTCTGGTAGCACACACAATTTTTTAGATACAACCGTGGCAAAGAGACTCAATATTTTTTCATTTCCCTTACCAAACATGAAAGTGATGGTAGCTAACGGTAAGAAGATTGAAAAGGTGGGGAAATGCCATAAGGTTAAATTGCAGATTCAAGACTTCAGTTTAGAGTCTCCGTTCTTCACGGTACCGTTAGGAGGAGTAGATGTAGTCTTAGGTATCCAATGGCTACGAACTTTAGGTACTTATGCCGCCAACCACCAAGTACAATTTATAAAATTCAAATGGGGAGGTCAAAAGTACAAATTACATAAATTCCAAGCACCAGTGAATCAAATTGTACCATCATCTCAGATGATGAAGATGATTCGAAAAGGAGCACCTGCTTATGTAGTACAATGTCACCAATTAGAAATGTTATCTGCAAATATGACCAGTGAAGAGTCACCAGAGATACAAGATCTAATTCAGAAGCATGAAAAAGTATTTCAAGACCGACCTATGAAAATTCCACCTAATAGGGAAAGTGAGCATACAATAGAAGTCAAGGCCGGGTCAGATCTCGTCAACATCAAGCCATACCGATATCACCAAAAAACGAAAATTGAGAGATTAATCCAAGACCTTTTAAAGTGTGGGACCTTGATCATCTTGGCATATCTGATCAAGTGGAAGGACTTACCCGAAGAAGACGCTTCTTGGGAGAATGAAGCATTTTGTCAACAACATCCATCATTACATATGCTATGAAGACAAAGCATTCTTTCGAGAGGAAGGCAATGTTATGTAAAAAATTAGTTAGTATTTAATTTTAGGTTAATTAGACGAAAGGGCACGATCATAAGATCATGCCCTTTCCCCAAAGGGTGCCCATGGTGATATATAAGCCGCGAACCCCCATTGTAAACATCATCATCTGTGAATTAATTATTAATAAATATATATATATATATTCTGTGTATCGAGAAGTTTAAGTTTTACACTTCAACAAAGGCACGAGACCACACAACCAAAATCAGGGTTTCCCATGATATACCATCCCTAAATCCAAGAGGTCAATAAAAGAGATCCCACGGGCTAGAATCCAAGGTTAATATCCAAAAAGGGGTCTAGAGGACAAGATCACAGACCTAGCCCATTCCTTTTGCCAAATCCTGTTGAAATTTCTAAGTACTGCCCATTAGAAATTTTATCTGTATTCTTTGGTTTATTTAAACATGTAAATATCGAAATAAAAACAATACAGTCTAAAACATCTACAGATCAACAGCTAAAAGAAATAGCAAACACACAAGTGACACTGTTATTTTTGGACAACTCGTCCCCGGAAAAACCCAACTTGGGAAAACCGGTGCAACAATTCTGAGGGTTATTTAATTATGCAGTCTATCTGAGTACAACTAGGTGCCAAACCGGCCCACCTGACAGAGAAAACAATCCGGCGATAATACCTCTCTATTTGGAAGCAAATATTCAAAATCTGCCCCACGAAACCCTCTCCAGCACAACTGAAGCACTGCGTCAGCCCTCCTGGCCTTTGCGTTAGCTTTAAAACCCCCTGCATCAGCTCTCTGAGGCACTGTGCAGCCTCTCTTCGTCACTCCAGCAGCCTCTGCGTGGATGACGCAAGCCCTCCTAGCCTCTGCGATGTCTCTGCTAACCTCCGCGAGGCTCCCTCTGGCTTCTGCGTCTTCCTCTTTGCCTCTACACTGGTCTTCCAGCACTATCTCTGCCTCTATGTCTCATACCCACTACCCCTCGCTGCAAACTGATCATTGATTCGACTTTTTTTAGCAAACCCCGCTCTAGAAAATCGAATGACTGATCACTTTGGTGTGTTCTCTAACTGACCCTCAAGATTCCTCTTATAATTTTCCTGTTGGTCCTTCAACAACCGAGATTACATCTCTAATCAACGGCTAAGATTAGATTCGACTTGATCCATGTCCTTTAAAACCTTCTAATCCAGTTTTATATTAATAACTATTAATATTTTTTTTCCTAAGTTTAGACTTAGGAACTCCATTAAAAATATTAATTATCTTAATATCTCCTAAACCGAAAAGAATCTGCCCAAACCATTTATGAGTCTTGGAGATCTCCTGGGCTTTAGCCTCTCCACCAATTCCCATGGCTAGAGCACATCCGATGCTACCCCAAATCAACACTCCCTCTTAGCGAGGACTGTGCTCTAGTAATACTCTCCACTAAGCATCACTCTAATTATATGGCACCAGTACCTCTGCTAATGCTAAGCCTCCCCGCCCAACATCCTCTGCACTACCGCATCCTGTACTATTGCCCATGGCTCTGCCACTGCCACTGTTACATCCGTACGACAGGTCCTCTGCATCTGTGTTGCTGGTGGTCCTTTCTCCCAACACTACATCTGCATTGCAACCCCCTCTCATCATGCTGCATCGTGCTACTGCTAATTGCTATTGCACTGCAACTCAATTACTGAGAAGTAAGTAACTGATCCACCCAATTACTGACATCCCAGTTAGGCTAGAAACACTCCCGATGCTTAATCTCCCTCTTCCGCTATCAAGTGCTCCCTCTACTGCCTCTGCGCTACTACAAAAACTCCCTGCCTCTCGCACTACTGCAAACCTCTCTGTTCCATCCTGCACTATTGCAACCTCCTCTATGCCTCTCGCACTGCTACAGCTTGCTAGCTCTGCCCTGCCCGGGACTACTGTACTGTAGCACCTTCTACCACTTCATTCACCTATGTTTCTACTGACATCCACCAGTCCTACTACTCTCACTTCGAGGCTCCTGTAGCAAGGTATGATCCAAGAGTTTGGGTACCTCAAGGATCCTGCCACTCATCGCCTGTAGTCTTCCTGACTACAGCTCGATGTCTCCCCACCTCTTCTCTAGAGATACATGAGCACTGATGGCGCAATCATCATCCTCCTCTACCTCATTTTCTGCCTTTGTTGGCGCTGCCTTGGAGTCAAATGCCTCTCCTTTAGTCTTCTTCCTCGGACACTGGTTCGCATAATGACCTAGTTCCCCACAGTTGAAGCACTTAATCTTGGAGAGGTCCTTTTTCTTCCTCTTCTCCTACTTCCCCGCAGATGCTAGAGTTGTGGACTCTTCTTCCTTCCTCATCCTCTTCCTCTTCCTTCTTGATTCGGACTCCTTTGCTACTACTTCTCGTCTTGGACAACCGTCTGATCTCTTCTTGGCGAAGAGTCGCTCATAATTCTTCCCAATTTGGAAGATTCTCCCTGCCCAGAATGCTCTAGACGAATGTCTCCCACTCCTCGGAGACTGCGTTTATAGGGGTCCTCATCATCAACCCCTGATCCGCCGTGGCCCCTATGGAAGTCAGTTGGTCCCAAATCTCCTTCAATCTACCAAGTGATCTATCTGCTCCCCCTTTTGCATCTGGTATGACCGCAGTTGATTCTTAAGTAACATCTTCCTCTGCACGGAAGTATGCTGGTACAACGTCTTCAAGGTGTCCCACATTTCCTTTACCGTATCCTTCTCAGCAATATGTTGGACCACATGATCCTTGACCCCATTAAGGATGATGCATTTCGCCTTGGCCATTGCCTCCTCGTACTTTTCATTATTAGCAGGGTCAACTGGGATAGCCATTGTTCTCAAGGCGAAGGCCTTGATGCGATGTCTATCTAGAATGGACAGGATCCTGGCCTTCCAGACCACAAAGTTGGACACCCCGTCCAACCTGTCCTGATCCCTCGGTCCATTCATGGCTATCTCTCTGCTCTTCCTTTCGACTCCTTCGAGTCTCTACTTCCCTCTAGAATTTCTCTCTTCGACTCCCTCTGAGACTCGATTTCCATCCTAGAAACCCACTTGCCAACCGTCGAGTCGCACCACTCTGATCTCCTATGCACCTGCAACACTAATCCGGATTCCTTGGCTAGAAATCCGCCTTAGTAGCGACTCCCTCTACCTTGGTTTTGCCCCATTAGGTATTGTTCTGTCTCAGCAGCAACAACACCCCACCAGCTTCACTCCTCGCAAACTGCCCACAGCTTCCTAAGCCCCAGCAACCAAAGGACTGAGCCTCTAGGCTCTGTGCAATCCTGACACTGGCTAAAATGCTCCTGAAGCCAACCGCATCAACCCTCCTGGTATCTACATGGATCTTCATGAGCCTTTTTCTGCCCTCCTCAGCCTTTGCGTTGACCTCTCTCTGGCCCGAACTGATGACACAGTCCCTTTGCGTCAACCCTTCTCTGCTACTTTCTACTAGGAACATCTTTTGTCACTCAGGACAACTATTTCCGCTGCAAATGCTCTGCTTCAGCTGGTGCCTTCAACTCTCCTGTGATCTGCAACCACGCTCTAATACCATGTTGAAATTTCTAAGTATTACCTGTTAGAAATTTTATCTGTATTCTCTAGTTTATTTCTCCTACTTGTTAATTACGAACAAGTTATTTAAACATATAAATATCGAAATAAACACAATACAGTCTCAACCATCTACAGATCAACCACTGAAATAAATAGCAAACACACAAGTGACACCGTTATTTTTGGACAACTCATCCCCGGAAAAACCCAACATGGGAAAACAGGTGCAGCAAAAATGAGGGTTATTTTATTATGCAGTCTATCTGAGTACAACTGGGTGCCAAACCAGCTCACCCGGCAGAGAAAACAATCCGGCAATAATACCTCTCTATTCGGAAGCAGAGATATTCAAAAAATCTGCCCCACGAAACCCTCTCCAGCATAACTGAAGCACTGCAGAGGCCCTCCTGGCCTCTGCGTTAGCCTCAAAATCCCCTGCATCATCTCTCCGAGGCACTGCACAACCTCTCTGGCTCTCTGCATCACTCCAACAGCCTCTGCGTGGATGACGTAGGCCTTCCTGGCCTCTGCGTTGTCTCTGCTAACCTCTGCATGGCTCCCTTTGGCTTTTGCATCTACCTCTCTGCCTCTGCGCTGGTCTTCCGGCACTATCTCTGCCCCTCTGTCTTGTACTTACTGCCCCTAACTGCAAACCGATCACTAATTCAACTTTTCTTAGCAAACCCCGCTCTAGAAAATCGAATGACTGATCACTCTGATGTGTTCTCCAAACTACTCTCAAGCCTCCTCTTATACTTTTCCTGTTGGTCCTTCAATGGCCGAGATTACATCTCTAATCAACGGCTAAGATCAGATTTGGCTTGATCCATGTCCTTTAGAACCTTTTAACCCAGTTTTATATTAATACCCATTAATATTTTATTTTTCTTAAGTTTAGACAGGAACTCCATTAAAAATATTAATTATTTTAATATCTCCTAAACTTGGTAGAATCTCCCAATCCATTTCTAGGTCTTGGAGATCTCATATGCTTTAGCCTCTCCACCAATTTTCATGGCTAGAGCACATCCGATGCTACCCTAAATCAAAAATTCCCCCCATTAATCCATGCGCAAAAGTGTCCATGATAGGAAAAATAAAATACTCAATTACCAAATGACAAGCATGCCTTTAGGTTCGGGAGGCCCACCTTCAAACATATGATCATGACAGATGGGTGAGGGACCACATGGATAGCTCAGGTGGCGGAGAAGTGGCACAATGAGCTAGTTGGTGGTTGCAAGGGGCTGTCGACTGCCGATTAAGCACCATCTTGGAGAAAAAATTTCTCCTAGGGATATCACCCACAAAATGGTGGGTAGCAATGCCTGCTTAAGGCCATACAATGCCTTCTTCAACCTGCAGACATAAGTCTCTATATTTTACTTCTAATCTCAAGGGTTGTTCTATATAGACTTCTTCATCGATAGTGCCATTCAAGAATGTTGTCTTGACATCCATTTGATGGATGTTTCATCCCATCGATGTTGCCTGTTGTCACCCGGATTGTACAAGCACTGCGACACCCGCTTAGGGCAGGGGTTGTCACTTTGATCCCCACCCAATTTGTTCTAGTTGTCTCCCAATAGCAAGTTACGGGGAGTAGTCCCTATGGAGATGAGGTGAAGGAAAAACAAGTTGGGAACCAACTTGTTTGGGAGACACAGATGAGTGGCCTAGCTACTCGGTAGAATTTAGCAAGATTAATGATTAGATTAGATTTTAAGATGAGACCAGTGCCTTATGGAGTCACAATTATTGCTTATTATAAATTTAGACCAAGTAACTAGATGGACACCCGCTGCTTAATATGATAGAATAGCCTATATGAGGTGCAAATTCCTAAGAACTAGGTGTGATGCAAGGATGTTGGTTAATTTTAGATTACATGCCTAGTCTAAGTTGAACCTCTCCCTTAACTGTTTTGAGAAACAGTATTTGAAGTAGGTTGTGAGATGGAAGTCAATGGGAAGCAGGGAGTGGCTTGATTAACGATACCTCCCCCTATGTATCGTTAACCAAGGGAGAGGCATTTAGACAAAGCATTTAATCTAAAATTAACCAATATCCTTGCATCACACCTAGTTCTTAGGAATTTTCACCTCATATAGGCTAATCTATCATATTAAGCAGTGGGTGTCCATCTGATTACTTGGTCTAAATTTATAATAAGCAAGAAATGTGACTCCATAAGGCACTGGTCTCATCTTAAAATCTAATCTAATCATTAATATTGCTAAATTCTACCAAATGACAAGCATACCTTTAGGTTCAAATTGGTTCCCAACTTGTTTTTCCTTCACCTCATTTCCATAGGGACTAGCCCCCGTAGCCTATTGTTGGGAAACAGCTAGAACGGAGTGGGCGGGGATCAGAGTGACAGCCCCCACCCTGAACGATTGTCGCAGTGCCCGTACAATCCAGGTGACAACATTTTTTGGCATCGTTGTCGAGGAGGAGTTTATCTCGTTCTCGGTGCTTCAACGGCATCTTTCTAATCTTTTGCTCCACTCATTAGCCCATCAAGCAGCACAACATTTTTTGGCGTTTATCTTTCATCAATCTTCATCTTTTCATCACCTTATCTTTCTTCCTATCACTAATCCTTTCATCTTGTTCATTCACAGTTTTAGCACATGGACATTTTGGTCGGTTTCCTATTTAGGTGGCGACTCCACGTATTAATCCATTTTTTCTCAAACAAAAAGCCCTCCTTGATATCCATCAACTTCTCCCTGACTAACTTTTCGGTTCTTTGCATTTGGATTTTAAAGTTAGATTCATGTTCAAGTGGCAACTCCACTTCTTTCATTTCTTACAAGAGCGTAATGACCCACTTATAGTAAATTAAAAATTATGAAATTAAATAAAATTAATAAAATTATAAATTATAAATTAAATAAATTAAAATTAAATCATTAAAATAAATAAATAAACTTTATTTCAAATTAAGATATTTAAATAAAATAAAATCAAATTTTGTTTATAAAAAAAAATCAACACGTATCATAATTTGGACACGGAGATGGAGGAAGTCGGTAAATGAAAACTTATAAGAAGGAAGGGACGGTTGGAGGCAGGGGGGAGAAAACAAGAGGAAAATACACAGAGTTCATGAGGAATGATTGAGCTACGATTGAGATTTGCTTGTTCTGAGTTTTCTGGGCACAGGGGGACAGTCTGCTTCAGCTGAGAAGCTTACTGGATTGAGTAAACGAGGTTCTACTCAGTTTGGCTAGGTGGTTTTGGTCTTTTGGTAACCGCAGCAGGAGCAGTTTGAGGCATTGGTATCATCAACCGCAAGTTTACAGGTAAGTACTCTCTTCAGTTCTGTTAATTAAATTTATAAAATTCAGGAAATTTTATCACAGGCTCATGATGTTTAATTTTAGAAGCCTTTACTGTTTTTTTGCAATGTCTGTAAAAATCTTGTACAGACCTTACATTAAAATCTTGAATAGCCCTTACATTTGGTATCAGAGCTGGTTCAAACTCTCGGACCTGTTAAGTCAGTTAAGGATTTAAATTTATTGAAATAAAGTTGTGCTAAAGCCATTTAGATCATTCATCCAGGAAGACACGTATAATAAATTTTACAGCACTCATTGTCTGTTTAGGACTTCAGCTAGATGAACTTTCATAGCTTTTATTAGTTACTCAGCGACCTCGCTGTCGTTGTTTTACCATAGGCCTTCTCAATCTCACTGGAAACTGTATCTCTAAGCTTTCTGCAAAAACAGTTTTGCCCAACTATGCATAGATTTCATTCTGCAGCTCCTAACCCAAAAAAAAAAATGGAGCCTAAAGAACATAAGCATCTAGCAGCTCCAGAACTAAAAACACTGCTTAGCCCTCGTTTTCCTTTCCTTTTGTTAGCAACTCCTTCAGCGTCTTTCTGTTTTAACTTCAGTTTTGTAGCTCTTCGGCCATCTGATGTGAAACAGAGCCATGTAACTACACACAAAGTCCACTTCAAATGACAATCTTTTCATTTTAAATGAATGTCTGAAATATATGCTTGCCATCGTATCAATCTATCCGCTAGAAAAGGTGTTTGTGTTAACAATGAATCACTATAATGAAAATGATTAATAGAATCTAAACTAATAACATTACAATAGACCTATCACAAACCATTAACGGAAACTAAACCCTTGATTTGAATATCCTTCAACTACATTCATCAACAAGGTAGATCACGCTTCATCCTATTAACCCGCTACTTGTCACACATCTAAACTCATACAACGCTTGACAAGAAACATTAAATTTTGAAAACATAACTATTTGTTACAAAAATGCATACAATCTTGAACTAACAACCATTTCTTCATTCAATATTTAGATTCTAGAATAATCACAACTACTACAGTATATGTATAAAGGCAGATCTAATTCTGAATAGCATGGCATCAAGAATTAAGATGTAACAACAATCACATGACACCGATGTCATCAGAAACCCCTGACTTAGAACATGATCCAAAATGGATCAATATAATCACTGCAGAAAAGCTAATCATTCAATAGGAAATCAGCTAAGAACCCAAGCCAATAGTCTGGCAGCAAACGTGAAAAGCACCCATCCGATGATGGAAACCACGAGAAACAGGGTCAGAAATTTGATGGGGGTGACCTACATGGCTCCTCCTCGCGCCCTGCCCATGTGGTTCAGGCAGCTCACCCAACACATTCACAAAGACGGCAAATTCACCGCAAATCCTCCATGATAAACTCCCCAGCAGGCCCCAATGCCAGGAGTCGTGAGACCACTGAAATGCGCTAAAAATCAAAAATTGATTGGATTTTAAAGCTTAGAGGTAAACATGAGGCCAGGGTTATATCCGACACTCGCCCAGTTAATCAACTGCGTGCTAGGATATGGCATGAGTTTTATAGTTTATAGACGCGTAAGGGTATGCATACTCCGTGGCAGGTATCGTAAGGATAAGAGCTTGATACATTCTTTTAATTTTATATGGACTCGAAAAAAACTAATTTCACACATTGGATATAAGTATAGATACGAAGATAAACGAACGAGATTCCGACACTGAAACACTGAAAATAAGTTTACATCCCATCCAACCTCACATGGAACCGCTGAAGCCTTAGTTGTAGATTGTATTAAAATTAAAATTATAACATATTTCTCAATCAAGTTTAATCATTGTGAAAATATCTATTATTATTTACTCGCTAATATAACTTTAATTTTTTTGCTCATGGTCTGAAATATTGGAATATTCATTTCGTTTTCATTTTCCAATATTTGACTCTATTGCATAGACGGTCTGAAATATTCACTCAAATCAAGGACATTTTAGAAAATCTAATAGTTCTGACATGCGCGGTAAATTCAAGTTAAATAAATAAATAAATAAATATGCAAATAAATTTTATAACCAAATCCATTTGCGTCAAAGAATTAACCTGGATTCAAACAAAGACTTTGCCATTACAATAATAAATTAATGGAAATGTCATTTAAAATTTTATATATTAAAAATTATGATATTTTTTAAAGTCAATTTAGTATTTGTTGTTTATATGGTAGTGACAAAACCCTTGATCCGTACATATGCCGCGGGCACGCTAAAAAAACATTTTTAAATATAAGTTGTCAATATCTTTTGACACAGCGTTAATGCAATAGATTTAGTTAATAGGTTGATTTTTGCAGGATCAGATGAGGTATGGATGTTTCGATTCAAAAAAAAAAAAATTGCATTACTATAATGAATTCAGTAGTAAAAGATGAAGTATGGATGTTTGGATTCAACATTTTTTTTTGCATTATAATAATGAAATTAGTAGTAAATGACTAGATAGATGAGATAGTGAACTAGATTATACCGGGAAAGAAATTTTATATTTTATTATTAAAATTTGATTTTATGAAATAAAATATATTAATTTTAGTACGACATCCATATTTGTATTTATAAAAATAAATAAAATATATTCGTATTATGTCGACATTTTCATTTATGAAAATAAATCACCACTAAAGTAGAGTGGTGTTATATTAACATTTTCGTTTTATAAAAAATATACTTGTCTAAAGAAGTAAACCCAGCTATACTTTATGTAGAGGCTTTTAATTTAGGCATTCAATTAATCTGACTGTGAGGGAGCAGTTGCAAATTTTGAATTAAAAAAAAATAATAAATAAATAAAATTTTAAGACCCATGCATTAGAATAAGTATTGTTACGCATTAGGATAGAATACCTTGCATTAGGACAAGGAGGTTGCGAGACCATCCTCCTTGACCTCGGTACCAGTAAGACCTGCCTAACAGGTAAAAATAGCAAAAAAACTATATCCATTTATAAATGTGAAATTGCAAAACTATATGTTAAATCTGAATGTATACCTAAAATTTTTACAAATTTTAATATGTATACAGGAAACATTACAATGGTAAGGACATATGAGCGACGATGACATGATCGGACAGCATCACCGTCATTAATGCCACCACCGTCATCATCACCATCTCCATCGCCTCCACAATCATCATCGTCTCCATCAAGACGATCATCAACACCAATCGGTCTAGCACCGGAGTTGACCGTGATAATGAACTCATTAGAAGCATTATTGGAAACATTAAAAGGGTCAACCATGGCTAAGACCAAAGAAGAACTTCAACCCTTAGCAACCAATTCAGCAAAACCAAAGAATTTCAAGTATAAAAGATCAAAAGAAGATTCTAGGGAACTTCAGAAAATTAAACTCCCAAAATTTTCAGGAAGTCGAGCTGGAGAACGTGCTAAGGCATGGTTAGAAAGAATAAACAGATGTTTTAAATTAAGGGAATACTCTTCTTCTGCAAAAACAAAAATTGTTGTATTTCAATTAAAAGAAAGTGTCTTGATTTAGTGGGGAACTCTGGAAAAACAACTGCACCTCACAACAAATAATGTCCCTTGGGAATTGTTCGAGGAAAGATTCCGCGCGAAGTATTTACCTCCATATTTTCAAGAACAACAAGCCGAAGCCTTTCATACATTAGTTCAAGGTAATAAAACAGTGGAGGAATACGAGATAAGGTTTATGGAGCTTGTGAAATACATTCACTACTTAGATTCTGATGAACATCACGCTGAACGCTTCATATTTGGGTTAAATCCTCGCAACATGGCTTTGGTGAGGATGTGGAAACCATCATCAGTAGCTGAGGGCGGTAGAATGTGGCCGTTATGCAGAAGAACATCTAGGAATCAAAAAGGATGTAGGGCCAGCAGAACCTTTACAATCAGGGTTTTCAAGAAAGACTCCCCGAAATTTCTTCAGGGGAGGTAGCTCAAGACCACCTTATGGTAATAGATTTATCCCAAGAAATGTAGGAACAAGAGCTCCCATGGAAGTTAATACTATAGTCGCTGAATCATCGAACACCAATCCATGGAAATATCAATTACCACAGTTCAATCGGAATGCCTCCATTCGAAGCATTATACAGCAGACCTTGCAGAACATCGTTAAGTTGGGACAGGTTAGAAGATCGAGTGATAATAGGACCAAAATTAATCCAAGAAATGGAAGAGCAGGTAAGACAAATTAGACAGCGGTTAAAAGAAGCACAGGATAGACAAAAGAGTTATGTTGATGCTCACAGAACAGATAGGAAGTATGAAGTAGGGGATCAGGTTTTCATCCGCATCAAACCGAATAAAAGTACTATTCGATTCGGAAAAGGGACAAAGTTATCACCCCGATTTATTGGACTATTTAAAGTCATGGAAAGAGTTGGACCTGTCGCCTATCGTCTTGCACTGCCACCTCACTTGCATAAAGTTCATAATGTATTTCATGTGTCTGTATTAAGGCATTACATAGCTGACCGATCTCATAACCTTTAATGGAAGGAACTGCAGGTATCGGACGAAGGAACCATATTGGTTGAACCATTACGTATACTGGAACGTAGGGTTCGACAGCGCAGGAATTGTCTAGTAGGCCAAGTTAAGGTCCAGTGGGACAAGTATAGTTCTGGATCAGCGACTTGGGAAGATACAGAGATCATATGTCAAAAATACCCCAACTTGTGTCAATTTTGAAGAACTTTAAACCATGTTTTGTATATATTTATTTTACTTTAAATCAGAGACTCAGAACCATTTTGAAATGATCATATATAAACGTGAATTTTTATGACATAATATATGTTTAATTCTGCTAGTACATGGATACCAATACAAAATATGTTATTGATCTTACTAAATTTTAGTTATCAAAGTAGAGTTTAAATATTTGAGTAATGTTGCTTCTGATGAGAATTAAGATATTATAATTTTGTTTCATTTATGCATATTAATATGATTGATGAGATAGAAATCAAAGAACAATTACATTTTAAAGCTAATGACATGAATAGATTATGGCAAAATATGTTATACAGTGGTTGATATGTATGAAGTAATACATAAGCTATGTGTTTTTGAATATGTTAATGCACATTTTATAAATGCATGGACAAGTGTTTATGATTACAGATAATATCCGTTACCAAAATGACCACATGATGACAGAAACCTCAGAACAATTAAGGCTCAAAGAGATCCCATGATAGGGTATTAACCCTGATGCTACTAGGAGGGGTGGAGGTGTTGCCCACCGTTTATCTTCCGAACCCTGGAGTCATGGGAGAACTGTGCGAGTCACGCTCCCCTAGACGTGTGATGATGACTGCCGGATACCTACTAAGGATCAGGTCGGTATAGCCGACGTTGTCATCCTTGGAGTTTATGAATGGGTAGGTCAGTGTAACTGACGCCATGGCATACTCCAGTAGAGGACGGATAGGATGGAAGCGGAAGAGATTACGAAGGATAGGATGATTATAAAATAGTTGAAAACCAACTAAGGCAGAACATGGATATTATAGTTGTAAAATATTAAAAATATTAAAGAAATCAGATTCAATTTTGTAATATAAAGACCTATATACTCATAATAATCATTAATATATTTTAGAAACCCTAACTTCGGGACGAAGTTTTTGGAAGGAGGGATGTATGTAATGACCCACTTATAGTAAATTAAAAATTATGAAATTAAATAAAATTAATAAAATTATAAATTATAAATTAAATAAATTAAAATTAAATCATTAAAATAAATAAATAAACTTTATTTCAAATTAAGATATTTAAATAAAATCAAAATAGATTTTGTTTATAAAAAAAAATCAACACGTATCATAATTTGGACACGGAGATGGAGGAAGTCGGTAAATGGAAACTTATAAGAAGGAAGGGACAGTTGGAGGCAGGGGGGAGAAAACAGGAGGAAAATACATAGAGTTCATGAGAAACGATTGAGCTATGATTGAGTTTTGCTTGTTCTGAGGTTTTTGGACACGGGGGAACAGTCTGCTTCAGCTGAGAAGCTTACTGGACTGAGTAAGCGAGGTTCTGCTCAGTTTGGCTTGGTGGTTTCGGTCTTTTGGTAACCGCAGCAGGAGCAGTTTGAGGCATTTGTATCATCAACTGCAGGTTTACAGGTAAGTACTCTCTTCAGTTCTATTAGTTAAATTTATAAAATTCAGGAAATTTTATCACAGGCTCATAATGTTTAATTTTAGAAGCCTTTACTGTTTTTCTGCAATGTCTGTAAAAATCCTGTACAGACCTTACATTAAAATCTTGAATAGCCCTTACAAAGAGTTCCTGCTAAAAGCTCGCTTCTTGTGGATTTCTTGTCTTTCTTGAACAAGGATCTTTCTCTTTGACATCCATTAGCTCCCTTTCTCTTTAATGCAAGTCACCACAGATGACTTGTCTGCCCCTTGTCATTTTACCAACATTCAATGTCACCCTCGTGACCTTCCAGAGAAAGAAGTTGAGGAGGAAATTTATCAAATTGAAGAATTAAAGGAAATCATTAAAAGTATGCGAGAGGAGCATAGATATCAACTACCTGATATAGAGAATCACATGAAGTTTGAAGAGGATGAGCTGTTATATGATAACAATCAAGAAATGCCATATTGTAGACCTTGTGACCACTTTCAATATGAATCCACTTGTAACTTTGCAATCAGAATCTGAGATAGTGGAACGACAAGAACAGGTGATCAAAGGGATCTTATCAGGTAATTAATGCAAAGGATTAGAGACATGCAGTTCAGTGAAGCTCAGTTGATGAAAATTATGGAGCTTAATCAAGAAAAATTGGAGGCAGATCACTCTAAGGAAATGAAATCCCTACACATCAAGTGGATGGCTATTGAGAAAAAGCATGTTGAAGAGCTGATCATCATAAAGGAAAACCATAAGAAAGGAATGAGCTCTATGAAATACAGGGAGGTCAGCCTTCAAAACAGGTTATTAACCATAGAAGAAAAACATGTTGAGGAACTAAAGAACATGGAGCTTAATCAAGCAAAATTAATTACCGATCATGTTAAGGATATAAGTGACCTCAAAAACAGGTTACAAGCAATGGAGGAGAATCATGCCAGGGAAATCAATGTTATAAAGGATAAACATTCTAATTAGATATCCACCATGCAAAATCATTTGATCACTATGGAAGCAAACCATAAAGAAGAAATGAGTTTGATTCAAGCAAATCATGACGAAGTAATAAAAGATATAGAAGTTGATCAGATATGTTTTCAGAATAATTTGTTAACCATAGAAGAAAACCATGCCAAAGAAATCAATGCCATAAAGGTTGAACACTCTAACCAGATGGATGCCATCAAAATTGAAAAGACCACTCTTCAGAATAAGCTATAAATGATGGAAAAGATACAGGTTTTGGTTCTTCAGCTCAAACCAAAGGATCCAGGGGGTAAGCACAAAGGATTTTTCACGACTCACGGGCCTCCAAATCCGACAGAGCAGTTCTCATCTCATTGCGAGAAGGTCACTTGCCTCATTGAAGACAGGTTAACTAGAAGTGTCATGGTTAAAAGGGAAGTTAAGAAAGACCAAGCTTATGTGTCACCTATGACAGAGTGTATTCAAAATAAGGTTGGGCATACTTCAAGTTCTTCAAATCTTTCGTCCAAGCATCTTCAAGATCAAGACAAGAAACTATGTAAAAATGATGATTTCGATTTTGAATGGATATTCTATTTGATGGACTTTTGTTTTCTTCGATGTAGAATTTTGGGGTTTTCATGTTACTTCATACAAGCAACATGTCCCTATGTGGTGCCAGATGTTGCACTCATTTTGTCAAAGTTCTGAGGATGCAAATGTACCATATTTTTTCTTCAAAGGATCGAGATCATCATCCATCAACATTATGAGTCTTTGTAAACTCATTCTGCAAATTTATAATGTAAATGGTGCTAGTAAAACCGTGTATGTATGTAACAACCTAGGTAAGCCTATTATTTTGGCAAGAGCTTCATCCTAGGAGATTTTTCATCTCACTGATTCATTTGTGTTTCTAAACACAGATGGTCGGCAAAGTTTTTCCCTCCAACCTCACCCCAAAGCTAGGATGGAATTCTTTGTCAAAATCTTAGGTAAGTCCTAGTGTTTTAGTCGAATTTGTTGATCAATAGTTGTCATTGATGTCAACCAAAGCAACACCAGGCACTACCCCAATCTTGCATGGGCATTTTGACTTGACAAATCATATTATTTTGTGTCAAAGATCTTCTCGATGGCTTCTACTCATCGAGATGTTTCCGTTGATATATGGTACACCTCCCAGTTCTTCACAATTTGAGAGTTATTTGCGTTTGAAGTCGGAAACCCCCATTAGTGGGCTAAAACCCCAGGGTTTGAGACATCACCTTATTCCCCAACGATTTTCAATATATGGCAGGGATTCTCACTATAATCTCACCTCGTATAAGTTGAATATATTGAAAATCCAAAGGCAGTGAACCAATCATTGACTTAATACACTTATGTGTCACCTACAACCACACCAAAAAGGGTTAGTATACAAATCACTTAGAGCTTAAACAAACAACTTATCAAAAACTATTAAATTAAATTAATTTTATTATTAAAAAAAAACAAATAGAAAATTAAAATGAAGCCCTATCCAATAATTATGAAGCCCATATTTGCTCTCCAACGTTCACCTTATAGAGCCCTTCCTCATCCCTAAAGACATGTACTTTCAACGAATAACCTTCTGAGTTGAACGCTGTAATTTTCGGTCACCTCAAAGCATCTAACGCAGAAATCACAGAAGGATTAGGACTGGGTATTAGTTATTGTTTTGGTACAGGCATCTTGTTTCAAGGGCAGCAAAGGATCAGGGCACTTTTCTGGACTTTCGTTGGCATTTTTAGGACAATTTTGAGGCTAATCTATTGCAGATAATTGGAGCAAAGTTACAGGAGTATTCTTAGGATTCAGACCTGTAATTTTAGGCTTGAAAAGCTGCCACAGAGCTTCGGCATTCATTGACTATTACCTGATAAGATAGAGCGGGTTCAGGGCTTTCAAGAAGAAATGAATTAACAGGGTTGTTCATCTAATTTTTATCCTGTACATCTTTTAGGACTTTGCAAAGGGAACGAAAATTTCAGAACCACCTTTCTAGTGCTCAGATCTGTGGAAGTTTTGAGCCTGTGTACATCTTCTTTTAGTTTGGACTTGTAGTAGAAGTCAAGGTATGTTTTGATTGGTATAATTCTTCTTTTATTTTGAAATTATCTTGAGTTTATTGCTGCAGATAGAGGAGATTACGTGAAGATGCATCCACAGGTCAGTCTATTTATAATTCTCATTGATTTGTATTTGGCATAACTATAGGTACAGGTATACTTAGTGCTCAAGTTCAAAATTTCGATTTGATTGTCTAAACTTTGGAGGGCTTGTCGCTTATAATCTCTTGCTTTCGTTTCACAAGATTTGCTTAAGAAATATGTCGTAGGCCAATTTGCATACAGTTCAGGGTCATTTTCTTTTGTTTTGGAAGTTGGGATTCGCTTGGGTATTTCTTCCATTGCAGGTGCAAATATTCAGAACAGTGGCAACAAGGTCTACATGAGCATTGAACCTGACATCATAGCACAAAATCCCTTTGAGGCTTCTAAAAGGCTCGGTTTCTCAATGCTTCCTATAATATCAGTTGTGTAACCCAGAATTGAAGTTTATGCAGCAAAGAAGTGAAGAGCTATTACAGCTCACAGTGATCTAAGTTGACTTATGCAAAGGATACAGTCACAAGTTGTTGAGGTCTGATAGCAGTCAATAAAGGTCCTCCAAGCATTAAGCAGCAGTGTATCTCATTGTTTCGTGCAGCAAGATTGCTTATCTACAAGGGCAAGGCAGGCAGAGCATCTCAACAGGCATTAGCAGAAAGTTCCTTCATCATTCACTACAGCAAGTTACATCATTAGCATCAAGTGCTAGTTTGTACAGCAGTTATCAAGTTTTGCAAAAATTGTAAAGAGTCTGTGTCATTGCCTAGAGTTGAAGAAGGCAAATTTATTTTTGGAAAGGGGCTTTGGTTTGAAGTTGGGACAAGGGTTCTTAGTTTGTCGGGACAAGGGTATAGGTCCTAGTGTCTCAGTTAGTCAAAGAAAATTCATTAAAAATATATCGTTGTAACGTGGATCACAATCCCTGGTACGGGAGTCCACACTTTTTTTCTATTTTGTCTTTATAGGGTGGTAGGGTGGTGCTAGACTAGTGAATGAAGTCACCCTCAGGTTGGAGCCTGTAAATACTTCATGGTGGTAGGGTGGAGCTAAGGTGAGTTGTGGCTCACTTGGGTGCTGGGGCATCCATTCAATTGACTGTTGATAAAACCAGGGTGTTGAGGCGTCCTTCTAGTGGGAGCTCGAGAAGAATGTTTTTCTAGAATTCACCCCCCCCTCAGTATTTCCAACAGTCTTATGTGAAAGTGGTTTGTGAATAATTTAAGATAGTTGGCTAAATTATTTTATTACAAATCACTTGGTCTATTAGATCATGTTGTGTCGCAGATTGGGTGTGTTTTTTTAGGGTCTAAGTTGAACGGGTATTCCCCCTTTGAAGGTTAAAATTGTAAATCTTATCTAAAAAATATTTTAATGCATGGTCCCTCATACTTAGACACCATGGTTAAAATATTAGAAGGTGGAAAAAACATTAAATCCCCTCAAGTGTCAATTGATTAATTTTTCTGGCAAAAATAATTAAATCCTAAGCCAGAAAATTAATTAATTAGAGTCAAATTAAAATGTCTTAGGAATAATAAATTTTCTAAGAGGAAACATTCATAGGTATCAAAAGAATTAATTTTTAGAGGTCCTCCACCAAAGGAATATTGGATATTTCAAAAAAAATTGGACCCTTGAACCTTGGTGGTTAAGTCAAAGTAAAATTTATGAGGAAATTAGCTTAAAATAATTTTGAGCTAATAAAAAATTAAAATGGAGTTAAATGATAAATTCGAAAATTCCTCAAAAATAAAAATTCAACAGTGAAGATTAAAAGATAATCAAGTATTTTTCGACGACCAAGATTATTTTGACAAAGATCAAGCAAATTAGCCGTTATTTTTCCACTGGGAGGATTTATCTATAAATTAGAGAGTCATTTGAGTCTCTAGCCATCTGATTTTTGGTTAAAAAATTGTTGCTGAAGCATTGATGTAACACTATTGTCCCGCTGAGAACTTTTATTTCTATCATAATAAAGACTTTGGGTAGCAGTTCAAGGTGTTCAGTGTTCGTTGATTTGTGGTATGCGCTGACTACGGGCTTTCCTATGTTGTGTTGGTAAATGATAAAATTTGTTTTTTCATTAGATGGGAACAAAGCCATTCTATTGATAGTTTTGGGTTAATCTTAAATGATTTGATTCGCCATATGATTAACATATTTTTTTTGAGATACATACATAGTGTTTGCAGGTACCTTAGTCCTTGGTCTCCAAATTCACAAATTATGGGCATGAAATGACTTTGTTTGAATCCAAAATATTTATGTGATTGATTTAAACTTCGCTAAGACTATAGTGTGCATTAGGTTTCTAAAGTAATTTTAGCCATTTATCAAAAAAAAATTCCATAAAAATTATTTCTCCAAATTTATTTCAAAACCCTTGTATATTTGTAAAATTATTTTGTAAATTATTTTTGCCAATTGGGGTTTTGGGGTTTTGAAATTTTGTATTTATTCTAGGTTTTGGGTGTTTGTGAATCTATTTGTGCAGGTGAAATCAAGAGAGGAAGTTGGAATAGATCTAGATCTAGGCACTAAAAGGTAAGATCTAGTCTCTAGAATTTTTGCAGGGCTAGCCCATTGGAGAATTTGCAGCAAAATTCAAATCTGAAGCAAATAAAATTTTCAAAAGCTAGGGTTTCAAATTTTAGACCTCCCAGGCCTAGATCCAGCCCTCCAAGGGCCAACGTCTTCCTCCTCTCACCCTGTGTCAACATTTTAGGCCCTTTTAGGGCATGTCGTAAGCCTTAGAGGCCTTGGGCTCCCCTCCTGGCCTCTACGTTGAGGGTTTAAGGCCAAATTTGGCCTAGTCGTGGCCTAAGAAGGCCTCGACCTTCCTCAAAGACCCTGGATGGCTACCCCTTGGGCTAGCCATGGGATTTTCAGCCCTAAAACCCTAGTCTTTGCCTCTTTTTGAGCCTCCTTCCTCCAGCGTCTAGCCTTTTAGGGCTTTTCTCGCCTCCTTGATTTTCGCTCTTCCCTCTTTGGCCATTTTTGACCCTCGATCTGCCTTCCTCTAGCCTTTAGCCCTCAGCGCTAGCCCTACTAGGCTTGGCGTTGGCCATAATTTGACCCTTAGTCATCTCTAAATTTTCTGGACTGAATACTTTGTGGTTTTGCAGGTTTTTGGCCTCAAAAATTTTGCTTTTCAAGTGGCAAGCTCATCGTAAAGTTTCAACGAATTTGGACTAGGGTATCTTCAAGGCCTTGGGCTTAGGGTTTGTTCTCTAAACCCTATTTTTCTCACGATTTTGCTACTGCTGTAATTTTTATTTTATAGCAATGATACAAGTGCCCTAAAATCATACTAAGTTGGTCAAAATAACTCAAAAATTTCAAAATTTAATTTTCTCAAAATTTGGCCACTTGGGCATCAAGGATCTAGCCTAGATCTAAAATTTTGCTTGTTGGAATTTTCTGCGTAAATCACTGAATCAGATCTGTAATTTCCTTAATAATTCACATAAAAAGGCTCCAAAAACTATTTTTTTCAGTTTGGTAATTTTCTTCCAAGTTTTGGGCTTGAAGTGGCACTTGTAGTTGTTGTGGCATCACTAACTCACTGATTTGCTGATTTATTTACTGTTGTAACAAGATATATCAGATCTGATCTAATTCTGAAAATTGCATTTCAAGTAAGCTAAAATTCACTGTTTCACTTTGGCAAGTTGTTGGGCATTTTAGTGATCAAATCTAGTTGCTTTAGGCTTGTCATCTCTTGGGTTTAAAGTGATTTCCTTACTGTTGTTATAAGTCTCTTACTGCTGTCATATCATTCACTTGTTGCTTATTAAGAGGTCATTGGAACATAAATTGCATAAGTGCTTTCATATTGGTACATTCTATTATTTCTTGTTCCTAGCATTGATATTGTGGAGGTGGCTAACATTGTGTTTTCCTTGTGAGTTTATACGCTATAAAGTTCAATATTCACATCTAATAAGTTCACTCACTAAAAAGCACTCTAATCATAACTTTCCTTAATATTAATTTTGAGCACTTAACATCTAATTGGCTTTGTGATATTGGCATAAGAACATCTTGAATAATTGTTATTGGCATCTTGTGGATAAGTGCTCTAAGTTCTTTTACTTATATCATTGGTTGAAGTATCTTGTGGATTCATTTCTTATTGGCATTAAGTTGACTGACACTTTTCTTGGTTGTGAGATCGCATATAACTCATTGATAAGTATTACTGTCATCAAAAATTCATCATAACTTAAATTACCTTGAACATTAAGCTAACCACAAACTAAGAATTGCACTCATTATCATTGCATACACATCCTAAGGCTAGTTGCATTAATAACTTACCTCCAAGCATAAGCTTGGTTGATAGATGCCTAGGACAACCCTCTCATCTAGCTTGAGGATTCAACCCTTCTTAGTGGTTAACACAGTGACCTTGCAGTCGTCAGAGCCATAGTCTCTGCAGCGCCAAAGGCACTGGATGGTTGGAACACAAGGGGAGGTATCATTAATCAAGCCACTGTCTGTTTCCCATTGGCTTCCACCTCACAACCTACTCTAAACACTGTTTCTCCAAATAGTTAGGGGAAAGGTTAAACTTAGATTAGACATTTAATCTAAAATTAACCAAGATCCTTGCATCTCACCTAGTTCTTAGGAGTTGCATCTTCATATAGGTTGCTTCATCATGTAAGCAACAGTTGTCCATCTGGTTGCTTGGCTATAATTTCTAATAAGCAAAAAAGTTTTGACTCCATCAGGCACTGGTCTCAATATTAAATCTAATCAAATCCTTAATCTTGCTAAATTCTACCAAGTAGCTAGGCCACTCAACTGTGTCTCCCGAACAAGTTGGTTCCCAACTTGTTTTCCTCCACCTCATTTCCATAGGGACTACCCCCCATAGCTTGTTTTTGGGAGACAACTAGAACAGTGTGGGCAGGGATCAAAGTGACAACCTCCGCCTTGAGCAGTTGTCGTGGTTCTTGTACAATCCGAGCGACAACACTACCAAAGAGACCAAAGAATGTATAGTTGTAGACCTTGATGTAGGTGCAAATGTATCTTGATAATCGATGTCTTCCTGTTGAGAAAAGCCCCTGGCCACAAATCTTGCCTTATATTTATCAATACTTCCATCTGTTGCATGTTTAATCTTGTAGAGCCACTTGGAAGTTACCATAGATTTGTCTTCAAGCCTAGGTACGATGTCCCAAATTCCATTTTTCATTATTGATTCATATTCTTCATTCATGGCATCTTTCCACTGTTGATGTTCGACAGCCTCTTCAAAGGTGGATGGTTCAGCTTCTATTAACTTCATCATGTAAGCTGCATACCCTGAATATCTTTTGGGCTTCTTACTTTCCCTGAATGTGCCTTTGGCTACTCCATGTCCTTCTGCATCTAGAAGGCTAGACTTCAACTAATTAGGTCTCTTTCTGTTTTCAGGAATGATCACAGGTTGCACAGGGTCATTAAGACCTTCATCTTCATGAATTGTCTTCCTCCCTGGTGCATTCTTCCTCAAATATTGGAAGTTCTTCATCGTCAGAACCCATAGGGAGGTCCATTGATTTCCTGAATGCAAATACTTTCATCAAAGATTACATCTCGGTTTACTTATATTCGGTGTCCTTCCTTTATGTAGATCCTATATGTCTTTGAAATGTCACTGTAGCCAACAAATACTCCCTTCATGCTTGTAGGATCCAATGTCTTTCTTTTATCCTTTGGAATGTGAATATAGACAGGACAACCAAATATTCGGAGATGGTCCATGCTTGGCTTCTTTCCAGTGAATGCTTCTTCGGGATTCATGTTGTCTAGTGATTTGTGAGGACTTCAATTTTGAATATATACAGTAGTCCTTGTTGCTTCACCCCCATAGAAATTTTAGCAAATCTTGATCATATAACATGGCTCTTACAATTTCTTCAATAGATCGATTCTTTCATTCAGCAACTCCATTTTGTTCGAGATTGTATGGTACTATCAGCTCCCTCTTACTCCCAACCTCCTTACAAAAAGCTATGAGTTCCTTTGAAGTGTATTCTCCTCCATTATCGCATCTTAAAATCTTTATCCTTCTTTTTGTAAGGTTCTCCACTTCAACTTTGACTTCTTGAAATTTGTTGAATACTTCATCCTTGGTCTTCAACAAATAGACCCATTTTTTCCTTGAGTGGTCATCAATGAATGTTACATAATATAGATGCCCTCAAAGAGACTTTGTAGACATAGGACCATAGACATCTGAATGAATGAGATCCAGAATTTCTTTTGACCTTGAAGCACTGCTTCTAAATGGTCTCTCAACATTTTTACCTAATGCACATCCTGTGGGTAGTGTATATAGGAGAAAAACATTTCTCCTATATGGTCCTCAGCCGGCAGCGAGCAGCTCCTTGCAACCACCAGATAGCTCAATATGCCATTATCTCCACCACCTGAGCCAATCATGTGGTCCCTCACCCACTTGTTATGATTATATGTTTGAAGGTCGGCCTCCCAACCCTGAAGGTATGGCTTTCATTGGTATAGTTGAGTAATTTTCCTTACTTGTCATGGGCACTTCTGGGCATGGATTGGTGGGGGGATTCAGTAGAAAGACTGGGTTAGGTCTGTACTCTTGTCTCCATCGCCTGATTTTTTGGTTAGCCTTGTTTCTTAGTCCCGTGGGATCTCCTTTATTGACCATTAGCTTTATGGTTGACAGTACATGGGAAACCCCGATTTTGGTTGCATGGTCCCGCTCCCCGACACCATATACATCACTCCCTTCCACTTATTTTAGCCCCATTCATCTCTTTTCCCATCTGGGTCCACATAAGGTTACCCTACCACTCCCCTTGTCCACACCTTGGGTCAAGCCTAGAACGATGCCCGGAGATTGACACAACTAAAAAGAAAACAAAAAACATAGTTTGGCCACTCTCAACAAGAAATGTACCAAAAAATGCAAAAGATAGTTTGGACATACAAATTTAGCCCGTGGCAAAATCCAAACATGAGCTCTACTCCTTATCCATGGCCATCACCCTGGTTCCTATGAGCCCTAGATGAGCCCCCCTCTATCATCAAGGAACCCATGAATGTCCCAACCACTAGTGGGGCAATGAATTGCCCCACCTTAAGGGGGTATTCACTGCTATATATTACACAACATGCGCTCATCCCCTGGAGCCCCAAGCAGTTATGAAGTAAAATCAAAGGCAAAAGGTGTTGAGAAATCTAGGGCATCGATAGATGGTTGATTTCTCTACTTATGATAATTGCTTGTGATAGACTTTTTACTTCTTGATTATGATCTTCTCTTCTTGAGTTATTATTGTGTTATTTTCATCAAGACAATTACCAAATCATGAACAATAAAAAGACAAGAGACACAATATATAGGCAAGTCAGCCAAGGCCAAAACCTCTCACTCTTTGAGAGGAATACCCAATCGAAATTCTTCTTATAGATCTTCAATTGATGAATACCAACACCATGACAAAGACCTTTGACACTAGAGTCCTCCCAAGAGTCACTAGCCTCCTCTCCAACGTTGCTCTTCCTCTTCTCCTTCTCGACTTCCTTCAAAATTTTGGCCTCTCCTTGTCATTCTACAACTCCTTTCTTGACAGCAGAAACCCTAGATCAGATTTGCCTCTTGAATAGTCTCCTTGAAGGAGATTCTTTCCTCTCTTACTTGGCTTCCTTTAGCGAAGCTCTTCACCTTTATGTGACTACAACCTTGGATCTTCCCTTGTCTACTTCGGACCTGCAATTCTCACACGTGTGGGGGTAGATTTATCCCAAAACAATCCTCGAAAGATGACCCTCCTTCTCTACGCTTCCTTCCTTGTTTTTTGGCTTTAAGGCTTCTTCTAATATGTATTGCACACTTCTTATTAGAGACTTCCTTCACCGAATTACTTACTTCCAAATGAGGTAGAGCATGTATATATAGAGTCATTGGTCGTGACTTCTTAGGTCGACATGATCCCTTGGAGAAAGGTCAACTTCATCTTCTAGATTTATCTCTTTGTTGTAGGTCAACTAGAGTGAGGGCTAGTGACTGACTCTCTACAATGTGTAACATGCCTTCATTACATGACAATGACTCTTTAGAATTTTATGGCTAGATGAAAATATCCCTAAGGGCTCTCAAAGGGAGCCTTAACTAAAAATAAAATCTCTTGCTCATGAAACCCATGATGCAAGTATTACAATCATTTTATTTTTCTTCTTTACATAAATTACATAAAATCACAATTACACTTGTCATTATGAAGACTGAACCTAGTTACACATTTTTCAACAAAAGGAATATGAAGAAAGGTGGAAAAACAAAGGCTGGGGTAACTCATGTACCACAATTGTGTGAAAATTTCAAAACTGAAATCCTATTGCAACAACTGGAATTTATTTTTTTAATTGTTAATTATTTTAACAATTTATCTGCTATGACAAATATCAAATAAATCACACTGCAACCTTCACAAATAAAATAGCAGAAATAATAGCGCTGGAAACTGAGGAAATACTAGCACACACACACACATAAAATAACATTGTTATTTTAGGACAAATGTCCCTGGAAAAACACAACTTGGGAAAACCAATGCAGCAGCAAAGGGTTTTTATTATTAAGCGGCAGTTAAATCTGAGTACAATATAAGCATGCCCAACTGGAAATCCAATTAGCAAGTATCTGACAAAAATAATTAGAGAGAAAATTATCTCACCCCACAAGCAAACCTGAAACTGGTTTCTATAGAAAAATTGGTCGTCCAAACCCTAGCGTCGGCCCTCTATGCAGTCCTTGTGCTGCCTCTCACACGTGTGGCTCTAATATGCCTCTGAGTAAGCCATCTAGCTTGCCTCTGCTGCTGGAAGTCACTCTCCAGCCCTCAGGAAGACTTTCATAGCCTCTGGAAACTATATCGAACTCCTCCTCAGCTAAATCAAACTGCTCTACTTTAGCGACTATGCAATCCTTGTGCTGGTTCTACGTGGATTGCTTCTGTCACTTGCTGCTGCCTCTCCGTATCGGAAAAATTCCTCAGGATCATTGTCCCTGCACTTCACTACCTCTGCTTCGATCTCTGGCTTTCTAGCAACTGTTGTTGCTCTCTGGAAATCAATCTGCCAAGGAAATACAACTACTAGTGTTTCTTGTGTGTCTTCTCTAAATGCCCATCGACTTCCCTTATAATCCACTATTGGAGCACCAACAGCCAAGGTTAAAACTTAATTAATGGCTAGGATCATCTTGGAGTCGATCCGTGTGAGTTTTTCTAAATGATTCACACCTTGACTTGATTAATTTTGATTAATTAGCCATATGCCCTAAGTTTAGACTTAGGAAATATTTAAAAACTGGTTAATAATCTAATTAAGTCATTTCTAAGTGGAATTTCGAGAAATGATTTTTGGGTTTTGGAAATCTAATGTATTCTAGCCTCTCCACCAAATTTTTTGGCTAGAACACATTTGATGCTATAGAAACTAACAATTTGTTCCCTCCTACACTCATATACCCAAGTGTGGGCTTCCCTTATTATAGTTGCCCTTGTACCATGACATGTGGTCTCGATGATTCCCCTGATCCCCACTCTGCTCCATTACTATATCATTTTTCACCTACCACTTGAGGGATGTACCATGGACATATCACCCATTTTAAAAGTTGAAACCACCTAATAGGGTCTTTGATTAGCCCCCTTATTGAGCTTGGAGACACTTGTACATGCCAAAAGCCCACTATGGAAGGACATGCCACCATGAAGTTCCCCATTGATGCCATGACTTGTAAGATCTTTTACTTGATTATTCTAATGATTTGTTGCATTGGATCTTATGAAGGATTGCAGGTGGGTCTCCATTTGGGGCTTGGTCTCCCTATACGGGTTCTTAGCCCTCTAGAGAGTCACATTGGCACTTGTAGGGTGAGCATTGAGAGTCATGGGCCTCCACCATAGCAGAGAGTACTTCATGGATCCCCAACAACACTCTTGATTGCTCGTGTTCCACCTTTTGGATGAGGATGATGCACCTGGTTCACCATGTCCAACTAGCTCCACAGTTGCACCATACACTTGGCAGATGTTCCGGAGTCCAAATAAGGGCTTATGTCATCAGCCTAGCCCTCAAAAATGGTTTACAATCATTTTCGATCCACTTGGACGCCCATGAGGATGACCTTGTGTCCTTCACACCCACTTAGGGACACTACAGGGATTTTCTTGGAAAACAAGGGGCCAACCCCTTGTCCACTATGTTTGAGGTCCATTCTCACATCATGGCACACTCAAGCCTTCATTAGGCCTCCTCAAAGGCCCAAAGACTCACTTTATTGATCATTCGATCCTCTTGAGAGGTTTATTATTATGTTATTGAGCTATCTTGGTGGGCTTGTCACCAAGGGATGTTATTATTGCACATTATTTTATTATTTGGTGCTAAGTGAGACCAAATTAGGAAAATCGAACTCATTAGTGATTGTATAAATAGAAGTGAAATAATCATTTTCATCATCATCACCTGGATTGGGATTTAGTAGCCCTTGCGAATTTTGCATTCCCTTTGGAGGACGAATTTGGATATTATGAATGAATTTTGATGTTTGGCTCTATTTCTCGTCTTGGAGCTTCATTATTGGCATAATATGATGATTGGATATACTCATTTGTACATGTAAATAATATTTTCATGTTTATTCTTATTATTTTCTTTGTCACAAGAATGTTGCTAGGATTTTTGCTATACAAGTCTGGAATTTATTGCTTTCCTATGTGAAAATGTGAAAATTTTGATCCTTTGTAGCATTGCATCATTGCATGGGCCATGTATGAATGGGTGAATGTTCCTAACGATTATTTTGTTAAAATATATCTTGACAAGTCATCAATTATTGCATATCAAAGTATAAAAGATCTCAAGTCGCTGCTCTCATGCCCTAATGCCATGCAAAGTTGCTTGAAGACCTCCCTGATTGGATAAACCTCTCCAAACCATAAATTTTCCTTGACTCCATCTCTCCCAAAGGATAAGGCACTAGTCCTTCCATAGGTGGTCACCTTTAACAAATATTTTTCTCGTCTCTCCTTCTCTTTCTAGGCCTAGCATCATGTAGCACTCAAATTATCAAAGTTCCAGGGAAGCAGAAATACCAACCTTTGTGTTCAACAAGGATTGAATCACATATCAGCAGCCCATGTCTCATGGTCATCCCATTCTGCAAGTTATATATTGTAAATGACTTTAGTAAAACCTTGAGTCTATGTAACAACTTGGGTAAGCCTATAATTTGATGAAGAATTCCATCCTAGGAGGTTTTTTAACCTTGCTGATTACCTATGTTTTTAAACATGGCTAATCAAAAGAGTTTTTTGGCTCCAGCTTAAACCCCAAAGCTAGGGTGAAATTTATTGTCGAATTATTAAGTGAGTCCTAGTGTTTTTAATCAAGTCTGATGTAAAAGTGGTTTGAAAATAATTTAAGCTAGTTGGCTTAATTATTTTATTACAAATCACTTGGTTTACTATATTATATTGTGTCGCAGATGGGTTATGTGTCTCAAAGGCCTAAGCCAAATGTGTATTCCCTCTTTAAGTCTTTAAATGAAAAATCTTATGTATTATAAGGTTAAAAAAAAAAATTAAATCCCCTCATGTGTAAATTAATTAATTTTTCTCGCAAAATCAAATTTAATCCTAAGCTAGAAAATCAATTAATTAGAGTCAAATTTAAATTGCCTTAGGAAAATAAATTCTCCAAATGGAAAAATTCGTGGGTCTTAAAAGAGTCAATTTTTAAAGATCCTCCACCGAGGGAATATTGTATATTTCAAGAAAATTTGGACCCTTGGACTTTAGTGGTTAAGTCAAAGTCAAATTTTTTAGGAAATTAGATCAAAATAATTAATTTTGAGCTAACTAAAATGGAATTAAATGATAAATTCGAAAACTCCTCAAAAATTAAAAAATCAAAGGCCAAGATTAAAAGATCTTGAAGTATTTATCAACAACCAAGATTATGTTGACAAGGATCAAAGAATCTAGCTGTTATTTTTTCCATTTGAAGGATTTATCTATAAATTAGAGAGTCAGTTGAGTCTCTAATCATCTTGATCTCTGGCTAGAATTGTTGTTGAAGCATTTTGTAAACTATTGTCCCGCTAGGAACTTTGGGGTGCAACTCGAGGTGTTCTTGTTCATTGCTCTGTGGTATGTATTGACTATGGGCTTCCTATGTGGTGTTTTATATTATTATTTTGAGATAATACATAGTGTTTGCGGGTACTCAATCTTTGGTCTTCAAGTTCACAGAGTGTGGAAAAGGGTTATTTTGCTTGGATCCTTGGTTTTTATATGGTGGATTGAATCTTCGCTTGGGCTATAGTGAGCAAAAATTTCCTGAAGCATTTTTGGCCATTCTTTCAAGGAAAAAATATCATAAAAATTATTTTCTCAAAATCTATTTTAGAAACCCATGTATAATTTGTAAATAATTTTGTAATTTTATTATTTTTCTAACTTAGGTTGGGGTTTTTAGATTTATTTTGTATATATTTGGAGTTTGGGTGTTGTATTTCTATTTTTTGCAGGTGGGATCAAAGGATCAAGTGAAAGAAGAGCTAGATCTAGGTCCTTGAAGGTAAGATCTAGCCTCTTGATAATTTTGCAAGGACTTTCACTAAAGATTTTACGGCAAAATTCAGGTTCAGAAGTGTTAGCGCTTGAAATTTCACCTAGGCTGAGATAGACAAATCTCAAGGCTACATCAAACCATTCAGCCTCGTAGCTAGCCCTACGAGGCAGGAGAAGGCTCTCTCCGGTCAAACTCGGTAGATCTTTCAATAGGATGAGCTGACCCAATTAGGAACACTGATATTAGGCTAGTAAACTGATAAGGAGGGTTGATTTAAAGTTTTTTTGGGGTTTTTGGTGGCAATTGGAGGGAGTGCAATTCAGGGTGCGGGGATTGAGCTCAGTTTTTTGCAGGTGGGTCTTTGGGGCAAGGTAGGAGTTTGTGCTGATGCCTTTAGCTGAGATGGATGATCAAGGAGGAAAGAAGAGAAGCTAAAGAGGGCAAACAATGACTTTGAATCCTCTTTAGACAGTGGAAAACATAAACATTAAACAAATTTGAAAGCTGAGCATGACATGCATGAATTCAAACTTTATCACTTCATTTGTTTAATTAGCAGCAGTAAAGAAAGCGATGGAACACATAAACACACTTACAATTACAATAAGAGAACACACCATCAACACAAGAGTCCACAAGAATCCCAATGATGTCTGCAAAAACCCTGGTCTTCCTTTTCCTCAAATTGCAGAGATACAAGTAAAATATACAATAGGAGTTTCTCCCTCAAGAGTCCAACCATGAAAATGAGCAAGAGAAGGCATAATATAGATGATCTAACTCCTTTCCCCACCTCTAGGGGTCGAGCTCAGCTTCCTAGGAGCTGTTTCAACTAATTCTAAACTGAGCACTAGATAATAGGCAGTCAAAACAACTTGCTCTAAAACTTAGGAAACCTATCCAGGCATTAAATATTTACCATTTACATCAAAGAATCTTCTAGAAGTGATGAAAGAGAGTAAAAGTATCTAAGTGCCATGAAAATTACACAAAAATCCATCATTTACATGCCTCAAAAGTCAACCAAGATGAAAACAGTGTTTTGCTGGCCGAACTGGTCAAAACAGGCAAATTTCCCTGACAGGTCGCGCACATCACTCTGACAGGTCGCGCACATTCACAGCTCTGTTTGAGGGCCTTCCCGGTGTTCAAATCAGGTGCAAGATAGCTCGTTGGAAAGGTCTGCGAGTCTACTTTCCAACCCCACCGGAATTTTTGAATTTGGAGTTGATTTGACCCCTCAAAAGTCATTTCTCCCAAGACAGCTTTCTGCAACTCAAAATATGGGCAGAAAGTCAAAATTTGCATGTATTTTGAGCTTTTGGAAGCCCAAATCTCCATAAAATCTGAAACCCATCCATAGGCAAGTGTATTTTTGCATGACAATTCCAAAAATGCAAAGTTTTCCCCGTTCTGAGTTGCCCCCATGTAGGGTCGCGCGCGGGGTGAGACCCGTCAAATGGCCAAAACCTGTAAAATTCCCAAAAATGCCAAAAATGCTTCAAAACTCTCAAAATTTCTTAGGTTCGCTGCTAGGAGGATGCTAATGAGTATCATGGTGAGTGAGAGAGGCCTCAGCCAAGATACGGAGTGGGTTGGTCTTCTTCTTCCTCTTGCGGGCCTCGGACAACCTCCTCTGGAATATCTTCATCTTTGCTTTGCAAACATGCATCCTCGCCCAGTAATGATTCTTCATGTTCCGTAGCAGTCTCTTGTCCTGGTTGGCCTTCTCCAACAGCCTCTCCAAGTGTGCATTCACACGGATAAGCATGGATTCCCTCTCCTTGGGCAGTAAGTCCCCGGGCCTCCTACGGTTGATGACTCGGTCACTTCGAATCCTCCACAGCTCATCCAACTCTTTCTCATCCTCAAGTTGCTTGTTGCGCTGCTCAAGATAGTTTATTGTCCATTGGGCCATGTCGAGCTTCTGCTGTAACAAGCGGTTTTCCGCCTCTCTCTGTCGGATGATCTCATGCAAATCTGAAGTGGGGGAGCGAGCATCAAGATCAATGATGTCAACCTGTGTGTCACCGTCTCTCTCCTCCTCTGTCATGGGCTGTTTGCCCTCCCGTACTGCTGATGGAGAACGCGAGGCCCCTTCCACCTGGTGTGGAGATAACACTCACTGACCTGTAGATGATGATGGCGAGACCCCTTCCACCTGCTGTGGAGATAGTACTCGCCGAGCTGCTGCAAACAAGGCCCTCGGGCCTTTCTGATAAGTGAGCTGAGGTGAGGAAGCAACATGTCTCGGAACAGTGATCTCAGGCTGGTGTGACGGACCTCCCTCCTCATAAATGGCCTCTGGCCCTGGCTCTGGCTGTGGTGGTACTGTAAAGAACTCATGAGAAATGAAGTCTGCCCATGGAATGCCCTGCTGACTCAACTGATGGGAAACAATGAGCTGGATGAGACCATGATGGCACAAACTCCTATACTGCTGAGCTGGGGACCGCCTCTGAAACACGAACACCATCCTCTGAATGTCCTGGAAGAAGAAAACCGGGATGTTCATCATCCTCACTCGGGTAAAGTGCATCAACAGGCGAATGTGATAAGAGAAGACCTGTGAAAATCTCCCCTCACATGTGAAGTAATGCATGATAAGCCGCATGATCGGAGCATACTCCCCCCGGAGGAATTTGAAAGGAAAGACCCCCGACAAGTGGCTCATGAATGCTGGCCTGACATATGGCTCAAAATAAACATAATCCAGCATTTTGCGCTTGGGCCACACCTCACCCACATTTGGTATCCCGGTAGCCTCTGAAATCACCTCCGGAGATAGCACAAAATTCACCCCTGCAAGAGTGACCTGCCCATCATGAAGGTGCAAAACAAATAAGCGGGCCAACTCCCCGTGGTGCTGAATCTGGGCAAGCCTCTCACAGAACTGAAAACATGACATATAACGGAAACAATTCACTGCCATAGGACAGGCCTGCAACTCTGCCAAAGAGGTGGGCTCCTCTCTTTTATGATGACCACCTTTGCCACCCCTACGAGGCCTCCGTTGTACCTCAACCTCTGTGGAAGAAGATCGGTCATCACCTTGCTCATAGGTTTCAGTGGTTGACATGGTGCTTTTGAGCAAAGTGGAGAAAATAGATAAAGTAGACTGCTGCCCTTGCCTGCAAAAATGTTGAGTTGTATGCTGTTTTCAAGGGGAACAAAATCATGAAGGAAATGTTAGGGCCCAAGGGAGGGGATTTTTCATAAGGAAAGGGAAACATATAAAAATAGGGAATTTCTAAGGGACAATTCACAAACTGTCAAACATACAATCTCATCTTAATCACCGGGAAATCATTTGCAAAGAAATGTTTTTATTAGGGAAACATGGATGATAATAACCAAGGGAAAGGATATACATGCTCAACAGGGGGTAAGGGACAGCATGTATAACAGGGGTATGGGGCAGCATAGATCACTAGCATCAACAACTTGCTCTTTGATTTTGTCCTTTGACTGTACATTATAAGGCATACTCTGTTCTTCAAGGGATTCATGTACATTTGATGCTAAGGGAAACAAGGGATTCTTTTACATTTGTCATAAGGGAAAGGAGGGCTTTATTTACATTTTTGTCAAAAGGGGAAAAGGGATTTCATTGACAACTTCAAAAGGGAAAAGAGTTGTATTGAAACAAGGATATTAGGGGATAGAAGGGAAAAGGGAAAACAGGGTTTAGTTTTGGGAGACACAGCAACATTATTTTTGTAATGAATACTCAAAGCAATATGTCTTTTTGATAAATATACACAGCTGCATTGTCTTTGTTTTTGCTTTGAATATACACAGCAATATGTTCTCTGGCACAACCATATTGCCTTTCTCTTAGTTTTGTCATTTTGCCATCATATTGCCTTTTTCTTTTTGCACATCATTTTGTTTTTCTTGCATAGAAATTTGTTCTTTTGCTGTGTGTGTTTTTATATCACAATGGAGGGTATTAGGGTTTTGGGAATATGTTTAGGGAGGGATAGGGTTTGACATTTGGAGATGGGAAAATTTTAATTTCTTTGCAAATGACATATGATAGAGATGTATAATGACAATTGCGAAATCAATGGGAAAAAATGGAGGGAATATAAATGGGAATAAAAACCTTGAAAAAACACCAACCCTAGCACTATGCCTACATGAACAAGCAATAACTAAAATCCATTTCTCTTTACATTCTTGGTAGCAAAAATATATATAAGCACAAGCCCAACATCCTTGATTCAAGCATCCAACACGTTAAAAGACCCTACCTCGATTGATTTGGCAAGCACGAGGGCGATTGAGCAAATTTTGAAGCGGTTTTGTGAGTGACAGGTTGACAGGTCGCGCACAGGCTTTGACAGGTCGCGCACGGGCTGACAGATCGCGCCCGTTATGTTTTTGCACTGCGGAGAGGCGCCTGACAGGTCGTGCACCGCCCAACAGGTCGCGCACAGTCCCTGACAGGTCGTGCACCTGAAAAACGACCAATTTCTCTGCACTTCGCCTTCGTTCGCCTCTTCGCCCTATCTCTTTGCCTTGCAAGCTCTTAGATGCACAATGAGAGTGTTTTAGAGGGAATTTGACTCTTTATAGGCCCAATTTAAAAAAAAATTACTTACCAAACCCACTTTCTAATGTTTTGTTTTGGCATTCACTTTTAACGCTGATTTGAGTTTTCTTTGTCCTGAATTTGGCTCTTTGAGTGCTTTAACTCCGTTCTTTTTGCAGGTAGACCATCTGATGGACTCTGGCGAGAAGACCAGGGCTATTGCCGACATTTTGAAGAATTTTTTAAATTTCCTTATTTTTTGCAAAATTGACATGACCTTGGCTTTAAAAACAGGGTTTTTAAATCCAAGGTATAAATGAGTTGTACCTGATGAAAATATCAATGAAACATATTTACATACCTCCTTCTGGCTTGCTGGGGACTCATGGACTTTTGACTCATGACATTGCAAAGACTTTTGACCGAAACCCTAGACCTAAGACTTTGGACTTCAAGACAAAGCAAAACAAATGTGACACAAGCTCATTAACTGATATGACCTGATCCAGCAAAGCCAAGAAGGGAACAAGGACCAGCTCCTCCATCAGTTTTATGGCATGCCTAACGGAATGCAAAACTGACATTGATGAGACACCTACCTATGCATAATGCAAAGAGCTTTTGATCACCGATGGAGGGCATCATGACCGACACTAACAAGAAGAAGAAAAAAAATTTAAGACAATGGCTTTCAGTTTTTGGCCTTCCAAGGACCAGATTTGCCCCCTCCAAGCCTAGTGTCTCCTTTCTTTGGCCTTCATCAACTTTCCCTAGCCTATGCATCATCTTTTTTGCCCTTTTAGGGCAAGTCGTAGCCTTGGGAGGCTAGCATCTCCCCTTCTAGGCCTAGCATCGGGGCCTTAAGGCCTCAAAAGGCCTAGTTGTGGGCCCTAGGCCACATGGTTGCCTTTCTCTTGCCCAAACGACTATCCTTTAAGCAAGATGTCCTCTTTTTGGCCCCAGTTTTCCTTCCAAAACCCCAGTATCAAGCCTTTCTAGGCTTCTTCCTCCAGCGTTGCACTGTTTTGGCCTCCTCTGACCTTTTATGCCCCCGATCTATCATCTCAGCCTCCTTATCCCCAAACGTTGGCCTTCCTTGGCCTAGCTTTAGCCTTCCTTAGCCATTTTTTGCCCTAGCTTGACCTAAAACCCTAATCTGAATTTGAAAGGCTAAATACTTGGTGGTTTTGCAGGTTTAAGGTCTCAAAATTCATATTTTTCAAGTGGCAACTTGATCCGAAAATTTCAACGGATTTCAACTACGGGATCTTCAAAGCCATGGCCTAGGGTTTGGTCTCTAAACCCTTGTCTTACTTCAGTTTTATTATAGCAGTCAAATCCATAATCTTTAGGCCCTAAAATCACATGTTAAATGGTCAAAATCACTTAGAATTGTAAAATCTAAATTTTCACAAGTTTTGGCCACTTAGCATTTTGAATTTGGCATAGATCTAACTTTAAAAGTTGTTGGAATTTATTACGTAATTGAAAAATTCAGATATGAAGATTTCTGAAGCATACGCCTAAATTGGATCAAAAAACTTAAAATTTTTCAATTTCAGTGAAATTTTGCTATTTATTGGTCATCTATTTTTGGCATCATTAGTTCGTTGATCTGTGGTTGTTTACTTCTGTAAATTAAATATCAGATCTGAAATTATCACTGAATACATCATCATAAGGGGGTCTAAACAAGATAATTTTACATTTATTGGTCATTGAAAAGTTTTATGTTTCATGTGTTGGGCAGATCTCATCGTTTCAAGTAGTTTCTCATTGTTGTCATAGCATTGATAAACTCTGAAATTTCTGAATTAATATTACTGATATAAATTGTCATAAATCTGAAATAGGATAATTTTTTTAATCTTAAAAAGTTTGGCATCTTAAGTTCATCGGTTATTTGGCAACTTGTGGAATATTGTTGAATTTTACACTTGTATCGTTCAGCATTTATCTTTCTTAAGATTATATCTAAATATTGTTGAGTATTCTTGCTTCAAAACTACTTCACAAAAGGTACTTAAGTAATTTACACAATCTTAATCCAAGACAAATTCATTCATCATATTGCATTTAGCATACTAAGTCTAGATTGCATTAATAAGTTACCTCCTAGCATAATTTAGGTTGATAGAAACATAAGCCAGCGCTTCTCACATAGCTTGAGGGGCCTCGACAACTCTTCGGTGGTTAACAGGGTGAACTTGCAGCTGTCAGAGCCACAGTCTCTACAACGTCAAAGGCATCGGGTGATAGGAGCACAACAGAAGATATCATTAATCGAGCCTTAGCCTGCTTCTTGTTGGCCTCCTTCCCACAACCTACCTTGGATCCTAGCTTCAAAATAGTTAAGGAAAGGTTACGTTTAAACTAGGCATATAACTAAAAATAACCAAGGTCACTGCATCACACAAAGATCATAGGGTTTGCATATCATTTAGGTTAGTCAATCATCTCAAGTAGCAGGTGTCCATCAAGTCATTTGGTTCCAATTTACTATAAGCAAGAATTTGTGACTCCATTAAAGCACTGGTCTCATACTTTAAAATCTAATCTAATTAATAATCTTGCTTGAATTTAACCAATTGGCTAAGCCACTCATTCGTGTCTCCCAAACAAGTTGGTTTCCAACTTGTTTTACTTCATCTCATTCCATTGGGACTAGCCCCCATAGCCTACTATTGGAAGACAACTAGAACGGAGTGGGCAAGGATCAGAGTGATGACCCCCTCCCTGAGCATTTTCGCGGTGCCTGTACAATCCGAGAAACAACACATCCATAGGTCATCTACGGCATCACTTATCTCACGTTCCAACCATCAAAAGACTTTGATCTCTGGTTAAAATTGGCAACTAGGGACAAATTCCACCTTGCAACAGCTCATTTGATGGAGATGATGATTGCATTAGATTCCTCTTTTCGAGGAGTCCAAGATTGATATAACGATCATCTCATTCAGACAAGCAGAACTGTGATTTTGAATTTATACCTTCACATGTGTAAATTGTTCAAGACGGCCACATCATCATGTAGGCTCAAGAAGCCCAATGGATGTGTCTCTTCACCCACAACGAATTGTATAAATACAAGAGACCACACACCTCATTTGGCACATTCATTACTCACATATTCTTCTCTCTCTTCATCTGATTGGTTCGTATAACTATTGGGCATCTTCTCTCTCTCACATGTGTGCCAAGGAGGATGAGTTTTCTGAGCAGAATTGCAAGCGAAATTTCAGAGTTTTGTGACAGGTTTGACCAACGTTGACTAAGGACTGACCGAGTTTGACTGCGATTTTGGCCTCAAAAGTTTGATTTTTCTAGGCCACATCTCTGGGCACAAAAACCGAGAAATTATGGGTTGTTTGACCTGCGTTGACTACAGTTTAACCACATAAAAGTTATAACAGTTTTCTCTCTCCTTTGACCAAGTTGTTTTGGGTTGACTTTGACCTCTTGCTTAGGCTAAGTTTGACTAAGGAAGACTGAGTTGCTTTGAGCATGATTTTTTGTTGTTTTGACCAACGTTGACTTTCTGGTTAAGGTTGAAGTTTGACTGCAGTTGACCACAGAAATTTACAGGGTTGTTTTGACTCTGTATTGGGCAAGTAAATTTGACTTTTGTACTCTCTCTCTTTGCTGAACTTTTGATATAATAATAAGAAGAATTGATCAAAGGGTTTTCCCCACATTAGGGTTTTTCCTTGGCATCTGCCAAATCTGGTGTCCTCGTCTTCTACATTTTGTTTCATGTTCTATCATCTTTTACTATCAATGTTATCATTGTGGTTGTTATTGGAAATTGTTATTGGGCTACTAAGGAACATTGAAGTAAATTGTAATAAGCATAGAACATGCCATTGTTAACTAAAATTAACATGGTATCAGAGCCCAGGTGAAGACAAAGCCCAAGCAAGAGTGAAAATCAATCACTAAGGAAAGTTGTTGGACAAAAATATTGGTCTATCTTCAATGACGACTACATCACACTTCAAATCCGAGGACAAGCTCAAGGACAAATCCAACTATCATGCATGGAAGATGACTTTGGAAGAGAATGATGCTATGGACTATGTAAAGGGAAGAGTGGTGGAGCCTCCTTCAAATGCACTTGCTGCTGCAAAACATAGTACAAGAAAGGTAAGGTCAAAACTAAGAAAATTATTGTAGTCTCCATTCGAAAGCATTTGGTTGCCTACACTTCTGATTTGGAAACATCTAAGGAGAAAAAGCATTTGGTTGCCTATACTTCTAATTTGGAAACATCTAAGGAGATGTATGATAAGCTGGTTGGGATGTTCAAACTTCAAAGTAAACAATGCAAATCAAATCTCCTTTCTCAAGAACAAGTTGAAAGACATTAAGATGGATAAAGGAGAGTCTATTCAATCCTACTTCATGAGGATTACCGAAATCAAGAATGATCTTCTATCTATTGTAGAAGTTGTCAGTGACAAGGAGCTCACTCTTATTGCACTTGGAGGTCTTACAAGAGCATGGGATGTGTTTAACACCACCATCCTCAATAATGACAAGATTCTAGGTTTTGATGAATTATTGGTTAGATACACTCAAGAAGAAATAAGGATGATGGAGAGAGATAAGCCCTCAAATGGAAATGATCCTACTGCTTTCTCCGCTCATGCTAAGAGGAAGAACAATGTTGGTCCAAGGAAACAAGGTCAAGGATTTAAGACGGGATTCAAAGAAGGAAAATGCTACAATTGCAACAAGTTTGACCACTATGCTAGAGAGTGTCGTCATAAGAAGGATACTCCAAGGGATAATGACAACCACAACCACAACAACTTCAAAGGCAATGGCAATCAAAGGAACAACAAGTTCAACAATAAAGGAAAGATGAATGTTCCTGTTGCTCAATTAGGAAATGGTCGTCCTACCAAAGATCAAGAAATTCTAGGTATGAGGAAAGTAATGTTGTAGAAAAGAAGTAATTCAGGATACATTGGATCATTGGCTAATTGATAGTGGAGCCTCAAGGCACTTCACTAGGTACAAAGAGGCCCTCTTGAATTTGGTTGAAAAGAAGACTAACTTGCAAATCATACTTGGAGATAATGCCACCTATCTTGTGAAAGGAATAGGTATTGTCACTCTTCACTTGAATCAAGGTCAAATCATTCATCTACAAGAAGTATTATATGTGCCCGATTTGAAGAACCTGGTATCTTTTTCTAGAATGGAAGATAAAGGCTTCAAGGTAACATTCATTGCTAGAAAGTTACGTTTTTGGCCAAAAAACCCTAAAGATGCATTTATACTTGGATTTAGGGTTGATGGTCTTTATCAAGTTGGAGAAAGTCCTTTGGGAGCCATGTCTTGCGACACTTCTCTTCAATCCAAATTATGGCACCAGAGATTTTTCCACCTTCATTACAAAGCCTAGGGTAAGGAAGATGGTCACAGGTATGCCCGATTTCAATATGAATCATGAAGGTGTTTATCAGGGTTGTGCAGCTGGGAAACTTACAAGGGGACCATTCCGCTCAAGCAAAAGTCAAACTTCGGATATTCTTCAACTAGTCCATTCTGACCTTGTTAATTTTAGGTATGTTCTATGCTAGAGCAATTTATTTAAATTTTCACAGTTAGCAATCACATCAGCATTAAGATAAACTGCAGATAGAACATAAATATAAATCGCAGAAGACATTCCAAGACAAGAGGACACAAGATGTGGCGTTAGCCAGGGACAAAACCCACAATGTGTGGGGAAACCCTTGATCAATTCTTCTTTTATGTTCTTCAAAGTTCAACAAAGAAAGTGAGAGAGATAGTACATTTACATCAGAAGTCAATAATTTGACTTATCTAGATCTGAGCATAGATCATCTCCTATAACGATGCTACATGAGATCAGTTGAAGACATTCTGCTTCCACTGATTCTCCTAGGTGACGGCTTCGCCTATCCATTTCGTTCATCTGTTGCACCTTACCGTGTAGCACCATCATGCTGCATCATGCATCATCATGCTGCTTATGATCACTATGCTGCCCATGTGTCATGCTGCTTCATGATTTCATCATACAAACCATACTTATGATTACATTTATCATGATACTGTCCATGCTCCATGTATCATACATCATGCTGCTCATAAGGCTGCCCATGCTATCCTTCTGTTGCTTCATTATGGAGTTCATACACATATCAGCCTTAGCTACTTGCTATGGCTTGCAGCCTAGCAAAGCAGCTAGGCTATAGTTCCACGCAATACTCCACGCAGTCCCATTATTTCCGTATAGGGTTTGCTCAGGGATATGACTGTCTATATGACTGTATTCCATACATTGAACTGGACAGCGTATTACTTACATTACAGCGTGTTCCTTCTTACCTTGTTGCCTTGACTGCATTCCATATATATATATATGTGTGTGTGTGTGTGTGACTGTGTTCCATACATTGAACTGGACAGCGTATTCCCGTGTTCCTTCTTACCTTGCTGCCTTGTCTGCGCTCCATCACTTGTGATTGCGTTCCATATATTGAACTGGACAACGTATTCCCGTGTTCCTTCTTACCTTGTTGCCTTGTCTGCGTTCCATCACTTGTGACTGCGTTCCATATATTGAACTGGATAGTATTCCTCACATGATTGCATATATATATGAACGTGGTTTCATATTCCTCATATGACCGCGTATATATATGAATGGCATATCACCTCTAGCGTATCTGAACATCATATTGATTGTGTGGTCCATGCCTTGACTATGTTTCCCTGACAGCATGTAACTTAACTGTTTCATTGCTGAGCATATAATTAGGGCATCATACTATAGATTACTGTGCGTATATATATTCATTGAATCATGTGCCTCTATCCATGCTATGCGTATCAATCTCTATGCCCAGCGTATATATTTCTATGACCAACGTATATTCATTTCTATGCCCAGTGTATATTCATTTCTATGCCCAGCGTATATATTTCTATGACCAGCGTATATGCTCATTGTTTGTCAACGTGTAAATGTCTTCCTTGATCTGTGGCTAAATGTCTCCATTTCCAACGTGAATTAGGGCATCCTTCATTAGTGTCTCTCCTTTTTCAAAAACCCAAGACGTGGAGAGAAGATCACATGAAGAATGTGTATTTCCAAATGACCTCAAGTCCTTTTCAATTTATACTAAACGTAGGTGATGAATAGGCATGTCTTTTGGGCTTCTGAGCCTACTCAAGTTGTTGGTCGGCTAGATGATAAATCCATAATCAAAATAAATTCATATCTCCATGAATACGTATCGGAATCAGATGATCTTTAAATCAATCCTACACCTCTCGACGAGAGGGATCCAATAAAAATATCATCTGCCATAAATAAGCTAACCCACATGGAGTTTGGCCCTAGTTTCCAATTTAACACTCCCTCTCCACTAGGGAGAACTCCATCCTCTGATCCATAAGTCCGACTGTACTATCTCTGCCATCAGTGCCTTGCACTGTTCTGCCCAACTATGCTCAGTTCTGTTGGCTCTGCTAGCTCTGTTAGCTCTACTCTGCTGGCTCTGCTAGCTCTGTTAGCTCTGCTCTGCTCAGCTCTGTTGGCTCTGCTCTGCTTTGTGCAGCTTTGCTGGCTCTGCTCAACTCTGCTGGCTCTGGCTCTGCTCAACTGAGCTCTGCTGAACTATGAAGAAGAAGAATTGATCGAGAATGTCTCATAACATTCTCCACTGACCCAAAGTCAGTCTCAGAGTGCGTACCACTGATCCCAGACCAGTCTCAACCGACCCAAAGTCAGCGTCATAGTGGGTACCACTCCTACCACTGGTCCCAGACCAATATCGCAGACTCAGAGAGTGTACCATTGGTCACAGACCAGTCTCAACTGACCCGAAGTCAGCGTCGTAGTATGTACCACTCTCACTGGTCCCAGACCAGTCCTGCACTGACACGAAGTCAGTCTCAGAGTATATACCACTGGTCCTAGACCAGTCTCAACCGACCCGAAGTCAGCGTCATAGTAGGTACAACTCCTACCATTGGTCCCAGACCAGTATCATTGATCCCAGATTAATGAAGGTCACGAGGATGTGTCATACCATCCTCCACTGACTCAAAGTCAGTGTCAGAGTGTGTACCATTGGTCCCAGACCAGTCCTCAACCGACCCGAAGTCAGTGTCATAGGGGGTACAACTCCTACCACTGGTCCCAGACCAGTATCATTGATACCAGATCAATGAAGGTCATCCTAGCATAGGGAGTATGGTAGATACAACGATGTGTCCATCGGTACTACTATGGTCCCTATCCTCATTTCCCTACTCATTGATCAGACGAGAGTAACTTCCCATGAGTCCCAGACTGCATGGATAGGATGCCTCGACAGGAGAACTTAATCAATCTCGTCCTCACAGAAGAACTAATCATCCTGCTACATTTGTCATGGAGAACACATCATCTAGACTTCACAGGAGAACTAATCATCCTGCTACACAGGAGAGCGAATCATCTTGTCCCACAAGAGAGCGAATCATCTTGTCCACCGTGCGCACCACCAGGGGAGGGTGAGTCACCCTGTGGTCGTATGTTGCTTTAGTCAAAACCGCAAGCCCCCAGAGCTCCTAGAGCTCAATGTATGCAACATGCAAGACCCTTGTAAAAGGGTCTCTTGACGACTCCAAGTCGTTCGGGAAAATCACAGATTTGATCTTTCCCCCGGGCTTTAGCGACATGTACATCATCTCAATGCGATGGAGCCTCCTTGCTCATCAACTTACCATATCCTGGATAAGGTAGTATCTAATGTCTATCTGCTGGAGCAATCGTTGAATACAGGATTCCTCAATAATCGAATCCACCTCTGGTTGTTACAGAGGATCACAGTGGTATTCATCATGTGTACAAACAGCTCACTGAAGAGCTTTCCCCAACCAGGAAGCTTCATACGAGATCATACTCGTAGATATGTATCTGGTCTTGGCGGTGCTTATAACTACTGATTTCTACTTTCTGCTCATCCATGATATCGAAGCAGAATCCAAAGAGAAACAGCACTAAGAAGTTCTTCAGTGATCCTTCACACTGCTTGCCCAATCAGCATTCAAATAATCATGCAGTTTCATATTTCCAGCAGTGTATCTCAATCCATGAGGGATTGTGCCCTGAAGACATCTTAGAAGATTCTTGGCACCAATCCAGTGAGGCTCAACCAAATATGAGCTCCCCGTGCTAACTGCAAAACATATGTCCGGAATCCAACTCCCTCTTACTTCTACAAATGAGAGTCTCCAACTGTCAGAAATAGTTCATCCGCATAAGGTGTCGGTATGAGAGGTCTATCATCCACAACCTTCAGATAATGGTTCGGATTGGTTTCACTCCTTAGTGAATCTCAGCTTCATCAAACAACTATCCGTCCTCTCATACTATGCCCGGGTTGTTTTGCTTCAAGCCATAGAGGGCTTTCTTCCACCCGTATACATGAGATTCCTGTTCATGAATCTCAAACTCCACGGGTTGTTTCAAACCTGTGGACCTGCTACATGAGGGGAATGGTCCCCTTGTAAGATTTTGCTTCGGTACATCTCAGACATGCACTTTCATGCTCTTTTTGAATTCAGGCTTCCCTGTCACCATCTAACTCACAGACCTCCGGTGCTATGTGTCAATGGACATGGTCCCCAGAGGACTTCCTGTAACTTAATACAACCCTGAACTCGAAAGCATCTTTGAAAACTCTATTTTCAAACACATACCTTTCCATTGACGAATGCCACCTTAAAACCTTCAACTTCCATTCCTGGGGTTCCTTGCTTCCTTGAAGAGTCGGCCGTGTCCTTGATGACCTACATCTCTGCCATTCGGACACTCCTTCGCATAAGGGCCGAACTTATCATCAAGACATCTACCTTTCCTTCTACCCTTAGATCCGAACTTCCCAGTGAAGTGATCTTTAGGTAGGCCATTAGAAGCTTTCGCTGCGTCATTCTGATAACATTCTCTACGTCGACTTTACTCTAGGTGAATTATGAGGAACCCATTGATCCTTCTGTCTTGTCCCAACTGTCTTTGGTGATTGCTCTTTCACTCTTGCTTGGGCATTGTCTTCACCTCAGCTCTGATTCCATGTTAATTTTAGGTATGTTCTATGCTAGAGCAATTTATTTAAATTTTCACAGTTAGCAATCACATCAGCATTAAGATAAATTGCAGATAGAATATAAATATAAATCGCAGAAGACATGCCAAGACAAGAGGACACAAGATGTGGTGTTAGCCAGGGACAAACCCCACAATGTGTGGGGAAACCCTTGATCAATTATTCTTTTAATTTTCTTCAAAGTTAAACAGAGAAAGTGAGAGAGATAGTACATTTACATCAGAAGTCAAAACTTTGACTTATCTAGACCTGAGCATAGATCATCTCCTATAACGATCATACATGAGATCAGTGGAAGACATTCTACTTCAATTGATTCTCCTCTGTGACGGCTTCACCTATCCATTTCGTTCATCTGTTGCACCTTACCATGTAGCACCATCATGCTGCATCATGCATCATCATGCTGCTCATGATCACTGTGCTACCCATACATCAAGTTGTCCATGACTTCATACTTCATGCTGCCCATGTGTCATGCTGCTTCATGATTTCATCATACAACCCATACTTATGATTACATTTACCATGATATTGTCCATGCTCCATGTATCATACATCATGCTGCTCATAAGGTTGCCCATGTTATCCTTATGTTGCTTCATTATGGAGTTCATACACATATCAGCGTTAGCTACTTGCTATGGCTTGCAGCCTAGCAAAGCAGCTAGGCTATAGTTCCACGCAATACTCCACGCAGTCCCATTATTTGTGTATAAGGTTTGCTCAAGGATATTACTATCTATATGACTGTATTCCATACATTGAACTGGACAGCGTATTCCTTACATTACAGCGTGTTCCTTCTTACCTTATTGCCTTGACTGCGTTCCATACATTGAACTGGACAGCGTATTCCCGTGTTCCTTCTTACCTTTCTGCCTTGTCTACGTTCCATCACTTGTGATTGTGTTCCATATATTGAACTGGACAACATATTCCCGTGTTCCTTCTTACCTTGCCGCCTTGTCTGCGTTCCATCACTTGTGACTATGTTCCATATATTGAACTGGACAACGTATTCCTCACATGACTGCGTATATATATGAACGTGGTTCCATATTCCTCATATGACTGCGTATATTAGACTACGTATATATATGAACGGCATATCACCTCCAACATATTTGAACATCGTATTGATTGTGTGGTCCATGCCTTGACTGTGTTTCCCTGACAGTGTGTAACTTAACTGTTTCATTGCTGAGCGTATAATTAGGGCATCGTACTGTAGATTATTGTGCGTATATATATTCATTGAATCATGTGCCTCTATCCATGCTATGCGTATCAATCTCTATGCCCAGCGTATATATTTCTATGACCAGCGTATATTCATTTCTATGCCCAGTGTATATTCATTTCTATGCCCAGCGTATATATTTCTATGACCAGCGTATATGCTCATTGTTTGCCAGCGTGTAAATGTCTTCCTTGATCTGTGGCTAAATGTCTCCATTTCCAACGTGAATTAGGGCATCATCTTAGGGAATCCTTCATTAGTGTCTCTCCTTTTCCAAAAACCCAAGACGTGGAGAGGAGATCACATGAAGAATGTGTATTCCCAAATGATCTCAAGTCCTTTTCAATTTATACTAAACGTAGGTGATGAATAGGCATGTCTTTTGGGCTTCTGAGCCTACTCAAGTTGCTGGTTGGCTAGATGATAAATCCATAATCAAAATAAATTCCTATCTCCATGAATACTTATCGGAATCGGATGATCTTTAGATCAATCCTCCACCTCTCGACGAGAGGGATCCAATAAAAATATCAGCTGCCATAAATAAGCTGACCCACATGGATTTTGGCCCTAGTTGCCAATTTGACAGACCTATCTGGTATGCTTCCCGTAACATCATTAGGAGGATACTTATATAATGCTATCTTTGTGGATGACTTTTCTCACAAAACATCGATCTATTTCTTGAAGAAGGATGAAGTGTTCAAATGATTTTGTGCTTTCAAAGCTTTGGTGGAAAATAAAATAGGGAAGAAGATCAAAATATTGAGGACCAACAATGGAAATGAATATGAATAAAATGAATTCAATGACTTTTGCAGAGAAGCTGCCATTAAGAGGGAGACAACCATTACATACACTCCTGAGCAAAATGGGGTTGCTAAAAAAAGAATCGAACAATCATGGAAGCCACCCGTGCCATGCTTCATGATCTAGGTTTACCGAAGTTCTTATGGGGGGAAGCTACAAATATTGTCGTATATGTTCAAAATAGGTGTCCACATCAAGCATTGAATTTTAACACACTCAAAGAAGTTTTCATTAGTAAGAAACATGATGTTTCTCATTTTAGAATATTTGGTTGTTCCATGTATTTTCATGTGCCTAAAGAGAAAAACAAGTTGAGAGAATGTGGGAAGAAAAGAACATTTGTGGGCTACAATGAAAATTCAAAGGCATATAGAATCTATGTGCTTGGTCAACGAGATGTGGAAGTAAGCCATGATGTTACATTCGATGAAGGCACTGTTCTTGGGAAATCCAGAGATCTCCCCACTTCAAGAAAAGAGAATGATGATTCTATAGGAAAGCAGGATGAACCTTTGTCCGATAAGCATATGCCCGATGTTGAAGGTCCGATGGATCCCATTGATCCATCTCCTAGTGATCCCTCTTCCTCAAGGAAAAGACCTTAGTGGCTCAAAGACACTCTCGAAGATGCTAAAAAGCATATTGCTCGAAGATGGACATTTCGTGAAAGTAAGAAGCCCAATGGTATTAAGGGTACCTTGCTGCTATGAGTACCATTGTTCAATCTGAGCCTTCTACGTTCGAAGAAGTCGTGTAACACCAAGTATGGAAGGATGTGATGGATGAAGAGTACGAATCCATCATGAAGAATGATGTCTGGGATGTGGTTCCTAGACCCAAGGACAAGTCTGTGGTCACTTCTAAATGGCTTTACAAAATCAAACATGGCGTTGATGGAAGTGCTGAAAAATACAAGGCTAGATTCGTTGCTCAAGGCTTCTCTCAAAAGGAAGGAGTAGACTATGATGAGATGTTTGCACCAGTTGCCTGATATACCACCATCCATTTGATTATTGCTCTTGTTGCCTCTTAAGGATGCAATTTATGCCAAATGGATGTGAAGACTGCTTTCTTGCATGGCTCGCTTAAGGAGGAAGTCTACTTGGAACAACTTAAGGGGTTCGAAGTACAAGATCGAAGAACACACATGAAAATTGAAAAAACCCCTCTTTGGGTTGAAGCAAGCCCCCAGGGCTTGGTATGAGAGGATTGGTAGTTATCTTATGAAGTTGGGATTTACAAGGAGCGAAACTGACCCTAACCTATATTTCAAGGTTGAAAATGACATGCCTCTCATTCTAGTCTTTTATGTGGATGATCTATCTCTGATAGTTGAGACCATCTCATTTATCAATGCAAGAGGGAGTTGGCTTCCGAATTTGAGATGAAGGCCCTAGGACTGATGCACTACTTGCTAGGCCTGGAGGTCTGGCAAAAGCCAGATGAGATTTTCATTTCTCAAGGAAAATACATTGTGAAGTTGCTCGAGAGATGTGGGATTGTGAATTGCAAGTTTGTGTCTACTCCGATGGAACTCAACTTCAAGAAGCTATTTGAAAGTATTGCTAGGCCCAAATTGGCAAATCGTTCCAAATATAGACAACTTGTGGGGGCCCTAATGTTCTTGGTAAACTCCCATCCTGGCATATGCTTCGTTGTAAACACGTTGAGTCAATTTGATGGAGCCTCATCACATACATTGGATTGCTGCTAAGAATCTCTTGAGATATCTCCGGGGCACAATCTATTATGGGCTGAGATACATTGCCAGGAATTTGAGGTTACATGGATATACAAGTTGGGTTGTGTTATATTCTTTCCACGACTAGCCACCCTAGTTAACTGTGGGGGTTAGAGGGGGGGCGAAACCCACCATTCATTGTGTCGATTGTACAGTGGGGGGGCGGTAGCAACACCCCTTGTACGGGGGGTTTGAGGGGGGCAGTTAGCCTCCCTCTAGGGGAGTCTAGGCCAGTGCCCCGGGGAATTTTTTTTTTTTGGATCCTATATTAGGTGGGCGAACCTACCTATGGTTTCGTGCATGGTTTTTGCACATGGTTTTGGGCGCGATGGTTTTCGGTCCATGGTATTGGATGCTTCGGCATGTATATATATGTATTGTAACATTGAAAGGAACATAATGAAAAATCAATCTAGTAGTCCCGGTTTTGGGATCCAGGGGAAAATCTGTGTATATTTGTTTTATGTGTTATGCTCTCGCTATTGTTTATTTTCTGTGTTTTAGAATTCATATGCACGTCTGGATGTTGCTTCTCATTAGGGTCTGTTTCAATTTCTTGGATGAGCAATAAGCAGAAATCGGTTGAAGTAAGCATCGTCGAAGCTGAATACATTACAGCGAGTATGGCCTGTTGTGAAGTTGTTTGGTTGAGGAAGCTCTTCAGTGATATATTTGAACATGTGTTGAATACCACCGTGATCTTATGCAACAACCAGAGTGGGATTCGCCTTTCAGAGAACCCCGTGTTCCACGACCGCTCCAATCACATTGATATCAGGTACCACTATATCCGGGATATGGTACAACAAGGAGCAATAAGGCTCCAATACATCAACACTGATGAGCAGGTCGCAGATATCCTCACGAAGCCTTTGGGGAAGGACAAATTATTAACCTTCCAAAAGAGACTTGGAATCGTGGAAAGACCCTCCCATGAGGGGCCCACTTGAGTTGGACACTGAGTTTTGGGAGCTCCTGGGGGTTTGGGGTACTTCTTGGAGCTATGAGCGACCATAAGGTGAGTGGTTCACATTCCCCTATGTGGTGTGTTGTGTACAGGGTGAGTGGTTCGCCTTCCCCTATGTGGTGCATTGTGTACAGGGTGAGTGGTTCACCTTCCCCTATGATATCCCATGGTGACATGTGTAGGGTGAGTGGTTCACCTTCCCCTACTAGACACGTGTGTAGAGTGAGTGGTTCACGTTCCCCTACGATTGACATATGCATAGGATGAGTGTTTCACCTTCTCTTATGGCATATGAGCAGGATGAGTAGTTCACCTTCTCCTGCTGATGCCCCAACATACATCCTACCCATGTAGTTCGGGACTCCTGAGAATTACATCTCATCTAGCCAATGAGTTGGGAAACGTGGATAGGGACCATAGAACTACCGATGGACACATCGTGTACTGCCGTATTCCCTATGTCTAAGATGCATGGTCTTCAACAACTTGATTTGGGATCATTTGAGGTTCTACTTCTGGACTGACTTTTGTCAGTGGACAGTGGTAGGGTCTTGTGACTCACTCTCGATCGATTCTTCTTCATTATTACTTCATGGTTCAGGAGAGCAGAGATGAAATGATAGAGATGATACATGAAGACATGATGGCATGACGGCATGATGATTGATGATGAGAGATGGATTGGAAAGTGGAATTCTCCCTAGTTGGGACAGCACAGTCACCTGTGGGGTTTATTCATCCAGTCATTGGATTCGCCAAAATATCTGTCTCCGAATAGAGGTACTTTTTCCAGGTTTATTCTCTGTTGGGTGAGATGGATTTGGCACCTTAGTTGTATTCAGAAACCTGCTTAATAATAAAACCCTTATATCTACTGCACTGGTTTTCCCGCATTGGGTTTTTCTGTGGATGTTTAGACCAAAAATAAGTGTGTCCTTTGTGTGGTTGTCTCATTTATTTTTTCAGTACTTGATCTGTATATTGGTGTAGGTTGCATTGTATTTGCATTAATATTTTCTAAATATTTCTGAAAATAACTTGTTAAAATGAAGAACACAAGTAGGTAATGCAAATCAATTTACTATAGTAGGATTTCTGACTTGTTAGATTCAAAAATTTTCACATGGTATTAGAGCAATTGCAGATTAAGGAGGATTGAAGCCATCGGCGAAAGGACAGAGGAAAATCTGTGTGAAGAAAGTTGTCCCGAGAGACAGCGCAATTTTTGGCTGAGAGAGCAGAGGGGTGACATAGTCACCAAGGGAGGCTCACGCAGAGCCTGCGTTAGCCTGATTGGGTGACGTTGTTGCTATAGAGGGCAGCGCGGAGGTTACTGGGCCAGCGCAAAGACTGTTGAGTCTTGTTTTTCCAGTTGTCGTGGCTAGAGGTGCAATGCAGATTTCATCTGGAGTTGTTGGTGGGGTGTTGATTCTGTTGGTGCAAAACAATACGTAGTGGGGCATAAGCAAAGTAAAAGGAATCAGTTACTCAGAAGATTTCTTGCCAAGAAATCTCAATCCAGTGTTGAGCGGCAACAAAGAGAGATCAGAGAGGGGTGGTTCGATTTGGTTGACAGAAGGATTTTCGTGAAGGAAATTGAAATTCAAAGGGAGCTTGTTCCTTAGAGGATTTCTAGCGCCAAAGAAATCCATATCCGAGTTTTGATGGGGCAGTAGTGAAAGAGGGAGAAGAGAACCAGTTCGACATTCATTTGAGAAGAGATGGTCGTTAACGAACTGAGGGATCAGGACAGGTTGGATGGAGCATCCAACTTTGTCATTTGGAAGGTCAAGATCCTGGAAGTTTTGGATAAAAATCTCATCAAGGATTATGCCTTGAAGATAGTTGTTGTTCTGGTTGATGCTGATCCTCTCAAGCAGTACGAGGAGGCTCAGGCATAAGCAAAGTGTATGATCTTGGACAGGGTCAAGGAGCATGTGATCCCACACATTGTTGAGAACGACACAACAAGGGAAATGTAAGAGGCCTTGACCACATTGTACGATGGAACTTCCATTCAACGAAAGATGTTGCTTGAAAGTCAACTGAGACAGTTTTAGATGTAGAAGGGAGAAGAAATTGATCCCTTCCTTCTTAGGTTGCAAAGGATCCGTGACCAGCTAACTTCCATAGGGTCTACACCAGATGCTGGATTTATGGTCAACACTGCCATGAATGCGGTCACTGAAGACTGGGAAACCTTTGTCCAAAGCATCTTGGGCAGGGCTTCTCTTCCCAGTTGGGAGCAGATGTGGGCAGCTCTTCGACATGAAGAGATTAAACGATTGACCAAGGCGGGAAGCAGTAGCAAAGGGATCAAAATCAAGAAGGAGGTGTTGATTTGGGGTAGCATCGGATGTGCTCTAGCCATGAAAATTGGTGGAGAGGCTAAAGCATATGAGATATCCAAGACCCAGAAAGGGTTTGGGTAGATTCTAACCGGTTTGGGAGATATTAAAATAATTAATATTTTTAATAGAGTTCCTAAGTTTAAAATTAGGAAAAATAAAATAATAATGGGTATTAATATAAAACTGGGTTAGAAGGTTCCAAAAGTCATGGATCAAGCCAAATCTAGTCTTATCCATTGATTAGAGATTTAATCTCAGTCATTGAAGGACCAACGAGAAAAGTACAAGAAGAGGCTTGAGGGTCAATTGGAGAACACACCAGAATGATCAGTGATTCATTTTGCTAGAGCGGGGTTGCCAAGCAAAGTTGAATTTGTGATCAGCGGCGAGGGGCAGTGAGTACGAGGAAGAGAAGCACAAAAAGTACTGAGAGACCATCACAGAAGCAGAGAGAGCGAGATTTGCAGCCAGTCCAAGCTACGCAGAGCCCAACAGAGTCAGCGCAGAGACCAGAGGGACTACGTCATCCACGCAGAGGCTGCTAGAGTGACGCAGAGGTTCCCAGAGGCTGCATAATGCCTCAGAGGGCTAACGCAGAGGGTCTTGGGGCCGACACAAGTCAGCAGGACGCTGACACAAAAGGCCAAAAGGGCCAGCGCTAAGCTTCAATTGTGCCGGAGAGGGTTTCGTGGGACAGGTTTTTTGAATACCTGTTTTCGAATATAGAGGTATTGCTGCCGTGTATTTTTCTCTGTCGGGAGAGTCGGTTAGGCACCCAGTTGTACTCAGAAAGATTGCATAATAATATAACCCACAGAATAGCTGCACCGGTTTTCCTGCATTGGGTTTTTCCGAGGACATTTGTCCAAAAATAATGGTGTCACTTGTGTGCTTGTTTTCTTTCAATTGTTGATTTGTAGATGTTGTGACTGTATTGTGTTTATTTCGGTATTTAAATGTATTAAATAACTTGTTCGAATTTAAACAAGTAGAAAAAATAAACCAACATAATACAGATTAATTTTCTAACAGATAGACTTAGAAAATTCAACATGGTACCAGAGCGTAGTTGCAAATCACAGGAGAGCTGAAGGTATCAGCGAAGAAGGGCATTTGCAGCAGAATCAGCTGTCCCGAGTGACAGTAGTTGATCCTTGCGGAAGCAACAGAAGAAGGGTTGACGCAAAGGGACTGTGTCATCAGTCCGAGACAGAGAGAGGCCAGCACAGAGGCTGAGGAGGGCAGAAACAAGCTCACGCAGAGGCCAGGAGGGTTGAAACAGTTGGTTGAGGGAGCTATTTTGCCAGTGCCGGGATTGCACAAAGCCTAGAGGCTCAGCCCTTTAGTTGTTGGGGCGAAGGAAGCTGTGGGTAGTTTGTGGGAGCGAAGCTGGTGGGGTACTATGGTCAGAATAGTACCTAATAAGGCAAGACCAAGGTAGGGGGAGTTGTTGTCGAGGAGGATTTCTAGCCAAGGAATCTGGATCAGAGTTGCAGTTGCACAGACAATCGAAGAGGGGCAACTTGACGTTGGCAGAAGCATTTCCAGGAGGGAAATTAGGAGTCCAGAAGAGAACTTCCAGACGGGAAGTAGAAAGACTCAGCAAGAGTCGAACTGAGAAGTAGAGAAACTCAGAAAGTGTTGAACAAAGGACTTTCAGGAGGGAAGTAGAGAGACTCAGAGCAGTCGACAGAAGAGCAATGAGATGGGCGTGAATGGGCTAAGAGATCAGGACAGGTTAGACGGAGCGTCCAACTTTGTGGTTTGGAAAGCTAGGATCTTGTCCATTCTAGATAGACATCACATCAAGGGCTTCGCCTTGAGATTAATGGTTATCCCAGTTGACCTGGTAGCTAATGAAAGGTACGAGGAGGCAATGGCTAAGGCAAAGTGCATCATCCTTGATGGGGTCAAGGATCATGTGGTCCAACATATTGCTGAGAAGGAAACAACAAAGGAGATGTGGGACACTTTGAAGACATTGTACCAACATACTTCTGTGCAGAGGAAGATGCTCCTGGAGAATCAGCTAAGGTCATACCAGATGCAGAAGGGAGAGCAGATATATCACTTCCTCAGTAGGTTGAAGGAGATCTGGGACCAATTGACCTCCATAGGAGCTACGCCGAATGAGGATTTGATGGTAAGGACCGCACTTAACGAAGTCTCCAAGGATTGGGAGATATTTGTCCAGAGTATACTGGGCAGGGCGAGTCTTCCAAATTGGGAAGAACTGTGGGCGACTCTTTGTCAAGAAGAGATCAAACAACTAACCAAGACAGGAGGTAGCAGCAAAGGAGTCTGGATCAAGGAGGAAGAAGACGATGTAGCTCTGGCATCTGCAAGAAAGCAAAAGAAGAGGAAGAAGAAGGACCTCTTCAAGGTCAAGTGCTTCCATTGTGGGGCACTAGGTCACTATGCGAACCAGTGTCCAAGGAAGAAGAGTAAGGGAGAGGCTTCTGACTCAAAAGGCAGTGCCAGTGAAGGCAAAGAAAGAAGTCGAGGAGGATGACAATTGTGCCATGAGTGCTCATGTTCCACTAGAGAAGAAGTGGGGAGACATTGAGCTGTAGTCAGGAAGACTACAGGCAATGAGGGGCATGATCCTTGAGGTACCCAACCTCTTGGATTATACTTTGCTAGGGGAGCCCCGAAGAGAGAGTAGCAAGACTGGCGGATGTGGCTAGAGACGGATGCACATGAAGCGACAGAGAGTGCTACAGTACAGGAGTCCCCAGGCAACGCGAGGCTAGTAGGCTGCAACAGTGTGAGAGACACAAGAGCGTTGCACCAATGCAGGATGGCACAGAGAAGTGTGCAACTGTGCAAGATGCAAGGAGTTGTTGCAGCAGCACAGAGGTCAGTAGAGGGAGCACTTGTTAGCGACAGAGGGAGCTTCAGCATCAGGAGTGTTTCTAGCCTGACAGGGATTTCAGAAGTTGGGTAGATCAGTTACTTACTTCTCAGTAACTAAGTTGCAGTGCAGCAGCACGGTGCAACATGATGAGGGGGATGCAGTGCTGGGAGGATGGACCAGCAGCAGCATGGATGCAGAAGGAGTTGCCATACGAATGCAACAGTAGCAGTGGCAGGACCATGGGCAGGAGTACAGGATGCAGTAGTGCAGAGGATGTTGGATTGGGAAGCCTAGCGCCAGCATAGGTACTGTTGCCGGATAATCAAAGTGATGCTCAGTGTGGAGTATAACTAGAGCACAGTCCTCACTAAGAGGGAGTGTTGATTTGGGGTAGCATCAGATGTGCTCTAGCCATGAAAATTGGTGGAGAGGCTAAAGCACATGAGATCTCCAAGACCCAAAAAGGGTTTGGGCAGATTCTAACCGGTTTGGGAGATATTAAAATAATTAATATTTTTAATAGAGTTCCTAAGTCTAAACTTAGGAAAAATAAAATATTAATGGGTATTAATATAAAACTGGGTTAGAATGTTCCAAAAGTCATGGATCAAGCCAAATCTAATCTTAGCCATTGATTAGAGATTTAATCTCGGACGTTGAAGGACCAACGAAAAAAGTATAAGAAGAGGCTTGAGGGTCAATGGGAGAACACACCAGAGTGATTAGTCATTCATTTTGCTAGAGTGAGGTTGCTAAGAAAAGTTGAAACAGTGATCAGCAGCGAGGGGCAGTGAGTACAAGGTAGAGAGGCAGAGACACTGTAGAGAGACCAGCGCAGAAACAGAGAGAGCGAGCGCTGCAACTAGTCCAGGCTACGCAGAGCCCAACAGAGTCAGCGCAGAGGCCAGAGGGACTGCATCATCCATGCAAAGGCTGCTGAAGTGACGCAGAGGGTCCTAGAGTCTGCGCAGTGCCTCAGAGGGCTGACGCAGAGGGTCTTGGGGCTGACGCAGGTCAGTAGGGGGCTGACGCAGGTTAGCAGGAGGCTGACGCAGACGCTAGAAGGGCTAAAGTTGAGCTTCAATTGTATCGAAGAGGGTTTCGTGGAACAGGTCTTCTAAATACATGTTTCCGAATATAGAGGTATTGTTGTCGTGTATTTTTCTCTGTCGGGTGAGCCGGTTAGGCACCCAGTTGTACTCAGAAAGACTGCATAATAATATAACCCTCATAATAGTTGCACCGATTTTCCCACATTCGATTTTTCCAGGGACATTTCTCCAAAAATAATAGTGTCACTTGTGTGCTTGTTTTCTTTCAGTTGTTGATATATAGATGTTGTGACTATATTGTGTTTATTTTGGTATTTAAATGTATTAAATAACTTGTTCGAATTTAAACAAGTAGAAGAAATAAACTAGCAGAATACAGATTAATTTTTTAACGGATAGACTTAGAAAATTCAAGAGGAGGAAGAGGAGGATGTGGCTCTCGCATTAGTGGAACAGCAAGGGCAGCAGAAACGAAAGACGAAGGACATCCAAAGTCGTATGCTTCAGATGTGGAGAAATGGGTCATTTCGCCACGCAGTGCCCTCGGAAGAAGGGCAAAGAAGAGAAGTTTGACTCAAAGGCTGCTCCAATGTAAGCTGACAAAGAGGACGATGAAGATTGCGCCATGAGTGCTCATGCACCTCTAGAGAAGAGGTGGGGATGATATTGAGCTGTAGTCAGGAGGACTACATAGGGGGCAGGATCCTTGAGGTGCCCAAACTCTTGAATCACATACGGCTACGAGAGCCTTTAATGACAGTAGCAGAATGATGAGTCATTGCAGGGGATGATGGAGAAACAGTGGCAGAGCTAGAGTGCTCAAAGTCTGAAGCAGCGCAATTGAGTGTTGCAGCAGTGCGAGAGGCGCAGAGTAGATAGGCGTCAAGGGGCATCCAGACTGACCAACATGTCATCTCTTTGGGTGGTTTTTTAGTTGCTTACTTCTCAACAAGTGAGTTGCAATGCAGCAGTTAACAGTGGCAGTGCTATGGGCAGCATGATGTAGCATATTAAGAGGGAGTTGTAGTACAGATGCAGCAGTGACAGTGGCAGTGTCATGGGCAGCAGTATAGATTGCAGCAACGCAGTGGATGAAGGGCAGCAGACTGAACATCAGTAGCGCAGAGGACTGATGTCATGGATCAGTGTGATAATTCTGTTGGGAAGTATTGCTAGTGCACATTCCTCGCTAAGAGGAAGTGTTAATTTTTGGGGTAGCATTGGATGTGCTCTAACTCTGAAATTTTGTGGAAGGGCTAGAACACATGAGATCTCCAAGACCCAAAAATCATTTGGTGAAATTCCACCCGTAATGTATTTTATTCAAATAATTAATATTTTTAATGGAGTTCCTAAGTCTAAACTTAGGAAAATTAAAATATTAATGGGTATTAATGAAAATATGGGTGAGAAGCTTCTAAGAGACGAGGATCAAGTCTAATTTAATCTTAGTCATTGATTAGAGATTAGATCACGACCGTTGATTTCTCAACAGGGAAAGTATAAAGGAAGGCTTGGGATCAGTTGGAGAAAACACACACAGAGTGAGCAGCACTTGAGCTAGATCGAAATTTTGGGGCGTGGTTTGCTGAGAATTTCGGAGTAAGCTTCTAGTGCAGAGAGGGAAAGTTTGGTAGCGGGACTTGCGTCCAAGGCCGTGAATACATAACAGAGAGGTAGCACCAGGGAGAGGCAGCACAGCTCCAGGAGGGTGACGCGGAAGCTAGAGGGGCTGACGTAGTCACTCAGAGGCAGCAACGGGGTTTCTGTGAGGCAGATCGGATATCATTTCAGCAAATCGAGTATCATTTAAGCAGATCGATTTATGAGCCGGGAAGGTTCACTAGGAGGGTGACGCAGTTCTAGCGCAGAGCTGGGAGCAACCATTGCTGCACAGCACTAGAGACAGCACAGTCACCTGTGGGTTTTGTTCATCCAGTTGCTAGATTCGCAAAAATATCTGTCTCCGGATAGAGGTACTTCTTTCGATTTTATTCTCTGTTAGGTGAGCGGAATTTGGCACCCTAGTCGTATTCATAAATCTGCTTAATAATAAAACTCTCATATATGTTGCATCGGTTTTCTTGCGTTGGATTTTTCTGGGGATGTTTAGTCCAAAAATAAGTGTGTCCTTTGTGTGGTCTCATTTATTTTTTCAACACTTGATCTGTATATTGGTGTACGCTATAGTGTATTTGCATTAATATTTTCTAAATATTTCTTAAAATAACTTGTTTAAATGAAGAACACAAGTAGGTAATTCAAATCAGTTTACTGCAGTAGGATTTCTAACTTGTTAGATTCATAAATTTTCACATTCTTCTCTCTCTTCATTTGATTGGTCCATACAACTATTGGGAAGCTTCTCTCTCTCACACGTGGCAAGGAGGGCGAGTTTTCCGAGCAGAATTGCAAGCCAAAATGTCAGAGTTCTGTGACAGGTTTGACCAGTGTTTACCAAGGACTTGTTGACCGAGTTTGACTGCGATTTTGGCCTCAAAAGCTTGATTTTTCTAGGTTGCATCTCTGTGCACAAAAACCAAGAAATTCTGGGTTGTTTGACCTGCATTGACTTTAGGTTTGACTAAAGTTTAATCGCAGAAAAGTTACAACAATTTTCTCTCTCCTTTGACCGAGTTGTTTTGGGCTGACTTTGACCTCCTGATCATGTCGAGTTTGACTGAGGAAGACCGAGTTGCTTTGAGGATGATTTTTTGTTGTTTTGACCAACGTTGACTTTCTGGTTAGGGTTGAAGTTTGACTGCAGTTGACTACAAAAATTTACAGGGCAAGTCAATTTGACTCTTGTACTCTCTCTACCTGCTCAACTTTTGATATAATAATAAGAAGAATTGATCAAAGAGTTTTCCCCACATTGGAGTTTTTCCTTGGCATCCGCCAAATCTGGTGTCCTCTTTTTTTTTTTTTCTAGGTTAAGACTAAACTAAGTACCCACGGGGAATTGAACCAGTGACCTATCGCAAGGAGTGCCTTAACAGTGCACCCATTCACCGTCAATCCAAAGCCCCGTGGGCTAAATCTGGTGTCCTCTTGTCTTCACTTGTCTTCAACATTTTGTTTCATGTTCTATCTGCTTTTACTATCAATGTGATTATTATGATTGTTATTGGAAATTGTTATTGGGCTACTAAGGAACATTGAAGTAAATTGTACTAAGCATAGAACATACCATCCATTATTTGCGCTAGGGTTTCCTCTAGAGGCCATCCAAATTTCAAGAAATATCGATGGTGGGATCTCGAAATATTGGAAGTCCTAGTTCAAAGATCGTTTCGTTTCTTGCCCTAAGATTCCCTTGGCTAGTGTCCTCATTTTGATCATTGCATTCTATTCTAAGAATATTTGTCCCTTGATCCTCTTCCCTTCCACAACTAGGTCAAGCCCCTCCTTGGTTGATCAACTCCACTTCCTTGACCTAATTTTGGGTCCACTTGGTCCCGTGTGGTCCCACAACTTTACAACTCCGACTCCATAAAGATCACATAAGAACCAATTCTGCATAAGGATTTCTAGGCCTAGGGATCATCTTTACAAGATACATTCCCAAACCCTAACCTCGAGAATCCTCTTAGCACTTCCTAGAGAGCCTATCACCTTGCTTCCCAAGCAGGAAAGCCATATAAGTGAGTCTCTCTTGGGAATAGGCCTTGGAAATCACCTTTCACCCTCTCATTGATATATTCATTATTGTGATTCCTCTTATACCGGGTCTCCTCCCATCAGTGAAAGTCCGTAAAGAGTAAGGAGCCTTAGCTAAGATGACAGTGGGCTATCGCTCCATTGTTGCCCTCGACCTAGTAGTTGCTCTATAGAATCCCCTCCTAGGACCCCTGCGAGTTTAAGCAATAATACATCCCTTGCATACTCCTTCATGATCTTCTTCGACTTCAGGGATTCCATTCACCATTGAATTTAGAGTTGGTAAGATATTGTACTAAGGGTGACCAAACCTTCTATGCCAAAGTTCACATGGACTTACTTCAACATGAACCAAAAGCTTGAGAGAGAGGAGTCATTTGTAGAGTATTCCGTCACGAATCCCAATCATTTTTGCATTTTCGATGTTCTATCTCCTTTATCTTTTAGACATGAAATAGAAAGTAGATTCTTTTGCAAACCTGGAACAAAAAGGATGTTGTTGAGAAGAATATTTCCTCCATTCTCTAGCTCTAGCAAAGTTGATCCAATTCCTCTTACATGATAGCTCTTCTTGTCACCAAGTTCAACGAAGTAGGAGGATTTTCCTCTTGATAAGGTCTTTATTTGTTTGTGCTCACTTGTCATATGTCTTGATGCTCCACTGTCGATGACCCAAATATTCTCATCTTCAAATGTGCCAGTAAGTGTTGAGAATAGTCCTTTGTCCTTTATAGAAGTCTTGGTCATTCTATTCTTGATGGATAATAGGAGATTCCATAATGCCTTGATACCTTTCTTGAGATGACTTGTTACCAAAGAACATTTCTTCAAAGACTTCTTCAAGGATGTATTGATCTTCATCATGCCCTTAGCCAACCTTAGCTCTGATACCATGTTGAAAAATATATATGGCTACAGTTAGGATGATTTCTCTTAAACTTGATGTCTTTTAAGTTTTTCATATTAGTTTCTTCTTTCATTATTATGTTATTCTTATCATCAAACAACTACCAAAACAAAAAGATCAACAGTACACAGGAACACAAGAAATAGGCTACAAGCTAAGGCCAAAACCCCTCCACTTGTGATCCGAACTTGAACAAGAATGCAACAAGTTACAGATATAATCATAAACATAGAGATGCGGCAAAAAAACACTTCATTTCATTAATGGAAAAATATTGAACTATGCTTACAAACAGAATGGAAATAAGATAGCTCGGGCGATGTTAGCTTATCTCTGAGGAGAGATGTGGCAGCTACATGCCTCTGAACTGTGTTACAATGAGGTTCAAAGGCCTATTTATTATTGAGAAACAATGGAAAACCCTAAACATCCAAAAACCTAACCCTAGGAGATGAAGTGCCAAAACTGTGGGCCCCGTTTGGGTAAATTGGTACATCAACTTCCCGGGGTCGTAATTTTGGCATACGATCTCCGTTTGGCTATCATAATACCTCGTTTTGAAGATCTCGAAGAGAATACTACAAATCAATGGGTACGTCGATTTGGGACACTTCCGATCTCTCTGTTTTCCCTAAAAACATCGTTTAGGGCCTCAAAACGACTCCGGAAGTTTAGGTCCCGAAAAAACAGCCAAAAATAGTAAACTGTGCTACAATTAAGGAAACCGGAAAACTGAAAGAGACAGTGTTGGGGGTCCAAGTGGAATAGGCAGGTGGCCACCAATATCCACCTGGATCATTCCTCCCCCCTTAGGAAGCAATGGTCCCATTGTGTTGAGTGCCTCCATGAGATGGGGAAACTTCTGCTGAACTTGGTCCCTAGTGAGCCACTTGCCTTGGTGAAGGAGTTGGCCAGCTTTGACAACCCAATATAGTTGGATCTTCTGTTGGCAAGTGCTCTTGATCTGTGTGTCCATGATCTGATCAGTGGTGGCCTGTTCCATGCAGTCTGGGTTTAGCTCTATTGGTGTGAGTTGTACTGCAATGTCAGACTATGTCACAGGGTTCGGCGAACCTGAAGGTTCAGGTTCGAAATTCGGCGAACCTGAAAAAAAAAATTTGAAATTCGTTCAGGTTCGCCGAACCTAAAATTCGAACCTCAAGTCGAACTTGAACGAATTCGAACCTCAACGAACCTGAAGGCGAATTTTAACGAATTTTTTAAGGTTTGATTTTTTTAATGATGCACTGAGAACTTCATTATGACAGCCATGATAGCTGTTTTATCCTACCTTCATCACTGTACTCTAGACCATCATGTTGACTGTGATCATGTGAGAGTGTATTCCATGACTGCAGGACCATTGTGATCTTTCTTACACCAAGACAGTGAGATCATGTAAAGATAGTGAGGGATCCGAAGATCTTTCCATTACATGTATATATACATTGACTGTTAAGAAATAGATCCACCGAGATGAGATACTATTCCTCACTATACTGAGGTCCTTATTTATTCCGAGACTGTAATGGTTACTGTGGCTCTTTGTTATGCAAGGATTGTATCATCCAAGAATGATCATTTATGTGGCTTTGTTATTGTGCCACAATTGTAGACGTGTGTGATTGAGACAACGTCTAACATCAATCTTATTGTCTATCACTGCTGTTTTTTGTCTAGTCTAGACTATCACCGAGGCCTTGATGACAGCCATGATAGCTGTTTTATCCTACCTTCATCACTGTACTCTAGACCATCATGTTGACTGTGATCATGTGAGAGTGTATTCCATGACTGCAGGACCATTGTGATCTTTCTTACACCAAGACAGTGAGATCATGTAAAGATAGTGAGGGATCCGAAGATCTTTCCATTACATGTATATATACATTGACTGTTAAGAAATAGATCCACCGAGATGAGATACTATTCCTCACTATACTGAGGTCCTTACTGTCTCATTTATTCCGAGACTGTAATGGTTACTGTGGCTCTTTGTTATGCAAGGATTGTATCATCCAAGAATGATCATTTCTGTGGCTTTGTTATTGTGCCACAATTGTAGTATATATATATATATATATGTGTGTGTGTGTGTGTGTGTGTGTGTGTGTGCGTGTGTGATTGAGACAACGTCTAACATCAATCTTATTAGGCCGAGAGAGAGGTTCTATCACTGCTGTTTTTTGTCTAGAGTCTAGACTTCTACAGGAGTATCACCGAGGCCTTGATGACAGCCATGATAGCTGTTTTATCCTACCTTCATCACTGTACTCTAGACCATCATGTTGACTGTGATCATGTGAGAGTGTATTCCATGACTGCAGGACCATTGTGATCTTTCTTACACCAAGACAGTGAGATCATGTAAAGATAGTGAGGGATCCGAAGATCTTTCCATTACATGTATATATACATTGACTGTTAAGAAATAGATCCACCGAGATGAGATACTATTCCTCACTATACTGAGGTCCTTACTGTCTCATTTATTCCGAGACTGTAATGGTTACTGTGGCTCTTTGTTATGCAAGGATTGTATCATCCAAGAATGATCATTTTGTGGCTTTGTTATTGTGCCACAATTGTAGTATATATATATATATATATAGATATGTGTGTGTGTGTGTGTGTGTGTGCGTGTGTGATTGAGACAACGTCTAACATCAATCTTATTAGGCCGAGAGAGAGGTTCTATCACTGCTGTTTTTTGTCTAGAGTCTAGACTTCTACAGGAGTATCACCGAGGCCTTGATGCCAACTATGCGAGATCCATTGGCACTGTGCCTTTGTCCTAGATATTTGCTACTCCATTCAGCTGAGATCCTCACAGGTATGTCGAGATCACTAGTTGTGCAATTGTGATATGTCTAGGTAGATTTGTATGCTAAAACAGATATGCCGAGAAGGTCTAATCCTTCAATCTTTGCAACGTCCATTATACAAGGTTATTCCTGCTCCATTAGACCGAGGTCATATATAGATATATATATCTATATATCTATATATATATATATATATTGAAAAATATGTATAGTCAAACCTAATGCCGAACCTCATTCGAACCTGATTGGAAAATTCGAATTCGAATCGAACTTAATCGTTGTCGAACTCGAACCATGTGACATAGATGTCAGATGTGTCCAACAATGGTGGGAAGTATGGCCAAAGGCGATCTACATTGAACACTGGGTGCAGACCAAGGAACGGTGGGATGCTGAGCTCGAAGGCATTGTCACTGACGACCTTGGTGATGGTGTATGGCCCATATCAAAGTGGGCGAAGCTTGCGGTGGGGCCCAGCAAGGCGCTCCTTCTGCAAATGAAGCCAAACTTTGTCGCCCACCTGGAACTTGTGCGGCACTCGATGTTGATCATGGCGCTGCTTGTACTTAGCATTGGATCTGTCCAATATATCATGGACCTGTTGGCGAATGTGTTGAATGCGCTCAATGAAGCTGTTAGCCCTTTCAACTTCGGACTGCACGTGAGCCGAATCTACCTGAGTGGTTGTAAATGGTATGGCCACATCAATGGGGCATAATGGCTTAAATCCCAGCCCTACCTAAAAGGGGTTATGGCCTGTTGAGTTGTGGAGAGCTCTGTTGTAGCTGTGTTGGACATAGGGGAGACTTTCATCCCATGTGCGTGGATGCTTCGAGTTGTACATGCGCAGAATGTGTACGATCATCTTGTTGACAACCTCTGTTTGGCCATCAGTTTGGGGATGGAAAGTCATGGACTTAGTGAGTTTTGTATCCAACATTGACCAGAGACTTGACCAAAATGCACTCAGGAATCTGCTGTCCCGATCTGAGATAATGGACTATGGGATCCCAAAGTGTACCCACACTCGCTCAAAGAAGAGCTTAGTAGTGGCCTCTGCTGAGATACTCTTCTTGCAGGCCGCCATGATGGCCATCTTAGAGAATATGTCGACGACCATGAAAACGCAATCGTTGTCGTGCTTAGTAGAAGGAAGGCCCAACATATAATCCATGGAGACAGATTCCCAAGGCCGACTAGGAGTAGGTAGAGGAGTATACAAACCTTACTTCTTGATGGTTGATTTGGCAATGGCGCAGGCGGTGCAGGATCTAATGTACTTCCCAACATCCTGACGAAGTTTCGGCCAATAAAAATACTTCTGCAATACCACCACTATTTTCTCTACTCCGAAATGTCCAGCGACCCGACTATAGTGTGCCTCTCAAATCATCTTGGCACACTTACTTGAAGGAACACGTGTCCCAATTGGCATAACAGTGCATCCTGAAGGTGAAAATTTGGAACTTTCTTCCCTTCGAGGAGTGTCTGGTATATGCTGCCGAATTCTAGATTGCTCTTGTAAACATGCAGCCACCCCGATGTCTCGTGCCCACATGAGTCGAGCACAATGATCAACGCCATGACCGGTGGTCTACTGAGGCAATCAGCGACATTATTGGTGCTGCCCTTCTTATACTTAATGTTCAAATGGAACTGTTGCAGATAGGTGGACCATTTTTTATGGCGATCGTTCTGCAACTTCCCTTGTGTCTGTATGAACTGTAGAGGCCGGTGGTTTGTGTGGATGACCGTTTCCTTCCCCAGAATGTAATGCTTCCATTGACGACAGGCTTGCACAATGGAATACATTTCTTTGTCGTAAGTGGGGTACTTTCGGACTGTGTCTGAAAGTGTCTCACTGTGGTAAGCCACTGGATGCCCATGTTGAGTAAGAACTACACCAATAGCATAGTTAGAGGCATCTGTCTCAATCTCAAATGGTTGTTGCAGGTTTAGTAATGAGAGCACTAGTTCAGAGCAAAGGCGATTCTTCAACTCGGAGAATGCTCGCTGCTGGGTTTCTGACCAAAAGAACTTTTCTTTCACTCCGCCCTTGGTGACTTGACTTAAAGGCCAAGCGATATGAGAGAACCCCAACACGAACCTGCGGTAGAAATTGGCAAGACCCAAAAAGTTGCAAAGCTCTGTTAGAGTGGTTGGGGCTGGCCAATCTTGAATGACTTGTAGCTTGGATGGGTTCACATGTACACCCTCCTCATCAATGATGTACCCCAGATATTGAACCTGGGTCAGGCCAAAGGTGGATTTCTCCAAGTTAGCACACAGCTTGTGTTGTCGAAGAGTTTGAAGGACCTACCGAATATTGTGGAGGTGTTCTTCCCAACTCTGGCTGAAGATCAAGACATCATCTAGATACACCACCACGAATGCATTGGTGAAGGGCCACAAGATATCATCCATCAGTCTCATGAAGGTTGCAAGGGCATTCGTCAATCCGAACGACATGACCAACAATTCGAAAAGGCCCTCCTTGGATTTGAAGGAAATCTTCCACACATCGGATGGTTCGATAAGCACCTGGTGATAACCTGACTTCAAGTCAATCTTGCTGAAATATTTGGCCCCCTTGATCTGGTCTAGAAGGTCATCAATCCACAGGATTGGGTACCTATTCTGGACAGTGATCTTGTTCAGTGCCTGACTGTCAATACAGAGTCTCCAGGTCCGATCCTTCTTCTGTACCAATACAATCGAGCTCCCACAGGGTGATGAGTTTGGCCTGATGTGCCCTTTCTGCAGTAGTTTCTAAATCTGCCTCTTGATCTCATCGTTCTCTAGAACAAAGCGTCAATAGATCGGTCCATTGGGCAGTGGCGTGCCCAAGGTTAGATCGATGGAGTGCTTGACCTGACAGTGCAGAGGTACCCCTGTGGGTGAGGCGAAAATGTCCCTGTACTCCTCCACGACCTTGTCCATCTATTGCTGTTGTGCAGAGGAGCCCTGTCTGGAAGCTGTGGCCACAATCTTTTTCTTGCCTTGGGGCGAATCATAAGGAAAATGAATTTCATGGTCTGGGAAATGATCTTACTGCATTGCTTTACAGTGATCAAAGATATGGCGGTAGGCGAGGCTACCTCCGGTATCCTGTACAACTTATTAGCCAAAGTAATAATCACAGAGCGAGGTCTAGACTCATATACAGCATGTCGCTTCCACAAGTATGGTTGTCCTAACAATACATCAGAAACTTCAAGAGGAGCAACGTCACACAATACCTCATCCGTGAAGGGCTTGATGCTATAGGGAAGGCAGCACTACTGGCTGACGCAAAGATCTCGTCCTTGGTGAAGCCACCCAATGGTGTATGGTTGTGGATGTGTTGTAGTCTTTAGGCCCAGCCGCTTCATGACTTCTGCTGAAATGAGGTTCTTTTGGCTCCCGCTATCGACAATGAACTGCAGCAGAGAACCCTTCACCCACATCTGTGAGTGGAAGAGGCATTCCCCCTCCTCTGGATCTTCAGGTTCAATTTTCTAGATCTTTGTGGTGGCCACGATGGCACTAGGCTCCGCATCAATTATCTGCTTCCCTTTGTCAATCCCCTTATCGAGTTCTAATTTAGAGTCGAAACCTGCGTCTGATTCGAAAGCCTTCAGCTCGACCACCAGTGACTGCTTGGCCCGACACTCACTTGTATTATGAGTGGAGCTCTTATGGAACTCACACCATTTTCCCGTGTCCTTCTTCATCTTTGTGGTGTTGTTCTTTGCTTGCGGCTTCAGCGGGTTGTCCTGGGTAGCCTTGCCTTGGCTTGGTCCCTTGTTTTGTGGTTGGGGGCGCCTTTTCCTTGCTTTGGATTCACAGCTCCAAAGTCCCGCTTCTTCTATTTAAACTTCTGCTCAATCTTTACAGTGTACCGATACGCCGTGCCGAGTGAGGAAATGTCCAAGAACTCCATCTCGTCCTGGATGTACTTGTGTAGACAATCACGGTACTTGAGCACCAAATGCCACTTAGTATCCTTGATACCCAGCTTCGTGCGAAGGGTATGGAAAGTATTTGTGAACTCCGGCACATCTTGGTCCCTTCCCTGTCATAGCGTGGTCCACTTTATGTATTTATCTTCATAGCTCCCAACAGGGTAATACTGTTCCTTGATGGAATTTTAGAAAGAATTCCAAATGGGTGCAGCTGAAAACAGCGAGGGTTCACTATCGTCCTTTTGTTCATAGTAGGTTTCCCACTAGTCCTTGACGTGTGGGCCGGCTTTAAGAAGTGAAAATGTAATCTTTTCCTGATTGGAAAAGTCATGAACTGAAAAATATCCTTCCAATAGATTTAACCATTTATCTACGACGTCTGCATCTATCAGGCCTTCGAATATGGGAATATCGAAGTTAACTTGTACCTTAAAAGGAGTGGCGCCTCCAGAGTGGCTGCTAGATGAAGTAGTCGTCGAAGGATCTGGGCAAAGTCATCCAGCATCGTGTCCCTCTATCGCTCGAGAGCTTCTTTGAAGAACATTTTGAAAGGATCTCTTGCCCCCTTGTCTTTCTTTTCTTCCACCATGGGAGGTCGTCGGGTTTTGCGAGGCTGATCCTACAATGGTTCAACCAGATCGAGCCCTAATTCCTTATACCCTGACCTCGTTGGGGACATGCAAAGAAAAACAGAGAAAGAGCAGACCGCTCTGATACCACTGATCCGAACTTAAATAAGAATGCAACAACTTATAGATATAATCATAAACACAGAGATGCGGCAGAAAAACACTTCATTTCATTAATGGAAAAACACTGAACTATGCTTACAAACAGAATGGAAATAAGATAGCTCGGGCGATGTTAGCTTATCTCTGAGGAGAGATGTGGCAGCTACATGCCTCTGAACTGTGTTACAATGAGGCTCAAAGGCCTATTTATTATTGAGAAACAATGGAAAACCCTAAACATCCAAAAACCTAACCCTAGGAGATGAAGCGCCAAAACTGTGGGCCCTGTTTGGGTAAATTGGTACATCAACTTCCCGGGGTCGTAACTTTGGCATACGATCTTCGTTTGGCTATCATAATACCTCGTTTCGAAGATCTCGAAGAGAAGGTCGAAAACAAATTGGCAAGCCAGTTTGGGACTCTTTATGTCTCTTTGTTTTCCCTAAAAACGTCGTTTAGGGCCTCAAAATGGCTCCGGAAATTCAAGACCCGAAAAGCTGCCAAAAATAGTAAACTGTGCTACAATTAAGGAAACCGGAAAACTGAAAAAGACAGTGTTGGGGGTCCAAGTAGAATAGGTAGGTGGCCACCAATATCCACCTAGATCAACTTGAGAGGAAAACCCACAAATCTCTTTTCTTCTTATAGATTCTTCAAGTGATGAATTCCAAGACCTCTAAACCAAGACCAATACCCTTCTAAGACCAAGTCCAACCTTCTTGATGATGTGCTTCTTTTTTCCAAGTCAAACCCAGTCAAATATCTTCCAGTGGCACAACATTGACCCCTAGCTACACAATTTCAGCCTCTACTGCAAGTCTGAAATTTTCGGACCCTGCAAGCCCTGCTGCCTCCACACGTGTGAGCAAATTTAGGGCTTCCAAGGCTTCCCTTGACCTTCGCTTGAGTTTCTCCTTCTTCTAGAGCTTGAGGGTGACCTACTGTACCTTCTTTCTACAATTTCTCCAAGTTCGATCTTGCAGCAACAAAACCCTAGCCTCCTTTCCTTCGCACGTGTGAAAAGAGAGAGAGAAATAACCCAAACACTTGTCTTTGTCCTTCTTCCTTCTTCGTTGGCCTTCTTCTTCTTCTCCTTCGCTTGAATGATGAGAGGATGAATGATTTTCCTAGGAGGTCGAGTTCCCTCCTATATATAGGCTTCCAAGGTGGACAAAATGCCCTAGTTTAGGCCGACTTCTTAGCTGCCAGGCCGACTTGGTCTTGGAGGGTATTTTGACACTTTTAAATACAAAATAATTATTTTTACAAGTTACAATGTGCTCGATGGGGTCTTCTTCATATGACAATGACTCTTTTGACTTCTTGACCCTAGGACAAACCCTAGAAGCACTCAATGGGTGCTTGACCTCTAAAATAAAAGACCTTGAGCATGAAACCCATGCTCAAAATAACAATAGCAATTTTTCTCTCATTTTACAATATACAAGAATCAAAAGTACATTTCATATTTATGAAGACCGAACCTAGTTACACATTTTTCAACATGATCATCCTAGGGAAGCAGCCTAAATACTTTTATGCCTGCAGTTCTCCTTGGAGTCTAAAATTATGAACAAAAGGGTTTCACTGTGATACTATTTTGGGCGCTCGCATAGCTGATCTTATGATGTTCTATGGTATGGGTCCACTATGTTTCGGCGCTTTGTTAGGGCATATTCCTGTGCATAAATTGTGCAGAGGCTGACCTACATCTGAGGATTGTTTTAAGTCACAGGCAATGTAGAAATTGTTTCAATAATTTTGACTACTGTTGTGGACGAAACCATGCAGCCCTATTACTTCTAATGTTTTCGGCCTAGTGTTACAGAGGCATGTCTCTTGTTTTACTTTGCTCTGTGCTCTTCCTTGAAGGTTTTGTTGTTTATGACTCTTGCTATGAACAAATACTTGAAGTCTTGTATAACTAGTCATGCATCATGTTGACTAATTAAACATTGGTACTAGATCAAGGACAAACGTAAAGAAGCTCTTGTAAATCATAAGGTTGAGGCACGCTCTAATCACAACTTAAGCTTGTTTATGGAAGATACATGGTACAGTAAACCTTGAAAACAAACTTTCTATTGTCATTGAAATTTGAACATGTGCAAAGGTCTCATTGTCAGTGATTTGGTTATGAAGTAATCATCTTACAACAATAAGGAACTTGTTTGTAGCAGTCAATAGCAATAGGGTTTCATCATTATATCTCTTTGTTGCAGTGTGGTTTGTAGTTAGGGTTTCATATTTGAAGATCTTTTTCTTTTGAGATTTGTATTAGCCTGGGTTTCACTATTAGCAGCTACATCATTGTCATTGTGCAACAGTAAGGCAATTTCATCATTGTCATTTTGCAGCAATAAGGTTCAGAGTTTCTGTAACATTGGTTTAAAAGTAAGGGTTTCATCATCATGACTTTTTGGCAGCAATATGTCCTTGCAGTCAGATGTTGATTGGTTTTGAAATTAAATAATACAATGGATTCTAAAGAAGGTTGACTGTCAAGTGCTTCACAACCCATATCATTGTACAATAGTTGAAGGGGTCCAACAATAAGGCATGTTGCAAAGGTTTCAGAACATTTGAAGTTTATCAACAGTAAGGGTTTTGTTGTTGTTATTGAACAAGTCTCACAGTAAGGGTTTCATTTTGAAGAAGTTGGTTTTGTCTAACAATTGGGGTTTCATTGTTATATACTTTTGAAATAGTCTATTCATTGTAAGTGGGTCATTGTCCCCAATACGGGAGCCCACAATAGTTCATCTTTTTGTTATCAATTTCAGGGTGGTTGGGTGATGCTATGCAAGTGGTTGAAGTCAGCTTCAGGTTGAAGCCTGAAAACACTTCAAGGTGGCAGGGTGGTGCTAGGGCAAGTTGTAGCTTGCGAGGGTGTTGGAGCATCCTATCAGTAGCAGTTGATAAAATCAAGGCATCAGAGCGTCCTTCCTTCTAAAGTATTAGGGAGTTGGGGCTTCCCTTTTCAGTTGGGGCTTGTTAAATTGGCAACTAGGGCCAAACTCCATGTGGATCAGCTTATTTATGACAGCTGATATTTTTATTGGATCCCTCTCGTCGAGAGGTGTAGGATTGATCCAAAGATCATCCGATTCCGATAAGTATTTATGGAGATATGAATTTATTTTGTTTATATAATTATTACCAAGCCGACCAGCAACTTGAGTAGGCTCAGAAGCCCAATAGACGTGTCTATTCATCATCTACATTCTAGTATAAATTGGTGAGGATTTGAAGTCATTTTAACACACATTCTTGGTGTGTTCTCCTCCTCTCCACGTCTTGGGTTTTTGGAGAAGGAGGGACACCTAAAATATACATGCCCTAGCCGCAGTAGCTGATGCCCTAGCCACAGTTCAGTTGTGCCCTAGCCGCAGTGCAGATGATGCCCTAGCCGCAGGCTTATAATAAGATATAAATGCAGATAAGAGGAGACTTATGTGCAGCATGAATAAGCCCCTATACGCTGTCTCAAGAGGCTCAATCCGCAGATGAGAGGAGGGCTAATATAGGCCCTAAATGAAGGTCTGAATCCATTGTCTATTGACCCTATATGCAGCAAGAAAGAGACTCCTTATCCACAATCATAATCTGCCTTAGCCGCAGTCAAAGAAGGAGGTTCCAGCCACAGCAAATGGAGGTCTTAAGCAGCTGTATAGTAGTGCCCTTAGCCGCAGTAAGGGGAGCCCTTATACGCAGCTCAAAGAGACCCAGTTGCTGTCACCTAAGCCGCTGACATAATGCTACATTGCTATAGGTAACAGCGTGGCCTATTTCAGGATTGTTTGGGCATAATCAAGCTGTTCTTGATCTCGGTGTGCTGAGCAAAAGAATCCGCAAAAAGGAGGAGCTAGGGACAGTAGTTTAAGGAGCTGTTTGGATCACTGTTTGAAGGGACTAAAGTTACAGTCCACTGATGGGCTAGGCCGCAGGCCATAGCCAGCAGTTGGAGGCCTTTATCTAGTAGCTGCGTTCAGAAGGTAAGCAGCCCTATAAGGCAACGTATCATTGGAGGATTGTATGAAAGCTAGCTTCAGTAATCAGGTGAACTGTGGGGCATGGTTAAGGTGTTGTGGCTCTCAGAGGGTGCCCTAACAAATGACCAGGTCTGCCATGCACCAGTCCTTATGAAAGGTACCAGATTAGCAGCCTTGACATGATCAGTGAATCGGCAAAGGAAGGAGAGTCTTATGGAAGGAAAGCTTCAGTAATATGGGTAACTGACTGAGCTGTTCATCTGCTACATATCTTCAGTCCTTGGGATCAGATCTGCAACCTCATTGTGTCATCTTCAAGGTGAAGATCTCTGATGTCTGATCTCCTATTTGGCAAGTCAAGTATTGACTTAAAATCATTGTACTCTATCTCTCTCTCTCTGCTGAACTTTGAAGATAAAAGAAGATTTGATCAAAGGGTTTCCCCACACATTGTGGGGTTTGTCCCTGGCTTGCGCCATATCTTGTGTCCTCTTGTCTTGGCTTGTCTTCTGCGTTTTATATTTATGTTCTATCTGCAGTTTATCATAATGCTGATGTGATTGCCAATTGTGAAAATTTAAATAAATTGCTCTAGCATAGAACATACCAAAAATTAACATGGTATCAGAGCTGAGGTGAAGACAATGCCCAAGCAAGAGTGAAAGAGCAATCACCAAAGGCAGTTGGGACAAGACAGAAGGATCAATGGGTTCCCCATAATTCACCTAGGGTGAAGTCAAAGCAGAGAATGTTATCAGAATGACGCAGCAGAAGTTTCTGATGGCCCATCTAATGATCCCTTCATTGGGAAGTTCGGTTCTAAGGGTGAAAGGAAAGGCAGATGCCTTGTTGAAATAAGTTCGGCCGTTATGCGAAGGAGTGTCCGAATGGCAGGGACACATCTCTTGATGAAGATAACAATCATTCCTGGGACATCTTCAATAATCAAAGGAATGACTGGTAATGCAGGTCATCAAGGAAGTGGTCGACTCCTCCACGAAAGCAAGAAACCCCTGAATCTCTTTTATGTACCTGATCGCAAGAAGAACCCGATGACCATCTCGGAAATGGAAATCAAAGGTTACAAGATGGCACTTATCAATGGAAAGGTACGTGTTTGAAAATATATCTTGTTAAGATGTTTTGAGTTCTGGGTTGTATCAAGTTGCTGGAAGTCCACTAGGGACCATGTCCGTTGACTCAGCACTGGAGGTCTGTGAGTCAGATGGTGACTCGGATGCTTGAATTCAAAGAGGAGCATGTAGGTACATGTCTGAAATGTACCGAAGGAAAATATTATAAGGGGACCATTCCCTTCATGCAGTAGGTCCACAGGCTTGGAACAACCCGAGGAGTTTAAGACTCGTGATCGGGAATCTCATGTATACAGGTGGAAGAAAGCTCTCTATGGCTTGAAGCAAAACACCTCGGGCATAGTATGAGAGGATTGATAGCTGTCTAATGCAGCTGAGACTCACCAGGAGTGAAACTGATCCAAACCATTACTCGAAGGTTGTGGATGATAAACCTCTCATACCGGCACCTATGTCTGACAGGTGCAGACCCTCTCATTTATAGGAGATAGAGGGAGTTGGATTCCGAATGTGAAAAGATAAGCTGCAAGCCTGTGACTACCTCAAGGGTCTTAACTTTCAGAAGTTATATGGTAGTGATGTCGGACCTGATTTGGGAAATGCCTCTGAGTTTTATAAACTCATTCGCGTTGATGTTCTTGGAGAACCTCTGTCCGGACATCTGTGTTGCAGTTAGCATGGTGAGCTCATATTTGGTTGAGCCTCACTGGATTGGTGCCAAGAATCTTCTGAGGTATCTTCAGGGCACAATCTCTCATGGATTGAGATACACTGCCGAAAAGATGAAATTGCATTATTATTCGAATGTTGAATGGGCAGACAGTGTGGAGGATCACTAAAGCACTTTTAAGTGCTCTTTCTCTTTGGAATCTGCCTCGATACCCTGGATGAGCAGGAAGCAGACGTCGGTGACTCTGAGCACCACCAAGGCAGAATACATTGCTGCTAGTATGGCCTTCTGTGAGGCAGTCTGGTTGCTGAAGCTCTTCAGTGAGCTGTTTGTTCACATGATGAGTACCACTGTGATTCTCTGTGACAACCAGAGGTGGGATTCGATTATTGAGGAATCCCGTATTCGTCGATTGCTCCAGCAGATAGACATCATGGTAAGTCGATGAGCAAGGAGGCTCCATCGCATTAGGATGATGCACAGGACAGAGCCCCTAGGAAAGATCAAATTTGTGATTTTCCTGAACGACTTGGAGTCGTCGAGAGACCTTTGAAGAAGGGTCCTACATGTTGTATACATTGAGCTCTGGGAGCTCTGGGGGGCTTGCAGTTCTACTCGAGCAACATATGACCACAGGGTGACTCACCCTCCCCTGGTGGTGTGCACTGGAACAAGATGATTCGCTCTCTTGTGGGACAAGATGATTTGCTCTCTTGTGGAACAGGATGATTCGCTCTCCTGTGTAGCAGGATTGATTAGTTCTCCTGTGAGGCCTGGATTGATGTGTTCTCCATGGCGATTGTGGCAGGATGATTAGTTCTCCTGTGAGGCCTGGATTGATGTGTTCTCCATGGCGATTGTAGCAGGATTGATGTGTTCTCCTGTTAGGACAGGATTGATTAAGTTCTCCTGTCGAGACATCCTACCCATGCAGTCTGGGACTCATGGGAAGTACCTCTCATCTGATCAATGAGCAGGGAAATGAAGTTAGGGACCATAGTAGTACCGATGGACGCATCGTTGTATCTACCGTACTCCCTATGCTAGGATGACCTCCATTGATCTGGGATCAATGATACTGGTCTGGGACCAGTGGTAGGAGTTGTACATACTATGACGCTGACTTCGGGTCAGCTGTGACTGGTCTGGGACCAGTGGTACATACTCCGAGACTGACTTTGTGTCAGTGCAGTACTGGTCTGGGACCAGTGAGAGTGGTACATACTATGACACTGACTTCGGGTCGGTTGAAACTGGTCTAGGACCAGTGGTACACTCTCTGAGACTGCGATACTGGTCTGGGACCAGTGGTAGGAGTGGCACTTACTATGAAGCTGACTTCGGGTCGACTGAGACTAGTCTGAGACTAGTGGTACGCACTCTGAGACTGACTTCGGGTCGGTGGAGAATGGTATGAGACATTCTCAATCAATTCTTCTTCTTCATAGTTCAGCAGAGCAGAGCTAGCAGAGCCAACAGAGCTGAGCAGAGTTGGGCAGAGCAGTGCAGGGCACTGATGGCCGAGATTGTACAGTCGGACTTATGGATCACTGGATGGAGTTCTCCCTAGTTGAGAGGGAGTGTTAAATTGGCAACTAGGGCCAAACTCCATGTGGATCAGCTTATTTATGACAGCTGATATTTTTATTGGATCCCTCTCGTCGAGAGGTGTAGGATTGATCCAAAGATCATCCGATTCCGATAAGTATTTATGGAGATATGAATTTATTTTGTTTATATAATTATTACCAAGCCGACCAGCAACTTGAGTAGGCTCAGAAGCCCAATAGACGTGTCTATTCATCATCTACGTTCTAGTATAAATTGGTGAGGATTTGAAGTCATTTTAACACACATTCTTGGTGTGTTCTCCTCCTCTCCACGTCTTGGGTTTTTGGAGAAGGAGGGACACCTAAAATATACATTTGCTGATGCCCTAGCCGCAGTAGCTGATGCCCTAGCCACAGTTCAGTTGTGCCCTAGCCGCAGTGCAGATGATGCCCTAGCCGCAGGCTTATAAGAAGATATAAATGCAGATAAGAGGAGACTTATGTGCAGCATGAATAAGCCCCTATACGCTGTCTCAAGAGGCTCAATCCGCAGATGAGAGGAGGGCTAATATAGGCCCTAAATGAAGGTCTGAATCCATTGTCTATTGACCCTATATGCAGCAAGAAAGAGACTCCTTATCCACAATCATAATCTGCCTTAGCCGCAGTCAAAGAAGGAGGTTCCAGCCACAGCAAATGGAGGTCTTAAGCAGCTGTATAGTAGTGCCCTTAGCCGCAGTAAGGGGAGCCCTTATACGCAGCTCAAAGAGACCCAGTTGCTGTCACCTAAGCCGCTGACATAATGCTACATTGTTGTAGGTAACAGCGTGGCCTATTTCAGGATTGTTTGGGCATAATCAAGCTGTTCTTGATCTCGGTGTGCTGAGCAAAAGAATCCGCAAAAAGGAGGAGCTAGGGACAGTAGTTTAAGGAGCTGTTTGGATCACTGTTTGAAGGGACTAAAGTTACAGTCCACTGATGGGCTAGGCCGCAGGCCATAGCCAGCAGTTGGAGGCCTTTATCTAGTAGCTGCGTTCAGAAGGTAAGCAGCCCTATAAGGCAGCGTATCATTGGAGGATTGTATGAAAGCTAGCTTCAGTAATCAGGTGAACTGTGGGGCATGGTTAAGGTGTTGTGGCTCTCAGAGGGTGCCCTAACAAATGACCAGGTCTGCCATGCACCAGTCCTTATGAAAGGTACCAGATTAGCAGCCTTGACATGATCAGTGAATCGGCAAAGGAAGGAGAGTCTTATGGAAGGAAAGCTTCAGTAATATGGGTAACTGACTGAGTTGTTCATCTGCTACATATCTTCAGTCCTTGGGATCAGATCTGCAACCTCATTGTGTCATCTTCAAGGTGAAGATCTCTGATGTCTGATCTCCTATTTGGCAAGTCAAGTATTGACTTAAAATCATTGTACTCTATCTCTCTCTCTCTGCTGAACTTTGAAGATAAAAGAAGATTTGATCAAAGGGTTTCCCCACACATTGTGGGGTTTGTCCCTGGCTTGCGCCATATCTTGTGTCCTCTTGTCTTGGCTTGTCTTCTGCGTTTTATATTTATGTTCTATCTGCAGTTTATCATAATGCTGATGTGATTGCCAATTGTGAAAATTTAAATAAATTGCTCTAGCATAGAACATACCAAAAATTAACAGGGCTTCCCTTTTCAGTTGGAGCTAAAACATATGATGTGCTCATAAAATTATTAGAGAAGCGTTCGGTGGTTTTCTCCCGAAAGGGTTTCAACCTAAAAATCTAGTGTCTACTATTCTCATATTGTGCACTGTTGATTTATGTTTTGATTTGATGTTGAAGTTAATTAATGTTCTGTGAAATAAAATTAACTAATTGTAAGTGAAATACTAATTCACCCCTAGTTAATTTTTCGTTGTTCTATGCTGATACAATCACTTTAGCCCAATCATTTTCTTTAATTAGCAATCTTTCAATACAATTTATTCTTCCAATTATCAAGAGAAATTGTAGATAGAAAAGTAAATGCAATAGATAATAGAAGATAATCAAGAGCAATAAGAGATACAAGGATTTGATCAAAGACCAGTGAAAAACCCACAACAGGGAAAACCCTTTCAAATTCTTCTTATTAGATTGTCATAAAATGTTCAGCAAAGAGAGAGTACAATGTTCCAATTCACCAATCATAAGGCTATAAAGAAAAACCAACGAAACAACATCTAAGAGGTGAGCCCAATAAACAACACCGATCAAAATCAAAGTTCCCAAGCCTACGGTTAACTGTCAAAGTTTGTGGTCAATTGTCAACAATATCTTAGGTCATAGCTGCACAAAGCTAGAACCATCAATGCGGCTGTAACTCTCCATCCGCGGGGAGCACCGTATCAAGCGAGCAGCTACAACAGAGAATTCCTTGTTCCCACCTTGCAACTCCAAATCAATTTCTTCTTTTCACACGTGTGAGCTCGAACCCTACAATTTCGGACCCGTACAAACCAATCTCAGACCTATGCGAGCCAATCCAAACAAAAGAGAAAATAAGATGCTTGATGATGTTGTCCAAATGAGGTTCACTTGACTTGTATTTATATGCTTCCAAGGGTGCCCAATTTCTCTTTAAAACCGACTTGTACTTTTGTGTACATGGGTTTCCTCTTCAAAAATACATTTTTCCTTAACCAAATTAAATTATTCCAAGGGCTAGGAGGGGTCGTTCTTGTTGAGGAAGACTGTCCAAAGGAGGGAATTTGTCCCTGAGCTTCCAAATTAACACCCCCCTCTCAGTATTTCCAACAAAGATCGCTTAGATGGGTTGTCTAGCTACAACATCTAGAAGGAGAGGATTGTGTTGGTGTTAGAGGAGAACGAAATATGAGAGTGTGTATCACAAATTCATATTCATCTTACCAATTCAACACTTTTGGCTACGCATAATAAGAAGGATGTGAAAGGCAAGAGGATTATCCTGAACGGAGTGAAGGATCACATTATTCCTCATATATCTAGGAAGAAAACCGCCAGAGAAATGTGGGAGGCGTTGACCAAGTTATACCAAAGCGACAACCAGAACCAAAAAATGGTGCTGAGAGAGAAACTTAGGGGCACTAAAATTTCCAAGAAAGAGATAGTTTCTTCTTATCTCACCCAAATTTCTCAAGTACGAGATGAACGTGTTGCAGTAGGGGAGACAAAGTCAGACTCAAAACTAGTAAGGACAGCTCTAAATGGGTTCACAGAACAATGGGGTACCTTAATTAAAGGAGTCGTGGCACAGGAGAATCTCCCAACCTGGGATAGGTTGTAGGATGCATTCATCCAGGAGTAGACTCGTGAGGAAGCTATACATGGTAACCAGGTAAAAGGTGAAACAGATTAGGAGAACACTACTCTTTCAAGTCATGTAAGAAAGGGCAAGGGGGTTGCCAAACTAAACAAAGGAGAGGGAGGATCCTCTCATGATGGGAAGAAGAAGGACATGAGCAAAGTCAAGTGTTTTGCATGTCACGAGTCAAGACATTACGTGATCCAGCATCCGAACAGAAAGAAAGGAAAAGGAAAAGCACAAGTTGTAGCGTCAACAGAGACTGAATATTTTGCAACAAAATTTGAGGAGCTCTCATTAGTGGTTGCTTGTCTTTCTAGTACTAGTATTAGAAGTGCTCGATTTGTGGACAGTGATGCAGGGATCGTGGATAGTGGAGCATCTCGTCATGTGACAGGAATGAGAGAAGTGTTCCTTAGTGTTTCAAAGTTGGATTCAGACATGCATGTGAAACTTGGTATGAGTACCATGCATGCGGTGAAAGGGGCTAGAACAATGTTATTCCAACTAGAATAAGGAGGGTATCTTGGGAGGGAGCAAAGGCATTATATGTCCCAAATCTGAAGATGAACTTCCTATCAGTCTCAACTCTGGAGGACAAAGCGTATGATGTTGAGTTCCAGAAAGGAAAGTATTCATACGTTCAAAGGGATCTAGCCAAGACACAACAATCAATATTGGTGTTAGGAAGGGTAGGTTCTATAATTTTCAAGGCCAATGTGTAAGCAGATCCAAAGGGATCTTGCATCAAGGATTGATGTTATGACGGATATTGAGCAGGAGGCTCTGAAGACTAATTGAGACCGGGGACTCGGTTTTCTAATCTGGAAGATGCATAGGAGACCTCTTCCAAGTCTGTCAAGACCAGTTGGTATGTGCTAACATTGATGGATGCTCGAGCATAGGATCCTAGAAGCATGGTTGGGAGAAACAAGTCCTTCAGATCAGATTCCAAAGCAGGGAATTGGGAAGTATTCTAGTTCAAAAGGAGTAGCTACATTAGTTAATGATGTGGTGGGGTTGGAGACAGATCCAGGTGGAGGAGGTTCTTCCAAAAGTACTCCCTCAAAAAGAGGGAGTGTTGATTTTCGTATCTCGGGAAGGTACTTCTGCACATGCCTTATGTCTAGGTGTGCAAAATGTAATGTCCCAAACGAAGAAAATTTGGAACAACCTCTTCATATAAAATTTCTACTCATAAACAGAGGATTGCCATGTAAAATATAACATATAAAAAGCATGCAATTCTATAACACGATAAGCAGAAACAATCTCAGCTTTATTATAATTTAAGAACTGGGGTTTTACATGTTGGAATAACAAAATAGCTGAGATAGCTGGCCTCAACAGATCTACAATAATGCCATAATGGGCCTCACAAAACAAACTGAAAAACAATACACTGCAACCTGTGAACCCTGAATGGATCCACCAAGGGAAGAGATGGGTGCTCGCCCACTCTCACTAAATCACCCGAGGGTTTCTGTCTTGGGGCTACTGCTGAAGTAGAGAACCACGTTCTCAAACCTCTCCACAAGAAGAAATCTCAAATCCAAGATGTCTCCAAATGATCTCCCCCTTCCCTTTTAGAGATCTGATGGATAGATCTCCAAGCCTCTAGAAGAATCTTATTTTATTATTTTATTATTATTCTAGAAGTTCCTCCATTGACTTTATCTTAAGTGACCTTTAATTTTATTTTATCTCACTTAAGTCACTTTTGGCCCTTTTTCTCCAATTAATTATTTTTCCTTAATTAAATGACTAATTAAAGTCATTTTTTAACTAAGGAAAATGGAAAATCACCCACCATACTCTCTTTGGCCACTAGAAGTCCCTTCTCAGCATCCCATCCTGTAGATCATTTCATTCCGATTCCAACGAGCTATTACGTTGAGGTGTTCCATCAATTAATCTCCTCGAAATGCCACCTCGAGCATAATTAATTAAGTTATGCCCAATAATAATGCCAATTTTTGAAAGTTGTCAGAATACAACGGAACAAAAGGCAAATTGTGCAGATGATGGAATATGCCAATCGAATGCCATCAAATCCCATAAAAACTCCTCAAACTCCATCAGGACCCCTGATGACATAAACCTCCTCCACTGACCTGGCCATCTCCTCCCCTAGAAATCCACCCTAGTTGTGTTGATTTGGGGTAGCATCGGATGTGCTCTAGCCATGAAAATTGGTGGAGAGGCTAAAATGAGATCTCCAAAACCTAGAAAGGGTTTGGCAGATTCTAACTGGTTTGGGAGATATTAAAATAATTAATTTTTTTAATGGAGTTCCTAAGTCTAAACTTAGGAAAAATAAAATATTAATGGGTATTAATATAAAACTGGGTTAGAAGGTTTCAAAAGTCATGTATCAAGCCAAATCTAATCTTAGCCGTTGATTAGAGATTTAATCTCGGTCGTTGAAGGACCAACGAGAGAAGTATAAGAAGAAGCTTGAGGGTCAGTTGGAGAAGACACCAGGGTGATCAATCATTCGTTTTGCTAGAGCGGGGTTGCTAAGCAAAGTCGAATCAATGATCAGCAGCGAGGGGCAGTGAGTATTGGACAGAGAGGCAAAGACAGTGCTGAGAAACCAGCGCAGAGGTAGAGAGCGAGAAGCAGCAACCAGAGTAGGCCATGCAGAGCCAACAGAGATAGCACAGAGGCCAGAGGGACTGCGTCATCCACGCAGAGGGCAGTTGGAGTTACGCAGAGGCTCCCAAAGACTGCGCAGTGCCTTAGAGGGCTGACACAAAGGGGTTTGGGGCTGACGCAAAGGCCAGAAGGGCTAGCGCAGTGCTTCAGAGAGGCTGGAGAGGGTTTCGTGGGACAGGTTTTCTTAATACCTATTTCCGAATAAAAGGTATTGCTGCCAGTTACTTTTCTCTGTCGGGTAAGCCAATTTGGCACCCAGTTGTACTCAAGGAAATATTGCATAATAATAAACCCTCAGAATAGTTGCACCAGTTCTCCCACATTGGGTTTTTCCGGGCACATTTGTCCAAAAATAACGGTGTCACTTGTGTGTTTATTTTCTTTCAGCTGTTGATCTGTAGATGTTGTGACTGTATTGTGTTTATTTCAGTATTTAAATGTTTTAAATAACTTGTTCGAATTTAACAAGTAGAAGAAATAAACCAGAAGAATACAAATTAAATTTATAATGGGTAGACATAGAAATTTCAACATGGTATCAGAGGGTTGTTGCAAATCACAAGAAAGCTGAAGGCATCAGCTGAGCAGAGCATTTGCAGCAGATTCAGCTCTCCCAAGTAACAGAGTTGATCCTTGCAGAAAGCGACAGAGGAAGGGTTGACGCAGAGGGATTGCGTCATCAGTCTGAGCCAGAGAGAGGCCAGCGCAGAGGCTGAGGAGGGCGGAAACAGGCTCATGCAGAGGCCAGGAGCGCTGCTACAGTTGGATGAGGGAGTTGTTTTTTCGGTGTCGGGATTGCGCAGAGCCTAGAGGCTCAGTCCTTCAGTTGCTGGGGTGTAGGAAGCTGTGGGCAGTTTACGAGAGCGAAGCTGATGGGGTATTGTGGTTAGAACAATACCTAACAAGGCAAAACCAAGATAGAGGGAGTTGCAGCCGGAGCGGATTTCTAGCCAAGGAATCCGGATCAGTGTTGCAGTTGCACAGACGATCAGAGAGGGGCAACTTGACAGTTGGCAGAAGAGAACTTCCAGACGGGAAGTAGAGAGACTCGGCAGGAGTCGAACCAAGAACTTCCAAATGAGAAATAGAGAGACTCAGCAAGAGTCAGACAGAGAACTTCCAAGCGGAAGTAGAAAGACTCAGAGGAGTCGACAGAAAGAGCAGAGGGATGGTCGTGAATGGGCTAAGGGATCAGGACAAGCTGGACGAAGCATCCAACTTTGTGGTCTGGAAGGCCAGGATCTTGTCCATTCTAGACAGATATCGTATCAAGGCCTTCGCCTTGAGAGTAGTGGTGATCCGGTTGACCTGGTTGAAAATGACAAGTACGAGGAGGCAATGGCCAACGCAAAGTGCATCATCCTTGATGGGGTCAAGGATCATGTGGTCCAACATATTGCCGAGAGAGAAACGAAAAATGAGATGTGGGAATCCCTGAAGAAATTGTACTAGCATACTTCCGTGCAGAGGAAGATGTTACTTGAGAATCAGCTGCAATCATACCAAATGTAGAAGGGGGAGCAAATGAATCACTTCCTCAATCGGTTGAAGGAGATCCGGGACCAGCTAACTTCCATAGGGGCCACACCGGATGAAGAGATGCGCACTAAACATAGTCTCCAAGGAGTGGGAGACATTTGTCCAGAGCATACTGGGCATGGCGAATCTTCCAAATTGGGAAGAATTGTTAGCGGCTCTTCACCAAGAGGAGATCAAGCGGTTGAGCAAGATGGGAATTAGTAGCAAGGGAGTCAGGATCAAGAAGGAAGAGGAAAAGGATGCAGCTCTAGCATCTGCGGGAAAGCATGCGAAGAGGAAGAAGAAAGATCTCTCCAAGGTCAAGTTCTTCCATTGTGGGGAATTGGGTCACTATGCGGACCAGTGTCCAAGGAAGAAGAGTAAGGGAGAGGCTTCTAACTCGAAGGCAACGCCAACAAAGGCAGAGAAGGAGGCCGAAAAGGATGAGGATTGTGCCATGAGTGCTCATGTACCTCTAAAGAAAAGGTGGGGAGACATCAAGCTGTAGTCAGGAGGACTACAGGCGATGAGGGGCAGGATCCTTGAGGTACCCAACCTCTTGGATTATACCTTGCTATGGAAGCCCCAAAGAGAGAGTAGCAGGACTGGCAGATATTGGTAGAAACGGATGCGGATGAAGCAGCAGAGATTGCTACAGTGTAGGAATCCCCGGGCAGTGCGAGGCTAACAGACTGCAACAGTGCGAAAGGCACGAAGAGTGTTGCACTAGTGCAGGATGGCACAGAGAGGTGGGCAACGGTGCGAGATGCAGGGAGTTGTTGCAGCAACACAGAGGTCAGTAGAGGGAGCACTTGTTAGAGGCAGAGAGTGCTTCAGCATCATGAGTGTTTCTAGCCTGACAGGGATGTCAGAAGTTGGGTGGATCAATTACTTACTTCTCAGTAACTGAGTTGCAGTGCAATAGCAGTATGCAGTAGCACGATGCAGCATGATGAGAGGGGGATGCAGTGTTGTGAGTATGGACCAGCAGCAACACGGATGCAGCGAGAGTTGCCGTACGGATGCAGCAGTGGCAGTGGCAGGGCCATGGGCAGCAATACAGGATGCAACAGTGCAGAGGATGTGGGCAGGGAGGCCTAGCATCAGCACAGGTACTGGTGCCAGATAATCAGAGTGATGCTCAGTGAGGAGTATTACTAGAGCACGGTCCTCGCTTAGAGGAAGTGTTGATTTGGGGTAGCATCGAATGTGCTCTAGCCATGAAAATTGGTGAAGAGGCTAAAGCACGTGAGACCTCCAAGGCCCAGAAAGGGATTGGGCAGATTCTAACCGGTTTGGGAGATATTAAAATAATTAATTTTTTTAATGGAGTTCCTAAGTTTAAACTTAGGAAAAATAAAATATTAATGGGTATTAATATAAAATTGGGTTAGAAGGTTCCAAAAGTCATGGATCAAGCTAAATCTAATCTTAGCTATTGAATATAGATTTAATCTCGGTCGTTGAAGGACCAACGAGAAAAGTATAAGAAGAGGCTTGAGGGTTAGTTGGAGAAGAAACCAGAGAGATTAGTGATCAACAACGAGGGGCAATGAGTATTGAGCAAAGAGGCAAAGACCGTGCTGAGAAACCAACGCAGAGGCGGAGAGTGAGAAGCAGCAGCCAGAGTAGGCCACACAGAGCCAAGTAGAGACAACGCAAAGGCTAGAGGGACTGCCTCATCCACGCAGAGGGCAGTTGGAGTGACACAGAGGCTCCTAGAGGTTGTGCAATGCCTCAAAGGGCTGACGCAGAGGCTAGAAGGGTTAGCGCAGTGCTTCAGAGAGGCTGGAGAGGGTTTCGTGGGACAGGTTTTCTGAATAACTGTTTCCGAATAGAGAGGTATTGTTGCCAGTTATTTTTCTCTATCAGGTAAGCCAGTTTGGCACCTAGTTGTACTCAAGGAAATACTGCATAATAATAAACCCTCAGAATAACTGCATCGGTTTTCCCGCATTGGTTTTTTCCGGGGACATTTGTCCAAAAATAGCAGTGTCACTGGTGTGTTTGTTTTCTTTCAACTATTGATTTGTAGATGTTGTGATTGTATTGTGTTTATTTCAGTATTTAAATGTTTTAAATAACTTGTTTGAATTTAACAAGTAAAAGAAATAAACTAGGAGAATACATATTAAATTTCTAACGGGTAGACTTAGAAATTTCAACAAGATGTACTATGAAGAAGAATAAAAATGGGGACATGACAGTCCTCCCACCCCAAGATTGCTTGCCCTCAAGAAATCCAAATCTGTGGCCCGAAACAACTGCGACCCAATGCCCGGATCCCATATGAACCACTGGGTGATGCTCTGCTCTTGTGTCAACCCACCATGAATGGACTCCTCGATGCCCGGATCCCAGACCAATCTTCGATGGAATCTGTCATCAAAAAATCCTCCTAGATCCCAATGCCACCAAAAAGGAGCATCAATGCTCCATGGCTCCTATTGTGCTATAACTTCGACTGTGAATGTTGCTCCGTCTACCGCATACCAACTCATCACCTCTTTCGAATCCAACCTTTGGCATAGACAAAGATCAATCTCATCATGCTGATGTCATGTTGAAATACTGATGAGTGTGAAAATTCCATAACCAGAATTCCTACTGCAGCAATAGATGATATTACTCCTATTTGTTAAATTACTTTAAACAAATTACTTCTTGTTTCCTGCGGCAAATATCGTAATACATACACTGTAGCCTTCACTTAATTAAATTATATGTGAAAACAAGAGACCATGTAAGAAAGAAAATACAACACAATTGACAATGTTATTTTTGGACAAATGTCCCTGGAAAAACCCAATGCGGGAAAACCGATGCAGCAGTTCTGAGGGTTTATTATTATTAAGAAATCGCAAATTCTAAATACATCTCTGAATACCTCTAAGGTTTTTCAGTTACAAAGAGAGAAATACTGGCTGAAAGATTTGCGAGATTACCTCACACAATCACTGAGAAAATCCCGACTAATCCGAATACCAAATGAAGTGCCTTTGGCAGGCCTTACGTTGCTCTGTGCATTCCTCACGCAATCTCTGCATCAACCTCTCTAGGCTCTGCGTCACCCAGTCGGTTGATCGATTTGCTGCCCAGAGTCTCTACTCTCAGCATCCCGGTCTCACACCTCGGCTCCCGGCTTCTAAAACTAACTCTCCTCAACAAAATCTTGGACTCTCTCATCCTCTGCGCTGCCTCTACATGGCCCTTCGTGGCTCTGCGTCAGCCTCTGCGTTTAGGCTACTAGATCTCTCTCTGCCTCTCTGCTGATGATTCTCCGACTGAGAAAATCTGCCTCTCTCTAGATGCTATCCCTGCCCCTCCACTGTAAGAAATCTCCTCAATCGAATTTCCTCCTGACAACTTCTCACTTCATAAATTTGATCTCTTGATCTCTCGATGTGTTTTCCAAATGACCCTCAAGCCCCTTCTTATATCTTTCTGTTGGACAACCAACGACCTAGATTAATCAAAGGCTCAGATCATTTTGGCTTGATCTTCGTCTTCTTCTAGAAGTTACACCCATAATTAGATTAATACCCATTAATATTTTTAATTTCCTAAGTTTCAACTTAGGGTCCCATTAAAAAATATTAATTATTTTAATAAAATTGTTTCTAGGTAGAATTTCCCAAACGCTTTCGGGGTTCTTTGGAATACATGTATCCAAGCCTCCCTATAAAATTTGAGGCCTAGAGCACATCCGATGCTGACCTAGCCATCTCCTGCCTTGGAAATCCACCATGGTTGTACTATGAAAAAGAATAAAAATGGGGATATGACAGTCCTCCCACCCTAAGATTGCTTGCCCTCAAGCAATCCAAATCTGTTGACCAATCTAGTGGCCCGACGCAACTGAGACGCAATGCCCGTATCCCATATGAACCACTGGGTGATGCTATGCTCCTATGTCAACCCACCATGAATGGAATCCTCAATGCCCGGATCCTAGACCAATCTCCGACGAAACCTGTCATCAACAAATCCTCTTGGATCCCAATGCCACCAAGAAGGAGCATCAATGCTCCATGGTTCTTGTTGTGCTATAACTCCGACTGTGAATGTTGCTCCATCTACCATGTACCAACTCATCACCTCTTTCCAATCCAACCCTTGGCATAGACCAAGGTCAATCTCATCATGTTGATGCTGTGCTTGAATATTCATGAGTGGCCAGCCTACATCCTACTGCCAACTGAAGCATGTGATATCCCTCACCTCTAAGGGCTTCTGCAATACAATGCTCTTGACTAAAAATGATACTCCATCAAAAGGATACCAGCTCATGATCTCTTGCCAATCCAATGCATGGACACATGTGCAACGGATACGTCTACTATGCTGAAACTAGTCCATGCTCAACTGCTGATGCTCTACCTGGACAATCAAAACATGTCCAAAAAATCCTGCCTCTCTCCCTCTAATAGCAAAAAGTGGGAAATTGTGCTGCAAGCCCTGTTTATGTACTCCTACAGAGGGTTGCTACTTGAAAATGTTGCAACTCGTCTGGTTGCCACTACATTTGTTTGCACCTCATCAATGGGTAGTCCCGAAGATGGATGCACTGCCATCTCCCTCCCCTGATAGGAAACTCCACGCTCCTCCAGTCCACCAACGTCTTGCCAAACTGTCTTATCATACTCTAGCATCTCCCAAGGACAAGTGTCAGCGAATATTGTCACCTTGCCAGTTGTCTGTGCATCTATCTACTCCTCATCAATGGTTGACGCCAAGGGTGGTTGTTCATCCTCCACCATCATGGTTTCAATACGAACCTCCAATTGGCCCTCCCTACATGGCTCACCATGGATACTGGCACATCATCCTTCGCAGCTGACTCGTGATCCACCATATCCTGCTCATGTTGAATCACCACTGGTGACTCATCATCTTGAATGTCTCTCCTAGGACCCACTATCTACTCATCATATGAATCTGGCCTGTTGTCAACGACTCTACATGACTCATGCTCCTCTATGTGCTCTCTATGCTGAATCATCAGTCGCTCATCTGCTCCCAGAACTCCTTCCCTCATGGGAACAATCAGTTGCTCATCATACTCCTCTACCACACATGGATGCATATCTGGGCTACTATCATCAACTCCACATGACTGCTCGTGCTCCTCAGAGGTATCATCGTATGAACCCATGGACTCATCCAAAGAAGAATCCTCGCCCTAAAAGTCAGACGAAATCTCCTCCTGCTCTATCTCTGTCATCTCTTCGGCGTCACTCAAGCATGAATGGTCAAGCCCCCAAGGTCTCTTGTAGACAAAGCAAAGTCCCTTCCTCCTCATTCTTGCTGCATGATCCCCCAAACTTGAGCAGCTCCTCCCTGGTCATCTCCTGAACAGGACAATGTTTTGCTCAACCAACCTCTCAGCTAGTTCATAAGCCGAAGGTGAGACCAACTGTTCTCTCCTCCAAACAAACAACAATCGAGACTGCAACTCCCGGCAAATGGCATCACAACCTCTCATACATGATGATAAGATGGACAACATGTGTACTATGACTCTGTCAGGATGATGTTTCCTAATGTTGAAGAAGCATTCAAACATCTGCAGGATCAAACCATCGCACTCTAGATCAAACATGATTTCATATGTCCTAGTCATGGCCATATTTTCATCACTAAAGCTTCTTCCCAAATGTAGGACCCTCACTGATATCCAAATCTCGCAAAGTTTCTACCATCAGCTCGAAGACTATCCTCACAACATCATCATTGTAAGGAGCTACTGGGGCGGTCAGCATCATGATGGTACTAAGACAAGAGGCAACTGGAAGTGTGACCCCTTCACAAGGGTACTCCAAAACTTTGGGCTATATTAAAGCTAGCATGGTGGGTTTCAAAGCCCACAACAACTTCTTCCCTTCTAATTGGTTCACTTTGGAAAGGAGGGAATCTAGTTCATCAAGTTTGAAGAGAAATTTCCATGTGACCCTCATGTGCTTCAAATTTGTCCCAAGAGCATCCTATTTCTTGCCCCCCTGCACATCCTTTGGCTATTCTTTCTGAAGAATGGCATAGACCCCTTTTGAGAAAGGTTTGTTATTTGTTGTTGTTGGTTTATTAAGGGAGTTTACAAAGGCTTCAGCCATGTTTTAGTCCAGTGAAGTCAAGTGCATCTCACACAGCTTGGACTGATAACTCAATAGAAGTACCCAATAGTAGCTAACTCAATACATAGACCTTAGATTCAACTTAGCAATAGCTGGACAATTATATCAGACCTTATGTATAGCAAGAAAAACAACAAACTCTCAGAACATACAGTGCATATAGCAATACAGGGCTACTATACCAACATACAACTCATTAGATTATTAAGTTGCTAAAGCCTAACAGCCACAACTTATTAGCAACTCAAGGCAATAGTAGCATGCAGCTATAACAAGACTTAACATAACAAATTTAGCAGCGACATATACAATGGGAAAATCTTAGAAGTAACAAACTCCTTCAAAATTTACACAATTCTGGAATCAAAATTGAGTTGCACAATAAAGGAACAGTGGAACCTGATATAGCAGCTACCGCCATAACTCATATTTCTGTTTTACCTACTCGTGATATGGAGGGACTATGTATAGAAGAAAAGGCAACGAACCATACTCTAGAATGTACCTCCATGAGCTTAGGTCCAGTGTGTCACTCATAAAGTAAGATACACGCATAGTAATATTTCTCGCACATAGTCCAAAAATGTGAGTAAATAGGCTGATAACAGTCACCTGGCACGCTGCCACTGAGTTTTTTTGACTATCAATGTAAATATATGCTCAGCCGCATTGATATGACGCCTCCATCATACTGTGCAGAAACTCCCAAAACTTAGTTCGCGCTTTGCTTACAAATGAGAATTTACTGTAGCGGCATCACTCTTGGGATTGTATTGAACCAATGGTCAACCGTTGTCATTTGTTGCATCATGCAAACAGGAACATTCACTCAGCCTTTGAAGTGCACTTCCTCTCTGTCATATGGACGCTTATACAGAGCTATCACAAATACCCATACTCAACTATGCACACTAAGACAGGGGCATGCATTCTTCAGCCATCCAATGCATTTTCTTCACAAGCAACCAATCTACAAGACATTCTATACACTTCCACACTGTATGGGAATAACATTTGACCCCATTAGATCGTAACGCGCCAAATCGCACACAACAGGTACGTGCATATTATTGATGGCCCGATGCGATGTGCACGAACAACGATTTAATTCTTCGGCCCTTGCAATTTGATCAGTTCGACAAGGAGTCTCATTCCTGCAAATAACTTGATGCATGCAAACGACAGCTTGACATCCCTTTACAGTGGCTCGCTATACCCACTGCAAGTTGGTTAACATGCGACTTGTATCACCACGCAGCGATTTCGCTGCGACCCTCCTGAATTCTTTAGCAGCCACGCTCTGTTGTTGCCGCCCCTGTTGGCTCTCTGCTGTCGCACTATCATCAACGCATGGGTAGTCGCATCGGGATACGGTCTTCAAGAGCGAGTTGTATGTGAAACTCAGATAATAATCCCACACTTTGCCTTACATGCAGAATTGATTCGTTAACTTATTTCTTATGCGCTAATACCTCAATCTTAGTGCACAAAAATGTCCATTTCTATGTACGCACATCAACTATAGGTATACGATGGCTAAATTCAATATTGGTTGATTTCAATCAACCACTTACGACTGGATCACACTTGAATACTCTGATCAACCTCTTGCAGGTAATGTGATTTTCAGCCTCAAGGTCTTTGTTCAAGTGTGCACAACTTCTTTATCGCATGCAAGTGTAGGCTCAACAATCCACACCACTAATCTCGCACATTCTTACACTCGCCCATAGAATTCGATCTTTCCGTCACAGATCGCGTCTTTGTCTTCAACAAACGACACTGCCCAATCAGATGAAATGCACCAATACTGACCAATGATGATTTAACTTCTACTGCAAAATATATTTGCGGTTGTAGCTTTCAATGATTTGGCCAAAGGAGAAATATTTTGATTCATTACAATGGTAACAATTGCGACCTCTTCAAGCAATTAGCCTTCCCTCAATACAACGATCTACCCACACAATTTTATTGTTGGAATATAGAATGGCTAGGCTTCTTCAATGTATGAAATCGGCATCTATAAATCTAGTGGCACATAAACCTTAGGATCATAATCAATGCCATTGAAACTAAAAAACTCGCAGGTTAAGCCAAGAACAAGGCTCTGATACCACCATAATGTCCCAAACGAAGAAATTTTGGAACAACCCCTTCACATAAAATTTCTACTCCATAAACAGAAGATTTCCATGTAAAATATAACATATAAAATGCATGCAATTCTATAACACGATAAGCAGAAACAATCTCAGCTTTATTATAATATAAGAATTGGGGTTTTACATGCTGGAATAACAAAATAGCTGAGATAGCTGGCCTCAACAGATCTACAATAATGCCACAATGGGCCTCCCAAAACAAACTGAAAAACAAATACACTACAACCTGTGAACCCTGAATGGATCCACCAAGGGAAGAGATGGGTGCTCGCCCACTCTCACTGAATCACCCGAGGGTTTCCGTCCTGGGGCTACTGCTGAAGTAGAGAACCACGTTCTCAAACCTCTCCACAAGAAGAAATCTCAAATCCAAGATGTCTCCAAATGATCTCCTCCTTCCCTTTTATAGATCTGATGGACAGATCTCCAAGCCTCTAGAAGCATCTTATTTTATTATTTTATTATTATTCTAGAAGCTCCTCCATTGACTTTATTTTAAGTGATCTTTAATTTTATTTTATTTCACTTAAGTCACTTTTGGCCCTTTTTCTCTAATTAATTATTTTTCCTTAAGTAAATGATTAATTAAAGTCATTTTTTAACCAAGGACAATGGAAAATCGCCCATCATACTCTCTTCGGCCACTGGAAGTCTCTTCTCAGCATCCCATCTTGTATATCTTTTCATTTCAGTTCCACCGAGCTATTACACTGAGGTGTTCCATCAATTAATCTCCCTGGAATGCCACCTCGAGCATAATTAATTAAGTTATGCCAAATAATAACATTGATTTCTGAAAGTTGTTGGAATACGACGGAACGAAAGGCAAACTATGCGGATGATGGAATATGCCAAGCGAATGCCATCAAATCCTATAAAAAGTCCTCAAAACTCCATCGAGACCCCTGATGACAAACCTCCTCCATTGACTTGGCCATCTCTTGCCCTAGAAATCCACCCTGACTATACTATGAAGAAAAACAAAAATGGGGACATGACACATAAGTTGCCCACATTCTCCGTAGAACACATGCTCTAGGTTGAGCAAGTTGCTAATGTATCTTAGAAAAAGCACATATCAATATGTTGGCTTATTGAGCTAATAGAAACTCAAAAAAAGAACAGTAATTTACTTGAGTGAATAAGTTTTAATCTTAGCCATTAATCTCAAGTGAGGCAAGATCTAATATCAACCATCGATCACTTTGAGATTAGGGTCAAGATTAGGGTTTTCGCTCAATGTAAAGTAATAAAAGCAAGGCTAGGGAGAGGGAGAAAGATACACAATAGTAGCACACGCTGAAAAAGGCATCTCTGTTAGTAGTGTGTTGGATCCGAGGGAGAGCAGAGAGGTTGGAGATCTAAATTTGTAGGAGAGATCAAGCACTGATTTAGGGTAGATCTGTTGGATCAAATCCAGGTTATTGTATTTGTATTTTCTCAAGTGGGCCATTATCCCAAGACAGGAGCCCACGTAAGTTTGGATTTGTCAATGAAAAACTTGTTGGGCAAAATCAATGTGTATCATTGTGATTGAGATCAGTGTTTGTTTCCACTAAATATTTTGTTAGCAACCCAGTTGTGTGTTTATTCAATAAGTCTTTTGCTAGAAACAAAATATCTTGTGTTGGGTTTTGAAAACTAACAACCACAAATAGGATAATCCATTCTTATTAACTGAACTCGATTCTATACTTGAAGAAGAGAATGAATTTGTATTTGAATTTAACCATTTTTCTAAACTTTATTTTAAAATTCCTCACAATGTGTGTCCTAATGAGTTTGCATTGCATTATCATTTCAAAGCATTAATGAATCATTTGGTTTTCTGCATAGGGATAAGGACCCTCAATTTAGAGGAAGCACAAGTTGCCACTATCAAGATGGAGAAAAATATTATTGCAGCTTGGAACGGGAAAGCTACCCAATCCAAGTTGTTTGATCTACCAAGTAGAGCAACTCGAGAAGTGAAGAAGAAAGTTAAGAGTATGAACACTAAGGTACCAACACGGTTTGTTGATTTATTGCAAGAGGTTAAGGTGACCATGTTAGAGAAAAATCAACAGAATCAATAGGCTGCCTTGAAACACGATAATCCATCACTTTTGCATAGTTCGAGATTACGCTTGAATGCTCATGAACTAGTAGTTGCACCACTTGAGTCATATATAGAGTTCCATGAAGATGAAGTTCAAAAGCCAAATTTTCATGTAGGTTCTTTGGTTCCCACAATTGATGATGATGAAGTTCAGGAGGAAGAGCAACAAGTCAACCATGCATAATTAGATCAACAAGAGGCTTTGTTGTTTCCTATCCCCGACAATGGTTCAAGAACAGTTTGATCAAGTACCACTATAGTAGGGGAAGGAAATTTTGGTTCAACCATGGGATGATCTTCCTTACAATTTTCCCATGATCTTTCTTTCAGATTTTGTTCTTCAAGGAGATCCTCTTATCGACTATTGCTTGGATGTCAAGGATACTCATGATCCAGTTGAGCCTAGGATGATAAAGGTGTTTTAGTAAACAAAATTGAAGGATCTAGGATCTTACACCATTTTGTTGATCAATATCGAAGTACCATGTTCCAAATTTCATCTGACATTCTTTATTAGTTTCTTAAGCAGTAGACACATGAATGCACCTTTTCAGCCTATGAGACTTCGTGATTGGTTGCATTCAAGAGTTGGCTATTTTGGTTTTAACTTTTTTCTGCCTAACCAATCACTTGGCCACACGGCTACATTGGACATTTAAGTATGTTGATTGATCATGGCAACCCTTGAAATATTATTTCCTATATTTCAAAAAATAAAAAATAATAATAATAATTTCAAAAAAAAGATCTTTGGGTTTTGGGTAGTAGTTCATTTTCATAGTGTTACTTTCCAATTATTGCATTGCTGATTTTTTAAGTTTAGGACAACAAATACAGTTTTTGATTTCCTAATTTTCCCCTTGTGTTTTATCTTAGTTACTAGAATGTTGTGTCTTGCCTTGTTCACCTTTCTATTGAATACTATAGGTCAATAAATTTGTTTTCTATTGTGTGTATTGTGTGTTGTGGGTCAAATTTTGAGTCCTATCTTATCTATTACCCAAGCCATTGATCAGCTTATGTGTAGGTCAAGCCTAGATATGGGCTATTCATTGCTTTCTATTGAATCTTGTGTCTAAAATATGGGTATGTTGAACAAACAATATGATTGAGTATTGAATCATGCTTTTTCTAGTCTCTTCATTTTGCATGAGTCATTATCCCCTAGTTACTCGTTTTGCCCCCCTCATCTAGCATTAGGGACATGGTGCCACATTATCTATACTTCTTGATGATCAATTTGTGCTAAAGGTAATGAATTATCATTACCTTTCTTTCCAATACGTTGCCCCTCATCGACTTCAACACCTTGTCTAGGGGGTAGCTCAGTTGAGCACCTTGGTGGTCATTAGCCTCAATGGCGATCACTTTGCATCTGACAAGGTCAATCACAGTTGGACCTTGATCGAGTGATCTTGTTAATTGTTCGACTCCAATACATATTTCACAACTAGCAAGTTGCTCTCGTACCTTAGGCCCATTATCCTATCGGTGAGCTCCTTTGTACGTAGCAGGTCTTTTTCTCACTAACATCTGACCAAGTGGTTGTCTACCATGTATCGACTTCAGAACATCATCCACTGGAAGCAACGTAAAAGTTATGTAGTTTCAGGTTTAACAAGCATGTGTATGGATGAGACCCCCTTTCAATTGATCAGTCGAAGTTCCATTCTTGTTGACTCCATTTCCGAATGGATTTCCATATGAGATTGATGATCATTCTTTAGATGATACTCATCAATATATAGGCACATATCCTAGTCTACAATGTTGATGGATAAATGGTTACATTCATACAAGTAAGCAGAGATAATTGGGTTCTAGATATCCCACAGGGGGATTCCACCCCTTGAGTTGCCATTATTAACCCCTAAATTTTCCCTTTACAAATTTAGAGGGCTATGGAACAACACCTTTCATTCAGCTAGAGGTTCACAAATTGATATGGATATAGAGTAGGGAAGGTTCCTAGCATTACTAGTCACAAGATTGATATAGTGATGATTGAGACACTTTTTTTGCACCTTTTTGAGAGAGTTGTTATTTTCAGCAGGTTCCCTAATTTCTAGGAGAGGGAGTTCCAAGGATGGTACAATGGTATGGATCACATATTCGGATTCCTTATGAACTCAATATTCTATTGAAGCCTTTCTAGGCAACATGCATGGCATTTACTATTTTTAGCAAGTTGCGTCTGAAGGCTCACATGTCATAGATAATGATATATTCATAATCCTTATGAGATTCTAAGTCCAATGAGTTACTTCTAAGTGATATGCAAGCACTTTCTATTTTTAGCAATGCTTACATGTTGTGGTAATCACAAATTTGGATTTCTTACTGAAAGATGAATCCAATAAGTATACTTACATGTGATTTTGAGCACTTCCTATTTTTAGCAATGGTTGCATGTTAGGTTTAATCACACATCCAAGCTTCCCACTAGGTTCTGAATCCAATGATGTTGTTCTCGTCCACATCTAAGAAATTTCTATTTTTAGCAGTCAGAGCTAGGCACCAATGATTACATATTCAGACTCCCCACTATATTCCAAGTCTACAATTCTGAGAACTTTCTATTTTTAGCAATCTCATTATGGCAATGCTAACAACAGATCTCAGTTCCCCATCAAATTTTGAGACTAATAAGTATAATATTGTGGACATGCAGACATATTACTATTTTTAGCAGTGCCTTTTTAGGTATGTCTACCTTTAGTAGCATGAGGTGGTAGCCTAAGGGGTGGATACGTGGCAACAATTTCGGATACACATGTGACTTAGAATTGGACGAGTCATTATTGACATGGAACTTGAGAAAATTTATTTCCCCCCCTATATTTGCTCTCTCCTGATGCGTTTTCCCTTCCCTAAAATCTCTCTTAATTTCCCTCCAATCGTTCCCCTAATTTTTCTCCTCCATGATCTTACATTTTCCTAGAAATTATCTCTATTTTTCCTCCACAAATTCAACCTCTTAACTCAAGTGGCAAAAAGGAAAAATTTAAAAATAAAGGGAAAAAGATTTTTAATGTCATGCAAGAGAGAAACTAGGTTATTTAAATTTCTCGGCCAGGAAAGAAGGCTTGCTACATTCTAAAGTTGAAAAAAAAGAAGGAAAAATAAGGTGGCTTGAATTGCTATGGAGGACAAATTGCCTAAAAAAAGGAAAAAAACACTCAAGTACCAAATTTATCAAGAGCTAATGTTTACCTCACGTTAACCCCAAGACAAGGTTAGTTAACTCAAACTTTTCTCCACCGAAGTGAACAAATACTCAATAATAGCGATTCTGCGTCTCCTAATCTTAGGTCGAATTAGTCAAGTAATTATTATTTAAGCAAGTGGAAAGCCATCTTTCCAAGTGGAATTGTTTTGAGAAAGCACAAGTGCCTCACTATATTCTCTCCATTATTTCATCTCTCTCTCTCTCTCTCTCTCTCTCTCTCTCTCTCCTCTAGTTCTTGATATGTTGTATCTCGGTATCATTGTCTCAAGTTCTGTAATAATCATCTTGGTGCAACCAACCATTTGGCCATTATGGAGTAAAACTCAATTTTGATCCACTCATTCTAATTTGTTTTGATGTGATCCAAATTGGATCATTATATCGTTTGTCATCCATCTTGATGCTTTCAGAGTGGAAAAAGTGGAGGAATCAGATCACAAGACCATTTTTACTAGCGGCTCTCACTTTGGAAAAGTGGGGTCTGAAACCTTCCAAAAACAGTTTGAGGCATCAAATGGAATTTTTTGGGGTTAAAACTTTGCCGCTCGAGTGACGCACCTTTTAGCACTATTCTACACACATATACCTTTCCAACGATGCATGAATTGTCTCAATCGGAATTCGCATACAAAAATTTATGCCACTCGGATGTTGAGTTACCTATTTTGACCACCCTAATTCGAGAGGATGCCACATCAACTCCCATTATTCATGGAAAATGGGCTAGCCATGTGATCATGATGAAGACCCTAGAAGAGTCCATATTGTATCTCTAGTTAAGAGATGAAGCCAAACTTAACCAATATTAGGTTATCAGGTTGTATTATAACTAAGCCACTAGGAGGAAAAGGGCTTTCATTCTATTCAAGTGCATTTTGTTCCATAGATGAGCAAAGTAGCCAAGAATGGATAGGAAGAGAGCAAACATAAAGGGTTTGCGCATTGTAGTATCCCATGAGCCATAGGCCTCACTTCTTTGTACTTGCAACCCATTTTCCATTTAGAGAAAGAAAGCGGAGCAGCCTTCCCTTCCAGCTAGGTTTCCTCCCAAAAGAGTTTCCCAAGTTATATCTCATGTTAATTTGTGATTTGAGTTTTATTTTGTTGTTCTCTAGTTTCTACATAATTACAATTTGCATGCATACGCAATAAACAGTGACAAATCTAGAAATCTAAGGAGAAATAAACCCTCACAGTGTGGATTTCAGATTTTCTAATATATTTTAGTAGATTTGTTGTGACAAATTGTCCAATGGAATATTCATGGCAGTTTAAGGATCATGATTCAATGTTATCTTGCATAAATTATTAAGATTTCTTAGCTTTTATTTGGGATATTTGCCACTTAGATACACTTTCTTTCTTACTTTATCTTTCCATATTAGAGTTTGATTTGTGAAGTATTGTTCCACATATATAATTTATGAATTTTCGCATAATTATTTGGCCACTAACTTGCTGGTTGATCAGCTTTTACCTTTCTTTTTTTGGAGTCTTTTATTGCAGATTTACAAGATAGAGCAGCAGGTATAATCATTAGGGACACCACCTTGATGTTGGCAAGCACCAACCCAAATGGAGAATAGGATTTGCCAGTGACACATAAGGCAGATTCTTTTATATATTCACTGAGTTTTGCAGCTATTTTTTAAATATCATATCAGTTGTTAAAGCATAAAAAATAGTGCTAACAAGTTGCAACAGTGTTCATGCAAGGTAAGTGGATGTAGTGGAGCAAATGACTTATGAGGTTCACTGGAGTGTTGTAGGAAGACCTTTGCACACATCTCAAGAAGCACCCTTGCATTGGAGCCTTGCTTGGGGATCACATCACCTTGAATCTTGAGATGCGTACCCTTGAAGTGTAGTAGTGTAGTGCTCCACATGTATGATCTAACACGTGGCTTATAGGTTGCTTGTAAGGGCATAGGCTCACATATGTATTGTTGGCCTCCCTTACCTCTCATATATAGAGAGAGGAAGGAGAGGGCCCCTTTCGTTATGATCATCCTTGTACCTTTTTCTTTATACTTGTCTTTTTGTAAGAAGTCACTAGCATTCATGAGAAAACCCTAAGAGAAGTTACAAAAGAGAAAGTAGACAACTTTGTTGGGAGCTTGATCTTGTGAGATACTAGGGTTTACTCTTGTGAAGAAGTTGGAGATGAGGGTCATTTTATTCATTATCACTCTTGTGTTAGAGATGTGACTAAGAGAAGCACACTAGTCTTCCTCCCCCTCTCATATATTCCTTTGTACTTTATCTCTCTTTCTTTGAAATTACTAGGATTTTCTAGAGCTTCATGTGTTGGAAAAATGTAACTAGTGTCAGTCTTCATAATGAAAGAAAAGCTATTAATAAATTTGTTTTTTATTCTATTCTTATCCAAGCATGTTCTTCATGCTTTAAAAGTCAAAAAGAGTCAAAGTCATTTGTTATTGGGTCATGTCACTTTTGACATTTTGTAAGAAAAAGAAAAGGAATTCATTTTTGTTTAAAGGAATCAAAAGGTGCAAGACGACCCTCTCTCAATCAAAGTCGGCATGTGTGGTTGTTTGATACCTCATGAACAACTATATATATAAGTGAAACTTCGACCTATTGGATCTATGAAGTTCTAAACAAGACAAGTCAAATTTTGTGATCATAAGAAGGAAGAATAAGTCGAAGTTCAGAAGAAACAAAGACGGTAAAAGAACAAGAAGACTGAACCCTAATTTTGATTCACTACAGTCACACGTGTGAGTATCCTGAAGTTCTGTGACAGGGCCGAGAAGATCTGAAGTATACTACAGTTTTTGTCAAGGCCGAAAATCTGAGTTTCTTGGAGTTTGTGACAAGGCCGAGACCTTGGTAGCTAAAGTAAAGCCTGAAGAAGGTTGACTATATTTTGAGCAAAATGAAGGAAGTTGACTATATTGGACTTTGACTTGAGGGGAGGGTTGATGTGGAACCTTTAAGTAAATCTTTGGTCTTGGGTTGGATATATTATTTTGAATTGATTCAATAAGAAGAAGATTGTTGGGTTTTCCCCTTTTGAGGGGTTTTGCCCTGGCCTGAAAGCCTAAATTTCTATGTCTCTTACTTCTTTGTGATCTTGGAAGAATAGTTTGTGTAATTGCTTGGTGAAAAAGAAACAATAGATAACAAAAGAAAAGAAGATTAACTCTCCCAAGTAATTACCTATTGTTTTTTAGTAGCATCGGATGTGCTATAGCTCCAAAATTTTGTAGAGGGGCTAGAATACATAAGATCTCCAAGACCCAGAAATTGTTTGGAGAAATTCCACCCCGATGAGGACTTATTAAAATAATTAATATTTTTCAATTTTAATGAGTTCCTAAGTCTAAAATTAGGAAAATAAAAATATTAATGTGTATTAATAAAATATGGGTGAGAAAGTTCTAAGTGACGAGGATCAAGCTAGTTCTAATCTTAGCCGTTGAATAGGGACTTAATCTCGGCCATTGATTCGTCAACAAGAAAAGTATAAGAGGAGGCTTGAGGGTCAGTTGGAGACACACCAAGTGATCAAAGAATTCAATTTTATGGGGCGAGGTTTGCTGCGGAAATCGAGTTGGTGATCAAAGTTGCAGTGAGGGGCAGTTCAACGAGGGATCTTCATCCGAGGCTGAAGAATACATAGCAAAGAGGCAGTGTAGTGCCAGGAGAGACAACACAGGCCCTAGAAGGGTTGACACAGAGGCCGAAGAGTTGACGCAGAGGAGCAGAAGGTTGACGCAGGTGACACAAAAGCCATAGAGGCTGACGCTAGGCCTTAGAGGCAGCGCTGGGGAGATTCTGTGGGGCAGACTGAGAGCAGATCAGCAGACCCTGAGCCGAGAGAGGGTGACCCATCTCCTGGAGGAGTGACGCAGTTCCAAAGTAGTGCTTGGAGCAACTTTCACTGACCAACATAAGGAACAATCGGAGTCACTATGGGGTTTGATCATCCGGTTGCTGATTTGTCGGAATATCTCTCTCCGGATAGAGGTACTACTGCCAAGGATATTCTCTGTCGGGTGAGCCATTTCTGGCACCCTAATTGTATTCACGAAATCTACTTAATAATACAAACCCTCTATATGCTGCACCAGTTTTCCCATATTGGGTTTTTCTGGGGATGATTGTCCAAAACTAGCGGTGTCCCTTGTGTTATTGTTTATGTTTATTTCCGTGCATGATCTATATATATGTGAAGGCTGCAATAGTGATTACTTCGATGTTTATGCAATTAAATAACTTGTTAATATAAAGAACAAGTAGGAGATTGTAAATCAACAATTGTAGTAGGGGTTTCTAATGTGTTAAATTCAGGAATTTTCACATGGTATCAAAGCGATTGCAGATCATAGGCAACTGAAGACACCATCTAAGAAATCTGAGAATTTGCAGCAGAGAACCAGTTGTCCTGAGAGACAACGTTGTTCCAGAGCTGAAGAGGCAATAGGAGGAGTGACACAGTGCAGAGAGTATGACGCAGAGGTTCACGCAGTGCCTGCGTTAGCATTCTGAGCCGAGAGAGGAAGATGCAGCAGTTGGGAGGAGCCTACGCAGTAGCTGCGTCAGCCATCAGGGCCAACACAGAGGTAGAGGAGGCAAGATCAGGCTCACGCAGAGCCACATCAGCTTTCTGAGTCAAGAAGGATCGACGCAGTTGGCTGGGAGGAGCAAATTCAACCCACACAAAGATTGCACAGAGCATAAAGGGCTCAAATTCTTTGAGTTGTCGAGACTAAGGGAGCTGTGCAGATTTTGATTTGTGAAGCTGGTGGGACATTGTTTTTGTCGATGCAGAACAGTGTCTAAGGAGACTGAACCAAGGTAGAGGGAAGCACTACCTCGACGGATTTCTAGCCAAGAAATCTAGATCCAAGTCGCAGTGGCAAAGGAGGATTGGACAGGAGTGATTTGACAGTTGACCCGGAGGATTTCTGAGAGGGAAATCAAGACTCAAAGGGAGTCTAGAGAAGAGGAGCAGAGATGGCAGTGAACGGATTGAGGGATCAAGATAGATTGGACGGGGCTTCCAATTTTGTCATCTGGAAGGCTAGGATTCTGGCAAATGAGAAGTATGAGGAGGCCCAGGCGAAGGCGAAATGCATGATCCTAGACGGGGTCAAGGATCATGTCATACCACATATTGCTGAGAAGAAAACAACAAAGGAGATGTGGGACACCCTACCCACTAAGGCTCTTCTGTGCAGCGGAAGATGTTATTGGAGAATCAGCTGAGGTCATATCAGATGCAAAAAGGAGAGGAGATAGATCCATTCCTTCTCAAGTTGCAAGGGATTCGCGACCATCTTACTTCTGTGGGGTCTACACAGGATCCAAATTTCATGGTCAGGACTGCCCTGAATGCAATCTCCGAGGAGTGGGAGACATTTGTCCAAAGCATTTTTGGGTAGAGCGACTCTCCCCAATTGGGAGGAGATGTGGGCAGCTCTTCGACAGGAAGAGCTCAGGAGATTGACCGAGGCAGTGAGTAGCGGTAAGGGAGTTCGAATCAAGAAGGAGGAGGAAGAGGATGCAGCTCTCGCATCAGCGGGACAACAGGGCGTACAAAAGAGGAAGAAGAAAGACATCTCCAAGGTCAAATGCTTCAATTGTGGGGAGCTGGGACATTATGCCTCTCAGTGCCCCAGGAAGAAAGGCAAGGGAGAAGCTTCCGACTCAAAGGTTGCTCTAGGAAAGGAAGAGAAGGATGTCAAGATTGATGACGATTGTGCCACGAGTGCTCATGCCCCTCTAGAGAAGAGGTGGGGAGACTTGGAGCTGTAGTCGAGAGGACTACAGAAGTAGGGCAGGATCCTTGAAGTGCCCAAACTCTTGGATCACATACGGCTATGGGAGCCCTTAAAGACAGTAGCATGATGACAAGTGTCAGGTGGAGCAAGGTGTGATGGAGCGACAAGGCAATGCTAGAGTGCAAAAGTCTGTAGCAATGAAGTGGAAGTTGCAACAGTGCGAGAGGCACAGAAGAGGTTGCTGCAGTGCAGTGGCATCAGAGGGAGCACATGATAGCAGCAGAGGAGGCTTCAGCATTATGAGGCTTCCAAACTAACCAGGATGTCAATGTTTGGGTGAAGGCAGTTACTTACTTCTTGGTAACTAAGTTGCAATGCAACAGTTAGCAGTGGCAGTGTTATGGGCAGCATGATGCAGCATGTTGAGACGGAGTTGCAGTACAGACATAGCAGTGGCAGTGGCAGTGTCATGGGTAGTAGATGTGGGGCAACAGGCCAAGCATTAGCACAGAGGGCCATTGCGGAGGATCCATGTCATGCTTCTATGGTGAAGCATTGCTAGAGCACATTCCTCGCTAAGAGGAAGTGTTGATTTTGGGTAGCATCGGATGTTCTCTAGCTCCAAAATTTTGTGGAGGGGCTAGAATACATAAGATCTCCAAGACCCAAAAACCGTTTGGAGAAATTCCACCCAGATGAGGAATTATTAAAATAATTAATATTTTTAATGAGTTCCTAAGTCTAAACTTAGGAAAATAAAATATTAATGTGTATTAATAAAACATGGGTGAGAAAGTTCTAAGTGATGAGGATCAAGTCAGTTCTAATCTTAGCCGTTGATTAGGGACTTAATCTTGGCCATTGATTCGTCAACAAGAAAAATATAAGAGGGGGCTTGAGGGTCAGTTGGAGACACACCAAGTGATCAAAGAATTCGATTTTCTGGGGTGAGATTTGCTAAGGAAATTGAGTTGGTGATCAAAGTTGCAGTGAGAAGCAGTTCAGTAAGGGATTTTCATCTGAGGCTGAAGAATACATAGCAGAGAGGCAATGCAATGTCGGGACAGAGAGTGCAGGCCCTAGAAGGGCTGACACAAAGGACACAGGTGACGCAAAAGCGTAAAGGCTCACGCTGGGCCTCAGAGGCAGTGCTGGGAGATTCTGTAGGCCAACTGAGAGAAGATCAGTAGACTTTGAGCCGAGAGAGGGTGAAGCAGCTCCTAGAGGAGTGACTCAGTTCCAGAGCAGTGCTTGGAGCAACTTTCACTGACCAGCATAAGGAACAGTTGGAGTCACTATGGGGTTTGATCATCGGGTTGTTGATTTTCCAGAATATCTATCTCCGGATAGAGGTACTACTGCCAAGGATATTCTCTATTGGGTGAGCCAATTCTGGCACCCTAGTTGTATTCACGAAATCTGATTAATAATACAAACCCTTTATATGTTGCACCGGTTTTCCCGAATTGCGTTTTTCCGGGGACAGTTGTCCAAAAATAACGGTGTCCCTTGTGTTATTGTTTCTATTTATTTCAGTGCATGATCTGTATATTTGTGAAGGCTGCAATAGTGTTTACTTCGATGTTTATGCAATTAAATAACTTGTTAATGTAAAGAACAAGTAGGAGATTGTAAACCAGTAATTGTAGTGGGGGTTTCTGATGTGTTAGATTCAGGAATTTTCACATTACCAAGTAAGAAAATCTACTTTACCTTTGATTTTATAACATGGTATCAGAGCTACGATGAAGAGGAGACACTCTTACAAGGTAGAGACAAGAAGATCATCATTTTAGCAGCCATAATTGAAGATTAATAGCTCACTTCCAAGTCATTATGTTTAATTCAATGGCATTTATGTGCAAGGAAAGCAAGGAGAATCCAACTTCAAGGCATGGAAAAAGAGATTTGGTTGTCCTTAGAGATAATGATGTCATGAAATTTGCTCAAGGGAAAGTTCTAGTACCAAATAAAGAGAATGCTCAAGAAATGGAAAAATATGAAAAAGGGGAGATTAAGGCTCGAATTCTTTTTGAGTCCATCAAAGGCCACCTTATCACTTTTGTATCAGAATTATCTACATCTAAAGAAGTCTATGATACCTTGGTGAAACTATGCTTCGTTAGTACAATAGGTCACATGATAGCCTTCAGGACTAAACTATATCAATCAAAGATGACAAAACAAGACACTATAGCTTCTTATTCCATGAAGATATCGAAATTTAAAGATCAACTTCAAGAAACTTGTGAGAAAATATCTGATTCATAATTAATTACAGTGGCAATCAATGCCTTACCTAAGAAGTGGGATGGTTTTGCAAGCAATATTTGTGCAAGAAAAGAAGTTCCATCATTTGAAAAATTATGGGCTCAATGTTCAATAGAAGAATCCAGAATAAAGGCTAGAGGCGATTCTCAAACTTCCAATGAAACCTCTCAAGCCTTTGTAGCTAAATCAAAGAAGAATTTTGATAAAAAGAAGAAAAACAAAAATAAAGACATGTCCAAAGTCTAGTGCTTTGGTTGTCATGAATATGGACACTACAAAACAGATTGTCCTAAGAACCCTAAGAACAATAAAAGGAAGGAAAGGTTTGAAGCATTAACAGTTGAGGATGAAGAACCTTCAAAGAAGTAGAAGGAAGATCCTAGAGATCTTTACTATTGAGAAATCATGAAATTGATGACTGGTGTATCATGCACCAGTTTTGTAACATAAAGCTTAGAATATAGTCTAGCATGTGTAAATGAAACTTGAATACATGTTTAGAAGGATAGTTAACTCCCTCATAAGAATTAGTGGAAAGAGGGAGGAGTAGACAACCTAGTTTACAAAAATCAACCATAGTGCAATTCGTCTTAGTAGGAGAGCATCTAAAGGAGCCACAAATCCAAAGCTCCAACAAAGAAGGAAGAAGTTTGTTTGAGTATCTTTCTATGATTAGACTTGAGGTTGAGTTTGGAAACAAGCAAAGCGAACCTTAGAGGAGAATTTTGGGCAGTCTTGATGTGAGTTTAGTGGTGGAACAGGCCTCAGAAATAAGGCTGAGTCTGTATATTCTTGCAAGAGGGATGAGGGTCTTGTAGCCCTCATTTGCCAAAAGGCTTGAAACAGTGCCATATCAGTCCTCAAAAGGCAACGAAGGGAGGAGGCTTTAAGGTGGATCTAGACTGCAGCTATAGAAGGAGTTTTGGAGATTTTTGTTAGAGTTGACGTGTAGTTGTTGCAGGTGCCCTAAAGAGGGTTGAAAAACTTCAATCTTTTGTCAGAAAACCGAGACCTTTTGGGAGTAGAATAGACTTCAGTTCAGCATATGTGTCTTATCTTTCATGTTGATAAATGCAAAATGATGGTAGGTTTGTCTTAAGTGGTTTGGACAACAGTATTTGTACCCTAGTATAGTAAACAAGGAGAAGGCTTGCTACTATTAAGAGGGAAGTCCTAGAAGCCCTAAGAAGTAGAGATCAGTTAGTGGGTTGTTTGTTCAAGCCTTAGGTCTGTCATTCTTGGAGCAGCCAAGAGATAGCAAGAGGGAAGATTTGGTGATGCCCTAGATTAGTAAGTTCATTGATAGGTGGGCAAATTTGTGGAAGCACTAAGAACATTGATTGTAGGAGGTTATTTAGTATTGTGTGGACAATTGACAAGATGCCCTAAAAATTTTCATCCTATGAACAACAAAGAGATGGTTAGTGGGCAGATTCTTGAAGCCCTAGTTCATTCATTTGATGTGTGACAAATCAGTGATAAGAGGGTTGAGTATGACGTCCCTAAAAGTCCGCTATCTTGAAGGAACATGAGAAGCGGTTAGAGAGTGGAATTATTTGAGTCTATGGAGTTGTGTTGATTGACAAAGATTGATTGGAAAGGTCAGCCTAGTCATGTTCAAAGATTAAACAGTAGATCAACTAACCTTGTTCTATGATAATCAATTAGTTGAAGACACTGTGTAATGGATCATCTTCAAGGCAGGAAGCAATGCAGTGCAGCAAGTAGTGTTGGACACAATTCAAAATGCAGATGATGAAGACCTCGAGTACAGGATCATGAACTATGAGGAGGCAAATTTGGAACCCTAGTTCAAGAAGTTGTAGGAAAAGAAAACTCAGTAATAAGAGGGTTGGTTGAGGAAGCTACAACTACAACAGGCAGTTGATGTAAGGAAGTATGAGTACTTCCTACAAAAGCTAAGGCTTGTTAATGAATTTTCCCTGTTTGGGAGGGAGTGTTATTTTTTGTAGCATCGGTTGTGTTTTACTCATGAAATTTTGTGGAGAGGCTAGAATACATGTATTCTCCAAAACCCAAAAATAGTTTCTGGAAATTCCACCTAGAGACGACTTAATTAAAATAATTAATCTCTTTTTAATGGGACCTAAGTCTAAACTTAGGAGAACTAATCAATTAAAGGGTATTAATTAAGTCATGGTGAGAATCTTCTAGAAGAAGACATGGATCGAGTTCTAATTAATCTTAGCCATCGATTATGTTTTGATCTTGGTCGTTGATATCTCAATGAGACATTATAAGAATAAATTCGATGGGGGTTGGAGAAAACACTTGTGCAATTCAATTTTGTTGGGAAATCGATTTGCATAGTAGCAGTTGTGTGTTGCCGGAAGTGATTCAGTGACGTCGAAGCAGTGAGAGAGGGGCAGGGATAGTAAGGCCAGAAGGAAGTTTCTCCAGTCCGGTGAGTGCATAGCAAAGAAGCAGTGAGCGCCACAGAGAGGTAGTACAGAGCTTCAGAGGGAGATTCGTATTTTGTAGAGGAGAAGTCAAAATTCCAAGCCAAAAGTCGGAGTGGGAGCCCGGAGGCCAGGAGGATCGATTTTCCAGATAGTAGTTGCTCAGTTAGTGAGAGAGACGCTGGTCCAAGTTGCGTGACGCAAATTTGCATAGAATGACGTAGAGGCGGCTCATCTTGAGCCAGGATCAGTGTCGGATCACCGATGGGAGTGAGATTTTTCTCACTAGATCTCCTGTTAGTTATTTCTCTATACGGAAAGCTAGATTTGAGCTTCCATAGATTTGTACTTAGATTTACTACTGCATAATAAATAAAACCCTCAGCGGTTGCACCGGTTTTCCCAAGTTGGATTTTTCCGGGGACATTGGTTCAAAAATAATAGCGTTATTTGTTTATGTGTGCATCTATTCTTCCAGCATTATTTTTCTTCCTCGGCATTTTATTTGTGAACGTTGTGGTGTATTAATTTTGATATTTATCGTAGGATGCAATAAATAATTTGTTCAAATTATTTAACAAATAGAAGACACTTAATCAGTTGTTGCAGTAGGATTCGGGGTTTCCGAATTTTCACATGGTATCGAAGCACAGATCGTAAGTCAGAGAGCTCAGTAGCAGAAGGGAAGAGGAATTTTGAATCTCTGCAGAGGCAGCAGTTCGAAACCCTCAAAGGCAACGCAGTTCTTTGGGCCAGGTGGGTCAGTTTTTGAGGAAAATTTATTTCTTTGAGAGAGTCGACAGAGAAATAAAATTTTCCAGATCAAAGCTTACCAGAGGCAGAGGAAGATGCGATATTTTCCTTGCAAAGCAGATCTTCAACTGGGACACAGTTATTTTGTAGCAGTTTTCTAGTGCAAAATAATGTCAAAAGGAAGGAAGATCACACACTGAGGGAATTCTTTCCTCAAGGGACTTCTAGCCCAAAAGTTCGAATTTTCCTAGGAGAGCAGCAGTAGTTGTGAGAAGATTTTCCCACTCCAGTAGGGAGTGCGAAGAGCCGATCAACAGTTGGGCAGAGGAGAAGAGGAGGAATTCGATATTTTTGCAGAGATGGCATCAGCAAGGCTACGAAATCAGGATCGGTTGGAAGGAGCCTCCAACTACGTGATTTAGAAGGCAAGAATTTCCTGTCTTCTAGATGATCTCAAAGCTTATATCAATGGCGTGGTACTTGTACCCGCAGATGCAAATCTGCTTAAGGCCTACAAGAAGAAGATGGCGAAGGAAAAGAGGTTGATTCTCGATGGGGTTAAAGATCACGTGGTGTCTCACATAGCTGGTAAAGATACTGCTAACAAATGTGGGAAGTGCTTGCTATGCTATACGAGGGATCTTCCAAGCAGCAGAAGATGTATCTTGAGGAGAAGCTGAGATGCACAAGGACACAAAAAGGGAAGCGCATAGACCCATTCCTTACTAGGCTTCAGGATATTCGAGATCAACTTTTTGCAATAGGGTCAGTGCCTCAGTCTATTGAGTTGGTGTGGTTTACTCTAAACAATGTTTCCGAAGAGTGGCAAGTCTTCATTTAGAGTATTATGGGCAGAGAAAAGTTGTCAGATTGGGATTGTATGTGGGTTGATCTGCAGCAGGAAGAGATGAGGCAAGATTCAGTGAAGACCACCATCATTGGCAAAAGCAGCAGCAATGGGACGAAGGAAGTAAAGGAAGAGGAAGATGTGGCCCTCGCATCAAAGGGGCAGCTGGAGGAAGAAGGACATTTCCAAGGTGAAATGACTTCAGATGTGGTGAGCTTGGCCACTACAACACTTAATGTCCTCTCAAAAAGAAGGACAAGGAGGAGAAGCAGGATCAACAGGCTACGTCTGTGGAGATTGACAGGCTATCCTCCAGATTGAAGGAAGAGTTTTCCATGATCATCGAGATACCTCCAAGAGTGACGTGGGGTGATTTGGTTCTGTAGCCCCAGAGAGCTACAAGATGGGAAGGATTCTTGAGGAGGTCCGCCTCATGAATCAATACCTTGCTACAGGAGCCCAAAACATGCAGTAGCAGGATGGATCAATGGCAATTGGTGCAATCAAGTGCCAAAGCGACAGATGCAGTAGCTAGTAGCAGGCAGTGTTTTTAAAACCGGAACCGGTGACCGAACCGGTCCACCTAATGAACCAGTTTACCGACCGGAACCGGTCGAACCGGGACTGGTTTGGTCTAAACGAACGGTTTTAAAAAAATACATTGAATAATTATTTTTTAATGAAACAAAACTATTTTTAAGGTTTAAAACCATGATTCCAAGCCAATAGAGACAAAATATGCAAAGTATGCTCATTTATATACCATGTAAAGGTGAATATATCAAAATGGCACCGAGTGAAATACATATCATAGAAAGGTTTGTTGTTCTGCCTCATAGAATCATTGCAATCAACTACTGCTCTGTTAGGTTGATTTAAGAAGTGTCTTAAAACCTCCATTTGAACAAATTTAACACATCCCAGACCAACAATAGACAAGATGTATGCACTCTACTATGATATCAAGGCATAGCTGTATCCTCACTCTGTTATACAATTCAATGGCTTTAATAACCCATAGACTTTGTGCAAATGTTCCTCTAGCCAAATGATGATTATGAAGATACCAGTGAATAGATAAAGTTATAAACACAGCTCTTAGGAGTGGATTTGTTCTGTGTAATTTTCTCAAACAATTATTTGCAATATGTTGTAGGTGATATTGCAAGTTTCACTTGAGTTTGGATGTTTCTTCCAATGGAAGATTTATGTGGAGAACATAATGTTGTAGACAAGTTGGGGCTTCTTTGTCTCAACATAACATATATAATACTCAGTGTGTAGAAATGAACTCCAACTAGCAAAATTTACAAAGTATTTAAAATTTTAACCCAAGTAGAAATAATGTGTATTAACTACATACTGGAATATTGCACAGTCATTATACCCGCCTTCAAAGATGTACAGAGTAAGAGGTAATGAGGGAACCTGGTCAAGTCTGAGAGAATATGACAGTAGCTCTTTTCTGGCAAAGTGATGGCAAACCTCTATCTGAACTTTGAAGTAACATGCAGGTCCAGCCTCTCCTCAAGGTATACATAGCTCCAAAGCTCAGCAAACAATGAGTAACACCAACTCTAGGAAGAAACCAACAACTCAGCCCACTACTAGATAAATATTAGTCACAAAATAAGTATGCAGGCCAGTCTTTTCGTGATCATGGAGAATCACTCACTTCCAAAGTATTTCGTTTCTTTGAATTGATTTGCAAGGGTCTGTTTATAGTTGTTTCCCTTCAATAATGATAACGACACTCCCACTTTAGGCTTGCAAATATATCAGCAAACCTCCAGCTAGCAGATAAGGCACAATTTTACCTCAGTGAGTGGCACGTTGTTCTAGAATATGCACAGAGATAACCAGCCCCCCAGCAAGCAACCCATACACTTCAGCAAATAGGCCACAGTCTCTGAAAACCCATAATCAATGACTCTACAACAGTGTTTTTAAAACAATCTCTAAAAACGGTGGGTGTGCCTCCTAACCAACCGGTTTAGGGAAAAAAAAGGAGAAATGACTGGCCTGACCGAGTTTTTTGGCCAGTTTCGACCGGTGGGCCTGCTAACCGGCCAGTTAGACCAATAACCGATTAGTAAGGCCGGTCTTGAAAACTATGTAGCATGTCAAATTCTAAGCAGCGTAAAGCAGAGTTGGCAGCAGCAAAGTCAGCAGCGGCAGCGCAGAGGCTTCAGTGACAGTGAAGAGTCTAGCAGCAGCCAGGACTCAGGTGACAAATGCATGATACCGACCACAGTTGGTTCAGTAATTTTGGATACTTTTCCATTGCAGTTGTTGCAGTTGCAACAGTAGCAGATGGAGAAGAAGTGTTTATTTGGGGTAAGTATCGGATGTGCTCTAGCCACGAAATTTGCTGGAGAGGCTAAGGCACATGAGATCTCCAATACCTAGAAAGGGTTTGGCAGATTATAAACAGTTTGGGAGATATTAAAATAATTAATATTTTTAATAAAGTCCCTAAGTCTAAACTTAGAGAAATTAAAATATTAATGTGAATTAATATAAAATTGTGTTAGAATGGTCCAAAAGTCATGGACCAAGCTAGATCTAATCTTAGCCGTTGATTAGAGACTTAATCTTGACCGTTGATTTGTCAACGAGAAAAGTATAAGAGGAGGCTTGAGGGTCACTTGGAGAACACACCAAGAGATCAAGATTTCGACTTTCTGGGGCTGGGTTTGTTGAGAAAGTTGAGAGAGTGATCTGGGTTTGCAGCTAAGGGGTAGTAAATACAGAAGAAGAGAGGCAGAGATACTTTCGGGAACTGTCGGAACACAACCGAGAAAGCTGACACAAAGGGCAAAAGCCGGAACTACTGGGAACAACCGAAACAACTAGGAAAGTTGATGCAGAGGGCAGAAGCTGGAACTGACGGGAACAGCCGGAACTGTTGGGAATTGTGGGCACTGTCGGGAAAGCTAACGTAGAGGGCAGAAGCCAGAACTGCCGAGAACAGCCGAAACTGTCGGGAACTGTCGGGAAAGCTGACGCAGAGGGCAGAAGCCAGAAATGTCGAGAACAACCGGCACTATCAGGAAAATTGACGCAGAGGGTAGAAGCCGGAACTACCGGGAACAGTTGGAACTGTCAGGAATGGCCGAGAACTGCCAGAACTGTCGGGAAAGCTAATGCAGAGGGCAGAAGCCAGAACTGTCGGGAACAGCCGAAACTGCCGAGAACTACCGAAATTGCCGAGAAAGCTGACACAGAGGGCAAAAGAGGCTGACGCAGTCCCTAGAGGCTGACGCTGGGGTTTTTCGTGGGACAGATTGGAGCTGAGTTGCCGGAGTGTTTATCTGAGGTTTCAGCCAGAGCATTTGTCTCCAAAGGAGAGGTACTACTGCCGAGATTTTTCTCTGTTGAGTGAGCCGGATTTGGCACCCAAATTGTATTCTGAAACTGCTTAATAAGTCAAACCTTTAGATAGCTGCACCGATTTTCCCACATTGGGTTTTTCTGGGGACATTAGTCCAAAAATAACGGTGTCATTTGTGTACTTGTTTCTGTTTCCTTCAGTTGATGATCTGTAATGTGTTGAGCATGTACTTGTGTTTATTTTCAGTGTTTACATGGTAAATAACTTGTTAATTAATTAGAACAAGTAGGAAGGAATAAATCAGAAAGTACATGGAGGGTTTCTAACTGTTAGACTTAGAAACTTCAACATGGTATAGATGCCACATAGAGGTGTGCAACGGTGATAGATGCTGGGAGTTGTTGTAGCAACGCAGAGGTCAGAGAGGGAGCACTTCTCAGCGAAAGAGGGAGCTTCAGCATCAGGAGTGTCTCTAGCCTGACAGAGATGTCAGAGTTGGGAGATCAGTTACTTACTTCTCAGTAACTGAGTTGCAGTGCAACAATTAGCAGTGGCGGTGCTATGGGCAACACGATGCAGCACAATGAGAGGGGATGCAGTGCAGACGCAGAAGTGGCAATGGTAGAGCCATGGGCAGCAACATGGATGCAGAGGGCTCTGTCGTACAGATGCAACAGTGGCAGTGGCAGAGCCATGGGTGGCAGTACAAGATTCAACAGTACAAATGATGGGTAGCAGGCCTAGAATCAGGGACCGATGTCGGATGATCAAAGTAATACTCAGTAAGGAGTATTGCTAGAGCATAGTCCTCGTTAAGAGGGAGTGTGATTTGGGGTAGCATCAGATGTGCTCTAGCCACGAGATTTGGTGGAGAGGCTAAGGCACATGAGGTCTCCAATACCCAAAAAGGGTTTGGGCAGATTCTAAACAATTTGGGAGATATTAAAATAATTAATATTTTTAATGGAGTCCCTAAGTCTAAACTTAGGGAAATTAAAATATTAATGTGAATCAATATAAAACTGTGTTAGAATGGTCCAAAAGTCATGGATCAAGCTAGATCTAATCTTAGTCGTTGATTAGGGACTTAATCTCAGCCATTGATTTGTCAATGAGAAAAGTATAAGATTAGGCTTGAAGGTCACTTGGAGAACACACCAAGAGATCAAGATTTCGACTTTTTGGGGCTGGGTTTGCTGAGAAAGTTGAGAGAGTGATCTGGAGTTGCAGCTGAGGAGCAGTGAATATAGAAGCAAAGAGGCAGAGATACTTCAGGAACTGCTAGAACAACTGGGAAAGCTGACATAGAGGGCAGAAGCCAGAACTGACGAGAATTGTCTGGAACACTGACGCAGAAGCCGGAACTGCCAGGAACAGCCGGAACTGCCAAGAACTGCCAGAACTTCCAAGAAAGTTGACACAAAGGGCAGAAGCCGGAACTTCTGGGAAAGTTGATGCAGAGGGCAGAAGCCGAAACTATCGGGAATAGCCGGAACTGCTGAGAAAGCTGATGTAGAGGGCAGAAACCAGAACTGTCGGGAACAGCGGGAACTGCCGGGAACAGCCAGAACTGCCGGGAAAGCTGACACAGAGGGAAGAAGAGGCTGACGCAGTCCCTAGAGGCTAACGCTAGGGTTTTTCGTGGGGCAGATTGGAATTGAGTTGTCGGAGTGTTTATTCGGGGTTTCATCCAGAGCATCTGTCTCCGAAGGAGAGGTACTACTGCCGAGATTTTTCTCTATTGGGTGAGCCGGATTTGGCACCCAGATTGTATTCTAAAACTGCTTAATGAATCAAACCCTCAGATAGCTGCACCATTTTTCCCGCATTGGGTTTTTCCAGAGACATTAGTCCAAAAATAATGGTGTCATTTGTGTGCTTGTTTCTGTTTCCTTCAGTTGATGATCTGTAATGTGTTGAGCATGTACTTGTGTTTATTTTCAGTATTTACATGGTAAATAACTTGTTAATTAATCAGAACAAGTAGGAAGGAATAAATCAGAAAGTACATGGAAGGTTTCTAACTGTTAGACTTAGAAACTTCAACAAGGAGTTGCAGTGCAGATGTAGTGTTGGCAGCAGTTCAGCAAGGCCAACAGCAGCACAGATGCAGGATTTATCAGAGTTGTGCAGTAGTTGGTGGGCAGCAACAACCAAACATTAGCAGCGTAACAAGAGGTGGTGTAGAGACAAGGTGTTGCTTCAGTGGGTCGCAGCGCTAGAACACTCTCCTCGCTAAGAGGGAGTGTTATTTTTTGTAACATCTGTTGTGTTCTAGCGACAAAATTTTGTGGAAAGGCTAGAATACATGTATTCTCCAAAACCCAGAAATCATTTCTGGAAATTCCTCCTAGAGACGACTTAATTAAAATAATTAATATTTTTAAATGGTACCTAAGACTAAACTTAGGAAAACTGATTAATTAAAGGGTATTAATTAATTCATGGTGAGAATCTTCTAGAAGAAGACATGGATCAAGTTCTAGTTAATCTTAGCCATCGATTATGTTTTGATCTTGGTTGTTGATGTCTCAATGAGAGATTATAAGAAGAAATTTGATGGGGGTTGGAGAAAACACTTGTGCAATTCGATTTTGTTGGGAAATCGATTTGCAAAGTAGCAGTTGTGTGTTGCTGGAAGTGATTCATTGAAGTCAAAGCAGTGAGAGAGGAGCAAGAATAGTAAAGCCAGAAGGAAGTTTCTCAAGTCCAATGATTGCGTAGCAAAGAGGCAACGCAGAGCTTTAGAGGGAGATCTGTATTTTGCTGAGGAGAAGTTGAAATTCAGAGCCAGAAGCCGGAGTGGGAGCCTAGAGGCCAGGAGGATCAATTTTCTAGATAGAAGTTGATTAGTTAGCGAGATAGACGTTGATCCAAGATGGGTGACGCAGAGGCAGATAGAGGCAACTCATCTTGAACCAAGGTCAGTGTCGGATCACCAGTGGGAGTGAGATTTTTCTCACTAGATCTCCTATCAGTTATTTCTCTGTATGGAAAGCTATACTTGAGCTTCCATAGATTTGTACTCAGATTTAACTGCATAATAAATAAAACCATTAGCTGCTGCACCGATTTTCCCAAGTTGGGTTTTTCGGGGACATTGGTCCAAAAATAACAGTGTTATTTGTGTGTGTGTGCATCTATTCTTCCAGCATTATTTTCTTCCGCAGTGTTGTATTTGTGAAGGTTGTAGTGTATTAGTTTCGATATTTACAGTAGGATGTAGTAAATAATTTGTTCAAATTATTTAACAAATAGAAGAAACTTAATCAGTTGCTGCAGTAGGATTCAAGGTTTCCGAATTTTCACAGAGAATGAACATGGATTTCTCCTCTCAGGTTGAGAGGGAGTAAGGTTGGACATTGGTTCTCCCTATGTCATGTACTAGGCCATGACTAATCGTCGTAAGTCTAGTGCATGCATCACAAATAGGGAGAATGGATTGAATAAGCATTTTTCTCCTTGTGTCAGGTACTGTGACAGATTAGGATTGATATCCCAAGTCAAGAACATGGACATGGATAAGGAGAATGGTGGATTGAATAAGCATCTTGGACAGAGATTCTTGAGTCATGTAATGTGATGGATTAGAATGGGGATCCTAAGTCAAGTACATGGACTTGGATAAAGAATGGTCTAATGGACAGGCATTTCCTTGAGGGAAATGGTCCGATGGAGGATATACTTTGAGTATCCTAGGTGGAGTATGTATCTCAGTGAGGCGATGTGGTGTCCCATGGAATGTCTCCCAGCATTGTGCTCTGATCTTGTGGAAAGATAGAGTGTACCTGTCAAGGCCTTGGTAATGTGACAATGTTGGCTATGATGATAATATCATTGTTGATGCTTATCAATCTAGATCTCTTCTTATGTGAATATTTCAACTGGAAATAAAGCTATTGAGTCATTAGGAATACCTCCCTAGTTAAGAGAGAGTGTTGGAAAAATGTAACTAGTGTCAATCTTCATAATGAAAGAAAAGTTATTAATAATTTTGTTTTTTATTCTATTCTTATCCAAGCATGTTCTTCAAGCTTTAAAAGTTAAAAAGAGTCAAAGTCATTTGTTATTGAGTCATGTCACTTTTGACATTTTGTAAGAAAAAGAAAAGAATTTCATTTTTGTCTGAAAGAGTCAAAAGGTTCAAGTTGGCTCTCTCTCAGTCAAAGTCGGCCTGTGTGATTGTTTGATACCTCATGAACAACTATATATATAAGAGAAACATTGACCTATTGGATCTATGAAGTTCTAAACAAGAGAAGTCAAATTATGTGATCATAAGAAGGAAGAATGAATCAAAGTTCAGAAGAAACAAAGAAAGTAAAAGAACAAGAAGATGAAACCCTTATTTTGATTCACTACAGTCACACGTGCGAGTATCCTGAAGTTTTGAGATAGGATCGAGAATATCTTAAATATACTACAGTTTTTGTCAAGGCTAAAAATCTGAGTTTCTTTGTGACAAGGCCAAGACCTTGGTAGCTGAAGTAAAGCTTGAAGAAGGTTGACTATATTTTGAGCAAAACAAAGGAAGTTGACTATATTGGACTTTGACTTGAGAGGAGGGATGACATGGAACCTTTAAGTAAATCTGTGGTCTTGGGTTAGATATCTCATTTTGAATTGATTCAATAAGAAGAAGATTGTTGGGTTTTCCCCTTTTGAGGGGTTTTCCTTGGCTTGAAAGCCTAAATTTTTGTGTCTCTTACTTCTTTTTGATCTTGGAAGAATAGTTTGTGTAATTGCTTGATAAAGAAGAAACAATAAATAACAAAAGCAAAGAAGATTAACTCTCACAAGTAACTACCAAGTAAGAAAATCTATTGTACCTTTGATTTTATAACATCTTGAGTACTTGGGTTACAGTTTCATCCCCTGGAGACTTGGACATTAGGGTTTTGAGATGAAACCCTAGGTTCTTCTTGTTGAAATGAACATAGAGGACATGCTCGTCTAATGATAGCTTGTTGGAGCTTCTTGGTTGGAGCTAGGGTTTTTCATTATTTCCCCTAGCTAAAGTTTTGGAGAGCTAGCAGATTGTACTAGATTTGGGATAAGGCTTTAGTATGTGCATAAATTTCATATTTATGCATATCACTAGTTGTCCAACACTTGTGCAATTGCAGATTTGAGTTTCAGCCATATAATTCTTCATGATTTTGTAATTTCCAGCACTTGTATGCCTTGCTGATTTGACGTAAGTTAAGGATGTGACTTAAAAAAACATCCATCTTTTCTGGAAATCTTTGGTTTCCAAGAGTGCCATTGCAACCTCATAAATAAGGAGAGATTGTGGAAGAGAATTACTTTGTAGTAGTTTTAATAGTGATAGAAAGTAATTTAGGAATGTATCTAACCAATGAAAAGCATTGGTGTTATCCTTCCCAATCATAGGTAGGTATATCGCATGGAGGGTTGGTAATGTTAGACTAGTCAGGGTTGGAGTTGATGCCGTTATGGTTTGTGAGAATGGTATATTTCTTCCTAAGGCATTTATTAAACTTTTACATGAAAGGTGGATTATTACATTTAATCAAATAGCGGATTTGGCTTCAACAAATCTATGACACCAAGGGTGGAAGGCAGCTAGAATGTGGGGATACGAAAAGAATACACTGGCCTATGAAATAATTACTTCGGGGAGCTAAAGGTCATATAAGGACTAACAGGGTTGGTAATGGTAGACTAGTCAAGGTTGGAGTTGATGCCACTATTGTTTGTGAGAATGGTATATTTCTTCCTAAGGCATTTATTAAACTTTTAAATGATAGGTGGATTTTTACACTTAATCAAATAGAGGATTTGGTTTCAACAAATCTATGACACCAAGGGTGGAAGGCAGATAGAATGTGGGGATAAGAAAAGAATACACTGGCATATGGAATAATTACTTCGGGGAGTTAAAGGTCATATAAGGATTGAGAAAGGTGATCAGCTGGGTTAGTCTATGAACAAAACCAAGGGACAATATACAGCACACTTAGGTTAAATTCTTTGAGGACCAGCGAGCATCATGTGGTGAAGTGGTGGTGGTCCAAGATCTGGAAGGTAAAGGTTCCTAGGAAACAGATTCATTTCTGGTTATAGTTCTGACTTGGGAGATTCTACAGAAGAGACAGACACAGGGTCCAAGCAATTGTGTTCTTTGCAAAAATGGAGAGGACAGCGTTGCACACCTTTCTCTTTTCTGCCCCTTTGCTTTACACGTTTGGAGAGACATTTGTCAATGGCTAAATCTTGTCGATATTTGGCCTGGTAACTGTATTGAAGACTGTCTCCATATTTGATTTGGACGATAAGATCTCAAGAAAATGAGGGCTATTCCATTTCTTCTTCAATGGGGCATTTGGTAGGCCCGGAATGCACTAATTTTTTACAATAGTTAGAGTAGTACTTTTGGCCAAAATCTTGCACTGTACTTTTCAGGTCACAGCTCAGGTTGTAGCTATTTTTCATTTGTTAAAGAAGGAAGTACATAACAGGATTCCTCGCTTAATGATAAAGCAACAACCATGGGCTTCTTTACTGGAGCATGCCAGGGGACTAAAAACACACGTGGATTGGGAGGATTATTATATCTTGACGTCGGGCATTATTTCAGATTCAAGGTTCTCTTAGACAGTGATTCCAATAATTATGCAAAACTTATGACAATCAAATCTCTATTGATTGCAGCTTTATCCAAAGGCACTCGTAGACTCCAAGTTTTTGAAGGTTTTATTTAATGATTATTTGTATATCACCAGAACAACAGTTTCTCATTTACAGCCATTGGCCACCCAGGTTAAAAATAACACGTCACAGTTTGAGATGATCACATTCACTCTAATATACAGAGAATTAAATTCGAAAGCTGACACTTCGTCCAATCAACATTCGCAGCAGGCCCCAGGATACATATGGTTTGAAGAGCTTATTGATGGGCTCTCAACTGAGACCGGGCAGAGACATTGAACTAGATTACTTGGCACTGAATTTTAATGTTTATAGCGATGGTGATGGACTTATTTTGAAGTTGGACCATTATTAGTTTATATGTAAACTTTGGAAGACTAACTATGTCGGTATTTAAGCTGTGGATATTCTATAAGATGCTGAGAGAAGGAACTGAGTTCGATGAAAAATTTAGAAAGTAGTTGGTAACTTTGCTGCTACTAAATATTATGTAATATGTGCCCTGGCACCTGAATAATGTGTTTTATATTCTTCTTTGAATATAAAATATGATTTTTTCATCGGAAACCAAAAAAAAAAAAGGAAAAAAGTTGAGGATGCTATTTTGTTAAGTGATTTAACATTTATGTTAAAGAAAACAAGGTAGATTTGCTACTACATTTACAGTTGTTATTAGGGATTTTCAGATATGTTTTATGCATCATAAGTTTGTCCTAGAGGGCTCAGACTATTGGCACACTTTGGTATCTGTTTTCTTTAATTTTCCGGTAGAATGAGGTTGTTAGGTGAAATATTGTTTGTTGTTGTTTTTATCTTATTTCGTAATAGTCATTAAACTGAAAATTCACAGGTCTAAGATATAAGAAACTTCTAGTTAAGAGGAGAAATTCCCAAATTATTTGATTTGTTGAGTTTCTACAAATATTAGAATCAAAGAATGAGGTTGTTAGGTGAAATATTGTTTGTTGTTGTTTTTATCTTATTTCGTAATAGTCATTAAACTGAAAATTCACAGGTCTAAGATATAAGAAACTTCTAGTTAAGAGGAGAAATTCCCAAATTATTTGATTTGTTGAGTTTCTACAAATATTAGAATCAAAGAAAACAGAATGGTTAGAAAAAATCACAAAAACCCACATACTCAAATGGCTACATTGAAATAGGCCAAGAAAGAATAAATGAGGAAGGAACATCTCACTTAGAGATAGCAAGTGTTCTTTGTCATTTAAACCTGTTTCATGTCCAAATGTTTGAGGTTTTCTTAGAAATACTAGACATAAAACACTTCAAATCTTTTAAAGCTATAGTTATGGATAAAGCACCCAAATTTGACAAATTTCCTTGCAAGCTTTTAAAACAAGCCTTACAATTGCATGCAACTGCCCATTAGAAATCACACATCGAGGCCACTACATAACAAACTCTACATGGTCAATCAACGAAGACTATTGTTCATTAACAAATGAACAAAGGGAGCATTTTACTTATCCCAAAATCACACACTTGAGATCCTATTGAAAACTAAAAAAGCTATTCCTCTCTTAGATATACAGTGCAAGATTTTGGCCAAAAGTATTGCTCTAAAATAGGCATCTCGTAGACTTACAATAATCACGCACTTCTAACTCATCTAACTCAATACTTTCATAAGAAAACAAAGTTTCACCAAAATATGTCTTTAACTATTTGATTATAATCTATGAAGTAATGATCCAGCCAAGCTTATATAGGTTTCCTAAAATTCATTTGGGGAAGTATTGATAAGAGAATAAAACTATTTTTGATTATTACTTTATCGGGTGGTTATCTCATATCAACAATAATAGGAGCGAAGTCTAAGTTTAAAGGAATTTTCTATTCAACTAATCAGAAATTGTTCTCCTTAAGGTATGAAATCATGTCTAAGAAAAATTACAGTTATGGATAGAACCACCAGCTTAGATGACTTTCTTTGTGAGCCTTTCATCAAGATTTACATTTCATACGTTCTCCTATATGATTTCATTATATGTAGAGGCCACTATATGACAAACCATACATAGTCAATGAACAACGAGAATATTAAACTTGTTCATAGAAAAATGAACTATTGTATCACTCTACATATCCCAAAACCACACACTTGAGGTACTATGAAAAACGAAGGTGATTCCTCTCTTAAATATCTCGTACAACATTTTAGCAAAAAACACTCATCCAAAATAGGTATCTCCTAGAATTCTAATAATCATGCACTTCTAATGCAAACATTATCATATAAGCAAACAAAGTTTCACTAATAATTGGGCCTATCAAACAAAATATATGTTTCCTAAAATTTATTTTGGACAAGATTGATGCAAGAATATACTGTTTTTTATTATTGCCCTATCCATCACTCCGTCCAGTGGTCAACCCAATCATACCTTAAACCCATATCAACTATAATAGGAGCGAAGACTAAGTTTTAAGAGTTTTGTATGCAATTCATCAAAAAGATTACCCATAAGGCCTGAAATTATGATTAAAAAAACTCTAGGACGTGGATAAAGATCTCTCCAAATATCCCGTTGGTTAAAATGTATTCAACATTTATTGGTTAAAATGTATTCAACATTCATGGATACCACTTTCTTCAACAATCTCTCTTGCTTTATACAGTTTACATTGGCCAATAAAGGATGATTCATGGGTTCAGTGTTCCTGTAAGTGTTAAAATTTTGATGATTTTTTCTTATTTAATGTTTACTTCAATATTACATAATTTTTATTTTAAAATTTTCAATCTCACGTAGTTATTTTTCGTATAAATATTGGCCAATTAGTTTAAATTAATTAATTTTTAATGTATAAAGCTGGAAGCAAATTTTTGATTTTAAATTTCTAAATTTTTTGGAAAAAAATTGAAAAAAAAAAGAGGTTGGGGCTAAGTGATGAGCATTTTCCAAAGGAAAAAATGGAAGAAAAATTAGAAAGAAAAACTGAAACTAAGCAAGCTACACAATCTCATTTTGTACTAATGTCAAATCTACTCCAAAGTGATAGTTATAACCCAAGTGTGGTCATCTTCATGTGGGTTCCTCTCTAAAGTAGCTATTAATGAACTACTCATTAGCTACATTAATTATAATATTTAATTGGACCAATGAAGAAAGTAAGACTAATAGTTGCAACATCATGAACACAGGAAGAATGTGAATAACCAATATCATATATGATGTATAGGTTTATATGTCAAACAAGACATGAAAGCCATTAAAGTAGACAATGCATGGAGGTTTCACGTGAAAAGAAATACCCTAAATGAATCTCTACATAGTAAGAACAGTAAAAAAACAAGCTGACTATAAACCCTCATTTGTTACCCTCTTAAAGTAATGGCATGGCATACAACTATCGTTGAGGCATACTAAAGACCTAGAGACCTTTCACTATTAGGAGAGTTGAGGCATGCTAAAGACCTAGAAGCCTTTCTCTATTATAAGGATCGGAAACTAGTAGAGGATGGTCTATCAAACAACATGCTTCATGCCATATTTGCAATCCTATGGTTTTAAAGTATTATTAAGATGACCAGCCAACAAAACTTTGAATTATTAAAATATTTCTACTATAGGCTAAGGCAAAAGTTGTGTTCCCCAATCATTATTATTTCACATAGAAAATGCTTGAAACCCTTGCAGCTATAATGAGTAAATACTTCTTTAGATAGTGTCAAAAGTAAAACACAATAACACCAAGCAAAAATACAATAGATCATGGTAAGAAACAAATTTTGCTATGAAAAGTAAAACATTTAACACAATAAAACATCTCTAGTATGTGTGTAATTAAAGCTCATTGTTAAGACCAGTTTTACAAGGTCATTTTGGTACCACACTAGTGGCCAAATTCCTTGGTACAGTGTTACACAATATATATGTAGTTTGGCTCAAGGAAGATGGGAGATTATAACTCATCTTTCCATGATAGCCTAAATTCTTCCTATGACAAAGTTTTTAATAGTATAGGATTACACTCAATAACTATAGTCATATAACAATTAAAATAACCCAATGATCGGGGTATGAACTTTGATGTTAACAATAGGTAAGACAAGACTAACCATAGTAGTTGAGTAATAGGTAAATTGAGGAATCCTAGATAAAACCTAAACCCCAATAGAACTGAACAAGGGCAAGAATGATCCAATATTAAAACAGTACACAAATTAGAGCCATAACAAGAAAAAGGTAGTTATGGAAGTTCAGTAGCAAGAATAGGTAATACAAGGGCAAGATTGATCCAATATTGAAACAGTACGCAAATTAGAGCCATAACAAGAAAAATAATAGTTATGGAAGTTAAGTAGCAAGAATAGGTAATTAGAATTTACTAAATAAGGTATTAGAAGTAGAGTATAAGCTTAACAAACTATAGAGTAGAGGTTGATTATTTAGATTAATTTCATAAAAAGAAACTAGAACAAACCTATAGCTAGACAAAGAAAGTCGGCATGACAACAAAGAACAACTAGAAGAGGGAGAGGGACTAAAATCGGTGCTAGCTTTGAAAATGAAGACGATAGAAAGAAAATAGATGATATGATAGCTACTTGAGATATAGGTTCTCCGGATTATAATCAAATTTTAAGAAACAATGATACCAATAATGAGACTACATATGAGAAAACAAACAAAAAATAGTGTAGACATTTGCAACATATTTTAGAATTAAAGAAAGGCCATGGTGAGAAGAAGAAAACACTAAAGATAACAAGAAAAATATTGGTAAGACTTCTTTTGCTCCAATTTCAAAGAAAATTGTTAAAAAGGTGTTATAATTATACAAAAAGAAAAAGAAAAAGAAAAACATGCACTCTAGAAAAAGAACATGGCAAATAGAACTTTATAGGCATATTCTTGTCACTAATATCAGCTAAAGACAATATAGTCATAACCATCTTATCAAACCCAGACACTAGAAGCATAAACATGATCTAACCCTCTTCACATTTCTCAAGATTTAATAGATGTTTCCGTGACTCTCATTACATCTCCTAACCTATTTTTGGCTCTAACATGGATTTCATGTCCTTAAATTATTCATACTCAATGAATTCTAGTTGTGCCAATACCCAATGTAGAGTCTATATAGCTTATATGGGAGGGTCAATTTGGCATCACAAGATGGGTGTCTCTCTTAAACAACCAAAAGAAGGAAAGTTTATATCTATCATACTATAGAGTTTGACACTTGACATTTGTATATTTGGTGCGAAACACTTTTCCCATGACATATGTATTTCCCAATAATAATAGTAAGAATAATCAAAATAGAAGAAACCCAAAGCCAAATTCTAAAAGTAAATATATAATAAATAAAGAAGTATATATATGTTTTTGTGTGAGAAATAGTAGATTAAAGTGTTGTCTACCAATGCCACAAATTCGTCCTGACAGCAGATTTTTTGCCAGAATCCACTAAAAAAATTCAAAAAATCAAAATGCTGGAATGTTTGAATCATATTTTTTATTGTGGAAATAGATTCAGCGCCATCAAAAACTCTTAAGACACCCAAAACCTTAAAAATTGACAACTATAACCAAATTTTTTAAAAAATTTACCAAATTTTATCATAATCTTAAGAGAATTTCCATTATTAATTTGTAGGGGGGAATTTCCATTATTAATTTATAGGCTCTTTAGACTCAGCTGTAGATTAACTATATTTCGTAGCGGAATAAATTACTCTGAAACAGAATGAAACTCTATCCGTATTTCCTCCATTGTTGATCGATTTAAAACCATCTTAAATGGCATTTAACGGAAAAGCGGAAAACGGCCTACCTTTATCAGTACAGTGGTCGATGAATATTCGCAGCCGCTGTGGGACCCGCAAGAGACGTACATTCTGCTGACAGTACAGCTGTCACCCTTGTCATCAATTGTCTTCTTAGTTGGTTTCGCTCCGCTCAGCTCGGAACCCCACCGAAGAATCGAGTTCGAAACCAGCAGACCCCAAACGCCACTCGTGAGAAAATTCTTGACTGTACGGAATTAGTGGTTCTGCATTTTCATCTTGGCTCGACCGTGAGTAAAGACTGCAGATAGAAGTTAGAACTGGGCGTCCCCTTCACGCAGCATTGCACCACAATCCAGAGCTCAACTTCACTTCTTGTACACTGCAAACAGAAAGATTCATCAACCCTAAACCTCCAGTGCTCCCCAACCTTTCCATGTCATGAAAAAAAAAAAAAAAAAAAAGACTAAACCACTACAAAAGATAAAAAGATTCATCCACCCTTAGACATCGAATCTTCCCCAACCCTTGCCAAGATTCATCAATACTGAACGTCAAATTCTTCACAACCCTTGCCATATGAAATGAAATACAGAGATGATAGATAAAAATATTCATCAACCCTAGACCTTCAATCTTTCCCACCATTCTATTTAACATAATATAAAACTAAATTAAAAAACGGGAAATACCTGGATGCAGAGCTTCATCCGAAAAGGAGGGCCGGACATGCACGTCCATATGTCTCTCGGCTTGGGAAAACTCGAAAAATAAACATAAAATAAATGCAACAACAAACCAGAAATGCCATCCGATCCCAAGATAAGAGAAACAATGAGAATGGTTGAAATTCAGAAACAAAAAAGAACATAAAGAAATAAAAAATAATCCTCAGCAACACTGACTTTAGTAGAAACACACCACATAGTTTAGTGAGAGGCGAAAAATGAAGAATAGAAACCGAGAGCTGTTGAAAATCAAATTCAATACAGGCCGAGAGAAAATCGTGGATGAGCACACGGCCATCTTGCGCTCATCAATTATTTTCCAATCAAAATGTTTAAATAGATGATCGAGGGAGGGAAAAAAACATCATCCAACGCTCCAATCACGAGCAGAGAGAACAAACGTTCTGATGGATGAGAACATCTGTTTTTTGTGTTTTTCAGGGAAAGCGTTCTTTTAAATTGATTCTGCTTTTTTTGTTTCCAAGGAAAAGCGTTCATTTAAATTGATCTTTAAAAGCGTTTTTTAATTGTGTTTCCAACTAAAAGCGTTACTTCCACTCTGTTAAATGATATGCTTTTTGTTTTTTATCAAAAAAAACGTTATTTTAAACCATGTACTTGTGCAAATCACCAAAAAGCACACAGTGTCGATCATTGGATTCCGTGAGGTAGACTTCAATTTAATTTATTTCTATTCTCTCCTCTTTGCTAAATAATATTTATTCTCTCCTCTTTGCTAAATAATATTTAATAGGATAGAATGTGATATATATAGTAGTCTATCTAGGCGGTAGAATGGTCTGTTTTCCATCACCAGCCGGAAATCGTCTGGCTTCGGCCACTGGGAATGTCTCGCCCTCCGCCACCCTCCCCTAGCTCCGCCACCCTCCCCTGGAAATCCTGACATTCCCTGCCAGGGCCTGACAAAAAATCGGATTCGGATCGCAGGGAATGGGCCCTGACATCCCCTGACAGACTACTCCGATCGGGGACGAGCTATTGCAGCCGCGGTGTATTGTTCCGGGGAGCTCCTTATTCCGGTTCCAATTCGAATTGTCACCCGCGCGCTGCAATGCATAATCATAACCCTGTTGCAATTGTATGAAAGACCCTGACCAAGATTGCAATGCATAATCGCTGACCCGGAGAATCAGCGATATACCTTAACTGAATTGAACAACCAGACCTTAGCCGGTCAATTCTTCTGGTCATAAATTCTACAACAGCTAAAGTCTAGTTTCTGGAACAGCTAATTCTGGTTTCTGAAACGAGTTTAATGAACAACAGGCGTGACTTCAGTTAGGAATACCATCTTCTCTGGTTTCTTTTCATTTATATAACATACATTGTTATTGTTATTATCGTCCCTGAATGATATAGTGTGTTCATTCCTTACCATCTGTGAGTGATTTAATAGTTTTCATATATATATATATATATATATATATATGCATTCACAGTGGGGATCTCATAAATGTTTTTTTAAATATGTATTTGGTTATTTTAACAAAATCGTACAATATTATTGTTTTTTAAATGTTGGCTTACAAAACATTATAATTTTTTGAAGATAATTAGATAAATTATATTTATATAATAGAATAATTTTGTTTAATTTTATGATTTTTTATTATTGTAATTATTTTATAGTTTAAAAAGTTTGATTTTCAATTAAATTTGAAAATTTTGAAAAACATAAATATTTTGAAAATTAAAAATAATTTTTTTGATTTTTTTTAAATTTGAATTTCTATTTTTCATCTAGATGAAATGACAAAATTTATGGAGTTGTGCTCAGATTCATGCAAAAAAAATGTGTGCTCAAATCATGATTTGTCTTGTTTAAATTGGTTTTGGGCACTTCCATTGTGAAAAGTTTTCATGTCAAATTTGTGATTTCAATGAATTTTCGCTACATTTTAAACAAATTACATCGGAAAATAAACCAAAAAGCTTTTTAAAAGTCTCATTTTTAGACAATTTCATTTCCTTTAATTTTTTAAACATATGGTGTTTTTTTTTAATCTAGGATAATCGGTCACTGGTGAGAGTTATCCTCTATAAACTTCTCGTTGCCACTATAAACCTAGGCTAGGCGCAACAGCTTGCAAGCCGCACGCAATAGCAATTAACTTATCCCTCAACAAGAGACGAGACGTCTACTCTGGGGTCACCTACTCTTCTAGCCAAGACACAATAGGCCATATACTCAATGAGATAATGAGATTTGAACCTTCATCTTTCGTTGGGTAAACATATGTTATGTTAAACATAAAGAGTATTTACTCTATGGGGTCATTTATGACCTTCCATATAGGTAGTGGTAACTCTCATTGGTTTATTTTGCACTCATTATAATGTTAAGTTTAATTTTAAAGAAGAATATAATGCTAAGTTTAATTTTAAAGGAGAACATGAGGTGGGTTTATTATTATCATTATTATCCAATTTTAAGGTCACGACCAAGCCAGACACCACATTGGTATATGAGACCCTTTGTTTGTGGGACAAGGGACCCAATTTTAGACAGTGATTTAGACATCTATGTATAAAAAAAATTATAAATTTAATTTTTTATTACTAAATAATTTTATTGATATTTTAAAATATTAATATAATATACGAATATAAAATAATTAAAATAGTTGTATCCATGAAATTTATATATTTAAATATTTTTACTTTCTTATTATTATTATTTTCAATTTTATTACACTTAAAAAGATAATAAGTTAAAAAAAAAAACATTATATATATATATTATATATTTTATTTTTGAATGTCATAATGTTATTTGAGAATGCTACAAATGTTTTGTTTTGTTTTTTTTTTTTCCCTTGGGAAAAAGTCGTAATTTCTATTAATATTAAGAAATTACATTTTGTAGATGCCGAAGTATATTCATATGGACGTTGTTGAGCCTGTCGAGTTCACGGTCTATAGATCTAAAGAAAAAAGTCTAGAAGTCTCCACGCAGGGAACCTACAAAATCTGTAACTAGCAGTGATCAAAAAGTTAAGTCCCGCTCTACGCAGAGAGCGTCATATAAACTTTATGCTATCATAAGAAGAGTTGATACTCATGTTTAAACAGTAGATATATATACATGCTTAATATCAAAAAACAGTACTGTTGTATGAGGGCCTTATAGCCCATTTCCTATCAGATCATCAAAGGGTCTGTGGTAATGCTGGTAGAAAGTTCCGTCTATCTCTTCCTGTATCAACCATTCATTTCCTTGTCTGTGCGTTGCCTCTTTGGATAGCTGGTCTACGACTGTGTTAAGTTCCGTGTAAATGTGTCGACAGACAAATGATTCAAAAGAAGTAATCAGACTTTTAGCTTCATCCAATATATGCCTCAATGAAAATGCATAACAATGAGATGCATCATTCAGCCAGTTGCAAACAATTTTAGAGTCTCCAAATAGTTGTAAGTGTCTGCAGTGTTTTTGAATTGCAAAATGAATGATATGTTTTGCCATGCACAGTTCAGCAAAATTGTTGGTGCCTCTGCCTAAGTTGATTTGTATCTTGTAGCAGTGCAATTTGTTGAGATATAGAACAGCCCCACCCCCACAGCCAGCTTCCTGAGCCGAGCCATCAAAATAAGCCCAGGGCTTAGTTTTGTCTATGATCTCAGGTCTGATGGAGCGGGGGGTGGGGGGGGCAGAGGAAACCACTTCAGGTAGCAAGTCGAAATTAGCAATTGTGTGGTGTAAAATGGTAGAATGCTACAAATGTTATAATAATAAGTTTTCCATTAAAAATAGAATGTATAAACTTAATTATTATTGAAAGGTACGAAGCTCTTCATTCTTCATCATTAATTACAAATATATTAAAAATAAAAACAATATTTAATAAATAATATATGGATCCCCGGATGCGGGTAGTTGAAGTTGATTTATTGCGGATGCGACGGCGGTCTGGCAAGTGGCCGAGCCACATGGTCTTCCGCGCTCTCACCTGTTGGAATTTGAGGCAGGCCTCTGTCACCCGACCGACACCATTAATCCAGTGCGTAGGTCGAAACCTTCCCTGTGATCTTAAAATCATGGCTCCGAGCCATCGGCAGACTTCCATTCCACCTCTGAACTGCTCTTGCCACCCTGTTGCAGCAGAGCCAAGCTCTTGCACCGCAACAGGGCAGCGTTGCAAGCTTCTCAGCTGTGTTGACCTGGGAAATGGTATTCACTTCTCCCACTCTATTCACTGCACCTTGCAATTTGATGCCCCGACCCCTGCCTCTGTCCTTGAACTGAATCCCCCTGTCATTTACAGTGTTAACTTGACCATTTTGGCTCACTCCTCGCTACAGCACCTCGCTGAGAGCATTATGACATGACTTCGTCACCGCATGCGTTGCAGGTGAGGCGGTAGCTGCGGACGAGCCATCCCCCCCCTCCGTTATCTCCCTCTGCATCAAATTCCCCTTCGTCCTCCTCGCCCTCCACCCCGTCCACACCCCGTTTCCATGGCAGTTATCCGGTTACCTGAAGCGAAAGGGGACGAGCTCGTCCCTGTGCAGCTCGTCGAGTCGATGAGGCCACCCAGACACCCAATCTAAGTGCTGCCACCCAGTCTGCTCAATTTCGCTTCCTTTGCTCCATGGACAGACCTATCATTATAGCCACTGTTTCGGTGGAATTCAGGGAGGAAGCTGGCACGCACAACGACCCAAATCACAGCCCAGCGAAGAACCTGGTACATCCGCCCCCCGACACTGCACAGAAGGTGTCGAGCACCAGCAATCAGCAGGAGGCCCAGGATCATTCGACCACCAGTAGACCGAAGGCTTCGGGCGGCAAGGCCACCAGCAAAGCCAAAGGAGTTCAGGATGAAGCCAGAGAGACACACGACAATATGGGTGGCAAGCAGGCAGAGGATACTGATTCAGGCGAGTATAGGTGTCTGATAGTGGAGGAGAAGCCACCGTCATAAGACACCTAGCACTCTCAAGCAGACAGGTCACCTGCCCAGCTCGGTTTTTTAGATGTTTGTTTTTTATTGTTGTTTATTTCAAAATACATGGACAATTTGGAAATTCACCATGACAATTAATTCCGAGTTTTGGAGTTGTAACCCCTGCGCGGGCAGCTGGTTTTTTTCTCGTCTTCGGACTAGTTTCCCCTCCCGGGGCAGTCTCACTTTAGTTTTGATGTTTAAACTGGTTATTTGGTTGTTCTAGACCCGCAGAGGCCAGGGCCTCATTGTAAATTATGTTTCCATTAATAGATTTAATCTTACGTAAAAATAATAATAATAATAATTTATGGATGTAAACAAAATCTTTTGATATTATAAATTCAGTATACATATATTTTTCTACTATTATATAATAATAATAAAAACTATATACAATTGTAATGTTTTATTGTTTTTCTTATTTTGATGGTCCTTAAATTATTTAATTATTGTGAAAATATATTTTAAACAATTAATATTTTTAATTAGGATAAACAATATATATATTTAAAGATAAATAAAATATTCATTTTATATTTAAGAATGTATGAAACTTAAATTGGTTTTTTAATATAGATAATATGTATTTATCATATAATTTCATGTTATGGTATATAGAATTGTAGTAATGTAGGTGGCCATTTATGCTCTATTCTTTTTTAATATAATAACTCTATATTATATTATCTTATAATTATTTTCATAAGATTATTCTGATATCAATTACTTTTTGTATAAGAGGCAGGACCAAGCAACAATGTTTTGTATTACAATTGTTTTAATATATTAATTAAATGAAATTCTTATTTTTAGTAAAATACTTTTGAATTTAGAAGAGGATTTCTATTAAAAAAATAGGTGAGTTTTTCCATTTATCAACTCACTCTTTTAAATTGATACTTATTGCTGGGACATTTTTCAGTACTAATCACATCCAGAGCTTTTTGTCGACACGTTTCGAACCATCTAGTGTGGTTCATCATGAGGACAAGATGCAAAGTTAAATTTTTTGACTGTTAGAATAGCATTGACCCAAAATTAAAATAATATTATAGTGAATGAAGGATTTTGACTAAATAATGAATGATAATTTGAAAATTATTTATTAAATCATCTCGATACCCTATAAAGGTTCAAACAAATAAATAATTAGAATTTACTGTCTAAATAAATATTCAACTAACTTATTTTGACCAAGTAGAAAAATATTTAAATTTTAAGTTATGATTAAATAATAAATATGTTTGACCAACTAAATAATTAAATAATATAAAGTATTGAATAATAAAACCTCTAGTTATTGACTAAAAAATATTTTATTAAACAATTTTGTTTCTAGAACCAATCCATTTTGGTTAAATATTTCAATGATAGTGTTGAGAATAAATAAATAAACAAAAATTAAATTTATAAATAAATTTGACTAAATAACTAAATATTTAGTTTCGAAAAATAAATTTAATTACAAATATTCTAATTCAAATAGGTTAAGAGATGACTCCTTGCATTAGTGAGACTGGTCACTCGATTAATCAAAGGATTCGTGAGCATACCGCTTAGATCAAGCATGGTAGGACCCACTCCTCTGTTGATCACTTGATTAATCAAAGGATTCGTGAGCATGCCACATCAAGCATGGCAGGGCCCGCTCTCTGCTTTGGCAGAGCATGCAAATAAATATAAGCATCACATCTACATTGAGGAGGCCCAAGTCGTTGCTAGGGTTAGTCATTTCCGTCATCGTAAATTGAGGGAGGCCCTAGAAATTGAAAAAAGACCCAAAAATTTGAATAGAGATGATGGTTGGAATATTAGTAGAAGTTGGGTCTTTGTCATGTCCTCCTAGTTTTTTAGGTTTCTTTTTGGGATTTATTTTGTTTGTTTGTTTATCTATGTAGGTATTGGTGTCATTTTTATAGTATTTGTTGGTGATTTATTTTTCATTAAAGTTTATTTTCTTGACCCTTCGTGTTTTTTTAAGTATTTTATCATCCTATTCGTTCTTAACTCCTTTTAGTATTTTTGTTATTTGTTTAATGGACCCCAGCCCATATTTTATTGTTGACAATGTTATATATATATACTTTTTAAAAATTTTATTTATTTATATATTTCTTTTTACTTGTGTATATTTTTGTTTTATTTTATTTATTTTCCATTAATTATTTTAAATTTAGTTTATTTTATTTCCATTAATTATTTTTATTTATTAAATGATCTTGACTCCATTAGAGTCTTGACATTTTTTTTATAATTTTTGACTTCCCTCCTTGTTTGGAGTTTGATTTTGATTTTTTTCTAGTTAGTTTTTTTTTTTAATATTTGATTTTAATAAATTAATTTAAATATTATTTTTCAAAAACTAGCCGTTTGATTTAGCCGTTACTTATTAATATTTGTTTCTAATAGATTGCTAAATTAATATCATAATTTAAATATTATTTTTCAAAACTAGTTGTTTAATATAACCGTTACTTAATAATATTTGTTTTCAATATATTAATATATTTATATCATAATTTAAATATTATTGTTCAAATATAGTCGTTACTTGAAATTTTGGTCTCTACATTGCTCTCTATTTAAGCCTTTTCCATGGTCTGCCTCTTCATCCGGTCTTGGTGATGAACCACATTGTTGGTTCGAAACAAGAAATCAAAGAATAAATAAATAAATGGATAGAAAGATAGTTAAATAAATAAAAAATAAAACTAGGAGGATAAGGCAGGGACCCAAAAACTACTAATCTTCCAACCATCATCCTGGTTCAGATTACTAGGCCTCCTTTCGATTTCTATAGCTTCCCTAAACTTACGGTGATGGAATGGTCAATTCTAGCAATGACCCGAGTGTCCTCAACATAGATATGATGCATAGTCTTTTCTGCATGTTCCGCCAAAGCCAAAGTATGTGTCCTCCCATGTTTTATGTCTATTGCATGATCATGAATCCTTTGATTTATAGAGCGACCAATTTCACTAATGTAGGGAGTCCCACATGTGTTGAGTTGTTCTATTCTTTCCACGACTAGCCCACGTAGTGAACTGGGGGGTTAGAGGGGGGGCGGAGCCCCCCCTTCGTTGCATTGATTGCGTAGCGGGGGGAGTCAGAGGGGTTTGAGGGGTGCAGGTAACCCCACTCAATGGGGTCCGAGGTAGTGCCCATTAAAATTTTGGTTTTGGACCCTATAGTAGGTTGGGTAGACCTACCTATGGTTTTGTGCATGTTTTTCGCACATGGTTTTGGACGCGATGGTTTTCGGTCCATGGTTTTGGACACGATGGTTTTTGGTCCATGGTATTGGATGCTTCGGCATGTATAAATATGTATTGTAACATTGAAAGGAACGTAATGAAAAATCAAGCTGGTAGTCCCGGTTTTGGGATCTAGGGGAAAATCTCTGTATATGTGTTTTATGTGTTATGCTCTCGCATTGTATAATTTCTGTGTTTTAGAATTCGTATGCAGGTAATTTCTGTACGAGGTTAAAACCTACATTTGGTGTTAGAGTTGTTTTGGCTTCAAGGGGACGCCTTTGTCGCTGAGGGGTTTCGTTCGGGCCTGTGGTAGACCCTGTTCAGTGGGAGCTCTGCGAGATCGGTTCTCGTGGTGAAAGAAGATGGCGAGCAGTAGAAAGATAGAGATCGAGAAATTTAATGGTCAGAGTTTTAAGTTGTGGAAACTCAAGATGGAGGATCTGTTGGTGGATAAAGATTAGTGGATCGTAGTAGATCAGGGTACTAAACCAACAGGAGTGTCTGATGAAGAATGGGAGAAGTTGGATCGAAAGGCAAAGAGCACAATATGATTGTGTGTCTTAGATTCAGTATTGTTGAATGTATCAGGGGAAGCTACGACGAAACCTTTGTGGGACAAGTTAGGGACTTTGTACCAATCTAAGTCTCTGGTGAATAATCTGTTCCTACAGAAAAAGTCATATAACCTGAGGATGAAAGATGAGACTCGGTGACAGAGCATCTGAAAGCATTTAATACTTTGGTAAGTCAGTTATCATCTGTTGATATCAAAATTTTAGATGAAGATAAGCGTATTAGTTTGTTGTGTTCTCTACCAGATTCGTGGGATAGTCTGGTTATTGCAATAGGTAGCAATGCAACTGCCTTACAGTTTGATGAAATAGTCTCATCCTTGCTGACAGAGGAGATGAGACGGAAAAATATGGAGAGCCAGAATGGTGATACCTTTTTTGTACGAGGACGGTCCCATAACAGAAACAAAAATAAGTCATCGAGTGGGAAATCTAAATCTAGAGGGAGATCTAAATCTCCAGGAAAACCTATGAAGGTGGTGTGCTGGAAATGCGGAAAGGAAGGGCACTACAAAAGGGACTATAAATCTAAAGCTCCTGACAAAGGAAAGGGATCTGATGATGCTCCTTCTGCAGAGGCGAAAACCACCTCAGATGAAGGTGGGGATGTGTACTTGGCTTCTTTAAGTACACATGTAGATCATGAGGCATGGTTGATTGACACAGGGGCATCCTTTCACTTCACTCCCCATAGAGAGTGGTTCTGCGAGTATGAGAAATACGATTGTGGTGATCTCTTCTTAGGGGATGATAGGAAGGCTAGAATCATTGGTTGCAGAAAAGTAAAGTTGAAGTTGCAAGGTGGAAGGGTTAGAACACTTTCGGGTGTTCTACATATTTCTGCACTAGCCATAAATCTGATTTTTGTGAGCAAGCTGGATGATGCAGGTGTAAAAACAGTGTTTGAGAAGGATACCTGCAAGATAGTTCAGGGAGCACTGGTATTGATGCAGGTAGTTTGGATTGGAACCCTGTACAAGCTGCAAGGTAGCACTGTTGTTGATGGGTGCAACAGTTCTGTGGTTCCTGAAAGGGGAGCAGAAAATCTAGTGGTCTCTGGAGAGAAGACCATGCTGTGGCATCAAAGGCTTGGACATATTAGAGAGAAGGGCCTTGAATACTTCATGGTAAAGGTATGGTAGAAGGTATGAGTAATAGCTTTCTGGATTTTGATTTCTGTGAAAATTGTGTATATGGGAAGCATAATCGGGTGAGTTTCCCCTCTAGTGGTAAGAGGCGAAACAGATATTAGAGCTTGTGCACAGTGATGTGTTTGGACCTGTGAAGGTTCCATCACTGGGTAAGTCTGTTTACTATGTATCATTTATAGGTAACTTCTCAAGGAATACATGGATATATTTCATTAAGAAGAAATCTGAAGTCTTTGACAGGTTTAAAGAATTTAAGGCTCTGGTGGAAAACCAGACAGAGAAGAAGATAAAGGTGCTGAGGACAGATAACGGTGGAGAGTTTTGCAGTAAGGAATTTGAAGAATTCTGTAAGAAGTGTGGTATAGCATGGCAAAGGACTACTCCATATACACCTCAGCAAAATGGAGTTGCAGAAAGAATGAACAAGACGTTGATGGAAAGGGCAAGAAGCATGCTCAGTGGTGCCGGGTTAGGACAGGAATTCTGGACAGAGGCGGTGGAGACAACATGTTACCTGGTCAATAGATCACCTTCATCAATGTTGGAGAATAAGACTCCACAAGAGGTATGGACTGGTGAGAAACCCTCTCTTTCACATCTGAGGGTATTTGGATGTGATGCATATGTACATGTTCCAAAGGAGAAACGAACCAAGTTGGACAGTAAATCTGAAAAGTGCATCTTTATTGGGTAGTAAATCTGAAAAGTGCATCTTTATTGGGTATAAGGATGGTTTAAAGGGTTATAAGCTTTGGAACCCAGTAACAAGGAAGGTTGTGTAAAGTCGAGATGTGGTGTTTAGAGAGGTGAAAGATGTTATTAAACATGAAGTCCAACCAAAGGATCCTGAGAAGATAGAGTTTGAGCTAAAGGAGGAAGAATCACACTCTGCAGTAGAGGAGGAATCAGAAGATGAAGAGAGACAAACTCCGGGTGTGAGAAGATCAGTTCTTGAAAGAAGGCAGCCAAAAAGGTATAGTCCATCTGCTTTCTGTTCAAATTTTGCTTTATCTATTACTGATGATCATCCTAGAACTGTGAAGGAAGCAGTAGATTCAGAGGATGGAAAACTTTGGAAAGAGGCCATGGTTGATGAAATGGCATCTTTGCACAAAAATGAGGCTTGGGATCTGGTGGAGTTGCCGGCTGGAAGGAAACCCATTAGCAGCAAATGGGTGTTCAAGAAGACAAATCTAGAAGGAAAGGTGGAGAAATAGCTCGGTTGGTAGCAAAAAGTTATTCCCAGGTGCCAAGAATTGATTTTGGTGATATTTTTTCTCCTGTTACCAAGGTAGCTTCTATTAGATTACTTTTATCTGTTGTTGCTGCTTTTGATTTTGAGGTAGAACAGATGGATGTGAAGACAACATTTCTTCACGGGGATCTAGGAGAGGAGATCTACATGAAGCAACATGAAGGCTTTGCAGTGAAGGGTAAGAAAGAACTGGTATGCAAATTAAAGAAGTCTCTGTATGGGTTTAAACAACCACCAAGGATGTGGTATCAGAAATTTGATACATTTATACGGGGACTTGACTTCACTAGAAGCAAAGCAGATCACTATGTGTATTTTAAATTAATTGGTGACCGTGAGATTTATCTGGTCTTATATGTGGATGATATGTTGTTGGTTGGAAATGAGAAAGAAATTATCTAGGATTTGAAGACCCATTTGTCCTCCAAATTCGACAGAAAAATCTTGGTGCTGCAAACTATATTTTGGGCATGGAAATTAAAAGAGATTGGAAAAAGAGGAAGCTCTGGTTAAACTAGAGGAAGTATGTCGAGACAATATTGCAGAGGTTTAATATGCAAGATAGTAAACCGATGAAGGTTCCTATTCATGTAGGTGTAAAGTTATCTACTGAACAATGTCCCAAGACACAAGAAGACGAAGAGGACATGTCCTGTGTTCCATATGCAAGTGCAGTCGGTAGCCTGATGTATGCGATGATATGTACTAGACTAGACATTGCACATGCAGTGGGAGTATTGAGAAGTTTTATGTCAAAACCAGTGAAGGAGCATTGGACAACAGTGAAGCGGGTTTTCAGGTATTTGTGTGGCACTAGTAATTATGGTTTGTGCTACCAAGGAAGACCAGGATTGGATAGAGTTTTGGATATCCATGGCTTTGTTGATGCGGACTGGGTTGGAGATTTGGATCAGAGAAGATCTACAAGTGGGTATGTGTTTAACCTATTTGGAGGTGCAGTCAGTTGGATGAGTAAGAAACAATCTGTAGTGGCACTATCAACTACAGAGGCAGAATACATGGCATCCACTCATGCAAGCAAGGAAGCAGTTTGGTTGCAGAGATTGTGTTCAAGTATGGGGTTAGTACAGGGAGCTATAAGGATAGACTGTGACAGCCAAAGTGCAATTTTCTTGGCAAAGAACCTTGCTTACCATTCAAATACAAAGCACATTGATGTTCAGTATCACTTTGTGAGATATAAGATAGAAGACAAAAAGGTGTTATTGGTAAAGGTGGACACTTTGAAGAATACTGTAGATGCATTGCCAAAATCTGTGAGCTTTGAGAAGTTCTCTTGGTGTAGAGAAACAATGGGCATTGTAAGGTTGGATAAATGACTAAGCTCTCTTGTGGCCCCCTGTGGAAAGAAAACAACAAGTGGGAGAATGTTGGGTTATGTTATTCTTTCCACGACTAGCCCATGTAGTGAACCGGGGGGTTAGAGGGGGGGCAGAGCCCCCCTTCATTGCGCCAATTGCGTAGCGGGGGGAGTCACAGGGGGTTTGAGGGGTGCAGGTAACCCCACTTAATGGGGTTTTGGACCCTATATTAGTTTGGGCGGACCTACCTATGGTTTTGTGCATGTTTTTCGCACATGGTTTTGGACGCTATGGTTTTCGGTCCATGGTTTTGGATGTGATGGTTTTCAGTCCATGGTATTGGATGCTTCGGCATGTATAAATATGTATTTTAACATTGAAAGGAACATAATGAAAAATCAAACTGGTAGTCCTGGTTTGGGATCCAGGGGAAAATATTTGTGTATATGTGTTTTATGTGTTATGCTCTCGCATTGTATATTTTCTGTGTTTTAGAATTCGTATGCAGGTAATTTTTGTACGAGGTTAAAACCTACAACATGAACAAGAAATGAGATAAACACCTTTCATATTCTTGGGGTCCACATGGTCCTTCACTGACCTTAGAGAGCTCTTAATGGTATTTAGGGGCCTAAAGGTCAAGGGGACTTTATGCTTCCTTAAAATCCTAGCAATTCTATCAATGGTCCCTTGGATAAACGGAAGATGAACCCCTAAGAACCTATCCTTGGGTTATTCCTTAATTGTAGGACATTCCAATAAAAAGCATTCAAGAGATGGGTTTTTTCTTCATCGAGGTGCTTTTCATCAGAAACTCTTAATGCCCTAGTGGCTAAGGTGTTGAGAACACCTAGTTTTTGAGCAGGGAAATGATGGGATTTAGCATTAAGATATTGCTCTGTGTGAGTTTTCTTCCGAAAGACCTGATGGGAGAAAGAACCATCCTCTTATTTTGAAATAAGGACATTGAGGAAAGGTAGACACCCATTGATTTCACATTCCATAGTAAACTTTATGGAACTCGATTGATTGTTAAGATGCTGGAAAAAAAGGTCCAACTTTTCTTGACCATGGAGCCAGATGACGCAAGTTTCATCCACAAAAATTTTCGACAACCTCGGTTGGAAAAGTAGAGGACAATGCCTTAGATTCAAAATCTTCCATGAATAGATTAGCCACAACAGGGGAAAGGGGGGAACCCATGGAAACACCACAAGTTTTTTCATAAAATTCCCCTTCAAAACTGAAGAAAGTGGAGGTAAGAGAATTTTTTACTAAATAAGTTGTATCAGGATCAGTCTTGCGTCTGATGGCCTCAATGGCCTTGTTAATGGGGATATTAGTGTACAGTGAGACCACATCAAAACTTACCATCTTATCATTAGGATTGAGCCTTATATCCTTTAATTCATTCACAAAATATGTTGAATTCTTGACAAAGGAACCAGTGAGACCAATAAGGGGTTTAAGCTTCTGGGCTAAATATTTAGCTAGAAGATCGGTCTCCCCCCTTATGGTGTTAACAATGGGTCTAAGAGGAGCCACTTCCTTATGGATCTTAGGAAGACCATAAATCTTAGGTGTGAGAGGGATACTATCGATGAGTTTATGGCTCAAGGAGCTCACAGAACTACTCGATTTTATGGCAAGAGCCACAATTTTGGAGATTTGTTTTAAGGGGTTCTTATCGAGTTTCCTGTATCTCCCACTATTACATCAGTGATCCAACATTTTCCTCCTGTAATCCTCCTTATGAAGGAGACTCACAACTCCCCCTTTTTCAGCTTTGAGAACCATGATGTCCTTCTTATTATTCAAAGCTTTGAGAGCATCAAACTCAAGCTTGCTAATGTTTTTCTTCGAGGACTTTTCCATCCTCAAAACAACATCTGGCAAGTCCTTAATCCCGAATTCAACATTACATATTATATCTTCCACCGGGATTTTTCTGGGAGTAAGGGAAAAATTTAATCCTTTCCCCAAGAGACTGTAAACATGGGGACCAAAAGAATAACTTGAGAGATTAACAACCCTAATATTAAAAGCAGAGAAATAAACTTTATGGTTATTACTCTTAATATCATTGCTATAATTAGAATTAGTAATAAATTTATTATTATTATTATTATTATTATTATGATTTGTTAAACTCACATGGAATGTAAACAACAAATGTGAAAGATAAGCATTAGATTGCATATATTATTAACATGATATACATTTATAGTACATGGTGTGACCCTTGGATTCATATTCCAAGTGGTCTCTTGGACTCTGGTGGTTGTTCGCATTCCACACCAACCTATAGAGGATTAGGTGTCCAACATTCCCCCCCTTAATACAAAGGGGTATCTATGAGTTCAAGAAGAGAGATGTAATACAAAATGTATAAAAATATGGATGACAACATTAGGTTGAATGTGATATCTGAAATATTGGTATGAGGGGGGTGGTTTAAGGATGACCACAAACATTGGAAAACTTAGTGTAGTTCCTAGAACTCTTCTAAATATTGCAAGATTATGAAATATTTTGCAAGAGGAAGTGTCCCTAATGCTTTGGAGAGGGAGACCTTCAACCTGAAAAAGGGAGGTCTACAACCTGTAGTGGTTTAAGGATGACCACCAAATCTGGAATGCTTAATGCAATTTATGGAACTCTTTTAAAACTGGAAAGAAGATGAAGTCTTCTGCTAGAGGAAGTGTCCCCAATTATTTGAAGGGAAGTCTTAACCCCGCATAAATGGTTTAAGGTTGACCACCAACTGAAGGCATGCTTAATGGCATCTCTATCTCTGACTACAACTCCGAATCAGGTATGGTATGTTGTGGCTAAGGCTCACTTGATGTGGCTTTGAAACTTATATATGACCATCAATTCCCGCCCTGTCAGATACAAGGTGAGAAGATGAAGAGATCTCAACTGCAAGACTTTTCAATTTTTGAGAACAAATCCTATTGTATGAGCGAAATGTCTTCTTGGCTATTGAAGCCCATTTCCAAGAAGCGATCCATCCAAGATGAATATTTGTACTTGCGGGAGGCTTGTTTTTGAAGCATCAGTGTGAAGAATGAGTACAATGACAACAATACTTACACGTATGAAGATCAAAACAATCTTTCATATGGCCAACTCGGTCACAGTGTTGGCATTTAACATTATGTTGTTGTTGTTGTGGAAGAGGAGCGGAAATTGAAACACTGAAGGTGTACTGTCATAAAGGAATCCAACACTCTGAAACTGAATGGGCTTTGAGTAATATGGAATGTGAAAGGACACATCATTTTCATATCCAAGACCGGTTTTGTGCTTGTTATGTACAAGTTCTTCCCAAGGTCTCATGATTGGCTTGGGAAGTGCAGGCTGAATTTCTGCTTCTGCATGCAATTATGTTGCTTCATTGGGTACTTGATCTAAATCAACTGGCTACTTATGGGAGTCTGTTTCAATGTTCTGAACAAAAACAGGTTCAGAATGATGACTCTTCTGTTTTAATTCATTTTACTGAAGCTGAGATTCGAGCTGCAAAAATTCTATCTTTTCTTGTGCATTATGCAGACAGGTCTGAATGTCAAAGAGAGTGTCTTTGTTGATGTTTACCATCTCATAAACAGTGGAATGTATTAAAGTATTAAAAAAACTTATTGCATCATCAATCCTATCCATTTTCTCCAATCTTATAATTAATACCTTAGGCTAGAAATTGCACAAATATTATGATTAGTGACTCCAACGCGCAACCTACAAAAAAGAACGCACAACCGAATTATTTACATGGCAATCAATTAACACATCACTAGAAATTAAAGTAGGATTTGAATTCACAGTGAAGGATTTTCAAACCGGACTTTTTCCCACCAGTGTTTTTGACTCCTTCAAAAGATGGCGACATTGTTGAGGTTGTTACTCATAAATGCTCAGTTTCTCTTGACTGTTTCCTATTCAGCTCTTAATGCATCAACGACCTCAACAAATGGAACAACGTTGTTTTAATGCTCTTTTGAACTCTACATCTTCTCAACTATTGGTTGTCATGGAACTAAATGCCTTCCGTACAAATCCCTCCCATATGTTAATAGCGATGAATAATAAAATTTAAAAAGCAACTCTTCCGCTTCAGAATAGATCCATGATTAGAGGCCACAATTATATGCACACTATCTGTTGAATGTATACCATATAGGAGCCACTTACTCTGATCTGATTTTATGGGTGATTTGAATAGGTTGATACCAAACTAACACAGTCATATACAAACTACTTTCCTTGGCTTCCACGCCAAGAGTTTCCCTGTGTGTATATTACATTGTGTCTTTTATCAGAGGCGTCATCATTGTGAGTGAGATGAGAAAACCATTGGGAGTTTCCTTCAATATATTCCCAAGACTTGTGCATCTCTCATTTTATATTCCTTCACTATTCCACCACACGTTTGTAGGCATTATATAGTGGTGGAAATATGTTAAACACACAATAATATATGAAAACCGGTGGTATGGCAACGTCAAAAGGTGTGGATGTACAACAGTGGTAGTCGAACCGCAAGGGCGAGTGGTATGGTGGTATTATATTGCAGTGGACCGAAGCGGTGGGAGGTATTATAATGAGAGGGGAGGTATTGACTACGAGATTCAATGTATGGTGGTTTGTGTATGACTGGAGCTTTACATCCAGTGTATTGTCACACGATATGTTACAATGTACCATTCAACATACCATTCAACGTATGGTAACAATGTGCGGTGATGTGGGATTCAACGGGGATAAGTGGTATGCAGTGGTATGGTGGTCGATATGACGAAGGAACAATAGAGAGATCATATATTAATTCACCAACATGGTTTTTAACACCATAAAACAACTTCAACACAAACAGATTGCATGCCACGATGTTTAACAAAGTTATTTAACGCACATACCAAAGTCCATGCTCACCACACAACTCGCCTTTGTTTAACGAACAAGGATGAACACACCACCAGTGTTGGAGAGGTAAATCCCCTCTACGGATAGAGGCGATCCCTACTAGCCCAGAATGGGTCTAGCAACAATCAATCAATGCTACTATGCAAGTTCCTAATTGCAAATAAAAGATAGGCAATGAACACCTACTTGGATTCCAACGTTGTTGTTTGATAGTCACAATCTTCCACGATCCCCGCAGATAGATACCTGCACACACGAAGAGAAACACAAACACAAGCGTGAAATCTAATAAATGCAATTATACATCAGTCAGAAAGGATGTAATTCACATTAACCATTACAAAGACAAATGAGAATGGAACCATAATAGTAATCATCTATTATTAATCAATACGAGAGAAAGGTACAACCAAAGTTCTGACGTTGAGTCCTTCTCAAGAGGGTCCAGCCAGCAAGTCTCTTAAGCATTCACCCTTGGAGGTAGATCTCCCAAGACAAAAACTCTCTCTCACACAAGCAATACTCACAACCTTCCTTAAGCTCTCTAGAAAATCCACACTTGTCACACCAACTACCTACTAGCAGCAGCACTCTAAGCACTATGAAATTCCACACTATCCAAACTAGCTGCTCATGGCCATGGTGGAGGCTTAAATAGGAGAAGGAGTCTCCATGAATGGTGGGAGGATGAGCTTATCTCCAAGGAAGGTGGTTCAAATGACGAACAGACATACCATAGAAGGGAGGGCGACATTCACAAGGCCAACAACCAGGTCTGGAGTCATCTGGAAGGCTGGCTGTTAGAACAAACTCGCCCAAACAGGATCAACGCGGGTGTATAACTGCACTGGAGCGCTGACATCGCATCTGAATAACGGAGAAGGTTGTGTCAGCGCGACTCAATACAAACATAGTATGCGCTAGCTCATGAAATTCGACCAGCGTGGAAAACACGTGTGCTTCCGCGCTGGCAGCGCATTCGTTGCACTATGAGGCGCCAGTCAGCGCGGTTATTTTGATAACAGTCGCGATGATGGAAAAAACTTTGGCAAAGAGGGTCATTTGGCCAGTTTAGAGAGCATGAGCATGATGGATTTGATTTCATGACACAGTAGGGAGACTGACAGAGAGACAGTGACAAATTACTGTGTAACAGATGCCCCCTAAAGCATGAAGCCCGAGAGAGTGGGAGGGGTGAAATGCTTTACAAAACTCGCTGAACTGGAACACCCCCAGGAAGAATCTGCATATATGTACAACTGATATCTCGATTACATGTAGTCCAGGCATGGGCACAGCCATCCAAAAGACATACGAAGAAGGTCTGTGATATGGACGCAGCCACCCAGCTGAAGAGACCATGATGATAAAAAGGTATGGTCGCAGCTATCCCAAAAGACTCAGGTATGGCGCAGCCATCCATCAATGAGTCATGTAATAATAATCCACAAAATCGCAACCTGGTTTGCAACAGACAAAAACCAAGGTCTTGCGCTCCATCCCCACCCAAACAAAGTACAAGTCCAAGCATGTGAATACATGAGCTGAAGTCGAACATGCATGAACATCGTCTGATTACCAGCCAATAATGAAAACTGTTAACAGACGCGAGAGGTACCACCAATAATGACAATGGTCCTCAAGGTACTTATAGGTACAATCTGCGGCGTGTGAATCAATGAGCTGGTGTCGAACACCCGCAGAATCGTTCGATCGGAGGCCAATGATGAAAACCTCGCGTCGAACACGAAGAACCTGCCATTGAGGCATGCAGGCTCTAAGGCACCTGAAGGGAGTCTCTAGGTCACTTTCCTAGATAATGAGCCTGAGTCGACAGGAAGTAACCTTGATCGAAGGTGGGCCATAATGTTTCCCACATCATCGACACGAGACAAAGAAGGATAAAATATTTTGTGTGAGACATCAGAGGGAGGTCGTAAGTTTGCGGAGGTCAACTTCTCTTGAACATATCGGCGGCACGACAGTGGATTTGGCAGTATCTGGCATCAAATGAGCAGAGGTCATGGTGACAAGGCAATGAGTAGATGAGAGGTCAAATAGGATAACCCAAACCCACGGAGGCTAGTGTAAAACAAGATGAGAAATCCCCACCCAGACACGAATGCAGACTAGTGCCATGTTCAAGAGCGACATACTGCCGACACGACAATTATTACAGCTCCATTTTCCCCACCATTTCTGGCAGGTACCCCGGTTATTTTTGGATGACAAGCTTGACGGGGATAGCATATTCTTGGAGAGTGTCATTTCAACGGTGTCCGATGTCATTAAACTTTTAACGAGTCTGACAAAGGAAGAACTCGGCGTCTTTTCCTGTTTAGAGAGTCTGAAAAGACAGCAAAAAAGAAAACTCCAGGGGGGTCCTTTTTCGTAAAGTTGTGTCTCTCGAGCCCGAAAAAGTATAAAATAATGCTCGAAAGAACCGCCCAACCAATATGATCGAGGAGTACTTTTCGTAAATAGTAACTTCGACCCAAAAAAGTAAAAAAGCGGTTAGAAGTACGTCGTTTTGGAGCCAATAACGAGTGCGAAACGACAAACACCCGACAATCTTTTTAAGTTAAACGGTCAAAAAAAGAGCTTTAAAAGTGACTGCCTCTCGTTCCTTTTAACGAGCCGAAAGGGAGCTCGGCCATCTTTTCTTGCTTTACGTCGAAAAAGAGCTTAAAGACGACGTTTTTGGGACCAAGTGTGTATAGATCCATCGCGACCCTGTCGGTTACTAGAATCTGCACAAGAACACCGCATGTGTAAACCTGTTCGACATAGTAAAACATGCATAAAAGCATAATAAAACGACATTAGCACTAAATACATGGTAAAAACATGACAAAAACCCACATTTATGAAAAACCATAGTCAATTATAAATTTTTTACCATAAATAGGGGGGGTAAAAGAAATTTTTTACCGTTGTTATCATTTTGAACTGTGGAGAACGTTGTGGAGCTGTGAGGTTGACGGAGAAAATTCCATCCCGTGCGGACACCATCCATCCTGCAACTTGTTCCAGGTAGGTTCCCCTTCTCCTGCGCTTCATTTTGAGTAATTTTTGCAGCATTTCCACGGTGGGAATTGGCCATTTGGGCAAATTTTTGGAGCTTCAATGCGCTCTCGGTCAGCGCGGATTTCCTCATCGGGTCCGCGCTGATCGATTAATTTTTACACACACCACCTCCGGATCAGCGCGGAAAACACGTGTGCTTCCGCGCTGACCCAAGGAAAAAAAACAAAGGGGCGCCATGATCAGCGCGACTGTTTTAAAAACAGCCGCGCTGACGCCGTGAAATTATATTTTTATCATTTTGAACGTATAAACTTCAACGGTCAGGGCTCTAATATTTTTTTGTGGTCATGCAGGACACAATGGCATTTGTTTGGCAAGAGAGAGCTCACGATAACGAAGATATAGCGGCTTATGCCGATGCTGGGTGCCGCAATGCAATGCGGGCATGCGGGTTGCTCAAATTTTTCCTCACTCCACGCCTGCGAGCACAACCTGATCTGCTCGAGTTCCTAATCAGAGCCTGGAATCCTGTTGATGGAAAGTTTACGATTCGAGGCTGTGATATCGAGTTTGATTCCACGGACATTTATTTTTTGGTCGGGTTATCACGCCGAGGTGAGATGCCCATTCTGGAGGGGCAACGACCCAGCGGTGAAACCCTCGATATGCTGATGGCTCGGGTGTGCCCACAGGCACGCAAAACACGGAGAGGGAAGGTAGGTATTCCCACGGTGGAGGACATCATCCTTCGATCCATACTCTTCCTGGTGACCTGGGCAGCGGGCTGTTTCGCCAATCACGAGGCCTCAAAGACCCATCTACTATTAGCTCTCGAGTGTTTACAGCCTACCATATTCAACTGGGCAGCAGCGATAACAATCAGCATGAAGAGACAATTGAGCAACTCTCGAAGCGGTGAGTCGAAACAGTTTGGCTACGGGTCCATTTTAGTTCCGCTCATGTTGGAGCGGGTGCCGGCATTACAGATGCAGGACATGGTCGTGGATCCACCCAGGGGTCCTTGAGAGACGAGGGCTAGTCGATGGGGCCATGTCATGCCGCGCGGAGGTGGCGGACGCCCAGTGGCATGGGGTGTATATTTTCGAGAGTGGCTGGATCGGCAGGTTATTTTTGTAGAGGACTGGCCATATGCTGGCATAGACTTCCGCGGTGATCCAGACATTCCACTGCCCGCGGGAGAGCATTGGGACGATGGTGGTAAGCCACTTGATCTCTTTTTTATTTTTTATTTTTGAAATGTTTTTTAACTTTTCATGTACATGTCTTTATGATGAATGCTATGGTATGCAGATGTGGGACCCACGAGACCCCTTGGTCTAGCCCCAGAGGCACGGAGAGAGGGACAGGACGCTGGAGCCCTGGCCTTGGCTCCTCCAGGAGTCAATACGCCGGAGATTGTGATCCAGAACCTCGAGGGCTTACTGGCAGGGGTTCCAGATTACCAGGGGATAGAGGAGGTCCCCATAGCCTCTCAGATTCACACAGTGGGGGTAGAACCCAGGATGCACCGCCTTTTGAGGCGGGTGGCACGGGCAGTGGTATGCTACAGAGAGCATAACCCACCACAGTAGACTTCTAGGTTTTATTTCCACTGATGTTTTTTGAGAGACACGCGTTTCAGATGTACTGAGGACATCGGCCTTATCTTAGACATATACACTTATTTTTGAGCGCCTTAGTGCGCCACACGATATATATATACCGATTTTGGATGGATCTTTTACATATGATGATGTTTTTATATGCTATGAAAATGTCTAACACAAATGTGATCTAATGTATCAGTTGCACAACATACGACCCACATTTTTTAATTTTTAATGCAAGCTTAAAGCACACATGCAAACTATGCTTGGAAAAGGATTTATTTACATATGCTTATTCTATGGTCTTATTATGCTTTCTATGTGTTCTTGTATGATGTTTATCTGTTACACAAATGTCTGTCTAATACATGGTTTGCCAATGCATCAGTTAACGTGTTAAATCGTCTCGGAATGTGTTGATATGTGATGTAATCAAAATTCCTTTCTAACAATCTTACACGTAAATACAACCTTAGAATGCACTGGTCTCTGACGGAATATCGCCCGTTGAGTTGATGGACGACAAGTTGAGAGTCCAGGTTCACCACCAATGCACGAATGCCGAGATCAACTGCTTCGGCTAGTAACTCAATTACATCACTGTATTCGGCAACATTGTTAGTGGTACGACCCAAGCACACACCTTGAAGGTCTATCAACTCTCCGTGAGGATCATAGATCGCCCACGCAGCAGAAGACAAATTGCAAGTGCTACGACAGGCACCATCAGCGAAACCAACATAAGGTGCACTGGACATCTGCATAAGGAGCAGAAAACACAATAAGAGGCAAACACCCCTTCACACCAAAGCAAAAAGTGAAATCATGCACACATAACACACTTGCTAAAAACACACGTATGTACAAACTAGGTGCACGAAATCATTCATAGTATTTTTTCAAATAAAGCCCGTTGCGGGGCTTGTCGAGAGGATTTCCTTCATAGTCAATCAGCTCATATGCGCCCTTCTGCAAAACTCTCTTCACAATATAGGGGCCTAGCCACATGGATTCGAGTTTGCCTGCCCCTAGCTTATCCTTAGCTTGATCATAGAGCAGTACTAGATCTCCCTCAACAAAGGAACGAGGTTGAATGGTATTGTCGAAGTGAGCCTTAACTCTCTTCTTCTGTGCTTCAATAGCTAGAGAGGCTAAGTGGCGGGTCTCGTCTAGCCATTCTAAATAAAGAATTCGTTCCTCCACCAGAGTGGTGTTGGGAAGCAACTCGACAGCTAACTTTAACGAAGGAATCTCACATTCAATAGGAAGGGTGACCTCCAGTCCATAAACTCGCTGAAAAGGGGTGAAACCGGTGGCGTCCTTCACAAAGGTCCGATAGGCCCACAAGGTGGGGAACAACATCAGATGCCAATTAGACTTGTGTGTACCAACAATATGTTGGAGCATTGTGATCAAAACTTTATTCACGGCTTCAACTTGGCCATTGGATTGAGGGTAGTACGGCGTCGAACTATCTTGACGCAAGCCTAGTTGGGTTGTTAGTTCCGTCATCATGTGATTACGGAAATGTTTTCCGTGATCTGTGACAATAGCCTGGGGGACTCCAAACCGAGTAATGACATGATTAAACAAAAACTGCGCCGCTGTGTGACCGTCTTCGTTCAATGTAGGCATTGCTTCGGCCCATTTGGTGAAATAATCCACGGCAACGATGATATACCCATGCCCCCCGGCCGAACGAGGGTTACAAAATGTATAATCGATGCCCCATTTGGAAAACGGACCTACGGTAACAACAGGGTGCAGTGGTGCAGGAGGTGCACACATTTTCCGGTGGTAGATCTGGCACTCATGGCATGCACGGACAGCAAGGATGCAATCCTTGAAGATAGAAGGCCAAAAATAACCAGCATGGAGGATTTTCTAAGCGGTGGCATATCCGGACATGTGGCCGCCACAGGCACCGGAGTGGCAGTCATTCAACACCCGCTCAGCCTCCTCGAGAGTCAAACATCGGCGGAGAACAGAATCAGCGCCGAAGCGGTACAGGGTATCGCCAATGATGCGATAGGGTTGAGATTGATGACGAATCCTCCGTCGAGCGTCTTTCGATACATTGGGACGGAAGGAAGACGTCTGCAAATATACGATGATGTCCCCATACCAAGGGTCGAGGGTACTGATTAGAAACAACGTTTCATCCGGGATATGCTCTTCCGAACGAGATGGTGCAGAAGGGGATGGCAAAGAACAGAGCAATTCTGCAAAGACCAGAGACTTCTTAGACTTGGCAGCAGTAAATTCCAAGTCAAACTCTTGTAGGATTACGATCCATTTCGAGTACTTGCCCCCCAGTAGCTGACGCGACAAGATGTACGTCATTGGGTTGCAGTCAGAAATCACGGTCGTGGTGCGCAACAGGATATAGTGGCGGAAACGTTGAACGGCGCAAACAGCTGCCAATGCCAACTTCTCGACATAAGCGTAGCGAGTTTCCGTATCCAAGAGGTTGCGGCTAAGGTAATAGATAACGTGCTCATTGCCATCATCATCATCCTACACCAGAACCATGTCGATGGTGGTGTCAGCGGCAGCTAGATAGAGAGTATAATCACGGTGGTAGTTCGGAGGTCTTAAGAGTGGGGCCGAGACAAGGAGGTCCTTGAGTCGCTCGAAAGACTCCTGAGCGATAGCATCCCAACGAAAGGGTGTGTCTCGCTTCAATAACCGTGTGAAACCCTTAGCCACCTCGGCATAATTCGGAATGAATCGTCTAAGAAAATTCGCTTTGCCCTGCAAGCTCTGCAACTGCTGCAAAGAAGCAGGGGGAGGAAGATTCAGGATGGCCTCAACTTTGAGGGGATCCAGACGGATGCCTTCTCAAGAGACGATGAACCCGAGTAGTCGGCCTGATTTTACGCAGAAGACACACTTATGAGGATTGAGCCTTATGCGGTAGTGTCGACAGCGGAGAAAAATTTCACGAAGATGAGAGGGATGGTCCTGACGCTTGGCTGAATGAGCTGGGAGGTCATCCAGGTACGGCTGTACAATGTGACGAATGTCATGAAAGGCATAAGACATTGCACGTTGAAACGTAGCGCCGACATTCTTTAGACCGAAAGGGAGCTTCTTATAGGCAAAAGTGCCCCAAGGACAGATAAAAGTCGTCTTATGTTGATCCGCTGGTGCAATGTTAATCTGGTTATAGCCAAAGAAGCCGTCCATAAACGAGTAAATTTCTCTCCCTGCACGCTCATCAATAAGCTGATCGATGAAGGGCGTAGGGAAGTTATCCTTCGGATAGGCACGATTGATATCACGGTAATCAACACAGACTCGGATAGTACCCTGCTTTTTATTCACAGTGACTATATTAGAAACCCAATCTGTAAGTGGAATGGGGTAAATAAAACCGGCCTTGAGAAGCTTTTCGACCTCTTCTTTGATAGCTGCGGCCTTCCGGGGGTGCACAGGGCGTAAGCGCTGACGAACAGGCTTAGCACCTGGATACGTAGGTATTTCGTGCACCACTATACTAGGGTCGATGCCGGGCATTTCCTTGTAGGACCATGCGAAGACATCAAGAAATTCGCGAAATAGAGCAGTGTAGAGTTGAACTTCCTCTGGAGTACAAGTGACTCCGATATGAATGTGCTCGACAATCCCTGGTTTCACAGAGATGTCGATAGGTTGGGTTTGCGTGATGTTTCCCATATTGCCCTCAGAAGACACTTGATAAAGCTGAATAGGTGTTTGGACGGGCGGGGATGGGACACACGAAGCAAACCGCTCAAGACATGCGATCATTTTCGGATGGGGAGAGAGAAACGAAGAGCGGTGGTGATGATCTGACCAAGGGAGCTCTTCGAGAGACATGGTCTCTATGATGGCTTCATCGGAAGGAAATATTTCCTTCAATGGATCCGAAGTAGCCTCATCTCCTAGCCAAGGGAAATGAACATATGAATCGGGAACACTTCTCGGGAGAGCAGGTTCAGCAGGGGGAGCCGATGCAGCGGCGATTTCGACGTAGTTGAGCTCGGCAGGACTCAACGGCATCATATCGCCCCAAGAGTCTTCCTGATTAGCAGGAGGAAGAACCCACGGATCAGAGCGTACAAAGATCGTGTTAATAGGGGCGAGATTCAGAGGTGGGAGGGGAAAGACTCCCATTAAAGTGGGATCTTTGAAAAGTCCGACACCCACGCTCTCGAATGAATTAGAGGTATGCTCCACGAATGGCACATTACCTTCAGAAGAAGAGGCGAAGAAGGAGAGCTGGTCCACCGTGACAATCTTCCCCTGGTGGGGGAAACGAATGACACGGAACAGGGAGGAAGCCACGGCTTGCATGGCGTATGTCTAGCTCCGTCCGAGGAGGAGGTTGTAGGTAAGATTGGCGTCAACAACTTCGACCTCCACTTCTATCGTCTACCCATCCAAAGAGATGGGTAAGCGTTGGAGGATACCGTAAGGACGGGACTCTCTTCCATCGAAGGCTTCTAACATGGTAGGAGACTGACTCAAAGTAGGAGAACCAATAGCCTTCTAGCAAGCAACAGACATGATGCAAGTTGAGGCACCTTCATCAATGATCGTATGATGAATTGTTTTACCATTGATGATGACCTGTATAAGGAAAGCGACTTGGTGAGGCAGTCTCTGTGTAAAACCCTCGAGATCAAAAGAAATCAAATCTGAATCAGTCGGGTCGATGCCACCAATAGATGATAGCAAGGACTTCCTCTGGGAGGGGCAGCTCTTGAGGACTTCTAGAGCAGACATAGCAGACGGAGCCTGAGCTAAGTCCTCAACAATGCTATAATGTTGGGCAGCACGAGCATTAGGGTTGTAAGACAACTTTCGGAGTACACCTTTTGGAGGGGGTCGGGGGATTGTCTCAGCGTTGGGCCTTTCGATGTGGAGAGGACCAGAACTGGACGGAGGAGCGCTGGAGGGGGCCTCCGGCTCTTTCCCGGCATGAGATGGATATTCTTTCGCTCGAGTAGAAACATGGATGGGAATCGTTCCAGCCATGAACACTTGAGAGCCGAACGAGGAAGAGGGTTGAGACGGGTCTGCCACCATTTGAGTCTGCTGGGAAGGGAAAGGTTCTTTAAGCACGGCAGGAGTCCCAGGAGCACCTTTCAATAATCGACTAACTTCGGATCGCCTTGGGCAGTCCTTAGTGTAGTGATCCTCCTCACAGATGAGACAAGGATACTTAGGTTTTCGTTTAGCTCCTTCCTCGGGTGGAGGCTTAGGGGAATCCTGTTTGGGTTGTCCGGATTTATCTTTAGCTTTCCCTTTCTTTTTCCCTTTTGAGGATTTATCCGCTGCGGTGGACTGAACGGCGTTTACCTCGGAGGTACTCCCAGAATTAGATTGGCCCTGAGAAGCATTTCCATTAGAAGCGTTCTGTTTTTGCTTCCCAGGGTTCGCGGCCGATTTCTTTGATGACGAGTTTACAGAGCCAATGACTCCGTCAACAGATGGTTTTGGCGGAGCCTTGGATTGTCCAGGCCTCGGGGTGTCTGGCAAATATTCATATAAAGTACCCGACTGAGAGTATACTAAGTCAAGGTACTGAGCACGAGCGATAGCCTGCTCTTCAGTTACACAAGCTCCCATGGCGATGTCTCGCGCGATCGTAGGGACAAAGGAAGTCGTGAACCAATCGGTCAGGAGTTGATCAGGAATCCATAATTTGTTCAAGCGGCGACGCCTTCTCCATTCATGTATATGATCAGATATATGCGTAGCCATATCCTATTTGAGAGACGTAAGGAGATGTGTCCCTGTCTCGTACCGAATGGGTAACTGAAAATGAGTTGAGAATGCCATAGCCAGCGAGTTGAAATCTTGAAATGTGCCGCGATTCAGCTCAATATACCACTTAGCAGCTGAGCCGGTGAGAGTTCTCTGAAAGAGGCGGAGCCGGATAGAGTCATCAAGCCATGAGTTCGATGAACACCAGAGGTGATAATTCATGACATGGGCTTGAGGATCTTCACCAGCTTTGCCATTCAATTTTGGACAATCACCGGGTATTTTAGTTGGAACTGGTGGCCAATACGGATTATGCAGAATGGGGTCATTCGTTAACTTGGACACATCTGGAAGTTCCAACGTCGCTAAGAAAGGCAACTGAGGGTTAAAGGACATTTGTGGCTGTGGAAGAGAGGCAGTACCAGGGTTCCAACCAGGTGGTGGTTGCCCCCATGGACTCTGTCGAGATGGGCCTGTCCCAAAGGGGCCTGGCCCATAGGGACTTTTCCCGTAGTGGTTCTGTCCATATGTATTCTGTCCATACGGATTTTGTCCATATGGATTCTGTCCATATGCAGATAGTTGACCCTGGGTCTGCCCCCCAGCACCCCATGGATTAGCAACTTGACCTGCAGGTGCAGCGTACTGATAATTTTGGTAAGGAGTGACCTGCATCTGTTGATAATTTTGATACGGGGTAAACTGAGTTTGCCCCTGGGGTTGCTGGTAGCCATACGTTTGCTGAGCTCCATATTGAGCCTGATAAGAAGGTTGCGCCTGGTAAGAAGGTTGAGGTCGTGGCCCACCTTGCATTTGATAACCCATTTGAGTTTTGGGCCCAGAAAGATGTCCTTGAACAGGTTGGGCTGGGACCATCTGGCCGGAAGGTTGGCCTGGTTGGGTTTGGGATGGACCTGCTTGCCCAGAAGGATGTGCTTGCTGGGTGGCAGGTTGTCCTTGAGCAACCAAGGGTTGTCCTTGCGGAACAGATGGTCGAGCAGGCTGGATGGCTGGTTGACCTTGAGGTTGGCCAGCCTGTCCAGAAGGATGATTGAGACGGGCAGTGGGTTGGCCTTGTTGCGTAGAAAGCTGGCCCATTTGCCCGGAAGGATGCATAGACTGAGCAGTGGGTTGGCCCTGCTGTACGTAGGGTTTCCCCCCTTGCCCAGAAGGATGACTAGACTGAGCAATGGGTTGGCCCTGCTGTACGTAAGGCTGCCCCCCTTGCCCAGAAGGATACCCCTGTTGGACTGCCGGTTGAGCTTGCGGAATAGATGTTTGTCCAGCTGGTCCAGAGGGATAACCCTGCTGGAGACCAGGTTGGCCCTGTTGGATGTAAGGCTGTCCTGGTTGTCCAGATGGGTACCCTTGTTGGGTACCGGGTTGCCCCGGATAACCAGAAGGTTGACTCTGATAGGTAAACGACGGACCACCAGCGGTCGAAGGTTGTCCCTGATAGGGTTGTCCTTGTGGGCCCCCAGATTGTCCTGGGTAAGACTGGCCATAAAGTGGTTGCCCTTGGGGGGCTTGCACATAAGGTGGCTGGCCTTGATTCGACGGTCCTTGAAACTGCGCAGGGATTGCTTGGCCCCCATGAAAAGAGTGAGTACTAGAGTCCCAAGCAATGGATAACGGTACCGAAACCTCAACAAAGGGTTGAAGCGGTAAGGTTTGAGAGTACTGGAGGTATTGACCAGTAGAATCGTAATAAAAGAGTGGACCTTGCGCATTCGGATCCTGAACAGGTTGCCCATAGGCATCATATGGCCCCCCTCCTGGAAGAGAACCAGAAGAGGATGGAGCACTTTGTGCAGGGTGGACGATTCTAGGTGAGAGTTCCGGCTGGCCACTACTCACTTGATCGTGAGGGAAACCAGCACCAGTGTTCGAAGATGACGACGCTGTTACGACACTAACGACCGGAGTCGAGTATGCTACACAAACAGTTGGATTCGTGGGAACTAAGGTAACAGGTGTAGTATGGGGTCGTGAAACAAAAGGTCCCGTGGTGGGAGTGATCTGAGGATCCCACATAGTTGTAGTAGGAATCCTGGCAGCTACTCTATCCCTCAACGATGAATAATGCGGGGGGAGTGGAGAAGTGGCTGGGATGGGAGTGTCAACATTCGACACCACAGGTGTCTCACCTGTGCTAGAAGATGTCTCATCCATGTGGGAGGTAGACATCGGAGACGAGACACTAGGGGGAGTAACAGGAATATCGTCCTCGTCAGGCTCCCAGATAGGGTTCCAATCTTCTTCGTAATCTTCGTCGCCCGGGGCACGAGATTCGATAGGTTGGATACTCGGAATAACAGGAAGAGTATCACTTACAACTGGTACCTCAGGAGCAGCAGAAGATGGAGAACCTTGATCACTTGGAACGGGAGTTGACGGGTCAGCCAGGATGACAAAACCCCAAACAAGACCTAAAGGGATCTAACGATAAAAGACCCTACTCAAACTAACGCACACAAGATCTAACCAGGTGATGTTAACGTGGCCGAATAAATTTTTAAGACACAGGAACTAAACTTGACCTTTTCATGTTTCAAGAGTCGAGAAAAGGACGAAAAGATGACTCCAGTCTCCTTCGAATGTTTAATGAGCACGAAGTGACAAGACGCTCACTGGCACCTTTTCTTTTAAGGAGTCCGAAAAGGATCAAAAGTGACTACTCTGGAGACTCTAGGCAGAGGGTTTACCAAGCAATCCGTAAAACTGCTTATACACCTTGGCAATCGTATGAGAACCAAGGACTTTCTGTACTGCAGTCAATCTTCCCGAATGTTGTGTTCGGTGCGTTACGTCTCGCAAGGCGGCAGACTCGGCTTCCTATGGATCAAGGATAAAAGCCTAGTGGGGTCTCCCTATATACGCGACGGTACGTGGGAGCACAATCCGTGTTAGACCACTATCGAGTCACAGAAGGAGGAATCACCCAACCGTAATGTGAAACAATAGTGACTATGTTTAAAGACGCCGGAACACGTCTCTAGCCTAGACCTCTAGATGTTTGCGTTAAGTTCCAATGCGTTTTTAGGTTTATTCAGTTTATTTTATGGTTTATCTCGAATTAAGTTTCGGTTTCAGGTCCTACCGTATGATCTCTCACAATTACCTAGATGCAAACTACATGCCAAAGAATATCATTTCGTTCGATGAATTATAACTATGAGAGGGTTAAGAGTTTTCAACCAAACAAAATGAACTCAATCAATCAAACAATCTAATGCAGCTAATGGCAAAGAAATGAAACTTTTTCTTTTGAGAACACAAATCAATGAAATGTTCTTTTTCCCATTAACTATTGAATGCAAAAGATATTAGTTTGATTTCTTTTTCCAATGGCACAATGCACTTAAAATGAATTTTGAGAGACAGCAACACCGAGTAAAGAGAAATAAAATCACTCAATGAAAAACACAACAAGCGTGAAAAGAGCCGGTTGAACCCAAGCAACTGTGATCCGTGTCTAGGTAGTGAGAAGTAATCGAAACAATCCGAGGACTGGTTCAACGACAATCACCTAAACAACCAAGCAAAGAAAGCAAAAGAGGAAGGTTTTCGCAAAAGCAAAGGCAAGTAGTAACGAATCTTTGTGAACGAGTGATAAAACAAAGTCAATCCAACGAAAACGAGATGATAACACCAGGTCAGAGGACACAAAACAAGATTCGCCCGACAAGACTTCGCAAGCAAGTGCTTCAATATTCAGACGATAGAAAACAAGTCATAAGCCAGGTGGAAAGAGTAGGAGATAGTCAAACCAACAGGCTCAGGAGGCAAAATTGAAACAAATTCAATTATACAGGATCAGCGCGGGTGACCCGCAGCAACAAAGCGCTGACCAGAAAACATGCGTAGCAACAAAGCGCTGTCAGCGCGGAAGTACACGGCTTAAGCGCGCTGGTTCGATTTCAGAACCGTCACGACTGTTTAACGTACAAGCGCGATGACCACGAAGTCAAAGAAACAGCTATGCGCTGTCAGCACGACTGTTTTGTTATAAACCGCGCTAAGGCTAAAAAACAGGCACAATCAAGCCAAAAGCCCCCAAACCAAGGCAATAACTCTTTAAACAATTAAGGCACCTCCCAGACAGAACCAGGAAGTCTAAAAGCAGAGAACTAATCCCCAATCTTTGAAAAGAGAGTAACAATCAAACTTAAAACAAGAATGAACAAAAAGAGACAAAGGCCAGGTCCCCAGTATGGTCACAAAATTGTTGGAGAGGTAAATCCCCTCTACGGATAGAGGCGATCCCTACTAGCCCATAATGGGTCTAGCAACAATCAATCAATGCTACTATGCAAGTTCCTAATTGCAAATAAAAGATAGGCAATGAACACCTACTTGGATTCCAACGCTGTTGTTTGATGAAGAGATGTCGTTCTCGCTCCTTCGCTTTGGCCAGTCACAATCTTCCACGATCCCCGCAGATAGATACCTGCACACACGAAGAGAAACACAAACACAAGCATGAAATCTAATAAATGCAATTATACATCAGTCATAAAGGATGTAATTCACATTAACCATTACAAAGACAAATGAGAATGGAACCATAATAGTAATCATCTATTATTAATCAATAAGAGAGAAAGGTACAACCAAAGTTCTAACGTTGAGTCCTTCTCAAGAGGGTCCAGCCAGCAAGTCTCTTAAGCATTCACCCTTGGAGGTAGATCTCCCAAGACAAAAAATCTCTCTCACACAAGCAATACTCACAACCTTCCTTAAGCTCTCTAGCAAATCCACACTTGTCACACCAACTACCTACTAGCAGCAGCACTCTAAGCACTATGAAATTCCACACTATCCAAACTAGCTGCTCATGGCCATGGTGGAGGCTTAAATAGGAGAAGGAGTCTCCATGAATGGTGGGAGGATGAGCTTATCTCCAAGGAAGGTGGCTCAAATGACGAACAGACATGCCATAGAAGGGAGGGCGACATTCACAAGGCCAACAACCAGGTCTGGAGTCATCTGGAAGGCTGGTTGTTAGAACAAACTCGCCCAAACAGGATCAGTGCGGGTGTATAACTGCACTGGAGCGCTGACATTGCTTCTGAATAACGAAGAAGGTTGTGTCAGCGCGACTCAATACAAACATAGTATGCACTAGCTCATGAAATTCGACCAGCGCGGAAAACACGTGTGCTTCCGCGCTGGCAGCGCATTCGTTGCACTATGAGGCGCCAGTCAGCGCGGTTATTTTGATAACAGTCGCGATGATGGAAAAAACTTTGGCAAAGAGGGTCATTTGGCCAGTTTAGAGAGCATGAGCATGATGGATTTGATTTCATGACACAGTAGGGAGACTGACAGAGAGACAGTGACAAATTACTGTGTAACAACCAGTTACAATACAATATGCAGAGCTCAATGTCGAACACACCAATAACCCTTTCACTGCAACATAAACATATAATTTGCAGGAGAGCAGCATACACCAAAGAGCAACATCAAATGGATCATATGCAGAGGCCAAAGAAAGCTTTGTCCAAACACAGAAACTAGAGAAAATAGGGAGAGAGAATTGCAGGAGAAGAAATGATCCGAACTTAAACAGGAACGCAACGACTTACAAATATGATCATAAACACAGAGATGTAGCAGAAAAACACTTCATTTCATGAATAAAAAAATATTGATCTATACTTACAAACATAATGGAAATAAGATAGCTCAGGCGATGGTATCTTATCTCTGAGAAGAGATGTGGCGGCTACATGCTTTTGAACTGTGTTACAATGAGGCTCAAGGGCCTATTTATTATTGGAAAACATGAGAAAGCCCTAAACAACCAAAACCATAACCCTAGGAGATGTAACACCAAGAGTTTGTGGGCCCCGTTGGGGTTAGTTGGGCAACCAACTTCCTGGGGTCGTTACTTGGTCATATTATCTCCATTTTGCGTGTACGATACCTTGTTGGAAAGGTCTCTATGAGTACTAAATGTTTTTCCATAGGACCTAGCCTATGGCTATGGGCCTATCGTGGGCCCCAAAAAAATGTCGTTTAGGGGTTCAAAACTACTCCGGAAGTTCAGGACCCAAAAAATTACTAAAAATAGTAAATACTAAAATGAACAAGGAAGCAGATAAAACTGACTAGGTGGTCTAGGTGGAATAGGTGGGTGGCCGCCAATATCCATGTGGATCATTCCTCCACCCTTATGAAGCAATGGTCCCTATTGCATGCAGAGCCTCCATGAGGTGAGGAAATTTTTGTTGAACCACTTGCCCTAGTGAAGGAGTTGGCCTGCTTTGACAACTCGATATAGTTGTATCCTCTATTGGCGAGTGTTCTTGATCTGTGTGTCCATGATATGATTAGTTGTGGCCTGTTCCATGCAGTCCAGGTTGAGCTCTGTTGGTGTGAGTTGTTCTGCAATGTCAGATGTGTCCAACAATGGTGGAAAGTATTGCCGAATGTGATCTACATTGAACACTGGGTGCAAACCAAGGAATGGTGGGATACTGAGCTCGAAGGCATTGTCATTGAAGACCTTGGTGATGGTGTATGGTCCATATAGGAGCGAGCGAAGCTTGTAGTGGGGTCCAACAAAGCGATTCTTCTGCAAGTGTAGCCAAACTTTGTTGCCCACTTGGAACTTGTGCGACACTCTATGTTGATCATGGTGTTGCTTGTACTTAGCATTGGCTATGTCCAATATATCATGGACTTGCTGGCGGATGTGTTGAATGCACTCAATGAAGTTGTTAGCCCTTTCATCTTCGGACTGAATGTGAGTCGAATATACTTGAGTGGCTGCAAAGGGTATGGCCGCATCAATGGGGCATAATGGTTGAAATCCTAGCCCTACCTAAAAGGGGTTGTAGCCTTTTGAGTTGTGGACAGATCTGTTGTAGTTGTGTTCGGCATAGGGGAGACTTTCATCCCACCTGCGTGGATTCTTCGACTTGTACATGCGCAGAATGTGTACGACAATCATGTTGATGACATCTATTTGGCCATCAATTTGGGGATGGAAAGTTGTGGACTTAGTAAGTTTTATATACAACATTGACCAGAGACTTGACCAAAATTCACTCAGGAATCTATTGTCCCGATCTGAGACAATGGACTGTGGTATCCCAAAGTGTACCCATACTCACTCAAAGAAGATCTTAGTAGTGGCCTCTGCTGTGATACTCTTCTTGCAGGTCGCCATGATGGCGATCTTAGAGAATTTTTTCGACGACTACAAAAATGCAATTGTTGTCATGCTTAGTAGGAGGAAGGCCGGACATGTAATCCATGGAGACAGATTCCCAAGGCTGGTTAGGAGTAGGTAGAGGAGTATACAGGCCTTGCTTCTTGATGGTTGGTTTGGCAATGGCGCAGAGGGTGCAGGATCTAATGTACTTCCCAACATCCTGACGAAGTTTTGACCAATAAAAATACTTCTGCAATATCGCCACTATTTTCTCTACTCCAAAATATCCAGCGGCCTGACTATAATGCACCTCCTAAATCATCTTGGCACACTCACTTGAAGGAACACAAATGTGTCCCAGGTGGCATAACAGTGCATCCTGAGGGTGAAAATTTGGAACTTGCTTCCCTTCCAGGAGTGTCTGGTATATGTTGTCGAATTCTGTATTACTCTTGTAAATATGCGGCCACCCCGATGTCTCGTGCCCATAGGATTCAAGCACAGTGATCAACGCCATGACCAGTGATCGGTTGAGGAAATCTGCAACATTATTGTTGTTGCCCATCTTATACTTAATGTTCAAATGGAGATGTTGCAAATAGGTGGACCATTTCTGATGGCGATTGTTCTACAACTTCCCTTGTGTCTGTATGAACTGTAGAGGTCGGTGGTCTATGTGGATGACAATTTCCTTCCCCAGAATGTAATGCTTCCATTGACGGTAGGCTTACACAATGGAATACATTTCTTTGTCATAAGTGGGGTACATTCGGACTTTTTCTGAAAGTATCTCACTGTGGTAAGCCATTAGATGCCCATGCTGAGTAAGAATCGCACCAATAGCATAGTCAGAGGCATATGTCTCTATCTCAAATGGTTGTTGCAGCTCTGGTAATGTGAGCACTGGTGCAAAACATAAACGATTCTTCAACTCGGAGAATGTTTGTTGTTGGGTTCCCAACCAAAAAAACTTTCTTTCACTCTGCCCTCGGTGACTTGACTTAAAGACCAAGTGATATGACAGAAACCCAACACGAACCTACAGTAGAAATTGGCAAGACCCAAAAATTTGCGGAGCTCTGTTAGAGTGGTTGGGGCTAGCCAACCTCGAATGACTTGTATCTTGGATGGGTCCACATGTAGACCTTTCTCATCAATGATGTACCCTAGATATTAAACCTGGGTCAGGCCAAAGGTGCATTTCTCCAAGTTAACACACAACTTATGTTGGCACGGGGTTTGAAGGACATGTCAAATATGGTGAAGGTGCTCTTCCCAACTCTGGTTGAAGATAAAGATGTCATCTAAATACACCACCACGAATACATTGGTGAAGGTTCTCAATATGTTGTCCATAAGTATCATGAAGGTTGCAGGGGCATTCATCAATCGGAACGACATGACCAACCATTAGAAAAGGCCCTCATTGGATTTGAAGGCAACCTACCACACATTAGAGGGTTTGATAAGCACTTAGTGATAACCTGACCTCAAGTCAATCTTGCTGAAATATTTGGCCCCCTTGAGCTGGTCCAGAAGGTCATCAATCTGCAAGATTGGGTACCTATTCCGGACAGTTACCTTATTCAGCACCCGATAGTCAATACAGAGCCTCCAGGTCCCATCCTACTTCTATACCAATATAATCGGGCTCCCACAAGGTGATGAGCTTGGCTTGATGTGCCCTTTCTACAATAGTTCCTGAATCTGCCTCTTGATCTCATCGTTCTCCAGAACAGAGCATCGATAGATCGGTCCATTGGGTAGCGACATGTCCGGGGTCAGATTGATGGAGTGCTTGACCTGACAGTGCATAGTTACCCTTGTGGGTGAGGCTGAAATATCCATTACTCCTCCATGACCTTTTCCATATGTTGCTATTGTGCAGAGGAGCCCTGCCTGGAAGCCGTGGCCACAAAATTCTTCTTGCCCTAGGGGCGAATCATAAGGAAAAAAAATTTCCTAGTATGGGAAATGATCTTATTGCATTTTTTGTAGTGATCAAAGAGATGGCAATAGGTAGGGCTACTTCTAGTATCCTGTACAACTTGTTAGCCAAAGTAATAATCACAGAGCGAGGTTTAGACTCATATACATCATGTCGTTTCCGCAAGTATGGTTGTCCTAACAATACATCACAAAATTCAAGAGGATCAATGTCACACAGTACCTCATCCATGAAGGGCTTGATGCTGTAGGGAAGGCGACACTGCTGGCTGACACGAAGATCTCGTCCTTGGTGAAGCCACCCGATGGTGTATGACTGCGAGTGTGTTATAGTTTTTAGGCCCAACGGCTTCACGACCTCTGCTGAAATGAGTTTCTTTTGGCTCTCACTGGCTGACACGAAGATATCGTCCTTGGTGAAGCCACCCGATGGTGTATGACTGCGAGTGTGTTATATTTTTTAGGCCCAACAGCTTCACGACCTCTGCTGAAATGAGTTTCTTTTGGCTCTCACTGTCGACAATGAACTACAGCGGAGAACCCTTCACTCACATTTGTGAGTGGAAGAGGCGTTCCCCCCCCTCTGGATCTTCAGGCTCAGTCTTCTCGATCTTGGTGGTGGCCACGATGGCACTAGGCTCTGCATCAATGATATGCTTCCCTTTGTTAGTTCCCTTATCGGGTTCTGATTTAGAGTTGGAACCTATGTCTGATTCGGAAGTCTTCAGCTCGGCCAACAGTGACTGCTTGGCCTGACACTCACTTGTATTGTGAGTGGAGCTCTTATGGAACCCACACCATTTTCCCGTTTCCTTCTTCATCTTCAGGGTGTTGTTCTTCGCTTGCGGCTTCGGTGGGTTGTCCTGGGTAGCGCCACCTTGGCTTGGTCCTTTGTTCTGTGGTTTGGGGGTGCCTTTTCCTTGCTTTGGATTCAAAAATCTAAAGTCTTTCTTATTGTATTTAAACTTCTGCTCAATCTTGACAGCATACCAGTACATCGCGCCGAGCGAGGAAATTTCCAGGAACTCCATCTCATCCTGGATGTACTTGTGTAGACAGCCGCGATACTTGAGCAACAAATGTCGCTCAGTATCCTTGATACCCAGCTTCGAGCGAAGGGTATGGAAAGTATTTGTGAACTCTTGCACATCTTGGTCCCTTCCCTGCCGTAGCGTGGTCCACTTTATGTATTTGTCTTTATAGCTCCCAAAAGGGTAATATTGTTCCTTGATGGCGTCTCGGAAAGGATTCCAACTGGGTGCGGCTGAAAACAACGAGGGTTCTGTCCAGGTGGATGTTGGTGGCCACCCACCTATCCCATTTGGACCCCCACAACTGTCTCTTTCAGTTTTTTCAGTTTCCTAAATTGTAGCACAGTTTACTATTTTTAGCAGTTTTTTGGGTCCTAAACTTTCGAAGCCGTTTTGAGGCCCTAAACGACGTTTTTTTGGGAAATCTACCGCGACGATTTTTTTGTCAAAAAATCATCTTTTCCGTCCTATTCCTCGGAGAGATCTTTCCAACGGGCTATCATGCGCGTCAAACGGAGATAATATGACCAATTCGCGACCCCGGGAAGTTCATGTACCAACTTACCCAGAAACGGGGCCCACAATTTGGCGTTTCATCTTCTAGGGTTAGGTTTTGGAATGTGAAGGGTTTTCCATTATTTCTCAACAATAAATAGGCCTTCGAGCCTCATTGTAATAGAGTTCAAAGGCATGTAGCCGCAACATCTCTTCTCAGAGATAAGCTACCATCGCCCTAGCTGGTTTATTTCCATTTCTGTTTGTAAGCACATTTCAGTGTTTTACAGTAATGAAATGAAGTATTATTTCCGTTGCATATCTGTCTTCATGGTTATCTCTGTAGGAACGCAATAAAATACAGAGATAACCATAAAGACAAATATGCAGCGGAAATAATACTTCATTTCATTACTGTAAAACACTGAAATGTGCTTACAAACAGAAATGGAAATAAGCCAGCTAGGGCGATGGTAGCTTATCTCTGAGAAGAGATGTTGCGGCTACATGCCTTTGAACTCTATTACAATGAGGCTCGAAGGCCTATTTATTGTTGAGAAACAATGGAAAACCCTTCACATTCCAAAACCTAACCCTAGAAGATGAAACGCCAAATTGTGGGTCCCGTTTCTGGGTAAGTTGGTACATCAACTTCCCGAGGTCGCGAATTGGTCATATTATCTCCATTTGACGCGCATGATAGCCCGTTGGAAATATCTCTCACAGGAATACGACAGTTGTGGGGGTCCAAATGGGATAGGTGGGTGGCCACCAACATCCACCTGGATCATTCCTCCCCTCTTAGGAAGCAATGGTCCCCATTGCGTTGAGTTCCTCCTTGAGATGAGGAAGCTTCTGCTAAGCTGGATCTCTAGTGAGCTGTTCTGCAATCTCTGATGTGTCCAGAAATGGTGGGAAGCATGGTCGACGACGGTCCACATTGATCACTTGGTGCAAGCGAAGAAATCGAGGAATGTTGTGCTTCAAAGCATTATTGCTCGTAGCCTTGGTACTGGTGTAAGGACCATGTCAGAGTGGTCTGAGCTTCTGATGGGTTCTGGTAAGGCGTTCTTTCTGTCGATGCAACCAAACTTTGTTGCCCACATGAAACTTGTGTGGTACGCCTGTGGGTGAGGAGAAGTTGTTCCTATGTTTTATCATGACCGTATCCCTTTGCTGCTGCTGCGTGGAGGAACCCTTCGCAGGGGTCATGGATGTAGCAACGATCTTCCCCTTACTTTGGGAGTGAATAAAAAAAAATGAATTTCCTAGTTTGGGAGATGAGCTTGCTGCCTTTCTTGGCAGTGATCAAAGAGGTGGCGGTAGGTGGGGAAACCTCCGGTATCCTGTATAATGAATTATCCAAATAAATAATGACAACGCGAGGCCTTGACTCATACACAACATGTCACCTCCACAAGTATGGCTGGCCTAATAGTACATTGCAAACATCCAGAGGTGTAACATCACACAATACCTTGTATGTGAAGGGCTTGATGCTGTAGGGAAGGGGGCACTGCTGGTGAACTTTGAGATCTCGTCCTTTGTGAAGCCACCCAATACTGTACGGCTGTGGGTGTGGTGTAGTTGGTAGGCCCAACTGCTTCACGACCTCTGCGGAAATGAGGTTCTTTTGGCTGCCACTGTCGACAATGAATTGCAGCGGCGAACCCTTCACCCACATCTGTGAGTGGAAAAGACGTTCCCCCTCCTCTGGATCTTCGGGCTCATTTTTCTGGATCTTGGTGGTGGCAATAGTGGAGCTGGGCTCCGCATCAATGATCTACTTCCCTTTGCCATTCTCCTTTTCAGGTTCTAGCTCAGGGTCGGGACATGCATCTGATTCGGAAGCCTTCAACTCGGCCACCAGTGACTGCTTGGTCCGACACTCACTTGTGTTGTGAGTGGAGCTCTTATGGAACTCACACCATTTTCCCGTGTCCTTTTTCGGCTTTGCGGTACTGTTCTTTGCTTGTAGCTTTGGCGGGTTGTCTTGGGCTGCCCCGCCTTGCCTTTGTCCTTTGTTCTGTGGTTTAAGGGCACATTTCCCTTGCTTCGGATTCGCAGATCCAAAGTCTCGCTTCTTTTGTTTAAACTTCTGCTCAATCTTGACGGCTTATCGGTATGCTATGTCGAGTGAGGAGATGTTCAGGAATTCTATTTCTTCCTGGATGTACTTGTGCAGGCAGCCGTGGTATTTGAGTATCAAATGTTGCTCCAAATCGTTGATACCCAACTTCGTGCGAAGGGTATGGAAAAGATTGGTGAACTCCTGCACATCTTGATCCCTTCCCTGCCGCAGCGTGGTCCACTTTATGTATTCATCCTCATAGCTTCCAACAGGGTAGTATTGCTCCTTAGTGGCATCCCGAAATGAATTCCAGGTGGGTGCGGCTGAAAATAGTGAGCCTGTACTTTCATCCTTCTGCTCGCAGTAGGTTTCCCACCAGTCCTTGACGTGGGGGGCTGCTTTGAGAAGAGTGAAAACAATCCTTTCCCGACTCAAAAATTCATGAACAGAAAAATAACCCTCTAGCATATTTAACCATTTATCTACGACATTTGCGTCTATCTGACCCTCAAAGATGGGGATTTCAAAATTAACTTGTACCTTAAAGGGTGTGGCATTTCCAGAGTAGCTGTTGGAAGCAGATGCATCGCCTCTAGGTAGCCGCTGAAGGATCTGCGCAAAGCTATCCATCATCGCGTTCCTTTGCCGCTCGAGGGCTTCTTCGAGCAAGATTTTGATAGGATCTCCTGCCCCCTTGTCTTTCTTCTCATTCGCCATGGGAGGTTGTCGAGATTTGCGAGGATGGTCTTGCAAAGGTTCGACCAGTTCAAGCCCTAACTCCTTATATCCCAACCTCGTTGGGGACATGCAATTGAAAACAAAGAAAAATCAGACCGCTTTGATACCACTGATCTGGACTTAAACAGGAACGCAATAAAATACAGAGATAACCATAAAGAAAGATATGCAACAAAAATAATACTTCAGTTCATTACTGTAAAACACTGAAATGTGCTTACAAAGAGAAATAGAAATAAACCAGCTAGGGCGATGGTAGCTTATCTCTTAGAAGAGATTTTACGGCTACATGCCTATGAACTCTATTACAATGAGGCTCAAAGGCCTATTTATTGTTGAGAAACAATGGAAAACACTTCACATTCCAAAACCTAACCCTGGAAGATGAAACGCCAAATTGTGGGCCCCGTTTCTGGGTAAGTTGGTACATCAACTTCCCGGGGTCGCGAATTGTTCATATTATCTTCGTTTGATGCACATGATAGCCCGTTGGAAAGATCTCTCTGAGGACTATGACGAAAAAGATGATTTTTTGACCAAAAAATCACTGCGGTAGATTTCCCAAAAAACGTCGTTTAGGGCCTCAAAACGGCTCTGGAAGTTTAGGACCCGAAAAACTGCTAAAAATAGTAAACTGTGCTACAATTTAGGAAATTGAAAAGACTAAACGAGACAGTTGTGGGGGTCCAAATGGGATAGGTGGGTGGCCACCAACATCCACCTGGATTAGGTTCACTCTCGTCCTTTTTTTCACAGTAGGTTTCCCACCAATCCTTGACATGTGGGGTGGCTTTAAGAAGTGCAAAAGTAATATTTTCCTGATTGGAAAAGTCATGAACTAAAAAATATCCTTCCAATAGGTTTAATCATTTATCTACAGCGTCTGCATCTATCAGGCCTTTGAATATGGGAATATCGAATTTAACTTGTACCTTAAAAGGAGTGGTGCTTCCAGAGTGGCTATTGGATGAAGATGCATTGCTTGTGGGTAGCCGTCGAAGGATCTGGGCAAAGTTATCCATCATCGCGTCCCTTTGTCGCTCGAGGGCTTCCTCGAGCAACAGTTTGAAAGGATCTCCTACCCCCTCATCTTTCTTTTCTTCCGCCATGGGAGGTCGTTTGGTTTTGCGAGGCTGATCTTGTAATGGTTCAACTAGTTCAAGCCCTAACTCCTTATACCCTAACCTTGTTGGGGACATGCAAATAAAAACAAAGAAAGAGCAGACCGCTCTGATACCACTGATCCGAACTTAAACAGGAATGCAACAACTTACAGATATAATCATAAACATAGAGATGCAACAAAAAAACATTTCATTTCATTAATAGAAAAATATTGAACTATGCTTACAAACAGAATGGAAATAAGATAGCTCGGGTGATGGTAGCTTATCTATGAGAAGAGATGTGGCGGCTACATGCCTCTGAATTGTGTTATAATGAGGCTCAAGGGCCTATTTATTATTGGAAAACATGAGAAAACCCTAAACAACCAAAACCCTAACCCCAGGAGATGTAACACCAAGAGTTTGTGGGCCTCATTGGGGTTAGTTGGGCAACCAACTTCCCGGGGTCGTAACTTGGTCATATTATCTTTGTTTGGTGCGTACGATACCTTGTTGGAAATATCTCTTCGAGTACTACAAGTTTCGCCGTATGCCCTTAGCTATGGCTATGGGCCTGTCGCGGACCCCAAAAAAACGTTGTTTAGGGGGTAAAAACTACTCCGAAAGTTGAGGACCCAAAAAATGCTAAAAATAGTAGCTGAAATGAACAAGGAAACAGATGAAACTGACTGGGGGGTCTAGGTGGAATAGGCGAGTTACCACCAATATCCACCTAGATCAAGAAAGAGGTTAAAAATAGGGATTGGAAGAGCTACATGTGCGTAAGAGCGTTAGGTTTCCAAGGAAGATAAAACGCCCAAGCTGAGCATCTTTAATGCATTTACGGAGTTAGGTTATCAGTCCAACGTAGAGGACAGAGTATAATGGCTTTTGTCAGACAAAATTTTTTAGTGGAGCATTAGGACAGGTGCACAGTGAGAATTCTCAAGTTCTAGCATTAAATATAATAGGGTCGAACTGACAAGCACAAAGATGCCATAAAACCACTGGCTCAAACAAGATTGAGCAGGTTACGAACATACCAGCTCTGATACCATGTTAAACTCACATGGAATGTAAACGACGAATGTGAAACATAAGCATTAGATTTCATATATTATTGACATGATATATATTTATAGTACATGGTGTGACCCTTGAATTCATATTCCAAGTGGTCTCTTAGACTCCAGTGGTTGTTCACATTCCACACTAACCCAAGAGGATTAGGTTTCCAACATTATTATTATCATCATCATCATATACTTTATTATTATTTTGATTAAAATTAATGTCGTTATGCCATAAAAAAGAATTATTATTATTATTATTATTATATTTTTAATATTATTATAATTAAAATAGTTATACCGCTTGGAATAATAAAAAACCAAGGGAGAGTAACAACAAGAGCGATTCGAATCAATGCACTAGTCAACCAAAGGGAAGACTGGGTGGAAAGTCTTAGGAGCCATAGGCCCCAGAGGTGGAGATATCATCGACATGGATGAAAGGGATGAGATGGAGGTCGAAGCAAGGACCACGAAAGAATGGCTAAGGTTCGAAGAGCGGCTTGATCTCGGACACAGGGATGAATGAAATTAAGAGGAGGTATTTCGAACGAGGGTTGGCTATTGAAAGAAGGTTGACTAACATGTGACGACACGCAGGAGGGACGAGAATAGAGGACCAGGAACAACGACATAAAATGAAATAGGAAGGGAGCGATCAGAGATGGATTGGTCTCCGGTCGGCGTTAAATCGGAAGAGACAAGAGACCTGTAGGGGATGCATCACTTGAGCTCGACGAATTGATGTAGATTTCTCGACGATCAGGAAAAATGGAGGTTAAGGGTTGAACCAGAAGCGAAAAATCCAAAGGAGATACGCTACTACCATCATCAGCCGAGGAAGCCGCTGAATTGAGACAACTAACAGGTTGACCAACAGATCTTAAAACAACTTGACCAATAGATCCCAAAACAATGTTATCACTCAATAGGTAAGGCTCAGATCCAAGATCTGGTAGAGAGACATTGTTGATCCAAGAGCGAAGAGCAAGGATTTGACTCTTGTTAATTCTTCCGCTGGTAGGAGAACTAGAAAAATATCTGGGGAAAGAGGATATGTCTGAGAGCTTTAGAAATTTCTTCGATTGCTTGATCTTCCAAACTCTTCCATAAAAGAGATTTTACCACAGAGCAAGCCTTGATTCTGATCTAAAGGGAAGCAGACAACACATGGGAAAACTCCAAATGCAATGAGAATACTTTCCGAGAGAGAAAATTAAGGCCTTTTTGTTAAAATTTGCAACTAGGGCCAAACTCCACATGGGTCATCTTATCTATGATCGCTGATATTTTTCTTGGATTCCTCTCTTCGAGAGGTGTAGGATTTTGTTGACACCTAATCCTCAGGATTGGGTGAATATAATGTAAATAGATAAATAAGTAATATGAACAGTCATCGGGAGATGAAGTGAAGAGTCTCTCCCTCATGTATATAATGAAGACCTACCTGATGGAATAAGACACACGAATCATTTTTGCCTTGAGGAGTTACTGCCTAGCCTAACATGGTATCAGAGCTAGCTCCTTTTTTAGCTTTTATGCCCTTTGTAACTCCCTATTCTGCTCCATTCAAAAGCGCTGTCCATATAATACATTGCCCATATAAACGTTGGTGTCAGTTGCCTGACATTTCCTCTCAAGCCTACCTGCACCATTGACTGCTACTGTTACGCTGCTCGATACGTGCCTTGAACACTGTTTCCACTCAGAAGGGAGTTGTCTGGTATATCTGCTGGTATTCTGTCGAGCTCATTGATATATCAAGGTGAACAGTATGCCAACTCCTCTTTTTTAGACTGTGAGTTGTGTCGTTGGCAGCACTATGTTGTTAGCATGACTATGTGTTGGTTCATGGTTATGGGTATTGTGTTACACCGCCCATACTGCCCAACTCCATTCCCATTCACGTTTTTTCGCATATTATCTGCGGGTGTTAATACAGTTGTGGTTAATACAGTTCCGGTGTTAATACAATTACAATGTTAATACAGTTGCAGTTGTTAATACAACTCCACTTAACCATACCATGCTTGCTCCCGCGCTCATACACAGTGAACCACGCTCCCATACCACGCTTGCTCCCGCGCTCATACACAGGTGAACACTGTTATATGAATGACGGTGTTTGAAAGTTTCTGGCGTTTCTTGAGCTTTCCGCTAGTGCCTTTCTTGTGCGTTATTTGGAGGATTGTGCCAGTTTAGAAACCAGATTTGACAAATTCGTGTGAATAAGTCGCCCTCGAGATAAATTTTACAGACCTTCTGTCGGTTATTCGAGGGGGATTTCGTTGGATTGACCCAAAAATTGTGTAAAGTCAAATTGAGAAGGGCTTTGTTTTAGGCATAGGTTTCCCTTTTCTGTCTTCCTGTGTTTTGAAGCGATGTTGTTGGTGCTGTTCCGTAATGTTCAACCATAATATGTCCTGCTCCTCTGTTGGCGTATACCATATATATGAATGACTCCCGTATAATGAGTGGTTGATGTCCGTTGTGTTATATACCTCCGCTATAACACCCTGCGTATACCATATATATGAATGACTCCCGTATAATGAGGTATGACTCTTGTATTGTGCAGTGGTATGATTCTCGTATATGATTATTAATTGTGTGGAGCCTGACACTTGCGCCATTCCGCTCCTCCATATAATACCTCCCGCAATAATACCTTTGTTCTATTGCTACCATAATTTCATTTTTCAAAATATCGTTGCTACAGTGCATTTTTTTCCAGCAGAAGTATTTTTCTATCAGCAGAAGTAATTTTTTTTACAGAATACATTCAATCATATCCATGGTTAGAATAGTTCTCATTGGCAAGTAGAACTATCCTGAATGGTCCTGGATGATAAAACACACCTTCATTTTCAATGAGTTGTGGAAAGGAATGTGTGTCAGAGACGGAGACAATGAACCAGTACAGCCTAGCTCAGACAAAGAGCTCGTCATTTGGGAAAACAAGAACATCAAAGCTTATGCATTAATCGCAACATCTGTAAATGAAGAGGTGAGTCACCATATTTCTTCATATTCAACTGCCTTTGAAGCCTTACAAAAGCTGAAAGAACTCTATGACTCACATTCTGCACTTGAAGTTGTTCAACTCATGATTAAACTCTTCACTCTTGAACTGCAAAATAATGATCCTCTTGCTCTTGCATCTGAAGTAAAGTCTATAATGCATGATATCAAATCCACTAAGGTTGAATTGGATATTCCTCTTATCGCTTTTCTCAAGGCACTTTATCCTACTTACTCCAATTATCTTGAGTCATTGCAAGCAAATGGAAATCTCAAAGATATCACCTTTGACTCTCTTGTGAAAAAGTTTGTTGAAAGAGAGAAAGATTTTGGAAAGAAGACAGCCCATGAATCTTCTGAAGAGGCTGTGTGCCTTGCTCATAAAGAAAAGCATCCTGCTCAAGATTCTTTAAGAGGAAGAGGTGGTCGAAGAGGAAGAGGAAGATATTTCAGAGGCAGGGGGGGCAGACATTCTCAAGGAGAAAAGGCAGATTTGCACTACATTCACTGCAAAAGAAATGGATCACATGATGCCTCTACATGCAAGCTACCATGGGACAAAATTGAGCAGAAAGGAAACCAACAGAAAGGTAAAACTGATGATATAGACAAAGGTAAAGCACCTGAATCCGCTCACTATGTTGTGGCACAATGTAACATTGGATTAAATGAAGATTTATTTAATGCTTCACTTGCTTCTTGGAAAAATGATTGGTTGCTTGATTCAAGAGCAACCTGCCACATGACTCAAAGAAAAGATTTTTTTGAAGATTTCACTGACAATGTTGATGGAGCAGTATACTTTGCAGACTAATCAAAAATCAAGCCATCAGGGTTTGGCACAATCAGGTTTAAACTGCCCGGTCTTCCAGACTTTCTTTTGCATCATGTTCTATATCTCCCACAGCGCAAGAGAAACTTGTTGTCCTTGGTCCACATCCACCAGCAAGGCCACTCCATTCATATGTTTGATAGCAAGCTTGAGGTAAGAAAAGCATCTGACCACTCACTTGTCATGAGGAGAATAGAAGAAGAAAGGCTTCTCAAGCTGCAAGGAACCTCTGCTCGTGCACAACATTTCTCATACAATTCTCATCATGAAGAAGGTACGCTTCCATCAAGTTTATTATGGCATGCTAGATTTGGACATTTGAACTATGACAGCCTCCGCTTGTTGAAGAAAAATGGTGTTGCTGGTTTGCCTACAATTCCTAGAAAATTTAAGCAATGTGATGCTTGTATTCTAGGAAAGCATAGCAAACAGTCTTTTCATGATTCACATTCAAGAGCACATAGAAAACTTGAACTCATTCATTTAGATTTATGTGGTCCAATGCCTGTTCCTTCTGCAAATGGAAATAAATATATGATGACATTTACTGATGACTACACCAGAATGTGTTGGGTTTATTTATTGAAGAACAAATTTGGCTTTTCAAACATTCAAGAATTTTCATAAATGGATTGACAATGATGCACAATCTCATATTGGGTCTATTCGCACTGATAATGGAAAAGAATACACATCAAATGAATTTGAAAACTATCTTCGCCAACATGGGATCAAACATCAAACAATTGTACCTTATAATCCCCAACAAAATGGTGTAGCTGAAAGAATGAATAGGACAATCTTAAATATGGTACGATCCATGCTCTTCTTCAAAATGTAAAGATAATGTTTTGGGCTGATGCTATTCTATGTGCTGCATATATAAAGAATAGATGTCCATCTAATGCTATTAGAAACAAGACTCCATATGAAATGTGGTATGGACATGTTCCTTTGGTAAATCATCTTAGGGTCTTTGGTTCCACCTATTATGCTTTGATACCAAAGGTACATAGAAACAAACTTGGTGCTATAAGTCGTAAGTGTATCTTCCTGGGGTATTCAAACACCTCCAAAGCATACTGTCTCTATGATGAAGTAAATAAGAAGTTTGCTGTATCTAGAGATGTAATTTTTCTTGAATCATCCAAAACTGACAATGTTGTTGAGCGGCAACTTGATCGCTTGGATAGATTCACAAAAGCAAAATCATTTCAAGAATTTGATAATTAGATTCCACATCTTGAAGGGGGGATTCCTATACTAGATCAACATGTGGAATCTTCTTCTGAGGAACACTCTCCCCCACATGAAACTCCAACAACAGATGATGCTTTAAGTGATGTGATTGATAGAATTGGGAGACTCAATCTTGATTCAATCCCAACTCAATCAATGGAGTAGCCTGGACCATCTGAGAAAGGTCCCCCAAAGTGGCTGACAAAGACACTTGAAAGTGTTCATCCTGATGAAGTTGGAAAGACAGGAACTAGAAATTCAAACCGGCAAAATGGAGGTGATGTAGATGACTCTAATTCACCTGTTGATATGGATGTTTCTTATGATTGTGAATTGAACTTGTCTACAGATTTTGAACCAACTTCCTTAAAAGAAGCTTCTTCTCATGATGAATGGAAAGAAGCGATGCAAAAGGAGTATGATGCCCTCATAAAGAACGGCACTTGGAAGCTGGTTGATCCTCCATTAGGAACCAAACCAATTGGTTGCAAGTGGGTCTACAAGAACAAGTATAAAGCTGATGGCTCACTTGAAAAGCACAAAGCTAGGCTTGTGGCAAAAGGTTTTGCACAGAAGGAAGGGGTCGATTATGAGGATACTTTTGCCCCCACAACAAAATGGGCTACCATCCGAACACTCTTTGCCCTAGCAGCTCATAACGGTTGGAAAGTCCATCAAATGGATGTAAAAACTGCTTTCTTGAATGGAGCTCTAAAAGAGAATGTTTTTATGTCCTAGCCTGAAGGATTTGCTGTGAAAGGACATGAACATAAAGTATGCAAACTGGTGAAGTCCTTGTATGGCCTCAAACAAGCACTGCGAGCCTGGTATGAAAAACTAACTGAGCATCTTCTGAAACTCAATTTCAAACATTATGATCTTGATGATGCAACTTTATTTGTCAAGAAAGTTGGCAGAACAGTTGTATATCTTGTGGTATATGTAGATGATCTTTTGATGACAGGGAACAATGAAAGCTACATTGCATCCATAAAGAAGGAATTGGGGAAAAGTTTTGAAATGACTGATTTGGGCTATGTTCATTACTATCTTGGCATTGAAGTAACCCAACATCCGAAGGCCATATTTCTTTCTCAAAAGAAATACATTGGAGATCTGTTGAACAGGTTTGGCATGACAGAGTGCAATCCTCTTACTACTCCAATGGAGCAAAACTTAAAGCTCATATCTATTGAAGGAAAAGAATACGAGGATGCAACAAAGTATAGACAACTTGTAGGAAGTCTCAACTACCTAACTACTACCAGACCAGACATTTCGTTTGTTGTTGGAATCCTCTCCAGGTTTATGCAAAAGCCTTGTGAGGGACATTGGTCTACTGCAAAAAGAGTTCTAAGATACTTGAAGGGAACTCAAGACTTTGGAATCAAGTATACATATGTGGACGACTTCAACTTGATTGGATACTCTGATTCAGACTTCGATGGAGACAAAGAAACTGGGGTATCTACTTCAGGATATGCTATGAGTCTTGGATCAGGAGCTGTCTCCTGGAGATCACGCAAACAATCAGTTCCAACAGATTCCACAACAGAAGCAGAATACGTGGCATCAGCTTAAGCAACAAAAGAAATTGTGTGGCTCAAGAAAATTCTTGAAGATTTGCAGGTAAAACAAGTACAATAAACTCCACTCATGATTGACAATACCTTTGCAATAAAGTTGGCCAAGAACCCAAAGTTCCATGATTGAACGAAGCACATCAATACTAAATATCATCTGATTTGACATCATGTTGAGGCCAAAACAATCCATCTTCGTCATTGTTCCACTAATGAGCAAATTGCAAACATCTTCACCAAATCGCTTGGAAGAGAAAAGCTTGAACGATTCAGAATGATGCTTGGACTCACCAACATCCCTTCAGATTAAGGGGGGGAATGTTGACACCTAATCCTTAGGATTGGGTGAATATAATGTAAATAGATAAATAAGTAATATGAACAGTCATCGGGAGATGAAATGAACAGTCTCTCCCTCATGTATATAATGAAGACCTACCTGATGGAATAAGATACACGAATCATTTTTGCCTTGAGGAGTTACTGCCTGGCTTGACAGATTTCTCTAAATATCATCCGCTTTTGACATGTACAAATGAAGTTATGAATTTATTTTGATTATGGTCAAATCATCAAGGTCGGCCAACAAACTTATGTAGGCTAAGAAACCCAACAGTCACGTCTATTCATCCTCACGTTTCATATAAATAGAAGGTGACTTAGCCTCATTTGGAAACACTCATTTTCACACTTCTCTCTCTCTCTCCTCATTGATTGGGTATGGATTTCTGGGCCTCTCTCTCTCCACACATCCGAAATTTTAGGAGAACAAATTTCTGGACAGTTTGACCAAGCGTTGACCAACATGCGCTGACCTCCAGTGACTGCATTTTTGTGATGGCTATCTCTATTTGGGAAGGCTTTATGGGTCTAGAAATCGAGGCTAAACGTTGATTGTAGACCAGCGTTGACTGCAACTAGGGTTGACCGCAGGTGGGTTGTTTGACCAGACTTTGACTGGGTTGAATTTGAATGTTTTGGGGGTTGTTTTATCTTGCTGTTTGGAGGCCGAAGTTGACCGATTTGTTGAGGGTCAAGTCTGCCTTGTTGACCAACAATGACTTTTATGGTTAGGGCTCTTTTGCTGCAGTTATAAATTATCAGATTTTTAAATTGTTTTATCTATCTCTGTTGAACTATTGAAGACTAAAAGAAGATTTGATAAAGGGTTTCCCCACATTGGGGTTTGTCCCTGGCTGGTGCCACATCTTGTGTCCGCTTGTCTTGTCTTGTCTTCTATTGTTTATGTTGATGTTCTATCTACATTTACTACCATGTTGATTTGATTGCTAATCTAAATATTGATACTGGGTTAATAAAGAAATTGAAGTAAAATTGCTCTAAAGCATAGAACATACTATTGTTGCCTAAAATTAACACTTTTCTAACTTTGCAGATCTTAGAACAAACCAGGTCCAAACTCGCCTTCAAAAAAACCTGTTGATTCGAGGAATTATTAAGGGGTTTCTTAATCCGAGTGAATCAAGAAACAACTGAGGAATCTCTACATCGCTTTAAGAATTCTAGATCTGACTTCATCTTGGAAACCTGCAAGCGTGCCCATTCAAAATGACGAGCCTTCATCACAACGACCCTTCCGTGCAGGGTAGTAATTTCCGAATTTAGTCTTGTGTGATCCATAATTATGATTGCTGGGACATTTTTCAGTACTAATCACATGTAGAGCCATTTGTCGACGCGTTCAAACCATCTAGTGTGGTTCATCATTAGGACAAGATCCAGAGTCAGATCATGGAAACAAATTAAATAGTGATAACGATGAAGAGAGTTAAATTTTTCAACTGTTAGAGTTTAACAGCTAGCCTTGACCCAAAATTAAAATAATATTATAATGAATGAAGACTCTAACTGATTTTGACTAAATAATGAATGATAATTTTAAAAATATTTATTAAATCATCTTGATACCCTATAAAGGTTCAAACAAATAAATGATTAGAATTGACTGTCTAAATAAATATTCAGCTAACTTATTTTGACCAAGTAAAAGAATATTTAAATTTTAAGTTATGGTTAAATAATAAATATGCTATGACCAACTAAATAATTAAATAAATGTAAAGTATTTAATAATAAAACCTCGACTAAAAAATATTTTATTAAACAATGTTGTTTCTAGAATCAATTAATTTTGGTTAAATATTTCGATGAGAATGTTGAGAATAAATAAATAAACATTATAATTATAGTAATGATAATAGGAGTAATAACCATAAGGTTTCTTTATCTGCTTTTAATAATAGGGTTGTTAATCTCTCAAGTTATTCTTTTGGCCTCCATGTTTATAGTCTCTTGGGGAAAGGATTAAATTTTGCCTTTGCTCCCAGAAAAATCGCGGTGGAAGATATTATATGTAATGTTGAATTCAGGATTAAGGACTTGCTAGATATCACCAAGGATATCACTAGCAAGACTGTGTTGTTGTTTTGAGGAGTGAAATGCACCGAAGAAAAGCATTAGCAAGTTTGAGTTTGATGCTCTCAAAGCTTTGAATAATACCAAGGACATCGTAGTTCTCAAAGCTGACAAAGGGGGAACTACGGTTATCCTTAATAAGGAGGACTACATGAGGAAAATTTTGGATCACTTATGTAACAATGGGAGCTACAAGAAACTCAAGAAGAACCCTTAAAAAAGATCTCCGAAATTGTGGCTCTTGCCATAAAATCGAGTAGCTTCGTGAGCTCCTTGAGCCATAAGCTCTTTGAGAGTAGTCCTATCACACCTAGGATTTATGGTCTTCCTAAGATCCATAAGGAAGGGGCTCCTCTTAGACCCATTGTCAACACCATAAGGGGGCCGACCTATCTTCTAGCTAAATATTTAGCCCAAAAGCTTAAACCTCTTGTTGGTCACATTGATTCCTTTGTCAAAGATTCAACATCTTTTGTCAATGAATTAAAGGATATAAGGCTCAGTCCTAATGATAAGTTGGTAAGTTTTGATGTGGTATCTCTCTACACTAATATCCCCATTAATGAAGCCATTGAGGTTGTTAGATGCAAGACTGATCCTGATACACCTTATTTAGTAAAAAATTGTCTTACCTCCACTTTCTTCAGTTTTGAAGGGGAATTCTATGAACAAACTTGTGGTGTCGCCATGGTTTCTCCCATTTCCCCTGTTGTGTCTAATATGTTCATGGAAGATTTTGAATCTAAGGCATTGTCCTCTACTCTTTTCCAACTGAGTCTGTGGAAAAGGTTTGTGGATGACACTTACGTCATCTAGCCCCATGGTCAAGAAAAGTTGGACCCTTTTTTCCAACATCATAACAAACCATCGAGGTTCATAAAGTTTACAATGGAATGTGAAATCAATGGGTGTCTACCTTTCCTCAATGTGCTTATCTCAAAAGAAGAGGATGGTTCTTTCTCCCATCAGGTATTTCGAAAGAAAACCCACACAAAGCAATATCTTAATGCTAAATCCCATCATTTCCCTGCTCAAAAACTAGGTGTTCTCAACACCTTAGCCACTAGGGCATTAAGAGTTTTTGATCAAAAGCACCTCGATGAAGGAAAAATCCATCTCTTGAATGTTTTTAATAGTAATGGATATAGTAAGAACCAGTGTCTTAAATATTTCCTAAAAGCGGAAAAAGGTCCTACAATTAAGGAAGAACCCAAGGATAGGTTCTCAGGGGTTCATCTTCCATTTATCCAAGGGACCACTGATAGAATTGCTAGGATTTTAAGGAAGCATAAAGTCCCCTCGACCTTTAGGCCCCTAAATACCATTAAGAGGTCGGTGAAGGACCATGTGGACCCCAAGAATATGAAAGATGTTTATCTCATCCCTTGTTCATGTGGGACTCCCTACATTGGTGAAACTGACCGCTCTATAAATCAAAGAATTCATGAGCATGCGATAGACATAAAACATGGGAGGACGTGTTCTTCGGCTTTGGTGGAACATGCGGAAAAGACTAAACATCATATCTGCATTGAGGACACTCAGGTCATTGCTACAATAGAGCATTTCCATCACCATAAGTTTATGGAAGCTATAGAAATCGAAAGAAGGCCTAGAAATTTGAATCAGGATTATGGTTGGAAGATTAGAAGTTGTTGGGTCCCTGCCTTATCCTCCTAGTTTTATTTTTATTTATTTAACTATCTTTCTACCCATTTATTTATTTATTCTTTGATTTCTTGTTTATTTATTCAGTATTATCCTTATTATTTTCAATTATATTTATTTTATTAGTATTATTATATTATTTTTATTATAACATTTGGATAGATTCTTAATTTTAATCTCTTAACCTATTTGAATTAGAATATTTGTAATTAAATTTATTTTTCGAAACTAAATATTTAGTTATTTTGTCTAATTTATTTATTTATTTATTCTCAACACTCTCATCGAAATATTTAACTAAAATTTATTGATTCTAGAAACGACATTGTTTAATAAAACATTTTTTAGTCAATAACTAGAGGTTTTAGAAAATAGTCTTTCGGATTAATCACATTGTAAGGATTGGGTCAACGTTTCGAACCAGCTAATGTGGTCCATCTTCAGGACAAGGTGAGAAATCAATCGATATGAGAGAATAAATAGCATGGATGCATCATTGTTCAGTGTTAGCCGTTTAAAAATAGCCGTTGGTGAAATGAAATTTAGTTAGAAACTAGTTATTATTTAATAAATAATTAATAATTATCGGAAATTGTCACAATTTATTAATTTAAATAATAATAAAATCTAATAAAATTATATTATAAGCTTGGGATGACCTAGTCAATGTGAATTAGGAAAAAACGAGTTGTTATCATGACATAATAAATAATAATAATATTAGTTTATTATTATTAATCCGGAAGACTATTTTCTAAATTATGGATCACAAAAGTCTTAGATCTAAAACTAGAGGTTTTATAATTCAATAATTTATATTTATTTAATTATTTAGTTGGTCATAGCATATTTATTATTTAATCCTAACTTAAAATTTAAATATTTTTTTACTTGGCCAAAATAAGTTAGTTGAATATTTATTTGGACAGTCAATTCTAATCATTTATTTGTTTGAACCTTTATAGGGTATCAAGATGATTTAATAAATATTTTTAGAATTATCATTCATTATTTTGTCAAAATGAGTTAGAGTCTTCATTCATTATAATATTATTTTAATTTTGGTTCAAGGCTAGCTGTTAAACTCTAACGGTCAAAAAATTTAACTCTCTTCATTGCTATCACTATTTAATTTTAACTCTCTTCATCACTATCACTATTTAATTCTCTCTTCATCACTATCACTATTTAATTTTAAATCTCTTCATCGCTATCACTATTTAATTTGTTGTCATGATCTGACTTTGTATCTTGTCCTGATGATGAACCACACTAGATTCTCTTCAATTTTAACTCTCTTCATCTCTATCACTATTTAATTTGTTGTCATGATCTCACTTTGCATCTTGTCGATAAACCACACTAGATTCTCTTCATCGCTATCAATATTTAATTTAATTTGTTGTCATGATCGCTATCACTATTTAATTTAATTTTTTGTCATGATCTCACTTTGCATCTTGTCCTCATGATGAACCAAACTAGATTCTCTTCATCACTATCACTATTTAATTTGTTGCCATGATCTGACTTTGCATATTGTCCTGATGATGAACCACACTAGATGGTTCAAAAATATTTAATTTTTTGCCATGATCTGACTGTTTATCTTGTCATGATGATGAACCACACTAGACGGTTTGAAACTATTTAATTTGTTGCCATGATCTGACTTTGCATCTTGTCCTGATGATGAACCACACATGTGTTATAGACATTTTTGTGCCTATCAGCATGGAGCATGAAATGTCAATAATATGAGGGATCCAAAGTCCCTAAACATGTTGTTCTTACCCTTAGAGGAACAAGGTCTGCAAACCACAGCACTGAAAATCAGTTCTCCACCTAAAAACACTCAAAAACAGGCTATTTCTGGATCATGTCAGCTGCTCCACTGAGCATCTGCGCTGAATGTCAACTGCTCCTCCTTGTACCTGCGCTGAAGGTCAAAACCAATGAAGGCTACCTGCGCTGGGCGAGATTGGCCAAGTGGCACAGTCATTCTGCAAGGTGTCAACTGCCCAGGAAGCTTCCAAACTAACACTTGGGTCAAGGAATTCGCCTAGTGATGAGTAAGAGGGTCTTGATCTCCAAGTGGAAGCAAGATTCTCCAAGTGGACTCAAGAACTGAAGATTAACTAAAGTGGGAGAGGACACAAGTCAGCTTCAGGCCAGTCTCAAGATGACTCATCCTTTCTCCAAAAACCTATATATAGATCTCTCTCATGAGGTCTAAGGAGGCTGGAATTTTGTGCAAGTAAGGAAGTGCTGTTGGTTTGTGATTAGAGCTATTGGGTGTTTGCTTAAAGGAGGTGAAGAGGAGATTTCTTTCAGCTGGGAGGTGTTGCTGGATTGGGCCCATTGTGGTTGTAACTCTCTCAGAACTTTACTTCTATTATCAATAAAGTATTTGAGGTTCTTCTATATGCAGGTGTCTTTATGATGAATAGATGCTTGTATATTTGATTTATGCTAATCCTATAATCGATTATGGATGTATGCTTCTTGTAGTTTCCTTTTCTTGTGCTTTTACAGGATCTGTATGTAGCTGGCCCGGTGAAAGGACAAGGAGCTAAGAGCAAGCGGCAAGGAGTGAAGACTGGATCGACTATTAGCGCAAGATAACGGTTAGTAGATCATCCTTTTCTTCCCTCTCTCATCTCATAAAGAAGAAACTTTGAATAGATTTGCATTCTGTTGTTGCTGGAGTACTATCACCTCCAGAGTAGGGATAGAAGCATTCTGCATTAGATACTTTTCCCCCCAACAAAATGGCGACTCCGCTGGGGAGCGTATCTTGTTGGTTTGTTGTGTTTCTTGCTATTCATTTTATAAACAAGGAGAGTACCGAATCGAACTGTGTTTGAATCCATCAAACACAAAGTAGAGGGCAGCTACTCTAGCTCAGTTTTCTGAGCAAGTTTATGATTTGAAGAGCTGATCCACAAGGACTCTAATAAGCTCTTAGTGATAGCTTTTCATCCTCCTTTACATCCCTTAGTGTGTCCTTGACTGATAGCTTCTGATTTGAGCAAAAACTGTGAATTTTTGAGCAATCTGTGACCCGGAAACCAAGACGGACGAAAGTCTCGTTCTTCATTGCAGGCTGTACAAAGGCAGTCTGCATTTCAGCGCAGTTCCCGAAGGGGCTACCTGCGCTGAAGGTCAAACAGGCAGTGTTACACCTGCGCTGGACCAGTCTTGGCTTGAGTTCCTGAGGTTTCCTGTTGTGTCTTGATTTGTTTTCACTCTTGTTTTTGCTGTTTGCTGCCAGTCAGTAGGCCTATCTGAAACCATCTTCCTTTGTCATTATTCCGCCTCAGTTGTATAAAGAAACTGTATTTGTTCTTTTGTATTTCTTGTGTCATTTACAGTTTCCCATAACGAAAGTGAACCAGTCATGCATTGACCTCTTAGATCTAGACCTGTGATTAAGTGTCGTTTTGATCTTAAGAGTTAGTTTATTTGTTGTTCATAGCTGATTGAGTTTGTCGCTTTCGTTATATGGTTTGAATTTATATATTTCTAGTGTCGAAACAAGTAGATCGTAAGGTGTCTTTCGATTTTGGACAAACTTGTTTGCTTTCGCTTGAAATTGAATTCAAAGTTATACAACAGCTTTCTTTTTGTATTTCATCAACATTAAGAAAGAGAAAAGAAATACTTGCATTGTGCATGTACATTATGACAGTTTGCATGTTGATTTAGGAAAGTGCATTAGTGTGTGCTCTATGATCTGTGTGAAAAGGTGTTATCTTCCTTCTCCCTCAGTAGTTAAGGTTTTCAAAGTTGAAAGATTGAAAAGCTTGCTTATCATCTTAGATTGCATTCAGGAGTGTTTCTATACATCTCGTGGTGATCCATAAAGGCAAACTGCTAAACAAGATCAACCTTAAAATAAACTGAATTTACATAACAACGCATTGAAACATAACGCAAACATCTAGAGGTCTAAGCTAGAGACGTGTTCCGGCGTCGTTAAACGTGATATCTTAGCGTTGAGTGGTTGGGTGATTCCTCCACGGTGAAGCGATAAGTATCAATACGGACTTGTGCTCCCACGTACCGTCGCGTATATATTGGGAGACCCCTATAGGATCAAAGCCTTTATCCATAGGAAACCGTGTCGGCCGCCCTACTGATCGCAATGCAGTGAACACAGCATTCACAAAGATCGACCACTCGTACCGTAAAACGTATTCTGTGGTTTTGCGAAAGGTTTGGCACACCCTCTGCCTAGAACTCCAGAGCAGTTTCTTTTGGCCTTTTTCAAACTCTATAACTGAAAAAGTCCATCCGAGCATTTGTCACTTCGGGCTCGTTAAAACATCGAAGGAGACTAGAGTCATCTTTAGCTTTTTCTCGACTCTTAAAAAGTGAAAAAGCAAGTTGTGTCTAAGCGTCGTTATAAAATTTATTTTAAACGGAACATAATCACCTCCTATTCCCGCGTTGATCTTAAAGTTGAGAACATGGAACGCCCCAACCAAGGAACTCCACATGATGGAAGTCCTAGTCTATTCTCCTCTTGGGGAGAAGTTGGTGCGCCCCACATGGCCACATTGTCGCTTCCAGGACTGACAATTGGCCTACCTGTTTGGCTATTCTCAACTAGTGTAGTTCAGAACACCATGGTTCCTGAGCAGTCGAGTCAACAGTTAGATGAGTCTAGAGCATCCCACCAGCCTTCTGCTTCTTCTAACCCTTCCTCCAATCCTTCATCTTCAAAAAGTAGGGCTGGCAAAAGCCAAGCTCCCACGGAGAAGAAGGAAAAGAAGAAGAAATAGAAGAAGAAGAAGGAGCCTAAGGCGACTGGGGGCAAGCAAAAGACATCTGACAAAAACCCACACACAGCACAGACCGGGCCTAAATCGCCATGTGTCATATGTAGAGGAGACCACTTCCATAGAGATTGTCCCTGTATTCCCTGGATACTAAGGGACTGGTCCCCTCGTCTGCACAATTCGGGAGCATCAACCTCTGATAGCCATGTTGATTGCTTACCGTCAACCAGCGAAAGTGAAGGTTCAAGACAAAGAGGGGGAGCAAGATCCCCCTGCAGACTGTGTGAAGGCGGTCACGCCATCCACCGTTGTCCCTTCTTAGACGAAGCGAAGAGAGTTTTGGAAGATCGTCCGGTTTCTCCGGTAGTACTTCCTCCTGGATACAAAAAACTCGTGCCAAGTCCTTCGTTGGTTGAAAATACAGCTGTCCCGCTCAAATGGTCAGCTGAAGCGTCAGTCATTGAAAATGAACCTACTGAATCCAGACCAGACGAAAGTCTAAAGGTCGATACGGCAGTTGACCCGGTTCTTCCTTCAGAGGTTTCATCCTCAAATGACACCGTCACTGAAGATTTATCTTCAAATGACACCCTCACGAAAGAGAATAAGGATGACACCATCCAGATTCTTTTCGTCAACACAGATTCTGATGAGCATCAGGGCAATGCGCCCATTCCTTTATCGCAGGAAGGAACATCGTTAGGATCGTATCCAGCCGTATATTCGGTCCCACCACCAAGCAACCTGGTTGTGTCCTTTGATTGGAACCAACTGGGCAGACCCCGGTTACCAGCCAGTATACCATTCAGAATCATAGTCCAAATTTATAGAATGGTGATGGCTGGAACTATCATTGATGAAGGGGCATCTGTGAGTATCCTTTCCTCTGTTGCTTGGAAAGCACTGGGTTCCCCGACGCTTTTGCCTGAAATGAGAAATCTCTCGGGCTTTGATAAAGGAACCAGTCGACCATTAGGGATCCTCCCCAATGTGCCTGTTACATTGAAAGGGAAGACCGTTAATTTGAACGTGATGGTCGTTCAAGGACCCTTGGATTATAACCTACTCCTTGGACGTGACTATATATATTGCATGGGAGCTATAGTCTCCTCACTCTTTAGAGTAATGTGTTTTCCACACGAAGGAAGGGTGGTCAAGCTCGTAGACCAACTTTCATTTTCGGGATCACGCATCGCAAATAGTCAAATACCAATCCTCAATGGTCTATTCACCCAAGAAAGGTCTCCACCTCCAGTCCTCCTTCCCGATGAATGCGAGTGATTCGGAAAGATAGAACTGGGACCCAGGGGGCATGCATCCTGGTCTGCTTCGGGCAGAGGAAACCTTGGGTATAAAGTGGAATTTCCGCGAAAGAATATGACTAGTCCGTACCCCGTCCGTGGATGGAAGAGGGGTTGTTCTAGAATAGGATTCTTTTGATAAGGTTACTTGTGTGACAAAGGTAATTCATCTCTGTCTAAACAAGTAGGCTACCAAGGAAAGAGATTCTATTGCGGCAGCAAATGGAAACCATCTTTGGATAAAAGGCAAGCCTCACCCATTAAAACTAATGTTTTAGAGGATAAGTAAAGGCAACCTCCAAAGAAGGGGATTCGTTTGCTGCAACAAGTAGTAACCATCTTTGAGTAACCTAATGATAGACATCGCCGAAGAAAGAGTTTCATTTGCGGCAACAAATAAAACCATTCTTTGGGTAACCAGAAAGAGGTAGGCCTTTCCCGGTAGAACAATTGTTCTACCTGCAAATTGAAGGGTAACCTTGAAATCGTACTTTACACCTGGGGGCATGCAACATTTTGGAATGCAAGCAAGGGATGACTATTTATTTTTTAAATTTTTAGGTCCTCCCTTTAAACCTGTAGGTCTAACCCTTTAAACTCGTAGGATTAGCCGTTTCCAAACTTGCATAAAGAAAGGATGAGGGGCAAAAGTCAAAATTTGCCAAATTTAGAGCATAGCTTTGGTAAGGCACAAGCTCTATAAAAATGGGATCTTTCAGGAGACATTCTTATCTTATGACTGGTATAACGAGCAGTTTTAGCATAAAGTTCATGCTCGTTAAAAAATAAACGCAAGATCCGAGCAGTTTTAGCGTCATAGTTCATGCTCGTTAAAAAATAAACATAAGCTTTCGAGCAGTTTTACCGCGGAATTCATGCTCGTTAAAAAATAGAAAAGCGTGAGCAAGGGTTCCACCAGAGTTCAAGCTCATTAAAAAATGAACCTATCCCGGTAAATAACCATTGTGATCGTAAATTTATTAGCCATAAAAGCCTTGGTCGTGTTTTGCACCTGCCACCTCCATTCCATTTGGCCTATCGTTCACCTCCATATGATTGTTTACCCATTTTGAGGAACAGCTGCGAAGAGTGATTCCACTTAGCCATCCTTGTGACACTGCCGTGATTGGAAAATTCCAGCCTGTACTTGGAATCTGCTGCTATCCCTGTTTATCACTCGTTCCTCAAAAGACGAGTTTTCTTTAAGCTCTTTTCAACTGACTCGTAAAATATGAAAAGATTGCCGAGTTTTGGCCTTCCAGCTCGTTAAAAGGACCAGAAGAGCTATCCCTCCTCTAGATTTTAATCTTTTTGGACCTGAGGGATTATTGCACAAAAAGGTCGAGCGCTTGTTTTATTCGGCTCGTTAAAGTTATCGAAAATTCATCCCTTTTGTATTGTTTTATACTTTTTCGGACTTAAGGGATTAGATGACGAAAAAGGAATTTTGGAGTTAACTTTCTGTACCTTTTCAGACTCTCTAAAAACGAAAAGGACCGAGTTGTCTTTGTCGCTAGACTCGTTAAAATGATTAATTAGCGACAAACTTGTCTTTAGACGAGAACGAGTTTCCCTATCGCTAGGCTCGTTAAAACATAGCGATGGGCTTGCCCGAAGGGCAGGTTATAGAACAAGCATATGTTATCCTCCTCAAGCTTGACAAAAATAAAGAGGTACTGGTCAGAAATGACTGGGGAAAAATTGGGAGAACCTCAAAGCTTTGATGGTAGCAAGTCGCTCTTGAACATGACACTTTTTCCTCCGTACCACATCGGGTTGGGTTGTTTCATTCACCGGTCTCATCACCATGGTCCTCGCCAAACCATCCGTATTTGGGGTAATGCTACCGATCCATCACATTAGTGTCGTTATATAATCAAGAGATGTGTTCAGAAAGAGTCAACCGTGTCCCATCCACTGCCGTACATTATCCTTCATCCACCCATGATCGCCACCCTGAATCATATCTCACAATTTGTTTTCACCTCCACTAAAGTCATTAGCTTCGTTCCGTGTCACTGCTGTGGGATTCATTAAGGCCCTCCTGTGACGGATCGCTTCTTGTCGACTTCAGCTCATTATCCAAGAAGTTGATCTAGGAACACCCCCCAGTACTTTGAAGCTTGCATGCCTCAATGGCAAGTTTCTCACTTCCGGCGACAGGTATACATCAATGACCTTCGACCAGAAGATTTTGCGTGGTGTTCGACGCCAAGTCCTTTATTCACACCACGTGAATTGTACTGCAGTACCTTGAGGGTCATTGTCATTATTGGTGATTCCTCTCGCGCTTGTTAACGGTTTACATTATTGACCGGTAATCAAGCGATGTCTTTCCATGTTTGACTTCAACACAATTCTCACATGGATCGACTTGTACTTAGAGTGAAGATCGAACGAGTTTTGAAGACCCCGGATCTAGTTTCATCCATCCGGGCTGCGATATATATTCAGGATATAAAGACATTTGATATGTACATCATTGCAGCAGATGATCATCCTACTCAAAGGATGATAATTTCAGCAGAGAATTATCAGTCTATCATCAGACGGTCGTCTGTTATATGTACCAAAATGAATTTATAAAGCTGAGCATGGGAATGCCCGCCTCAGCTAGATCATGAAAGCAGAATGAAAAATAATGTATTGTATTGTATTTTATTGCAGGGCACCTCTCAGCCGATTGAATGAACTTCGGATCCTCCTAATAAAGCATTTCACCCGATAAACGACCTCATACTTTAGGGGGAAACTGTTATAGACATTTTTGTGCCTATCAGCATGGAGCATGAAATGTCAATAATCTGAGGGATCCAAAGTCCCTAAACATGTTGTTCTTACCCTTAGAGGAACAAGGTCTGCAAACCACAGCACTGAAAATCAGTTCTCCACCTAAAAACACTCAAAAACAGGCTATTTCTGGATCATGTCAGTTGCTCCACTGAGCATCTGCGCTGAATGTCAACTGCTCCTCCTTGTACCTGCGCTGAAGGTCAAAACCAATGAAGGCTACCTGCGCTGGGCGAGATTGGCCAAGTGGCACAGTCATTCTGCAAGGTGTCAACTGCCCAGGAAGCTTCCAAACTGACACTTGGGTCAAGGAATTCACCTAGTGATGAGTAAGAGGGTCTTGATCTCCAAGTGGAAGCAAGATTCTCCAAGTGGACTCAAGAACTGAAGATTAACTAAAGTGGGAGAGGACACAAGTCAGCTTCAGGCCAGTCTCAAGATGACTCATCCTTTCTCCAAAAACCTATATATAGATCTCTCTCATGAGGTCTAAGGAGGCTGGAATTTTGTGCAAGTAAGGAAGTGCTGTTGGTTTGTGATTAGAGCTATTGGGTGTTTGCTTAAAGGAGGTGAAGAGGAGATTTCTTTCAGCTGGGAGGTGTTGCTGGATTGGGCCCATTGTGGTTGTAACTCTCTCAGAACTTTACTTCTATTATCAATAAAGTATTTGAGGTTCTTCTATATGCATGTGTCTTTATGATGAATAGATGCTTGTATATTTGATTTATGCTAATCCTATAATCGATTATGGATGTATGCTTCTTGTAGTTTCCTTTTCTTGTGCTTTTACAGGATCTGTATGTAGCTGGCTCGGTGAAAGGACAAGGAGCTAAGAGCAAGCGGCAAGGAGTGAAGACTGGATCGACTATTAGCGCAAGATAACGGTTAGTAGATCATCCTTTTCTTCCCTCTCTCATCTCATAAAGAAGAAACTTTGAATAGCTTTGCATTCTGTTGTTGCTGGAGTACTATCACCTTCAGAGTAGGGATAGAGGCATTCTGCATTAGATACTTTTCCCCCCAACAACATGATGGTTTGTTGCCATGATTTGAATTTGCATCTTGTCCTGATGATGAGCCACACTAGATGGTTTGTTTCCATGATCTGACTTTGCATCTTGTCCCGATGATGAACCACACTAGATGGTTCAAAATGTGCGGACAAAAAACTCTGGATTTGATTAGTACTGAAAAATGTCTCAACAATCATAATTATGAATCACATAAGCCTAAATCCAAAAAAAAATTGATACTTATTATTATTAATATAATAAATATGATTGTTGGAAGTGGCTAGCATCATTGTACCTATAGTGGAACCCACAGAGGATACATTCTTAAGACCCTTGTTTGAATGTACAAAATAGGAGCTTTGTTGTGGCTCGAGCATACACCATATGTCTCTAAATAAAAAGGAAAATCTTCATTAGGGCCGACCTTGGCAGGTTGTAGCCCACCCAAACCCTTTTCAAATTCAGAAGTTCCAAAAGGAATCCCAGCAAGCAAATGCGAAAAAACCTAGGAAGCAATGAGAATTTTCTTATAAGAAAACAAAAAGACCATTAATTCCATATCTTCAAGTGAAAAGCGTTCCCAATCTGTGAGTGGAAAAGTAGTCAACCACTACCAAGAAATTATTATCATTATCAGAGTTACATAGGTCCATGTAGGAAGAGAAAAGTGAGAATGTGGCTCAGGCAGCTGTTGGTGAGGGAGGAGTAGTTACTCAAATGAACCCTCGTGATCCCCGTCGTAGGATTCAACCCTAATAAAAAAGAACCGTAGATGGAACTCTCACCCATCCCAAGATTGACCACCTACCATTTGGCAGTGGATTAGAAGCCTTCCAGAACCATCGAAAGATATGAGCATTGTAACCATAGTTCTCTTAAACAGGTTCGATCTCGCACCAGAGTTAAATATTTAATTTTTCATAGGTAGGAGGCGTGGGAAATTATTTGATAGGTTTGTATACTAATGAAACAATATGTTAACCTTCTATTTTTAACAAAGGAATCAACAAATGACTTAGATATTAAAATATTTATCCTTGTAAATCAATTGTACATCATAATTAATATATTTGTTATCAAGGTGTTGAAGATGAAATCTTGTCATTCCCACTAAAGAATGCTTCTACAAAGGCAACATTGCAATTAGAAAATAAAAAATAACAGTGTCTTTAAATCCACATTCACATGGTAAAAAACAAATTTAGTAATATTTACTCTGATTATTAAATTTTCTTTTAATCGCATAACTAAGTATCTCTAGAATTAGTTTAAGGGAAATCAATGATATTGTACCTTTTATAAATGTGCATCCTAATTTCCCTATGAAGAAAAGGTTGAGTGTACTCATGACAAACAAATAATTGAGATAGCTACAACATTTTGAAACCTAGACTAATGAGATGCTAACCTACTAATAAGCACCCTAGTACTTTAAATGTAAGTGGGGAGAGATGGAGGCCACCATAGTTGCATCTAGTTTTCAAAATGAGTACTTTGACATCGACAAAAAAAATCCAATCTAGGATTTTATTTGGGTCCTAGTACAAAGAGTGATAGGTCAAGGAAGAAAAACAAGTTCCTTGGGATATTGTTGAATCTAAGGCTTAAGAGCCTTGATAAATTCCTACCAACACACAAGTCGTTTTAGGGGGTCTTCTTATGTCTCCACATGAGATACTAGTGTCATGAGTAGATTTTGTGCAATGGAACTGGATATTGAGGCATAAATATGGTCAAGGGGTAAAGAACAACCTTAAGCCTTACTTGAAGATTATTAAGCTCAAACACCATGTACAACACCTAAAAACCATAATATGAGCCCTCTTTGAGGAATCTTTAGAATTTAAGTTGGATATGAGTGCCATTTTGACATCTTGGGCATCATGAATGGGTTTTGGGTCCTTCACTGTTAAATTTCAAACTGCTCTATGTTGTTACAATTACGTTAGCCCAATTCAATTCTCCAATTAACAAATTTTTATCAATAATTAATATTTCCAATCATCAACAACAATTGAAGATAGAACAATAAATGCAATGACAAATGATACAATCAACACATCAATAAGAAACACCATATTTATGGACAATGACCAGGGAAAACCCTTTGTAATTATTCTTCTAATAGATTGTCATAAAATGTTCAGCGGAGAGTACAATGAGCCAATACAAAATCATCTAGCAAAATTAACCCAAAAACATTCAGAGATATGTTTCAAGCATCAATCCAAATCAGAGACAACTTTTCATGTCTACGGTCAAATGTCAAATTCTAACCCTAGAGCCCAACTGCATGGAGGGAGAGTTACGTGTGCGGTTGAGAGCTTCCAACGGCGCGGATGAGTCTGAATTCCTGCAGTTATAGCTAAAAATTTCCTATGTCAAACCTGTAGTTAGAAACCAAAACTCTAACAGACATGCGAGCCTCGGACCCTGCAATCTCGAACTTGTATGAACCAATTTACTCGACTTAGCCTCAAACTTGTGCACACTAATAAATTTAGAAGAGAAGAAGAAGATGCTTGGTGATGTCCAAATGAGATTGAGGTCACTTGTATTTATAGGCTTCCAAGGTTGTTCATTTTCCTATTAGGGTCGATCTGTCTTTTTGTGCACATGTGGGCTTTTCCTCAAAATACACTTTCCCTTGTCCAAATTGAACGCTTCAATAGTCAAAATTGGTCCTATCGCAAAAAGGAATCTTTTCCTATGGCCGGAATTTTTCACTGAGCTGCCAAAGTAACACTCCCTCTTGGCTAGGGAGAAATTCCAACTACAACATGTAATAATCATATGTATCATGTTGCATGTCCCATCTCTGCTCAAATCTATATGTTGAAACATTCCCAAATCTAAAGAAGAAGAATCATCAGGGAGAAATAGCTACCGCCTTCTCAATACAATGAGGAAGGTCCTATGGGGCACTCTCACCTCATGTCATCTCATAGGGGAGCAAACATCTTCCACCATATGTTCAGCAATAAGATTCATAACATGGGGGAGCTAACACCTTCCACCCTATATCAATCAATATAATATCTCATCCATCCTATTGTTCCTTGATCTTCCCAACGATTACCCTTAAGAGTCATGTGGTAGAACACCTGCATCATATTAAACTCGGGTAACACACCTCCAAGCACTCTCTCAACCCATTGGCCAAACGGGGAGCTGTAATCCCAACAAGTCCAACTTGTGGGTATGATGACAACTGGGGTATACTTTGCATAGACCAAGATAGGAGAGAAACATCTCTGACCCTATGGGTAACAGATAGGGGTGATACCCTATTTTCTAGAGATCCCTCAACCCTAGGAGCCCTCCATCTCAATTCCTTACCCTGGGAGCTCAGACAAGGGGGAAGAGTTGGCTCAGTGTTACAGTGATGCCCCTTATCAAGAGGTGTCACATCGATTAGTCCAAGCTTCTCTCTGGATACCAAGAACTTCCCTTTCGATAAAGCCTTAGTGAGAATATATACAATCTTCTCATATATCAATATATGATGGATTCTAACAACTCCTCTCTGCACCATTTCTTGAATGTAATGATATCAGACCTTTATGTGCTTGGACTTGTTATGAAATATCAGATTCTATGCCAAACGGATCCCACTATTGTTGTTGTAATATATCAATGTAGTGTCTAGGACCTACTCAAATAGCTCTCCAAAGAGCTTCCTCAACCAAACTGCTTCGCAGCTAGCCATGTTAGCAACGATGTACTATGCCTTGGCGGTATTTAGTGCTACAGACTTCTGCTTCATGCTCATCCAAGATATTATGGAAAATCCAAGGCTAAAACAACATTCATACGCACTCTTCCAATAAACAACATTTCTTTCCCAATCAACATCAGTATATCCATGAAGTTGAACATCTATAGCAGAGTATCTCATACCAAGGGTGATCTTTCCATGCAAATATCTCAAAATGTGTTTGGAATCAAACAAATGTGCACAGATAAGTTCGGTCATGAATTGAATCAATGTGTTCACTACATAGCATATGTTCGGAGGGGCGTTTACTAAGAACATCAGAGCCCCAATCAGTTGTCTATTCTTGGATGGATTCACAAAATCGAGTCCCACAGCTTCTCCACATAACTTATTAAAATTCATTTCCAAAAGTGTGGGCAAGGACTTGCATTCTATCATTCCAAATCTCTCCAACAGGTTGACGGCATATTTTCCTTGCGAAAGGAAAATCTCAATGGGCCTTTGCCATAACTCAATGCCTAAAAAGTAGCACATGAGTCCAAGATCCTTCATCTCGAATTCATAGGCTAACTCCCTCTTACACTCGATCATCAGGGGCTCATTACCTGTCAAGGATAAACTGTCAACATATAAAACCAAAATCAATGACAAACCTTGGACTACCTTGAAGTAGCAGTTGGGATCAACATTGCTTCTTGTAAATCCCAGCTTCACCAAATAATTGTTTATGCAGGTGTACCATGCTTTGGGGGCTTGCTTCAAACCATAAAATGCCTTCTTCAACCTGCAAACATGTGTCTTTTGATCCTCTACTTCAAATCCCAATGGATTTTCAACGTACACTTCTTCTTGTAACATGAGATGGAGGAATGTTGTCTTCACGTCCATTTAATGAAGGGTCCATCCTTGATTTTCAGCAAGGGAAAATATCGAATGAATGGTTGTATATTGAGCCACATGTGAAAATATATCATCATAATCTTCTCCCTTTTTCTAGGAGAATCCTTGAGTCACGAACCTTGACTTATATTTCTCAATGCTTCCATCGACTCCATGTTTGACCTTAAATAGCCATTTTGAAGTCACCACATATTTCCCCTTTAGTCTCGGCACAACATCCCATATGTCATTCTTCATAATTGATTCATATTCTTCGGCCATAACATCCTTCCAAACTTGTTCTTTCATGGATTCTTCAAAGGTGGGAGGTTTGGCTTGAATCACAATGCTAAAAGATGAAACATATCTTTGGTACTTGCATGGATTCTTACTTTCTCTAAATAATCTTCAAACGGGAACGCGTCTCTCATCATCTTGTAATGTGTCACGAAGCTAAAGTGGCCTCTTCCTAGAAAGAGGATCACATGGAGGAGGATCTAAGGGATCCATGGGCTCCGTGGGCTCCATGGGATCATCAAAAATGTCTTTCTCAAATTCATGCACGGAAGGACCATCTAAAATATCCATGTCATCATTCTTCTTCTCAGGAGGAATAGGTGGAGGAAGGTCCCTTGCTTTCCCAAAGGTGACATCTTCATCGAACATTACACCCCTACTAATTTTAACCTTCCTTTGACTAGGAATACATATTCTAAATGCTTTGAAATTTTCACAATATCCAAAAAATGTACATTTTTTTCCTGTGGCTTCCAGCTTGTTTCTTTTGTCCTTTGGCACATGGAAATGTACGGGGCATCATCTAAAGATACGAAGAGGGCCAACATCAAGCTTGACACCTATGAACACTTCTTCAGAGGTCTTCTTGTCCAATGCTTGATAAGGAACCCTGTTTAGAGCATATACAATAACATTACTTGCTTCTCCCCGAAGGAATTTTAGCAAGTTTTGATCATGGAGTATGGAATGAGTGAATTAATACAATATACCTATTCTTTCCTTGAACTACTACATTTTGTTTAGGATTATAGGGAAAAATTGCCTCTTTCTTGATACCTTCTTGCAAAAAATCAATAAACTCTTTCGAAATGTACTCTCCACCATTATCAGACCTAAAGATCTTAATTTTCTTCCCTGTTTGATTTTCAACCAAAAATTTGAACTCCCTGAACATTTCAAAGGCTTCAAATAATATATGCATGTCTTTCTTGAGAAGTCATCAACAAAGGTGATGTAATAGGGATGGGCACCAATATAATGTACGAGCATGAGATGACATATATTAGAATGAATGATTTGGAGGATGTCATTTGTCTTGTTCTCGCTAGAGGGGAATGGTCCCCTTGTCTTCTTTCCCCTTCCAAAACATAGACACACTACATCATGTTGGGCTTGAACATTGGGAATACCAGAAGCCAATTTCTTCAATTTTAGAAGAGCATCATAATGTAGATGGGACAATCTTCGGTGCCAAAGCTATCTTAGATGATTAGTATTACGGACCAATGTTATAATAGGTCTACTAGTGACTCTATAGTGTCCTTCAAATTTAGATCCCAATGTAAATGCATCTCTCATAGGGGATCTAAAAAGCCAAGAAAGAACCTTTCCCTTGATGAAGGCAACCCTCATCCCTTTGTCTTCCAAAGTAGATATTGATACCAAATTCTTCTTTAATCCCGACACATACATCACATCATGGAGCAAAATAGATTCCCTAAAATTCAAAAGAAATTTGGTGGACCCAAATCCTTTAACGGGATGAGTGGAGTAGTCTCCAAGAATAATTTTCAAATTTGACTCCCTCTCTACAAAATTAGAGAGAAATTCCTAATACCCAGAGAAATGATTAGTGGCCCCACTATCAACCAACCAATATACCATGAATTCGAGGGAGAAGAACTAGTGAGAGAAAAAATAAGAATATATTCAGACTGATTGCCAACATTACTTTCATACCTGGAGTATCTTAACTTCTTTTGAGGATGGTGATCTTCTTCATGATCACTGAGAGCATCTCTTCTTCTTCTTTCATCTCTTCTATCATGATCATTCCTTCGGTCATCTATTCTTCTTCGATCATCAAACCTATTATTGTTTCTTCTAGTGTTGTAGCGTGGACCTTTGTTATTCTCGGGGAAATCTCGAGTATAATGACCTTTCTTGTGACAATTGTAACATTCAATGTGTGATGATTCTCTATCATTACTTCTATTTGAGCTTCGAGGAGGAGGCTTCCTTGAATTTTATGGACCTCCTTTTCCTTTCTTCTTCTTGTTTCGAGTGACAAATGCAGCAAGCTCTCCTTCTTCATGTGTTTGAATCCTGCCCCTTGATATCGTCCTTGATTCTTCTTGAGTGATATTTCCAACAATCTCATCAAATGACGGGATGTTATTGTTGTTGCTTATAGTAGTAATGAAGGTTTCCCAAATGGAAGGGAGACCTCTAAGAGTTACAATCACCAATTCCCTGTTAGGCACATTTTCCCCAACTCTTCGCAATTGATCTCGAAGATGAGATATCATAATGTAGGATTGCATAGTGATGCAGGAGCATTAGAGCATCCAAGTCGTCATTCTTTTTGGAGACAAAGCTCAAAACCTTGTCTTAACATGGAAAATGATTTTTCGTTCCTGATTGTAAACAATTTTAATTTATTTATTTCTTAAAGAACTATAGATAGAGATAATATTTAGTAGAAAATATTTTTAAGAAAAATCTACCTTTTAAGGCATGAAATATTTAAAAAATAAATTATGAGAGATTATAGGAAAAAATTTAGAAATCTTAGAAACTATTGTAGTGATTTTAGGATTTAGAAAGAAATGGATTGACAATATTTTGTCAATAAGGTAAAAGTGAGTCTACCTTGAAAAGCATGAACGATTTGTGGATTGATTTATGGATCTTAGAAAAATTAATTTGTTTTTATATGTTATTTAAAAAATTGTAATCCTAAGGGGAAAACTAATGGCCAAACGGATGTAGAATCATGCCATAGAGAGTGAATGGAGAGATGAGATTTTTATGACTGTATGTGTATGTACATATTTGATTTAATGAAATAGAGTTTCATATATCTGTGGTGCTCACAAATTGTCTTTGTATGAATGGAAGAATTCTAGTTTGTGTGAAATCTAGAATTAGTGGAATCTCAGTGTCTGTGTCAAGTTGAGATTAATATAGTTTCAATATCTATGTGAGGCATAAAATTGATGATATATTAGCATGTTAATCTATTATGTGAGGAAATGAATCATGTGCAAGGATTAGAGAGAATTTCAATAGTGAGAAGAATCATGTACATGTTGTAGAATGCACTATGAGTGGGTTAAAGGGAAGATGTATATTGAATGCTTGGACATATGCTTGAGGTGTTGATCATTAAGGTGATTAATAAATTATCTTAAAGAAAATTTCAGGAAAAACAAATTTTCCAGCATCAAGTGGTATCAGAGCAGGAGATATGGAGACAATAGAAGAATTTTGCGCTACAGTATGGAGGAAAAGTTAGAACGAGATTTAAAAAACGATAGGTAGAATAAATTGAAAAGGAGGATGTGGTGAGAATTCTAAAACCTATCATAACTATGATGGAGGAAAAAGAGTGATTGAAGAAACTTGAAGAGCAAGGAGTGCTTGAAAGGGGTTCCAAAGGAGGGGACCAAGAATGCCAATAGTCCAAGCTTAGAGGAGATATCTTGGTGAGGCGTGTGTAGCAGGAAAGAGACATGTTACTGTAAAGGTTATTTGCAGTTCATAGTGGGCAGCGTAAAGCTCACAAATGAAGATGGGAAGATGAATATGACTATGGGAAGTCATTTGAATCATTTAGAGGGAAGCCATAGATATGCCAAAGAAGTTGGCACAAGGGAAATGAGTGATGAAGAATACGAGAGGGAACCTGTTGAGATAAAAGCAGAGTTGAATGTGCTTAGAAAGTTGATACAACAGAATGATAAGAGCCAAAATTATGGGTGGAACCTGATGAAAAGTGTTAAATGGTTTGTTGAAAGATTATGGAAAAGAAGCAGAGGTAGAAGTTGAGGCACAGGTTGAAGGAAGAACTCAAAGACACTAAGTGTGAGGAGGTAGTTCATAGGGGTGAACTTGAGCAAGGCGAAATCCATGGAGAAGATATCAATGTTGGTGGAGATTTGATGCTTGAGACATAAAATGAGGTTGAAAAGACTTATGTTTTTCTTGATGGTTTGTGTATGGTTGTTGGTGTTATTGATGATGAACAAACCTTTGAAATTGACATGAATAAAGAGGAATATAGAGGAGAACAAAGTTCAAATTTTGTTCTCAGCAGAGAGGAGGAGCAATACTTGAATGGGATGCTCATAAGGAATGATGAGCCAAAGGCAGAGAAAAATTTCAGTCTTCATACTCATTGTGTGCATGTAGGTGTGAGAGAAGTGATTATCAGTTTTCAAACTGATGCAAGTGGAACATAAACCAAGGGTGAACAACATGCAAAAGTTGTTGTGAATGAGGATGCAACAAAGTCATTGGAGGAAGAGTTTTTTGGCAACATGGAAACAAAGCTCAATCAACAGATAGAAGCAAGGAAAATAATTCAGACAACAACTCTACAAGCATGGGATGAGGTTGAAAGTATATTTGTTTGGCTATATACTTTTGTTTTGATCATTTTCTTGGCTAGAAAATTTTCACTTGAAATGGTGGAATTTGAAAACCAGGTGCATAAGGACAATAGTATGACGAGATGGATGATCAGCTATAGAACAAAGTTTTGGATACTAGAGGATTCGATAATTAATGGCGCATGACCAAGAGGTCATGAAATTTTTCTACCTTGGGAGTCTGATGCAGGAGCATTAGAGCTTCCAAGTCATCAAGATTTTTGGAGACAAAGCTCCAAACCGGGTTTTAACATGGAAAAGGAATTTTGTTTCCTTATTGTAAATAATTTTAATTTCTTTATTTCTTAAAGAACTATATATAGAGATAATATTTAGTAGATAAGATTTTTAAGAAAAAATCTACCTTTTAAGGCATGAAAAAATTAGAAAATAAATTATGAGAGATTATAGGAAAATTTTTAGAAATATTAGAAACTATTGGAGTGCTTTTAGGATTTAGAAAAGCTATGGATTGACAAGATTTTGTCAAAAAGGAAAAAGAAAGTCTACCTTGAAAATCATGAATAATTTTTGGATTGATTTATGGATCTTGGAAAAATCAATTTGTTTTTATATGTTATTTAAAACATTGTAATCCTAAGGGGAAAACTAATAGTCAAATGTATGTAGAATCAAGCCATAGAGAACGAATGGAGATAAACGAGAGTTTTCTAACTGTATGTTTATGTACATATTTGATTTAATGAAATAGAGTTTCAGATATCTGTGGTGCTCACAACTTGTCTTTGTATGAATGGAATAATTGTAGTTTGTGTGAAATCTAGAATTAGTGGAATCTCGGTGTCTATGTCAAGTTGATATTAATATAGTTTTAGTATCTATGTGAGGCATAAAATTGATGATATATTATCATGTTAATCTATTATTTCAGGAAATGAATCATGTGCAAGGATTAGAGACAATTTTAGTAGTGAGAAGAATCATGTACATGTTGTAGAATTCACTATGTGTGGGTTAAAGGGAAGATGTCTATTGAATGCTTGGATATACACTTGAGGTGTCGAGTACTAAGGTGCTTAAGAAATTATCTTAAAGAAAATTTGCAGGAAAAATAATTTTTCTTGCATCATACAGACTCTCCTTTATTCATCTTCATATCTTTGAGTTGATCTTTCAAGGAGAGAATTTCATTCAAATTGTTGACTTCATACATCCCAACTATCTTATCATACATGTCCTTAGACATCCTCAAATTTCCAACATATGCAAATAAATTATCTTGTAAACCATCAACTATAATTTGATTTTCTTTTAACTCACCTTTCTTGTGCTTGTTCTTGGAAATAGTGGAAGCATTCTTCGGAGGCTCACGTATTTTTCCTTGAATGGATTCCAAAACATCGTTGTTATCAATTATGATATCCAACCTAATTTTCCATGTAGAAAAGTTAGATGAGTCACCCAACGACTCATGTTCCTTGAAGGAAGAGGAATAAATCTTTACTTGGTTAGATAGGCTCCTTCAACTTTCCAAATATAGTTGCTTCAAATTTTGTCTCCTTTTCGGCTTGTCCTTCACCTTAGCTCGGATACCATGTTAAATTTCAGACTACTATATGTTGTTACAGTTACTTTAGCCCAATTCAATTCTTCAATTATAATTTTTTCATCAATAATTAATATTTCCAATCATCAACAGTAATTGAAGATAGAACAATAAATGCAATGACAATGGAGACAATCAACAAGAGACACCATATTTTTTGTCAATGACCAAGGAAAACTCTTTGTAATTCTTCTTATATTATATTGTCATAAACTGTTCAACAGAGAGGATAATGAGCCAATACAAAATCATCCATGTAAATTAACCCAACAACATTCATAAACATGTTCCCAACATCAATTCAGATCAAAGACAACTTTTCTTGTTTGTGGTCAACTGTGGTTAAATGTCAAATTGTAACCCTAAAGCCCAAAGGAATGGAGGGAGAGTTATGTGTGCGGTTGATAGATTCCAACCGCATGGATGAGCCTGTGTGCTTGCAGTTATATTTGACAATTGCATGTGTCAAGCCTACGGTTGGAAACGAAAACCCTAACACACGTGTGAGCTTTGGACCCTGCGGTTTCGGGCCTGTACGAACCAATTTACTTAACCCAACCTTAGACTTGTGTGAACCAATCAATGAAGAAGAGAAGAAGAAGAATCTTGGTGATGTCCAAATGAGATTGAGGTCACTTGTATTTATAGGCTTCCAAGGGTGTCCATTTTTCTGTTAGGTCCGACCTGTCTTTTTGTGTACATGTGGGAATTTATTCAAAAACACTCTTTCCCTTGTCCAAATTGAGCACTTCAATAGTCAAAATCGGTCCTCTCGAAAAGAGGAATATTATCTAATGGTTGGAATCTGACATTAAGCTTCCAAATTAACATTCACCATAGTCATTAAAGGGAAATAAGAGCCTGTGACCCTAAACCTTGCTTCTTAGGCTCAACAACAAGCATGAGTCCTTAAACCACTATAATAACCTCTATAGGGTATTATTCACCTCCAAATGAGATATGGGCACCATGGTTGGGTTAGTTATGAACAAAGAATGAGTTAAAGGTCTAACTGAGGGTAAGGAAGGAAAATTAAGTCTTTGTGCCCTAAATGAAGCTTCTCAAGCTCAATTTCCATGAACAACACCAATAACCCATCAAACATTTCAAGTTACGTAATGTCATTAACTTATCCTCAAAACACTGAATAAATCCATGTAGGGTACCTTTAGTCTATCGGAGAGACACGAGTGTTGTGATTAAACCACAACAAAATCCCCAAATAAGAATGTTTCTTGATCCCACACCAAGAATGGTTCTTGAGGTTGTGGTCAAGGTTATTTAACATATTGGTGTGACACAAGTGTCATGAGTAGGTATTATGTAGTGGAATCAATCTCAAGGCCTAAACATGGTCAAGGGAGGGAACAAGAAGCTTAAGCCCTAAACGGGCCTTCTTAAGATCAAGCACCATGGTTAGGTGAAGAAAACACTTCGACCTTAAGCCCTAAATGTAGCCTCTCAAGCTCAACGACCATGAACAACATCTACAAACTGCAACAAAGGCACTCAATAGGGGATCTTTCGCATCATAGATATGGATTTCATTAGAAGGTTTTACACATTAAGTATGGATTGAAAATCCTTGACCATGGTCAAGGAAAAAAAACAAGTTCCTTCATATATTATTGAATCCTTTTGGGCTCAAGAGATTTGAATGAGTCCTAAACCAACATATGATTCCTTTGTAGGGATTCTTTACATTCCCCCTACTAGGACATGGGAAACATGAGTAGGATTTATGCATTGGTTATTGGTATCAAGGCCCAAACATGGTCAAGAGAGAAGCAAGGATGTTAATTCCTAATTGAACGTTCTTAAGCTCAATAATATTTTTATATGAGCACTTTCTAGGGAGTGATTTTAAGCACCCTTAATAAGTTAGTGGACTTGTGAATGGGTTAGGCATTGAACAAGGGAAACAATGTTAGTGTTGACAATGGTAAGCAAAAGGAAACAATAACCTCACATCCAAAACATAGCTTCTCAAGCTTTAGTGCCATTAACATGTACTCTAACTACCATTTGGGACCCCTATATGGTATATTTGGTCTCTTGAAGGGATATGGGCACCATTAATAGGTCCTAAGCACTAGGAATGGTTCTTGAGGTCTAACCAACATCAAGGAAAGAAAAAAACTCCCTTAGGCCTTAAATAAAGCTGCTCAAAATTGAACACCATAGAAAACAATGTGGAACATCACCTCTTAAGGGGCGTCTATGGTGTTTAAGTTGTATATGGACACACTAAAAGGTTTTCCACACCATGGATATGGCCCTCAATATTGCAACAACAATGTTGCAACTCTTAAGGTTATCATCTTTAATTGTCAACTCGAGGTTCATACAAAATTAAGACGAGTCAACACTATATATACAGTAAGAATTATATCTTTATTTTGCTAACTTTTATGTAAGTGGAAGTGTTGAGATGAAATCTGGTTATACAGAGACCAATCTAACATTTCTATGCTACAGGAAAAACTTGAAATTGCAAGAAATGAAAGACAACAAGCAAATCTATGCTAATTGTAATGAAGGAAGAAAAACCATATTAGTTGTAATGAAGTTAAACATATCTATTCTAGTGTCCAAATAAAGGAAACACACTGTTGAAGTCAAAGCTTGGAACTAGTAAACCCTAATTTTGTAGGAAAGAATCAATTTCTACAATGATATAGGTCAAGGCATCTTGGTCTCTCCACTTCTAAATTCCATCTTCATGGTTCCAAGGATGTTGTAACACATCAAAGAAGGTGAATCAAGAGTTGGAAGCAAACTCGGCAAGTTTCATAAGCAAATTGCAAATTGCTACATGAGTCTTTGTTCTGCTACAGGAGACAGTCTAGTGAGAAACCTAAAAAAATGTGTACATGGGGTCAAAACTGCTCCAGAAGTTTAGGACTCGAAAAACTGCTAAAAATAATAAATGTTGAAATAAACAAGGAAACAAATGAAACCAACTAGAGATCTAAGTGGAATAGGCGGGTGACCACCAATATCCACTTGGAGCATTCCTGCCTGCTTAGGAAGTAATGGTCCCCATTACGTGCAGAACCTCCATGAGGTGAGGAAATTTTTGTTGAACTCGATCCTGGGTGAACCACTTGTCCTGGTGAAGGAGTTGGCCTGCTTTGACAACTCGATATAGTTGGATCTTCTGTTGGTGAGTGTTCTTGATCTGCGTTTCCATGAGCTGATAATTTGTGGTATGTTCCATGTAGTAAGGGTTTAGCTCTGTTGGTGTGGATTGTTATGTAACGTCGGATGTTTCCAACAATGGTGGAAAGTATGGCCGAACACTGGGTATAGAACAAGGAATGGTGGGATACTAAGCTCGAAGGAATTTTCCCCCACAACCTTGGTGATGGTGTACGGGCCATATCGGAGTGGGTGAAGCTTGTGGTGGGGTCCAACGAGGTGCTCCTTCTGCAAATGTAGCCAAACTTTTTCGCCAACCTAGAACTTGTTCGACACTCGATGTTGATCACGGCGTTGCTTGTACTTACCATTGGTTCTGTCCAATATATCATGGACCTACTGGCGAATGTGTTGAATGCACTCAATGAAGTTGTTAGCCTTGTCGGCTTTGGACTAGATGTGAGTCAAATATACTTGAGTAGCTGAAAATGGTATGGCCACATCAATGGGACATAATGGCTGAAATCCCAGCCCAACCTGAAAGGGTCTATGGCCCATTGAGTGTTAGGTCCCTATAATACTAGTGTATTCCCCCATTATTATTATCATTGCAACCCTTATTGTTATTGTTGTACCAATGTTGTACCCATATTGTTATTATTGTGCCCCATAAAAGCCCATTATTTTTATTGTTGTGCCCTTACATTATTATTTTTATGTTGGATCTGACTATATTGTGACCCCTTAGACTCCTATATATAGAAAGGAGGTTTTGTCATTTGTATCATCCAAGAATTATTAATTTGTATAATGAAAAGGAGGTTCCCCCTCGAAGAGTCTCATTTTGAAGTCGTTGATCGATCTCTTCTTCTATTTTATGAGTTGGTTGCATAACATTTGGTATCAGATCTAGGGTTTCGCTGCTTCAAACAGGCATCGTAGAATTTTTTCTGTAACTTTTTTTATACGAAGCTTTAGAATCTAAAAAAGAAATCCATTTGAGATGAAATCGTGATGAACGTCCTATTCAAATTTCAGACCGTTTCTCACTATATTTTTGGAGATATGAACCAAGGAGGTTAGGTTTTTTGCAGGTGACCTTGGGAAAATCGTCATAACTTTCTCTATGAGAATCAGATTCAAATTTCATAAGAATTAAAAGAAATAAGACAAACTATAGTTTGTTGGGTAGAATTTTCAAGGCCGAATGTTGAAACAGTGACACGTGGTACATCGTAGAAGTTCACTCTACTGAATAAGTCTATAATCTAGTCATTGTGGGAGATTGGGCATAACGCTTTCTTGGAAAATCAAATCTTATCAGACTTATGGGGTTGGAAAGAGGAATCTAAGGGCTACCACAGGATGAAATTTCATACCTTGGGTATCCAAAATTATAGAGATACAATAGATTAAATATCGAGCTCCTACAAAGCGAAAAAAAAAGGTGTGTACTCTTTTTAAAAATTTGCATAAGTTTTGTTTGAAAAAATAATTTGTAGTGATTAAAAGGGAATAGTGAAGAAAATTATCATTATTTGATGCCCTAAAGAAAGAAAATGGCAACACCTAGTAAGCAACTAGAAATCTCTACTATGGCACATGAAGAAGAGGAAGAAATGCAACATGATATATCAAAATAACGAGACCAAGTGCAACCCATTTCGCTCTCACAAAAAGTAACTGAAGCTAAGATGGATGGTTTAAAGAAGGGAATGGAAGTTAAGATGGATGGTTTAAAGAGTGGAATGGAAGCTAATATGGATGTTCTAAGGAATGGAATGGAAGCTAAGATGGTTGGTATAGAAGCAAAACTTGAAGGCAACATGGAAGATTTGAAGATAGATTTGACAAAGTTGCTACAAGAAATGTTTACTAATGGAAAAAGGGTAGTAAAGGAAACTCATGATGAGAACAAAATAAATGTTAATCATGATTTCATAGACTCTAACGTTGGATTGAAGACCCACCATGTTCCAAAGATCGATATGAGGAAGCTTGATGGCAAGGATCCTATAACTTGGATACTACAAATGGAGCAATATTTCAATCTCCATAATGTGCAAAACACACAAAAGGTACACATTGCAACATTATATTTGGAACCCAATCAGTTTGTATGGTATCGATGACTTTTCTCTCGTAAACAAATTTTCACGTGGTCAATTTTTACGGAGGAAATGATAGCACATTATGAGGATACAAAGAGAAACACCTTCTTTAGCCAATTGATAAATCTCAAACAAAAGGGTTCAATGGTGGAGCACATTGAGGACTTCGAAAAATTGAATATAAGGGTAAAAGATATTCCAGAGGAGCATAGGATTGACATGTTCATAGGGACTTTAAAGGATAACATCCAACATGAGGTTCGCCTTTGGGAACCTGATTCATTGGAGAAGGCATTAAGGATGGCAAGAAAAATTGAAAGTAAAATTATGGCAACAAGGAAGCATACCACTCACAACTATAAAAATGGAAGTGTTGTTTCCCCTAGCCTTCCAAAACCTACAAGATTGACACCACAACAATTGGAAGAAATAAGAGAAAAAGGGCTTTGTTATAGTTGTGATATAGAATACACTAAAGGTCATAAGTGTGATGAGAATAAATTATTATACATATATTGTGAAGAGGAGGAATAAAAGGAACAAGAAACATCAAAAGAAGAGGATATACACTAGGAACAAACCCTAGAGAAATAAGAAATGAATTCGACCATATCTTGGAATGCATTGGAAGGAATTACCACTCCTCAAACTCTTAAGATAGAAGGACATGTCAAGAAGAAAAAGGTAATAGTGTTGATTGATTCGAGTAGTACCCATAATTTTATTCATTGTAAGATAGCCAAGGAATTAAATTGCTTCCAATATCTAGCACCAGATTGTCAAGTGATGGTTACAACTGGAGGAACCATAAATTGCTTTGGAAATTGCCATAATATCAAGATTTCCATGGGAGAATATGTATTGAATAGTCAAATGCTTTCCATTCCAATGGGTGGTGCTGATGTTGTACTAGGACTCTAATGGCTACAATCTTTGGGTACGATAACTTTTAATTTTCAAGAACTTTCTTTGAATTTTTTTTTGGGAAGGAAAGGAAGTTGAATTAAGGGGTATCCAGCGAAACCGGGAAAGATAATAAGCTCTAATGGAATGACAAAGCTTCTAAAGAAAGAGCAATGAGGCATAATTGCACAATTATGTTCACTAGAGATTCCCACATCGAAATAATCTATTACTCTAGATCTCCGAAAAGTCTTGGACAATCATTCCAAGGTATTTGAGACTCCCAAAGGCCTCCCATCTATTCATGATCATGATCATGCTATTCATTTGATTCCAGGAAGTGTTCCTCCAAACATCAGGCCTGACAGATATCCCTATGCCCAAAAGAGTGAAAGTGAACGTATGGTTACAAAAATGTTAGAGGTTGGTATAATTCAACCTAGTCAAAGCTATTTCTCTGCTCTAGTAGTATTGGTGCATAAGAAGGATGGATCATGGCGCATATGTCCGAGTCATAGGGAACTCAACAAGATCACTATTAAATATAAATTTCCCATTCCTGTCATTGATGAATCATTAGATGTATTACATGGAGCAATTTACTTCACCAAGTTGGATCTTCGTTCAGGATATCATCAAATCATAATGAAGATTGGAGACATTTCGAAAACAACATTTAGAAATCATGAGGGTCATTATGAATTTTGGTCATGCCTTTTGGCCTTACCAATGCACCTTCTACATTTCAAGGCTTGATGAATTCCATTTTCAAACCCTTCCTTAGAAAATTTGTTTTAGTATTATTTGATGATATACTAATCTACAATAAGTCTTGTAAGGATCATGTTCAACATGTTGACAGGGTGCTCAAACTATTGGAGGAGAAAAAATTATATGCAAAAATCTCCAAATGTTTCTTTGGTGTACAGGAGTTGGAATATCTAGGTCATATTGTATCTCATGAAGGTGTTAAGGTAGACCCTAGCAAAATTAAAGCCATTAAGGAATGGAAAATTCCCACATTCATAAAGCATCTGCGAGGATTTCTCGAGTTGACAGGGTATTATCGCAAGTTTGTTAAAAATTATGGGAGAATAACAACACCTCTAACAACATTATTGAAGAAAGATTCATTTTCTTGGACTCTAGAAGAAACGAAGGTGACCTGGCTGTAGTGTGCCTCTCAAATCATCTTGGCACGCTTGCTTGAAGGAAAATAGATGTGTCCCAAGTGGCATAACAATGCCTCCTGAAGTTGAAAATTTGGAACTTTCTTCGCTTCGAGGAGTGTCTAGTATGTGCTGCCGAATTCTAGATTTCTCTTGTAAAGAAGTGGCCATCTCGAAGTCTCATGCCCATGGGAGTTGAGCACAGTGATCAGCGCCATGACTGGTGGTTGGCTAATGTATTCTGCAACATTATTGGTGATTCCCTTCTTGTACTTAATGTTAAAATGGAATTGTTGCAGGTATGTGGACCATTTATGATGGTGATCGTTCTACAAATTTCCGATGGCAATCATTTTGCAACTTCCCTTGTGTCTGTATGAACTGCAGGGGTTAGTGGTCTGTGCGGTTGACCGTTTCCTTCCCCATAATGTAATGCTTCCATTGATAGCATTCCTGCACAATGGAATACATTTCTTTGTCGTAAGTGGGATACTTTCATACTGTGTCTGAAAGTTTCTCACTATAAGCCATTGGATTCCCCTACTGTTTAAGAATTGCACCAATAACATAGTCAGAGGCATTTGTCTTAATCTCAAATGGTTACTGTAGGTCTGGTAATGTGAGCACTAGTGTAGAGAATATGTGATGTTTCAACTTGGCAAATGCCTTCTGTTGGGTTTTAGTCCAAAAAGCCTTTTCTTTCACTTTGCGCTTGGTGACTTGAATTAAAGTTCAAGTGATTTGAATGAACCCCAACATGAACCTGCAGTAGAAATTGGCAAGACCCAAAAATTTGCGGAGCTCTGTTAGAGTGGTTGGGGATGACCAATCCTGAATGACTTGTATCTTCGCTGGGTCCACATGGACACCCTTCTCATCAATGATGTACCCCATATATTGAACATGGGTCATGCCAAAAGTGCATTTCTCCAAATTGGCACACAATTTGTGTTACTGCATGGTTTGAAGGACCTGTCAGATATGGTGGAGGTGCTCTTCCCAACTCTGGCTGAAGATCAAGATGTTATCTAAATACACCACCACAAATGCATTGGTGAAGGGTTGCAAGATGTCATCCATCAATATCATGAAAGTTGCAGGGGCATTCATCAACCCAAAAGACATGACCAACCATTCGAAAAGGCCCTCCTTGGATTTGAAGGAAGTCTTCCACACATCAAAGGGTTCGATAGACACTTGGTGATACCCAGACTTCAAGTAAATCTTGCTAAAATATTTTCCCCCCTTGAGATGGTCCAGAAGGTCATCAATTCGTGGGATTGGGTACCTCTTCTGGAGAGTGATATTGTTCAACGCCCGATAGTAAATACAGAGTCTGTAGGTCCCTTCCTTCTTCTGTACCAATACAATTGTGCTCCCACAAGGTGAAGAGATTGGCTTGATGTGCCCTTTCCTCAACAAATATTGAATCTGCCTCTTGATCTCATTGTTTTGCAAAAAAAAGCATCAATAGATCATTCCATTGGGTAGCGATGCACTCGGGGTCAAATCGATGGAGTGCTTGGCCTGATAGTGCAAAGGTATCCTTGTAGGTGAGGAGAAAATATCCCTGTACTCCTCCACGACCTTGTCCATCTTTTGCTGTTATGCGGAGGAGCCTTGTCTGGAAGTCGTGGCCACAACCTTCTTCTTTCCCTGAGGTCGATTCATAAAGAAAATAAATTTCCTGGTCTAGGAAATGATATTACTACATTTCTTTGTAGTGATCAGAGAGATGACATAGGTGGGGCTACCTCCGGTATCTTGTACAACTTATTACTTAAAGTCATAATAATAGAGTGAGGTCAAGACTGATATACAACATGCCACTTCCAAAAGTATGGTTGTCCTAATAATACATCACAAATTTCAATAGGAGCAACATCACGTAGTACCTCATCATGAATGGCTTGATGTTGTAGGGAAGGTGACACTGCTCGTTGACGCAAAGATCTCATCCTTGGTGAAGCCACTCGATGGTGTATGACTGCAGATGTGATGGCATTGGTTGGCCCAACCGGTTCACGACCTCTACTGAAATGAGGTTCTTTTGGCTCCCGCTTTCAATAAGGAACTGTAGTGGAGAACCATTCACCCACATCTATGAGTGGAAGAGGCGTTTCCCATCATCTGGATATTCAAGCTCATTCTTCTAAATCTTGGTGGTGGCCATGGTGGCATTGGGCTTCATGTCAATGATCTGCTTCCCCTTGTCATTAAGCTTGTCGGGTTCTGACTCAGAGTCGGATGTGTCTGATTCGGAAGCCTTCAACTCGATCGCCAGTGACTTCTTGGCCTGACACTCACTTGTGTTGTGAGTGGAGCTCTTATGGAACTCACACTATTTTCCCGTGTCCTTATTTTTCTTCGTGGTGTTGTTATTTTCTTGCATCTTCAGCAGGTTGTCCTAGGACGCCCCGCCTTGGATTTGGCCTTTTCTCTGTGGTTTGGGGGCGCCATTTCCCTACTTTGGATTTTCATATCCAAAGTCTCGCTTCATCTATTTGAACTTCTGCTCAATCTTCATAACGTATCAATATGTTGTGCCGAGCGAGGAGATGTCCAAGAATTCCATCTCATGCTAGATGTATTTGTGTAGACAATCGCGATACTTGAGTACCAAATTCTACTTAGAATCCTTGATACCCAACTTCGTGCGAAGGGTATGGAAAACATTTGTGAACTCCGACACATCTGGGTCCCTTCCTTGCCATAGCGTGGTACAATTTATGTATTTATCTTCATAACTCCCAACATGGTAATATTGTTCCTTGATGGCATCTCAAAAAGAATCCCAAGTGGGTGTGGCTGAAAACAATGAGGATTCCCTCTCACCCTTTTCTTCACAGTAGGTTTCCCACCAATTGTTGATGTGTGGGGCGGCTTTGAGAAGTGAAAAAGTAATCTTTTCCCAATTTGAAAATTCATGAACTGAAAATTATTGTTCTAATAGATTCAACCATTTATCTACAACGTTTGCATCTATTTGGCCCTCAAATATGGGGATATCAAAGTTAACTTATACCTTAAAAGGATTGGCGCCTCCGTAGTGGCTGCTGGATGAAGATGCGTCACCTGTGGGTAGCCATCAAAGGATCTAGGCAAAGTTATCCATCATCGAGTTCCTCTATCACTTAAGGGCTTCCTCGAGCAATATTTTGAAAGGATATTATGCCCCCTCGTCTTTCTTTTCTTCCACCATGGGAGGTCGTCGGGTTTGTGAGGCTGGTCTTGCAAAGGTTCAACTAGATTGAGCCCTAACTCCTTATACCCTGACCTCGTTGGGGACATGCAAAGAAAAAAGATAAAGAGCAGACTGCTCTGATACCACTAATATGAACTTAAACATGAATGCGATAAATTACAGATATAACCATAAATATAGAGATGCAGCAAAAATAACACTTTATTTCATTAATATCAGAATACTAAAATATTCTTACAAAAAAAATGGAAATAAACTTGCTCTGGCAATGGTAGCTTATCTCTCAGAAGAGATGTGGTGGCTACATGCCTCTGAATTGTGTTACCATGAGGCTCAAGGGACTATTTATTATTAAACAAAAAGGGAAAACCCTAAACAACCAAAACCATAACCCCAGGAGATGGAACACCAGGATTTTGTGGGCCTCGTTGGGGTTAGTTGGGTAGCCAACTTCCCGGGGTCGTAACTTGTTCATATTATATCGATTTGGCGCGTACGATACCTTGTTGGAAAGGTCTCTCTAAGTACTATTGGATTTGTGGACCTCAAAAAAACGCTATTTAGGGGGTTAAAACTACTCTGGAAGTTCAAGACCCGAAAAACTGCTAAAAATAGTAAATGCTAAAATAAACAAGGAAACATATAAAACCAACTTGAGGTTTAGGTGGAATAGGTGGGTGGCCACCAATTTCCACTTGGATCAAATGAATATCTATGGATGGATCTCCTCGAAATATATGCAAAATCCTCTTAATATCATGCAGAATAATCATATTAGGCACATAAAACATGACAAATATCATTAACCCTCCTAGGAATACATTGAGCTAGGAAAGTGTTATTAAGTGCAAAAATGAAGGTTCAATGTAGCCTTTATGTGCTTAGGAGTGGCTAGATGGACCTTATGTTTTACCTAATTGGGAGGCCCATCATACCCCGCCACTAAAATTGTTGCTCACCCTTTGAGCAACCTAGTCCTCCTCCTTCCTCTATTTTTCCTCATTCATTTCTTTGATAACATGTTTAACATTCCAAGCTGAGTTGGAGGTGGTTGTGTTTGATTAATTTAAACTCGTGTTCTCTTCAACTGGCTCCCACTCCCTTGACTCCTCTTCCTGACTCTACTGCTCATGAAGTCCTAACAATAGGAGTGGATTGAATTTAAGTCCAATCCACTAGACCCCAAGCCTTTGAAGGATCCTCTTATACAAATTATTATTGAAAAGTGAAACTTGTAATTTGTTAGGGGAATACTATTCTCTAATTCTCATGTTGCGAGGCAGTGCTTTCCATCTCCTTTTGAAGTCTTGTGAGCTTTCTTCTCCCAACAACCTGAAAGTATCTTCAAAGTGGAGGATGGCCTCCACTTGCCTCTGTTTATAAATTTCCACCACTTTAGGATCCTATGTTAGGAGTGCATAAGTGGAAGTAAGGATGGATGGTTTTGGGTGTTCAAGTCTATTCCTTGGTGGTTCCTTCATCTCTTCATCCATGGTCCTTTTTAATTTTTCAACTCTGACCTCCTCATACCTTAGCCAAGATGTTAGGGCCAATAATTGTGCATCTCCCAAATATGGTTTTGGATCCCATATGGTTAGATTTGGAGGTACAAGGTAGTGAAGGTAAAATTCAACAAACTTGGCATTATGTTCTATGTTTAATTAGAGGCAGAAGTCAATTAAGTCCCTGACTTCTTAGAAAGGGAGAGCCCATTTTTGTGCAAGCATATTTATCTAAAATTGGCACGATTTCTCTTTCAGTAATAAGGAGTAGGTCTTTGAGGTTACTTGCAATTGACTGCCTTTAAAGAGAGGTGTTCCATGGTGCCTAAATATGTTTCCAAGGTTTCAACTTGAGTGTCCGTCTCCTATAACAATCTTTGTGTCTACTACAATTGTTTTTTCAATTTCTTATTTTCTGTCTCTGGGTGTTCCCATCTATTTTCTTCATCAAACCTTAGGAGTGAAATTTCTTCCCTCATTCACTTCATCTCGTCTTACATTTTGGTGGTATCAATGACACCTTTAGATTGGGTGATCCTCTTCCATCAGCGAATCTCAATTTTTCCCGGCTCTACTGTGAGGAATAACTATGGTGCTAGGTGCATAGGAAGTGCTTTTCCTACCTCAATTCAAGAATAAAAGGAGGTGAATCTCCTTAGGGTCTGTTGCTTTGTTGTCCTTTCAATCTCCCTTAATTTTTCATTTTGTTACTGTATCTGAGCATCTTGCCCCTCTAATTATATTTGTTGCCTCATTTCGTTAAGATATGATTGTATTTTTATTGTTTGTGCCTTTGACGCCTTTAATTTTTGCTCCTCTATATCCTAAATCTGTTATTTTTCTGGGCTAGTTGTTTCTTCAGCAGTGATAGGAGTGGGAGAAGGAGGTCTTGACTAACCATTATATCGTATTCTAGCACTTTTCCTCCTCCTGATGTAAGTAGCATATTGGGAAACTCTACTTGTCTTTGGCTTTGTGGGAGTGCTAAGTGCTGCCAATGTAGCCACAATTTCCTTTTCTTCTTCTTCCAAGAGTTCTTCAGCTTATCTTTGTGCTGGAGGGCTTGCCACTACCTATTATTTCCTCATTTTAGTTGGAGTCTTTTATGTTATTTTAACTTCTCCCTGAGGTTCTTCTAATTCTTCCTAAGGTTCTACCAACTCTGCCTACGCCTCTAAGAAGGACTGCTCATCCATATCAGCAAATTCTACCCAGAGAATGGGGCACTAAATATGTTCTAATGCGTCCATGACTATTAATATAATCAGGCCATGATGGTTCAGGTAATTTTTTTTTCCCTCCCTCACCTTGGTCCTCATCTCCTTTAGCTATTGGAGGAGGAATTGTGGGATACTTAGGCTGTCATGAATAGGTAGGTCATATTGGAATCTTAATTGATAAAGGAGTATACATTCGTAAGCATATACTATGCTTAGACTTCCCTCACAGTAAATATAGTTGAGGATATGATAGCCTATTTCATCCCAGGGGTATGGTAGGATTTCCCTTTTGATCCCATTTTTGTCTTCATTTGGTGGCTCATTAGGGAGGAAGAATGCTCTCTTGCCACTAATGTCTTCTTGTCTCTCCTCTTTACACCACTGTATCCCTCTTTGAAGACTAGTAATCCCACCGAGGGAGTTCTCATGAATATATATTACTAGCCATTTGACAACAATAACTACCTCTTGATCTTCAAAGTGTTTAAACTCATGGAAAACTCTAAAGAAACTTCATCATCACACCCATGAGTTTCTCAAAGAACCCTAGCCAGTGACAATTTTCTAGGATGACCATGACATCAATATTTTGATGAATCAAATTGTATGAATTGCTTCTTTCCTTGTGAATCCTCCCCCAATTGTATTACACGACTTGCATAAGTTTGGATTTTTTTTTTGCAAGGAAATATTGTTTCTGTGCTACTACATTAGGGTTTTCTTGTGGTAGCAAGGAATTCCGTAACTAACGAAAATGCACAAATTCCAACCAATTATTTTAATAACAACTTATCACTCCATACTTTAAATCATTTTTCATATTTGCAGACAAAAGACTAACTATTTATTCCTTTGTTAATTTAGACCCTTGTCACAGAAAACCTAATGACTAATAAATTCAAGTAATTAACCAACAATATTGGTGCCAAATGCGATTAATGTAATGAAATATGTTAGAACTACTTTTTAAATGATCTCCTGATTTCGTCTTATTCACCTCCTCGCATGTGGGAATAACTTTTAGATGAAGTGGAGTTTTTTTCAAAATTTGTTTGAGACCTCTGCTAGTTTATCCAGTTATAAAACCATTCTCATTTTGCACTCATAATGTTTCCTAATGATTCAAATGAATTCAAAGGGTAAGTGTAAGAGATCCTCATACCTGATGTTTTACCTTTTCATGATTTTGGAGGTTGCTCTAAAGTATTTGCGGGTTATCTCATGATGTTATTATTGAACAAATAATATTGTAGCAATTTAAAGGAAATATTGTAGTTGCTAAGGCCCATTTTTAGGGATGGGAGTGTCGACACTGCTAATGTTGCTTTGGAGATGCAAGATTTTGTTGCATGCTGTGATATTTATCAGGAATGTTGGAGAATTTTGCTTGTCGGATTTTTGTAAGCTGCTACAAGACTGTGTAGTCTCTTATAGCGATCACAAAGATCCGTCATGTTCATCAAAATACTCTTTTGAAACATCAAGGGGTATTGATAATTCAAGGAGTTGATGATGGGGATGGAGAGGCTTTTGATTTATGGTTGTGATTGAAAAACAAGGAATTTGAGTTGTTGTAGGATTAGAAATGGTGAACAGTGGAGGAAAAACTAGGATGTAATGCATATTGATGGAATAACTAGGTGTTAGGATTCCTCTAGTGCTTTTCCCTATCTTAGATGTAAATAAATTCCTTGATTAGTAGTTTTTTATTATTATCAAATATGGGTTATCCTACATCCTTACAAGACTTTCCTATAACATTTCAAGGGAGTTGGAAAGAAATGCATGGAAAGGATTTGGAGATGTGGATTTGATGCTATGGATGATGGATGGTGATGGAAAATGGTGTAAGGGTAATTTATGGGCCCTCTAAGAATGCATGAGTTGATGTTTTGGGAGGTGTAGGTTGTTCTGTTCGATCAACCTTGTTGGTCTTTTCCTCTATGTTACTTGCACACAAATCAAGGTAAGATAAAAGAATTTTCATCATTTTTTATATTTATTTATTTATTTTATTGAAGCCTACTAACTGCCTCATGGAGTTTTTCATCGAGTAGGTTTTCCCCAGGTGCCTTGGAGGAGGTTTTAACCTGGGGTTATTTATTAGTTTTTCTTTTTCTCAGACTCACAACTACCTCATAGAGGTTTTCAACTAATGAGTCTTCCTCAAGTGCCTCAAAGGAGGTTTTCACCTGGTGTTCTTTATTAGTTTTTCTTTTTCTCAGACTCATAGGCTACCTCATAGAGGTTTTCAACTAATGAGTCTGCCTCAAGTGCCTCAAAGGAGGTTTTTGATTGAGTTTTTTTTTTGGTAAGAGGTTGAATGGATTGGGAGATCTTATGCTCTTACTTATTGAATTAGTAAATTCATCCCTAGATAGGGGCTTCTTATATAATTTCAACCAATAACGATTTACCAAAGTGGAATATGCTCTTCATTTATAGTCTTGATCTTGTCTAAGCCATTATCATTACATTTTTCAACTAGATAAGGCCCCAACTATATGGTCATGACCTTTCCTTTAAAATTCTTAAACCTTGAGTCGTAAAAGAGGGCCCAATCACCATCCTGGAAGGCTATGGTTTTAATATGCTTGTCATCTTAGATTTTTATCTACAGTTGGACAACTTCATTATGAAATAAGGCCTACATCCTATATTCATCAAGTGCATTTAATTGTTGCAACCTTTCATCCTATTCTTTGGTCAGATCCATGTTGAGTGAGGTTGCCATGATCAATGTGTTGTACTCGAACTCAACAACTAATAAGGCCTTCTTTCCATATACTAACTCATATGGGGCGAACCTAATGGTGGTTTTCCAAGTGGTGTTATAGGCCTGAGTGGCCTCAATAGGTATTTCCGACCAATCCTTTCTGTTGTTGTTGATTAATTTGGTCAAAGTATTCTCCAAATCCCATTTAGTGACTTCCACTTGCCCATTTTCTTGTGGGTAATAGGGAGTGGATTTCCAGTGTTGAATGTGATGTTGCTTCATTATCCCCTCAATCATATTGGAGGTGAATTGGGAACCTTGGTCTATCACCAATTCTCTTGGGAAACCAAACTTATAAAAGATCTTTTCCCTCAATAATTAAACCACCTTCTACTTGGTTGTTTCTTTTACTACTTTCACCTAAACTCACTTAGTCAGGTCGTTGGTGCACACAATAATGTATATTTTTTTTTCTAAATGGAGGATCAATAGTACCAATGAAGTCCATGCCCCAATTCTTAAATGGCTCAAAAGACACTTGAGGTTGTAAAGGAATTTCATCCTTTTGAGTGGGTTTCCCCATTCTTTGGAACTCATCACAATGTGTAGTGTATCTTTGCGCATCTTTGTGAAGGGTTGGCCATTAATAGCCTACTTGAAGGATCATGTAGTCTGTCCTCTTGCCCCCATAGAGTCCATCATGAAAATATAAGAGGATGTCATAAACTTCATCTTCCATCACACATTTTCTTAGGTTCTAATCTAGTCCTAACTTGAAGAGGGTTCCTCCAATCCAAGTGTAGGAAGCACTTTTTCTGACAATCTTACTTTTCTCCCTTGAAGATAAGTGAGGAGGGAATTGGCCAATAGATAGGAAGTTGGAAATGTCAGTGAACCATGGAGATAAAAGTGATATGGAAAAAATATGCTTGTCAAGGAGCTGGTAATCCACCACTTCTTCATCATCTGTAGACAAGGTTAGTCTTGAAAGAAAATCTACAACAACATTCTCTTTTCCAGATTTGTCAACAATAGTCAAATCAAATTGTTATAGCAATAGTAACCACTTAATTATGAGAGAGTTCACATCTAGTTTATTTGTTAAGTATTTGATTGTTGCATGATTAGTATGTACAAAGATCTGATAGGCAGTAATGTAATGCCTAAATTTGTTTAAAGAATGTACAACAACAATGAGTTATTTTTACGTAACTATATAGTTAAGTTTAGCCTTGGATAGATTTTTGCTAATAAAATAAATGGCATAGGGAATTTTACCTTTGATTTGTCCTAATGTTTCCCCAAATAATTTACTAATGCATATGTATGGATATAGAAGGGCAAAGTCCAATTTGAACCTTTGAGGACAGGTGCAAACATTAGTTTTTCTTTTATTTCCTTAAATGCTTCTTAGCATAAATCTGTCTAGCAAAACTCTACATCTTTTGTTAATAATGAAAATAAGGAGAAGCAATATTGCTAAAATATTTGAAGAATCTTCGATAATACCTAGCAAGGCCTAGAAAAATTCTAACATCTTTCTATTTTTGAGGAACAAGAACCTTTTTTATGATGGCTATTTTGTTAGGGTCCACTTGGATTCCTTTTGAAGAGAGAAAGTACCCCAAGACAATACCCTCATTCATTAGAAACATGCATTTCTCATGGCGCGGGGATAGGTTCATTTCTTTACACCTTTGCAAGAATTTCCATAGGTTTGAAAGAGCCTCTTAGAAATCATCTCCATAGGGTGTAAAATGATCCATGTATATTTAAACGAAATCATGAACAAGATTAGGAATATACTCAAAATAACCCTTTGGAAGGTGGCAAGGCATTGCACAAACTGAAGGGGAGAACTCTGTAAGAAAATTTTCCCCATGGACATGTGAAGGTGGTTTTATCCCGATCTTTAGAGTTGATCTAGATTTGGTTGTACCCACTAAACCCATCCAAAGAGGTGGAGAACTTTCTCCCTGCAAGGACATCACGAACTTGATAAATAAAGGGGCAAGGGAAAACGATCCTTTATAGTGGCTTGGTTAAGTTCTCTGTAACAAATGAAGATTCTCCATTTTCCATTATTATTAGGGATAATGGTTAGGGGAGACACCTGCTTACAATTTGAGATTGACAGATGAACCTTGCATCCAACATTTTATGTGGTTCATATTTAACAATGTATTTTAATGCAAGGTTCATTTGCTTTTGTGGCTAGAGAACGAGTTTATGATCCTCCTTGATATCTATATGGTGAGTGAATTGAGAAGAATGAACTCCCTTCGTTTCTTTATATTTCCATGCAAATAAATAAGCATGATGTTTCAAGATAGTGAGCAGTTGATCTTCTTGATCACCTGAGATAAAGGGGTTGATTTTCAAGTTTTGGAGGGGATAATTTCTATGGTTTTCACATCATTTTGCTTAAAACCAAGAGTTATCAAATCCACCCATGAATTGCCTTGAGAACAACTGGGCTACCCATAGATGCATCTTCTCGTAACCCATCAATATTCATGGTCGTAGCATATTGTTTTTGCTAAAATATATCAATAAAATTACTTTATCAAATTTCCTACTGCTAATGGTGGTTTCTAATGTACATATAGGGTAGGATTATGAGAGGCAATAGTCATACTCTTCTTCTTTTTATTCCTATACCCATGTTGGAAATTCATCCTCAACAAGAGGCTGAGCTGGGGGTATAAACCAAGTTCTTTTCTTGATTTCCCATTGGTGATGGTCATGTTCCTAATACTAAAGTTGATGTATGCATCAACAATGGCTAACCAAGGTATTTATAAGATGAGTGGGTAGCCATTGAACTTGAAATTAGGATGAAGGATGAGGAAATCTATGGGATACTCTCATAAATAAATTGATATCATTACATCCTCTATGATACCATCAGGTGATACCTTGGATATATCAACAAGTTATAGAAAAATAGAGGTCTTTGCTAGAGATCCTTGGAGGTTAATTTTAAACATGGTTTTTTTAAAATCAGAGTGTTTGGAGTTGCAATTTCATAGATGTGTACATCCACTGTTGGGCTCCTAGGATCTAAGTACTTGGGGATGATTACTCTCCCCAACATAAAATCAGCTAGTTTCCCTATGACATTAATAGTGGGAGCATCCTTATTTTTCCTTCTAGGCATCCTACGAAATTCTTCCTTAATAATTTTTATATAAAAAGGAACATCCTTGATGGCTTGAAGAAGAGGGATATTGACACACAAATTTTTCAGTTCTCCCAGAAGTTCACATTCTTTTGGGGCATGTGGTTTACGGTTTGTCAACCTTTCAAGATAAGGAGGTTTTGGTTGGGTGACTTGGGGCACGGGTTCTTCCTTCTCTCCCTTGAGTTTCTCTATTGTGGGATTCAGATGAACGTCTAGGAGGACCTTCCTAGACCTAAGGTTGATTTCCTGGATTTTTACAACATAGATTTGGTAAGTGGTTTCTCCATTATACAATGGTTGGGCCTAATTGTTGTTAGAATTTGGATTTGTTTGGGTAGGAATTTGTGGTTGGTTTGGAGGAATGTTGTGGGGTGCTTGAGATTGTTGAGGAGTAGATATTAGGGAAGGTAGTTGAGCCACTTGAGGCTTCCATCCTGGCATCCAAGCTCCTGAATTATATCTCAAACAGGAAACCTGGGGAAAATCGACATCTTTTTCTCTAAGAATCAGATTGAAATTTCGTAATAAGGTACAAAAACAAGACGGAATGTAGCTTTCTATGTATCATTTCCAGGTCTGAAGGTCGAAACAGTGACACTTGGCACTTCGTACAATTTTTCTCTATTGAACCATTCTATAATCAGGTCATCGTAGGAGATTTTGAATAACTCTTTCGTGGAGAATCAAATATTGATCATAATTGTGGGGGGAAATAGGACTCAGAGGGGTACCTTAGGATGAGATTTCAAACCTTGGAGATCTGAAATTATAGAGATACAATAGATTCAATATCGAGCTCCTACAAAGTGAAAAGAAGTGTGTAGTCTTTTTAAAATTTTGCATAAGTTTGGTTTGAAACATTAGTTTGAAGGAATTCAAAGGGCATAGTGAAGCATAATTATCATTAATTAATGCCCTGAAGAAAGAAAATAGAAACATCTAGTTAGCAACCTGAAATATTTAGCATGACTCATGAAGAAGAGGAAGAAATGCAACATGATATATCAAAATTAGGAGACCAAGTGCAACAAATTTCACTCTCACAAAAAGTAACAGAAGCTAAGATGGATGGTTTAAAGAAAGGCGTGGAAGCTAAAATGGATGGTTTAAGGAATGGCACAGAAGCTATGATGGATGGCGTGGAAACAAAGATGGATGGTTTAGAAGTAAACATTGAAGATTTGAAGAAAGACATGGAAGGTTTGAAAGGAGGTTTGGAAAAGTTACTGTTTAGTCAATTTAGTGTTCCTAAATTGATGTCATTAATTGTCAACCCGGGGCTCGTAAGCTGATGAAGTGAAGGTGTACTATATGTACTTAAGCAACTTTCTTAGAGCTTTTGTCGTTTGGGGTGTTGTTTATGGTTAACTTATCTTCCTAAGATGGAGTGATGATTATAGACAGATGAGTGCAAGTGTGTGAAAAGTGAGTTCTAGATGAGTGAAAATGTGTGAATGGTGATTTTTAATTACTTGCTGAATTTGTAAAGGAAAAGAACTTGAAAGAAGTAAATAGCTTGAAATGACTTGAAAGCAAATGACCACGTTCTAATGGCATTAGTCTCTACCCATATTGCTGCAAATAAAAGAAACAAGAAAATCACTTCAAGGACTGATGATAATGGTTATCTCTTCCTAACTCCCTGCTTCTACCACATAGTACTGCGTAAAACACGATTAGGAAGTAGCTGAAGACAAATCCAAGAATTGATAAAAACTCTAAGTGACAAATTATAGCACTACTAAGCCTTTTCCATCATACTGCTTCCTACATGTGTGATTATGTGTAACAAGTGGAAAAAGTATTAGTGCCACAAGCCAAGACTACTTAAAAACAAGCTGCAATTAATTAGTGTTCTGTTCTCTGAAAGATAAACCATTCATGATAAAGAGAACATAAATTAGTTAGCATCCAACTTGTAAAACTAAGCTAAAAACTAGTCTAGAAAACAGAGTAAAAAGGGCAGCATTATGAACAAGACAACTGCAACTACCATTAGATATTAAAGCAAATACAACACACTCAATCCCGGGTGAAAACCTGCAAAGAAGCAAATCTGATCAGTGAAAATAAAGGTTGCAGCAATGGAGAGAAATCAAGCTGTACATAACTCAAGAAAAGGAAATGTTGTAGATGAAATAAAGAAATTGCAGAAGTATAAACATGAAATACTTATACAAGGGCAGTCATGAACGGGGGCCCTCCATCCATACAACCCACAGAAAACTCAGATGCTTTAAAACCTCAAAACAGCACTGTTTCCATTACTTTATATGCAGAAATACATAGTCAAAAGTGCTGGAACAACTCTATAAAAACAGAGTTCAGAAAAGTGCTAAAATTCTCACAAGTTCATAAACTACAGCAGCTAAAAAGTTAACATAAGCGTACGCAGACGCAAGTATTTATAGGCATCTACAAGATGGCCTAATGCGTAAAGAATAAAACAGAAAATAAACTGAAATTCATGCGTATTAAAGGTGCAGTGAACACGTCATATGCTTCATGGTCGAGCTGGAGGTCCTGGTCGATATGGGCAATGAATCCAGCATTAGATCATGTTCCCCACGGCTTTCAAAACACGGACAAGTCATCCTTTCCACCGACGTGACCAAACAGCTTACGCATCAACGTTAAGCTGCTTTTATTTGACCGTAACTTGACCCCCTTTGACCGGAGGTACAGATGACGTGGCCGGCTGAACTGATGGCACAGGAACCTCGAGCACATATATTCCAACATGCCCACGTGGCTCGTTCTGCAAAATAGCACGTGGAACCTTGAGATCAACAAAATGGCTGCGGGATCATCAGATGGCTGCGGAATCAGCAGATGGCTGCGGAATCAGCAGATGGCTGCGGAATGCCTGTAAGTATGTCAAAAACTAAACAAAACAATCACCCATTAGCAAAGCTCACTTGATCATGTTTAATGACAACTAATGTAATGATCTGGGTGGAAAATGAGGCAAAAGAGAGAGGAAAGTGATGAAAACAGTAGGTAATGATGGATGATAAGGTGTAAAGTAGAGACTCTACATACCCCCACTACGAGGGCATTGCATGTCCTCATGCAAAAACACTGATCAATCAACCTGCTGTGATGCCTCTGCCAAGACATCCAATCTCCTCTTCTTTCTCTGTGTAGACACATTGACCCTTGGCTTCTTTACTAAGCATCTGAACTTTAGGTTGATCAAGGCTCTGTTTAGCTTTTTGCATTTCTTCCTTAACTTTTTGTTATTTCTTTGCCACAGGCCCAAATGTAACATGGTGTTATCATGAATCATCTTATCCAATTTAGCTTGCTCTTTCAACTTTTCATTTTCTTGCATGATATGTCGATTTAGAACCTCAATCTAAAAAATTTCCTGTTTCAAGGAGTGGACTTGTTGTTCTAAAGGTTGAACATTGCTTGGGCCAGCGGCTGCTTGCTCCAATGTTTCCAGATAATTATACACTTTTTGCTGCTCCGGGTCAACCTCAGGTGACTTTTTGGGACTTGGTTCATAATCAAATTCAGATCCATGTTCATGCTCAAGTTCATGTTCAAACGGACTTTCCTCACGTGGAGGACTAGTCTCAATATGCTCAGCGTGTGAAGGACTTTTCTCTAAGTCAGGACTTGTAGCACCTTTTTGAGGTGAGCTTAAGTCAATGAAGAATGACTGTTTACCCTTTGTGGCCCCTACTTTTCTGTTTTGTAATCTGCTGCTCCTTCTTACAGAGGTGGTACTCTGTTTTTCTTTTGGTACTTTTTGCTTTTGTTTTTCCTCCTTTTTGGAAAGGGCAGTTTTATGAAGTTTGGCCATTCTTTGAGCTAAGGGCTGAGTGTCTTCCTCACTAGTATTCTCAGGAGTGAGGTGAGTTTCTTGGACTACATATTTACCTTTATCTTGCTTTCGTTTCTTCCTCCCTTCTTTTCTTTTCTGAGCAAGTTCTGAAAGAGTTTCAGTGATAATTCCTTGGGCTGCTTGGTTATCATCTTCAGTAAATCCAGGATCAATTTCCTGTTCAGGATGCTGTATATCAGTTTCCTCATCAAACTGGTCTTGAACAGTTTCCTCTTGGGCAGTTGTTTCAGGCATAGTAGTATCAGGAACAATAGTTTCTGTTTGGGCAGTAGTTTCTTGGTTAACCCCTTCTCCTATTTTTCTTCTACTTCTTTTTGGTACTTGAGGGGACCCTCCAGAAGTTTCTCCTAATTCTTGAAAATGATTTCTTATGAGAAACCTCTCCCATGTGTCTCTTTTTGATTTTGATTGTTCCTCAACTAACAATTTCACAAGACCGTGATGATATAAATGTGCTTCAATATTTCTGGGGTTCTTTTGGACCATTGCACACATTTTCTTAAGACTTGAAAATAGAAAGTATGGGAGGTTAATATCATCTCCTAGAAAATGAATCATAACCTTTGCATGATAAACATATAAGACCCTAAATCTTCCCTCACAAGTGAAAAATTTTTGCACTAACAAGAGTAAAGTGGTCCACTCCTCCTTAACATAAGAAACAGGAATCCCTTTGGTAAGATACTGGTGTCCATACCTGGGTTTTTTAAAATTTGTTTCCACTGCTGATCTTGAACTGACCGGTTCTTAAACCACCTTTCTCCAGTCTGTGGAAGTGAGGTAGCTTGTGCTATTTCATTGACTGTGAATTGTAAGTCCCCTATCTCCACGTGATTATCTTTTTCTCTGAAGGACCTTGCAAAGGCCTTTGTAACCTCCTTATGGTAGCCTCTGAACTTCTGTATGCATTGTAACCAGTTTGTCTTTTGTAATGCCTCTTTGACCTGAGGATAACCCTCCAAAAACTTTGAACCTTCCGGTTCTGCCCTCAAGAGCTTCCCCATTGGCTCTTACGGCTCTGTTCTATTTAAAACACGGCTTCAAAACGGCCTTACACAGTCAATTCACGGCTTTGTTCTAGAACACGGCTTCAACAAGGGTCTTACACAGTGAATTCACGGCTCTGTTTTGGAACTCGGCTTTAAAATGGCCTTGACTTAGTGGATTTACGGCCTCAACACAGTGGATTATGGTTTCAACTTTGAATACGGCCGTAACAGACCTCCACTGGTGATTAGAATTAGCGGAGAGGAAAAAAAAAAACAGAGTATGGTGAATGGTAGCAGCGTAGTGAGCACAGCGTAAATGGAATGAAACAGTGTGAGTGGAAATGAAACAGCGAAAGTGAAATGATATGAGTGTAAGAGGGTAGAAGGGTTATGGAATAATGAATGAAAACGGCTATGTCCTTAGATCTCGGTTTCGGAATTACACTTGGCTGCGTGAGTTAATGTCGTAGAGACGTAGTACATTAGGTTACGTCACCTAAGTACGAGATCTTAATGGAAGAAGCAGCCGTAAGTGAAATTTAAAATCGTGGTAATCAAGGACTGATAGACTTGGGAGATACGTGGGTATATGGTCGCATGACTGGTAATCATTACACTTAGTGGCAAGAAACATAACCTAGAAAACTTTGCATAATGAAATAACTGTAAGTTTAGGATTTAAACCATACCTCAGATTCCCGCTTAGATTTGCCTTTGATGACTTGCCACTAACCCTTCACTGACTTATGGCTGTTGCATGATTATTTTCCATTTATTATTGATGACTACTGAGCTGTAAAGAAATTTCAAACAGACTGCGTTTTTTTTTTTTTTATGCAGGTACAGAGAGCTGCGGAATCATTAGATGGCTGCAGAATCTTCAGATGGCTGCGGAATCTGCAGTAGTACCCTCCGGCTGCACAAAATAACTTTAGTTGTAAAAAAAATGACTTTATTGATGAGATGGAATGTAGTGAGTGGATGGATGAAATGAAAAAAAATGAGGTGGAGTGGAAAATGAATGAAATGGTGGATGAAATGGTAGTGATGATGAAATGAAATGAAATAAGGGAAGAAAGATATTTTTTTTTTTTTAGAAAACATGAGGTGTCAGGTGACCCTGATTTTCACCTCAGGTTTTCTATATGAGACTGCCAATCAGAGATTGGTTTTCAGGCTCATACATTTATTCTTTTTTTTTTCTTATCTTTTTTCCTTTTTTTTTTTTTTTTCAAAAACCAAAGCTTTAGGCTGATGGAGGAGAAGAATCCTTCTCCACCAGCCTGATTGCAGAATCTTCTTTGAACAATCTGACAAACTCTTCTTTTGAAAATGGCTTTTGATAGATTTTCAAGCGGTGGCCATTCACAATAAGAGGAGTATGAAATTCATCGATAGTTTTTACTCGAACTGCTCCATTGCTAAAGACTTCATCAATCTCATATGGCCCAAGCCAATGAGTTTGAAACTTTCCTTTGAAGTCTTTGAATTTTGAATCAAACAATAGAGCCCAATCTCCTTTCTGAAACTTTCTTTCCTTGATATGACGATCATGCCATTTAGATCTTTGGTGCTGAACTAGATCGGTCCTTAGAATTGCATCTTGTCTTATTTCATCTAGCTCATTTAGCTGGTCCATTCTGTGTCTTTGAGCTTCTGAGAGGCTCATTCCCAATTGGACTGCCATCTTGAAGGTCTTGATTTGGAACTCAATAGGAAGCAGGACTTCCTTCCCATAAACAAGTTCATAGGGAGAATGTCCTGTTGTGTTCTTCCATGTGGTTCTATAGGCCCATAAGGCTTCAGGGAGCCTTTCCGCCCAATCTCTTCTATGAAGATGAACAGTCTTGGTGATAATGCCTTCAAGAACTTTATTGGTAGATTCCACTTGACCATTGGATTGCGGATGGTAGGGAGTAGATGTTCTGTGCTTGATCTTATATTCCTCCATCAGCTTCTCCATCAAATTAGATGTAAACTGGCTGCCCTGATCTGTCACAATTTCCCTTGGGACACCAAAACGAGTGAAGATATCCTCAAAAAGAAATTGAATAACTGAATTTTCAGTGGCAGAAGGCAATGCTTTTGCTTCTACCCACTTAGTAACATAATCAGTACAAACCAGTATATATTTCTTTTGCTTTGATGGTGGATTAATTGGTCCAACGAAATCTAGAGCCCATTTCTCAAAGGGTTCGATGCATACCTGAGGCTGTAGAGGCATTTCATTTGAAGGAGTTGGTTTCCCAACTCTTTGGCAGCTGTCACACCTTTTAACATACTGCTTTGCATCTTTAAAGAGAGAAGGCCAATAATATCCTAGAGAAAGGATTTTATAGGCTGTCCTCTTGTCCGCAAAGTGCCCACCGCATGGTTCATCATGACATGCCTTAAGGATGTCAGGCATTTCATCTTCCCGAACACACCTTCTGATTATACAATCTGGCCCTGTTTTGAACAATTCATTAGAAATCCAAGAATAATGTGAACTCTCCCGAATGATTTTCCTTTTCTCATTAGGAAATAAGTGTAGAGGAGTTTCCCTGTAACAAGATAATTAGCCATATCTGCATACCAAGGAGTCTTGGTAGTCACTGCAAACAAGTATTCATCTGGAAACTTATCTTCTACTGGAGAACCCTCATTAGTGTTTTGGATTCTAGACAAGAAATCAGCTACTGTGTTTTGCTTTCCAGGTCTATCTAACACAGTAATGTTGAATTCTTGCAAGAGTAAAAGCCATCTTGTAACTCTACCATTAGTGACAGGTTTGTTCATTAAGTATCTTATGGCAGAGTGATCAGTATGGACAAAGGTTTCATAGCCGGTTATGTAATGTCTAAACTTGTTGATTGCATGTACCACAGCTAAGAACTCTTTTTCTGTAACAGTATAATTTAACTCAGTAGGAGTCAAATTCTTACTTGTGTAATAAATGGCATAAGGGATCAAATCCTTTTGTCCCAATACAGCTCCTAGAGCTGTATCTGAAGCATCAGTAGAGATGTGGAAAGGGAGTTTCCAATTTGGTCCCCTTAAGATGGGTGCTTCAGATATTCTAGACTTTAAAGCTTCAAAGGCAGATTGACACTCAGGATCCCATTTAAACTCACAGTCTTTGGTAAGCAATTTGAAAAGAGGAGATGCTATCCTAGTGAAGTTTCCAATAAATCTTCTGTAATACCCAGTAAACCCAAGAAAACTTCTAACATCCTTCTGGCAATTTGGAACAGGTAACTTAGAGATGACTTCAACTTTGGATTTATCGACCTTAATTCCATCTCCTGAAATATGATGTCCTAAAACAATCCCTTCAGTAAACATCATAAAACACTTTTCATGACTTAAAGAAAGATTTGTTTCCTTACATCTTACCAGTACTTTTTCCAAATTTTCCAAAGCTTCTTCAAATGTATTAACATAAACTGTGAAATCGTCCATGTATACCTCTACACAATCATGAATCAGATCTGAAAAGATTCCTAATACAGCCCTTTGAAATGTAGCAGGTGCATTGCACAATCCAAAAGGGAGTACTTGGTAGGCAAAAGTTCCCCAAGGACAAGTAAATGTGGTTTTGTCTTGATCTTCAGGTGCTACCTGGATTTGATTGTACCCACTAAAACCATCCAAGAATGAGAAATACTTTTTACCTGCTAAAGTGTCTAGTACCTGATCAATAAAAGGTAAAGGAAAATGATCCTTTAAGGTTGCCTTGTTCAATTCTCGATAATCAATGCAAACTCTCCATTTACCATTCTTTTTGGGCACTATAACCAAGGGAGAAACCCATTGGCTGTCTAAGATGGGGTAAATGAAGTTTACCTTGAGCAATTTCTGGAGTTCTTCTTTGACGATTTCCCTAAGGTTTGGATTCATCCTTCTTTGTGGTTGCCTAATAGGTCTGCTATTCTCTTCAATGTAGATGTGATGAATACAAGTCTTAGGATCGATTCCTTTCATGTCAGTGTATTCCCATGCAAAGGCAGTGGAATGTTTTTGCAACAGTTTAGTTAATTCTTCTTGTTGTGATCTTCCCAAGTTTTTGTTAATGTTTAATGTTTTTCCTGGGAGGATTTCAACTGTAGAACTACCAAACTCTTCCATTGAGAAGAGAGACATTTGTCTAGAGGAGAGATATTCAATGTCTGCATCTATCTGAAAATGTTCAGAGTCATATTCTAAAGATACTTCAAAATTTTCTAATGTATTTAGAATTTGACTATCCTCACTGATCTCAGAGATGGTTAGAACTGGTTGTATAGTATCTTCATCCTCTACCCATTCATCTTCTCCTATTTCTGTTATAGCTTTTGCTGGGGGATACAAGTTGAATTTCTTGGTGGAATTACCATCTGATATATACATGTCTCCAGACCTACAGCTTATGAAAGCATCAGCTGTGGCCAGCCAAGGTCTTCCTAAAATAAGAGGATGTCCTCCTAGATTGTTCTTGGGAGTTAAAATCATAAAATCAACTGGATATTCCCAAGAATCTAGAGAGACTGGAATATCTTCCAATACACCATCAGGTTTAATGATTGATCTATCTGCAAGTTGCAGCAAAGTAGGTGTAAAGAGAAGGTTAGGAAGCTTTAACTGATCCATGGTCTGTCTACTCATGATGTTGATAGCGGCTCCTAAGTCAATTAAATTATTTGGGATTTCAACCCCATTAATATGAGTTTTGACAATAGGACTACCGGGATCTACATACTTTTGCATGGTAATCTTACCCATCATTATGTCTGCAATTTTTCCAACTAGATGTATCCTTTTAGTATCTCTGGTTCTTTTTACTGTTTTCTTCAAACTCAACTCCTTTATTGTCTTCGCTAGAATGGGAATTTCCTTAATGGCTTGTAACAAGGGGATCTTGATACATACATTCTTCAATTCATCTAGGAAGTTATAGTCAGGCACCCATATCTGCTTTTCCACCCCTTTATCAATTTGCAATCTTTCAGGAAAGGGAGGTGTAGCTGTAGGTGTAGGTTGCTCAACTAGGGGAGTTGTAGAGATTGATTCTTTTTCTTTTTCTTTTTGGATATTTTGGTTTTGAAGTGATACTTCAGAACCTTTATTGACTTTGAGAGATTCCTCCTCAGAAATGCTTGGTTGTTGAACACTTGTGGAAGGTTGATCTAGGATTCTACCTGATCTAAGTTGTACTTCATTAAGAGGAACAACCATATAGGTAGGGAATGGTTGACCTTCCATCATGTAAGCATTTTGAGGGTTCCTATTATTTGGATTTGGTAATGGCTGAGAGGGAAGTTGATTAGATTTCTGCTGGGATTGAAGTGCTAATTGAGAATTTTGATTTTGTGGAGGAGGTTGTTGTTGTTGAGGGTATGTCAATGATAGTTGTTGGCCTTGGTTTGGAAGTTGTGGAGCTTGCTGATTCTGAAATGATGGAGGATATTGATAGAATTGTGCAAATCTCCCATAAGGATTTTGCATGCTTTGCATCCATGCTTGGAAAGCATTTTGAGGTTGAGGCCACGGTTGTTGCCAAGGATTCCAACTTGGTTGGGATTGAGAATTCATAGAGTTGTTAAACCCTTGATTCTGTTGTCCTTGCCAAGGTCTCCTTGCAATGAAACAGAGAGATTCAAGTGTATCTGGATCCTCTTGAAAGACTGCTTTGAGGCCAGGGATTGAAGGACAATCCTTGGTCTCATGAGTTTCTGAGCAAATTACACATGTTTCTACAACGTGTGCATCTAAGGGACATTCCCTTAAAGCATGTTTCTTTCTACATTTCGGGCAAAAGATAGCCAAAGCCTCAGCTTTTGCTTTTTGTTTATTGTGAATCTTAAGGGTATCAAGTTGTTCACTAAGACTCCCTAAGATGTCAGTTTTAAATTCATCAAGCATACTGCCGATTTCAGCCCTACTCACTGATCCTGTTGCAGATTTATTTGCCCTAAGGAGAGAAGGATCTCTAGGCCATTTTTGAGTTTTTGATTTGCCCCTTGAGAGATGGATACAAAGTTCTGCTATGTCATTGAGAGAAAGTTGAGAAATATCCCCTTTCCCCATCATGTTTAAGATGTCTATCCATTCATCCCTGATGGCCTTTAATAAGAGGGCTTTTACGGTCTCTTCATCCAAGGTATTCATTTTTGCTCTTTTCAAGTTATATTGAAATCTTTCAAGTAAATCTTCTAGACTCTCATCTTCTTTTTGTACCATTTTAAAAACCTCGTCCTTGTGATTAGTAGGCATGCAATAGTCTAAATACCTATCCAAAAATGTCTGTTTCATCTCATCCCAAGTCCTAATGGATTGAGTGAGTAACCCCATGAACCATTTCAAGGCTTGATCCTTCAGTGTTGAAGGGAACAACTTGAGTTTCTGAGAGTCATCCAGGTAGTCATAAGTTCGACACACCACTTCAAACTCAAATAAGAATGTTTCAGGGTCCTCAGTCCTTAACCCATGGAAGTTAGGGAGGACAGATGGTGATATGTTTTTCATAGTGGCTCGGGAATCCTCATCAACAATGGGAAACCCAAATGAATTATCCCCATTTCTATTTCCTCCTCCAATGGGACCTCTACCTCCATTATTGTTATTGTTATTTCCTCCTCCTCCTCTACCTCTACCTCTACCTCTACCTCCTCCTTCTTCCTCTGCCATGATGATTCTCCTAGGGATTTCAAAATCTTCTGGTTCCTCTACAAAAGGTGAATGAGAAGAGATTTCTCCTTCTTCTTCAGATGATTCCAATTCCTCAATTACAATTGGTCTTCCTGTAGGAGAAAGAGAAGAGTCTCTTCCTGGTTCAAACTCAATAGAAGGTGTAGGAGAGTCAACTCTTGGCTCTTGAATTCCAGGAATTCTAGGACTAGGAGTTTCGGTTGGAGATAAGGGGGGTGTCTCTTGTCTATCCCTTGAAGCAGATGGACTTGTAAAAATTGAACTTCGAGCTCTAGCTAAAAACCGTCCTCTAGAATCTCTAGCTCTATGCATGTCATTTTTTATTTTTTCTTCAAGTCAAGTTAATAGTTCTTTTTCTGATCTTCCAGTTCACTCTAGGTGCAAGAAAAGAGCATACTCAAGAAACTACTAAATCAATAACTTTCTCCTTTCTGATCCTCCAGATCACTTTAAAGTGCAAGAGGAGAGCATACTTGGATAGGTTATTAACTTCTTTCCTTGAAATTTTTATATTTTTTTTCTCTAAGTATGGCTACTTAATTTCACTTCCCCGCAACGGCGGCAAAATGTTTAGTCAATTTAGTGTTCCTAAATTGATGTCATTAATTGTCAACCCGGGGCTCGTAAGCTGATGAAGTGAAGGTGTACTATATGTACTTAAGCAACTTTCTTAGAGCTTTTGTCGTTTGGGGTGTTGTTTATGGTTAACTTATCTTCCTAAGATGGAGTGATGATTATAGACAGATGAGTGCAAGTGTGTGAAAAGTGAGTTCTAGATGAGTGAAAGTGTGTGAATGGTGATTTTTAATTACTTGCTGAATTTGTAAAGGAAAAGAACTTGAAAGAAGTAAATAGCTTGAAATGACTTGAAAGCAAATGCCCACGTTCTAATGGCATTAGTCTCTACCCATATTGCTGCAAATAAAAGAAACAAGAAAATCACTTCAAGGACTGATGATAATGGTTATCTCTTCCTAACTCCCTGCTTCTACCACATAGTACTGCGTAAAACACGATTAGGAAGTAGCTGAAGACAAATCCAAGAATTGATAAAAACTCTAAGTGACAAATTATAGCACTACTAAGCCTTTTCCATCATACTGCTTCCTACATGTGTGATTATGTGTAACAAGTGGAAAAAGTATTAGTGCCACAAGCCAAGACTACTTAAAAACAAGCTGCAATTAATTAGTGTTCTGTTCTCTGAAAGATAAACCATTCATGATAAAGAGAACATAAATTAGTTAGCATCCAACTTGTAAAACTAAGCTAAAAACTAGTCTAGAAAACAGAGTAAAAAGGGCAGCATTATGAACAAGACAACTGCAACTACCATTAGATATTAAAGCAAATACAACACACTCAATCCCGGGTGAAAACCTGCAAAGAAGCAAATCTGATCAGTGAAAATAAAGGCTGCAGCAATGGAGAGAAATCAAGCTGTACATAACTCAAGAAAAGGAAATGCTGTAGATGAAATAAAGAAATTGCAGAAGTATAAACATGAAATACTTATACAAGGGCAGTCATGAATGGGGGCCCTCCATCCATACAACCCACAGAAAACTCAGATGCTTTAAAACCTCAAAACAGCACTGTTTCCATTACTTTATATGCAGAAATACATAGTCAAAAGTGCTGGAACAGCTCTATAAAAACAGAGTTCAGAAAAGTGCTAAAATTCTCACAAGTTCATAAACTACAACAACTAAAAAGTTAACATAAGCGTACGCAGACGCAAGTATTTATAGGCATCTGCAAGATGGCCTAATGCGTAAAGCATAAAACAGAAAATAAACTGAAATTCATGCGTATTAAAGGTGCAGTGAACACGTCATATGCTTCATGGTCGAGCTGGAGGTCCTGGTCGATATGGGCAATGAATCCAGCATTAGATCATGTTCCCCACGGCTTTCAAAACACGGACAAGTCATCCTTTCCACCGACGTGACCAAACAGCTTACGCATCAACGTTAAGCTGCCTTTATTTGACCGTAACTTGACCCCCTTTGACCGGAGGTACAGATGACGTGGCCGGCTGAACTGATGGCACATGAACCTCGAGCACATATATTCCAACATGCCCACGTGGCTCGTTCTGCAAAATAGCACGTGGAACCTTGAGATCAACAAAATGGCTGCGGGATCATCAGATGGCTGCGGAATCAGCAGATGGCTGCGGAATGCCTGTAAGTATGTCAAAAACTAAACAAAACAATCACCCATTAGCAAAGCTCACTTGATCATGTTTAATGACAACTAATGTAATGATCTGGGTGGAAAATGAGGCAAAAGAGAGAGGAAAGTGATGAAAACAGTAGGTAATGATGGATGATAAGGTGTAAAGTAGAGACTCTACAGTTACTACAAGAAATGCTTCCTAATGGCGAAAAGGTAGTAGAGGAAACTCATAATGAGAACACAATAAATGTTAGTCATGATTTAAAAGACTCTAACATTAGATATGTACCCACCATGTTCCAATGATCAATATGAGGAAGTTTGATGGCAAGGATCCCATAACATTGATACTACAGATGGAGCAATATTTCGATCTCCATAATGTGAAAAACACACAAAAGCTATGCATTGTGACTTTATATTTGGAACCCAATCAGTTTGTATGGTATCGATGGATTTTCTCTCGTAAACAAATTGTCACTTGGAGAATTTTTATGGAAGAAATGACAGCACATTATGAGGATACAAAAAGAAACACATTTTTTAGCCAATTGAAAAATCTCAAATAAAAGGGTTCAATGGTGGAGCATATTGAGGACTTCCAAAAATTGAATATAAGGGTGAAATATATTCCAGAGGAGTATAGGATTGGTGTGTTCATAGCGAATTTAAAGGATAGCATCCAACATGAGGTTCACCTTTGGGAACCTGATTCTTGGAGAAGGCATTCAGGTTGGAAAGAAAAATTGAAAGCAAAATTATGGCAACAAGGAAGCCTACCAATCACAACTATAAAGATGGAAGTGTTGTTTCCCCTAACATTCCACAACCTACAATGTTGACACCACAACAATTAGAAGAAAAAAGAGCCAAAGGGCTTTGTTATAGTTGTGATATAAAATACACTAAAGGTCATAAGTGTGCTGAGAAGAAATTATTTTACACAGATTGTAAAGAGGAAGAAGAAAATGAACAAGAAACATCAAAATAAGAGGATATACACCAGGAACAAACCCTAGAGAAAGAAGAAATGAATCCAACCATATCTTGTAATGCATTGGTCGGAATGACCACTCGTCAAACTATCAAGATAGAACAACATATCAAGAAGAAAAAGGTAATAGTGTTGATTGATTCAGGCAGTACCCATAATTTTATTCATTGTAAGATAGCGAAGGAATTGAATTTCTTCCTATATCCAACGTTATAGTGTCAAGAGATGGTTGCAAATGGAGGAACCATAAATTGCTCTGGAAAGTTCCATAATATCAAGCTATCCATGGGATAATATGTGTTGAATAGTCCAATGCTTTCAATTCCAAAGGGTGGTGCTGATGTTGTAATAGGAGTCCAATGGCTACAATCTTTAGGTACGATAGATTTTAATTTTCAACAACTTTTCTTGAAAAAAAATTCGGAAGGAAAGTAATTTGAATTAAGGGGTATCGCAGGGAAACTGAGAAAGATAAACAACTCTAACAGAATGACAAAGCTTCTAAATAAATAACAACGTGGTGTAATTTCACAGTTATGTTCATTAGAGGTTCCCACATCGAAATCATCTATTTCTCCAGATATCAAAAAGTCTTGGACAATCATTCTAAGGTATTTAAGACTCCCAAAGGCCTCCCATCTATTCATGATCATGACCATGCTATTCCTTTGATTCCAGGAAGTGTTCCTCCAAACATCAGGCCTTAGAGATATCCCTATGCCCAAAAGAGTGGAATTGAACGTATGGTTGCACAAATGCTATAGGCTAGTATAATTCAACCTAGTCAAAGCATTTTCTCTTCTCCAGTAGTATTGGTGCACAAGAAGATGGTTGTGGCACATGTGTCCGTCTTATAGGGATATCAACAAGCTCACTATTAAATATTTGCATTCCTATCATTGATGAATTATTGGATGAATTGCATGGAGCAATTTACTTTACCAAGTTGGAACTTCATTCAGGATATCATCAAATTAGAATGAAGACTGAAGACATTCCGAAAAAAGCATTTAGAACTCATGGGGGTCATTATGAATTTCGGTCATGCCTTTTGGCCTCACCAATGCACCTTCTACATTTCAAGGTTTGATGAATTTCATTTTCAAAACCTTAGAAAATTTGTGTTAGTATTTTTTGATGATATACTAATCTACAACAAGTCTTGGAAGGATCATGTTCAACATATTGATAGAGTGCTCAAACTATTGGAGGAGAAAAAATTATATGCAAAAACCTTTGAATGTTTCTTTGGAGTACAAGAGGTGGAATATTTGGGTCATATTGTATCTCATGAAGGTTTTAAGCTATACTCTAGAAAAATTAAAGCGATTAAGGAATGGAAAATCCTCACATCCATAGAGCATCTGCGAGGATTTCTTAGGTTGACAGGGTATCATCACAAGCTTGTTAAGAATTATTTGAGAATAGAAACACATCTAACAAAATTATTGAATAAAGATGCATTTTCTTGGACTCTGGAAGCAACAAAAGCCTTTGAACATATTAAAGAGGCAATGTGAAAAGCACTAGACTTAGCTACACCATACTTCACAAAAACCTTTATTATAGAATGTGATGCCTCAGGAAATGGAATTGATGTTGTTTTAATAGAAGAAGAAAGACCCATTACTTTTGAAAGTCGTCCAATCAAAGGAAAGTATTTACACAAAGCTATTTATAAGAAGGAAATGTTGGCAATACTACATGCACATAAGAAATGGCAACCTTACTTAATGGGAAGACACTTCAAGGTAAAAATGGATGATGATAGTCTTAAATACTTTTTAGAACAAATATTATCTTCAGAAGTGCGACAAAAATGGGTCACAAAGATGTTCGGTTATGAATTTGAAATAATCTACAAAAAAGGGAAGCAAAATGTAGTTGCATATGCACTCTCAAGAAAGGATGAGGATGTGGAAACATTTCTTTGTGCCATTTCTATTATCCAACCAGATTGTATAAATTAAGCAAGGGATTTATGGAATAATGACAAAGAATTGTGGGAACTCATTCAAAAGCTGAAGCAAGATCCTAGTACATCTAATACATTTAGCTAAAAAAATGATTCATTATGGTACAAAGATCACTTATACATCTATAAGAATTCCCAAATAAAACAAAAGATTCTTCTAGAATTTCACACCTGTACCTTAGGAGGGCATTCAGGATTTTTAAAGACTTACCATAGGGTTAAGAAGGATTTTTTTGGGGATGTCCTTAAATATGATATTCAAAAGTTTGTGGCGGAATGGTTGGTTTGCTAACAAAATAAAGCTGAGAAAATTAAGACCCCGGGTCTATTACAACCTTTATCCATTCCAAATCAACATTGGGAGGAGGTTTCAATGGATTTTATCATAGGTTTACCCAAGTCCAAAGGAAAGAGTGTCATCATGGTTGTAGTTGATAGACTTACCAAGTATGCACACTTTTGTTCATTATCTCATCCATTTAAAGCCAATACAGTTGCTACTGCATTTATGGAAACAATTCAAAAGCTACATGGAAACCAAAAGATTATTGTAAGTGACAGAGATCCTATTTTCACTGGAAATTTTTGGACATAATTATTTTCTTGTCTTGGTACTTAGTTAGCTCATAGCTCATCGTATCATCCTCAATCTGATGGGAAAAATGAGATAGTGAACAAATGTTTGGAAGGATATTGTCGTTGCTTTGTATATGATAAACATACACAATGGGTCAAATGGTTGCCTCTGGTTGAATGATGGTATAACACTTCCTTCCATAATGCAACAAAAATGACCCCATTTATGGCACTTTATGGATATCATCCACCGTCCATCACATCATATTTAATAGAAAATTCTAAGGTTCAAGCAGTGGAAGATCACATCGAGCATCAACAAAAACTTCTCTAACTCTTAAAGGATAACCTGACTTTGGCGCAAAATAGAATGAAACAACAGGCAGATCAACATCGCAACAAAAGAAGCTTTGATGTAGGTGACTAGGTATTTCTACAACTACAACCATACAAATAAATGTCCCTCAAGCAAGCTAAGAAGGATAATAAAGTATGACCAAAGTATTATGGTTCGTACAAGGTGTTGTAAAATATTAGTAATATGGCATACAAATTGGAACTTCCTGCATCTTCCCAAGTGCACCCAATTTTCCATGTTTCATGCTTAAAGAAGGTTATAGGTGACAAGCTCCGAGTTCAAACAATATTGCCAGAACTTGATGAGGAAAGAATAATCATATTGGAACTTGAAGCGACCATTGAAACAAGAACTCGACAACTGCGAAATTGATCAATTTCAGAGTATCTCATCAAGTGGAAGAACTTACCCGCTGAATATTCCACATGGGAGGATGAGAATTTTATACAGAAGCATCCATAACTACTCAAGCGTTGAGGACAACACTTTTTTGAAATATAGGGGCATGTTAGGTCCCTATAATACTAGTGTATTCCCTTATTATTATTGTTATTGTAGCATCTTATTTTTATTGTTGTCCCCATGTTGTTATTATTGTGCCTCATAGAAGCCCACTATTGTTATTGTTGTTCCCTTACATTATTATTTTATGTCGGTTCTGATTATATTGTGACCCCTTAGACTCCTATATATATAAATGAGGTATTTTCATTTGTATCATCCAAGAATTGTTCATTTATGTAATGTAAAGGAGGTTGCCCCCTTGTTGGAATTATGGTATAGGTGTTGTCCTTGATGGCAACCCACTCATAGGTCGGTTCAGATTTGATAAAGGGTGGCTCACATTGTAATAGGTCAATTAAGAGGTAACATGGAAATGGTACAGAAGAATAGGATGTTGGAACAAAGGACTACATATCAGAATCAAGAAATTGAAGAAAAATAATGTTCTCAGTTGTATTAAGTTGTATACGCTGGTTCACTTAGTCCAAGTAGCGTATACAAGCGGGTTCACTGAACAAAAGCGCGTATAAATATTTGTGCACTTTCACAAGAGTAAAAGCGCGTATGAGATGAAAAATTAAGGAAATTAAGACAATGAATTAGTTGTTTATTACATATACATTGGTTTCATTCTTTATAGTCGCGGACATACACTGGTTGGTTTCAATAAAGTAGTGTATACAATTTGAAAAATAAAATCATAATAATGAAAGTTAAAACACTGATTCACCCCCCCTCTCAACATTTTTCCCAACAATTGGTATCAGAGCGGGTCCTTCAGAAGAAGAAGATGAACAATCACGAAGGCATGGGATCTATCAGACCACAAATATTCAATGGAAATAACTTAGCATATTGGAAGATAAGAACCAAAGCCTATCTTTAGTCACTTGGAGCTGATGTTTGTGCAATTGTGGAAGGAGAATACCAATATCCAGCAGCAATCCCTACAGATCCATTAGAAAAGAAACCATATGAAAACAATGCCAAATCTGTCAATGTGTTATTGGGAAGTCTATCAGAATCAAAATTCGTCAAAGTCATGCAGCTCAATATAGCCAAAGAAATATGGGACAAAATCATTCAGAGCTACAAAGGGGACTCCATGGTAAAATGTGCTAAGCTCCAAACTCTTAGAATTTAGTATTAAACTCTCAAGATGCATAGTGATGAAATTATTGCTAGTTACTTTTTACGAGTAGACGAGATTGTAAATTGTATGAAGAATCTGGGTGAAGAAATAAAGGAGGCTACTTTAGTAGAGAAAATTTTGAGATCTGTCTTCTAAATTTGAGTCAAAAGTATCTGCCATAGAAGAGAAGCAAGATCTTGAATCTATTATTGTTGTTCAACCCATGGAATTTTGACTGCCTTTGAAATGAGGAAAGTAGGTCCATCAGATATTAGAGAAGTTGCTTTCAAAGCTTCAACAAATGGAAAAGAAAAGGAAGATCTCAAGGAACCAGGATATATTTCAGAAGAAGATGAGGTAAACTTTGTAAAGAAGCTTCAACGGGGTTCCGGAAGATTCAGAGGTAAGCTTCCATTCAAATGTTTTTCTTGTGGTAGAGTTGGCCATTATGCTGATAAATGTCCTCATAAAGGTAATAATGAAAAAGGAAAGGAGTCTGCAAAAGTTAATAGAAAATAGCTTGTTAATAGAAGAATTTATTATACTCATGAAGATAGTGATGACTTGTCTAATAGTGATAAAGATGAATTTGAACAAGATTTTAAACTACTCATGGCTTATGACAATGATGGTTTTATGGATACCTTAGAAGAGGAAGATTTTCTTGAAGAAACCACTCAACTTAAAATATGTTTGGAAGAAAAGAATATGGTCATAGACACTTTGACACATCAACTCACTGAAAGAGAAAAGAACAATGAAAAATTAGAATGTGAAGTAGTGGGTCTAAGAAAAGGACTTGAGAAGATAAAATATCTTAATATTAGATTTGCTAAAGGATCAAAAACCTTAGATGAAATCATCAAGGTTTAGCATTATCCACTTATAAATACTGGTATTGGATACACTGGAGAAACATCCCAACCAGAAAAGGCTTCAGTCAGCACCAGAAGCTATCTTGATGCAGCGAAAACCAATGAACATCCTCAGCAAAAGCCTAAAGGTACTCCCCATGTAAATCATGCTCATTTTACTCCAAGAGTGAACATCAATAGAAGCACCAATCGAAAGGTGAACAACACCAGAATATTTTATGATCACAAAAACTTCTTCTTTAATGGACAATGTTTTTCATGCCATAACTTTGGTCATAAAGCTGCTGAATGTCTTGCTTACAAGGCTATCATGACTAGAGAAGCAAGAAAACAAAGGAGTGTGACATGAATCAAGAAAATATCTTATAATAACTTTTCTCCTCTTGAAAATGAAATGGAATGTTCATTTTGCAATAACTTTGGTCATGAAGAATCTGAATGCAGGAGCAAATTTCGGCCAACAATTCAAAAGGAACAAACATCATCAAATTCCAAGGTATGGAAAAGGAAGGAATTTCAGTCAGAAAGATGTGGCATAGCTCTATTTGTAGAAGGACAAGAAAATCAGTGGTACATTGATAGCATATGCTCTAAACACATGACAGGTGATAAATATAAACTCATTTCTTACAAAGCTTTAGAAAAGGAAAAGAATGTCTCTTTTGGAAATAACACACCCGTTGTCATTAAGGGTAAGGGTTCTATTTATTTAAAAGAAAAGGTTAAAGATGGAAGTGTTATGTATGTTGATGGTTTAAAGCATAACTTGTTGAGTGTTAGTCAAATGTGTGATCAAGGAAATGAAGTTGTGTTCCGATCAAAAGAATGTGTGGTTCGTGAGCTTGACACAGGAAAGACCATAATCAAAGGTACAAGAACTCCAAGCAATCTATATATACTAAAAGGAGGTCAAGAACACTGTTATCTAGGAAAAACAAAAGAGAACTGGTTATGGCATAGAATATTGGGGCATCTATGCTTTTCTCAAATAAGAAAAGCATGCAGGCTCAAGAAGGTTCGTGATCTTCCAGGTATCATCATCCCAAAAAATACCATCTGCAAACCATGTCAATTCGGTAAGCAAACTAGAGTTCAATTCAATGCCAAAGAAGGATAAGCAAGTAAGCCTCTTGAACTCATTAAAACTGATTTGTGTGGGCCAACAAGGAAAAATTCACCTCGTGGAGAAGAATACTACATTTTATTCATTGATGATTTTTCTAGAATGTGCTGGATTGGTTTACTAAAGCATAAATAAAGCATAATTTTGAAAAGTTTAAAGTATTCAAAGCTTTAGTTTAAAATGAATTAGACATAAAAATCAAATGTCTCAGATCTGATTGGGGAGGAGAATTCATATCAGATGAATTTTTTGAATTTTGTGAAAAACATGGAATAAAAAGACAGTTCTCTGTTGCCATAACTCCTCAACAAAATGGCATGGTGGAAAGAATGAATAGAAAAATTCAACAAATGGCATGAGCTATGATTGATGAATCTAGAACTCCTAACACCTTCTGGGGTGAAGCTACACATACCGCAGTAAATATTCTCAACAAACCTCATGTTCATGTAAATAGTGATCAAACTCCATATGAAATTTGGTATGGTAAGCCTCCTACTGTAAAACACTTCAGAGTTTTTGGAAGCAAATGTTTCATAAAAAATACTAATGAAAAACTTGGTAAGTTTTAACCCAAAGCAGATGAAGGGATATTTCTTGGATATTCATCTAGAAGTAAAGGATACAAATGTTATAATAAGAGATTTTGAAATTTTTTTGAATGCATTGATGTTGTAGTCAATGAAGCATGCAGAAATCCGGAACATGTGAAATCAACAAAGGAAGATGATAATGATGAAGACGGTGAATTCTTTCCTGTATCAAATCGAAATGATATAGAGGAAGAAACCAATGAAGCATCAGAAGAGGATACAACTGATAGGGAAAAGGCTCCATCCAGGTATGCTCAAAAGAATCATCCAGAATCTAAAATTGTAGGAGAAAAAGGGTTTGGAGTACATACAAGAAGAACGCTTGTAGGAGCTTCTACTTATATAGCATTACTATCCTCCATAGAACCACATAATGTTAATGAAGCTAGGAAAGATTAATTTTGGGTTAAGGCCATGGATGAAGAACTTGACCAAATTGAAAAGAATGGTACTTGGGAATTAGTTTCTAGACTTCATGATAAAAATGTTATAGGAACAAAATGGATATTCAAGAATAAGTTGAATGAAAATGGAGAGGTTATTAGAAACAAAGAAAGACTTGTTTGTAAAGGGTATGCTCAACAAGAAGGTATAGACTTTGAAGAAACTTTTTCATTTGTTGCCAGACTTGAAGCCATAAGAATGTTTCTTTCTCTTTCAAGTTTTCGAAAATTCAAAGTGTATCAAATGGATGTAAAATCTGCATTTCTTAATGAATATTTAGAAGAAGTATATGTTGAACAACCAGAAGGATTCATTCTGGGAAATGATGCAAAGCTTGTATGCAAACTCAAAAAGGCTCTATATGGACTGAAACAAGCTCCAAGGGCATGGTATTATCGTCTTGACAAATATCTTCAACAACAAGGTTTCAAAAAAGGATCTGTAGACAACAACTTATATACAAAAATTGAGAATGATAAACTGTTAATTATTGTTGTTTATGTTGATTATATCATCTTTGGCAGTAATGAAGAATCTATGAGTCAAAATTTTGCTTATGTTATGTAGCAAGAGTTTGAAATGTCTTTACTTGGAGAACTAACTTATTTGCTTGGTCTACAAGTACAATAAATAAAAGATGGCATCTTTCTTTCACAAACTAAATATCTCAAGCAGATTCTGAAGAGGTATGGAATGGAAGATTCCAAACCAGTATGTACTCCATTAGTAACAGGGAGCAGTCTCAGTTCTAATGATGAATCTCCTACATTGAATCAACCAGCATACAAATCTATGGTTGGAAGTATACTTTATTTAACAGGTACTAGACCAGATATTATGCATGCAGTAGGAATTGTTGGAAGGTTCTAATCCAATCCAAAGGAATCACATCTTCAGGTTGTAAGAAGAATATTCGAATATCTCCAAGGAACTCAAGACTTTGGTCTATGGTATCCTAAATATACAGATCTCACTCTTCATGCATATACAAATGCGGATTGGGCTGGAAATGTTGATGATGGAAAAAGAACTAGTGGAGGTGCATTCTATATGGGATCACGATTGGTATCCTGGTTCAACAAGAAACAAATTTGATTGCCTTATCTACAGCTGAAGCAGAATATGTGGCTGCTGCATCTTGCTGCACACAACTACTCTGGATGATGCAAACATTACAAGATATTCAAATCACATGTTCTCCACCCATCTCTATTCTATGTGATAATAAAAGTGCTATTAGTATTTCGAAAAATCCAGTCATGCACTCCAAGACCAAGCACATACCCATTAAGTACTACTTTCTATGAGAACAAGTGCTTGAACAAAATGTTAAATTGGAGTATGTTCCCTCTAAAGAACATGTTGCTTATATATTTACCAAACCACTTCCCAGAGAAACATTTGAATATCTCAGACAAGAGTTGGGAGTAGTTTTTTCATGGTCCTACTGTTAAAACCAATTTTTAGATGAATTTTTCCTATACGCGGGTTTCATGAAGTAGAGTTGCGTATATACACGAGTTTTTGTGGCTGCAGTTGCGTGTGTATTTTTCTGATAGAAAAATAGTGGGTCGGACTCAAAATCAGTTTCTGACATTTGTGTTCAGTCTTATATTAATGGTTACAGTCTACTGATATACTTTGTTCATTACTTTTTATTTGATTGATGAACATGCCTTGATGAATGAACTGTTGACAATGCATAGGTAGCATAGGTTTAGGGGGAGCATTAGCCTTCAAAAACATTATGCATTGTTGGCATCATGGATGTTGAATTCAGCTATGGTCTTAGCTATTCATATCATTGGTTGTAAAGGTCATGTAAATGCCTATGGTGTAATAATATGACTCTTTTTGTCATAGTCTATTAATGAGTCCTTTTGGACATTTGATGTAATTTGTATCCCCACTATGCATGGGAAGGATGATGTAATAATTGCAATTTTTCAGTCATGTATGAACATTTGGTATATCCCCACTTGGTTGGGTGATTGATGTATGTATGATTCATTGATAGGAAGGTCATACGCACATAATTGAGTTATAGAGTCATGTTATTACAAAATATCTCTACAGACTCTGCATGTACTCAGGGGGAGCATGGACAACATAGTATATCTGAAAGGGGAGAATATCTTGGTCCACCCTTTGCCCTTGATGTCAAAGGGGGAGAATATCTTGGTGTTGCTTGATATATATAACAGGTTCTATAGTTTGAAGTGATCAATACCTATATGGTTGCCATCAAGTCCAAAGGAGGGGATTGTTGGCATTATGGTACTGCTGTTGTCCTTGATGGCAACCCACTCACAAGTCAGTTTAGATTTGATAAAGGGCGACTCACATTGTAATAGGTAAATTCAGAGGTAACAAGGAAATGGTACAGAAGAACAGGATGTTGGAACAAAGGACTACATATCAAAATCAAGAAATTGAAGAAAAATAATTTTCTTAGTTGTATTAAGTTGTATACGTTGGTTCACCTAGTCCAAGTAGCATATACAAGCGGGTTCATTGAACAAAAAGCACATATACATATGCACGCAGTTTCACAAGAGTAAAAGCAGGTATGAGATGAAAAATTAAGGAAATTAAGACAATGAATTAGTTGTTTATTACATATACGTTGGTTTCATTCTTTATAGTCACAGACATACACTGGTTGGTTTCAATAAAGTAGCGTATATTGTTTGAAAAAATAAAATGATCATGATAGTGAAAGTTAAAGTACTAATTCACCCCCCCCCCCCCAAAGCATTTTTCCCAACACCCCTAGAAGAGGTTGATTTTGAAGTCGTTGATCTATATTTTCTTCTATTTTATGAGCTAGTTGCATAACATAAAGGATAGCCCCCGAGAACCTAGCATGTATATTCCTTAAAAGGCTTAAGTATTAACAAAATCACTTCATGGTGGAACACTCCCATTGTGAAATGCGATAAGAGAACCGGACCCGATAAAATAATGGACACAGTATATAGACATATCGCGTCCGGTTAAATCACAGATTTTCCAAAAGCTCCCCGCTTGTTCCACTCCTAATTCCTCCCGATTGTGATAAAGCTATTTCTTAAAAGGCAAATTTAAAGAAAATCATAATATTGAATAACTAAAAACATAAGTTGAGCATGTTAATAATCCGTTGGGCCCGCTATAACTCCACGTCATTTCTTGAGATTTCATAATCACACAAAGCCCTTGGCCATATCCATTCTCTGCCAGTCTCGAAACCTCTGATTGCAATATTGTGATTATCACATTGCACATATCTCATACCCATCGAACCGATATAGTGATATCACTATCACATATCGATAGAGTACATGGAAATAAGTTTTATTTACCATTTGAAAGGTTTCTGCTATGTGATCTATTAATGGATAATAAATAACCACGCAAAGCCATGATTTCAATTATTTAAGAAATCTAACCGTATTTATGATTTCAAAGCCCAAGGTGATTTGATGGCTTGTATAGATTGATTCACATTTAAATGTTCCTTCCCGTCATTTCAAAGCCTTGTGTGTTTGTATGTTTCCGCATTTCACAACTATTGCTCTTCATTTCTCTGTGTTCTCAATTCATAGGTTTAGCTCGAGAAAGAACTATGTAACAAGATGACTAAGTCGAAGAAAGGAAAGAAAACTATGGAGGCTTCACAATCCTCTACTTCTAATGTAACTGAAATTACCCCACTATTCTCAGATATGACATGCACAATAAAAATCAGTACTTCCTCATGGAAAACCATGTACCAATTGCTAGAGAGCGAGGGTCCTAAGATAATTTAAAGAGTAGCAACAATAGATGCTACTACCTCTTCTGAATCATCCCACTTTGAAGTTGGCATCCCTTTTATTCATAGAATTGCTACTAGACCCAAGATTCTGCCTTACGCCGATATTGTAAAATGGATAATTGAAAATATTAACATTACCGATCGGACATTACAAAATTCAAGGAAAACAGTTATAGGGTCCTTCATATTATAAGACTTGAAGAGAATGTGTCATGTACTGGACCCACAAAAGGTATATGATCCAGGTGGCTCCAGAGACACAGACAGGACAAAGAGGGCTTATGGAAGCTCAAAAATCAAAATGATCAAAATTCTTTTGAACTAGGACCAGAGCGTAGATCTTGTCGTCCTGATCATAGCAATGTGAACGGTTCTTCAATCCGAGCTCGTATGAGGGAGAACGAGCCAGTAAAAGTTTTGGTCAAAGTTGCACTGTGGGCCAAGTTTAAGTGTCCGACAATTTGACCGACCCCGGGGCATGAAATCTAGCTCCTGAAAGTGAGCGAATTTGTTGGATCGTTAATTTGTCTAATATCCCCTGTATTAGACAAATTCAAAAAAATGTTTATTATTAATAAAATAAAAAAATTATATATAGAGGTGGCAAGCCACCACCCCCACCACCCCCAAACTATATTACAAATTTGATTATTAAAAGGCCAATGGGCCATGACCCCCGCTGCCCCAACCACACCAAATAACCAAAGGAGTTGATGGGCCATGACCCCCGCCGATCCACCCAACACCAAAAAACACATTAAAAATAATGTATGGGGCTGGGCAGGCCACCTCTGTGGACCCGGCCTACACCCCAACCACCCACTATTAAAACATGCCATGAATTAAATGTGAGGCCGGCGGGGATTGAACCCGCCCGGCCCACGTGGGCCGGCCCCCACCGGGTGGCCCCATGAACCAATTAATACAATGAACCCAACACATCAACGCACCCCCGTTTAGTTATCAAACGATTATGTAATGTAAAAAGGGAGGGGTGGGATTTGATGCCCCGACCCCTCCTCAACCATTTGCTTTCTTTACCAACGCACCAACGACCAATGTTGGCAACTCCGCCCGAAATTATATATGTAAACCTATCATTTGTTCAGTGCACCCAGGGAGGTCGGATGGGAATGGAATGGAGCGATGTGATGCAGAATGGAACGGAGGCCAAAGAATGGCACATTTTTCGAGACAACCATTTTTTAATTGTTTTGCAGGTGGAACGATGATTCTGGAAAAAAACACAGGGGGAACCATGATTGAGCGAAATTCTCAAGAGGGTGAAATTTTTCCAGTGTCCAAATTGGACAAATTTTATGTCGATCTTACACCTCTCAGCGACATGAACCTGATGGTGTAGTCAGAATTTTGATCTGAGCAACATATCTTTAGATGACTTGGAGGAGGGAATCTTTGAGGAATATAGGGGGAATCTAAAAGATTCCTTAAGCCCCAGATTTTCACTTTCTCAGAATTTAGAAATTTGACAGTTGATTTTGCACTATTCGACACTAAAAATCTGATGGTGCATTCAGATTTTCCATTTTCTCATTTAATTTTGTTGGCCACTTTTCAAAGTGGAGTGCAGGTGTCAGCATTCATGTGTGAGCAGTGATTTCCATGAGATTCGATGTTGTGAGATTGATGGTACAGCCAGCTTCAGCAGTTTGACATCCTTTTCTTCAGATGGCCCCAAGATGTGAGGTATATGTAGTATGTTCATGTACTTGTTTTTGCTATGAGATGCATTGTACTGCATAGATCCCTGTTTGTTGTTTGATGTGGGATCTTGTTTTCTTACTCGTTTCATGATTCCTACTAGATGTGACACAGAATCATTTGTGGGACGTACTTTTGTCATTATTCGTCATGGGATACTCATGCTTTTTCCATGTATGTCTAAATTGAGATCCATTTGATGCCATGTTGGTGGGATGCTCATTATTGTCATATGTGTAATTATGTCATACTGATAGGAGTCATTTATGCTATTTTAATTTCAATTTTAATCACATCATGAAAGCAAAAGATCTTGGTTAAATCCGAGAGCTGAGTCAACTCAGATCAAGTTTGGTATCAGAGCGGTCTTTGCGTGGATGTGAATTGCAAGCGTGAACAATGGAACGTACAACGACAGAGGATGAAAAAGCGATGTATGAGACCATGCTCAAAATTTCCCAAAGGGTGGAAATAACGTATGAAGCTCTAAAAAAAGAGACAAAGGAAAAGGAGCGATTGTAGCTTTAGTTGCGAGCCACGGAAGAGGCCCTGGAAGAACTAAAGCACAACAAATAGAATCTTCAAACAGAGCACGTTGAATTGAAGATACTTCTACAAGAAGAGAAAGAGGAGAAACATAGTTTGCTATGACAACTGCAAGCTAAGGACGAGGCTTTTAAAAATTTGCAGCGTGACCCATGTGAGGTAAAAAGTAATTCTCTGAATTCATGTATGTGTCCTGATGATGATTTCGCTGTTTTTGAAAATCATACCATAGGAATTGGCTCCAAACTGTTGAAGAAAATGGTTTATGAAGGAAAAGTCTTGGGCATTAATGGCCAAGGCATTGTCAACCCCATCAAATTAGAATAATTATCTCGTCAGGTAGGACTTGGGTATGTCAGAAAGGAAGTTGGGGAATGCATCGAGACAACAAGCGAGCCACCAACAACAGATGATGAGAAGCCCTCATCGGTTCTTTCCAACTCGACAGTGGAGGTAAAAGATGTTGATTTCCTTTTGGTTTGTCTTCACATAGTATGATTTCTATTGGAGATGTGGAGATACCAGTTACATCTACAAACATAAGGCTCCTTACCAGGATGATGTACAAGGAAGGAGAAGAACTTGGTGTTAATAACCAAGGCATAACTCAACCATTGGAGGTTGAGCAGAGACCTCGATTTGGAGGCTTGGGATACATCGAAGGAGAATGCTCGAAGGTCTCAGATTCTTCCAAGACATCGTCAAAATCGTCGAGGAAAGAGAATGATGGGAACACATCCCCATCATCCGATGGCATTTCCCATTGTAGGGAGAGAGCTAAGGAAAGCTCTTATCACCATAACGACACCAAAGACGACAAGGAAAGGTATAACCAGTTTCGATATCCAAATGGTCATTTCGATTATATCCATGTTGTTAATGATGAACGTAAAACATGGCATCGAAAAACATGTACTTTCTTGTGGAATACATAACCATACATTTTCTAAGTGTTGGAAAAGAATGGCAGCACACAAAAGGATGAGGCGTGAAATACCCTCTCAACAGCAGGTAAAGAAACATGTTAAGAAGATTTGGAGGAAGAAGATGTATTCCAATCATTGCAACAGAGGTGGCCATCAAAGAGCCACTTGTTGGAGGCTTTATCCAGAGTAGTGCCTTAAAGACAAACCGTCAGTGCATGAACCAGGTGAAACAATTGTTCGATAAGCAAAACCACCATAGGGGGGTGACCCATTCAAATTGATAAGTGAGAAATGGTTTCTAGATATGTTATCTTGTCATGGTCATGCTTTTGTAGATCATTTGTTGCATTTTAAGATGTAAAAGTGATGATGTGTGTTCCATCACTTGTTAAGCAACAATGATGTCTGGTCTTATTTTGAGTTGCATGATAAATTGTGAAAGTGATATCATATTCCCATCACTTGTCAAGGAAAAAATAGTGTTTGGCCTTATCTTTGTAAATCATGTGTTGCAGTGATGATGTGTTTTCCATCACTTGTTGGAGCAATAATGATATGATGGCCCTGTTTTCGTAGTTGGGGAATTGTTTCCATTTCAATGTAAACTTTACCACCAAGTATGTGTTATAAACTCGTGGAAAGTGTGGGATGCTTGGGTCATTAGTTGGTCATGAAATTCAAGCATGTAATTTGCAAAACAATGTGCTACAGGTTGTAGAGGTTGCAGGTGTTGGCTCATCGCTTAAGGCTCCGAAGAACAAAGGTGAAGGAGATGGAAGTGAGACCTTTTCAGAACACTTTTGATGCAGACAAGGTATAGAGAAGTTGCTGATTATTTTTCATACTTTTGGAGGACCAAAAGCTCCTCAGTGGGGAGGATTGATCCAAGTGGCTCTAGAGACACACAGGACAAAGAGGGCTTATGGAAGCTCAAAAATCAAAGAGATCAGAATGCTTTTGAACTAGGACCAGAGCGTAGATCTTTTCGTCTTGATCGTAACGGTGTGAACGGTTCTTCAATCCGAGCTCGTATGAGGGAGAACAAGCTAGTCAAAGTTATGGTCAAAGTTGAACTGTGGGCCAGGTTTAAGTGTCCTACAATTTGACTGACCTCGGGGCATGAAACCTAGCTCCCGAAAGCAGGCAAATTTGTTGGATCATTAATTTGTCTAATATCCCCTATATTAGACAAATTCAAAAAAATGTTTTTTATTAATAAAATAAAAAAAATTATATATAAATGAGGTGGCGGGCCACCACCCCGCCACCCCCAAACTATATTACAAATTTTATTATTAAAAGGCCGACGGTCCATGACCCCCGCCGGCCCAACCACACCAGATAACCAAAGGAATCGACGGGGCATGACCCCCGCCGGTCCACCCAACAACAAAAAACACATTAAACGTAATGTATGGGGGTGGGCAGGCCACCTCCGATGGACCCAGCCCACACCCCAACCACCCAATATTAAAACATGACATGAATTAAATGTGAAGCGGGTGGGGATTGAACCCGCTCGGCCCACGTGGGCCGTCCCCCACTGGGCGGCCCCATGAACCAATTAATACAATGAACCCAGCACATCAACGCGCCCCCGTTTAGTTATTAAACGGTTATGTAATGTAAAAAGAGAGGGGTGGGATTTGATCCCCCAACCCCTCAACCATTTACTTTCTTTACCAATGCGCCAACCGCCAATGTTGGTAACTCCGCTCGAAATTTTATATATAAACCTATCAATTGTTCAGTGTGCCCAGGGAGGTCGGATGGGAATGGAATGGAGCCACGTGATGTAGAACAGGAAATAGGCCAAAGATTGGCGCATTTTTCAAGACAACCATTTTTTAGTTGTTTGTAGGTGGAACCATGATTCTGGAAAAAAATAGGCGGAACCATGATTGAGCGAAATTCTTAGGAGGGCAAAAGTTTTACAGTGTCCAAATTGGACAAATTTTATGTCGATCTTACACCTCTCAGCGACACGAAGCTGATGGCGCAGTCAAAATTTTGATTTGAGCAGAAAACTTTCAGATGAACCGGAGGAGGGAATCTTAAGGAATGTAGGGGGAATCTAAAAGATTCCTTAAGCCCAGATTTTCACTTTCTCAGAATTTAGAAATTTGACAGTCGATTTTTCACTATTCGACGCTACAAATCTGATGGTGCATTCAGATTTTCCATTTGCTCATTTAATTTTTCGGCCACTTTTCAAAGTGGAGTGCAGGTGTCAGCATTCATGTGTGAGTAGCCATTTCCATGAGATTCGATGTCGTGAGATTGATGGTACAACCAAATTCAGCAATTTGAAATCCTTTTCTTCAGATGGCCCTAGGATGTGAGGTATATGTAGTATGTTCATGTACTTCTTTTTGCTATGAGATGCATTGTGCTGCATAGATCCCTGTTTGCTTTTTGATGTGGGATCTTGTTTTCTTACTCGTTTCATGATTGCTGCTAGATGTGACGCAGAATCATTTGTGGGATGTGCTTGTTGTCATTATTCGTCATGTTTTATTTGAGATCCCTTTGTCGTCATGTTGATGGGATACTCATGTTGTCGCCATGTATGTCTGAATTGAGATCCCTTTGATGCCATGTTGGCGGGATGCTCATTATTGTCATATGTGTAATTATGTCATACTGATAGGAGTCCTTTTTGACTGAGAGTTCCTGTAGTGGAACATATCGTGGAGCCACTCCTGGGTGAGGGCATTTTCCTTGTATGATAGCGACGTCACCACCTATGTACATCATCACTCTTTCTAGCACTTAATGCAATAGCCTACACCATCTTGACATCGGGGCCTAGAGACATAGTCCCTCTTGGACGAACTCCGTTATCAACGTCTTGAGTTTTATGTTGCTGATGATTGTCATGTTCCTTCTTCTTCACATCATGCATTTATGTTCCTTTATGCTATTTTAATTGCAATTTTAATCACATCACGAAAGAAAAAGATCTTGGTTAAATCTGGGAGCTGAGTCAAGTCATATCAGTATATGAAAAATCCTTTCTTGAGAAATTTTCAAGCGCAAATGATGTGCCATCAGACCCAATTAAACAATGGAGGTCCAATTCGAACAAACACAAGCATGAGAAATCAGGTATGTATTCTATATCATCTCTCGCTGCTCCCTACTCTTATATCACAGTTATGATGTGTAGATTATTTGGGCATGCCGATACAACTAAGTTCTATGTTGAGTGGGTTCTCCTAATTAATGTTGCAGTGAATTATTTTATAATGGATTGGGGCACTATCCTTTCTAATAATATTGCTTCCCAAATCCTAGAGTTTAGACAACACCGGTATGTCACCACTAGAACAGTCCCACCATTTTTCATGAGTGCCTACATTATGGATGCAATTTGTTTCACTACCAGTTTCCCAACCATGGGATGTAAATTGACTATTTGAGATCCCACTCCCATCCATATATACCATAAAATCCTATGGGAAGCCAATTTCCACACCCATTTCTATTTGATTTTTCAAGGAGTTATGTTACACATCCACCAAGTCGTTTTTGACAAAAGGGCCTCAAGATTGTCTGATGAGGCCAAAATTTATTTTTTACCAATAGGTAGGTGGTTTGGAGAAGAACTATTTACTTATGTCAGAGTCTATGGAATCCTGGCACCTCCCCATGTTCTCCCATTGCATGTACCAGATAAACTGCTTGCTAGGGAGATTGCCTACCAAATTGTAGGGGATGGGTTAACCAAGACACTAAAAGAATCTAAGAAGTCTCTTTGGACTTCCTTTCCCCTCCAATGCAGTGTTTATGCATTACATTATTTCAATCATGCTGCACTTGAAATCGATCATATTACATGTTTAAAACTTACCACCATTCCTGGAAGACAGTTTGACCCTAGTAAAGTTGCACAAAACTTCACTGCTCAAGTGAAAAATAGACAGGTCAACCATGAGGATGATGATTATGAAGACATGTTTGAGTATTCTGAGTTGTTTTCACAAGTGCAACATTTTGCTACTTTGAGACTAGATCCACAAAGGCTAGCTCAATTCCACTAGTACAGGGGAAAAGTGTTACAAAATGCCCCTTTGGAGCTGTTAAATATCCCTCAGTCAATTGTTCAAAAGGAGCAGAGCACAAGCTAAGATTCAAAAAAGGGTTCGGAACATAATTCTTAGCATAATTCGAAGAATAAATCGGAACAAGGTTTCGAATAGACTTCAAGGACGAAATCGACACAAGGATCAAAAGATAGTTCAGATCATGATTTAGAACATGGCTCAGAGAAAAACTCAGAGAAGAGCCTAGAGAAGAGTGCAAAGAAGAGTCCAGAAAAGGATACTGAAAAGAAAACAGAAAAAAGATTCCAAGGAGAAAGAAGTGGAATATTTATCCACATAATTACATACACATGAATCTCCTTTCAAAAATCAGCTGGATGAGGCATGGAAACAATTTGACCAATAGCTTAGAGGACAACAAGGGGAAAAAGATGTTGAAATGAAAACAACATTCAACACACCCCAAAACACTGGATAAAGCTTGCTTACTGGAAGGGATACTAACAAAGTTTTCACTACAGAAGAAGTTGAGATCATTTCGGCCTTCCCTTCATCTGAAATCATTCTCAGGGTGGAAGAAATCCCTCCTCTTGATGACTTTTACAGTCTAAAGCATCAAGTTGTAGTAAAAAGATAGAGGAAAAGGAGGAGAATAGAACAATCATCAACAATAATCCCGGACAATGACCCTATGGATGTAGTATGGAAGTATACCCCCATGGATCCTTCAGAAAATTTGACAAAATTATCATAGTTTGTAGGTGCTTATGCATCTGCTACTATTGACAAGGCAACTAAAGTGAGGCAACTAGTAAGAGAGAAAGAAGAGAGAATCGAACAACTAGAAGAAAAGTTGGCAGAAGAGAGACAAAACGTTGATCATCAAATGAAGAGTTAAATGTCCCAATTATAGTAGAGCTTTGATTAATTGAAGCTCTAGTCTCAAGCATAAGAAAATGTTAAAGATATCCATATACAACAGCTACAGTTTTCAATGGACCAGTTGAAGGATAATCCTAAGGTTGAGGATTTTATAAAGGAAGCATTAGAGCTCAACTCTTTATTATCAAGGCAACAAACAACATTCTGTCAAAAGCTATCTATCATCAATCCATTATGCAAGACAAGTGTTTCATTGATGAATCAAGCATCTGATCTGAGGGTGAATTTTAATGAGATTGATGAGAATATCTCGGGATATATAACATAGCAGGACACTCCAGAGGGTAGAGAAGCAAATCTTCCTAGGATTGAGGAATCTCATAAACAAATCCTCTTTACTGATTGGCACATTCAACTGAAGTAGGTAGAAAGAGCATTTTCCAGAGTGACCGATGTTGCAAATAATATCATTGAAACCATCAATGATAATTTGCACAATGCTAATCTGACATAGGAATGCCCACCTGGGAGTCTCCCCGATAACAAAGTCCTGGAAACATAATGGAAAGAAACCTTAAAAGCGAGGGAAGAGGTGATTAAACACATGACCAAACTAGACTGGGAAGTAAATTGGAGATATCTGGTGAAGCCACACAATCAGTGGCTAATGCTACGCTGCCTCGCTGACTCATCCACGCATGCTTCCTACTCTTTCAGACGCAGTGTATATAGGAAAGTTGTGCATGAGGATAGGTCATCCTCCTAAAGTCAAGCCGATGATGGATATTTATGAGCTCAGACAACGAATGAAAGAGTAACACCATTACATGCTTGAGCTCGTGATTGCGACAATTTCTATTTTTGTATTTCTGTCACTTATTTTAAGGAGAGTTGTTTAAACCTCCTAAAAACTTTCATGTAATATCTATTTTTGTACTTTATTTTTGTTATATAAACCCTTTCATGTCTATGAAGAAAGGGTCCCCGATTTTATAAATAAATTCTTTAAAAGCTTGCACTTTTGTACTTTTAAAGTTTGTCTTAGTAGAATAACTAGATAAGAGTCCTGAAGTTTTGTGAAGAAGGGTTTTGGAAGCTTGCACTTTTGTACTTTTGAAACCATCTTAATGAAAAAGATTGGACTGGAGTTGTTTACGTCATGAGCAAAGTTATATGCATCAGGTACTTATATCATTGTATATTTATTTGTTTACGAATTTATATACATTTCTCTTTGTATTGTTTGTTATATGTTCCCCTTTAATACAATTTTGTATTCATTCACTTTTGAACATACTAGGAAAATTATCCTTAATACACTGATGATAAATGTTTAATGATTATTTAATGTGATATATGTTTCATAAATTATTTTGATTAACTATTTAATCAAAATAATTATTTCAAAAAGCTTTCATTTCTGTAAGTGTTTGATCAATTTTCGTTATCATACACTAAAGATAATCATTATAGATTTCATAAGTATAAGTAAAATCTCGGGTAATAAATAGATAGGTTAAATATACATGTATTCCAATTGAAAACTACCCCATCTATCACTTAGCTTTTGCTCATCAACACCCTATCCATCCTATCACATTTTTATTGGGAAACTGCTCTCATTATATCTAGTCGGAGCCACTAATCCAAACGGATAAGAGACGATATTCAAGTCCCCGGCCTTGTGGTTTTCCCCTATGTTTTTACAACAATTTTCAAGGCTTCAAAATTTTGGCGCTATAAGGAGGGCACCTATTTCTAAAAATCCTATTTCTAGATTAGAAGTTGAGCAGTCACCTCTAGAATCTCCTCGTACATTTCCTGAAGCACCTTCTTCATATTATAATCCTTAATCACCTGAGGTCCAAACTTTAATAAAGAAATTGGGAGAAATATCTATTTTCGTAGAATAGCCTGTACCAATTGAATCTTATGAAGGAAGTATAACTTCTATTTTGTAGCCTACTCGTATTCAAACTCTTTCTCAAAGAGAAAGGCTTGGAGTTCCTCCATTTGAATTTCCTCTTCCTTCTTTCCAAAATAAGACTAAGAAATCTGAGTCGCAAACATCAACTAGTGCAGTTTTATCAAATTCCCCTCCACAAACACCTTCATTTCCTCCATTCAATCCTGTTAATACTTATTCTTCTCAAGGTACTGGTGCTAGTTCATCCAACCCAAGTACACAACCTGCCTCTTCTTCCACTCAGTCACCTTCAATATCCACTTCCTCCCAAAATCCAATAATGGCAGGAAGACAACAACAACAACTGCAACAACCTCCACCTGTCAGACCATGGGAAAATCTTGGATCTGTGCAAATGGCAACACCTATTCATGATCTACTTAAGCATCCTGAAAGATAGCTACCAAAATTTAACCCTGATGATGGATTACTTGCTGAAGAGCATCTCCATAATTATATCTTAGCCATTATTCTTAATGGAGTAGTTGAAGAAGACTATGTAGGAATATTATTTCCCTACACCCTCCAAGGATCATCAGGTTCATGGTATTTCTCATTACCACCAGGGTCTATTACTAATTGGGACATGCTTGAAGAGAAATTCTTAGCTAAATTTGGTGATGACCACACACTTGCATCCCTTATTAATGATCTTTCTAATTTAAAAGCTAAGTCAGGTGAAAAGATCAAAGATTTCAATTCCAAATTCAATAAATTTCTAAACAAAATCCCAGCCACATCAAGCCCTAGTGTTGATGTCCATATCGAGTGGTATATTTATTCTCTTCCTTCCAATATAGAAATTTTTGTGGATAGAGCCAATAAGGCTAATTTTGTAGAAAGCATGAAAGAAGCTATGTATGTAGAAAAGAGAATAGTTGCATTGGAAAAGAAGATAACTGAAGAAGATATAAAGACAAAAAAGGTCACATTTAAGGATGAATCAAAGAAGAAAGCCCCTAAGGATCCTTTTGATCTTGAAGGCCTATAAAAAGTCCTTAAAACCATGTCAAATGAGATGGTAGAGATTAAAAAATAGGTAGTTGAATCCTCTTCTAAGAAACCTTTCAGATCCTTCAAGAGGAATCAAACATCTAATCCTCAACCCCCAAACACAACATTGAATGCTGAATCTGATTTAGATGAAGATGAAGAAGAAACTACATTATCTGATGATGAGACCGAAGATGAAGAATTGGTTGAAGTACATGGAATGTGGGATTTTATCTTCCCTGCTTCCGATGATGAAGATGAGAAAGAATCTCTACCTGTTAGCACTAGGAGTACAGGCCCTGCTGATTCAACACAATCAACCCCAAAGAAAAAAACCTTAACATCTGCTACCAAGGATAAAGTGGCCAGTAAAAAATCTTCTCCTAAATCTCCTCAACAAACTCCATCCTCATCTAATCCTCAATCTTCATCTAAAACATTGGTAGTTGTTAATACCATGGAATACAACATAGTGGATTACATGAAGAAAGCAAGAGAAAATATCTCTCTCCATGAGCTCAGTAAGCTTAAACATCAACATAAGCTATTAATAAAAGAATTGAATGCAGTTCTTGCTTTTCCTCTTCCTGCTGCTATATTATCCCAAGCTTCCAGAGGAATGGGTAAGCCTCCCAATGACTATTCAAATAAGGTTGATCCTACTTATGCTATCTTAATTGGTGATATATTTAACTCACATACTCCCCCTTTCCTCTTGACTTATGAAATCTTCAATAAAAATATTCATAACTGCTTAATAGACTCAGAGGCCTCCTCAAATATTATGCCAAGAACAGTCTACACCAAATTAAATTTTTCACCCCAAAAGTATGCAGTCCATATTGTGCAACTTGATAGAACAAAAGTTGAGGTCTTAGGGAAAATGAATTCAGTCACCATTAGACTTTCTTCTAATCCAAAATTTTATTAAGTAATTGACATACTAGTTGTTGATATTCTCGAATTTTATGGTTTAATTCTTAGTAGAGACTGGTATGAGAAGCTTCACGACTATTTTGCAACAAATTGGTCTCACACGTGGCTCCCTTACAACGGAAAGCCAAATCAAATAAGATTTGACCGAGAAAAACATTCGAAGCACACAATAACTGATTTTGAAGATGAAAATGGGCTAGTAGATTTTAACAATAATGTCATTGGAAACTACTACGCTAAGTCATTTTTAGGAAACTTCAATGCACATAAGTCACATTTTTTGGATAACTCTATTACTTCCGAGATTGAGAACTTTTCTCAAACATATCTTCCAGATGTATAAATCTTGTAGATAAACCATTAGTTAAAACTTTATTTTGGACATTATATTTTGATGGAACTAAATTCAATGATGGTGCAGGAGCCAATTGTATATTAATCAGTCTAGAAGGAGAAAAAACAATATTAGCATGTAAGTTAGAATTTGAATACACAAATAATACCGCTGAATATGAGGCACTGATCTAAAGTTTGTATAAAACAATAGGCCTTGATATCAAATATCTTCAAGTTTTTGGAGATTTAGTAATAGTTATCAAACAAGTAAGAAACACCATTCATTGTCTCCCTGGACATTTAAAACATTACCAATCATTATTCGAGGATCTTACTTCACATTTTTTTAGCATTCAACATCTCTCTTATCCCTAGACTTCAAAATGCAAGTGTTGGCCTTCTAGCTAACATAGAATCCAATCTTATACCATCAGAGGATTACAGTCTAGATAGGTTTTCCATAGAATTAATTTTATGAGCATCCATTCTCGATAATGTCACCAATTGGTGAGTGTTTAATGATGACGAATATATCATAATATTTTTAACATTTGAAGGATCATATGATGATCAGATAATTGATGAAAGTGAGCATGATAATTAGTTGAAAGAAAAGTTCAATGAGAATCCCATACCTAAATCTTTGGTAAAACTAGAAGATCTTTAAGATCTAAAAGACAGATTTAAGAATTTTAGTAATTCTAAACTCGAAAGTTCAACCTTAAGGTTTGAACTAGTAAACCTTGGAACTAATATCAAACATCAAAACATCAATCTAGGACTTGGTCTCTCACCTAATGAGAGATCTTCCTTTATTTATTTACTGAAAAAGTATAAAGGTATCTTTACTTGGAGATACGACGATATTAAAACATATGATACCTCCATCATACAACACACTATTCCAATGATATCCAATGACAAACCAATACAACAGAAATTAAGGAAAATTCACCCCAATCTAGAAAGTCAAATCAAGTCTGAGCTGAATAAACTCCTTAAAGCCAAGATTATCTTTCTCGTTAGGCATTCAAAATGGGTTTCGAAATTAGTACATGCTAGGAACAAGAATGGTGACATTCGCATCTGTATAGACTTTAGAAATCTCAACAAAGCTTGTCAAAAGCAAAATTTCCCATTACTGACTATGGAGGAAATACTGCAATCAGTAGCTGGTTCAAAACTAATGCCTTTTCTTGATGGATTTTAAGGATATAACCAAATCATGGTCCGTCCAAATGATATATTAAAGACTACGTTTATGACTAAATGGGGAACCTATGTCTACTAGAAAATTCCTTTTGGTTTAATCTACACAGGGGAAACCTTGCAAAGAGCTATGGATATAGCCTTCAAAGGTCTGATAAACAAAATTGTTTTCATTTATTTGGATGATATAACTATTTATTCCAAGAAGAGAAATAACCATTTACATTACTTGAAGCAGATCTTTGAAGCTTGCAAAAAGTATGGAATTTCATTAAATCCAAAGAAATCTTAATTTTCTCGAGATGAAGGTAAGCTTTTGGGGTTTATTGTATCCAAAAAGGGAATTCGTATTAATCCAGACAGAGTAAAAGAAATTGCTGAAATTCCTTTGCCCCATAATAAAGAAATCTATGTAGTCCTTTCTAGTTCAGATAAATTTCGTTAAGAGATTTGTCCCCGACTTCTCTCAAATTGTTTTACCATTACAAACCATGATTAAGAAAAATTCAATCTTTAAGTGGGGACATAATGAAAGAGAAGCTTTTGATTTAATCAAACAAGCCATTATGAATGCTCCCTCTTTAACAACTCCTAAATTTTCTAATAATTCATCTTGTATATGTTTGCTTCTCAAACATCTTATGTTGTTGTTCTAACGCAACTTAATGATCAACAAATTGAAGCACCCATCTCTTTCTTTAGTTCTATTTTTCAAGGTGCTGAACTAAATTATTCAGAGGTGGAAAAGCAAGCTTTTGCTATTTTCAAATCAGTAAAGCACTTCAGGCCTTTTCTCCTAAAAACACACACTAAAATAATAGTCCCATTCTTAGTAGTCAGATAATTACTTATGCAAAATGAAGTGGGAGAAAAAAGGGAAAATTGGGTAACAACTTTGCAAGAATATGATATTGACATTAAACCAACCAAAATTGTCAAAGGATAGGGTTTTTGCAGATTGCTTACAGGAGCTTCCAACCTACCAGTAGACGAGGACTCAAGTAGTACTGGACACATATCATAGGTAAGCCTAAACGATTTGAAGTCCCAATATGCTGATCTCATTTTATATTTGAAAAATGGATATGCTCCCCCTGAAATCAATAAAAAAATGAAATGGGTTTTAAGACTAAAAGAAAATCATTATGAAATCATTGAAGATGTGTTATTCAGGAGAAATTATGATTCTGTATTATTAATATGCCTTGAAAATTCGGAAGCACAAAAGGTTTTGTAGGAACTCTACGATGGACCAGTTGGTGGACATTTTGGATGGGATACTACTGCACATAAGATCCTGCATGCCAGGTGCTATTGGCCAACTCTGTTCAAAGATACCCATGAATACATGAGGAAATGCAAAATATGTCAAACTGCTACTGGAAGAAAACGAAAACCTTCCTTACCTTTGCAACCGATCAACATTTAACAACCTTTTGAACAATGGGGATTGGATATCATAGGTGAGATTGTTCCTCATTCTTCAAAACATCATAAGTATATCCTTACAACTACAAACTATTTTACTAAGTGGGTGGAAGAAATTCCATGAAATGTAGCCAATTCTAATGCTATCATTAAATTCATTGATCAATTGATTATTACTAGATTTGGCTAACCAACTGCACTTATGTTTGATAATGCATCTTACTTTTCAGGAAATAATATGACTGAATTTTCTCTTAAGAGGGGTTTTAAACTTAAGCACTCTACTAAGTACTACTCTCAAGGAAATGGTTTAGCAGAATCAACCAACAAGAACCTCATAAGAATTATTAAATGAGCTGTTGATCAGAGCCAAAAGATTTGGCATAAATATTTGACATTTTCTCTTTGGGAAGATCAAATAACTCAGAAGGCCTCAATATGCACTTCTCATTTCAATCTAGTATATGGGAAAGAGGCTATCATCCCTTCAAATCTAGTTCTTCCCTCGTTAGTCCTAGTCCAATTTATCGAAGAAACACCTTATTCTTCTTTACAACTAAGACAGTCTCAAATTCTTAAACTAGAAGAAGAAAGGGAGAAAACCAAGCTTACACATACTTGCCATGAACAACTAGTCAAATCTTCTTATGATGCAAGTTCTGTTTCCACAAAATCTTTTCAAATTAGAGATCTCATCCTTAAATGGGACAAGGCACATGAGGAAAAAGGAAAGCATACTAAATTCCAATAAATGTGGCTTTGACCATTTCAAATTGTTGAACAATTAGGCCCATCAACGTTCATATTGCAAGATTTATCAGGAAAGAGAGATTATCTTCCTGTCAATGGGATTATTTTGAAAGAAATCTTTTCTTAGAAGATATATCTTCTACTGTAACATTATTACATTTATTTTTTAATTTCTTTTAGAAAATAATGCTGAATAACATTACTTTTGGCTTTGCAATAAAATCTCTTAAAAATATTTTATGATATTTCGCTTTGAAAGTAGGAATTCTTAAGGAAATGATCACAACATTTGAAAATTAGATAAGTATCATAAAACTCTGAAATTTTCTTTTCCATTAAGTTTTAAATTCTTTAAAAAACCTCGACTTTATAAAATCCTTTTACTCCATTATTAGTCAAGAAAGGTTATGTTTAAACAAAGTGAAGACTATTTACAACTAAGCATCTCCAACTCTAAAATTTTCATCCAAAACTCTTAAGGAGTCAATGATTCTCCCCATCCATTAACTTTACTATTTTTAGAGTGTAATTCAAAAACATATTAACCTTAAAAGATAAGGGGTCTCATCACAAACCTGCTTACCATGTTCATAGGGAAATAATATACTAACATTACCAACACTGAATACCAAACTAGGGTAATGGCTTATGATTATTTTAATCTTAAGACAAGGGGTCTCATCACGAGCCAACTGGTTCAGTTCAATTACATCTAGTGAATGGCATTGTCATTTTCTGGTCACCAAACTAGGACAATGTATTTTAGGTAATAAAAATTTGTTAAAAGAAAAGTAAATAAAAAAAAGAAAATGAAATATATATATATATATATACTTTTGAAATTATCTCTAAAGACTGCACTCTTAAATGGATGGGATTCTGAATCATTGATGGTCAAAAGGTAACCCCGTCGAAGCTATGAACGCTTGCTAGCAGCAGTGGATCTACCTATGACAAATGAGTATATTAAAAATTCTAAGTTGTAAAAATCCCGCTACTTTATCTTTACAACTAATTAAAGACTAATATAGACAAAAAGTATTTTCATCTATAACAGTATATAAAAAGAATTATGATTAAGTGAGTTTTTTATGTTTAGAGCAATGTTACTTATCTAAATATTTCAAAAATACTTTTCCTTTTCTGAATTATTTTTACTTAGAAAAGTTTTAGAAATTTAATTATTATAAATTAGAGATAACTGGTTCTTCTAGTGAATCGCCAATTGTTGTGCTATGCAACAACCCCTCCCCCCCCCCATTTATTTATATACAAATGTCTTAGAAAATTATTATATAAATAAATGGGGACCCTTAAAAATGTAAAAAAAATAGGAAAATAACATAGTTTAGGGTTTTTGAAAGAGGAAAATTTATTTTTGAATAAACAAATTCATTTAGGCCTAAACAAATTGAATAAACCCTACCTTAAAGAAAATCCTGACGATATCATATATCACAAAGTCTCAAAGAAACAACACTTTGTTTTTACCCTTTCGAAACTTGCGATGCGATAAAGGATATCCCCCAAGAACCTAGCATGTCTATTCCTTAAAAGGCTTAAGTATTAACAGAATCACTTCACCATGGAATTTTCTCGCATCACAAACTTATAACGAAAACGATATATGAAAAGGCAGAGGAACACTCCCATTGTGAATTGCGATAAGGGAATCGGACCCGATAAAACAATGAACACAATATATAAACATATCACATCCTGTTAAATAACAAATTATCAAAAATATCCCCTTTTGTTCCACTCTTGATTCCTCCCGATTGCGATAAAGCTATTTCTTAAAAGGCGCGCTTAAAGAAAATCATAAGATTGAATAACTAAAAACATAAGCCACGCTTGATAATAATCCATTGGGCCTGCTATAACTCCACATCATGTCTTGCGATTTCACAATCACACAAAGCCCTTGGCCATATCCATTCTATGCTACTCTCGAAACCTCTGATTGTGATATTGTGATTATCGCATCACACACCTCTCATGCCCAATGAACTGATATAGTGATAATATCGCTATCGCATATTGACAAAGTACATGGAAATAAATTTTATTTACCATTTGAAAAGGTTTCTACGATGCGATATATTAATGGATAATAAATAACCACGCGAAGCCATGATTTCAGTTATTTAAGAATTCTAACAGTATTTATGATTTCAAAGCCCAAGGTGATTTGATGGCCTGTATAGATTGATTCGCATTTAAACTTTCCTTCCCGTCATTTCAAAGCCTTGTGTGTTTGTATGTTTCCGCATTTCACAACTATTTCTCTTCATTTCTCTATGTTCTCAATTCGCAGGTTTAGCCCAAGAAAGAACTATATAACAAGATGACTAAGTTGAAGAAAGGAAAGAAACTATGGAGGCTTCACAATCCTCTGCTTCTGATGTAACAAAAATTCCCCCACTGTTCTCAGATACGACATGCATAATCAACAACATTACTTCCTCATGGGAAACCATGTATGAATTGCTAGAGAGTGAGGGTCCTAATATAATTCAAAGAGTAGAAACAACATATGCTACTACCTCTTTTGAAGCCTCCCACTTTGAAGATGCCAACTCTTTTCTTCACAGAATTGCTGCTAGACCCAGATTTTTTCTTACACCAATATGGTAAAATGGATAATTGAAAATATTAACATTACCGATCGGACGTACCAAACTTCAAGGAAAATAGTTATAGGGTCCTTCACATTAGAAGACTTGAAGAGAATGTATCATTTACACACACAAAATGTATCTGACAAAGCCTTTCTTAAGAAATTTGCAAGTGAAAATGATGTGTCGTCAGACCCAACTAAACAATGGAGGTCCAATTCAAACAAACACAAGCATGAGAAATCAGGTATGTATATCGTCTCTCGCTGCTTCCTACTCTTATATCGTAGCTATGATCTGTAGATTGTTTGGGCATGCTGATACAACTAAGTTCTTTGTTGAGTGGGTTCCCCTAATTGATGCTGCAGTGAATTCTTTTATAATGGATTGGGGCACTATCCTATCTAATAATATTGCTTCCCAAATCCTAGAGTTTAGACAACACCGGTATGTCACCACTAGAACAGTCCCACCATTTTTCATGAGTGCCTACATTATGGATGCAGTCTGTTTCACTACCAATTTCCCAACCATGGGATGGAAATGGACTATTCGAGATCCCACTCCCATCCATATATACCATAAAATCTTGTGGGAATCCAATTTCCACACCCATTTCTATAAGATTTTCCAAGGAGTTATGCTACCCATCCACCAAGCCGTTTTTGACAAAAGGGCCTCAAGATTGTCTGATGAGGCCAAAATTGTTTTTTTACCAATAGGTAGGTGGTTTGGAGAAGAAATATTTACTTATGTCCAAGTCTATGGAAGCCTAGCACCTCCCCATGTTCTCCCATGGTATGTACCAAATAAACTACTTGCTAGGGATATTGCCTACCAAACTGTAGGGGATGGGTTAACCAAGACACTGAAAGAATATAAGAAGTATCTTTGGTCTTCCTTTCATGTCCAATGCGGTGTTTATGCATTTCATGATTTCAAGAATGTTGTGCTTGAAATCGATCATATTACATGTTGAAAACTTGCCACCATTCCTGGCTGATAGTTTGACCCTAGTAAAGTTGCAAAAAACTTCACTGCTCAAGTGAAAATTAGATAGTTCAGTCATGAGGATGATGATTATGATGACCTGTTTGAGTCTATTGAGCTATTTTCACAAGTGCAACATTTGGTTACTTTGAGACTGGATCCACAAAGGCTAGCTCAATTCCATCAGTATAGGAGGAAAAGGATACAAAATGTCCCTTTGGATTTGTTAAAGATCCCTCAGCCAATTGTTCAAAAGGAACAGACCTCAGGCCAAGATTCAGAAAAGGGCTCATAACATAGTTTTGAGCATAATTCAAAGAAGAAATCAGAATAGGCTTCCAAGCAGACTTCAGGGAAAAAATCCACACAAGGCTCAAAACATATTTCAGAGCATGATTCAAAACAGGGCTCATATCACAACTTAGAGAAGATCCGAGAGAAGAGTCCAAAGAAGAGTCTAGAAAAGGATACTAAAAAGAAAACAGAAAAAGCTTCCAAGTAGATAGAAGTGGAAGATGTATCCACATAATTACATACAGATGAATCTCCTTTCAAAAATCAGTTGGATGAGGCATCGAAATAATTTGACCAGCAGATTCGAGGACAACAAGGGGAAAAATATGTTGAAATGGAAACAATGTTCAACACACCCCAAAGCACTAGACAAAGCTCGCTTACTGGAAGGTCTACTGAAAAATCTGTCACTACAGAAGAAGTTGAGATCATCCCAAGCTTCCCTTCCTCTGAAATCATTCTCTGGTTGGAAGAAATCCATCCCTCCTCTTGATATTTTTTACAGTCCCAAGCATCAGATTGTAGTAAAAAGACATAGGAAAAGGAGGAGAAAATAACAGTAATCAGCAATAATCCTGGACAATGAACCTATGGATTTATTATGGAAGGATACCCCCATGGATCCTTCAGAAAATTCGACAAAATTATCATAGCTTGCAGGTGCTTATGCATCTGCTACTATTGACAAGGCATCCGAAGTCAGGCAACTAGTAAGAGAGAAAGAAGAACGAATCCAACAGCTAGAACAAGAGTTGGTAGAAGAGAGGTAGAATGTTGATCATCAAATGAAGAGTCAAATGTCCCAATTACAGCAGAGCTTTGATCAATTCAAGCTCCAGGCTCAAGAAAAATAAAATTCTAAGGATATCCAGATATAATAGCGACAATTTTCACTGGACCAGTTGAAGGATAATCGTAAGGTTGAGGATTTTGTAAAGGAAGCATTAGAGCTCAAATATTTATTATAAGGCAACAAGCAACATTCTATCAAAATCTTTCTATCATCAATCCAATGTGCAAGACAAGTGATTCACTGATGAATCAAGCATCCGATCTGAGGGTGACTTTTAATGAGATTGATGATAAGATCTCAGGATATATAACATGGTAGGATACTCCAGAGGGAAGAGTAGTAGATCTTCCCAAGATAGAGGAATCTCATAAAGAAATCCTCTTTACCGATTGGGACATTCAACTGAAGTAGGAAGAAAGAGAAGTTTCCAAAGCGACCGATGCTGCAAATAATATCATTGAAACCATGAATGATAATTTTAACAATGCTAATTTGATACAGGAATGTCTACCTGGGAGTCTCCCCGATATTAAAGTCCTAGAAACATAATGGCAAGAAACCTTAAAATTGAGGGAAGAGGCAATTAAACAGCTAACCAAACAAGACTGGGAAGTATATTGGAGATATCTGGTGAAGCTACACAGTCAGTGGCTAATGCTACGCTGCCTCGCTGATTCATCCATGCATGCTTCCTACTCTTTTAGATGTAGTGTATATAGGATAGTTGTGCATGAGGATAGGTCATCCTCCTAAAGTCAAGCCGATGATGGATATTTATGAGCTCAGACAATGAATGAAAGAGTAACACCATTACATGTTTGAGCTTGTCATTGCGACAATTTCTATTTTTGTATTTTTGTCACTTATTTTAAGGAGAGTTGTTTAAACCTCCTCAGAACTTTCATGTAATATCTATTTTTGTACTTTATTTTTGTTATATAAACCCTTTCATGTATATGAAGAAAGGGTCCCCGATTTTATAAATAAATTCTTTAAAAGCTTTCACTTTTAAAGTTTGTCTTCGTAGAATAACTAGATAAGAGTCCTGAAGTTTTGTGAAGAAGGGATTTGGAAGCTTGCACTTTTGTACTTTTGAAACCATCTTAATGAAAAAGATTGGACTGGAGTTGTTTATGTCATGAGCAGAGTTATATGCATCGAGTACTTATATCATTGTATATTTATTTGTTTATGAATTTATATACATTTCTCTTTGTATTGTTTGTTATATGTTCCCCTTTAACACAATTTTGTATTCATTCACTTTTGAACATACTAGGACTATTATCCTTAATACATAGATGAGAAATGTTTGAACGATTATTTAATGCGATATATTTTTCTTAAATTATTTTGATTAACTATTTAATCAAAATAATTATTTCAAAAAGCTTCCATTTCTGTAAGTGTTTGATCAATTTTCATTATCATACACTAAAGATAATCATTATAGATTGCATAAGTATAAGGTAAATACCGGGTAATAAATAGATAGGTTAAATATACATGTATTCCAGTTGAAAATCACCCCATTTATCACTTAGTTTTTGGTCATCAACACCCTATCCATCCTATCACATTTTTATCGGGAAACTGGTCCCATTATATCCAGTCGAAGTCACTAATCCAAACGGATAAGGGATGATATTCAAGTCCCCGACCGGGTGGTTTTCCGCCATGTTTTCCACATTGATTTTTGAGGCTTCAATAGGAGGATACCAATGTTGCTAATGATCATTTCAATGTGCATTGAAAGGATATGTGAATTCCATACCTCGTTGAAATTGTTGAGGGGCTTATTGTCTCCTTTGGTTAAAAATTCATAGCTACTCCATGCTCCCTTCTACTACTTGGTATATAGTTTTTAGACCTGAGAAAGATGGAAACTTATCAGTGGAATTATTTTATTCAAATCAAGAACATATTTCTATGACATTTCAAGGGCATTCATTCATAGGATGTATTTTAGCGCATTTAGGGCAAAATATAGCTAATTATTCTTGTTTTCTCTTTATCTATAGTGTATCCCTCTACATAGAAAAGGTGTGTAATATTTTGTTCTTCATGTCTTCTAACATACGTATTATCTCATTTTTAGTAATCAAGGAGGAGGAAGAGGGATTTACCAAACATTTTTTTTGCTCTACCTCTATTTCTAGCAACCCTTGAGTGAATTTTGAAAATTGTTTTGACATCATCATAGTTGAGCTAATATATGTGTCCACTGGCTATTAGGTTGAGTGTCTCCATAAATTTTTCCCTGAATCCTCATAGTAGGACTAACTTCAGGGAATATGGACCTAAGGTGCAGTTGTGCACGCTTATGTAATTCAACTAAAATATTTTCTCAAAATATTCCAAAGATCCATCTACTCCTTGAGTCATTCTAAATATCTCATCTTTGGTGTCCCTTTGTTGGGCATGGAATCCCCCCACAGAATGTTTTGGGGCTCAGAGCCCAAGTTTTGAGTACTATTATTGTAAAGACTCCGCGAATTGCGGGCGTGGAGCACAAATTGTATAATAGAGTCATAGGGTTGTCTGCCCTAAGTTTAAAGGTAGTGTTGGCCTACCCATGGTTCGCGGACCATGGGATTGTATAAATAGAGCGAGGCTCTAAGTTGTAAAGTAGAGAAGAAACAAGTAGTCAAGGAATGAAGTCTAGAAGATAACGAGCATTGAGAAAAAGTCTAAGTGCTTTTGGGTCATAGTAGTAGGAAGAGGCTCTGCAGCTGAGTGCGCAGCGCGGAGACGAGTCTGTAACCAAGGAAGAAGAATAATAAAGAGAAGTTTGATTCTAAATCTTGTGTATCTGTTGTTGTGCTATTTCCTATTTAATTATATTGTCTTCTTTATCGGGCGCACTTATATGAAAGCTAAACACTACTAAACATAACTAGACACATACATATAAGCGAAGTGATCAACTAATATTGGGTTAATAATAAGGAATTGAGTAATAACACGGATTGGGCCTCGAGCAGGGTTGCGCGAAGGCAGCGTCGCAGGCGGAGAGGTAGTGATAGATGCACGTAGAGACGTGCGCGCATGGTAAAACCTCGGACCACCGAAAATCATCAGACATCTCTAGGGTGCGGAAACCTGGTTCTAGAACCCTCCCATACTACTTCGGGTGAGACCTCAGTTCATGCTTCGTGGATTGTTGCCAAAAGGTTCAGTAGTACCGAGATTTGTTGGGATAAATCACCTCTAAACCTGGGTCAGGCCCCCACAAGCCAACAAATGGTTCCATTGTCAGGATCGGGATCTGCATAAGGGATGTTTGATGTCTTGTCACTGGAATCCAACAAAGAAATAAATTGAAGGGTGGTTGGACAAGAAGATTCACGAGTTCGCAGTGCAAGAAAATAGGAATCCGTGAGTATCTAAGGAACAATGGTTGGAGCAGTACTTATATACGGAAATCCATGAAATTTTCTTTGTATCCTTCCCTTCTGAACTATATGAGTGGATCGCGAAGCTAGCAGACAGTCAGAGAAGGTGTAGGCTCGATAAAACAATCGTGTGGACTCCGGAATTAGTGTGTAGATTAAAATCCTTGGAAGATAAGATCTCACGAGATGTGGACCATTGGCTTGATCGAATTATAGGAGGATTTATCACTGAGTTCGCGGTAGATATGAAATTCAGCTACAGTGAGGCAGAACGACACTTCCTCAAAGGACCGTGAGGTAATTATATCAAATCTTTGAACACTTGGATTAAGATGCTATTGTGTGAAAATAGGGTTATGCGAATAAATTAATGTTTGGAACTACGCGAAGTGGGAATATCTATAGAAATGGAAGTACTGAAGAATTAGAAAGTAGTCCCTTAATTTCACCCTTGCGGGAAAGCGAGGAAGAGCTTGCGAAAGTTTCTCCGAGAAACACGGTAAGTCTGATAAGACAACGAATTCCGCGCTTACCACCACCACCCATCTCACCATCTTCACCTCCATCTCCACCCACCCCACCTCCGCCACCCCCACAGTTCAGTATGGTGAGCACGATCAAACTGTCAGTATTTAGAGGAGTAGGAAATGAAGATCCGAACCAATTCTGGTTCGTAGTAAGGGCGGTATGGGAAGCACAAGGAGTCGTGGATGACAAGATAAAGAAGGCTACATTGGTAAGCGCATTTCAGGATCATGCATTAACATGGTACATTAAGCATTCTAATGATCATCAAAACGCAAGAATTGTAGAAATCCAGGCTACGTTGAACAGGGAATTTAGCAGGCCAAAGTTGGAGACACAATCAATTATCGAGTTTAAGGAAATCGCGATGCTCCCGGGTGAGGCCCCCTAGGATCTGGACCAGAGATTGAAAAGTATTATTCGCGAAGCCAACATGACTTTGATATATGGGCAGCACCGCGCATGGTTTGTAGTGTCATTAACACCGCATTTAAGGATGTCGATGTCACAACAAAAGCTTTCCACCCAGTCCGAAGCTTTGGAGATGGCAATGAGATTGGATGAGACCCCTATGCAAGATCCTGCTCTGGGAGTCCAACAAATCCATGTGCAACTGCAAAATTTGTGTCTCGAAATGCATAGTTTGAAAGAAGACAAGACACCTCGGCCAGAAGCGCGCAATGAGGTATGGTGCATAAAATGCAAAGGCCAGGGGTATGACAAGGACCACTGTCCAGTTTTCGCGAATTACTTGGCGGGAGGAGGGTCGATGCCGTTAAGACCTGAGGCACAAGCAGGACCGAGCGCGGTGCCTGCACTATGGTGCGCGATTTGTCAGATAGGAGGAAAATACACTACGGATAATTTTCATCTATTGTAGAAGTATACGCAGATGTCCCAACAATTTTTTTGTAATTTCTGCAGGTCGGTAGGCCATGATGAACGCACCTGCAGGAGCTACGAACTAATGATGGATCAGACTCCTGCCTACAGGGTACAAACCAAAACACAATCCCTCAACCCAAATGTAGGAATGACGCGCGTTGGATTTCAGGGGTGCGGATGAGGTCAAGGTGGAATGGGACTAGGAAGGGGTCACAGATAACTAATTTGTTATAATTGCGGAGGGCCAGGACACTATGCACGCAATTGTATGAATCCAACAAGAACATCATGTTTGTATTGTACACAATTTTATCATGAGGAATAAGACTGCCCTACCTTGATAGCGAGGATGCGCGAAAAAAGGGTACTCCTTCTCCCCCGACTCAGAATTTGCAAATGATGAGGTCGGAGCCACGTGAAGAAGACCCGAATGTAAACATAGTGCTCAGAAGCGGTATCACTGTTGGCGATGATAAAGGTAAGTAGTCAGAAGAAAGTGTGTGGGTTTGCAAGGCTCCTATAAAGGAACCTGAATTTGATTTGGAGCGAGCGAAGGAGACATTCATGGAAGCTAAGAAGAGCTTCACGGAGGCCTCCACTTCAGGTAGTAAGGATCAACTAGAACCAGGGATGGATCCTTCAATGTTCACTACCTTTCTGGAGACATGCATGAAATTGCTACATGACAGAAAGGCTATAAAAGGACTACAGGAACTTATCACTAAGTGCGTGGGGTCAGGGGAACCACGCATGGTCCGAAAACTTGGAAAGCATGCATTGCACATAGGAAGGGAAATGAGATTGACTGCGCAAATCAGAGAATATGAAATGGATCAGGTAATTCTGGATCTCGGATCGGATGTGAATGTACTGCCGAAACAAACATGGGAACGCATGGGCAGACCCACACTACAATGGTCTCCTATTCAATTGCGAATGGCGAACCAGCAGAAGATCCTACTCATGGGGAGATTGCAAGGGGTAACGGTGGATATTGAAGGTGCGAGCGCGTTGGCAGATTTCGAAGTGATAGATATTGTCGATGATAACAATCCCTATCCCACACTAATGGGCATAGACCGGGCCACTGATATGAACGGAGTCATAAATATGAAGAAGCGCAAAATTATTTTTGAGAAAAAATCACTACGCGTAGTAGTACCGCTAGATCCAGCCAAAGGAGCACAATACACTGAACCACTACGCGACGATGATAGTGATGATGATCTCGATTGCATCTACAAGATAACCACGCAAGAACAGGATTGGGTGAATCCGACTGCAGATGGAAGGATTTCGTGGGAGCGCGAAAGCTCATGCACTTTGTATTTGGACGAAGAAATAGAACGATGACAGAATCGGCTACATGAAGTAACAACGCTTAATTGCAATATGATGATAAGATCACTATGCTATGTAGCAACAAAGATAAGGGATCTGACTAGGTATGACAGGTTGACCGTGGTGGATGACTTTCTGAATAAATCTGAGAGAGAAGTACCAGAACAACAACGTTTTGACGCTCTGAAATGGGCACTGTGTGCTACACCCGCAAAATGGTGGGGTAGGCATCAGAGAAATATTAAGGACTGGCAAGGATGCAGACGAATGATGCGCCTACGATTTGGGAAACCAAAATTGTGGCTAGTAGACAAGTATGAAGGATGGGATGATCCACGTACACACCTCACGAAATGGACCAAGGTCTACGGGGAAGAGCCACAGCCTGAATGGGTACATTTGTTCTACCATACCCTGAACGTCATACCCATGAATTGGTATTCTAAGACAGAGCTCCACCATGGTACGAGCGAATGGATATATTGCGCGAGGGATTTCTGTTAACTTTCACATTCGAAGATCATTGGTAGGATACTGTTGACGATGTGTTACAGGTAGTAAAAGCAACTATCTTCAAAACACTCTCGGATCCCATAGAAGTACTCCAACCAGAATGGGCGACACAGCTGAGCTGCACGCTAGAATGTTACAACGTAAATGTTGAGGAGGATGATGAGGACCCACGAAATCTCAACATTCAAAAAACAGAAGGTTTTCGTGAGTTTCGAGGACCATCGATTGAGAATCTCGACATCACCGCGGCGCTAAAAACAAAGTAGGTCAACCTTGGAATGGAGGCAGAACCAAAGTACGCAATGCTTGGGGACTATTGGGATGATGTCACGGTGGATAAGGTCACTGAGTTATTCTGTGAATACTAAGCTTTGTTGCCGACCAAAATGACAGACATGAAAGGGATTGTTGACGACTTAGGAATAATGAATATCACCATAAAGCCTAAAGTGAAGCTAGTTAAGTAGCGACCTTACCGCTTGAATCCGAAATATAAGGAAAAGGTCCGCGAAGAATGAGAAAAAATGCTTGCCGCTGGAGTTATTGAGCCAGTGGAAGAATCCGATTGGGTGAGTCCTATGGTGGTGCAGGAGAAAAAGAAGAAGGGCGAGATAAGGATATGCATGGACCTTAGAAAGCTGAACAACGCCTGTGTACATGATCCATACTCGACACAGATGAAGTACTGGAGAATGTTGGCGGTGAGGAAGCATACTCATTCACAGACAGGTTTTCAAGGTACCGTCAGATCAAGATCACGCCGAAAGACAAGAGTAAAACGACCTTCACGACGGAATGGGGTTGCTTTCAATACACCGTTATGCCGTTTGGACTAAAATACCGACACTATTTACTTGGAGGACATTTTAAGATGTATATCAACCATTCCGCATTAAAATACTTGGTTAATAAGCCTGTGTTGGGGGGACGCATATGCCTATGGCTCTTATTGTTCCAAGAATACGATTTTGAGGTCATAGTCAAGCTGGGACGCCTGAAAGTAGGACCAAATCACTTGTCGCGAATTGAGACGGGCGAGGAACCCACTAAATTGGAGGAAGGACTACTTGGTGCGCAGCTCTTTGCGGTACGCGTCGCGGATGAACACTTCAAAGATATAATCCATTTTTTTACAATAGGGATGGCGCCAAAGGAATATTTCGTCCAACAGAAGAAAGTATTGGTGGTGCGCGCGACGGATTTTTTTGTCATCACGGGGCACCTATACAAAATGGGGAATTATGAGATATTTCGAAGATATGTACTTGAATTCGAATGAAGTCAAATCCTCGTGGAAGCACATGGGGGCGCTGCAGGAGGATGTTATGCCAGACGCTTGACCGCACAGAAGATTCTTTGCGCAGGGTTATGGTGGCCAACCCTGCACTAGGATTCGAAAGCACACTTTAAGACCTGCGATATATGCTGAAGGATGGGAAAACCATCACGGAGGGATGAGATGCCGTTACATCCACAAATGACACTACAGTCGTTTGAGAAATAGGAAATCGACTTTGTGGGACCAATCAAACCTTAGGGAAATATGGGTGCACGCTACATCATCACTGCGACCGAGTACTGACACGATTGGCGGAAGTGCAGTCGGTCAAAGACTGCACAGCTGCCATAGCTACGAAGTTTTTGTTCGAAAACGTGTTGACTCACTTTGGTTGTTCGAAAATCTTAATGAGTGATCGTGGAACAAATTTCTTGATGAAACCATCAGCACGCTCACAGACGAATTCCAGGTGTATCATCAGAAAAGTACACTGTACCATCCACAAGCTAATGGGACAATAGAGGCATTCAAAAAAATACTGGAGACTGCGCTGACAAAGTATGCAATGTGCAGCGAAATGATTGGGACCTGCACATACCGGCCATGCTATAGGCTTATAGAACAACATACAAGAAAATTACGGGACATACACCTTTCCGATTAATTTATAGCGTGGAATTTGTCATGCCGATGGAATATATCGTACCTAGTCTACGAATAGCAGTGCTTACAGTCATGACGGATCGCGAAGCTCTGGAAGAAAGGCTCGTGCAACTAGAAGAACTCAAGAAAGAATGATTTTTGGCTAGATTTCATCAGCAGGCACAAAAGCAGCGTGAAAAAGCCTAGCACGACCGCCATATAAAGTTGCACACCTTCAAGGTGAATGACTTAGTGTTGCTGTATGATAGTAAGTTTGATTTTTTTTGGGAAAATTTAGAATGCACTAGTTGGGACCATACGTGGTTAAGGAGGTCATAGACGAAGATACGGTCTAGTTAGTCAAACTGAATGGAGAACCCTTTCTAGGAAAAGTAAACGGCAGCCGCTTGAAGCCCTACACGGGAGGGCCGACTATCTGACTAATCGGTCGAAGTACAGTCTTCGTGACTCGAGGAACTGGACACGGGCATGGGACTCTAAACATACACAACGGGTGCCCGTATAGATGTAAGGACACAATTCAGACATGGAGGAACAAAGGCAGCAGGTTCAGCAGGCAGCAGCTTAGTGCGTTGCCGACATTTAGACCGTTCGGGACCAGCTGGAGGGACTTCACGCCAAGATCGCCACGCCGACAGAGTGACTCGAGGATGACTCATGATGTCTGTTTTGGGGGCTTGTTGGGCATGGAATCCCCCCACAACATGTTTTGGGGCTCAGAGCCCAAGTTTTGAGTACTATTATTGTAAAGACTCTGCGAATTGCGGGCGTGGAGCGCAAATTGTATAATAGAGTCATAAGGTTGTCTGCCCTAAGTTTTGAAGGTAGTGTCAGCCTACCCATGGTCCGTGGACCATGGGATTGTATAAATAGAGTGAGGCTCTAAGTTGTAAAGTAGATAAGAAACAAGTAGTCAAGGAATGGAGTCTAGAAGATAGCGAGCATTGAAAAAAGGTCTAAGTGCTTTTGGGTCATAGTAGTAGGAAGAGGCTTTGCTGCTGAGTTCGCAGAGGCCTAGTAGAGTCCGCAGATGAGTGCGCAAACCCTTGCAGCTGAGTGCGCAGGGTGGAGTCGAGTCTGTAACCAAGGAAGAAGAATAATAAAGAGAAGTTTGAGTCCAAATCTTATGTATCTGTTCTTGTGTTATTTCCTATTTAATTATATTGTCTTCTTTATCACGCGCACTTATATGAAAGCTAAACACTGTTAAATATAACAAGACACATACAAATAAGCTAAGTGATCAACTAATATTGGGTTAATAATAAGGAATTGAGTAGTAACGCGGATTGGGCCTCGAGCAGGGTTGCGCAAAGGTAGCATCACAGGCGGCGAAGTACTGATAGATGTGCATAGTGACGTGCTTGTAGGGTAAAACCTCAGACCACTGAAAATCATCAGACATCTCTAGGGTGTGAAAACGTGGTTCTAGAATCCTCCCATACTACTTCGGGTGAGACCTCAGTCCGTGCTCCGCAAACTGTTGCTGAAAGGGCTAGTATTACCGGGATTTGTTTGGCTAAATCACCTCTGAACCTGGGTCAGACCCCCACAAGTCAACATCGTTTATCTGCAATAATACCAATACTTGTAGAAATCTTGTTGCATTTTCTCCCATGAGGTGATGTTGTCCCCTTCTAGGCCCATGAACCATCGAAGGTTTGCATCATTAAGAGTGGAAGGGAATAATTTGAGCTTCTTCCTATCATTTTTGTAGTCATAAGTCTTGCATACTATAGAAAACTCAAACATGAAAGTGTCAGGATCTTGTGTGGTTATACCATATAAGTGTGGGAGAAAATATGGATTAATGTATTTTATTTCTGTGTCTCCATCCATTTCTCTAATGTGGAATGTGAACAATTCTGGTTTTCTATTTTGAGCGATGGAATTGGTCGGATGTGAAGGTCTTCCTCTGTAATCCCTCCTCACACATTTACCCAAATTCACAAGATCGCCATGGTAAACATGAGAAGAGTGTCACTATGATATGAATTGACCTCCAAGTTCTAGTTATGGATGTGGGGTCGACACACCGACAACTTACAGACATCCCTCAGGAGCACTAGATCATCCAGAAGTCAATCCAAAACCTTTGATGACCAGATCCTGAGATGGAACTTCTTTCTTACAATCCTAACCCCCAATCACACCCACAACATAGCATGAATGTGGTTATGAGGTTCCAAACATACTCACAATCCTGTCTCTATGTGGTTATGACCTTAATTTCCTAGTTAAGTGCCAGCAGTTTCAAAATCTAAGCCACTTTTCCAAGCTAGCCTCCAAACCACTGCCCATAATTTCTTGTAGCTTTCCAAAATCATGATTAAGGTGATAACAATGCCAAACATTCAAAATTGAACCAAGAACTTGACTTAAAATGCATAGTACACATTAGACATTTTGTGTAGTGTTTTCTTCTTATGGGATTATCGCATCCATGATTATTTAAATCGACGTTTCGAGCCATCCACTATGGCTCGTCATTAGGATATATCAAAAAGATGTATAAGTTAGATCTCAACGGGATGAATAAATAGAGGTGTGAGAAAACGAGAATGATGGTAGCCGACATGTTTTAAGGTTAGGTTAATTAGTAATTAATAATACTTAATAATTATTATAGTTAGTCATCTTATAAGAATATATGGGTTATAAGTCAATCTTGAAATTATTTTAATTGTAATTAATATTAATTTTAGTTTCTTTAATTATAATGTGTATTTACAATTTTTTATTTTTTATTTTTTATTGTTAATAATATTAATATTATTATTAAATCCACAATTTATTATATTATTTATAAGTGAGTTTTTTTTATAGTCAATTGATTTTTTTATATTGAATTAATGGAATTGTATGATATTAATTAATTTTAATTAATATATTTAATTTTATGATATGAATTTTAATTAATTAATTCTAATTAATTTTAATTTTAATTTTATTTTAATTCTTGTGTATATTTAATTATATATAATTATAATTTAAAATTTTTAGGTATATTCAAAATTATTTAATGTGGTGAAGGTGATGTTGATATTAATGTTTGATTCAATTTTTAATATGTTTAGGATTAATTCAAATTAATTATAATCTCTATAATTTTTTCTTAATTTAATTAAATTTAAATTTAATTAATTCTAATTAATTTTTATACATCTTTTTGATCTATCCTGATGACGAGTCACAGTGGATGGCTCTAAACGCCGATTTAAATAATCATGGATGTGATAATCCGGAAGAAGAAAACACTACACAGAAGACTAATCGCAAAAGCCTCAGAACAATAATTAGACATTTTATCAAACATATGGTAAACATGTAAGCTATAGGTCATGAATACATATCTAATCATCAATCTTTGAATTTCATCTTAGAATCACCAAGAACGTCTAATTCCCTCTCAAGTAGTTGCAACAACACTTTTTAGCCCATGCATTCATCAACCATTCAAATACTTATCCAATCATGAACAAGAGCCATAGTTATAGAACATCATAGAACCATGCTTATAACTAGAATATTAGCCATGAAAAATCTACCATGAAATCATCATAATAACAAGTACATGTTCTCATTAATTACATTAGAAGGATAACTCATATTAACTTTTGCAAAATCCAACCAAGCCAGGGACTTCCACGTACCACCCGACCATAGATTAGGCTGAACCAAATCTTTCTTTCGACCAATCATTGTTGTGACATATTCTAAGAAAGAATGTGGGGTCTCATGTGATAAACCAAGACATAATCAATTAGAGAATCTATAGGTTAAACCACCTCCACCCTCATGCTACCTTGGATGCCTTAGAATTTCTTCACCACACCTTGAGGAATTTTCCTGTCTTCGCCCACCTGTCAAGGGCTTCCTAGAGAAAACCATCTCCACCTACAACCCTTGGGAATTTTCTGGAGACCACCTCACCCAGTTCCAAAACCTTATGACAATCCAAAGCTCAAGTAAGAATGAATCCCATCACACCATATCTATCCAGGAAATGGCAAGGCAAGGTTGAAACCACTCTCAAACTAGGCTAAACCCATTCCAATGACAACAAATGAACCAAATAACCACATGCATGTACCATGCATTCACACCCCAACAAGGAAATCACAAATGCAACCTGTTACCTACAAGATCCTCCTATTGAAGTTGTTGATCCAACATTCTCCTTGTGCTCCCTTGCTTTCCTTTGCTTTTCATTTTCCTTCCTTTGCTTTCTTTGTCCAAGTGCTTGTTCTCTTTCCTTTGCTACATCTTCTCCAAATATGGGAAAATGATGTGAACTGATTCTGTGATGCCTTTTTATTATTGATGTCTCATTTTTCTTCATTTTTCCTCTAATTTCCCTTGCATGCAAACTTGTGTCCCTCCACCTTCCTTTTCTCCTATTTTCCTTATTTATCATAATTATCTTTTACTTTGCCAATTTCCATAACAATAAATAAACAACAAGTGATCCCCACTATGATGTTCACCCACCATTCAACTTGGAATATGTGTCCCATGACCTTGGTCTTATTTTGCCTAAATTATCCTTTATTACATGAAACTTTAACTTGAGGCTGTTACAAACCCCTCCCCCTTGCGGGAACACTGTCCTTGGTGTTCTATGAAACTTATGACCAGAAAATCACTGAAAACAAAACATACTGCCTATGGAGCTTTATAACATAGCTCGATGTAGTATTTGCAATGACAACCTATTGAAAGAAAAAAAAACATACCACTTGCTGGAGCTTTATAACACAACTCATTATGGTGTTTACAATGACAACCACATATACTTATGCACATTTGCATCAACCAACAAACAAAAAGAGTGTTTATGGAGCTTTATAAATCCATCTTCATACAATATTCACAATAATAAACACATACATACAAATTTCCATTTGGTTTAACCAACAAATAAAAGGATACGATGCTTGCATTTGTGACAAGAGAATCCAAAGGCTCACACCTCCACCGTCAAATGTAGCACCATGATTCACCTCCATCCTAGGATGTCCATAATCCATGCTAAGATCAAAGTCTACCTACAATGTCCAATGTTACAATCATTTCCCTACCTATTCCCTCAGTGAATAATTATCGACTCATTATTCAAGGGCACACTTCCAATGTGTTTCTGATTCCAACTAGAAATGCTAATGACCAAAATAAATTCATTCCTCGAACCTCACTTCTTTGATACACACTACCTCGGGTAATCTAGTCACGCCCTTCTATGCAGTCACTCACCTTCCAAGTTCCCTGACCTCCCCTTCTCTGCTACATAGTCCCTCGGGTGATCCATCCCTTGACAAGGTTTCCTTGCATCAGAAGGTCCAAAAACCAAGGCATATCCCTACCTCAAAAACATCAAACCAGTCATAACATGCTCATGGAAATAAATGTTAACTATTGGGTACTAGTGTCCCATAATGGCCCTTCCCTTGAATGTTTTACCAACATGCTATTGCTTGTTCCAATTCCTTTTTGTTGTTGCTTCTAATTCTTGCAGTCAATTTCAACCACCCAAACTGTGCATTTCCTTGCTTTCCTGTACCAAGCACATAATTTCCATTAGACTAAAAAGGAATTGAAATAAATTTATCATACCTCATTGATGGATCATCAATAAGGTACACCTGCAATTCTGTTTACTTCCTACCACAACAAATCAAATTAGCTCTTTGACCAAATCGTCATGCATAAACATAACACATCTGGTTATCTCAAAATGAAACCATCATAAATTATAATCATAAACTATGTGCATAATCAAACACTGAAGTAAAGTATTGATACTTATGTTTCAAATGGTTTTGTGCTTCCACCTTTGTTCTTTTTCCTTTCCATACAAACACTAAATCAGTTTCCAACCTCGGCAAGCACCTAATGCCTTCTCTTCTCTTTGATTGCATGTAGACACTAGATCAATTGCCAACCCGATAAGCGCCTAGTTCCTTCTCTTCTATTCAATCACATACACACACTGGATCAGTTTCCAAACCCGACAAGCACCCAATACCTTCTCTTCTCTTCAAAGAAACAAGGGAATTCATATACTATATCACCTCCTCCCTCAATATTAGCAACAAGGGCATCTAGAGACTAAACCACCTCTACCCTCAATATGAGAAACAAAGGAATCTAGAGACTAAACTGCCTCTACCCTCAATATCAACAACTCAATATTGGTCTCATCCCAACCTGTCCAGGGATCCAAGAACTAGTAACTCAACCCACAGCCTCCAGGGAACCCAAGTTTTTTCTGGGCTCCAAAGCGTTTATCCTAACCTGCAGGCTCTAGGGACTACTAACTCAATCGACAAAATCCAAGGAATCCAAGTTATTCTATGGCTCTAGATAATTTTTTCCAACCCATAGCCATAAGGAACCCGAGAACCAATCCCCTTCACAACACATACACATACACAATGTACAACACAACAGAAAAACCTACACCTAGTGTACAACACCACACATACACCTACATCCAGGTTACAACACAACACATACACCTACACCCAGTGTACAACACAACACATATAAGTACACATAGTACAATAAAACGAATACACATGTCATGATACAACGAATACAAAATACGTATGACATAGTATCACATGTACACAACACAACATGTACAACATATACACAACAATAGTATTGCACGTCTAGAGACCACACTATCTCTATAAGAAACCTTGCCTCTATTTTCTTTCCCATGCCCTAATGCATGCATCCAAAACCCAAGTCCCAAGTTTATGGCTCTTTCTAGTATCCATGCTTGTCCTAACATTCCACAAATCCCACTGCTTTCATTTCACTGATGTATCCTTCAACATTTCCTTCCATAGCATAAACATAAGCATAGTTATAAACAAATAATATTAAATCATATCCACATGATAATAACCTCATAGGTCTTCTAGGGCTACCTTGCCCACTTGATTCCTTATAGAACTAGGAACCTTTTCATGCCATTCACCTGCATCAAACCATTATTCTTCCACAAGAATGATTCCTGACGACCCTATCAGACAATGGAATTAATACACACACACACACATAGATATTAGCATAATCATGATCACAACACAATTACCAATGTTCATAAGATCAAGTTTAAGAGAACTGGCTTTATCCATGCATAACCTGCACAACATTGAGAAAAATAGTTCCCAACATTTCCAAGGAATATGTTACCTCAAAACCACTTACTTTACCTTTCATGTTACCTTTCTCATGATTGTCTTGTCACTATCCAATGGACCCAACCAACCCGACTAGCAGTCATATTCTTGTCTTCCGCTACCCTTTATTCATGCATTGGGCTTCATCCTGGTCTCATATTACTTGTTGGGTTTCATTCAAATCTCCTCGAGCTCCATTAACTTTCCTCTTTCGCCAACCAATTCCCAAGACCCTTAAAGCATAAAATGAAATAATAAGAAGAAAAGATAAATAAATCATGGAAAACCAATCAACAATACAACACCACAAACAAAATGGCATAGTCATGCACCAGACATAATAAAAACTTAAAATCAAGTGCATACAAATCACCAAATACCGAAATCACAAAACTGTCAATAAACACTGTGACTCAATCCGCATGGTTCCTAGTGCTTCCAAAAAAAAGCTCAACCCAAGCCTTCTTCAAGATCTATGGCAGTCTATTTTAGGCCATGCAATTTCCTGCATCACATTTCCATAAACACACAACTATCAATGCATAAATAAATATAACAATATACCAATTACCTTGTCCTGTTGTAACCAACATATTGCCCTGCAAATGAACACCTGTACATATCATCTCTCAAGGGACTCCAATTCCCTTGACGAATCTAACCATAACTAAAAACCAATTGTTATGCTTGCATCTTATCAATCGTATACCATGTAGATTCCCCATCCCTAAAGTGATTCTATGCCCTTTACTTTCTCTGTCCCAGAGCACTAGATTATTCCACTGGAAGATGCATTGAGGCTTTTCCTGGAACTCTATCCCTGGTTCTACCTCCAACTCAATAACAGATACCTGGTGACCTGCCTATCTATTATCTGCTGCTGCATAGATCTGGGGAATACTTTGACCTACATCCCAAACTATCCACACCTCATGGGCATTGTAGATATAAGGTTTGACCTCATGCCCACTATAGATATAAGGTCTTCCATGCATCCTGTGCACGCTTTGATGCAAAGGGAAATATTTCATGTGATGATCTCCATCACAGGTTCAAGACCACAATGGTTCTGCATATTCTGACATCAAACTAATCCCAAATCAGATCCTCATCTCTTAAGCCTCTAACATGCTTAACACCTTCCCACCAGATATTTTCTTTTCCCTTTAAGATTGGAGGTAGCTAAATTATCTTTCTTAAATTCTTCTGGCATGTACTACTTATCAATCCTCCTATGAGGATGTTGGCGGTAATGGTGATGATGTCTTTTGGAACCAGGGCTAAAATGAAATTCGTAAGCACTACCTTATTTTTAGGTGTATCCAAATATCTGCCACCTCTGACTGTATCATCCCTATACAACGTGTGCCTTATAAGAGATCTACTGCCATAAGCCTCATTAGTCTCTTCTTCCTGTCCATAGATAATCCTTGACTATCCCTACTTCAACAAATATGAAAATATCTAATCTTGACTGCGTTAACTTTTTCTTGCTTTTCATTAGCTCTGGAAAGCCTTTCTTGTGTCTTAGTCAACTTGGAATTTTCTACCTTGCAACTTCTGATCTCTGCCCTCAAACGCCTCAGTGTATCGGTCATATAAGGAGAATACTCTTCTCCTTTCTACTCAACTAACCTTTCCCATTCCACTGAATTCACATTAGGCACGTAAGGGGAGTCATGTGAATTGTAGTCCAGTACTTTTCTCTTCAACTCTGATCTTCTATTGTCCTACAACATACCATTTTAGATACACCAAATAGAAGACATAATCAAGATCTTACCTCAATGTATCTCATGGGAGGATATCTCATTTTCACAATCAATCCTGATTAGCACAATATATCTATATCTATATATATATATATATGCCACCAACATCATCATGATGACAAAATTGCAATAATGACCACCATGATGCATGTCCGACCTACTATGCATGATAACCATAACAATCAAATGCATGCACAACAAACACATTGACAACTAACATGCATTCATAACAATCACATTTGCATAGTTCAATCCAAATTAGCACGATACTTGATAATTTCAAGAACTTAACTGCAATGAGCATAATCATCATGCATATGACCGCAATGCATACGAGAACAAGTTAACTATCATGCATGAATAACTATTGCATGTGCATATGACCGTACTAATAAACTAGCATCCATTATGCATGTAACCATGTCAACAATAAACTTACAGGAATGCATATAATTGCGATGCACGTAAGAACCATTAACCATCATACCTGCATGTCAAACATACAAACTTGTATGATGATATGCTTTTACCCCACGGTCCAATGCTGCAACCTCGCTCTGATACCACCCTGTAACCCCTCCTCCCACATTCACCCAAATTCACAAGCTCAATAGGGTAAACATGAGACAAATGTCACTATGATATGACCCAACCTTGAAGTTGTAGTTATGGAAGTGCGGTTGACACACTGATAACTTACAGACATCCCTCAGGAGCACTAGATCACCCATAAGTCACTCCACAACCTTTGATGGCCAGATCCTGAGCTGGAACTGCTTTATCACAATCCTAACCCCCAATCGCACCCACAACAAACATGCATGTGATTATGAAGCTCCAACCACAATCATAAGACTGTCTTCATGTGGCTATGACCTAAATTTCCCAGTTCAGTGCCAATTGTTCTGAGATCTCGGCCACTTTTCTAGGCTAGCCTCTAGACCACTGCCCAAAATTGCCTGTAACTTTATAGAATCATGATTAAGGTGATAAAAATGCCAAACATTCAAACTTGAACCAAGAACGTGACCTAGACTGCATATTACACATTATAAATTTTGTCAAACATATTGTAAACATCTAAGCTACAGGTCATGAATGCATATCTGATCATAAATATTTGAACTTCATCTGAGAATCACCAAGAAGGTTTAATGTCGTCTCAACTAACTGCAACAATACTTGTTAGCCCATGCATTCATCAACCATTCAAATACTTATCAAATCATGAACGAGATCCATAACTAAATCACATCATAGAATAATGCTTATAACTATCAGATATCAAAAATATCAACCATGACAAATATTATATGAAATCATCATAATAACAAGTACATGTGCTCATTAATTACATTAGAATAATAACTCATATTAAATTATGCAAAATCCAACCAAGTCACAGACTTCCACATACCACCTGACCATAGATTGGATTGAACCAAATATTTCTTTTAGCCAATCACCCCCATGACATATTCCAATCATGAATGCGGGATCTCATGGGATAAACCAATACATAATCAACCAGGAAATCCAAAGTTTAAACCACCTCCACCCTCATTCTACTATGATCTCACCTAAACCATAGTCGAGATGACAAAACCAAACCAAGCTTGGATGCCTAAGAAAATCCTCACCATAACTTGAGGATTTTGCATGTCTCCACCCATGTGTCGACGGCTTCCTAGAGAAAACCATCTCCACGCCCAACCCTTGGGAATTCCCTGAGACCACCTTACTCGGTTCCAAAACCTTCTAGGAATCTAAATCTCAACTAAGAATGAATCCCATCACACCATGGATATCAAGGAAATGGAAAGGCAAGGATGAAACCACTATCAAACTAGAGAAAACCCATGTTAATGACAACAAATGAACCAAATAAACAAATGCATGTACCATGCATTCACACCCTAACAAGGAAATCGCACTTGCAACCTGTTACCTACAAGATCTTCTTGTTGAAGTTGTTGATCCAATGTTCTCCTTGTGCTTCCTTACTTTCCTTTGCTTGTCCTTTTCCTTCCCTTGCTTTCCTTTGTCCAAGTGCTTGTTCTCTTTCCTTTGCTACACTTGCTCCAAAGATGGGAAAAAGCTGTGAACTGATTCGCTGATGTCTTTATTATCCTTTATTACATAAAACTTTAACCCGGGGTTGTTACATTCTCCTTTTGCAAGCTCTTTAGAGATCCTTTCTTGCTCACAAAAATGGCCTTAATAGTCCCTGTGGATAGGGTAGGAGGCTCGCTATTAGCAAAAACAAGATAGATTCTAGTGGAAGTGGGGGTTTTTGGTAGAAATTTTCCTATTCTATCCCTAACTCTTCAAGGCATAAAAGAAATAGATATATTTTTATGTTTTTGTATTTTTTTTGGAAAAGAAAATGCTACTGTGGTTTTCTATTTATGTAGTATTTTTAGAAAAAAAATGCTAATGCAATTTTTATTTTTGCAGAAACTAAAATGAGGGAAAGAGCACGTTAACTAGGGAAGAAGGTAGTACATACTTTGACACCTCCCTGACAACAATGCCAAAAAGAGATGGCCCTTGATATTGTAGCAACAATGTTGCAACTCCTAAGGGTCTAAGCTTTAATTTTTAACATGTGCTTCATACAAACTTAAGAGCGGTTGACACTATATGTGTAGTAAACGTTATTCTTTTGTTGACGTTTACGTACATGGAAGTGCTGAGATGAAATCTGGATATAGAGAGACCAATCTAACTTTCTTATGCTACAAGTAAAACCTGAAATTATAGGGAATGAAATGAAAAGAAAACCTATGCTAATTGTAATGAAGAAATACAACCATATTATCTATAATGAAATAAAACCATATCTATTCTACTATGCAAAGAGAACAAATACACTATTGAATAAAAAGCTTGCAACTAGTAAACCCTAATTTTGCAGGAAAGAAGCAATTTTTAAAATGATCTAGGTCAAGGCATATACTTGGCCTCTCTACTTCTAAATTCCATGTTTATGGTTCCAGGAACATTGTAATAAATCAAAGAAGGTGAATCATGAGTTGGAAGAAAATTTGGGTAAGTTTTAAAAGCAAATTGAAGACTACTACAAGAGTCTCTATGTTGCTACAGGAGATAGTCCAGTGAGCAGAAAATGTGCTAAAGGCAAGGTTGAAAGCAAAAAAAAGCTAAGAAAGCGTTGAGAAATGATAAGGAACACATGTCCAAGTCATCACATTAGTGTTGGTAGGGTTTCTTCAGCAACATACATGGTTTTAGGGTTTCCTGGAGAAGCAAAACAGAGGATTGCACAAACATAGTGAAATAATAATGATGGATAACAAATAAACAATAACATCTAAAGTGAGATGAAATGCATAAACAAGAATGCTACTTGATCTATGTAGCCACTATTAATGCTATCATCTAATGCTCATATGCATAAAAAAAAATACTATTCATAAATCATCTAACTAACCATGCATAAAAGAAATACTTAGAAATAAACTACAAAAATTAACAAATGAAAAAATAGTGGTGGTACAAAAGGGGTCTTGAGAACTTAGGGTGGGACATAACCTAAGGAAGCTCACAACCCTAAAGGATAAGTAACCTAAAAAGTGAAACTAAAGATGGCTTTCATTAATCTTGCACATGGTAAAAAGTTGCAGAACTTGAAAACTAGACTTCTTAATGCTCTACACTACTATTATCTTGCTTTTACTTCAATCTACTGAGATATTTGAGCCATTTATTTATATAAAATGGGTGGGGAGCATCCTCCTTGATTAGAGGATTACTTTCCCTCCAAAATACCTAAAAAATTGGATCATCATGTCTCCTGGGACACTAAGAAGCAATATGAAGGAGTATTTATTAGCCTTATCCAACTGAGTTGGAAGTCTTCTATTGCAAGGAGAAATTCCCACAAATATATCTTGTTGGATATCCTTGAAATCTATGAAAAAACCTCATAATATCCTACAAAATAATCATATTAGGCACATAAATCATGAAAAATCTCCTTAATCCTCCTAAGAATACATTGAGTTAGGATAGTGTTATTGAGTGCAAAACGAAGGTTTAAAGTAACGTTTATGTGCCTAGGAGTGATTGGATGGGCCTTATATATTACCTAATTGGGAGGCTCATCACCTTGATGGGTCATAGAACATATACCATCATTAATGAATGAAAACAAGTGCCTTAGGATCATGTTAAATCTTGTTATGCTAAGGAGCCTTGAACAAGTCCTCAAACCAACATGTTGAAAATTTGTAGGTGAGTTTGGCTTTTGATTAGGATATAGGCATTGAAATGGGTGTCACTACATAAACTTGTTCAAGAGGGAAACAATGGCCTGAATCCCTAATTGAAATTTCCCAAGATTAAGCACTAAGAACAACACCTAAAAACCATCACAAAAGCCCTCTCTATTAAATATTATTTGGAATACAACTTGAATATAGGTGTCATTATGGTATCTTGCATATCATGGATGGGTCTTGCATCCACAAACATAGTGGGCGGAGGGAGACAATAGCTTCTAACCTTGGACCTTTCTTATTAGGCTCAAGCACCATGGAAAAGTCTTCAAACAAAAAAAGGCAACCTCTATATGGTATCAAATGCCTCCAAGAGGGATATGGGTGCCATGACTAGGTTAGTTGTGAGCCAATAATGGGTTTTAAGGTCTAATGAAGGTAAGTAGAGGAAAATAACGGCCTTATGCTCTAAATGAAGCTTATAAAGCTCAGTTGTTATAAAAAAACACCTATAACCCACAACACATTTTCTCTCCTAAGGATATTTTGACTATGAGTGGTTTACTAGGGGACATTATGACTTTTCAATAAGTCTAATGGATCTTTGGGTCTTAACAATGATCAAGGAAGGATACCAAGGGCCTTACGAATTTAACAAAGTTTTTTAGGTTCAATCACTCCAAAAGGTGCGTTAAAACACCACATAGGACCTTGCTATGGGATTTTTAGCCTCTAAGTGGAATATGTCCACCATCAATTATTTTGGAAAACATTGATGGGTCTAGGCCCATAAACCATGGTCATAAAGGAAAACAAGGGCCTTACATAGGAAAATTAACATTTTATACCTTGGACTCTGTAAACACCGACTCTAACCACTACACATGCCTTCTGTATGTCGTGACCTGCAAGTGGTATTTGAGGAACCATTAGGTGGTGTAGAAGAAAGTAAATGGCTCTAGGTTAACATAAAATTTGATAAATATTTTTCTTTCGGAACACGTAACGGTGAAGGAATTTTAGTAGGTTATTAAGTTATGTAAAAACAATGCACACATTCTTTCATAACACACATACACATACTTTAATAATGTGTGCATTTTTATAACACACACTCCTATAAATTCCAAAAAAATGGTGGGATTGTCTCTTTTCTTCTATGTTGGTTAATTAGCTACTTTGGTTTTAGCTTTATAGTGACAAATCTTGTAGCTCAAGCTGCTTAAAATAAAATAAAAAACAAAAATACAAATAAGAACACACTAATTTTTCCAAATCCCTTTTACTGTCTCTATTTTTAATGAGGTTTTTATATTTTGTCCACATCTTTATCGTCAATGGCATTGCACAAATTTATAGAGATCTATATGAAAATTCCACATTTATATTTTCTTAAAGAAAAGTTACATGAGCCTTTTGTTTTTTCATAACTTTTTATTGTCTTGTGTACCTTGGAAACAAATTATATGGTTCACAAGTACACTCCAAGACCTACATTCTATATATATATATATATATATATATATATTGAATAGGTTAAGATCCTTGAACCTAGTCTTAACAATTAAAATCTCTCTATGTATATGTTTGTAATACATAGTCATAGCCATTGGAATTTTATAACACAATGCTTTGTAGAAAATGAAATCTCATGCTAAGACATTGCTAAACAAATTCTATTCCTCTTTATTGTGGAGAAACAAATTATTGCATAATATCTTTCAAAATACATTGATTCTAATTTGAGAATTGGAATGCCTTTAAGTGGGTAAGGCATTGAATAAATTGAACTAATGATAGAGTGTAACATTAATGAACGGATTGGTAAAACATTTTTTCTAGGTTACATTATTCGAGGAAAAACTCATAGTATTTCCCCTCATTTTGAGGATCAAACCTAGGTTAAACCCTATAATATTCAAGGAACAATTCCAGTCAACAATAGGATTCGTATCCATTACAAAAATACATTTGTTAAGAGCTTAACATGTCACTTGTAAGAATTCAACCCAAGGGGAGAGTGTAACCACCCCTCCCATATTTACCCAAATTCACCAGCCTACCAGGGCAAACATGAGACCTAGAGCTACTATGACATGACTTGACCTCCAAGCTCCAGTTAATGAAGCGGGGCCTACAATTGATCACAACTGATAAATCACAACATCTATCGGGGCTACAGGACACTCAGGGGCCAAAGAACCATCCTAGGTGACCAAACCTTGAGTTGGGACTACTTTTCAGTGACCTAGACTCCCAACCGCACCCTTGACACTGTATGTATGTGGTTGAAGGCATCCAACCACACTCACAAGCCTTTGTCAATGTGTTTGTGACCTCAATTTCTCAGTTCAGTGCTTGCGGTCCCTAAATCAAAGCCACAATTCTAGGTCAGCCTCCAGACCATTGCCTTGAACCGCTTGAGGATTATCAGAATGATAAATGACATAAGGATGATGCTAACCATGCAAAACTTGAATAAGAACTTGACCTAACCATACCTAACCATGACAATCATTTCATCAAACATATGGTGAACATGTAAGCTATAGGTCATGAATGCATATCTTATCATAGGAGTCTGGAACTTATCTGAGAATCACCAAGAAGGTCTGATACCCTCTCATAATAGTTGCAATAACATTTGTTAGTCAATGCATTCATCAACCATTCATACATTCATCAAAACATGTCAAGATCCATACATAGTACATCACATAACCAACAAATAACCAACATAGACTCCATGACAACTAAGCCATAATATTGGCAACATAATCACTACAAATATACATGAACCACAATAAGGAAATGTCTCATATTAACATATGAAAATACTAACCAAGTTAGGGACTTCCACATACCACTCGACCATAGATTGGGATGAACCAAATCTCTCTTTTATCCAATCACCTCTGCACCATATTCCAAGCATGAATGTGGGATCTTATGGATTAAACCATGTTATGAAACCATCTCACAAAAATATAGAAAAGATAGATGAACGCCTTAGAAATAAGCCTCTTCGAGGGGCAACCTCCTTTACATTACACAAATGAACAATTCTTGGATGATACAAATGAAAATACTTCCTTTCTATATATAGGAGTCTAAGGGGTCATAATATAATCAGAGTCGACATAACAATAATAATGTAAGGGAACAATAATAACAATAGTGGGTTTCTATGGGGCACAACAATAACAATATGGGCACTACATGGGCACAACAATACAATAAGGTGGTTGTACTAATAATAATAAGGGGTTACACTAGTAGTATAGGGACCTAACATGCCCCTCTCCTTCAAAAAGTGTTGTCCTCAACGCTTGAGTAGTTCTTGATGCTCCTGTATAAAATTCTTGTCCTCCCATGTGGAATATTCAGCTGGTAAGTTCTTCCACTTGATGAGATACTCTGAAATTGATCAATTTCGTAGCTGTCGGGTTCTTGTTTCTGTGACTTCTCCAGGCTCCAATATGATTTTTCCTTCCTCGTCAAGTTCTGGCAATATTTTTTGAACTGGGATCTTCTGCAACTTTTGAATGAGTGGCCACAATTCTTCGTCCTTCTTCCATTCATACCTTGTTTCGTTTATCTAATCTGGTTGGATAATAGAAATGGCGCACAACAATGCTTCCACAACCTCATCCTTTCTTGAGAGTGCATCTGCCACAACATTTTGCTTCCATTTTTTGTAGATGATTTCAAAGTCATAACCCAACATCTTTGTGACCCATTTTTGTTGCTTTTTAGAGGATAATCTTAAAAAGTATTTAATACTATCATGATCCATTTTTTTTTTCCCAGGAAAAAAACGAACTTTTTTATAAGTGATAAAAAAGTTACAGTGCTTTTGAGTTAACATTCTGTAAACAAAACTGCCTGCTTAGGAGCTAGAGCTCCTCTGATATGGTCATCAGCGCCCCTACAGAGCGCTAACAGCATCTTCTGTACTCGGCTTTTAGCCACAAACAAGAACGATAACGCTCCAAAAAACTTCAGTGCCGCCTGGGCCTCCTCTCATGAGGAAAACAGCCCAGGCAATGAAACATCCATGTTTGTCGAGACACAGTCTGCTCTTTAAACCAGAGCTTTAAAGTATGAGAGTTTTAAACATTGTTTGGCATATGCCACCATTTTCTAAACAGAAAAACAGATAAGAACAGTGCATATATATAAAACGGCCCAAAAGGAAAAATTATATGTCTGGGGGGAGATCCGACACACGGATCTGATCATGGTCCTGCTCGGTTACTCTCCAAGAGTCCACAGATTGCTGCAGGCCTTCTTTAGAAAGTCGATCCGCTTCCTCATTGAATTCCCTGTAGATGTGATCAATAGTGAAAACATTAAACTGTTGTTTTAAACGTTGAATCTCTTCAAGTAACGACATCAACATATAGTGCTGACAACGATGTTTTCCCAAAACCCAGTTTACAACATTCATTGAATCACCGAAAATCTGAACTGTGAGGATGTGTTTGTGAGCAAGCCAACAGAGGAGCAACTTAAGAGCAGTAAGTTCAGAAAAATTATTTGTCCCCCTTCCTATTCCCACCGAGGCTTTTAGAGAATGTGAACCGCTAAGATGAATGGATAAACCAGCGCCCGTGACATCATGTTGAGCTGCCCCGTCAAAAAAGGCCCATGGAATCCCTTCTCTGATAGTAGGTTCCTTCCGCGGGGCCGCATTTACCGATTCCTCCTTTACAGGAATGCTCTCAAGAATGGCGCTGCTTTGAATGGCAATAACAGTCCCCGGGGTCGCCTGTTCACGAACAATACTTCGGTTCCTTTCGATCCAGATACCCCAACAGATGATGGGAGGTAAATTTCTCAAATTCCTCTCATGGAAATGATTCCACCAATATTCCCAGGCTGTGACCAGACAGTCTCCTTCCCATTTTATTTTAACATTTATAAGTTTTTCCGCTTCAGCCCAAACCTGTTTTGTAAAAGGGCATGATAGAAACAGATGGGTGACAGATTCGAATTCAGAAAAACACAGGGGGCATCTACTAGGACCATGCTTGAACCGAGCTTGCAGGATTTCCCATGTTGGGATCTTATGGTTTAAGGCGCACCAGAAAAAAATTCTAGCTTTTTTTGGACATTTTAGTTTAAACAAAGGTTTTGACCACCAGACTGGAGGGTTCCAACCTTTATTCTTCATTAGTAAACTGTAGCCAGCCTTTGGCGAATAAAACCCAGTCTCCGCATGCGCCCAAACCAGAGAGTCTGGCTTATCCAATATTCTCACATTTGATCTTTTGAGCTCCTGGATGAATAACTGCCATTCATCTCTCCAGGCGGGATCTATTCCTAGGCTGGCCTCAGACCTCCAAACCTGCCCCCAAATAGAGTACTGCTCCAAATTAGCAATCTGCCTTAAGTTTCTGATCCCAATATCATCCAGGTGATTGAGCATATCAGGAGAAAGAGCATAAGCCTCACTACACCCCACCCATGGGTCCCTACCAATCCTCACATTTTCTCCATTCCCAACCCGCCAAGCCAGCCCTTGTTCAATTACCTTAAAAGCCTCAGAAGTGGCTTTCCAAATGACTGAGCAGTTTATTCCTTTTTTGTTTGGTATTCTAATCCAATCTTCAAGCGGCATGGGGTCAATGTATTTTCTCTTTACAACCTTCGTCCAGAGATTTTCCATAGAGATTATTCTCCAGCCCGATTTTGCTGCTAGAGCGCGACTGAAGTCAATGGGGCTTTTCAGACCCCATCCACCCCAGTCCTTAGGCCTAGCAATCTTATCCCATGCAACCCATGGAAGAACGGAATCCTCCTTCGACCCTGACCACAAAAACCTGCTGCAAATCTGTTTTATTTTATGAAGAGTCCCTTTTGGGATCCATGTCAGCGCTGCCCAGAAGACCGGGATAGCCTGAAGGACTGAATTTACCAGTGTAAGCCTTCCCGCCCTAGAAAGCCACTTGAAACTCCAGTGAGAAATTCTTTGTTCTATTTTTGCAATTAGCCAATTCCAGTCTTGCTTTCTATAAGCAGATGGTTTTAGCCAAAAGCCCAAATATTTGAAATCCTGCTCCATGTTATAAGTTCCGAAAGGCAGATGGGCAGCAATCACATTCTCCTCTTGTTATCATGATCCATTTTTATCTTGAAGTGTCTTCCCATTAGGTAAGGTCGCCATTTCTTAAGTGCGTGTAGTATTGCCAACATTTCCTTCTCATAAATAGCTTTCTTGAGGGACATTTGTTTGTATGTATGTAACCATAAAAATACCCAATTTCCTACATAAAAACTTCTTTCATTGTGATGTTGATATGCTTGTTATTTCATTCCATTCTGCACCAAAGTGGCATTATCCTTTAAAAGTTGGAGAACTTGTTGTTGATGCTCGATGTGATCTTTCACTTCTTGAATCTCTTGATATGTCCTTCTATCTTGATAGTTTGAGGAGTGGTAATTCCGACCATTTCATTACAAGATATGGTCAGAGTCATTTCTTGTTTCTCGATGTGATATTTCACTTCTTGAACCTTTTTCTTCTTGATATGTCCTTCTATCTTGAGAGTTTGAGGAGTGGTAATTCTTTCCATTGTAGTACAAGATATGGTCGGATTCATTTGTTCTTTCTCTAGGGTTGGTTCCTGATGTATATTCTCTTCTTTTGATGTTTCTTGATCCTTTTCGTCATTAGGAGGCCTTTCTTGTAGCATCTTTGTCCCACCTTCCATGCCTTTCTTCAAATCTTCCATGCCTTTCTTGCAATATGCTTTCATACCATTGATATCATCCTTCATGGCATAGATAAAACTATTTATCTTTTGCTTCTCTAGAATATCATTTACCCTTATATTTAATTTTTGAAAGTCCTCAATGTGCTCTGCCATTGAACCCTTTTGTTTGACATTTATCGATTGGCTAAAGAAGGTGTTTCTCTTTGTATCCTCATAATGTGCTATCATTTCCTCCGTGAAAATTGACCATGTAACAAGTGGTTTACGAGAACAAAGCCCTTTATACCATAAAAATTGATCCGGTTCTAAATATGAATATGCAATACATACCTTTTGTAACAGTGGTACACCATGTAGATCAAAATATTTCTCCATCTGTAGTATCCAATTTACCAGATCCTTGCCTTCAAACTTCCTCATCTTGCTTTTTCTTGATTTTAGGAGCTTGATCTTGAAACGACTGTAACTCTGTACTTTCAGATCTTTAAGTTTTGAAATTACGATCTGTAGTAGCCCTCTGCATCCTCGTTCCAATGCCATCAATTTGATCGAAATTAGATTCCCCAAGAAAGAGTTATGCACAATCTCCCAAGATGACCTAATTATATACCCTTTCAGAAGAGAAAACTTGCATGAAGTTCCACGTGTAACTGTTCTGATCTTCGGATCTGAAAAATATAAACAGAAACTTAAATTTCGTCCTATTTATGCCACTTCTTATGAAATTTCAATCTGATGCTCAGAGAGAAAGTTATGATGATTTTCCCAAGGTTACCTGTTTAAAATGTAATTCAGGAGTCTGGAAAAGCCCTAACGTCCTCAAATCATATATCCGAAAATATAGCGAGACAAGATCTGAAATTCAGACCCGAGGTTCAAACCACTTTCTTCTCAAATGGGTTTTTATTTTACGTTCTGAAACTTTTTAGAGAAAACGTTATAGCGAAAATTCAACGATGACCTGTTTTAGATGACATTCTGGAGCTTGCAAAAACCATAACTTCTTCAGATCATATATCTGAAAATATAGCGATGCAAGAATTGAATTCAGACCCAAGGTTCAGCAAGATTTCATCTCAAATGGGTTTTGTTGTTAGCTTCTGAATCGTCGCAAAAAAAAAAGTTATAGCGAAAATTCCACGATGACCTGTTTGGAGTAGCGAAACCCTAGAATCCAAAGCTCTGATACCAAATGTTATAAAACCATCTCACAAAAAGATAGAAAAGATAGATGAATGCCTTAGAAATAAGCCTCTTCGAGGGGAAAACCTCCTTTACATTACACAAATGAACAATTCTTGGATGATACAAATGAAAAGACTTCCTTTCTATATATAGGAGTCTAAGGGGTCATAATATAATCAGAGTCGACATAACAATAATAATGTAAGGGCACAATAATAACAATATTGGGCTTCTATGGGGCACAACAATAACAATATGGGGACTGCATGGGCACAACAATACAATAAGGGAGTTGTACTAATAACAATAAGGGGTTACAATAGTAGTATAGGGACCTAACAAACCACCTCAACCCGTAGCCATAGTGATTCCACCTCTATGGTTGGACATCACTAACACCAACCAGATCGATCACTACTCAAGCTAACTAGGGCTATAGGAACTAGTTACTCAACCCACAGTCTTCTAGGGCTCTAGAGCGTTTTTCCAACTCGGTTCTAGGGACTAGTAAGTCAACCCACCAAGTGCTCCAAAGCATTTGTCCCAACCTAAGCTCCAAGACTGGTAACTCAACCCAAGTTATTCCAGGGCTTCTGGAGCATTTGTTCCAACCCACAACCATAAGTAATTATGAGTACCAATCTAAAAGACAATAATTGGAAAAACCCACAACACCGTGGGTATATAGGAAATGGCGAAGCAAGGCTACAAACAATGTCAATCTAGGAAAATATCCATGCCAATGACTGCATATAAACAAGAACATGCACATACCATGCATCCATAAAACAACAAGGAAACCACACATGCAACCTGATACCTGCAAAGTAATCCATTTGTAGTTTCTGATCCACTTGTTCCCTTGCACTTTCCTACTTTCCCTTGTCTTCTTTCTCCAAATCCAATGTATGCTAAAGTGCTCCAAGAATACTCTAAGTGTGGAAGAGTATGAGAGAATAGAAGAGAGATTCCCCCTAAAAACTGTCAAAAAGCCATGAAATGATCCTCAGAAGCATTTTTATGATTGAGGCCTCTATATTCTTCATTTTCCTTCAATTTTATTAGCATCAAATATGTGTCCCTTCACCTTCCTTTTCTCCTATTTTCCTTTATTTTCATAAATAATTGCCAGTTAATGCCTCTTTTCCTTTTCCAATTTGCTTAGCCATAAAAAAAATGAAAAAGGCACCCACTAGGATGTCTTTCCCACCATTCAACTTGGAATATGTGTCCCATTACCTTGGTATTATATTTTTTTACATGGAAAATCAACCAGGGGTTGTTACAAAGAGAAAAATAATCATTCCTCCTAACCACTCAAGCTAAATCCAATTAACAACTAATTGGAAAAAATTTATATTCACATAGTTTATATTGTTGATAAAGATGAATGTACTAGGATTGAAGAAAAAAACATTTCAACAAATTTCATGATAAATAGACAAAAGCCTAACTCATGTGGCATCAAAGGCCATTCTATATAATCAGATAATTTTCTTAAGTCAAAGCTAATAAGTATAGTTCATGATTAATTATCCTTGCTCATTACCTATCACCCCATATAGATAGAAACGTATTTATGATGCATCATCCTCAAATAAATATTCTTGTTTATTATAGCCTTATAGTTTATAGGATGTCATAATCCAAATGTCGAGAAAAGAAGCCCCAAGGATTAGCTCAATCAATTGGTTCCATCAGTGCTGATGTGTCATTGGTAATTTGGTGAAGAGGGTCTTATTGTACAAATTTCTCATATTCCCATGTGGCTCATATTGGAGGCATCCTCCTATCCTTAATAAAGTAATTAGTGCTAGATATGTTCCCAAGATCATGTGCAATGATCAAGAACTAGTTTTGATTCAATAATTAATTTTCCTCATCATCCAATTTTAGAAGTTCAATATGTACATGTTTTTTTTAGTGGCATCTTTAGACAAGAAACATAGAAAATAATATGAATGTGAAAAGAGAAAGGAAAGGAAACTTATAAACTACTCTCTAATTTTAAAATTTCTCTATTATCTTTTATCCAGGTGGCTCCAAGAAACCTCAAAAATCAAAGTGGTCAAAATTTTATAGAAACATCACCAATTTGTATTGCTCATTGTTACGATTCTGGTAGTGCAGATGACACTCAAATCCAAGTTCGTATAACTGACTTATCGTGGTTTAAAGTTTCATAGGACAAGTGGGAAAAGGGGGTGCACAACATGCCATATAGTATCCCTGTCGGCAAGTGGGACCCACGACTTACATGGTAGGCAATTAGTTTACCAGTCATTGACACTTGTCACCAATTCATTGGTTCCTTGAGCCCTTCGAAAAAAACAAAAAAAACAATATTAAAATAACCATACAAAACAAACCCATAAAAAACACAAAAATGTTGTTATATTATTTTAAAAACAAAAATATATTAAAACTATAACCATATAATACAAAACATGGTTATATACTATATAAATCCAAAAAAATTATGAGATTGTTATAAAACAACATATGGTTATGGCTTTACAACGTATTAAAACAAACCAACCTTTTTATATGGTTGTTATAACCATATAACATATGGTTAATATATTATGGAAAAGTGTTGTATGGTTATGGAAAAGGTGGTATTAAAACAAATGAAAAAGGAGGGGCTTGCAGGTTTGACCTTGGGACCCCTCCAACCATATTTTTTTTACATTAATGTGCTAGCCAAACAATCTACAAGCCAAACCTTGGTGTTATTGATGGGCCATATATAATTCGAAACCTCACCTATTTGCAAGGAGCCAGGTGACCGGAGCTAAGAACAAACATGGACAGAGGCTACAAGCGCATGGAGAAGTGGAAATTTGTGCACAGAGTATGAAGTTCCACGTGGGAATGAATCCCAAGGAAGAGTATGAGGATATTCTAGAGCATATGCTAGGGAATATTCTAAGGAATTTTTTTATACAAAATCTTTGAGGAATCTAAAAGATTCCATGTGAGTCCATAATCGACGGTGGCATAATGTAATTGACTTTACTCATTTTAACTAGAATTTCACAAGGATCACAATGGTGTAGTTAGTTTTTAAATTTGGGTAGTGGAATTCAAAGGTCATGGAAGAAACCTGCCTTCATCAGTAATTGTTGGGTACAATTTTCGAGACAACGATGCAGCTATGAGAAGTAGGTCATGTTTACAATCAAAAGTATTAGGAGTATGAGGCAGATCTACTGGTGTTGAGATTGCTGCAACTTAAGTAGCCAAATTTGAAGTGAGTAGATGTATTTTTCCATGTACTTTCCTTTCTTTTTGATGAGATGAATGAAGCGACCTCCCCACTATTGAAGCAGGTCCGGAGACATAGTCCACACTGGAAAAACTCCGTTATCAAACATTGTGTGCATTGTCTTTATGGTCTCATCTATGTTTCATATCCTTTAAGTATTTTCACATATGGCTTTTACATGCTCTTTGATGCAATTCATCTAACATTATTTGAAGAAAAGCTCTTGGATAATGATGGTAAATAAGAGGTTATGGATCAAGTTTGGTATCACAGTGGTCTTCTTATTGATGTGAATTGTGAGAATGATAACTTGATTGGTGCAATACGAAGAATGAAAATTTAGAAGGACAAAGCTTTCGTCAATCCTTGTACATGAATGCAAACATGGTAGATATATTGTATGAAGATCATGAGAAGAGATTGGAAAAGAAGAAGAAAGAGAAAGCATACAATGCTTCAGTAAATCCATCTTCAAGTGAATATTTTTCTTCTTCATCTTCTTCCCATCATTCAAATGAGGAGATCAACTAGAGAATTCAAGTAGAGAATATTTAAGGATACCTTGTTGGGATGGGTCCTTGGGGTCAAATTTTGTCAGTTAAGTCAATTTTTGTAAAAGTTTTTGTTAAAGAATGTAAAGTCCCCGGAAAATGTGGAAGCGGAGCACGAAGCTAAGTAAGAGTTAAAGGGGCATTAGTCCCTTGTATGGGTGGGTGATAGGTCAGTTTTGATAGAGAATCATTGTAAGGGCAAGGTGCTAAAGCAGGAAAGGTCTGTTTCCTCTACTTAGGCGAAAGGGGAAGGCTCCTGCAGCTGAGTACATGAAGACCTTGGTAAGTCCGTAGCTGAGTGCACGGGCCCCTGCAACTGGGTGCGCATGGATAAGAAGTCTGTACCTGAATGTTTACATTCGAATATGTGCGTATGTGCCTTGTTTATTGTTTCAGCTAAGTGTATGTATCTTCGCTCTGCGATCTGTTTTATGTGAATTAAAACTTCTTTTCTGCGCTTAATAGATAGATCTTTAATGTTTATGCATAATAAGAATAATTAAACCCCTTGACAGCGATGAGAAAGTCATTATATAGACTTGCTTTAGTTAACTGTTCGAAAAGTGTAGATCTGTGTGACGACAAATCTAGGTCATAAGGGCTTCATAATATACATTTTATCGTGTGAAAGTAGTGAATATGTATCTTTTATGCATGTTAAATACAATCAAGTTCCTTCATGAAGACCTGAAGGTCAGTTCGATAGAATTGCAGTAGTTGACAGTCAGAAGGGATAGATCTACGCAAAGGTAGATCTAAGTTACAATAACCTTAGGAAGACCATCACACAGGCCTCTAGATGCAGAAACCTGGTTCTATCATCCCACAATACTACTTCGGGTGAGAGTGCAGCTTGCACTATGCAGGTTGTTGCCGAAAGGGCCAGTAGTTAGGATTTTGTTGGTTGGCGTGAATAAATTTGAACCTGGGTTAGGCCCCCCTAAGCCAACAAATGGTTCCGTTGCCAAGACCAGGATCAATCTGAGGAATGTGTGATGTCGAATAAGTGGTTCCCTACCAAGAAATAAATTGAGAAGTGGCTCGATCAGAAGGAACACACATTTGCAGCTCAGGAGAATAGAAATCTGCGGTTATCCAAGGAGCAGTGGTTGAGTAGATACCTATACTAAGACGAAACTGAGAACTTTTTTTGTTTCTTCCCTTGCGAATTGCATGAGTGGCTGTCTAGATTGGCGGATAGTTAGGGTACGTGGAGACTTGATGGCCCTATTGTCTGTACTCCATAGTTGGTGAGGCACTTGGAAGCTTCAGAAAACAACATCACGTGGGCCATTTATCACTAGATTGATCGAACACTCGGATAATTTGTGACTGAGTTCAAGATCAATACAACTATCACTTACAGTGAAGCAGAGCAAGGGTTTTTTAAGGGACTGCAAGGTAAGTACTTATGATCTCTTAAAACTTGGATTAAGATGTTGTTATGTGAAAATCAGGTTATGCCATTACCTTGATGTTTGGGACTACGTGAAGCGGAAAACCTTTTGGAAGGAATGGAGAATCAGGCTCTGAATATAGTCTGCTATTGGGATCCTCTTCAAGCGATGACGAAGGAACAATTCCCAACACAACGCAAAGTGGACTGCAGTTGGTAAGTTAGGGTATCCTACGAATACCTCATCCATCCACTCCACCTCCACCTCCACCTCCATCACATACACTTGCACCTTCACCTCCACCTCTGCCTCCACCTCCACCATTCAACATGGAAAACATAATGAAGATGTCGATCTTCAAAGGGGTAGGAAGGGAAGACCCTGAACAATTCTGGTTCGTTGCAGATGTTGTGTGGACAATGCAGCATATTACTGATGATAATTTAAAGAAAGCACAGTTGGTCATAGCGTTGCAGGCTAGAGCAGTGACTAGATATATCAAGTACTCTCAAGATCACCCTGTCATGAAGTTGGCAGATACCCAACAAGTGTTGAACCATGAGTTTAAAAAGCCTAAATCTCAGGCGCAGTCAGTTATAGAGTTTAAGGAGATAAAGCAAGTGGTGAATGAATCCTCATGGGATTTCGATCAGAGGTTAAAACGCCTGATCTGGCAGGCTAATATGAACATCACAGACGAACAACATAAAGATTGGTAAATTGCTTCATTGTTGCCTCACCTAAGATTACCATTATCACAACAAAAGATAGCAACAGAAGCAGAAGTTGTGGAAATCGCGATGAGGTTGGAAGTCTTGCCAATACAAGATACAAATATTGGAGTACAATAGATTCACTCGCAGCTTACAAGTCTGCACCTAGAATTGCAGAGCCTAAAGAAGGGAAACGAAGCCCATCTTGAGGTGTGCGCTGAAGTTTGGTGCTTGATATGCAAGGGCCATGGGCATGATAAGGACCATTGTCTGGATTATCATAATTATCTTATTAAGGGATGGCCTATTCCCCTGAATCCAAAAAATATCGCTGGGCTGAGCACAGGAGCAACTCCATGGTGCGTTATATGTCAGGTTATAGGACAACATGCGATGAACAATTATCATCTACTACAAAATTTTGTACAGACCCCTCAGCAGTTGTTTTGCAATTTCTGCAAATCGGTAGGTCATGATGAGTGTCCTTGTTGAAGTTATGAACTAATGATGGATAGGACCCCTACTTATCGAATACAGGCAGAAAATCGACCTCAAGATCAGGGTGTGGGTGTAGTATGTGGAGGATTCCAAGGTCATGGAAGAGGAAGAGGAGGAGGGGCTGGTAGAGGTTGTGGACAAGTGATCTGTTATAACTGTGGTGAAGCTGGACATTTTGTGCGCGACTATCAGAACCTAATGCATCCGTCTCGTCAACATTGTAGACAATTCGACCATGTGATAGAATATTGACCGATCCTTATAGCAAAGATACAAGAGAATAAGATGCAAACCCAACAACCTATGAAAAATATCCAAATGATGAGGGTGGAGCCTCGTGAAGAAGATCATAGTGTGAATATCATAATGCGTAGTGGTATGGCCACAGGTGAAGATAAGCGAAAGCAGCCAGAGACTGAGGAATGGGTGCACAAGGTTGTTGAAAAGGAAGTTGGATTTGACCTCCACTAGGTTAATTTTTTTTTTTTTTTTTTTTTTTTTTTTTTTTTATGGAGGCTAAAAAGAATTTCGCTGAAGCTTCTACGTCCAAGAGTCAAGAAAAATTGCTGGGAATAATGAAGTGCAAGACGTGGATCCTTCACTGTTAGCCACTTTCCTAAAGACCTGTATGAAGTTTATGCGCAATAAGAATGAAGTAGAAGGGCTCCAAGAACTAATAGATAATTGTGCATGAAAGATTAAGGTTCCTTTAGAACAACGCACTGTGAGAATACTAGGTAAGCATAAGAAGCAGACAGGGTGTGAGATGAGGTTGACTGCACAGATAGGATAATATGAAATGGACCAAGTCATCTTGGATTTGGGTTCTGATGCAAACGTGTTGCCTAAGAAGACATGGGAAAGGATGGGGAGACCTGTGCTACAATGGTCTCCTATACAGCTACGCATGGCCAATCAGCAGAAAATTATTCCGATGGGGCACTTATATGGTGTGACGGTAGACATTGAGAGTTTGATCACGGTGGCTGATTTTGAAGTAATAGCAATAGTAGATGACAATAATATGTATCCTGCACTACTAGGAATTGATTGGGCCTTTGATATGGATGCTATGATTAATATGAAGTAGCAGAAGATGAAATTTGAGAGGAAGGTGCTTAGGGTTATTATACCACTGGCCCCTGCTGAAGGAGCGCGCTATACTGAACTTGTTCATGACTTTGTGGAGGATGATGATGATCTAGACCAGATATACAATATCATAGCACGAGACAAAGATTGGATCAATCCCACTGCAGATGGATAGATCGCGTGGGATAGAGACAACCCCTGTACCTGAGACTCAGAGGAAGAGCTCAAACACTAACAGAATCGGTTGCATGAAGTATCTACGTTGCGTTGGAATATGATGACCAAATCACTACAGTGCGTCTCTACTGAGGTAAGAAAGCTTCCACATTATGATGGCTTAAATGATGTTAATGTTTTTTTGGATGAGTTTGAAAGGGAGGTGCCTAAGGAACATCGATTCCAGGCACTTGAATTGGCACTACGCACTACGTTTTCCATTAGTGGGGTATGCAAAAGGAAAGCTTCACCGATTGGAAGGAATATAAGTGGATGATGAAGCTTAGGTTTAGGTATTCTAACACATGGATGACAGAAAAGTACAATGGGAAGGATGACCCGTGCGAATAGCTGGCACGGTGGATTAAAGCTTGGTGTGACGAACCTCAACCAGAGCGGGTACATGTTTTCTGCCATACCTTAGACACTATCCCTATGATTGGTACCTAGAGACACAATTGCGCCACAGAACGGATGAATGGGATATTCTGAAAGGAATTTTCTTATTAACCTTCAGTTTTGAGGACGAGTTCAAATGTATTGATGAAGCACTACAAGAGATTAAGGCCGCTATATTTAGAACACCTGAAGAACTAGTAGAATGGGTACAACCAAACTAGAGTACACAGTTGTGCCGCGTGTTGAAATGTTAGAATGTGACTACTGAAGAAGAAGAAGATGATCCAAGAAAAAAAAACATTCCTGAAACTGAAGGTTAGCGTGAGGTTGAAGAACCTAAGAAAAAGAACCCTGATGTAACAAAACCACCGAAAAAAAGGCAACTAAATATTGGATATAATGTAGAGCCTAAGTTCGCGAAGATAGGAGACTATTGGGATGAAGATACAATCGATAAGGTGGCCGAACTATTATGAAAATACTAGGATCTATTCCCAACAAAGTTCTCGGATCTGAAGAGTATTGTAGTAGATTTGGGCGTAATGAAAATTACATTGAAACATGACGTGAAGCCCATAAAACAGAGACCTTATCGGCTCAATCTAAAATATAAATAAAAGGTGTGCAAAGAACTGGACAAAATGTTGGAGGCCAAAATTATTGAGCCAATAGAAGAATCTTATTGGGTGATCCCTATGGTGGTTCAGGAAAATAAGTAGCAGGGTGAAATCAAAATATGCGTAGATCTGAGAAAGTTGAACGATGCATGTGTGCATGATTCATTCAAAACATCATTTACAGATTAAGTGTTAGAGGACAGGAGGCTTATTCATTCACTGATGGGTTCTCAGGATACCATCAAATAAAGATCACGACGGAGGATCACAACAAGACAGCCTTCGCGATAGAGTGGGGTTGCTTTTTGTATACAGTAATGCCATTTGGGCTAAAGAATGCGCTTGCAATCTTCTCCAGGGTAGTAATCGCGACATTTAAGGAGTTCATTCATAAATTATTGGAGGTGTATTTTGATGATTGGACTATGTTCGGATTGGTGAAGCACCATGTTGCAAGCCTGCACCTCATGCTCGATACATGTTGCAGATACCAGATCACATTGAACTTGAAAAAATGTATATTCTGTGTACCTTTTGGAATTTTGCTAGGCCATGTAGTATGTAAAAAGGGATTGATGGTGGACCCTGCAAAGATAGCAGTGATCGTGAATTTAAAAGATCCAAGAATGTTAAGCAGTTGCACACAACACTGGGCCACACATGATACTATAAGAATTTTATCAAGTCTTATGCCCAAATCATCATGCTGATGGAGAAACTGTTAAATAAGGATGCAACTTTTTGTTTGGATGAGGAATGTCAACAGAGTCTTGATGTATTAAAGGACAAGATGGTGATTGCACCCATCTTAGTATTTCTGGATTGGAAGAAAGAGTTCCATGTGCATGTTGATGCCTCAGGTATTGCGTTGGGTGCGGTATTGACCCAGCCTGGTGAAGGTGATATTAATCATCCAATAATATTTGTAAGTCAGAAATTGTCAAAAGTTGAAAAGAACTATTCCACTAAAGAGCGCGAAGGGTTGGCGATGGTCTACGTGCTGCAAAAGTTTCGACATTATTTGTTTGGTGCACATTTTAAAATGTACACAAATCAATATGCTCTCAAGTACCTGGTCAACGTGCTTGTGTCGGGGGGGAAGATTTGTCGGTGTTTGTAGCTATTTCAGGAATATGATTTTGAAGTAATTTTAAAGCCCGAATGGTTGAATGCGGGACCAAGTCGTCTTTCCAGGATTGAGACAGGCAAAGATCCAACTAATTTAGATGAAGGATTATCGAATGTGCAGCTCTTTGCTGTGCGCATTGCGGATGATCATTTTGCAGACATTATTCAGTTTCTAACCACTAGAACAACTCTGAAAGGATATACTACTCAATAGAAGAAGGAACTAGTGGTCTGCGCTGCTGATTTTTCTATGATAGCGGGACACTTGTATAATATGGGAATAGATGAAATATTGCGCCAATATGTTCCAGAGTTTGAGCGCACTAGTATCCTCTCCAAGGCACATGGAGGAGTGACGGGAGGAAACTATGCAGGTAGAGCGACCGTGCAAAAGATTCTGCGTGCAAGGTTATGGTGAACAACAATGCATAAAGATTTTAAGGCATTTTGTAAAGCATGTAAGGCTTGTCAAGGGACAGGGAAGCCTTCGCGAAGATATGAATTGCCGCTAAACCCTTAGGTTTTGTTACAAGTATTTCACAACCACCATGAATGAAGACATGTGTGTGGTACATTATTACTGTGACGGAGTACTTAACTAGATGGGCAGAAGCATAGCCAATAAAGGATTGTACTATTGTTACCGCTATGAAGTTCCTGTTTGAATATGCCTTAACGTGGTTTGGGTTCCCTAAAGTATTGATGAGTGATAGGGGTAAGCATTTCCTGAATGAAAAAATTAGTGCGATGCTCGAATAATTCCAGGTATACCATAAAAAGAGTACGCCCTATCATCCCCAAGCCAATGGTACAGTGGAAGAATTCAATGAGATTCCGGAGAATGCATTGACAAAAGTTTGTAACACAAATAGAAACCATTAGGATGTACACATCTCGACGTTCTATGGTCATATAGGACAACGTGCAAGAAGTTGACATGCCAAACTCCATTTAGGTTGGTCTATGGGATCGAGGTGGTGATGCCCATGGAATATATTGTGCCAATCCTATGCATTGCGGCTTTGAAAAAGATGACGGATCATGAGACCATGGAGGAATGACTTGCGCAGTTGATGGAGTTGGAAGAAGACTGGTTTCTTGCAGGATTTCACCAGCAAGTTCCAAAGGAACGTGAAAAGGCCTAGCATGATAGGCATATGTTGATGGTGTTGGACGCGCCAACATGTCAGGGATCTCCCCGGTAAGAAGTCCCAATTAGATCTCAGACCATTTGGTGTAGGATTCCCAACAGTGGGTCGTACGCTATTGCCTTGACCGCAGTTTTGCACAGAGGCAAGTAAGATGTCCCTGTTGGCAGCAAGGGTGTGACAGCTGCAACAAGTCAAGGAAGGTGCATGAACGGTTCTAACACATGGAAATTGGGGTGAGTGCACCCCTTGGAAACTTGTAATAGTGCTCAGCTTGGAAGGGAACACATGAGAAAATATGCATCACCAGCTGGAAAGCAAGTTAGAGAGCAATCCAAAGTGATGTTTAAACCAATCAGCACATTTGAGTAAGATTCATACATACTTATATAGAATAGTCCATACATGCATGCGTAAGAAAAGAAATACATATATCATTTAGAGTAAACAAGATAGTTGGAATACAATATGACATATGCATGAAACATGTTGGATCCTTTATATTAAGAAGTGTAAGTTCCAGTCATACAATACATCCATGTCCACCGGCTAGCCCCGATAGCAGAACATTATAGCCACAACCACCTGCTCCTCCAAATAGATATACTAACTCTGCGCAGTGGAGAAGCCAAGGCTCGTTACAATACTGTCCAAGCTTTCTCTAACATAATCCTATTGGAAGCTTGGCTGACCAAAATACCATACAATGAGTTATGAGGGACTATATATGGCAAAGGGTGGGGTGTCCCTTGACATTCCCCTTTGTGACAGTTCATCTACCCTCATGACTCTTCATCTACTCTATGATTGTTACATCCAACTATCGACACTTGAACTTACACTTGACAAGACATTACATACAATCTGCACATGTACCCATGTGAGACAAAATAGGCTTGAGCAAGCCATGCAAGACATCACTATGACTCGGACAACTGCTGGAAGACCAACTCTTTGACATCCTCATGGTGGTTGACAGTAGCGAACTGATGCCAAGCTCGGTAGTCCATGATGGTGTCCGTGTACTCTAAGGTGACATATTTCTAGAAACAAACTCTTACCTCCATAGCATCCGGGTACACTACTCGGGCTCCTCTGTCCAACTCATATGATAGCATGTGCATCATTGTCTTGAGTGCAGCCGGACCAACAACATACTTCTGCATGGTGTCTACACTGATCACCAAGTTTGGGCTGGTGGATATGTGCATCAACTTGTCAAAGAATGAGTCAAGCTCCATTTAGACCCGTGCCTTTGTCTTTGCCTGGGTGAGTGTCCCAATAGATGGGATCGCATGTGCGTGCACAACAACATTTATACTCCTGAATACACGTGCATGGGAAGCCTGTAGACTAGTTATGAGCTGCGGGAGATCTTCATAGTTCCGGATCTGACTTCGGATGCGTGCCTTCAGTTCGATCGCTCTGGGTTTCATCATCTTAGGCACGTGTAGCGGGGCTCCCTTGTATCTCTTTGTCCATGTTTGTATGTAATCAACAACAATATGCATGTTTGACAAGATATGTGCTCTCCTAGAAAATCGCTACTGTCAACCGTTGAGATGGACAACTGCCTTATGCATGGTACCAAACTTGGAATACAACACCTGCATTACTATGTCAAGGGACAATACTTAATCTAGTATTGCCTCCTTCCTACTTGGCCATTTGTATCTCCTTAGCCATTCAATTGTTCTTAGCTATAAGGAAGTGAACACTCGAGCTAGTGGCTTCGACATATGCTCTGGTAGCATCGGTCAATGCTGCTAGATGTTTGCGCATGCCAGGCACGATCACTCATTCCTCAATCTGCGCAAGAGATGTATGATCATCCAGAGTCAACACTCTGCGAGATTACACAACCCTATGTTGGGACTCATCGAATGAGATGTCGTGCATCTCTCCCTTCGGATTGTATCCAAGGATTTTAGTATCTCCAAGGAGCTGTGCAACTCCTGTTCCTTCTGGAGTTGCTCATTCAACTCATGCAACTCATTCTCTGTTTCCTCCATTCTCTATTTTTCTCTCTGCCTTTGCACGTTCCTCTTGTCACATTGTTGCCTCTTTGCCTCTATTTCCAAAGCTGATTTCTACACAAGTGGGTGTACTCAAAACTTGCAGATTTGTTCCTCCTCCATGCTGTCGACAATCTTCCTCTTGCCCTTGTCATGCACTGGTATGTTTACCTCTGCTGCTGCTGGTGCTCTCCAGGATGTTGCTTCACTAACCATTGCACAGTGAGGCCAACCGATTCATTAGGTCTGGAGAAGTTGTGACAATACCTCCATGGGTCTTCCTCCACCCAATGACATTCCTCGTGGATCCAATTAAATTCTACTCTCGTGCAGTGATCTTTTTGTTAGCATTATGATACAGGCGTTGTCCTTGATGGCAACTCACTCAGATGATAGTTCATAGTGTAGCAGGTTAACAGCAAAGGATTACAGATTAGACTCCAAAGAATGAAGAAAGAGAGGTATACACAGGTTCACTTTGTCGAAGAAGTGTATACACGCGGGTTAACAGAACAAAAGGAGCGTATAACATATACACGCACTTTCACAAGAGGAAAAGCACGTACATGTTGGAAAACCAATATTTTGGTCTGAGGTATTTGGTCCAAGGTATTGAGAAAGACCTAAGAGTATATAAGGAGGAGAAGATCATTAGGCCAGGTGTGCAAGCAATAAGATTCTAAGGAATACTTCTATCTGAAGTATATTTTATGTTGCAGGGTTATGTTTGGGACTAGATCTAATATTTATGTGCACCTGGAGTTCAATGTTGGGTCAGGATCATGCAACATGAAATGACTTATTCTTGAATGATATGATATTGGTTGAGACTAGAACTAATGGTTTGTGCCTGTTTTATTAGTTATCTATCAAGATCTGGGTTTGTCTGATGTCTAGAATTGTAGCAAAATTCTAAGTCAATATTTGCAAATCTGTACGCAGGTTCATCTTGGCCAAAGAGTGTATACATGCAGGGTCGGTTCTTTCAGGTAGCGTATACAAAAGAAAAGATTCTTTTCAGATCTGACTGATCTATCTAATCAAATTCTGTTGTTGCATTGCTATCTGTCAATGAAGTCTTCTTAGATCTGAATGTAAAAATGAATGCATAAGGAGTCTAGCATTTGATTGATTGATTGTATAAGTGAGAAGAAGTGATCTTTGTCCCTGCCTATGTAAAGCTCTAAAAGTTGATAGAAGATACTCAGTATATTGATAGTTGTTACAGAATTGATTCAAAAGTTTATGTTTGCAGTAGTTTTGAAGGTATACGCAGGTTCAATTAACAAAAGTAGTGTATACACGCAGTTTGGGTTCAGCCAAGTAGCATACACACTCTAATGCATGAATTTTGAGGTTACAGCTCGTTCTGAATGGTGATACAGGGTTCTAGGTTCAACATAGTGTTTTGGTGTCAGTGATCTGATTGTTTAGATTAACTGAATATTGGTTGATGCAATTTAAGTTTAAAATTTTTAATGGGTCTAATGTCAAAATTTGATGAAATGTGGGCTTCAGATTGTGGTGTTGTGATCCAGGAGTATCCAGTTTGAAAATTCATGAAACGTGGTCCCTGGTGGAAGAGTGGAGTTTTCTGTAGGCTGACACCTACGTACTAGTAAACATATTGGTTAGTACAAGAGCTAGGGGGTTATAGCTCCCTTCCAGTAGAAGCTGGAGAACAAGAGAAGGTTGTAACCTTCTGCAGGTAGAAGCCTGTTGTTATTGGGAAAACTAGTGTCCATTCAGAGCTGCTAGTCGCACTAAGATGAGTAGCTATCTTAGAAACAAACAAACTAAAGTTACTTGTGTTCTCCTTTATGAGAGATAGATAAGAGAGAAGCAGAGAGTACCAACCTCAGTCTTTCGCTTGGCTCCTTGCTTGTTTCCTCCCTCCTTTGATAGAGCTTCACCACTCCTTCCTTACTTGTCCCGCTTTAAAGAACACCTGTAGAGTCAAAGCAACATAATCCTATCAAAGCATAGAGATCTATAACCATAAGCAATATAGGATCAGATGTATATTAACCATACAAATTCATACACAAATACAAGATTCAGAGATATAAAAGTATATGGAGGAAAACTCAAATAGCTTTATTGATAGAAGTAGTAGAAGAGAGGATTACAACCCATTGGTCTAACCCAGTGCCATCCTCCCAGCATGAAAGCCCTCTTCACCTCATGAAAAGCTTAGATCACCCAACACTATGATGTTTCACAGAGAAACCAACAACACTTCCTTACAAAATACAAAATTCCAGCCTCTGGATCTCTTGGATGAGGGATCCATATATAGATGTTTACAGGAGAGTGAGTCAGCTTCTGGGATTTCGATTAGTGTCATTTCACTGATAGTTCTTGGTTCCACTTGGAGATTTCAGATCTCTTACTCATCCCTGGGTGAATTCAGAGAGGCAAGTGTCATATGAGCAGTTTCTAGAAGATTCTCTGGGTTTCCACCTACCAAACTGATTCTGCCATTTGTTTGCTCTCGCTCATCGCACCCTACAGAAGGGATTTCCAGTATGCATCGCACCTCCTATGTGTAATAGGTGAGATGCATTGCACCCTATGCATGGAGAAGTCTGTATGGTCTAGTTTTGACCAGTTCTGAGCAATTTTTCATGGAGAACTTCTGGAAGATGATGTAATCAGCTAACATTGTTCCTTTAGGGTATGAAACAACACTTTTAGGGGTTTAGAAGCCCTTGGTTTATGGACATATGTGACTGGGTTGCAGTGCCCAAATATGTCTATAACAGTTGCCCCCTAAAGCATGAGGTCGTAAATCTTTTGATGTCGGGTGAAATGCTTTATAATGAGGATCCGAGGTTTTTCAAATTGGAAGGTGACCTGTAATAAGATACAATAAAATACATTATATTCACCATATTTTCATGATCTATTGGCCCTTGCCACAGGTCTGAAAGTCACCTAATCTATATGTTGTCTGGTCATAATCCAAGAGGTTTATATGCAGCAAGAAAAGGCACTCAAACACAGCGAAAAGGAGACCCAGATCCGCACCACAGAGAGGCATCTATTTAGGGTTTAACTGCTACCTTGGATGGGTATAAGGAGCAGAAGAACCCGAGCTAGTCTCATGGCAATACATGTGATCTCAGATCTAAGGAACACATGACAAGAGGATGCAAGCAATTATGTGCTAGTATCATTCTCAACATACTTGTAAATTAAAGGTGCAGTCAAGATAGATCTTGGATGGATGGAGTAGAAAAGACTTCGGATGAGGACGTTGTATTAATATGCATTTCAATCTCAACATTTCTGTGAATGGAGTCTTACCGTCTTGACACAATTAGTCTCACAGTATATGGATCTGCCTCCTTGCAATCTTGATATGTATATCAGTGATATCACAACAGCTCTGCTAATAGTCTCAGTATATATATATATATATGTGTGTGTGTGTGTGTGTGTGTGCTCCTTCCTGGTTACAATATTGGTGAAAGTAAGGCCACAGTCCTAATCTCATTGACCATCACAATCTCGATGCAATGAGAGGGAGCAGTATCACAGTCTGCTCCATAAATCATAAATCAAGTCTGTCTAAGAAGATCTCTCAGGAGAAGATTGGAAGACACTGTTGTTCAAGGATAAAGATGGCTGGGTACTGTGTGTAGACCTTACTTGCTGTTGGGCTAAGCCACATGCCATAGCCAGCAGCATAGATTGTGTTAAGGGTTGCGCAAATCATTCTTGCAAGTATGGCAGTACTGAAACCTCAACTTGGATCATGACTGAATAAAGGAAGAGAACTGAAGTTTGATGCACCAGCTCATATAGCAACGACAGCTAGTACTGCCAGCATTCTGGAAGATGTAGCATGATTGGATGCAGCATGGTTGGATGCAGTACGGTGATGGAATCACCTTGAAGAAATATGTCGTCACCTAAGTTTAGATCTGCAGTCCTTGTCATCTGATCTGCAACCTCATTATATCATCTTCATGATGAAGATCTCTTCTCTTATCTTGTCAAGTCAAAATTTTGACTTCTGATGTATATGTACTCTCTCTCTCTCTCTGTTGAACTTTGAAGATAAAAGAAGATTTGATCAAAGGGTTTCCCCACACATTGTGGGGTTTGTCCCTAGCTCGCGCCATATCTTGTGTCCTCTTGTCTTGGCTTGTCTTTTGCATATTATATTTATGTTCTATCTGCAATTTATCGTAATTCTGATGTGATTGCTAACTGTGAAAATTTAAATAAATTGCTCTAGCATAGAACATACCTAATCTTAACATGGTATCAGAGCTGAGGTGAAGACAATGCCCAAGCAAGAGTGAAACAGCAATCACCAAAGACAGTTGGGACAAGACAAAAGGATCAATGGGTTCTTCACAATTCACTTAGGGTGAAGTCAAAGCAGAGAATGTTATCAGAATGGCGCAGCGGAAGATTCTGATGGTCCATCTTAAGATCACTTCATTGGGAAGTTCGGATCTAAGGGTGGAAGGAAAGGCGGATGCCTTGTTGAAACAAGTTCGGCCGTTATGCGAAGGAGTGGCAGAGACACATCTCTTGATAAAGATAACTATCATCCCTGGGATATCTTCAATGATCAAAAGAATGACTGGAGATGCAGGTCATCAAAGACACGGTCGACTCCTCCAGGAAGCAAGGAACCACAGTAATGGAAGTCGAAGGTTCAAAGGTGGCACTTATCGATGGAAAGGTACGTGTTTGAAAATAGATCTTTTAAAAATGTTTTTGAGTTCAGGGTTGTATCAAGTTGCAGGAAGTCCACTGGGGACCATGTCCATTGACTCAGCACTAGAGGTCTGTGAGACAGATGGTGACTAGGATGCCTAAATTAAAAAAGAAGCATGAAGGTACATGTCTGAAATGTACCGAAGGAAAATATTATAAGGGGACCTTTCCCCTCATGTAACAGGTTCACAGGTTTGGAACAACAAGAGGAGTTTGATGGAAGAAAGCCCTCTATGGCTTGAAGAAAAACACCTCAGGCATAGTATGAGAGGATTGATAGCTGTCCAATGCAGCTGAGATTCACTAGGAGTGAAATCGATCCAAACCATTACTCGAAGGTTGTGGATGATGAACCTCTCGTACCAGCACCTATGTTTGACAGGTGCAGACCCTCTCATTTATAGGAGACAGAGGGAGTTGGATTCTGAATGTGAGAAGATAAGCTGCAAGCTTGTGACTGCCTCGAGGATCTTAACTTTCAGAAGTTATATGGTAATGATGTCGGACCAGATTTGGGAAATGCCTTTGAGTTTCATAAACTCATTCACATTTGGAGAACCTCCGTCTGGACATATGGGATGCAGTTAGCATGGTGAGCTCATATTTGAGCCTCACTGGATTGGTGCCAAGAATCTTCTGAGATATCTTCAGGGCACAATCTCTCATGGATTGAGATACACTGTTCGAATGATGAGTGGGCAGGCAGTATGGAGGATCACTAGAGCACTTCTCAGTGATGTTTCTCTTTGGCATCTGCCTCGATATCCTGGATGAGCAGGAAGCAGAAGTCGGTGACTCTGAGCACCACCAAGGCAGAATACATCGCTGATAGTATGGCCTTCTGTGAGGCAGTCTGGTTGCTAAAGCTCTTCAGTGAGCTGTTTGTACACATGACGAATACCACTGTGAATCTCTGTGACAACCAGATATGGGATTCAATTATTGAGGAATCCCGTATTTGACAATTGCTCCAGCAGATAGACATCTATTACTGCCTTATCTGGGATATGGTAAGTCGATGATCAAGGAGGCTCCATCACACTGAGATGATGTACAGGACAGAGCCCTGAGGAAAGATCAAATTTGTGATTTTCCCGAACGACTTGGAGTCGTCGAGAGACCTTTGTAAAAGGGTCCTGCATGCTGCATACATTGAGCTCTAGGAGCTTTGGGGGCTTGCAGTTCTATTGGAGCAACATACGACCACAGGGTGACTCACCCTCCTCTGGTGGTGCGCACTGAAACAAGATGATTCGCTCTCTTGTGGGACAAGATGATTCGCTCTCTTGTGGGACAAGATGATTCACTCTCTTGTGTAGCGGGATTGATGTGTTCTCTTGTGAGGCCTGGATTGATGTGTTCTCCATGGCGATTGTAGCAGGATTGATGTGTTCTCCTGTGAGGCCTCGATTGATGTGTTCTCCATGGCGATTGTAGCAGGATTGATGTGTTCTCCTGTGAGGCCTGGATTGATGTGTTCTCCATGGCGATTATAGCAGGATTGATGTGTTCTCCTGTGAGGCCTGGATTGATGTGTTCTCCATGGCAGCCTGGATTGATGTGTTCTCCATGGAGATTGTAGCAGGATTGATGTGTTCTCTTGTGAGGACAGGATTGATTAAGTTCTCCTGTCGAGGCATCCTACCCATGCAGTCTGGGACTCATGGGAAGTACCTCTCATCTGATCAATGAGCAGGGAAATGAAGTTAGGGACCATAGTAGTACCGATGGACGCATCGTTGTATCTACCGTACTCCCTACGCTAGGATGTCCTCCATTGATCTGGGATCAATGATACTGGTCTGGGACCAGTGGTAGGAGTTGTACATGCTATGACGCTGACTTCGGGTCGGCTGAGACTGGTCTGGGACCAGTGGTACATACTCCGAGACTGACTTCGTGTCAGTGCAGTACTGGTTTGGGACCAGTGAGAGTGGTACATACTATGACGCTGACTTCGGGTCGGTTGAGACTGGTCTGGGACCAGTGGTACACTCTTTGAGACTGCGATACTGGTAACTGGTCTGGGACCAGTGGTAGGAGTGGTACTTACTATGAAGCTGACTTCGGGTCAGTTGAGACTGGTCTGGGACTAGTGGTACGCACTCTGAGTCTGACTTCGGGTCAGTGGAGAATCATATGAGACATTCTCGATCAATTCTTCTTCTTCATAGTTCAGCAGAGATGAGCAGAGTTGAGCAGAGCCAACAGCGCTGAGTAGAGCTGAACAGAGCAGAGCCAACATAGCTGAGCATAGCAGAGCTAGCAGAGCCAGCAAAGTAGAGCAGAGCCAGCAGGGCTGAGCAGAGTTGGGCAGAACAGTGCAGGGCACTGATGGCAGAGATAGTACAGTCGGACTTATGGATCAATGGATGGAGTTCTCCCTAGTTGAGAGGGAGTGTTAAATTGGAAACTAGGGCCAAACTCCATGTGGGTCAGCTTATTTATGGCCACTGATATTTTTGTTGAATCCCTCTCGTCGAGAGGTGTAGGATTGATCCAAAGATCATCCGATTCCGATAAGTATTTATGGAGATATGAATTTATTTTGTTTATGTAATTATAGTCAAGCCTACCAGCTCTTATGTAGGTTCTAGAAGCCCAACCGACGTGTCTATTCATCATCCTCATTTTGGTATAAATAGATGAGGATTTGATATCATTTGCACACACGTATTCTTGAGGTGATCTCCTCTCCACGTCTGGGTTTTTGGAGAAGGAGAGAACCAAGAGTATACGCTGGCCTAGTATGATGCCCTAGCCGCAGTATGATGATCTAAGCAGCAAAGGGAGGCACTTATACGCAGTCTAAAGAAGCCCTAATCCGTTGACTAAAGGAGGCCCCAACCGCAGTAGAGAGAGGCCTAATCCACAGCAAGGAGGAGGGCCTAGTACGCAGTTAAGGGAGACATCTAAACGCAGCCCTAGAGAGGAGATCTCACAGTATATGGATCTGCCTCCTTGCAATCTTGATATGTATATCAATGATATCACAACAGCTCTACTAATAGTCTCAGTATATATATATATGTGTGTGTGTGTGTGTGTGTGTGTGTGTGTATCTGTGCTCCTTCCTGGTTACAATATTGGTGAAAGTAAAGCCACAGTCCTAATCTCATTGACCATCACAATCTCGATGCAATGAGAGGGAGCAGTATCACGGTCTGCTCCATAAATCGTAAATCAAGTCTGTCTAAGAAGATCTCTTGGGAGAAGATTGGAAGACACTGTTGTTCAAGGATAAAGATGGCTGGGTACTGTGTGTAGACCTTACTTGCTGTTGGGCTAAGCCACAGGCCATAGCCAACAGCATAGATTGTGTTAAGGGTTGCGCAAATCAGTCTTGCAAGTATGGCAGTACTAAAACCTCAACTTGGATCATGACTGAATAAAGGAAGAGAACTGAAGTTTGATGCACCAACTCATATAGCAGCGACAACTAGTACTGCCAGCATTCTGGAAGATGTAGCATGATTGGATGCAGCATCGTTGGATGCAGTACGGTGATGGAATCACCTTGAAGAAATATGTCGTCACCTAAGTTTAGATCTGCAGTCCTTGTCGTCTTATCTGCAACCTCATTATATCATCTTCATGATGAAGATCTCTTCTCTTATCTTGTCAAGTCAAAGTTTTGACTTCTGATGTATATGTACTCTCTCTCTCTCTCTCTCTGCTGAACTTTGAAGATAAAAGAAGATTTGATCAAAGGGTTTCCCCACACATTGTGGGGTTTGTCCCTGGGTCGCGCCATATCTTGTGTCCTCTTGTCTTGGCTTGTCTTCTGCATATTATATTTATGTTCTATCTGCAATTTATCGTAATGCTGATGTGATTGCTGACTGTGAAAATTTAAATAAATTGCTCTAACATAGAACATACCTAATCTTAACAACAACACTCGCCTCTATCAATGCTCCAAGTCCATCTGGCCACTGAAACTCAGTTATCCAATCTACTCACTAGTTGTGCCTTAGTCCATCAAGGGCACAACACATCGAAACTCCTGTTGAGTTGTTCACAACTCCATTTGTGAACTCACGACTGCCCACTATTGCTCCTTAGCTACTCAGGGACTTCAACCCACTATAGTCTTCTTGTGTTGCTCTAATGAAAACTAACATTGGGCACGGAGGGTTGCCACATTTCACTACTACAAGTATCTTCTCCAACAATGAATATGGGTACTACAACTGCTCCTCTGGCTTATCAGACCTGAGCTCCAACAAATTGCGTCTCCTAGCAGCCCTTAATCCATCAAGGCACTGCACATAAGGCTCCATAATTGGACCCTCTCACGCTGCCCTCCACCAGACCTTGAGGTTTCCAATCCTTGTTGTAGCATTTTCTCCTGGATAGGGCATCCAACACCTATAAAGACCCTTCCTCTTGGATGCCACAGACTCCTCAACTGTCCTCTCCAAGGACACTACATCATCTAGCATCCAACTGTCAACCAAGATGACAGCTGCAACTTATTCTTGTTGTCTTCTTGCCCTTGGGATCTGTGCTTCTAGTAGTCTGGTTAAGGCACACAAACAACCCTAAATCCCTACTCCAATCATTGTACAAGTAAGATGCTCCAAAACTGAAGAGATACACGGCCCAAATCGTCCTCCTAGCTTCCATGCATGGTGCCTCAGACCTACGGCTCTCTCTCCCAAGGAAACTGTACCCTAAACCGAGATAACCTTGTTGATTTTTGAGTAGCTTGGGAGGTAGTCCAAGCCCTAGGGTTCGAGGATTAGAAGACGAAGCGCCACAACAGTCACTTGTGGGCTTGGAACCCAAGGTAGGGGTTTTGCACCCATCGGGATTTGGGTCAAAACCATGATGAAGTTGAGTATGAATAAATTTAAAGTGATAGATCTTGGCGTGCCGATTCCAAAGCTCCAAAGATCACTCAAATCGGAGCTCTAAAAATGAAGTTATGAATTTTTGAAGTTGGCATTAATATTTGGACAGGACAAGTCATGTAGGCTTGAGGCATTCATCCAATAGACATGACCCTTCATCAATTCGTGGAGCCCTTCTCTATTTGTGTATAAGTATGAGGTGAGTGGAGGTCATTCAAACCATCCATTTGTGCGACACACACTTGAAGATAAGCTCGTGGAGGAGAGATAAACCTCTATGGAAGTCGCATCAAAAGAAGGCTAGGGCAGCGAGGGAGATAAGGACTATTTTCAAGGCCAGTTAAGGAGACCAAACTACTGGAAGAAGGCCGAGTAGCCTTGCTAGGAAGGCCGAGTTAGGAGACCTCTAATGTAGGTCTGTTGGAGCATTGTTTAAGGGACATATGATTGGTTTTATGCTGGTCGTATGCTACAAGAGGACTGTGTGTTAGGCCGCAAGCCATAACACCACAGCTAAGGTATGCATAGGGATAATTGAGGGCTTATACATGTCCAGAACAACAACATAATAAAGGAGCTTCCCCATGAAGGTAGCTTGCGGGGATTGAAGGTTGTTTGAAAATTGTTCAGTGATTGTTTTAGGGTTGTTGCAGTGTGCCAAAGTGCCCTAGCTAGGAACAGTCAAGGATAGCGTTGGACAACAGATTTGGAGGTAAGTTTGTTGTGTGTTGGGTCAATGTGTTGACCAAATTTGGATCAGATTATTAAGCAGCCTGTGGAAGCCATGAATTGAAGTTGACTTGAGTGGAAAGAAGACTTCAATTAGGAGCATATTTCACAATGAAGGATTGGGCATCTTTGGATTGTTGGAGGCAGTGTGTGGATGTCCAAATTAGCCCTAGACAAGCCATCTTGACATGACGAAGAGAGTTGAAGGTTGGGTGCAATTTGAGCCTAATGAGCAGCGCTTTGATGGATGAAAGTGACTACTAGATTGGCAGATTGGAGCTCAGGAATGGACCAACCTAGAGAGAAGATTGATGAGCCCGTGTACATGCAATAGAAGTGACTTGCAGTAGTGTTAGGTGGCAACCCTCCTAGAGTCTCTATATGTTGTCCTTTGAAGGACTAAGGGGCAACTAGAGAGCATTACGAAACCAAAGGATCAGCAGGACAAGATACGACATATAAGCTACAGCGAAGTTTGTCATTGTATCTTGTATACCATAGACTGTTGTATTATTCATATTTGGTTTAATATAACAAAGATTGGGTTGTACATTATTGTACAATATTTGTTAAAAATTGTGTATACTTGTGTACATGTGATTTACTGCCTTATATTTTCCGTTGTGCAAAGTAGGTGTCTCACGTAAAGCCTCCCAGCATTATGCTCTCAAATAAGAAGAGTTTGTCAATTAAATGCCTTACTATGATGATAGTGTTGGTTATGATGTTGATGCTTAAAAGATGGCTTATCAATCTAACTCTTCTTATGAGAACTTCTCTGTTTGAGAATACTCTTATACCAATTGTACAATTATGAATACCTCCCTAGTTAAGAGGGAGTGTTGGAAAATGTAACTAGTTTCAGTCTTCATAATTATCATTGTACTTATGTCATTATGTATATCTTATGTAACAAGCAAAAGAAAAAAAGAAAAATATCATTTTCTAGCAAGGGTTTCATGCTCAAGTTGATGTGTCACTAGATCAAGCATGATCTTCATGCTACTAGGGTTTGTCAAGTCAAAAGATTCTTTGTCATAAGTCTTGAAGTCAAGTCCCATTTGGACTTTGACAAGAAAGAGAAACGAAAAATTCATTTTGTGTAAAAATGTCAAATTTGTCCCTACAAACCCAAGTCGGCCCTATCAGCAAAAGCCAGCCTAGAAGAGGCCCATTTGATCTCTTGAAAAGGGTATATATAGAAGGAACTTCGACTCATTTGAAGTACATCCAATCCAAGTTCGATCTCTTGTGAAAGGAGGAGCTAAATCTGCGAGAAAGTCAAGCAAAGAAGCCAAAGAAAGGAAGATGAAAAGCGAAGTCAAAAGGAGAAAGAATCTACCCCAGAAAGACTCACACATGCGAAGATTTCATAGTTATAGGGAGGCCAAAAATTACAAGAGTATTGCAAGAGGCTGAAATTTTGTTGCAGGGGCCGACATTTGAAGTTTGACAAGTTTTTGAAGGGTTTGACCATCGTTGACTTGTGAAGACTTCGACTTGTTTGAAAGGCTTGGAAGGAGGGATGACTTGGTGCTTGGAAGTGGACTTGGTCTTGATAGTTGGGCCTTGGACTTTTCATTTGAATTGATTCTATAAGAAGGGAAGAAGTTCTTTCTGGGTTTTTCTCATGGAGAGGTTTTCCCCTTGCTTGGAGCCTATATTTTGTGTCCATTGTCTTTTATGATCTTCATGGTTTATGCTCTTGATAATAGTTTGATGAAAACAATCTAATAAAGAATAACAAGAAGATAACGTAAGTTCACAAGATTTTATCAAGGATAAGGAGAATTGTTTTAATAGTTGCCCTACTTGATTCTCCAACAGGGAGCCCTAAGAATTCCAATCATAATGGACAATATAATTTGAAGGTTGCTTCTCCAACAAAGAATTATTCATGTCATTCAACAATAACAACAAAGTTGTTCCAAATCATCTGAGGACAGAGGGATATCACTTCATGGCACTGATTTTCCTTTTCAGAAGAAAATTGAAAGAAAAAAATTAAAATAAAACTAATTCAAAACAAAAACAAAAATTCCTTAGTCAAGCTACAGATATCATGCAAATCCATTCAGGGGGTCCCATGCCTCTACCCAGGTTTTAATCACAACCCATGAAATAACCTAGCAATGTGCATTTTTCATATCTTAAAATAATGAATAGCGTTAAAAATCTTAAGTATCAACAAGAAACTCTTTAGGAGGGATTTTAATACACCATGCATCACCTTTGTGATGAGCTTCCACAAGACTTTGGGAAGAACCATGTTGGTCAAAGCCTTGCACGATTACCAAAATTGCAGTTTCAAGGCATCGGGGACCATTTAAACAACACGGTGCACTCTTGTGACAACACAACGTCATAGCCTCAAGGCCATGTAGAATTTCACTAAACCCAAAATAGTGAATGTTGTGACCAGGGCAATAACGTCAGACCTACTCTTATATCTCCTCAATCTGAAATCACATCAGAGCTCTTTGAAATCTCAAATAACCAATCTTTCGTTCAAGACACTATCATCGAAGAACCACTCACCAATAGTGAAAAAATGATCCATAAATATTACAATTTGCAAAAAAAATAGAAATGCATGTAGAACACAATTTTGTTTGTATCATCTATTAAGAGAAAATGGCTATGCGGGGATTTCTAGCTATTTTCATTTGGGCAATCTCTTGTGTTTTGATAACTCTATCAGAATGAGGTTGTCTTGCCAAAAGCAGATTCCCTGGTCAGTGAAAATGATTAGCTAATATAGCCCCCACTAGTTCTTTAGTAATACTAGTACTTGTGGATACATGTTAATACACAAAACAATGGTTTGGGTTAGGTGCAAGTCCTAGGCAATAGTGGAATAGATAACCCACACTCGCAGCTGCTTGGCAAAATAGTATCTGGGCACATTAACCTTAATCATGAAAAGAGTAAGCTTGTTCAAAAAAATGAGGTTGTCCTGAGATTAGTGTCAAAACATAATACCCTCGCATAAGCCACTCCAAAAGGTAGTAATATGCACTGTCAACTTGAAACATGCAGTGAAGCACAACATGGCAGTGTGATGTCTATTAGACAAAGTCCAACCTATCGGCAACAAGTTTTGTCCCCAACAGTCCTTGAACCCTGTAAAATTGTAGGCTTAACAATGGCACAACACAATTATTGTTAAGTATGGCTTAAAAATTAAGATGCATCCCATGTCAAGTTTCTGTTGTTGCAGGCATGTTAAATATGTTGATTTTTGGTAGTATCGGATTTGCTCTATCCATGAAAATTGGTGGAGAGGCTAAGGCACATAATATCTTCAAGACCAATAAATCGTTTGGAGAAATTCCACCCAAATGAGGAGATATTAAAATAATTAATATTTTTAATGGGGTTCCTAAGTCTAAACTTAAAATGGGTGAGAAAGTTCTAAATAACGAGGATAAAGCCAAATCTAATCTTAGCCGTTGATTAAGGACTTAATATCGGTCGTTGAATTGTCAACGAGAAAAGTATAAGAGGAAGCTTGAGGGTCAATTGGAGACACACCAAGAGAGCTCAGTCAGTTTGATTTTCTGGAGCGAGGTTTGTTGAGGAAATCGAACAAGTGATCAGTTGCAGTGAGGGGCAAGTCGGCAGGAGGCCGAAGAATACATATCATAGAGGCAGCAAAGAGCCGGAAGAGGAAGCGCAAAGCCTAGGAAGGCTAACGTCGAGGCTAAGGAAGCCAGCGCAGAGGACGCAGAAGCCGCAAAGGTAGACGTAGAGGACACAAAAAGCCACAAAGGCTGACGCAGATAGCGCAAAGAGTTGTAGAGGCTGACGTTGGGCTGAAGAGGTTGCGCTGGGAGGTTTTGTGGGGGGTTGGGCTGAAGAGGTTGCGCTAGGAGGTTCTGTGGGGCAGACTAAGAGCAGATCAACCAAGAGAGGGTGACGTAGTTCCAGAGGAGTGTTTGGAGCAGCTTTCGCTGTCTAGCACAAGGAACAATCAGAGTCACTGTGGGGTTGTTCATCAGGTTGTTGATTTGCCAGAATATCTGTCTCCGGAGTGAGGTACTACTGCCAAGGAAATTCTTTAAAGGGTGAGCCATTTCTGGCACCCTAGTTGTATTCAGACTCTGCTTAATAATAAAACCCTCATATATGTTGCACCGATTTTTCCGAATTGGATTTTTCCGGGGACGATTGTCCAAAAATAACGGTGTCCCTTGTGTTGTCTCAATTTATTTCAGTTGTTGAGCTGAAAATTTGTAAAGGCTGCAATTGTGTTTACTTCGATGCTTATGTTATTAAATAACTTGTTAATGTAAAGAACAAGTAGGAGATAGTAAACCAGATATTGCAGTAGGGGTTTCTGATGTGTTAGATTCAGAAATTTTCACAAAATTTGACAAAAATGTACAGGAAAGGTTATATAACACATATATCTGAAAGAAACCAAAATAAAATTATTAAAATTTGCACAGCAACAGCTTAATAAAAACACATACAGCCAAATTAGAAAGAAGATTCAGAGAACACAAAGTTACAAATAAAGCAATAACAAACATGAATCCATTCAAAGCAAGGTTTGTGAGAATCATCACAAACCTCCAGCCATATTTTTACAGTTCCGAGGACTTGTCCAATCTCTGACAATATCACCAAACATCAAGTGCCAAACATTTTTTTGATTATCTGAATTTCATTTCCAGAACCTTGGCTCAATTTAAGTGCCAAATATTTTATCTGTATTTTGTGTCCCGTGCCTTGATTTTAATGGATTTAATTAGGATGATATAATTGATCACACCACCAAAGATTGTTGAAAACTTAAATAAAAGCATGCTTAGTAAGTAAATAATTACTAGGGTGGTACCATCTACTGTGAAATTCAAATGCTGTAACGGGGTGATAATTAAGCGATTATGAAAATCAAATCTTTGCATCTTTGTGCATCAGACCAAAGGTCAATGCCCCTCTGGAAGCCATTGAGTCATAACAATCAAATGAACAAGTAATCATCTCCCATTGCATGAATTAATAGAGGCAGAGAAGCACACATCCTTCAAAATTTAACATTCTATGATTCTAAGCATGATCTCATTCAAAGCGCAAGATGATGCATAGTCTGTGCATATATCGTTATATGCAAATAGACTGCTAATGGTTGTGGTTATCTTATTCAACCATAGTTTCACGTAATTAAAACAGAAGATACATGTTGCAATAGCCTGTACACATTTGTGATAGCCTGAAAGAAAGAGCCAAACATGTGGCTTCATAGAGTATATCTTGCTTAACAAGCAAAATGCTCTTATAAGCTTATGTTTGAAGTTATGTACACAAAAAAAATCAGGAACTTTGGCACACATACAGACTTTGAAATATATTAAAGCCCAATTTCAATACCTCTTAAATAGGTTTCTAACCCAAACAGTGCAATAGGTGCTGTACAAAGTTCTATATTTCCTCCATCCAGAGAAATACTTGCCTATAACTGCATGATAGCTTGGGCGCTTCTTAACACGATTCCAATAATCCGAAAGATGTGTTCTTGAGCTAATATACTCATCCCCCTTATTCAGCACCTCAATACGAGCTAAAATCGGAACAAACATTGCATCTGCCATAGAAAATTCTTCACCTGATAAATAAGTGGACTCTGCAAGTTGATTGTCTGCATCATCAAGAAGATTGATAAGTAGTTCCTTGCTGTGATTCAGAGCATCTGGGTCCTTCAATTGCTCCTCTGTCGCATAAGCATCTTGAAGCTTTAAATGATACTTGCCAGCAAGTTCGCCACTCTCAGCCATTCTTGCAATTATAACACGTCTCTTGAATCTTGTAAAGAAGAGAATATATTTCTTAGGGACATGCATGAGGGTGAACAGCTTGGGATTCCATTCATCTATTTTCTTCATCCACTCAAGCATTTTCTCACGGTCTACAACATCTCCCCCTAACGGTGCATTGATGCTATCAATATACCTGAGTTGCAAAATAATTGAAATGACCCACAAATTAAAACTTAAAGTCAAATCATTGAAGTAAATTAAACAAGAATCATCACAAAATAATATACACAAACACGAAAAATGGCAGCATTCATACTCTAGAAAAAAAAGTTAATTACAGACAAAACATGCAAAATCTTGAAGAAAATTGAAATGCCTGCACTTGGATTTAAATTCAAGACGATTTGTTTATACTAGGTAATGCAAATAAATTCTCCCACCTATGCCAGCAACTTGTTGCATTTCATATATAATGAATTGAAATAGCAGATAAGTGAATGGTTAAGACAAGCATACCCAATGATGGAAAGTGTGTCAAAAATAACAAGTTCCGCATTCTTAAATACAGGAATTTTTCCACTTAGATTCATGCTGAAAAAGTCTAAATCAAGGTTCCTGGCCTTCAGAGGATTCAATCGATGAGACGAATAATCCACGCCTTTCTCCTCCAAAGCAAGACGCACCTTCTGACTGTCTAGAGAAAAGGGATGGTGATATAGCTGCATTTCTGTATACCGCTTCACAGCATCTCCAGATAAGCTATGGGATAGTTCAAACTTCAGCAAGATTGGCTCCTAATTTAAATGTCAGCTTTGACACCTGAATTACAAACTCCAAGATGGGAAATAGATTGGACTAGTCATTCTCCCCATTAAGTTTCCTGTCTCATTAACAGCCAACTATTTAACCCAGTCAGCAATCATGGAATATCTTAGCCACGTCTGCATTTAGATAAAACCTCTTCAATCACCATCCTCAATTTACATCCAGATTGTGATGTCCATGCATCTGAGGCGTGGATATCCTCCACTGTCTTCACTGATGCAGTTTATAAGCCCTGCAGCATGAAATAGCGGTAGTTTTAAGAAAAGGACCAAGCCCTGAGAATAGGATAACATTAAAACTAGATAGAATAGGAAGACTATGTAAGCAGAAACTTGGTGGATACCAGTACACCTAAAAAATCCCATGTTAGATGACAAACTTTCTTGAAAGCAATTAAATCAAGTGAGTGAAAAGCCAATGAAACTCGAGTAAGTGAAAAGAATGAAACTCAAGTGAAAAGCTAATGGCAAAAAATTTTAAAAAGGGTTAGCCATTGCAAAGATATTACTTGCCAGATTATTTGCTCTTCCAAATTGTGGGCAAGTAGGTCTCCAGTTTTATTGAAATATCAAGGACCAAAATAATTTACAAGATGCTGTCACAAATTCAGAGTTCCTCGTCTTCATGTTGTTGTATTAAGGCTCAATCTGATGTGAAGGCTATTCTCTTAGCCTTTAAGTAGATGAACCCAGTTGTATTCTTTGCTCTGCCATATTTTTGTTAGTACAAGTTATATTCTTCCAAACAAAGTAATACATAAAAAAGCAAGTGTCCTCTTAAAGAAAATATAATGGAGAATTATAACAGAAGCACTTCTGATAAAAGTCAATGAAAAAGATTGGAGTCTTAAGTTAGAGAAATTCTCAGGCAGATAGTATGCACAGAATAATAATGAACATGTTTTAACTTCTATTCCAATATGTTCAATGTTCTTTGGTACATCATAAGACATGCACGGGAAGCAGCAAGAGTCTCATGAGACATGAACCACCAAGGGAAAATTTCATCGGGGTGGCAAGAATTATCATATGCTTGGGTGATTAGGTACGCTACCGACAATGAAGCTGAAGATCTAGTGGCCTTCCAAGGACTCAAAACTCCTAAAGGATGGAACTACCTCTGATGTCATCATAATTGACGACTCCAACATTATCATCTGAGCTATCTTTAATGGTTCTTTTGCCTCACAGCCATCATCACCATAATTCTTCAAAGAGGTTCCCCCTAATTACAGTGCATCTGATGCATTACTCTGTTTCATGTATGAAACATCATCTATACTTGAAGGCAAATGTCATGGAAAATTGATCCAAATGGATCCTAAAACACTCTCTAAAGTCTTCGAAATCTACTTAAAATCGTTTAAAAGACCAAAAAAATCGCATGAGAAAACCTTTCAAAAAGGCAGAAAACACTATCGGCAACCAAAATTATGAAGAAATAGTGAAAAAATGGGTTATTGGCAACTTTTCACAGTAGCTGTCAGATCTGGCCGATCAACGGTCCAGATCTGATCAGCGAATCGCAATCAACAGTGGCAATCGACGGAGATCATATGTATGTTGCGATAGCGATCGGCAGGGTCAACGAGGACCGTCGATCAAGCACGCAGATCGATGGCCCACGTTGCACCGCCATATCACATCAGCAGATTTCAATAGAAGCACTTACCACGACCCGGGGCCCATGCAACATGCGACTGCGACTAGTCCCATCGCAAAGTCGCATCGGAGCCATGCCGAAAGGCGAACACACATATATATACACGACAGCCGGACCCGATAGAATTACAAATGATATGCTATAAAGTTTTAGATTCGTCGATTGGCATTTTTAATATAATTCCGTGTATTTCGAAATACAAAGAAACAGCACCAATGCAATAAAACCCGGACCCGAAGGGGTTGGGAATGAAAATACATAATGTTTGAAGTCCGGAGGGAGCCATTTTTACGTTATTTTCACAAGTTTAATGTATTTCTAAAATACAAAGGGACAGGCCATTGCGACATACGATAGCGACTTATAGGTGGACCCGATAGGAGAATAGGGCGCAATTCTGAAGATTTGAAGTCTGGAAGACTGTGTTTTGGCGGATTTTCTCAGTTTCGAATACATTTCTCTGTGTTAACAAAGAGCGGCTGGTTCAGGGGTTCCAAAGGCCCGAGGCACTCTTACGTTGCAGAATAGGTGGCCACCTCCCCTTAATGCGTTATGCAATGATTGTGTAACGCTAGAAGGGGGATTTGAGCGAATAGAGGCCGAGAGACAGAAAGCCGAGCAGGTGAAATGAACAGGCAAAGCAGATTGGCTTTAAAGCCACAAAAGACAGAAACAAAGACAAGCAGTATTGCATACAGTGCTAAGACATAGAAAACAAAACACAGAGACAGAGAGGGATTGAGAGAGTCTGTGCACTCAGAGAAGCTTGAGAGATTCAAGCAAACTCTTGTTGTTGTATCTGTTGTGTGTTGAGACTCAAGTTGAGCTCACACTGTTGTAAAACTCTGTTCTGAAGACATAATAGAGAGGTCACCACTGAAGGCTGGACCAGGAGATGTAGCCCAGGAGTATTGGGTGAACTCCTTATTAAATTTGATGTGTTTATGTGTGTTGTCTATTATGCTTCTTTATTGCTTCATTGTTTGTGTATTTCGCAATCTTATCGATCCATTGCATAAAATAACATAGGAAAATCCATGCACATGAGTCTGTAATACCTTATTAATTGTCTTAGATCTCATTATCAGATCAAGTGGTATCAGAGCTTTAGGTTGCTAAGGTTAGACAAGCTTGTGCTGGATTGGTGAATGATAACTAGGTCAAAGCTCAAATTAGGAGAAGGAGAATTGGTTGAGACTAACCCAGAAATAGGAAGAGTCTATCCTAGGAGGAAAATGGCAAAAGAAAATCCATTGGAATTAGACTCTTAGTTCATGGACAGTTTCATGACCATGAGAGCCATGGTAGAAGAGATGTATCAAGAATTTAAGAAAGGTCGAAGTGAAGATTCTTCAACCTCCAAACAAGACAAAGGAACAGAGGAATCTCTTCTAGATGGCCACTCTGAAGGCAAAGGGAAAGGAAAAGAGGCTCCTCTATCCACACCTCCTGATAGCCCTGAAAATAAAAAGAAGAAAACATCTCTGATTAAGTTAGATGTAAAATTTGATTTGCCAATATATGATGGAGAATTAAATGCAGAGAAGCTAAATAACTGGATTAGACAGATTGATGTTTATTGCAGGGTGTAGAATATTGATTCAGACATAAGTAAAATTCAGCTGGCCAGCCTACGCCTTGGAGGAACTGCCTTAGTCTGGTGGGAAGGCAGGACACAAGCTGACTTGAAGAAGCATGGTAAAATTCTTTTTGTCTGGAGTGAATTTGTTTCTGCCATTAAAAAACAGTTCTATCCACTAGCTTATATGCAGCAATCTATGATGAGTTGGCAAACTCTTCGCCAATTAAAAGGGCAAAGTGTACAAAGCTATACCTAGGAATTTAGAAAAAAAGTTTTGGTTCTAGGCATTTCTTTAGACTCACCTGAAACTTTGCTGAAGTATATAGGTGGTCTGCATAGTTATTTGAGGCACACCATTCTCATGTTTAACCCTACTAGCATAGATGAGGTATCTGTTCAAGCTACACATCTAGAGGCTAGAGGCAAGAATGTGAACCCAGAGATTGGGGGATCATCAAAACCCACTGCAAGCAAGAACAAGGAAAAGAGGAAGCAGAAATGGAAAGAGAGGAAGGCAAATGTTGTACAGAAGGCCAAACCTTCATGCACTCACTGCAAGAAGGATGGACATGATGATGAACATTGTTGGTCTTTGCATCCAAAGCTAAAACCCAAGAAGTTCAATGGCAAGAAGAAGAAGATTGTTGCTGCTATACAGAAAGATTTGGGGCCAGACTCAGGTGATGAAACAACAATCACAACTACAGGTATAAAAGGTAAAAATTCTGAAGCATCTACTAGTAATTATGCACAAACCATTGATAGTGAAGAAAATGAGAGGAAAAGACATGAGCTTTTTCATATTAGAGTTATTTCCAAGCATCAAAAGATTGATACTTTATTTGATAGTGGCTCACAAGTAAACTTGATTTCTGAAGCAATTGTGAAGAAGCTGGGTTTACTAACCACACTTCACAAGAAGCCATATCCATTAGGTTGGGTATGTGATAAAGCAAAGCTACAAGTGACTAGACAATGTAAACTTAGGTTTTCTTTTGGGTCAGCATTTATAGATGAGGTTAAGTTAGATATCATTCCCTTGGATATATGTGGAATTGTTTTTGGAAGTCCTTAATTGTATGATAGAAAATCCATTTTCTATATAGCTGAAAATAAGTATCAACTCATTAAAGATGGAATAGAATATATTGTAAGAGCTCATAAACTCAAGAATAATTATACTCTCATAAACTCAGGGCAGATGAAAAGAATTGTAAATTCATGCAAGCAATTTTTACTGATGGTTGTAAAGAAAAAGAAGCCTGATAAAACCAATGTATTTGAGGGCTGTGATGCTAAACAGAAAGCTGATTTAGAAAAAAGTTGTTTCAGAATATGATATCTTATTTCAAGAACTTAAAAATCTGCCACCTAAAAGGGAAATTGTACATGATATTAATTTGCAGCAAGATGCTCCATTGCCTAACATCGGAATGTATAGGTTATCCACTTTAGAGAATGCAGAGATCAAGAAGCAGGTACAGGAGCTGCTCGAGAAAGGGTTCATAAGACCAAGCACATCACCATGCGGATCTCCAATCGTGTTGGTGAGGAAGAAAGATGGTTCGTGGAGGATGTGCATTGATTATAGAGCACTGAATAAAATAACGATCAAGAATCGTTATCCCCTTCCTCGCATTGATGATCTATTGGATCAACTGAAAGAAGTTGTTTACTTTTCCAAGTTGGACTTGCGTAGTGGTTACCATCAGGTCAGAGTAGCAGAGCAAGATGCATGGAAGACTGCTTTCAAAACAAAGCAAGGGTTGTATGAATGGCTAGTTATGCCTTTTGGCTTAACTAATGCTCCTGCCACTTTCATGAGAGTTATGAATGATGTACTCAGGCCTTTTATTGATGATTTTGTAATTGTATATTTGGATGACATTCTTGTTTTCAGTAAAACATGGGAAGAACATTTGAAGCATGTAAAGCAGACTCTAGATGTTTTGAAAAAAGAAAATCTCTATGTTAAATTATCAAAATGTGAATTTGGCAAAACATCTTTGAATTATTTGGGTCATATTGTAGGGGGTGGTGAATTGAAGATAGATCCCTCTAAGGTTGAAGTCATTGTAAACTGGCCTAAACCCAAATCTGCTATAGAAGTTAGAAGCTTCCTAGGAGTAGCACAGTATTGGAGAAAGTTTATTGCTAACTTTTCCTTAATTGCAGCTCCCTTACATGCTTTGACAGGATTGAACAAGGTGTTTCAGTGGGGAGGCAAATAGCAGAAAGCCTTCGACACCTTGAAAGAAAAAATTAGTACAGCACCAGTACTAGCATTGCCAGATCTTCAAAGACCATTTGAGATCGAAACAGATGCTAGTGACTATGCCATGGGAGTAGTGTTGATGCAACATGGTAAACCCATATGCTACCATTCTGAGACATTTAATTCTGCAGTAGTTAATTGTCCCACATATGATAAAGAATTGTATGCATTAGTACAGAGTGTAAAAAAGTGGAAACATTACTTAATGGGCAAAGAAACAGTTATACATACTGATCATCAGCCACTTCAGAGTTTGCACTCACAAACTAAATTGCAGCAATCAAGACACTATAGGTAGATGGGTTTCCTATAGCAGTTTCATCTAGTCATCAGATATAAGAAGAGCATACACAATAAAGTTGCAGATACATTGTCTAGACCAATTATAAATGCATCAACTATACTTAAGCATAACTCAGTAATGCATGAAAGCTACATTGAACAATATGCTCAAGATATAGATTTTAAAGATGTATATGCAACTTTATGTCATGGAAAAAAAGAAAAAGAATTGGACTATTATGTTTAGGACCAACTCTTGTATCATTTGGGAAAGTTATGCATTCCACAAACTGAAAGAGTTAACATAATTAGGGAAGCAAATACTTCTCTGATATCAAGTCATTTTGGTGTAAGTAAAACAATTGCACAACTGCAAAGATTCTGCTATTGGCCAAAAATGCATGAAAATATATTAAAGGGTGTACCATGTGTGCTAAAAGCAAGCCCAATAATAGAAAACTAGGCTTGTACACTCCACTTCCAGTTCCTTCTCGTCCTTGGGAAAGTGTTTCCATGGATTTTGTTGGGGGATTGCCAAAATCTAGAAAAGGTCATGACTATTTGTATGTTATTGTGGACAGGTTCAGCAAAATGTGTATTTTAATACCTTGTAACAAACAGATTACAGCTGAACAAACAGCGAAATTGTTCTTTCAGCATGTCTGGGTGCATTTTGGGTTACCCACTTCCATAGTATCTGATCGAGATTCCCGATTTGTTGGGAAGTTTTGGTCAAGTCTATGGGAATTGATGGACACCAGACTGAAGAAGAGCACAGCCTTTCATCCACAAACAGATGGCCAAATAGAGGTGGTCAACAGGACAGTGATCTAGTTGCTCAGGGGTTATTGCAGCAAGCATCCCAAGCTTTGGGATGAACATTTATGTTATGTGCAACATGCTTACAACCGTGCTAAGCATTCTTCTACACAGAGGTCTCCTTTTGAGACTTGTTTTGGTTTTATACCAAGGTCTCCCTTGGATTTTGTCTTTGAAAAAGACATAGCGGTTGATGGACACAGCGATGTGGACAAAGCAACCAGGTTCATTGAACAGATCCAAGAAATTCACTAGGCAGTGCAAGAACAGCTGGAAAAGAGCCAAGCCAAGTACAAGGCAAGGCATGATAAGCATCGGATGGAGCATAGCTTCCAAGTTGGTGATCAAGTCTGGTTGTATATCAGCAAAGACAGAATGCAAGGTGAAGGAAAGAAGTTGAAGCCAATAAGGTATGGGCCTTTCAAGATACTTGAGAAAATTGGTGAGAATGCTTTCCGCCTTGATTTGCTAGCTTACATGCACATCTATTCAGTGGTAAATGCAGAAAATTTAAGATTGTTTGAACCTTCATTAATTGAAGATCCCGAAGAGCAAAGTCAATTGCCTTCTATTGATGATCTGTTGCCTGAATATCTCAATGAGTTGCAGGAAGATACAGTTCTGGACAGGAAGGTGAGAACTACGCGCAGAGGGGATGTTGAGTACCTAAGAATTGGACTCAAAGGTTCAAAACCCAGTAGTGCAAAATGGATAGAGATTGGACAAGTGAGGAAGCTGTATCCTCACTTGAGCGATGCTTGAAAACCAACTTTTGGTGGTCCAAAAGCCTTTTCAGTGGGAAGGCATGATCCAAATGGATCCTAAAACACTCTCTAAAGTCTTCGAAATCTACTTAAAATCGTTTAAAAGACCAAAAAAATTGCATGAGAAAACCTTTCAAAAAGGCAGAAAACACTATCGGCAGCCAAAATTATGAAGAAACAGTGAAAAAATGGGTTATCGGCAACTTTGCACAGTAGCCATCAAATCTGGCCGATCAACAGTCCAGATCTGATCGGAGAATCACAATCGGCAGTGGCAATCGGCGGATATCGACAGAGATAATATGTATGTTGCAATAGCGATTGGCGAGGTCAACGAGGACCGTCGATCAAGCGCGCAGATCAACCGCCCACGTTGCACCGCCATATCGCATCGGTGGATTTCAATAGAAGCACTTACCACGACTCGGGGCCCATGCGACATGCAACTACGACTAGTCGCATTGGAGCCATGCAGAAGGGCGGACACACACACACACACACATATATATACGTGACAGTCGGACCCGATAGAATTACAAACGATATGCTATAAAGTTTTAGATCCGTCGATTGGCATTTTTAATATAATTCTGTGTATTTCGAAATACAAAGAAACAACGCCGATGCGATAAAACCCAAACCCGAAGGGGTTGGGAATGAAAATACATAATGTTTGAAGTCCAGAGGGAGCCATTTTTACGTTATTTTCACAAGTTTAATGTATTTCTAAAATACAAAGGGACAGGCCATTGCGACATGCGATAGCGACTTATAGGCGGACACGATAGGAGAATAGGGCGCAATTCTGAAGATTTGAAGTCCGAAAGACTGTGTTTTGGCGGATTTTCTCAGTTTCGAATACATTTCTCTGTGTTAACAGAGAGCGGCTGGTTCAAGGGTTCCAAAAGCCCAAGGCACTGTTACGTTGCAGAATAGGTGGTCTTATGTTGCAGAATAGGTGGCCACCTCCCCTTAATTCGTTATGCAATGATTGTGTAACGCTAGAAGGGGGATTTGGGCGAACAAAGGCCGGGAGACAGAAAGCCGAGAAGGTGAAATGAACAGGCAAAGCAGATTGGCTTTAAAGCCACAAAAGACAGAAACAAAGACAAGCAGTATTGCATACAGTGCTAAGACATAGAAAACAAAACACAGAGACAGAGAGTGATTGAGAGAGTCTATGCACTCAGAGAAGCTTGAGAGATTCAAGCAAACTCTTCTTGTTGTATCTGTTGTGTGTTGAGACTCAAGTTGAGCTCACACTGTTGTAAAACTCTGTTCTGAAGACATAATAGAGAGGTCACCACTGAAGGCTGGACCAGGAGATGTAGCCCAGGAGTATTGGGTGAACTCCTTATTAAATTTGATGTGTTCATGTGTGTTGTCTATTATGCTTCTTTACTGCTTCATTGTCTGTGTATTTCGCAATCTTATCGATCCATTGCATAAAATAACATAGTAAAATCCATGCACATGAGTCTGTAATACCTTATTAATTGTCTTAGATCTCATTATCAGATAAAAAATATAGGCATAACGACAAAACGAGAACTTACTCTCTGGATTCAAGAGTACCTCCACGAAACCTCACATTCTATCTCATGGCTAAAATGATTAGCGAGAAAGCCACTTGAAGGTGGCCAACGAATATGGTGATTGAAGATTTTAAAAGCGAGAAGGGGATTAAATCCCTCCATCCCGTCACCCTGCCTAACATTATCACCAGTGTTTAATGGACTTCACAATCCAACATCCTCACCCATGGGAGGCTTGTCACATCTACCGAGATCTACTAATCCCCTGTTGCACACCTCAAATGGATCATTCAAGTCCCTTTCCCTCTGGCTCTCTTCTCCCTTGGCAATATTCATATGCCTGACCTCTTGCCTTCAACTTTGCACAGGAAACATGGCCCTCAGGTAGGTACTGTTGTTGATGTTGTGCCTCTTATAGGGAAGTAAGGGCACTGAAATGATGCCTCAACAATAGGGATATCATGGATACCCAAAGGGATTCGACCTACAGCACCCTCTAGTCTGCTTGATGGAAAGCCCAATTGGACTCTCAGCTGGCCTACATGGAACAAAATGTGTACTGCGAGTGGAATGCCTCCAAGCCATGGTAGATAGTTAGAATGAGACTAATACCTATATCGCCAGTCTCAAAATGATAAATGTGGTGTTGGATGCATCTCCGTTAGCACTTTCAGAATTATTGATCAAATTCACAAACTTTGTGCTATTCCTGTTCAGGATATGATCCCATTAGGACCATTTTATGCTGGCCATGTAGAAGAACCTAATACTGAAACCCAAGTGGAGCATGTGGCAAGCACAACAATGAGGTTTAAATTCTTAGTTATTATTTTATGTTTCGTTGTTGTATATTTATCTACTAGGTCAATTTGTAAGTCAGAATCCCTTCCATCTCCGGGGCAAAAGAACATTATTACTCTAGTTTCTATATCTTGAAGAATGAGAGACCACCCCTACTGACATCAAAACCTTCATTTTTGTACTTTGTTTAGAATGTTGTCTGGATTAGCCCTCGGAGTAAGTTTTTATGAAATATATATAACCATTGTTGGGAAAAAACATAAAGGAAACTTATTTGGTATTACTAAATCATTATAAACTAAATACAATAATGTCGTCATTATTAATATTCTATTACCCTCCCCTAAAATGGTCATATGTGAAACTACACCAAGCTTATCCTTAAACTTTACAAACTTATATGGACCAAGAGGTTTGGTGGGAATCTTTGCAGTTTGTTCCTGCAGTTTATTATTAAGTTGTATGGTAGTGTAGTTCGATCTCTCCATTATCTACAAGCTTACCTATGAACTCCTGAACCAGACATTCTTTGACGTTGCTTTAGAGAAAGCAACCTTCTATATGATTTATTCCTAGCTCAATTATCGAGATTTGATTAGTGACAAATCAGCACGTGTAGGGTGCCCCAGCCTTGTTGTTTTCGACATGCTACAACATGAGAATGTTGTCTTTAGGCAAGCTTTTGTGCAATTCACACTTTTATTGAGCATACGTAGAGCACTGATGTGTCCCCAGTTTAGACTTTCTTTATTGTGAAAATTTCTAAACAGAAATTCTATTACTGCAGCCACTGATTTATTTTACCTACTTATTTCTCAATAAGTTATTTACGAAATCCCTTCAGTAAATACTAAAATAAATTCTACTGCAGATATCACACCATTATATAGAAACAAATATATGCACAAGAATCAAACACATCAACACAGTTATTTTTGGACAACTGTCCTCGAAAAATCCCAATGCGGGAAGACATGTGCAGCAGAGGAGAGTTTTATTAATCTTCAGCAACAATCGCTTTTACAGAAAAATTTGCATAGACACTGGGAGAAAACACCTGAGACTTTTCTCTGAGACTTTCTGACACCCTGGAGGAGTTCCTTTACCTATTGCGTCATCCTTGCATCATTCTGTGTGGCTCTGCGCTGCTCTGTCCTTCTCTGTGTCAGTCTTGCGTCATTCTTTGTGGCTCTGCGCTGCTTTGTCCTTCTCTACGCCATCCCTGTGTCTCTATGACCTGCGTTGTCTCTCAGAGTCCCTGCGTCACTTCTTCTGAGCTCCCTGACTGCTACTAATCACCCCCTCTTCCTCCACCCTGCAACTCTCCCTCTGAAATCGAGTGCACTCTCTCTGAGAATCGATTTTCCTTGGGATATTGAGCATCTGTTGGTTGCTCTCCAAATGACCCTCAAGTCTACTCTTATACTTTTCGTGTTGATGAATCAACGACCGAGATACAGTCCCTAATTAACGGCTAAGATTAAAACAGACTTGATCCTCGTCTCTTAAAAGCTTCCCATCCTTATCTTTATAAATAACCATTAATATTTTTATTTTCCTAAGTTTAGACTTAGGAACCCATTAAAAATATTAATTGTTTTAATAACTCCTTATTCGGATAGAATTTCCCAAAATGATTTCTAGGTCTTGGAGATCTCATGTGCCTTAGCCTCTCCACCAATTTTCATGGGTAGAGCACATCCGATGCTACCTCAAATCAACACTCCCTCTTAGTGAGGAATGTGCTCTAGTAATGCTCCACCACTGAACATCACACTGATCCTTCTGCACCAGTACCTGTGTTGAAGTTGGGCCTATTGCCCTACATCCACTGCACTGTTGTTTCCTGTATTGTTGCCCATGGCTTTGCCACTTCCACTGCTACATCTATACTACATCTCCCTCTCAACATGTTGCTTATGCAACTTTTGATACTTATCCATTACTGAAATGGATTCTTTACCATCCCTATCTTCTCCATGAAATGAACAAACTTTGTTCTTCCTAGAGCCTTGGTGAGGATGTCTGCCACCTGTTCTCCTGCAGGAGTGTAGCTCAATTGTACTGCTCCTCGTTGGACACAGTCTCTGAGAAAGTGACACCTGATATCAATGTGTTTCGCCCGATCATGAAATACTAGATTCCTAGAGAGCTTGATGCAACTCTGATTATCACACATGATCTTGGTCGCTTCCATCCTTCTACTGAATAGGTTCGCAAGCAATTTTCTAAGCCATATGGCTTCGCACGAAGTTGTGCTAGCGGCCATATATTCTGCTTCTGCTGAGATCAAAGCTACGGATTTATGTTTCCTACTGCACCAGGGAGTCATCTCCGATCCAATGCTAAAACAGTACCCAGTGGAACTTTTCCGATCTACTGAACTTCCAGCCCAATTTGTGTCAGTGAAACCACTCAGTCGATGTCATTACTTCTGGTGTACAATAGTCCATACTCGACTGTTCCCTGTATATACCTGAGAACATGTTTGGATGCTTCCCAATGCGCCCTCTTAGGCTCCACAAGGCCCTGACTGAGGGTGTTGACAGCGTAACAAATGTCTGGCCTGGGATTGACCAGATACATCAGGGACCCTATGAGTTGCCTGTATAAGGTGGGATCAACATCTTTATTTTCTGATGCATCAATTTTCTTCTAGTTGGTGATCATTGGAGTAGCCATAGGCCTACAGTCCTACATCCTGAATCTCTTTAGGATTTCTGTAGCATATCTCCCTTGTCCAAGGAAGAACTCATAAAACATTTAGAAGATAAAATCATCAAACATTCAAGTAACTTATCTAGCAAGTGAGCAACTGTCAACATGAGTCATGTCCAAAATTCAAATAACATTGTTTACAAAATAGGCCACTTGGCCACTGTTGCATCCTTTTTGTCAAAGTTCTGAGGGAGCAGATGTACCATATTTTTCTTCAAAGGATCAAGATCATCAACCATCAGCGCTATGTTATTGTAAACCCATTCTGCAAATTTTTAATGTAAATGATGCTAGTAATACCATGAATGTATGTAACAACCTACGTAAGCCTATCATTTTGGCAATAATTTCATCCTAGGAGGTTTTTCGTCTCACTAACTCATTTGTGTTTCTAAACACAGATAGTCGGCAGAGTTTTTCCCTCCAACCTCACCCCAAAAGTAGGGTGGAATTCTTCGTCAAAGTCTTAGGTGAGTCTTAGTGTTATAATCAAGTCTTATGTAAAAGTTATTTGGGAATAAGTTAAGCTAATTCGCTAAATTATTTTATTACAAATCACTTGGTCTGCTAAATCATATTGTGTCACAGAATTGGATATGTAATTTGAGGGTCTAAGCCGAACGGGTATTCCCCCTTTGTGGGTTGAATTGTAAGAATCTTATGTAAAAAATATTTTAGTGGATGGTCCCTCATACTTAAACACCATGGCTAAAATATTAGAGGGTGGAAAAAATATTTAATCCACTCAAGTGTCAATTAATTAAATTTTCTAGCAAAATTAAATTAAAATCCTAAGCCAGAGATTTAATTAATTAGAGTCAAAATTAAAAGTCTAGAGAAATTAAATTCTCCAAGTGGAAAAAACCGTGGGTATCAAAAGAAATAATTTTTGGAGGTCCCCCACCAAGAGAATATTGGAAATTTCAAGAAAAATTGAACCCTTGGACCTTGGTAGTTAAGTCAAAGTCAATTTTTTGAGGAAATTAGCTCAAAATAATTAATTTTGAGGTAATAAAAACGGATTTGATGAGAAATTTGAAAATTCCTCAAAATAAATATTTTCAATGGCTAAGATTAAAAAATCATCAATGATTTATCAATGGCCAAGATTATTTTGACAAGGATCAAGCCAACTAGTCGTTATTTTTTCACTTAGAGGATTTATCTATATATAAAGAGTCATTTGTATGTCAAAGCCATCTAATGTTTGACTAAAAAATTGTTAGAGGAAGATTGATGTAACACTACAGTCCCGTTGGGAATGCTTCTTTGAATCATAATAAAGACTTTGGGGCGTAGTTCATGGTGTTCGGTGTTCATTGATTTGTGGTATGTGTTGGGTATGAGCTTTCCTATATTATGCTTATCAAATTTAAAATTTGTTTTTCATTAGATGGGAATAGAATCATTCTATTGATAGATTCTGGGTTTATCTTAAGATGATTTGATTCAACATATGTTTGACAAATTTTCTTGAGAAAGATATATAGTGTTTGCAGGTTCCCCGGTCCTTGGTCCCCAAGTTCACAAACTATGGGCATGAATTGACCTTGTTTGGGCTCCAGATATTTATGTGGTTGATTTAACTTCGCTAAGGCTATAGTGTGCATTAATTTTCCAAAGTACTATTAGCCATTTATCAAAAAAAATCTCAATTTTTTTTGTAAGATTGGCAAATCCTTCCATTTCATTAAAATATGAACAAGTTACAAACACATAAAAACAGGTTAGGTGGTCTCAACTTGCCCATCGGGAAACCAAGTCTGTTGACCACCTTACCGCATGATACTGAGTCTATCTATCCAAGCTATATAAGTTTGATTATCATCTCCACATCCATACTTTATTTGTTTGTGCATATATATAACTGTAAACTGGACATTAAAAGTTATCCACATAAAGAAATCAAAAATAACTTAAAGCCAGCAAACTATTCATCTTGTTCGACGGAGGCAGATGCAACCAGGGCTGGATCTTTAGCACTGGAGCCTGGCAGCTCTGTCGGCGAAAGCAAACAAGGGAAGTGTCTCTCCATGCGGCCAAGGCGTCCATCTTGTTTCTGCAATTGAAATTGCAGCTTTTGAAAATCCTATTTGTAATTAGGGAAATCCTGAACAGCAGTCGCCATGCTCACCGAGATTTGTTCCAAGGCCTTGCCTAGGAGACTTTTCATCAACCAATAAAGATACAGAGTTTGTTTAAATTGAGTCACTCTCCCTCTAGTGTGACCAGGATCCAGAACTAGGAGTCTCCAGTCCTCCATTTCAACTTCATTCGCGCTCGCTTGTCGGTTTAGTTCCTCCTCCCATTCTTCTATCAGCCTTTTGATCTCATCGCTGGTGCCTTCCTTGTATGCGGTGGACACTTCGTTTATCAGGTTAGCCACAGGCTTTCTGCCACGTCACTTGCTCGAGGAGCTTGGTTCCTCCTTTACCTCAACCACCCAAGCCCTGTTGCCTCGACCCTTCCCTTTCACTGTTCTACCCATTGCCTCATCGTCTCGATGCCCGCCTGTCAAATTCTATGGAAATGGAGAGGCTGGCCTCAATGCTCTTGGCACCCCAGACTGCTTACCGTGTCGAGGACCTGATATGGAAACACAACACTAGAACTGCCAGGACATTATATTATATTTTTCCGTCACCCTCAAGTTTTGCCATTTCACAAACTTCCCCACCCTTGGTTCAATTGCATAACGATAGAATTTAAGGATCCCAAACCCAACATGTCCATAACCCGCATCCTGGTGCAGGTTCCTTTGCCTTAGCTGATGCCCTGACATAACCAATGCTTTGCAGACGCTTCGACCCCAACCTTGGGCACGAGGCCCCAATAGATGGCCAGTCACAGACCCTTTCGCAGGGTGCCCCAGCCCACTAATGCCAAGCCTCTCGCCTCTAATGCCAACATTTGTATGGCTATTCCCCCAACCTAAGTGACTCAGCACCGTCTCAGCATGACCCTTACCAACACTGCAACACGAGCTTTGAGCGTCTAGCCCCAAGAGACAACCATCCAGCTCTCTGCTTGCCGCTCGAATTCCATTCAACCATCCGAGGTTGGCATGTCCAGCGCCAGATTCATTCCCAGTCCCAGACCCCAGATGACCCTGCCCCTCGACAGCATCCCCACAACTTTTTCGACTCAGGTGTTGGGTGCCTACCCTCAAGAGCCAACCTATCAAAACCTCCGCAGCAACCTCAGTGAAGACAAAATGACAAATGGTGACAATATCACAGACATTGACAACATCCCAGCTCCCAACCCCCTGGTTTACAAGACAGCCTAGACAGAAGCATACCCCCAGGCTAACACCCTTGCCCTCAAGCCAGATAAGCCCCATGCGAGAGAGGAAAATCCCATAGCAGATTGATACCAGGGAGGTTCCAGTGCAGTTGGGGTTCTGCCACCAGACTCCCAACGTCGAGCACTTCTCCCAGCCCGATTTACTCCCGCCCACTAGCCAAATGCCCCCATGCATATCCCAATTAACAAACCAGACAGAGAGAAACATGATGGAGTGAACGTAGAACCAATTTACATACCCGGTAGCCGGCGTTTGGAGCCGATGGAACCTCTGCCTCTTCCAAAGTTGTTGCTCCACTCTCGCCTCCAGGACCTCTACCCCTTCTCTCACCTCACTGTTATCCTCCACAGCAATCCGAAAACTTACCAAAGTGTTTCTGCCACCTTTCTTCCTGACGGTTTTCTTAAACATGCCAAAGGCCACCGCACCCATCACCTCGAGCGTGTGGGGGGCGGTGGCATCATTCCTTTGCGTACTCATCATTAAGACAGTCGTAATGGATTCGTCCGACGGCGTGCACCCCGATCAGGGGTTGGATCAGGTGTTTGGATGCACTGGGAGCTTTGTCTCCGATCATGCTCCAAGATCTCTTCCAAGGGCCGAAACCTCTCATCCCCAGGTTGACATGGCCATATTTTCTCAAGAGGAGCATTTTGGTGACTACAACCCCAGTTTGCAAGGAAGTCCGTCACTCTGTTACCATCCCTTCTTACATGGTTGGTCATTATATAGTTGAAGTTGTGGAGGAGGCTTCCTATTTCGTGGATCAGCCTTGTAGTTCTCCAACTATGGCTAAGCTTTTCCCATTTGGTTCCTTGATTTAATTTTTTCACCGTTGATAACTAGCCTGGAATCGCCTTCAACTACAATATTTTTATAGCCCATTTTGATAGCTATTTGTAGTCCCTGTCTGACGGCAGCAAATTCTGCTTCATTGTTACTAGCATACCCACAATGATTGGCATAGATGAGATTGGTGTTGGTTCTAGGGTCTCAGAAGAGACCTCCCAAGCCTGCCAAGCCCAGATTACCCTTCAATGCTCCATCAAAACTAAACTTCATAAATCCCTCTGGGAAGCAGTGAAGTAGTTGAGAGAGTTTTCTCCCCTCAAGATGACCTTCCAAAAGGATGGGGGAATCATCGTCGACGATAGGTTCAATCTCTGCATAATTCTAGCCTCGTGGGGGGGAATTTGCTAGTCCTCAAGATGCCATTTTTCTACCAAAATTGTTTCCCTGATGTTCTGGATGATCCCTTTCCAGACAGCCTCTTGGGGAAGAAGATGGTCCTTAAAGATTCGGCGGTTCCGCTCTTTCCAGATGGCCCAAAGTGTTATTCCCAGAGCAAGCCCTCAGGCCCTATTGAGAACCGGGCTTGAAAAAATGCCTGCTCTCCAAAGGAGGATGGTTTCTCGAATGCTCTGGTTGTCCTGATCCATTCTTCCGAAGAGATCCTCCATTTGTCGCCATTTTTGTTTAGCAAAGGGGCAAGTGTTGAGCATGTATTCTAGATCCTCGTTGTGTTGATTACAGAGCATGCAGAGCGAGGGACCGTAGAAATCCCGTCTTTGGAGCTGATCCCAAGGAGCTGATCCCAGGTTAGAATGCGGCCTCTGCATACTAGCCAAAGGAAGCAAGCCACCTTTGGCCACCATCCCACTTTCCAAATCTTCTTCCAGATCAAATTCTGGCATTCTAGCTCTCAGCCTACCCTTAGATCATAAGCCTCCTTGCTAGTAAAGGTCCATGTTGTGGTGTAGCCCCATCTGAGGATATATGGTCCATTTAGGATAGATATCTTTCTAGAATCTAGTTCCTTATGTAGCTAACTCCATTGTTCCGACTCTAGGGCCTGTGGCCAATCCGATCTCTCTTTCCATTTCCTCCATCCTTCCCGAGCTTGTTCTGCTTTCCAGAATTGATCTACCGTATGAGAGTTCCTCCCACTCGTGAATAGAAAGAGGTCACTTAAGTCCTGTCTACCAAGAATTTTCTCCCATTGCTGCCAGGAGTCTTACCAGAACAGGGTCGTTTTCCCGTTCCTAATTTCCCAGAGGACATGTTGTATGAGGTATCTGTTTTGGGTTGCCATGTTCCAGATAGCCGACCCTTTGGGGCGGATCTCGATATTTTAAGATGTCTTATGTCCTGGCTAGCATGTTGTACTTTCGAGTCCATATTTGTTTCCAGAGATCAGGTCCACCTCCCATCCACTGCCACCATAGTTTAGCTCCCATTACTTGGTTTAGGATGTAAGGATCGTGTAGGCCAAGGCCTTCATCCATCTTATGCTTGGTTAAGTTGGGCCAAGATACCAAAGCCCATTTCTTAATTTGTTGAGCTCCTCCCCATAAGAACTTCTTGAATGTTTCCACCATCTTTGCGCAGGAGGTTTTTGGCGCTGCCATCCCTAAGAGTTGATAGATCGAGATAGATTGGAGAACTTAGTTGAGAATAACTATCCGACCCGCCAAGTTTAAAAAAAGGAAAGCCCAACTGTTGATTTTCCCAGTGATTTTTTGGAGGGGGGATTGTCAGCAGGAGATCTTTAGGGAGTTCACCAACAAGGGCATTCCCAGGTATTTGGATGGTAAAGAACCAATGCCGAACCCAAGAACCTGAGCAAGATATGACTAAATATTCCCCGGAGTGTTGAAAAAGAAGATGCAAGATTTGTCATTGTTGATCATTTGTTCCGGAGGCCTCCATAAAGATGAGAAGTGCTTCTTTTATGCTGCGAGCTTCTCATAGTGACACATGACAAAATAGCAGAATATCGTCTACAAATTGTTGGTGGGTTATGGGCAGATCACTACCCCATAGCCTCAGGCCTTTGATCTAAGAATTTCTAGCTTCAGTCTTCAGGTATCAGCCTAGACCTTCCGCAGCGATAATAAAGAGGAATGGGGAAAGGGGATCACCCTGACGAAGTCCGCACGAGGGGTTAAAGGTATAAGAGGGGGAGCCATTAAGCAGTATGGAGAACACAGGGAAGGATACCAAAGCAGACACCGAGTTAATCCATCTCTGGTCAAACCCAAAAGACTTGAGAACACTGTTGAGGTAATCCCAGCTTAGTCAGTCATAGGCCTTGGAGAGATCCAATTTGATCATCATGCCAGGGAGTTTATGATATTTGAGAGAGTGCACAATCTCTTGGGAGGTGACAAATCCATCAAGGATCTATCGTCCTTCCACGAAACCAGTTTGTTCTGGAGAGATGAGGTGAGGTAGCAGAGGTTTGAGGCGCTTGACAATCACCATGGTTATGATCTTATAAATGACATTACAAAGAGCGATGAGTCTAAAACCTTGAGGATCTTCCGATTTCGAAATTAAGGCAATGAATGTAGCATTTAAGCTAGGACATATCTTTTGGTTCCGACGCGATTCTTCCACCACCTCCAGTACATCGAACCCTATGAAGTTCCAGGTAGCCTGAAAAAATTTCGTCATAAAGCCATCCGGTCCAAGGTCCTTGTTTTTTCGCCATTCCCTTGACTACCTCCTCAACTTCTTCTAGCGTTAGTGCTTGCATAAGGGCAAGGTTATGATCTCTTAAGATAAGTTGCAGGATGTTCCTCATGATCCTTTGTGTAGCCTTTGTGCGATCTTGGGGAGGTTCAGTTAGGATGGATTTGAAGTGGTTTACCAGCAAGTTCTTGTTAAGTTTAGGTATGTTCTATGCTAGAGCAATTTATTTAAATTTTCACAGTTAGCAATCACATCAGCATTACGATAAACTGCAGATAGAACATAAATATAATATGCAGAAGACAAGCCAAGACAAGAGGACACAAGATATGGCGCAAGCCAGGGACAAACCCCACAATGTGTGGGGAAACCCTTTGATCAAATCTTCTTTTATCTTCAAAGTTCAGCAGAGAAAGAGAGAGAGAGAAAGTACAATTACAACAGAAGTCAACACTTTGACTTGTCTAGATCTAAGCATAGATCATCTTCTATAACAATGATACATGAGAACAGTTGAAGACATTCTGCTTCAACTGATTCTCCAAGGTGACGGCTTCACCTAACATAGTGTTGCAGCTTGTACTCATGTTGCATCCGTCACTGTGCTACACCTAGTCACTGAGCTGCTCCCATCATCATGTTGCTCCTTACTAATGTGCCCATCATGCTGCATCATGCTGTCTCTTTCATCATCATGCTGCTGCTATACTTTTGTTGCTTCATCATGCTGCAACACCTTGTTGCTACATCATGCTGCTGCTATACTTCTGTTGCTTCATCATGCTGCAACACCTTGTTGCTACATCATGTTGCTGCTATACTTCTGTTGCTTCATCATGCTGCAACACCTTGTTGCTACATCATGCTGTTGCTATACTTCTGTTGCTTCATTATACGGCCATATGTATATCAGCCTTAGCTGCTTGCTATGGCTTGCAGCCTAGCAAAGCAGCTAGGCTATAGTTCCAGATTCCTAGACCCAAGGTAGTAGCTTAGCCCTCTGACTTCTAATCTGATGATAGTTGCTCCTAAACATATCTCATCCAAGTTACTGTCATATACAGTCATCACTTTTATGCACTAAGGTCACTGTCATATCTGAAATTTCTGTCATGGATAAACTGTATCACATATCACTGTAACATATTTTGATCAAAATCCTTGTCATATAACCATATGTATCTGCCATACGAACATTCATAACTGTAATGTGAGCCTAGCCATATTGAATACAATTCGAGTCCACTGTAGTGTGATGTGATGCCAGAGATAGAGAAAATTCGAGCCACATAAATTTCGTGCCAGAGAGAATATAGTGACCTTGCTGCTGAGATTAGAACCTTTCCAAAATTGCATGTCTCAGAAATCATTAGTGTGCCACTGTAATTCAAATGCGTGCCTCAATGTATATTAGCGTGCCATTGTAATTCAAATGCGTGCCTCAGATTATATTAACGTGCCACTGTAATTCAAACGCGTGCCTCAGAGTATATTAGCGTGCCACTATAATTCAAACGCGTGCCTCAGAGTATATTAGGGTGCCACTGTAATTCAAACGCGTGCCTCAGAGTATATTAGCGTGCCACTGTAATTCAAACGCGTGCCTCAGAGTATATTAGCGTGCCACTGTAATTCAAACGCGTGCCTCAGATTATATTAGGGTGCCACTGTAATTCAAACGCGTGCCTCAGATTATATTAGGGTGCCACTGTAATTCAAACGCGTGCCTCAGATTATATTAGGGTGCCACTGTAATTCTAGCGTGCCACTGTAATTCAAACGCGTGCCTCAGATTATATTAGGGTGCCACTGTAATTCTAGCGTGCCACTGTAATTCAAACGCGTGCCTCAGATTATATTAGGGTGCCATTGTAATTCTAGCGTGCCACTGTAATTCAAACGCGTGCCTCAGAGTATATTAGGGTGCCACTGTAATTCAACAAAGTCTTGGAGATATTCGAACCACAGAGCCTTAGAGATATTCAAGATACATGAGCTACAGAAATGCGAGCCTTAGATGAGGACTAAATCTCTTTCTTTTCTGCGTGTAGATCTCCTCATAAGCTTGCGGCTTACTGCGGTTAGGGCATCAACCTTGGGCAAGTGTATCTTTTGGTTCTCTCCTTCCAAAAACCCAGACGTGGAGAGGAGATCACCTCAAGAATACATGTCCAAAATGACTTCCAATCCTCACCAATTTATACTAAAAATGTAGAGGTTGAATAGACACGTCGGTTGGGCTTCTAGAGCCTACATAAGTGCTGGTCGGCTTGATAATAATTACATAAACAAAATAAATTCATATCTCCATAAATACTTATCGGAATCGGATGATCTTTGGATCAACCCTACACCTCTCGACGAGAGGGATCCAATAAAAATATCAGCTGCCAGAAATAAGCTAACCCACATGGAGTTTGGCCCTAGTTGCCAATTTAACAGTTCTCCATCTCCTCATGTTGGACCACACGGTTTCTAGCTTCATCCTTCAGAGAGTAGATCCGGTTATGTTGCCAATGCTGAATCATAGCTTTGTGGAAGAAGTTGGTATTTTGTTCTCCTTCCCGCAGCCAACTAACTCTTGATTTCTGCTTCCATAGTATCTCCTCTTGTTTTCTCCCTTCTTCTAACTGGTTGATTAACTTCCCTTCTTCCTCCGCAAGGTTATCAGTTCTACCCTGTTGGATGATCTGCTGTTGTAAATCTTGGATTTTGTGAGTCAACTGGTTTTGGTCTTTCATAATATGGCCAACCTCTTCCCGGTTCCATTTCTTAATCTTGTGCTTAATCTCCTTTAACTTCAGTTGGAAGGTATGCATGTGATTTCTTCCTTTCTCCTCAATGTTGTTCCACCATTCTTCGATTTTCTCCATTAGGTTGGGGTTTCATAACCAAAAGGCTTCAAATATGAATGGGCGATCTTTTGGTCCAAATTTCAAATCCATCTCCAATCGGATGGATCGACGATCAGATCCCATGCATCGAAGCATCAAAGCTTCGAAGAAAATGTCCCTATTGATGACTTGCTCCGAGATCAGAAACCTGTCTAGCCAAGAAGAAATTTGATTAGTTCATCCCCGTCAGTTGTTCTGGAATAGACTCCATTATTCGTCGTGGGGTCCACTACGTGCAGGTCCTCTATGAGATCCCCAAATGCTTCCATGTCTGCCTCTGTGCGACAAATACCTCCTCTCTTTTCTTCTAGCAATGATATCATACTAAAGTATCCACCTACTATCCAGAGATCTTCCTGGTATAGTTTTCTCAGTTTTGTGAGGTTCTGTAAGAAAACCCCTTTTTCTCCTAGAATGTGAGGCCCATAGACCCCTGTCAAGAGGACCCAGTCTCTGGATCCAATATGTCGAAATTTACCTGAGAGTATCCTTGGGAGCCTAATCCAGTCCTCAAATATTACCTCCGTTGGGTTCCAGAGGACAGTCAAGCCTCCCACACTGCCCCTAGCATCCTGAGCTATTACTTCATAATAAGGTTTGTAGTTCTTTAGGCTTTCTTTGAGCTTTAATTCCACAATCTTGGTTTCTTGGAGTATCATGATGCTTGGCTTATCTTTTTTAATTCTATCCTTCAGGTACTGTTGTTTGCCCCTACTATTGAGGCCTCGGACATTCCAAGTTGTAATTATCATTTTAAAGGTTTATTAAATTGGTGGAAAACCACTGACAACGGTACCACCCTTCCAGAATTTACCAGCATTTCCCCTACCATTTGAATGGATTCACTCAAGTTTTTCCTTCCTCGTTTCTTCCCTCCTTTCCCTTGAGGTCCTTGTTCCATCACTTGACTTGCTTGGGAGCCCAGCTGCTCTGGTTGGTCTGTCACTAGCATGCCCTGCTTGACTTGGTATTGTTGGAAAGTTTCTTTGTACAGTTGTTTCTAGTCCTCTAGGATAAATCTCTCATCAAGATGTCGGCATTCGCTCAGTAGTCTCTTCATCACTTGTTCTTCAGTGCTAAGATCCTCCTTCTGACTATCGATCTCCATATTTGCTTGGTCATCTGTTTGCATGGTGACTTTGTTTCCCTGAGGTTCCTCTTCTTCTTTTCGTTTAGTGTTGCTCCCTCCCCTTTGAGGGTCTGGTTGATTTGTCAGGCCCGTCTTCAATTAAGGGGATTCTGCACTCTCTTCATCCTCCTGTAGGATCTCATAACGATTGTGGTTGCGGAGGCCTTTTCCACTTGGGCCCTGATTGGGATTTGGCAGATTTTTCTAATTTCTTTTCCTTCTCTGGACTTCTTGAAAACCCTTTGCATCTTCTTTTGCTTTGGTCTCACCATTTGCAGTAGGTGCTTCTGGTGATTTGTGTTGATTCAAAGGACATGCACGAAACAGGTGCCCGTACTCGTGGCATCTGTGGCATCTGAAGGGTATGTGTTTGTAATCCATGGGTTGTTGTGCAAACCTCATCATGGTATTCCAGCTCTATGAATTCCGGTAATGGCTCTGTTATATTCATGTAGACACAGATCTGGGTGTATGAGGTGTACCTTCCCTTCCTTGTGGAGTCTGCAACCTTGACAAAGTTTCCAATGGAGTTGCCAATCCCCTCTAGGATCTCTGGATCCCAAAAGTCGACCAGTAGGGCAAATAACCGAACCCAAACAGGGGTTGCAAAGAGTTTTTCTTGATTAGGGTTGTAACGTTCCTCCTAGTGTCTCATAAAGAGGCATGCGTTGTTGAAAAAGTAGGGGCCCTCTTCAAAGACTCATTCCTTGTCTTCCAGATTGGTGAAGATTACTGTGAAAAAGCCTTTAGCTCCCAGCTTCAGCTCAATATGGCCTTTTGGCTGCCATTTATAGTGGATCCATTTGACCAAATCCCTTGTTGTCGACTAAACCCCAATAAACTTGCAGATTAGGGCATGGTTTTTCATGTATTTCCTATATGTTTCCAGTTTGTTGTTGGGTATGATAAATCTCGACTTTTTTGTGGTCGTTGGAAAACATTGACCTCTCAAGCGTGCTTGCCAATGGGCTCCCAGAACCGAAGGTCCTTTGCTGCTACCTTCGTGTTGGCCAGCCACCATCGTTCCTTGATTACTTGTTTCACCCATCGCTACATTCTATTAGGAGGAGATCTCTCCCCCCTAGTTGTCGTGCTCATAGCTCTGTCAGCAGGCTTGCACGTGGTGGGTACGGGTGATTTCTTCTTCAGACTCTGAAGTTTTGCTGCAAGGACGTCAAGGTTTGCAAGCTGAAACCCTATCCAAGACAATCATTCGCTCGCTCAATAACCAACTTGAAACTCATCCTTTTCTTCTCAAAATTTATTTTAAAACCCTTGTATATTTGTAAATTTTGTAAATTATTTTTGCTAATTGGGGTTTTGGGGTTTTAAGATTTTGTACATATTTGGGGTTTTGGGTATTTGTAAATCTATTTTTGTATGTGAGATCAAGTGGAGAAAGTTCAAATAGAGCTAGATCTAGGCCCTTGAGGATAAGATATAACCTCTACTATTTTTTGTAGGGCCAGCCATTGAAGAATTTGCAGTAAAATTCAGATTTGAAGCAAATTATTTTTTCTAAAGTTGGGGTTTCAAGTTTCACTCCTCCCGAACCCGAATCTAGCCCCTCCAAGGCCAGCGTCCTCCTCTCTAACCTCTGCGTCAACCCTAGAGCACTTTACATCTAAGTTTTGAGCCTCTCTGAGGCTAGCCGTGAGGCCTAGAGGCCTCAACCTCCCTTTATTCCCCCTGCGTCTTGGTTTTAGGCACTTCTAGCCCTAGCCGTGAAGCCTAGGGCCTTTGGCTTCCCTCCTCCCCTCGTTTTTCCTTAGGTCGCAGCCCCTAAGGGCCTCTCGGCCCTCTCTTAAGCCAAGCTGCAGCCCTCTAGGGCTTGTCGTAGGATTATAGTTGCTCAAATATTTTCATACCATCGCAGCCGCCTCCTCATCAGGGACTAATTTATCCAATGCTTTCATATAACCAGATAGATCCTTGGATCTAGGTGTGGTTTTTTCCGGCTCACCCCCCCCCCCCCCCCGGGGTGTTGGTGTTGAAAGCCATGATGGATGATAGTATTTAGGTGTTAGAACATATGCTTAGGCATGCAATGGAACGTTTAGTATATCCCATCGTTTTTCCACCTTTGCACGAATATAATTATACAATGACATATCTCTAGGCTCAACAATGTCTTTAATCTACCCCAACATGTTATCCATTTTCTCATACACCTCCCCAATTATTGGTCGATCTAAATCTACAAACTTGATCATGTAATAAATTGGTTTGGTGAATTGCAAAACATATTTAATCTAGGCTCAACAATGTCTTTAATCTGCCCCAACATGTTATCCATTTGCTCATACACCTCCCCGATTATTGGTCTATCTAAATCTGCAAACTTGATCATGTAATAAATTGGTTTAGTGAATTGTAAAACATATTTAATCTGTGACCAAAAGTAATTGTCAAGAATAGTATCCTTGGCTACATTAGCACCATCTTTATCAGTGTTAATTTCCTCCCATGATTCAGAGGTCATCATATTAGTTAAAGCTTGTCTCACCCAATGTTTTTAAAACCGGAACCGGTGACCGGACCGGTCCACCTAATGAACCGGTTTACCGACCGGAACCGGTCTAACCGGGACTGGTTTGGTCTAAACGAACCGGTTTTAAAAAAATACATTAAATAATTAATTTTTAATGAAACAAAACTATTTTTAAGATGTAAAACCATAATTCCAAGCCAATAGAGACAAAATATGCAAAGTTTGCTCATTTATATACCATGTAAAGGTGAATATATCAAAATGGCACCGAGTACAATACATATCATCGACAAAATAGCAAAATACATAAGAAATGAGGCTCTAAATGGCCTATAAAGTCCAAAAACAATGTTGCAAGCTATGAGGCCATTGCCCTATTACAAGTCTACAGTGTACACATGATCAATCATCAAGTTCATCACCACTACTAGACACAGGATCATCATCAGGAGCTACATAGACATCATCTGGTTCAGAGTCTGAGGATGCCTCAGCCTGATCTGCAACCTCAGTATCAATGCCACCAATGACAATAGAAGTGGACCTAATGGAAGCACGAGTTTGTCGACCTGCACGAGTAGTGCCTTCCATTGGTTCTTTGCCTTTAATTGATGCCGCTACTGATTCTGGTTCTAATGCCGCCACATAATCTGCCTCATCCCCCGCTATGTAGAAATTTCTGTTTTCCCACCCCGGTTTTCAGTTTCTCCTTATTTCTCCCATGTAGTTAAATGCCCATTCCCATAATCATACATTTAACAGACTGAAAAAAATAAATATTGCTGAAAACACAAATTCTGGAAATTTTTCAGAATGCTGGAAATTGCAGAATTAAAAATCAGCGATCAAAAACAGCCATTAAAACACATTAAAACACTGGTATTTTTGGTCAACTTGACCCTGGAAAAACCCCCTACAACTCTTGGGGAAAACCAGTTTGAGAGCTCTTCTTTATTTCTGAAAATTGCCTTTTTACAGTGAGAATTATTCAGCAAAAAATCAGCAAGCAAATTTACAACTTATTTCCTTTCCCGTGCCTCACAGCAATCTGGAAATTACAGCAAACAGGACAGCAATAAATGCTGTACGACCTCCGTTTTGTGTGCAGAAAAATCAGCAAACTGCTCCTTGATTTTTGTGCAAAAATTTGCCTTTCACTATGTGCTGAATCAGCTGTACAAATCTGCTCAACTGCTGCCTTGGAATGTGTGCCAAGCTGCTGTCTCCTTCTCCTCCCTGCTCAGAAATCTCTCTTGCTCTCTTGCTCTCCTTCTCCCAATCTGCTCATGAAAGAATGAATGACCTTTTCCTCCTTTAATATAACTCCAAGTGACTTTTGGATGATCCAAGTGACTTTTGGGTAATCTCTAAATCCAATGGCTGAAATAGATTTAGATCAATGGCTGAGATTAAATGCTCATTTAAATCTCACTTTCTATTTTTTAATTCACCCCACTTTAATAAAGACCCACTTAGTCATTTATTTCCAAAGTCACTTTTCCTTTCTAATTTTTCATTGACTTTATAAAAGTCACTTTAAAATTAGACTTAATAACTTTATCACTTAAAGTCACTTTTAAATTAGATTTAACTTTATAAAATTATAAAGTCACTTTAGGAGAAAAATTAAATTCTTTTGGACACTTTTCCCTAGGCCAAAGATCAAAGCCTAAGGGAACCACCTGTCCTCCGGTACCAAATTTCAACACTCCCTCTTACCGAGGAAGGTGTTCCTCACCACACCCATCTTGTCTCTGAAGTAGACATGCTTGCCCCGTGGTAAGGCTTTGGTAAGGATATCTGCAACCTGCTCATCAGTGGAAATATACTCAAGCTTCACAGCTCCCTTCTGAACATAGTCTCTGATGAAATGATATCTGATCCCGATATGCTTTGACCTGTCATGAAACACTGGATTCTCTGTGAGTTTAATGCAACTCTGATTATCACAGTAAATCACTGAAGGTCTCAACGGCTGACCAAATAAGCCAAACAACATCTTGCGAAGCCAGATGGCCTCACAACTAGCTAGACTGGCTGCCATATACTCTGCTTCCGCTGAACTCAGTGCTACTGACTGCTGCTTCCGACTGAACCATGACACTACTGCTGAACCCAACCCAAAACAACACCCTGAAGTGCTCTTCCTATCAGAAGCACAACCTGCCCAATCAGAATCAATGTATCCTGCCAATCTCACTCCATCTCCCTGCCTGTAGTCCAGACCATAATCCACTGTCCCCTGCAAGTACCGCAAAATGTGTTTTGCAGCCACCCAGTGAACCTTCCTAGGCTCACACATAAACTGACTCATCGTGTTGATTGCAAAACAGATATCTGGTCTAGTGTTGACCAAATACATCAAGGAACCAATCAGCTGCCTGTACAATGTGGGATCCACCAACTCGGAATCCGAAGCATGAAGCTTTTTCCAGTTGGTGATCATCGGTGTCGACATGGGTCTACAATCCTCCATGTGGAATCTGCTAAGGATGTCCACAATATACTTCCCCTGCCCCAGGAAGAAATGCCCCTCCTCATGCCACACCTCCAAACCCAAAAAGTAATGCATCAAGCCGATGTCCTTCATCTCAAACTCCGCCGCAAGATCTCTCTTGCAGTGCTCTATGAGTCTCTCTGCACCTGTAATGATCAAGTCATCCACATACAGCACCAGAATGAGAGGCTCCTCACCAATCACAATAAAGTAAAGGTTCGGATCTGCCTCACTCTTTGTGAAACCCATCCCCTGCAAGTATGCATCTATCCTGGAGTACCAAGCTCTGGGAGCTTGCTTCAGGCCATAAAGGGCCTTCTTCAATCTGCACACATGGGACTCCTTCCCATGCACCTCAAAGCCCTGTGGCTGCTCAATGTACACCTCTTCCTGTATGAAGCCATTGAGAAATGCGGTCTTCACATCCATCTGGTGGATCTTCCAACCCATCTTTGCTGCTATCGATATAATGGAGCGGATCGAAGTATATCGAGCCACGGGAGCAAAGGTCTCCTCATAATCAACTCCCTCTACCTGGGAGAACCCTCTAGCCACAAACCTCGCTTTGAATTTCTCAATGCTGCCATCTGCAGCATGCTTTACCTTGTAAAGCCATCTGGAAGTAACCACGGATTTGCCCTCAGGCCTCGGCACCACCTCCCAAACATCATTCTTCATGATAGAAGAATACTCCTCCTGCATGGCCTCTCTCCAGACCTGCTGGCTAGCTACCTCCTCATAGCTAGAAGGCTCAGAGTCAAGGATGCTGGTAACCATCGCCATATAACTACAAAACCTCTCAGGTGGTCTACTCTTTCTGACCGGCCTCTTCAGCTCAGCAACAGATGTGGCATCTCTCAAGGTGTCCTGAAGCCACTTGGGCTTCCTCTTCCCTGAGCATGCTTCTCCCATAGGAGAATGAAACTCCTCCTCCTCATCACCATTAGTAGCCTGAACTCTTAACTGTCTGTCTGCTGTCCTCCTGCCTGCACCTGAACCTGTAGAAGCTGAGGTACCGTGTGAACTGTCCATCAGTGGACTCCTTAGTGAACTGCTCTGCATGCTGCCCGGAGCACCACCCCTCTGGCTCGATGAGCCACTGCTCACTGACGGACCTGACATCCTCATAGATGTACCTCCTGATCCTTCTGATCCCTGCCCATTGGATCCCTGCGACTGACTCAACTGCTGCTGAGGGTCTGGCTGATCCAGATACTCTAACTCCCGTGACCTCCTAAAGGCCCTGTCCTCCTCGAACTTCACATCCCGTCTGACAACAACTCTCCTATGTGCAGGAATGTAAATCCGAAAGGCCTTTGAGCCTTTGAGGTCTCACTGTAGCCCACAAAGATACCCTTCTCTACGGTGGGCTCTAGTTTGGTCCTCTTCTCCTTGGGTATATAGGAGTATGTAATGCATCCAAAGATATGAAGATGACCAAGATCAGGCTTCTTCCCAGAGAAAGCCTCCTCCGGAGTCATGTGCCCCAAGGCACGATGCGGACTCCTGTTCTGCAAGTAAATAGCTGTGTTGCAGGCCTCTGCCCACAAGAACAGTGGCAACCCCTGATCATGTAACATGGCTTTGGCAGCCCCTATGATGGATCTGTTCTTCCTCTCCGCAACCCCGTTCTGCTGGGGGTTGTAAGGAACAGTGAACTCCCTCCTAATGCCTGCCTCCGCACAATAGTCAACACACTCTCCAAGGGTGTACTCTCCTCCATTGTCCGACCTCAAGGACTTGATCTTTCGACCTGTCTGAGTCTCCACAAGAGCTCTGAACTCCTGAAACCGCTTGAAGACCTCACTCTTGGTCTTCAAAAAATAAATCCAGGTCCTCCTGGAGTGATCATCAATGAATAAAACATAGTACTCATATCCACTCAAGGAAACATGAGACATCCGACCGCTCACATCGGAATGAATCAAATCAAGTATCCCCGTCGCTCTGCTGGGAAAAGGGGATTTGGCAAACTTGCCCATCGCACAACCTCTGCAAGTATCAAAGTGATCAGTACTGAAATCTGGCACACCTGTAGTGATCTCCCGCAATGTCCTCAAGGCTCCATGATACATATGTCCCATCCTGCGGTGCCAAATCTCACACAGCTCAGAACTGCTAGCTCTGCTGTCGGTACTACTGCTCAATGCCAAAAGGGGTTGGAATGCAAACTTGTACACCTTTGCATGGCGTACACCTATCACTCTAGCTGAATCAGCTGGAGTGCCCCTGGGATACATCAACACCTGTCCTCCCCTGAACAGTACGTCATATCCTCTGTCCTCCAAAGCTGAGACGGATATGAGGTTCTTCCTCATCCCTGGCACATAAAGAACCTCTGACACCTTCAAGGGAGGTTTGGACTCCCTCTGAAATGTCACTGTCCCCACCCCGACTGCTCTAACAACTCTGTCATCACCGAGTACTACCTCAATATCAGTGCCACTCTATGAAAGCTCTGAGAAGTACTCACGGACTCCTGTCATATGACGTGAAGCCCCACTGTCCACATACCAGATACCTGAGGATGCTCCGCTAATCGAGGGAAAAGCATGCTCCCTCTGAACCTGTGTGGCAAGTGATCCTGCACTAGAGGACTCACACGTAGTGAACGCAAACTCTCGGTCAAAACGACCAGCAAAGTCCTCAATCTCTGCTGAAGCTGCCACGTCCTGGTTCTTCCCCTTCTTCTTCTTCTTCTCCGGACACACAATTGCATAGTGTCCCATCTTTTGACAATTCCAACACTTCACCTTGGAATAGTCCTTCTGTGTGTTCCCCTGTTTACCTTTACCTTTGCCTTTGCCCCCACCACTGCTTGTGGAAGCCTGCTTCTTCCCTTTGCCTTTCTTGCCTCCTGCCACCAGTGCTACATCCTCATCCTGCTCAACTGGCTTGGCTGCCCCAAGCTGACCTTTCCTGATCTCTGTCTGAATGCAATCATCCCAAAACCTCTCCCATGTGGGAAGGGTCTCACGTGCACAAACCCCATCAGCAAAGTTCAACCATGAACGGGGGAGGCCATTCACTGCAATCCGCACCAACTCAGTGGGTGGAATGGCCTCTCCAATCGCTGCCAACTCATCTCTCACATTGGTAATCTTTGTGAGATATCCAGCTGCACTATCATTCCCCATCTTAATGTTCTTCAGCTTCTCCTTTAGGACCATCTTCCGGTTCTCATTGGTACTCTGGTAGAGATTGGACAATGCTGTCCACATCTCATGGGCATTGCTCTTTCCTCTCACATGAGGAATGCAATGGTCTTTGATTCCGTCTAGAATCAGCCTCTTACCCTTATTGTTCTTCTTTTTATACTCAGCCAACTGAGTAACATCAGTTGGCACAACAACAGGGTTCTGTGCGGTATGCACCATGATATCCCAAACTTCTGCCTCCTCAAAGATACTCTGCATTCTCTCCTTCCAAACACTGTAATTTGTATGCCCATCCAACCTATCCTCCACCCTCAATCCCAATGACATCCTGCTGTCCTAAAACTGAAAAATAACACTGCTGTAGTAAAGATAAAACTGTTGTTTATGAAAAAATCAGCTTGCTGGAATTTTCTGAGTGAAAAATCAGCAATTGTAATTTTTCCTTTTGCTGTCCCAAACTGCCCTTCAGCACTCAAGCTCTGATACCATGTAAAAATTTCTGTTTTCCCACCCCGGTTTTCAGTTTCTCCTTATTTCTCCCATGTAGTTAAATGCCCATTCCCATAACCATACATTTAACAGACTGAAAAAAATAAATATTGCTGAAAACACAAATTCTGGAAATTTTTCAGAATGCTGGAAATTGCAGAATTAAAAATCAGCGATCAAAAACAGCCATTAAAACACATTAAAACACTGATATTTTTGGTCAACTTGACCCTGGAAAAACCCCCTACAACTCTTGGGGAAAACCAGTTTGAGAGCTCTTCTTTATTTCTGAAAATTGTCTTTTTACAGTGAGAATTATTCAGCAAAAAATCAGCAAGCAAATTTACAACTTATCTCCTTTCCCGTGCCTCACAGCAATCTGGAAATTACAGCAAACAGGACAGCAATAAATGCTGTACGGCCTCCGTTTTGTGTGCAGAAAAATCAGCAAACTGCTCCTTGATTTTTGTGCAAAAATCTGCCTTTCACTATGTGCTAAATCAGCTGTACAAATCTGCTCAACTGCTGCCTTGAAATGTGTGCCATGCTGCTGTCTCCTTCTCCTCCCTGCTCAGAAATCTCTCTTGCTCTCTTGCTCTCCTTCTCCCAATCTGCTCATGAAAGAATGAATGACATTTTCCTCATTTTCCTCCTTTAATATAACTCCAAGTGACTTTTGGGTGATCCAAGTGACTTTTGAGTGATCTCTAAATCCAATGGCTGAAATAGATTTAGATCAATGGCTGAGATTAAATGCTCATTTAAATCTCACTTTCTATTTTTTAATTCACCCCACTTTAATAAAGACCCACTTAGTCATTTATTTCCAAAGTCACTTTTCCTTTCTAATTTTTCATTGACTTTATAAAAGTCACTTTAAAATTAGACTTAATAACTTTATCACTTAAAGTCACTTTTAAATTAGATTTAACCTTATAAAATTATAAAGTCACTTTAGGAGAAAAATTAAATTCTTTTGGACACTTTTCCCTAGGCCAAAGATCAAAGCCTAAGGGAACCACCTGTCCTCCGGTACCAAATTTCAACACGCTAAAGCCATGTCGATATCAAAATCAGCCTCAAACACAGGATCTTCAGTCTCCTCCACCCATTCTAATGTTGGATCAATATCGTCCAACACAATGGGATCTAGATCAGGTGATTTGCTCATCATTTGGTTCCTCCTCAGTCGAAGGTTGTATTGCACAAAAACAAGATCATTTAACCGTTTTTGTTCCAAACGGTTTCTCTTCTTTGTGTGTATGCGCTCAAAAACAGACAAATTGCAATCACAACCTGAAGCACTGCAAGTTTGACTGAGGACTCTAATTGCAAACCTTTGCAATTGAGGACACTGGCCACCAAATGACTCCCACCAATGTGCTGCAAAGAAAAAGACATTAATTAGTAACTTAGTTTTATAATTTGAATTGTAAAGAACGTAAACAATTTTAACTTGAAAAGAAAAACAAAATGGAAATTGGAATTGCTTACCTGGTTGGTCCACATCTCTTGCCATCTTTGCCAAGTTTTTGCCAAAAGTACCACTTGCCATATTGAAAATAGTACGCTGTCTATGTATTTCCAACTAGTCTACATGGCTAGGGACCATGTGCTCCAAGCAATCCAGCTCTGACCTCCCCATCATGCTGATCTCCTAGCCGATTTTTATAGTGATACCTTGGGTTCAAAAAATACCTAGCTACATGTATAGGACGATGGAGTTGATTGTTCCATCCGTTATCAATGATCTCCCATATACAGCCATATTTAGCTAACCTGTCCTTGTAAGTTGCCCGTCTCTGCTCCTTTGCCTGATCCATAGCTTCATAAATGTAGCCCATGGCCAATCTTTCCCCATCCACCAACCTTAGCACCTTAACAAGGGGCTCGGTAATTTTCACAAGCTCTACAGACCTTTTCCAAAAATAAGTGTCTAACACTTTCTTTTTGGTGTCTTTTCCATCTGGTCTACGAGCCCACCGAGATTCAGACCATTCTTCAGAGGAAAACATTTTCTGCAAGTTTTTATATTGACCATTGAGACATTGCAACGTGAGGAAGTGAGTTGCAAATCTCGTAATTGCAGGCCTAACAAGCTCTTTGCCCCCAATGTGTTTCCTCATTAGGTTCAATACCCATGAGTGGTTGTAAATGTATTTGTAATGCACTTGGCATGCTCTACAGTGTTTTTTACCCACTCCACTTTGCCTATATCCTCAAGCATGAGGTCTATGCAATGTGCAGCACATGGAGTCCAAAATATGGTCTTATATTTGGCCTCAACCATCTTTCCAGCAAGAACATAGTTTGAGGCATTATCAGTGATGACCTGCACAACATGCTGCTCCCCAACTTCCTGAATAACGTTATCCAAAAGCTCAAATAGAAGGATTGCATCCTTCACCTTATCAAATGCATCAACTGATTTCAAAAACATGGTTCCTTGAGGGCAAGAAACAAGGAAATTAATGATAGTGCGGTTCTTTCCATCGGACCATTCATCTGACATAATGGAACAACCTGTTTTAAGCCATGAATCTTTAAAATCAACCAAATACTCATCAATATCTCTTTTTGCAAAAGAGCTCCCCTCAAGTCATGCATACTAGGGCCTTTGAAGCCCTTTCCTGCAGCTATAACAGAGTCCCACATAGCTTGGTAATAAGGTGAGCGAGCAGCATTAAATGGGATATCTGAATCATACCACCATCTAGCAATGTATTGGTGAGAAGTTTCTTTGCATTGTCTTTTCCAATGTTGATCCAAAGTGGGTTGAGAACTTGGCTGGGAGGAAGTGGGATTAGAAGAGGCAATGTTGGCAGAAGATGAGAAATAACTTTGGATGTTTGTTCTCTTTGTTCCTTTTGATGGTTGGCCAACAAAAGGATGAACATAGTGAAAGGGGTCATTGGTGGAAGGGATAGAAGTGGAGTCTTGAATCTCATAATCATCATACCCACTCTCTTTCATGGCTTTTAATAATTCCCTCTTCCTTGCAATGTCATCTTGGATGGCCTTCTCCCTAGCCTTATCCTCATAAAAATTTTCAAGCTTGGAAATGTATTCTGCCCTAATAGGACCTAACAGTGCATTTGGTGCATCACATGGCTTTACTTGGCCTCTTATCCCAGCCAAGTGTTGTTTCAACCTAAGAATACCCCCACCTCCAATAGATTTATGGCATAATTTGCATATCATTTTTCTATCAATTACATCACAATGAGCCCATGCACTATCCTTTCCTTTTGGAGCCATGTTTGCTTGAAATAATAACAATTTGCAAATAAATCTGCCATTTAAAAAAAAAAATTGCAGCTAAGCAACATGGAAAACCAAAGATAAATGTAGGAAAACAAATGCACATGCAAGGCTCAAGCTACAAAATTTGATAGATCATAGCATAGAGCTAGAGAGTTTATAGCATACATGATAGACCATAGAAGTGAGAAGTTTATAACACATAATAAAATAAAAAAATAAATAAATAAATCATGGACAGCAGACTCAAATGAGGAATTATCAAGTGCAAATCCTTACCTGGAAATGCAAACTAGCTCCCTTAGCCTCCTCTTGAAGATGGCAACTCCACTGACAGCTACACACTATCTCCAAAATAGCTCCAACTCCAACTCCAAGATGACTACTTCAGCAAAAACTCCACACTCTCCAAGCTCACAAACAAACTCACAAACACTCCAAATCAGTTGTGTGAGACAAATGAGAGTGAGAGGGGTCTCTTATAGCTTGGAGAGGGTGTTTTTGGAGGGAAAACACCTTTACCTCCCCCCCAAAATCCCTAAACCACAGTGAAAATCCGCCTTTTTGCATGGTTCGGTGGGCGTGCCAAAAACTGGCCGGTTTAGGACAAAACCGGCTGGTTTGATACAAACCGGCCGGTTTCATCCTAAATCGGCTGGTTTTCACCGGTTAGGGCCAAAAAAAGGTGAAATGCCCTATCAAACCGAGTTTTTTGGCCAGTTCGGACTGGCAGCCTTGCTAACCGGCCGGTTTGACCGGTAACCGGTTTTTGAAAACGGTTTTAAAAACACTGGTCTCACCTTCACTAGCCACCTAAAGGTGAGGAAATAACTTCCAAATCTTGCTTTTGCAAGTTTAAGCAACTGCAACTTCTAGTAAATGCCATAAAAGTAGTTCACCCTTGTATGCCCTGTGATAAATTTAATGAGTTGCTTCCCTCTCTTGTAAAGCTCATTAATCCATCCATATTCTTTATGCTTCACAATATCATGCATTAAAAGGTCAATGTGTGCACCAAGCACCCAGACCAAAAGATGTGTGGATGAGTACGCTCAATAATTTTTCTTGTTGATTGCTGGATTATTAGTGATCACTTGAACCACATTATTAGGACCAACATCTTTGATTGAATGCAATAGGAGATCTGCAATGTTTTGGGCAATTGCACTGATGGAGGAGGAGTCGTGAGATGTAATAAATATTGCACCACTAGAAGAAACACCAAGAACATTTATCAAATGTTGGCTTCTTACATTTGGCCACACATTTGATACAATGGATACCCCCACAATCCACCCACTCATTTGTAAAACGTGTCAAAGCTCTTTGAACCTTTTCTCTTTCTCTTTCTAATAACATTGTTCTAGCTTTCTCATAGTTGGAGCTCTTGTATCCTTTTGGGGCTTCATTGATGGCCTTAATCATATCATGCCAATAGGGAGAGCGAAGCACATTGAATGGTACACTGCAAGCACAAAGAAATCAGGCTATCTTTCCATCCACATCATCCCTTCTAGCAACATTCAAGAAATCCTCTATTGTTCTTCTACTTCTAGAGGTTGCATAAGTACCATGAGGAGATGAGCTACCAAATCTAGAGGTTGCACTTGATTCAAAATGAGATTTTTGTTTCTTGTTTTTTTTTGTGCAGCCTCCTCTATTTGAATGTATTTTCTTCTTTGTTCAACTGAAAACTTTAGGCAAATTGCTATTTCCACGACACCCTTTTTGTCATCACTATCCAAAACCCCACAAAGATGCCTCCTCACATGGGCATATGAACCACTATATGGTTTTCCTCCATGAAAACCATGAGGGCACAAAAACTTGTAGCTTCCACCACCTTTTCTCCCTTCAAGTTTGGTCACATAATTCCACAAGAGTGTCAATGCAACTTTCCCCTCTAGCATTTCAGTGTTCTCTCCATCCTCTTCCTCTTCAAACCCTTCCTCCTCGTCATACATTGGGTAACTCATATGGGAACCACTATCCTCTTGTTCTTCTTCCCTTCTATTCCTACTCCCCCTTGCCATCATGAAAACCAAAAGTGGAATGATACATAGAAGCCAAAAGAACACCATTTTGGAATATGAATATAGATGGACAACCTGCAATGAAATGAGAAAGAAGAAAGAATGCAAGAGTAGGAGAGGGAGAAGAAAAAATACAAACAACAATGACAGAAAAATGAGGGAGTTTGGGGTTTGCACTTACCTCTTTAGATCTTGTAGATGGAAGCCTTTCTTTACTCCTCCAAGTTGCTCCTCCTTCACTGCTCCTAGCTCCTTCTCCTTCACTCCCCCAAGCTCTCTTCAAGCCTCTCTTCTCCAAGCTCTCCAAAAATACAAGAGTGAGGAAATGAGTTTTATCCCCATCTATCATTTCCCTAACTCAACCTCAACCCACCCCCAACTCAAGTTAAACTATAAAAAAAAATGTTTTTTTTTGGGTCGGCCACGCGGAACCGCCCGTCGGGCATCAGATCCACTCAGGATCTGTACGGATCCATGCCCGATCCACCGCGGATCTGTTGCCAGATCCGCAGTTCGGAAATCTGGAACCGCAGATTGGGTTGGAACGGTTCCAAAATTCCAGGAATCGTTATTTCCGGCCCGATCTGCGGTTCCGAATTTCCAAACTGTGGATCCCGCAGCGAATGTGTACGGGACACGGATCCCGGTTTAGATCCCGAGGGGCATGGGGCGTTTTATTAATGACCTTTATATTTAGTCTACCATAATTTATTAATGACCAATATATCTAGTTTCCTTTGGACCCTTTGATTTAAACAGTTATTATTAAATTAATACACACTTACCTATTGTAACTAAATTCTAAGAATAATAGTAATTTAATACTATTTAATTATATTTAAATAATTTGGGGATAATAATAAATATAGGTTATTTAATAAATATGATGATATAATGACCATTATATTTGAACAATAAATTTATTACTCAATTAACTAATAATAATTAATTATATACTTCTATTAATAAAAATCAAGGGTTTGACTTTGATCCTCAGGTCAAAATTAGTCGTTGCAATATAGCCGTTGGAGTCTCTGCACACTCTATTTAATCAGGCTAAGCCAGATCAGTTCTTCAACTTGTCCTGACGATGAACCACACTGGTTGGTTCGAAACGCATCGACAAAAGATTTTTTATGTCTCAGACAACATTGTTCTTGTTCACCTTAGTTTTGAAACCATGTTGGAAAATGCAAAGTGGCAATTATTAATTCAATTTTCCTTAACCTTAATACTTTCTTGTGAACCTTATTATTCTTCTTGTGTCTCCTTATTAGATCTTCTTCATCAAACAAATATCAAGAGCAAAATAAAGTCAGTGGACACAAAAATTAGGCTCCAAGCCAGGGCAAAACCCCTTCAAGGGGAAAACCCAGATATTCTCTTTTTATATAATCTGCTTCAAATGAGACCACAAAGACCCAAACCCTAGACCAAGTCCTCCTCCAAGTACCAAGTCAGCGCTTCCAATATCACAGCTCAATCCTACATCAACCTACTTCTAGCTGCAACTTCAACCACAGCTTCAACCCTGCAACTTCGTCCTGCATCAACCTACTTCTAGCGGCAACTTCGACCACAACTTCAACCTTGCAACTTCATCCTGCAACTTTGTTTCGCAATTTTGACCCTGTAGCTGCTGCAAAAACCCTAATTTTGCTTCTTCAAAAGATCCTTCTTAGAGCAAGATAGCTCCTCCCAAGGTCAACAAAGTCAAGACAGAGTATTCCTTCTTCTAGCAACTTAATACTGCACCTCGTCCTCCTGCAACTTGGACCTGCAGTTTCGACCTTCCTTATAGCTCCAGTAAGCCTAGAACTTTGCATGTGTGGGAGAGATAGAGCCCAAAAACAAGATTTCTTTGCCTCCTTTTGCCTTCTAGACCTTCGCTCCACCTTCCTTGCCTCTTCTAGTTGTAGATCAAACTTTTCAAGAGAGATCAAACTTGTTGGTGAGTGAGTTCCAAATGAGGTTGAATTGCTCCTTTATATAGCCTTTCCAAGGGGTTGAATTCCCTCCTTTAGGCCGACTTGTACTTTGGAGGTTTCTAGGACTTTCTAGATTCAAAATAAATTCTTCTACAAGATATATTTCTTCCAGAAGAGTCTTATAAACATGATGTTGGCATTCTTGACTCATGAAAATAAATCCTATGACCTAACAAACCCTAGAAGCATGAACAACATGCTTTTACCTAGAAGACTGTCAATAAAGAGCATGAAACCCATGCTTTAGAATAATAATTTTTTATTTACATTTCCAACATGAGGAACCAGATGATGGCTAATGAGGTGGGTAGAGCTCATGCTAGGATTTTGCCCAAGCGCTAAATATATCCCAGCCATCTTTTGCATTTTACATTTTCTTTCCATCGTGGCTTTATATGATTTTATTGTTCTTTCAACTACATTAACCTCCAAGGCCAAGTTAATCGGCCCTAACTCAATGATGTGGATATAGGATGCCAATCCCGATGACCAATGATTATCAACCCAAAGAATGGAGATGGATAATTAGGAGAGATGAAAAGTGTTAAGTATGGATTACCTTGGACATGTTATATCAATCAATGCCTCTCGAATAGTGCCCTTCCTAAACTCTCAGGCCTCAATGGAGGTCCCACTAGACTAGAGTCAAAGACTAACCTCCCAGGGGAAGTGTGGGAACAAGGATATAATCAACAACAGTCAATCATCCAATTTGCTCCATGATCCATATTAATATGCCCATAACAACAAATGAATCACATGATTGTCGATAGATGACCTGCCTTCCTTCAAGAAGTATGTTATATGGTTGACTAGATCAATGGGTGGAGAACTCTGACATAGTGATATCTGTTGACCATCATACGGTTGCTGGTTGGTTGGTTGTTAAATGAGGAGAAAATTCTTTTCCAATGGGTTACCCACTTTTGGTGGGTAATGACCCCCACAAGTCTTCCTCAATCACAATTGAGCCAAGTACTTGACTCAAACTCGGCATGAGATTTGGCCAAACTCACTTGAACTTGCCAACACTCGCAATTCTGGGAGAGATTCACAGGTCCGACTTAGTATGTTGACGTTAACCAAATGTGAAAGTTTTGAAGGTTAAACATATATTGGAGGGAAAGAAAAAGGTGGGAAATGAACAAAAAAACCCTAAAAGACATTGTTAAATAGAAACTCCATCCTTTCTCACTCTCATAATTTATCATTGCATTGATTTTATGTAAAACCCTAAAAGTCATGGTTAAACGGAAACTCCATCCTTTCTCACTCTCATAATTTATCATTGCAATGATTTTATGTTGTAGCTATGACTATGAGGAGCAATGCCATTTGCTGAGTGTATTTGCCAGCATGTGACAGGAGCAAATTCTTCATTATAGGAGACCCAACTCATCTTTATTGATTGCATTTGAAGGAGTAAAGGAGGTTGTGTTCATCATTATTAGCCGACATGTGAAGGAGTAAAGGTGGTTGAGTTCTTCATCATGGGTTGCATGTGAAGAAGTAAAGGAGACTGAGTTCATCAATATTGGTTGCATATATATGAAGGAGTATGGTTGTTGTGTGTGTGAAAATTCGAGAATCCCCAAATCACCACTGCAACAAACTGATATTACTTCTCCTACTTATTAATCCATGCAAGTTATTTACTGTGTTCTACTGTAAATATCGAAGTAAATACAACTGCAGCCTTCACAATTTAAATAATATGTGGAAACAAGAATCTGAGCAAGAAAGAAATAACACATAAGTGACACCGTTATTTTTGGACCAATGTCCCCGAAAAAACCCAATGTGGGAAAATCGGTGCAACAATTGAGGGTTTGTATTATTAAGCAGTAATTTTTTAATACAATCTTTGGATGCCTTGTTGGCTATCCAATACAGAGAATCTGACTGACAGAGAGATGAGTGAGATATACCTCACACTATCATTGGCGATCCAGCACTGATCCAGCCACTGAATGGCTAGCCCCTAGCTACCTCTACGCAATCACTGCGCTACTCTGCGTCACAGCTTCTGCGGACTGCATCACTCCTTTTGCTGATCGATTTTCCTCTGGAACTTCGATTGTCTGCCCTCCCAGTCTCACACCCCGGCTTTCGGCTTTGGAACTCAATTCTCCAGCAAATTTCGGATCTCCTCTCAAGCTCAGCACTACCTCTGCGTGGCCCTATGCTGCCCAGTGTGGCTCTGTGCTGCCTCTTCTAGATCTCTCTCTACCTTCTCTACGATGTATCCCCAGATCAGGAAACTCTCCAACCGGAAACTATCTCTGCCCCTCACTGTAAGAAATCACCTCGATCACTTCTCCGACAATTGTTGTGCTACTCTCTTCAGAAATCAATCTCTTGTGTTGAAGAAAGTGTAACTAGGTTCAGTCTTCATGACATTGATTTTTGTAAACAAGAAAAATGATTTTTTCATTATAACTTGTTGCATGGGTTTCATGAGCAAGAAGTTTAGTTATTTAGTAGTGGCTCCCATTGAGAGCCTTAGGATAAGTCAAAGAGTCAATGTCATGTATTAAGAAGCTCTTCTTGAGCATGAGAAAAATATGAGTCTATAGAAATGTCAAGTAGCCCTCCAAGACAAGCACAATCCTCCAAGAAAAAGTTTGCCAGCAAAACAATGTGAAAGACAGTCATGTCAGCCTCAAAGCATATATAGATGACAAGTCGGCTCAAAAATAGAGACACATCGGTTCACCCTAACATGTCGGCTTATTATGGAGACGTGACAACTATATATACCCAGCTAGGGTCACCACAGAAGCTTAGAAATCTCGGACAAGTCTGCAACTTCGGATGAGGACAGAATCTCGGCATATCTCTGAGATCTCAGTGATCATTATAGGAATATCCTCGCATATATCTCAGAAGTCTCGGCCTAGTTACAGGGTCACAATGATACAGTCTCAGCATAGCTACAACAAACCTCAGTGCAAGGAGAACTTAGTTACAGTCTCGGTGAAAGTGCAGGAGAAGACACAGTCCTAGTCTCATGTTAGAAGAAGGATCTCAGTGATACTTTGTCTCGACATAAACATCACTGTCTCACAGTCTTGATGTAGAGGATCTCTGTGATCAACCAGTCTTGGCATACCTTCTAAACACAGTCATGATCCCAATTGTAATCATGGTCTTGGTGGTGGTCTAATGAGGATCTCGGTGCAGCATACATTCTAGACATAATCATGTCCTCGACATAATTGCATTCATATCAGTCATGATCATAATAAAGATAAGGTCAAGATCTCGATGAAGGTTGCAACAGTGATGAAGATCTCAATGAAGGAGCAGTCATGGTACAACAATGATGATGATGATCTCAGCAGTGACAAAGAAGAGGATTGGTGTCTTGGTCTTGGAGTGGCATAGTAGGTCAAGGGTCATGGTCTTGGTATTCGTAAATTGAAATCTCTATAAGAAGAATTTTGTACAGATTTTCCTCTCTGAGAGGGAGAGGGGTTTTGGCCCTGGCAGAAAGCCAACATCATGTGTTCTTGTCTCTTTGTTTGGTAGCTATTTGACGAACTAAGAAGACACACTCTAATAATAACAAGTGAAGACTATGCTAAGAAGAAAAGTTAAAACACCTCACAAATAGTTATCAAGCTAAGAAGAATCTCATTAACTCTAACTGCCCTAGATTCTTCATCATCTTGATCTCTTACTCGATGTGTCTTCCAAATGCCCATCAATCCTCTTCTTATAATATTCTCATTGAGAACCAACAGCCCATATTAGATTCTAATCAATGGCTCAGATCATTCTGGCTTGATCCTCATCTTCTTCTAGAAGTTTCACCCCCGGTTTAATTAATACCCTTTAATTATTTTAATTTCCTAAGTTTAGACTTGAGCATCTATTAAAAATAATTAATTATTTTAATAAAACTGACTCCGGGTGGAATTTCCCAAAACGATTTCTAGGTATTCTGAAATACATGTGTCCTAGCCTCCCTGCAAATTTTGAGGCTTAGAGCACATCCAATGCTACCAAAAATCCATAGTGTGCACTAGTGATTCGTGAAGAAGTAAAGGAGTGATTCATTACTAGTAACCTTTTCAATGTGTGAAAGAGTAAAGGAGCCTGTTGTGTGCATTTGTGAAGGAGGTAAGTTCACAGTCATGATTTTGTTTTTTTTTCTAACAAACATTCTGCTATAGAGGCAAGAAAGATATGTTGTGTCAAGAAACCATGACAATTCAAATTATTCCATTACTTTGAAATTGAATACCAACTATATTGCTCAGGAAAATAGCGAATACTGCCTCATGTATTTTGAAGAGACTCTAAAGGCTAGCATACACTTTGTATCTTTGCTTTGGAAACAAAGAAGGATAGCCATAGAAAAAGTTGCCAACAACGTGCAAATTAACATAGGAATCCAAATGTTTTAGTGTGTAGAATACCATAGATGCCAGTAGAATGTTATGGTTAGTCTATCAATGTATTGTACATCGATCGTTCCTTTAATTTGTTGTGTAAGATAAGATAAGATAAGTTCATTAATGTTCAAAAAAGTAGGTCAAAGAGACTGAAAAGTACATCCAGTATGAATATAAAGTGGGAGTGCAAATGCAACTCCAAGGAAATGCAAAGAGTGCTAAAAAGAAAGATACACATATAGATATAGCTAACATAGGGAAGGAATGAGATGTACAATAAGGGAGTCTCCCAGTGTAAGTAACAAGGTTGCGAGTCCAATGAAATCAAGGTCGTCGAGACCATATGGCCAAGGGCAAGGGGGGCCAGCTAATCTCTCGATCACCTACGAAGTCTATTGGACCTATTAGAGGTGGGCCTATCTAGATTCTATACGATCCTGAGGTGGGATGTACGAGCTAGAGATACTTCTAACATTCGAGGTCGTAGGGAAGAGGCTCTGAATAGATCTTTGGTTGCTTCTTTGGGAGACCAGAGTATGCGGACAAGCGGAAGGCCCTCGACTCTGCAACCATCTGGAACTAGTAATGTTGGTCCTCGGAGGATGTGTAAACTGATGTACGGGTCAGCATCTCCAGAACGACCTCGATGATATACTCAGCGGTTGGGGCGGAAGAGATATACGAGGTCTCCCAGCCGATAATTGGGGGCACTATGAGACTCGTCTTGTCGCTTGTTGCTATGATCTGACAAGACCACCTGAAAGTAGAAGGTGAGCTTCCAATTTGTCCTTGGACAGGATATGTGTAAGTATTCTACAACTACAAGTTCTAGCAATGTATATAGAGTCCCTTATGAATTTGTGCATAAACTGTTGTTTTAAAACTAATATGGGTTGGAAATGTCATTAATATAGTTTTTGTGCACAAAATTTACTATATTTTGAATTTTTTTTCTATTTGTCAAGTTTTGCTGAGTCTTGAACCAAGTCTTGTTGAACCCCAAACCAGCCGAGTCTTTGTTGAGTCCAGGTCTGACAATGTTGGTAGAAGACCTGTCAGCTATTCTCAATATTAAGTGCTACAACGCATTTCCAGGAGTCATATTTGTTGAATTCAATGGAGCAAATATGTGCTAATGATGGTTATATATTTATCTTGCCCTAACTTCATTTAAAAGCCACGGATCATCTTGTCATACATAACTTCATGAACAATGAATATCTGCATTTAGACATTCCCCATATGGGCAATGAAGCTTAATATTTACATAACAACTGCAGAAAAGTCTCTTTCTTTGTTCTTTTCTTTGATTTTCATCAACAAGCTTGAAAGAAAACCATTGAAAATCTGCTTTAACGGTTCAACCTTCAATGGAGAATATTTCTATAATATTGATCATACCATTTATGATCTAATCTGGATCATGCTGACAATGACTAAATCTGCTAACTCCACTTTAAATTATTTGAAACATGACTACAATTCTGTCGTATATGATACCATTTATGATAAGCCTAATGGACTAGATCATGCAAAGAATAAGTTAAAATAAGGCTAATACTTGGATGCATCATGCCACAGGTGTTTTTAAGTAGATTTTGACAGTTATGCAGTTTCTTTGCAGTGTCTACCAACCGAAGCAGCATGAGGACTCCAAAACCTTATTTTCATTAATTTCTTTAACTTGAAGCAGACTCGTGCATAGGTGGATTAACTAACACAGAACAACAAGCTTTCTCATTTCACCTTTGCTAAATCCACCATGAACAAAATCGCGTGAAAAGGTACTTGGTATTTACACTAATCTGCCTAGAGCCAGCTAATCATCAATAGAAAAGGTATCAATGAACAGAGAAGCCCAGAAAGTTGAATGGGCAAGGAGCTTATATGGCAGTACTTGTTCATAATATTCTGAAACTTCCAAAGGCCTATCGTAGTCAAGAAACTATGCAATCCATAAAAAAGGGTACACATAAATTCCATATTTCTAGAATTAATTGCACAGAGAGTAGCGAGGTGCTTTACAGCCCAGTATGGGGAGATTTTGTCCTGTTATGTTTAAAAAATACTTAAAAATGCAAGTTGGCTTTAGAGTAAATGAATACAAGTCGATTTCAGAGTAAATTTAGATTTATATTAGTTGATCAAGTTTAAATCAAATCAGGGCTTTTAAATCTAAAAAAAATAAACCGGTGTAGATCCATCTTAATCCCGGATTGTAATTTTTGTATCATTTAATATAAGGAATTAATACATGACATGGAGTTAAATGATAAGAAAATTTACACCTTAAGTAATTTGATCCGTCTCGGTACTTGATAGATCCGGGTTTAAGATGGATCTACACTAGCCCATTTCCAAGCACACTGACAATGAAATGTTTGTTAAAACGTCATTTATGAAGGAAAACACATAAGAGTGTGCACCGTTGAAAGGAGGAATAAAAAATGGAAAATAGTATGTCAATTTCCACACAGGAACAACAGCAATGAATCAGACTAGTAAAGTTCCACATCTTAAAATCAATTATGGAAACATCCTTAACCCGATAACTATAACTCCCAGTAACAGAAAATAAAATAAAATGTAGCCCTATCAAGAACGCTAAGATCCAAGCATGTGATTGCAAAGGAGAAGTGTGCAAAAGGGGATGTATGCAATCTATGAGAAGCTGACGCATATACTATTAGGGGTAACAGCACTAGTACAATCACAAAAACCCTAATGACCTAAAGCTTTATAGCCACATGTAGCCCAAAGGAAATATGCTCAACGAGTATAGAACGTACATTTTCAATGTTAGCATAATGTACCCGTGTATGAGAACGTAGCTGATAATGCCAAACCGAGTTTAATAAATTAATAAAGATATGAAGAAATTCATGAAGAACACACAATAATGAATACAATGTGTAATTTGCAAAATCATAAACAAAATGCGAAAATATTTACTAAGGATACAAGAAATCAACTTCAAGCCCTATATCTCTCCTACAAATTGGTTGATAAGATACTATTCTTGTCCTTTTTCATGTCTTAATGATGCAGAGATTAATCAGAGAACCAAACTTCCAAATTATGAAAGATAATAAAGAAGAATGCAGTGCTGAGACTCATAGAAAATGCTTAGGATAATTGGGAAGCTATTCCTTGGCATATGTCAATACAACATTGCAAAAATGAAATATGGATTGGATTATAAAATCTGACTCTCGTTCAATATTGGAAACCAAACACTGCAGGCTTGTCACGAGTTCTGGAAGCCACTCTAAATTTCTAAAATTCGTAAAGACTTAATAAAATTCAACAAATAGAAAGTGAAAAGCTTTAGGGAGAACGAAGACTAAGGCTACATTTAATTTTAAAAAAAAGAGTTACGTGGTCATAGATAACAAGCAGAAAGTTACCGAAAATAAGCAAACAAAATATCTGAGCATGATAATAACTGAGAAACAGAAAGAATAACAAATACAACTGACTACCATAGTACCAAACGGTACTACTACTACCATAGTGCGAACGCTAAAAGGATCTCCCATATTATAATTAACTAAAATTTAATGGGTCTGCCATATTATAATTAACTAAAGTTTTTTGGGATTGTTTTGGACTAGTATAACTCGAAAATTTACTCGGAAGTGGCCCAATTCTAAAACAATTGGAACCATTTCGCTTCTACAAGAAATATAAGCAATAGGATAACAAACCCTTCCAACTGTAAAGGGCATCGACCCCTACTACCTTAGAGAAAACTCAAGCTCTAAGATAACCAAGTAAATGCCTTAACATATTGAAATTTCCAAATTCAGGTCCGACATTTCAACAGTATGTCATTATGAACTAACGAAGTTCGGGGTTCAAATGTACCCTGGAGCTTATCGGGCACCAACTTTCTTACAGTGGAGCCGCCCACTTTCTTTCCCGGTTACGAATTTCCGCTTATGGCTACGCTTATAGCGGTCGAATATGTATGAATAGCCTATGAGATTTTCAATTCAGTCATGAATCACACCAGATGGTTCTGGTTTGACTGAATCACACTAGATGGTTCTGGTTCTAAAGGCCTAGACAAAATATTCTTGATATGATTATTATCAAAAAAAACATTCATAATATAAATATATAAATCACAGAAGCCCCAATTTCAACATAATCCCTACTCAGAAGTCCTCAATCATCATGGGAAAGAGAATTCAAAGTAATCTGGGGCCACTACGTACACACAACATTCATTCATTCACCAATAGACCAAGAGAAGCTATTTCCCACGTAATTCAAAGTGGGTATGGTAGAATTTAATCGAATATCCTCGGAATCAAAGTGGGTGCAGTCAGAATTAATGCGTAATCAGAACCAAGGTGGGTCTAGTCACAATTGAATGAGGTTCAATCAGAATCAAAGTAGGTTTAGTCTGAATCTAATAAGATTTAATCAGAACAAGCCCTGAATAAAGTTCAGCAACTTACAGAAAACAAAATTGCCCTTCCAGAGTATCATTGATAAAACAAAACCCACTTAAAAAACCTATGATTATTATTATACTTTAAATTGTCTTATTTCTGTAACTCTAATTCTACATAGTTGGATTCGTAGATGCGATATAGTACGAATAAAACTCACTGGATAGCTGAAGACTGAGGAAATCAAAGTGGGTATTCTTCAAATTATCACAGTTGATTGCTACTGCTCCGAAATTTTCTCCTGCGTCTTCTCAGCCTGCGGGAAACAAAGGCAATAATTGTTGTGCGCGCAGAGGAAAGGTTGTGTGAAGACCGTTGTAAGCCTAAATAGACATATGTCGACAAAATATAGGACATCAAAAGCCATCAAATTTACTTCCTTAATTGGGTTTCATTGCAAATTTGATGAAAAAAATAATAGTAAAGGTGCGCGCAGATCATGACAAAGCTCTTTTAACGCCTTAGTGAGCCCTGAGTGGGATTAGTTTTTCAATTCTGTTTCGGTGGCTTGATGTCAGCACAGAGGTTGCTTTATTGTTTCGCCATGATGACTCAACCTGAGTCATTTTGTGGGTCATGGAAATGCTTTTCAGGGAATGAAGTTATTAAACTATAATTTAATGACACGGTTATATAGATACAATCAACTATTAAATTTGAAAAATATGACCCATTAAAAATATTTAATAATAACAAAAACTTTTGGTTTGTTTATTTCACAATATCTTATAAACCAACGAGCATACTGCATCTGTACAGTTAAATTGCACATACAATTCTATACACGGAAGGAAGATTAAGATGTAAATTCTCTCTTTCTTGTTCAGACAAAGGAGGTAGCTAAATAGTCATTGTCATCAAAAAAATGTTTGAAAATATGGCAACGAGCATACTGCATCTGTACAGTTAAATTGCACATACAATTCTTTACACGGAAGGATTAAGATGTAAATTCTCTCTTTCTTTTTCAGACAAATGAGGTAGCTAAATAGTCATTGTCATCAAAAAAAAATGTTTGAAAATATGGGAACCATTGCCTGATGGCATTATATTAATAAGCTCTCTCATTAAAGTCAGTCGGTTTGGTTTTTAGATGAATCAAATAACGGATATAAAAGGGTGAGTAGCAATTTCACATTTTTCCCAAGTTAAATTTTAATAAGATATTTAATTTGTTGCGATAAGATTATAAATATATATATGTTTTTTTAAGATATTTAATTTGTTGCGATAAAATTATAAATGTATATATATATTTTAATATGTTGTAATAAGATTAAAAGTATATATGTGTTTTTAGTAATTTTTATTAATTCATTATTTATTGGTGTGTTTAATTTATGAATAATTGAATATATTTATTTTTCACATTGAGTGATTAATGAAGAATTTATTAATGAATATGAGGTTGTATTGTTGGATACTCGCAACAAACACTTTTTAGTATTTAGCAATCAATACAAGTATTTAGTAATCAATACAAGTATTTAGTAATCAATACAAGTTATGTGAGTTACACAACTCGTTGTCATCGCCAATGGAATTGAGGCAAGCTCTCAGTGTAATGGCAGGGGAGGTTTTCAAAGCGAGGAAAGGAGGAAAGACCACAAAGTTGTCTATTGCACAAGAACCTTAGAATTATGATGGGAACAGGTCACATTATCACACCTGTTGGTATCCGGAATGAAGGTACTCCACTCTTGTCAATCACTTGGAAGGACATGCTGGCTGGTCTTCTTCAATTTGATGGGCCTTCAATGAAAGGTTTGAGTTTAACTTAGTTTATTATCCATTTGTGGTGGTTGTTTCCATTATGGTTTGTTTTTCTCTATTTGTTTGTTTGTTGGCTGAGTTGTTGTTTCACTTTCTCTAGGGAGCTCTCCTTGGTTTTCTTCTTGGTTAGTGGGAATTTAATCCATGCTCAAGGTACTCTTCTATGTTACTCTTCTTAGCATGGGTCTCCCTTCACAAGATCACTCTTCATTTTTAGTTTAGACTATCGTCTATTACTATACTGCAACTCCCAAAGCTTTTTCAAGCCTATGTGATCATATTCTCACTTCTCAACACTACTTTCTCCTTTGTACTCATTTGATTCCCATGTCTTATTTGGTAGTTGGTGACCATTGGACTCCTTGCTCGTGGTTGTCTCTAAATTCTTTCTATGTCCTACAGCTACAAGGGAGAATTCACGGTCTCACTTTTGTCTAGGTCGTTAAAGTTCATGTCCATGACTCTAGGGGTAACAACCTTTGGGTCCTCTAGCTCTCCAATATTTCCTTTGGATTTTGTGCTATGTTTAGACTGAGAGCCTCTCTCCCACATCTACTTGTGGTCACCATAATTTTTCTCATCTAGGAAATATGGGTTGAGGCAGAGGAGCCCATAATAGAAGAGCACATCATCATGGAGTAGGTCCCTGCACTTCATGGGTGCAAATTTCTGCAAAGAACTCAACCAAGGTCTAACATACTCGTACTCCTTTATTTGTTCACTAAGAGATAGAAAACACAAAAAGAGAAGCAAGGATTAAATGAAGGTATGTCTCAAATGAAGAGCTATTAGAGCAACTAAGAAGTTGGCTCACACATATAGGCACAACTAAGATGAGGCACACAAAGTACATGCAAACATTTGACATATATTGGCAATTATGGGCAAGGTGCTAGTTGAGATATCAAAGGAACAACAAGAGATCTTGCTTTTTTTATGAAACACCAAAAAAGGTAAGGAAGTTGAAAAGAAAGGTGACAAAGATGGAAAAAGCAATAGTAGACTTGGAATTTTCAAATTTAGAAGAAGACATTAGTCCACCTGTCACCATCCAAGTGGATACCCCCTCTGATTAGTTGTTATGTTACAAAATATTGGTATTTTACTTAGTAATATTTTGGGACTGAATATGGATAAGATAGATAATATAGTGAGCAGTCTAAGTGATAGAAATTTAAGAAATCAATATATTTGTGGTTTTTACTTTCGTTTCAGACCTTTTTTATGAGCTAAAATAATTTTGATATGTAACTGCTCTAGATTTCCTTAGTAACAAATTAATTCATATAAAGGGCATATATAATGTATCTTTTTTTTAATATGGCCTAATATAAAATACCGATCTAACTTATATTAAAAAAAATTAAACATAACTTTTAAAATTATAATAGCAACAAATTAATTTGATCTCACATTTAACCTATATCAATTTGACCAATTAAAAATTAATATAAAAACATAACCAAATATACAAGTAAAAACTTTATATATAGAGAAGAGATGAGACTTTATGTATGCTTATTTTGATTATAATATTTAGTTACATTTTACATATATATATATATATATATATATATATATATAAATCGGTGAATCAATGATTCTTTGGAGTAATTTGGGTGAGGTTTATGATCAAACATTTTGGTTACCGCTATAACACCAAGAGTATATCCAACAACTCGCAAGCCAGATATACCAATAATTAATCACTCAGCAAGAGCGAAGACATCTTAAACCCCAGCACACGGGAGGAAGATCTATCCAAGGAGTTGCCTACACTTTGAACCTTATCACAATGGGCTAACATGTCCTGAGGAAGGAACTTGGGTAGGGAAGATCAAAAACAAATTTCCTCTCCACTCAAACTAAACCTAGTGTACTTAAGATTAGGAGGACAAGGCGGTGTGTTTTGATCCACTTCTATGTTCACAAGTCACAAGACCATTTAATATAACCTCTTTAGGTACAACCACATGTTCGACCTCTACCTCAATGTGTCTCCATGGCTCCAATGGAAGCTCTCATGAGAATTGAACCTTTCCAAGCAATGAAAACCTCCTCGCTCTCCACCATTGGATCTAACCCCTTTGGGCATACACCTCTTCAATTAATTAATTAATTTTTTAACCAAAATTTTTGTGGAGCTAGTGACAACAACACGCAAGCCAACACTAGTGGTAAATTGTGACTTGGGAAAGGTTGAGATGTTCAGAGACACTTAGGTTCCACTCTCAGGGGATGCCCACCCCTTGAGCCTCATCAAAACAAGCCAAATATTACTTAATCAACATGTACAAACTCTACATTACCCCCCTTTGGTTTTGAACTTGTGACCTCTAAGGAGTAAACACAAGCTCTTAACCATAGGCCCACTTAAGTTTGCACATACAACTTAAATTTTAATAATCAAATTATTATGTAAAAATATGTCCCTTATCCAACAAATAGGAGGGTCTCATACACTAATTTAGTATTTAACGTGGTAGTGAATTTAAAATTAACTTGTTAGTAAGTATAAGTAATTATCATATATATAGCGAGAAAGAGAGGAATCAACAACTAGGATGGTATTGTACTCGCGTGACACAAAGTTGATTCCAATAATCAAATTAATTTACAAAAATTCTATTATAAAACAAATTAATTAATTATTTTAATAATTATATTTTAAATCTTATATTTGAAAATTGTACGCATTTTATACGAATATTTTTTTTGTTAAAATGTTAAATTTTTTAAATTACCAACAATTGTATTATTTGCTTTTATAAATGAAATTAAGATTAGATGTTTTTTTTGTCAATCAACCAACCTTCATTAATTTGTCAAGAGATTACATGAAATTTACAATAGACTCCCAACTCTCTCGGCCTCACTCCAACCATATTTGTTGGCTAGGAGAGATAAACAAAAACTAGATCCAAAATGCCAAAAATTACAACATTGATGTGGTCTAGATACACCTAAACACCAAAAAACACTCAAAATACATACTTGACCAATATACCTTTAAAAATTATGAGGTTGGGTTGGGGGTTGCCCAGCTTGATGAAATCCTAAGGGTTTGGCCCCGTGTGTGCATGAAACTCTAAATGTTCCATTTGCCCCTCCAACTAATCTAGCCTCTCAGTGATGCGGTGTTGGCCTCTACGAACAGAGTTGGATCTATCAAGCATAGCCCACTCGTTGTGTTGAAGATCATTCATGAAGGCTATAACTTCATTCTTGTCATCGTACCATTGTTGTTGTATCTCTACCAAGCTCCTTGCAATGCCATGAATTTGTCGGGAAATGGAATCCAATGAGGGTGGCTCATTCATCAGGATGGGAGCAAGGATATTTTCCCTAACCAACTCGCCATCTGAAATCACCTTTGGAGCCCATTCCTCGCCCACACCTTCCCGTGTTTCGCACCCGACCCCTTCTCCCCGTTGCACCCCACCGTGTTTGGCCTGCCCACGCTGACAGAGCATGGCTCTTAGAGTAACCCTGTCACGCAATTCAAACCACCCCCTTCCACCACTTACCCTGCTTGAAGAATGCAAAATTTCCCACCGTTTGAGGGATGAGGGGCAAACTTGAGCAATAGAAACCTTTGTCGAATGCCACCAACACTCTTGGATTTTAAGAGCGCACTCACCAATGGAAATGAGACCCTAATTCCCCACCTACCAACCAAAGCCCTGAGTAATTCCTCCCTCCCACACCAATCAAATGTCGTCAATCGAAGATCCTTGATGTCGAATGAGGTTTCCCTTCCACAATTCACTATCCTTCTCAGACTGCTCACCTACACATGCAAGACAAAACACCAGGAAACAAGGGTACTAGATCACACCCCACAGTCCAAAAATTACCAAGAAGTTAAGACGACTTCATTGATATTAACCTGAATTGTCACAACCCTGGAGCTAGGCCTGAACGAAGCCACCACCGTGCCCTATTGTCACCCTTAGCTCCCTGCTAACTTCAACCACCTTCACACAACAGGGTCCCAAACCCACTCATTCCATCGCTTGACCAAGTCCTGCTCCCTTTCACTCCCCTTAACATAAATCACTAGACGCGCAATGCACCATAGAACATGCATGCACAAGTGACGCTCCCATGCATACTCAGCGTCTCGTTCACCACCCTCAACTCCCATTACCTACTAAAACAAATGTCGGAAACCCTGCCTTGCATACCTTATAACCATCCTCACCTTCTTGAAGGGTCTGGGCACCGGCTGCCCACACACCACCTGTCCTCACCTGTCATCATAGCTTGTCAAATCACCACTTGGACAACGTACCTCATCGCCTCCCACATTTATGATCCCCTGCTCGCTCACCCCATAAAAGTGAAATTAAAATTAAATGTTACTAAAAACATACAAGTAATTTTTAAGATAGCGATAGATACATACTAATTTTTTTAAAATATTATTTAGATTAAAATTATCTTTTAATATTTAATACAATTTAAAATTACTTATAAATAAAAACTCATTGTTTTCAAATTTAATTAAAATAAATTTTGATATTTAAAAATGTATGTACATTTTTGAATTAAATCTTATTATTTAGTTATATAATAAAGTTAGAAAAATATTAATATTAACATCAATAAAGTTTATAAATGATTAATTATATTTGCAATTTTTAAAAATCTACACTGAATAATCTAAAATGATGACTGCAAATTGAAGATATGATTTTAATTAATTTGATGAGGTAACTATAATTGAACATTGTTTTCAAATTTAATTAAAATAAATTTTGATATTTAAAAATATATAACATTTGTTTGAATTAAATCTTATTATTTTTATTTTTTTTGTAAGCTCAGGTATTACTCATTCTATTACTGAAAATTTTTCAAAAAGATACATCGTCCAAACCATAGAAGCCCGCCCTCAAGGGGAAACCGGGTCAAAAACCATCTGTAATTTTTCAGTCCAGCCCAGAAGTAATAGGCTCTCAGTCTAACCAAAGTAGCTAACACAACATAGCAGTTTTGAAACTTACATCAAACCCTATTCATGACTATATTTATGTTCCTACTATTCATCTATAAAGACACGAAACAAAATCAGAACAAAACAGAGAAACAGTATTCAACATATCTCCCGTCATGCATTTTCCTTTTCCACTGGCCGGCTGGCTCCTTGCGCAGGATTCGGCTGGCTGTCTCCTTGAACAGGATCCTGACGTTCACTCTTCAGAAGGTGAAGAATCTCATCCATTTTATCCTCCTGTCTTGACAAGGCTGTACGAATATAGCCAAGCTCCTTGCTCATATCCAGTTTCTTCTGAAGTAAATCAGCCATTTCTTTGGCAACCTGTTCCAAGGCCTTCGCCATCAAGCCTTTCATTACCCAATACATGTGAAGGGACTGCTTGAACAGAGTCCTGCGACCACGAGTGTGGCCCGGGTCGTGGAGGATTGTTGCCCATTCTTCCATCTCGTCTGACGAATGCTCTTGAATGGCCTCCTCTTCAAGATATTGCATTATCCTACGAATATCAGGGTCAGCATTGTTTTGAAAGGCCTTTTCCGCCTCTCGAATTTGGTGCATCACTGTTCTTTTAGGCTTCGCAGATTGCTGTTGTCGCTTTCCAGAATTTTCCCCTTCCTCGTGCTCTGTCGTGCTCTGGTTCCTATCCCCCTTCTGCGTTTTGCTTTGACCACTGCTCAGTGGACAACCCCTCTTGCGAAGCCCCGAACGTCTATCATCAGAGGCATTCAGCATAGGCGAATTTGTCTCCGGCTGGGGCGTGCTACCTTTCGAGCTCCTCTTTTGCATTTCCTTAAATCTTTTCCCAGAGACTCCAACGTCTTCCTCTTCTGAATCATCATCTATATCCCAAATTATGAATGGGGAGTCTCGTTCTATGGGGCTTTTGCCCTTCCCTTGCTCCTGATCTTCATCAATTGCATTCCGCTCCCCTACACCACGGCCTCTCTTTCGAGTTTCCATACCACCTGCAGTCCTGTCGCTCTTCCTTCTCTGATTATTTCCCCCCTTTGAATGCCTCTGCTGGAGACTATGGAAATGTTTCTGAATTATCCCGCAAGGGTAGTTGTTTCTCGGTCTCTGTTTCTCTTGACTTCAGAGATTTATAATATGGTGAACATAGGATGAGGCCCGAATTTTAATTCCCGGCTGCTTCCCATCCGGATCCGGTACCCCACTACCGTCGGCCGTTCCATCCGTAATCACGTCCACTGCAATGTATCCTGACGCCTCGTTAATCTCCCCTCTCAGCTGATGCCTATTAATTATCGCATCAAATGTGTAATCTTTGGTACTCATCCCCTCTGCCGCCATAATACCTCCTTTTAATTCCTGCTTCATCATTGTGTGGATTTGCATGCCACTTAGCACCTTATTCAATCGAACCTTGGCCATGGTTCGATCGTGCCTCTGCCAATTAATAATCCCTTTCATTGATCAAAGTGTGATCCCCGATAGCACCATCATGATCAACCTTAATGAGCGTAATCAGATCTTTCCACTCTCTATTTGCCTCCGCATTCCTCCACTGACTATCTATCCTGCTTTGCTGGCCTCGGCTGCCCCAGTTGGCAAGCCAGTCCGCAGTTTTATTGCCATTTCTTCTAACATGATTAAAGATACAGTAGTCTATTCTTTTAATCATATCTGCTATCTCCTGTACGATACCTGCTGTGCGCCAGCTCTTAGTCACCTTTTCCCACCCCTTGCCATTCCTGAGTTTCTTTACCATTTCAATGGCAATTTGGGAGTCGCCCGTAATTTCCAAGTTGGAGTACCCATTTATGATAGCAATTCTCAATCCAGTATGGAGAGCCCAGAACTCGGCCTCATTGTTGGTCATCTTCCCTCCCCAATCGGCATATATCCATCTTACTTGTCTGTTGTTGTCACGGAATATACCCCCGAACCCTGCATCCCCAGGGTTGCCCTTAGAGGCCCCATCGAAATTTAGTTTTATAAATTGTCCCCTAGGATAGGTAAACTTGTCTGGGCTTTTAATCCTCATGTCCTGCTCTCTCCTTAATTGATAATGCACCATCTCAAATTTAAGGTTGAGTCTGTTCAAAATTTCTTGCTCCCTTGGTTCTGCTTTCCAATCCTCGTCCTGCCATCTCTCTACCAGAATGGTTTCTCTCATCGCCTCTACCACCCGCTCCCAGATTACCTCAGGCTCCTTATTGACACTTTTGAAAATTCTAGCATTGCGTTCCTTCCATGCCATCCATATTACAAAACCTGATACAAGATTCCAGGCTCGCTGTATGACTTTGCAGTGGAAAGTTTCTTCCCTCCAATGGAAAACCATTTCGAGAAAATCTCTAACCTCCACCCCAGGTTTATTAAAGGTGCGCTTGGTATTAGACCAGAGTTGATTAATAAACGGGCAGTGGATCATGATATGATCTCTGTTTTCTTCGTGTTTTATACACAGATAGCAGCTCGAAGGTCCCGAGAAACCCCGTTTCTGGATGCGGTCCCAAGTTAAGATTTTGTTTTTCGAAGCTAACCAAGTGAAAGTGGTCACTTTGGGCCACCAATTTAGATCCCAAATTTTCCTCCAATCCTGCTGGCCATCATTGTTATTGTGAGAATTTACCAAATAATAAGCTTCCTTAGCTGAGAAAAGGCCTCTCATGGTATTACCCCAGCGTAGGATATCTTTTCCGTCTCTTACTCTGATTTTCCTTGAGTTCATTTCCTTTTTGAAAGCCGTCTGCATGTCAGGACTAAGATTCTGATCCCACTCTAACGGGTCCTTCCAGGATCTCCAACAGTCATCCATGCTGGCAGGTTTCCAATAATCCTTGACACTTGTTCTATTCCCCTCAATTCTTCTTCTGATTTGATGAAGATTCTGCATATTGTTCAGTCTTTCTCTTTGCTGCCATTTGTCGTCCCAAAAGTGAGCCTCATTCCCTCCTCTGATTTCCCAGAACGCATGCTGCTCGACAATGTTTCTATTTTGGCTGGCCAATTCCCATACAGCGGATCCGCGAGGCGTTTCTTCTTGTCTTAGAATGTCTACCTGTGAGTCTGGCATTCGATATTTTGTTCTCCATATTGATTTCCAGAGGTCATTTCCCCCTTGCAACCACCTCCACCAAAGTTTAGCTCCCATTGTTTGATTGAGCAATTCTGGGTCTCTTAATCCTAACCCACCTCTCTCTTTCCTCTCTGTAAGCTGATTCCAGGCCACTAAGGCCCATTTCTTCTTTTCCTCCGACCCTCTCCAAATGAAATTTCTGATAATTTCTCTAATCTTCCCATAAACTCCTCTCGGGGCCGCCATAATTGAAAGGGGATAAATAGGTATAGCCTGAAGAACCGATTTGGCTAAAACAATTCTGCCAGCAATATTCAGGACCCTAAAGGCCCAGCTCGAGACTTTTTTCCTCATTCTATCTAAGATTCCCTGCCAATTCTTTAATCTTTTTGACGTGAAGTCCAGCATGTTACCCAGATACTTGGTAGGTAGTTCACCCGTTTTGAAGCCCAGAATTCTAATAAGGTGAGTCTTCACTTGATCCGCTGTGTTGAAGATAAAAACACACGATTTATCCCGGTTAATTTCAAGTCCCGATGCCTCAGCAAACAGGTCTAGAATTTTCTTTAGATGTTTGACTTCCTTAACAGTTGGCTCTCCAAAGAGCATTATATCATCAACAAATTGTTGATGCGTTAGAGGAAGTCTGTCTCCCCATAAGCGAAGTCCTTTTAATCTGTGAGCTGCTCTTTCCTGAGTAATATACCTTCCTAGACCCTCTGCTGCTAAGATAAACAAGAAGGGGGACAACGGATCACCCTGACGGATACCTCTGGAGGCATTAAACGTGTTCGAAGGGTTTCCATTGACTAAGATTGAAAAGTTAGGGGAGGAAATGAGATTGTGGATCCATGTAATCCATCTCTTGTGAAAACCGAAACATTCCAGAACTCTTTCCAGGTACCTCCAGTTAAGCCTATCGTAAGCCTTGGATAAATCAAGCTTGATCATCATTCCCTTTCGTTTTTTATCTTTGAGTGAGTGAATAACTTCTTGAGAGACAACTAAGCCATCCAAGATCTGCCTCCCCTCCACAAAACCAGTTTGCTCCGCCGATATTAAACTTTCCAGCAAGGGTTTTAATCTTCTAGCAATTAGAGAGGTTATGATCTTATACACTACATTACAGAGAGCTATCGGCCTAAAGCCATTAGCATCCTCCATATTTTCTCCTTTAGGAATTAGAGTAAAGAAGGTTGAGTTAAGAGCCGGCCATACCTTCTGCTGCACCCTTGACTCTTCTACCAAATCCAGTATGTCTTTTCCAAGAAAATGCCAGCCAGCCTGGTAGAAATCTACTGTAAAGCCGTCCGGGCCCGGTGCTGTGCCCTTCCTCATTGCTTTCACTGTATCTTCCAGCTCTTCCAAAGTAACCGCCCTCATTAAGGCTTTGTTCTGGTCCTCCGTAACTAGTCTAGGTATAGCAGTACAGATCTCTTGGATAGCTCTCACTCGATCTACTTGAGGTTCAGAAAGGATTCCTCTATGATGATCCACTAGTGTTTGCTCAATTTCCTTTTGCTCCACCAACCTTATACCATTATTCCCTTTAATGGAAAGAATTCTGTTTCCCTGTCTATGCTTAACCATTGCCTGATGAAAAATTTTTGTATTTCTTTCCCCTTCCCGAAGCCATTTAATTCTAGATTTTTGTCGCCATAGAATTTCCTCTTGCTTTCGTCTTTCTTCCATTCTTCCCAGCAGAATCCCTTCTTTGGTGATGCTTTCCTCAGCCCTGCCTTCCAAAATTATTTTCTGTTGGAGATCCTCCATTTCCTTTTCTAGTTTTTGCTTATCTTCCAAGATGTTGCCAAATTCCTCTTTGTTCCACTTCTTAATCTTCATCTTCAATTCTTTCAATTTTAAATGAAACGTGTGCATCTTTCCTCTACCCTGCACTCTACTTTGATTCCACCATTCTTCTACCTTTTTTATGAAATTCGGATCCCGTAACCAGAATGCTTCAAAACGAAATGGCTTCTTACCCTGGATTTTTTTAATGTCGATTTCCAATCGGATTGGCCAATGGTCCGAGCCCAAGGAGGGGATAATCTTGGCCTCGACAAAGATATCCTTGTTCAAGATGTCTTCAGATATTAAAAATCTGTCCAGTTTTGAGGCAATTTGGTTCTTGCCTCCTCTTCGATTATTCCATGTATAGACTCCATTGATGGTTTTAAGATCTACTACTCTTAGGTCCTCTATCATCTCATTAAATTTATCCATGAACTGATCCAGCCTTCTAACCCCACCTTTTTTCTCTTCCAGGGATCTGATTAAGTTGAAGTCTCCTCCAATGATCCAAGGTTGCCCAGAAAAAAGTTGTCGGATAGTTCTTAAACTTCTGATGAAGTTTTCTTTTTCTCCAGGGTTTGTGGGTCCATAAACACCTGTAATGACCACCTTTTCCTTGGTCCCCACTATCCTGCCCAGCCCGGTCAAGATTCCATGCATGCTAGTCCAATTATCTAGAAGGATTTCATTCGGGTTCCACAATATTGCTATTCCCCCAGCAACTCCTATGGCATCCTGTCCCATAACTTTATAATTCAATCTATTTTTTTCAATGATTTCTTCTAACTGGTGTACCCCAATTTTAGTCTCCTGCAGTATCAAAATGCTAGGTTTTTCTTTTTTGAGTTTATCTCTCAAATATCTTTGCTTTCCCTTACTATGCAAGCCCCTAATATTCCAGCTGACAATAATCATTTAAAACTTTTGGAAGGAAGGAAAAAATACCTCTGACAGAGGTATCACTTTACCAGAGTTGATCAATGTTTCGCCCACCGATTGGATAGTTTCATTTAACGTTCTCCGACCTCTTTTTCTGCTACTTTTGCCAGCATTGCCCATTTCCAGCATTTCTTTCTGCTGCTCACCAACCTCCGTTATTTGTTTTTCCAGGTTTTCCCCTTTCCGTTCCTTGTATTTCTGGAAAGCTTCCTTGAATAACTGTTTTTGTTTTTCTGGTATAAATCTATTATCCAGATACTTCCACTCCTGGAGTAGTCTCTTCATTAACTTTTCCTCTTCGGCCTCATTTTCCATTTGGTTTTCAATTTCCATATGCGATTCCACTGTTTCTTCCGCCTCTTTTTCCTCTGTTTGTTCCTTGTTTGGTTTGTTTGGGCTTTTTGCTTTCTCTTTCTCTTCTCGGGAAATCTCCATGGGCGAGTTCTCTGGATCTTCATCATCATTCAAATTTATTTCATACCCTTCCGCGTCATCTTGTAGCGCCTGGAACTTATTTTGACTTTTTATTGTATTGGATGTTTCTTGCGATTTGGGTTTCAGGTTTTCCTTATTTTGCCGTTTCTTTCTATAGACTTGCTGGAAGCCTTCCTCTTTGTCTGCTGCCCTATCTTTATCTGCCTTCCCCCCTTCCTCCTTATTCAATGGGCATTGCCTATATAGGTGGCCGTACTCATGACATTTCCGGCATCGAAAGGGGATGTGTTCATAATCAATCGGCTGCGTCCAGACTTCATCATGGTATTCCAATTCGATATTTTCCGGGAGTGGTTCAGCCAAGTTCATGAAAACACAAATTCTGGCAAAGGCATTATACTTTCCTCTTCTGGTGGCCTCTGCAGTCTTGACAAAGCTACCTATTGAGTTTCCTATTCCTTCCAAGATTTCCGGATCCCAAAACTCATCGGGTAACCCAAACAGCCTAACCCACACCGGGGCATCCATTAGTTTTTCTTTGTCAGGGTTATACCGCTCTTCCCAATGCTTCATAAACAGACCTGCATTGTTCAGGAAGTACGGCCCTTCCTCAAAAATTCTGTTCTTGTCTTCCAGGTTCGTAAAGATAGCAGTGAAGAAACCCTGCGCTCCCAGTTTAAGATCTATATGACCCCGGGGTTTCCATCGCTGTTCTATCCATCTATTTAACTCCTTTTCTGAAGGCCAATAGCCGATAAATTTGCAGATTAATGCATGATCCTTCATATAGCTATTGTATTCCTCCAGTTTATTGAAGGGAATGACATACCTGGGTTTTTTCTGAGCTCGAGGAAGGCATTTTCCTTTCATTCGCTTCTGCCATAAGTTGCCCATTACCGGGGCCAGGTTTTCCTTGTTTCCGTTTGGAATCCCTTCTGAACTGGTTTCTCCCATCACTATATTTTTGAAGGAGGGGTTTGCACCCCCCCCCCCCCTTGTCTCGTCCATCCCGTTCAGTACTGTCGGCTAGGTTTTAACCCTAGTTCTTGTATTAAAAAACAACGAAGCTGCAAAAAAATCGTTTCAGCCGAAAGAACCACAGACCCTGTCTGAGGATTCCGTCCCCCGACTAAGGAACCGTCCCCTGGCTGCGGATTCCTCTGTCAATCCTGCGCACCTGCGTAAACCCTAACCAGAGGCGCCCGCCTCATGCTCCGAGGAGGTTTTGATGAATGAATGGAACATCGAATTAAATCTTATTATTTAATTTTATAACAAAGTTAAAAAAAAATTAATGTTAACACCAATAAAGTTTATAAATGATTGATTATATTTGCAATTTTAAAAAATATAATACTAAATAATCTAAAATGTTGACTGCAAATTAAGACATGATTTTAATTAATTGATGAGGTACACATGATTGAACATGGGTTTGAAAATTTTTATGCCCATCTAACTTTAAAATGTCGGTGACAAATATCAAAGATATTTTAATGTGTTTTTAGTTATTTGTGGCATATTCAAGGATTCAAAAGGTGTGTTCTAAGTTATCTGCTTATTGAATTTAAATGAAATTTGTTAAGTTACACGTGTCAATTAAATATCAACCAATTCTCTAAGTATTTCACATTTTTAAAGGATCTGATCCAAAATATGATTATCTAAAACATGTGTTCTCCGTCGTATTGCTCTAGAACGTCCAACGGATAAGCATGATAAATATAAATGATATTAAAACGTGTTCTCTAAGTCTCCTTGTTAAATAAACAATAAAAGTTATTTAATAACATACGTAATTAAACATAAAATAATTGTTCAACATTTCTAGATTTATCCTAATGCAATCCTAAAATATTATTTATCATAAATATAATCTTGAAATAATTATTAGTTTATTCATTTTAATTTAGTTTAGTTTTATATATGGTTGGAGGGTATAGTTAACTTAGTTAACTAGTTTGGTTGAGTTGATATATTAAAGATATATTGCAAGTCACTTGGTTCTTTTGTTGAGTTGGCTGATTAAGTTGGCTAAGATAAGTTAGTTAAGACAGTTAAATTATTGTAATTGTTTTTGGAGATATAAATATGTATGTACTAGACTCTATGAAGTTAGTTGGTTGTTTATTGAGAGATATATTTAATACTAGCAATTGCCTCTAAAGGTGCAAAGATACAACAAAGGAATAGAAGATTTGGGAAGACCACGCAAATTGTCAAGACAAAATGGATCAATTCTCACAATGTTACTTATACCAGTGTGGTTAATACAACTTAAAGGACAACTTCAAAGAGTCAAACAAAAAATTGACAAGGCAAAGATTGCCTAGAAGAGATCAGAACCACTCTTGTAAATCCAAAAAGTTATATATATATATATATATATATATATATATATAAGATTGGATTTGAATGAAGAAGTATAAAAGAAATACAGAAGACAAAACAACCTTGTTAATTTATAGTGGAATGAAGATTGGTATGTTCACATTTCTACAATGAAAGAAATAGAATGAGGTCCAAGGAATTTTGAGATGCACAGAGGACTGTATGGTGAAAATTGGTTAGTGGATCTACGTACAAAAATCAATAGAGAGTTTGCCTGTTGGTGTCACCCCCCCTGCATCTCCCCATTCACGTCAAAGTGATGGAAACAATGATGTTGTTTTTTTAGTTGCTTTCGCTTCCCATGGAAACTTTATAGACGTTTTATCGCCGACAACAGAAGATCACATTTTTTAGTGTGCTCTGCTTTTTTAAAAGTTAGCTACTGATGGAAATGTTGTTCGACTTCTTACTAATGATGCAGTCTTCAAAATCGAAACCATGACTGAGGGTATGACATGTGAAAATGCAAAGGAGTTTTGTGCGAGTTTGGTAAGTCCTTATTCATAAAGGTTTTTGTGGGCACAAAGCACTTCGCGTGGCCATAACTGGGTTTATTTCAACCACACAAATAACTTCAACACTGCAAACTTTGGCATGATGAGGAAGTCTAGTTTGCAAGGTGATAAAGAACCTAGGAAAAAGAGTAAGGAGGGAGCAAAAGGATTGAAGCTCATCCTGCATCATAATTCTCATTATGGGAAAAAGCAGATCATGAAAAATTGAATTGTAATTATGTTTCCAGCTTAGTAATTCTCATTATGAGCAAGGAAGTATGTTGGGTTTAGAGGCAAAATTCATGGTTGAGCTCACTATTTTGTAGCAAATAGATATCTATGGGATATATACATCTCAAACTACTTTGTAATTCTTATTGTGAGCAATAGTGTATTGGGTTTCGGAGGTAAAATTCATGATTAAGTTGTGTCAATGACTCAAATGTTGCAAATTGATGATATGACCATTCTACACCCTCTGTTAATATAGAAGTTGTGAATTAATTTATTAAATCGAAGTAAAATTTACAAAATTATATATGAAAAAAAAAACAAACAAACACTTGTACCTCATGCGGGCCAGGACCTCGCATGAGGTCCATGTGCCACTTTACCTGAGTCTAAAACAAACAACACACTCTTCACTCTGAAACCATTGACCTTGCACTCTGCAACCACCTGATCCTCTCCACCGCTTCGAGCTCATCTTAGATTTTGTATCCACCATTAAAGACCAGCATCAGGAATCCATCCTTTAATTGCAAAGGAAATACACTTAGCTCCATATGAAAGACTTGCACTTAGCAAGGCTTAAATCCTTCGACAAGGAGTTGTATGACTTCCAGGCTTCCTTGTTTATGCTTGGGGTGGAGGAGAGAGACATCTCTCAGAGTGCTATATTGTAATGTCCTTTCCTAAATTATTTTGGAACAAGATTTATTTCTACATTTTGGGGGCTAATTTTGGTGAAGACGGGGCCCATTTGATTTTTGATAAAAGACTTGGGAGTTAGAGGCAAGTTAATTTTATTTTATTTTGTTTTGTTAATGATATGTGGGGACCACCCACATAAGATTTGCACACTCCCTAAGCCAATGATTTGAAATGCATGAGAGGGAAGAAAAGACGGGAATAAAGGCTCCACGAAAGTTATTAAAGGAAGGAAACACACTTCATTTAGCATTCTTGGCTTATTGAATTTGATTCTGTTGCTTGAGTTGTTTAGTCGGGTCACTTGTTGTTTAGAAAGAGTTTTCCAAGCAGAGAACTCACCCTTTCTTTGGGTGACTTTGAGTGCCACCTGTTGGAAATAATACTGAGAGGGGGGGGTGAATCAGTATTATCAGATCAGTAAAACCTTTACAAATTTCATACTCAGAAACATATACGCTACTTCAGTTAAGTGAACCCGCGTGTACACGCTACTATGTCTAAAGCAACTAGCGTATATCCAGAAATCTTATGATTCAGTTAGCTTATCTTCAGTAAATGCATCAGAACATTATTAACCATACTAACAGTAAACAGGTGCGGTATAACAGAACAGATCATCACACAAAAGCCACACACATGAACACCATGATATAAGGTGGAAACCTAATGTGGGTGAAAACCACCTGCTGCAATTCGTCTCTTTCTTCTTTAATAAGAAACTTCTTTTACAATGTACTGGTGCAGTCCTTTACCAGCACGCAGGCTACAACCTGCAGAGGGATACAACCCTCATAGCTCTTGTACTAGCCGATCCATTTACTAGTACGTAGGTGCCAACCCTACAGAAGGCTACAACCTTCACTCGTTTTCCAGCTGCTCTTGGAAGGGAGCTACAACCCCCTGGCTCTTGTACTGGCTGATATGTTTACCAGTACGTAGGTGCCGGCCTACGATCTTCCCGAGACCACGTTTCATACATTTTCATACTAGATCCATAAGACAATCACCATTGTAGTACAACCTGCATAATCAATCACTGAAATACCCAATACTGAATCACTGAAACCCTGTCAACAACATCATAACAACAACCAGATCCAACTCCATCTTCAAATATCATACTTCACGTTGTATACGCTACTTGGATGAACCCAACCTGCGTGTATACGCTCTTTTACCAAAACCAACCTGCGTACAGATCTGCAAATTCAATCTTAAAACTTCGCAGCTATATCAGACATCAAAACATACCCAGATCATAATAATAAACATGCGTCAGTAGATCTAGTCTATCCACAGTCAAACCATATGAAGATAATCATTCCAAGCCTTGAGATCTCGTTCCATCATCCTCCACATGAGTGAAACCTTGGTTCAGATCACCAACCCATAACCAGCATTTGGATCTCACACTTCCTCAGATTTTCATCACTCACACACACTCACTCCTGCATCTGGCCTAATGATCTTCTCCTTATATAGGCTTAGGCCTTTCACAATACCACGGTCCAAAACCATAGTAACATAATACCATCAACTCAATACTAGGGATCAACACGTCTGTCGAGACTCCATGGTCCAAAACCATAGGCACAAATTCCAAGGACTAACCGCCACGGACCAAAGGAAGGTTTTCCACATGTACACGCTTTTACTGAAGCCAACCTACGTGTACACGCTGATTCTCCTTAATGAACCTGCGTATATCTCTTTCTTGTCCTACTGTACTAAGATCTGTCCTCTGATTAAGTTGCCATCACCTGTACCTGCCTCTGAGTGAGTTGCCATCAAGGACAACACTTGTATCATAATGCCAACAATTAATTGCAAAGGAAATACACTTAGCTCCATATGAAAGACTTGCACTTAGCAAGGCTTAAATCCTTCGACAAGGAGTTGTATGACTTCCAGGCTTCCTTGTTTATGCTGGGGGTGGAGGAGAGAGACATCTCTCAGAGTGCTATATTGTAATGTCCCTTCCTAAATTATTTTGGAACAAGATTTATTTCTACATTTTGGGGGCTAATTTTGGTGAAGACGGGGCCCATTTGATTTTTGATAAAAGACTTGGGAGTTAGAGGCAAGTTAATTTTATTTTATTTTGTTTTGTTAATGATATGTGGGGACCACCCACATAAGATTTGCACACTCCCTAAGCCAATGATTTGAAATGCGTGAGAGGGAAGAAAAGGCGGGAATAAAGGCTCCACGAAAGTTATTAAAGGAAGGAAACACACTTCATTTAGCATTCTTGGCTTATTGAATTTGATTCTGTTGCTTGAGTTGTTTAGTCGAGTCACTTGTTGTTTAGCAAGAGTTTTCCAAGCAGAGAACTCACCCTTTCTTCGGGTGACTTTGAGTGCCACCCGAGAGAGGTTCATCCATTATCATCCCAAGGAGATTTGTAGAGGCATTTTTAGCATTTGTATTCAGTTCGCCCCAACATTGCATATTTCTAGAGGACACAGTAGTGGATCTAGTGTGGTGATTGCAGCATTCTTCCGGAGGGCTATTGCAGGGAGAAATTAGGAGAAGAAGGATCAATAGATTTGTTGCCTATTGGGTGAGTTTGAGGGTTGGAAGTGGTGGCAATATTCATGAGTGATTTTGCAGACTCTGTGGCCAACGCAGGAAAGAAAAACTGGTCATACATGGGAGATAGAGTTTCAACCATTAGGGATATTGCTTGTCGGTAGAAATAACAGAATTATTAGTGGAGTTGATTGCTACATTTCAAGAGTGTTTGGGAAGGATTTTGTTGGTGGTTTGACAGACAACATGCTTCAGCAACTATTGGAAAGTGTAGGGCTTTTGGAGGTTGATTTTGGAAGGTCAAAATCAGGCCAAACCATTTCTGGGTTTTTGTGGGTTTTGCCCGAGGAGCCTAGATATAAATTTACAGAATTTTCTAAGCACCATAGGTGGTTTTTTCAATTATATATTTGCAGCAGACAATATAGAATTGCTGGGGATTGCGAAGTGCAACAGTTGGTCAGTTGATTGTAGCTTCGAGTTGTCATTGCTTCACCTAGGATTTGCTCTAGGTGCATTCCTTCCATATTTTGTACTCTTGCACCAGTTTATAATAAAATGGATCAGTTGCTTCTATATTTTTTATTCTTTTGGGTGTTTACTAAATTGTTTTAAAATTTATGTGGTGAAAATTCTTATTTGCTTGCATATCATTGTTTTTCCTATTTTGGAACATTACAGTGGTATCAGAGCATGATCTTGGCCCAGCTGTGGGTAACCAGTACGTTCATGGAAGATTCGGGTATGTAGGCACAATAATGAGTGAAATCAATAGGCAGACCCATGGCTCAAGAGAAATTTAGTATGCAAAAATTATGGGGTGGAATCCATTGGGACAATGAGAGGTTGGCCCAGTTGAGGAGGGTGACAGAACAAACCCATCATCATCCTTACAATAGAGACACTAGAGGTACATATACCGTGGGGGTTCATCCATCTACACCATGTGGGTAAATCGATAGACTCAGGACACCGAATCTCCTCGAAGGAGCATACAGGACATGAACAGTTAGAGGGTGAGACTAGGAGGCACTTCTATTGGTGGAGACTTGGCTTTAGATATAGGCGGCTTGAGGAGGAGATTGAGCATGAGGCAAAGGACACGCGGGAACGTGAGGATCACATTGGTATACCCAGTGTGGCGCAAGAGTCACCATTGTTGGAGGCCTCTTTGATAGCACCAATTGACACCTTGGGGGAGAGAGTAGAGCATACACCCATAGGGTCATCCATTAATGAGGTTCCAGGGGAGACAAACATGTCCACCATTGAGGAGGTGAGATCTGTTGTTGAGGTATCCATTGATGAGGTATCCAGGGTAGTGACCGAGTTTCAGGTGATAGCAACGCATGACAGAATGATGAGGAGTCGAGAGACATCACCACCCTTGATGAGGAGAGGGGCATGAGCTAGTCATGGAGGGGCAGTTTGTGACTCATGTTGAACCCATGGTGGAGGAGGAAGAGTAGTCTTCTTTGGGGCCAACCACGTGTTAGCGCTTGGAATTCACCTAGGCTGAGATAGACAAACTCTCAAGACTACATCAAACCATTTCACCTCGTAGCGAGCCCTACGAGGTATGAGAAGGCTCTCTCGGGTCAGATTTGATAGATCTTATAATATAATAAGCTGACCAATTAGGATCAAAGATATTAGGCTAGTAAATTGATAGGGGGGTTGATTTAATGATTTTCCTTATAATATGTTAGCGCTTGGAATTCACCTAGGCTGAGATAGACAAACTCTCAAGGCTACATCAAACCATTTCACCTCGTAGCTAGCCCTACGAGGTATGAGAAGGCTCTCTCGGGTCAGATTTGATAGATCTTTCAATAGGATTAGGCTGACCAATTAAGAATAAAGATTTTAGGCTAGTAAATTGATAGGGGGGTTGATTTAATGATTTTTGGGGTTTTTGGTGGCAATTGGTGGAAGTGCAATTCAAGGTGCGGGGATTGAGCACAGTTTTCACAGGGGGATCTAAGGGGCAAGGTAGGAATGAGTGCTGATGCCTTAATCTGAGATGGATGATCAGAGATAATAGAGGAGAAGCTAAAGAGGGCAAACACACAATTTGAATCCTCTCTAGACAGTAGAAAACATTAAAATTGAACAAACTAAAAAGCTGAGCATGTCAAAACATGAGTTCAAACTTTACCACTTCATCTGTCCAATTTAGAAGCATAAGAGAGATGTGAAACACATAAAAAAACTTACAAGAACATGTAGAGAACACACCATCAACAATCAGATCCACAAGAATCCTCAAAGATGTCTGTAAAACCCTGGCTTTCCTTGCCTTCAATTGCAGAAATAGATGCACAATATACAATAAAGCTTCCTTACACAAGAGTCCAACCATGAAAATGAGAAGGAGAGAGCATAATATAGACCATCTAGACCATCTAACTCCTTTCCCCACCTCTAGGGGTCGAGCTCAGCTTTCTAGGAGCAGTTTGAACAAATTCTAAACTAAGAACTAGAAAATAGGCAGCCAAACAACTTGCCTCTATTACTTAGCTAACTCATCCATGCATTAATTTTTCACTTTTTACATCATGGAAGCTTCTAGAAGGGTAAAGAGAGATAAAATCTATCAAAGTGCCATGAAAATATTACATTTATCCATCATCTACAAGTAAAAATGGTCAACCATAGTCAAAACAGTGTTTTTTGACCGAAAATGGCAATTCTGGCAAATCTGGAAGTTCTGGTCGCGCCCCTTTACAGCTGTTTTTGAGTGGGTTCCACTGGTCCAAATCAGGTGCAAGATGGCTCAATGGAAAGCTTTGCCTGTCTACTTTCCATCCCAAGTGGAATTTCTGAATTTGGTGTTGATTTGACCCCTCAAAAACCATTTCTCCCAAGGTCACTTTCTGCAACTCAAAAAGTGGGCATAAAGTCATTTTTTTAGGTGTATTTTGAGCTTTTGGAGGCTCAAAACTCAAAATCAGGCTTCTCCCAAGTATTGGTAATTTTTATTTTTGAATGCCCTTTCCAAAAATGCCAAGTTTGCAAAATTCTGAGCAGCCCTTCAAACTGGTCTCACCCGGGGTGAGACCAGTTCTTGGGAAAAACCTGTAATTGGCACAAAAAATTCACAAATGACAAAATTTTCTCCAAATTTCTTGAAATTTGGGCTGGGAGTCCCCAATCAAGTACCATGCTCAGTCAAAGAGGCTTTGGCCAAAATTTGGAGTGGATCGGGCGTTTTCCTTCGTTTTTGTGCTTTGGCCAACCGTCCTTGGAGCACCTTCGTTCTCGCCGGTATTTTTGACATTTCTCTCAAACCATGACACCTGTCTAAAAAGTGAAAGAGGTTTTTATTCCTTGGCATGTTGTGGACAAAAACCTCTCTTAGTTTTGCAAAATTCATCCTTGATTGCTCAGAAACAGCTTTTGAGTGAAACTTGTCCCGATGTGTGAAACAAGGGATTTGGTCGAAATGAAGCGGAATGAAGGGGATAGGGGGATTCTAAATTCTTGGGGAAATTTTGGGGAGTAGGGAGGGATGTTAGGAAGTAGGGGAAAGTGGAATATCAGAGATTGAGTGAGGGGAAGGGGTCGAAAAGGGAAAAACACAGGCCCAACCTAGAAAATTGCCAGATTGTAGCTAGAAACTAGGGTTTGTGCAAAAATGAGGAATTTGGCGGATCTAAGGGATGGGAAGTGTTTGATAAGGTACTTTAAGGATAGGGAAAGGTGTATGAACATCAGGAAACAAGTTTTGCCAGTGATTTGACCATCCAAGTGAAATTGCCTTCAAAACCCTAGGAGAGGGAAATGACCTTGCCTAGGTGCAACTGAAGCATGAAAAAGGTGTGAAATGACTCATTAGACACTGACATGATAATGACAACCCTCTGAATGATGATAGGCTCAGCTGAATGATGACATGGACTGACATTTGGGCAAACCCTAGACCTAATGCCTAGTGACCAAATTTTGCTTGAAAACTCTTTGAAATGACAAAATTTGACCTTGACACTTTAAAATCACTTTGAAAGAGCATATTTGATCACTGGAGGAAGGCTGGAAAAACTGACACTAACACACTGACTTAGAGAAGATAGATGCACAGATTGTCAACAGAGTTGTAGTACTTCCAGATAGTTTCTCTCTATGGGTTTATATAGATGGGGCTTCCAACATTGCTAGACTACCGTTGCACCACACACAGAGAGATGTAGAGACTCCCTGACAAATTTTATGTGTTGACCAGGATGGTGAGTTGAGGCGACATGAGTTGCGCAAGGTGAAACACTCGCAGGATGGAGGGCTTGTTCTATGTACTAGAGTTTGTGCATTTGAGCCCTCTCTTGGGGTTGGATGGCAAGAGATTCTGAGTTGGTACCTAGTGGAGTGGGCTAGACTCATGGAGATAGGCGTAGTCTAGAGTGAAGCTCAGTGGGAGCTCTCAGACATCAAGGGTACTGGAGTCCCATGTTGGCATCGAGATATAGGCGGGGCTTCCTATCCGATATCAGACATGCGGGATGGCTATGGCATTGATGAGGTAGTCAACCTAGTTCCTGAGCGCATGCATTCCTTAGGGGATTTCGAGTCGACGTTAGTGGTCGGGTGGTTTATGAGCAAAATCCATTGGTTGTTTTGGCATGTTGGTTGCGCATGGGGGTGCAAAATGATTAGCATTCTCTGGTAGGAGTTGGTTGGAGGAGGTGGCATGGGTAGGCCACCGAACCAAATATTGTATGGAGATGATGTTCTCCCATTGAGGTTTAGGACTCAGGGGTCACAAAGGATCGACACAACAGAGATATCCCTTTCTAGTAGGAGTGGAGTTAGGGTGCTTAGGTCTACCAGGATGGACAAGGGGACATGACATGTGTCATGGTGGGGTCACTAGCAAAGTGGCAGACACTTTGGCACATGTGAGATACCATATATTACAGGGTGGTATGACAGTAGGCAATGGTACACAACACTGCACAGAGTTAGGTCGTAGCATCTAGTGCTATATAGAGGGATATGGCCTGAAGCATACAAACCCAATTATAGGCCATAAAACCCACTGGTGTGTAGGGCTATGCAGCGAGGAGCAGTGGCCTACAAAGGAGAGTGGAGATGCATGATGGTATACCACAACATGTCAGTTTACACTGTGGGGTAGGAGGAGTGACTCGCATCTCATTGAGGATGTGCGGGGAGTGATAGATGTAGTGACACAGGCAGGACACAGGATGGTATAGCCGTAGCCAGGGGTATTTAGTGGTGTATAGGAACAAGTTGCAGCGTACAGTGGCATGTCGAGGAGTGCGGTGGTACTTGGTGGTATGCAATGACACATGATGCAACACAATAGGCTCTTGGAGTGTTGCCTCCAGGGAGACTTATGGACAGGGACAGTAGGTGTACCATTGGACGCAAGTCACCTAGGATCGATGAGGACATTGTTGAGCATCTGGGGACATCATGTTTAGTGGAGGTAGGGCCTCAAGAGGGTTATCAGCAAATCCAAGGTGGAGAGAGAGTCATATGTAGGATTACTCTTGAGAATTCTGACAGATTCTTGATCATACTCTTTGGGACATACCTACCCATCATCTTCAAGTGTTTCTTACAGTCACAGAGGGTTTGGTTGTTGCCCTTTTACACTCTCCATTCAGGTAGCAGGGCATGTGAGGCTCACCCTAGGCAGTTGGATGAGACACCGCATGTCATGGGTTGAGAGGAGAATTTCCAGTTGAGACACTTGGTAGGTGCACGAGTTGACGGTTATAGGCTTAGGGATGGAATGGTTGATTTGTCGAGGTAGCATATGTTCCACCCCTAGGCTTGCACTTGGGGAGGTGACCGAGAGGGAGTTACATGGTTCTTTTTTAGCTGGACAACTCGAGGCGTTAGGTGAGCGTGAGGTGTGGAGGATGATAGTCCTTGTTGGCAGGATGATGCCTAGGCTTCCGGTAGTACCCAGGCACATCATCAGGAGCTAGGATAGCAGATCTCGCTGTGTGATTTGGCAAACACATAGCATATGGATATTCATGTCACAAGTTCTTGATGCTCATTTCCTACCTATTAGATACCTACATGAGGCATAGACGGGGCACATAGGGGTCCCAACAGCTAGCATCATATCGCAATGACAGGCAGAGAGGATTTGGGGTTGTGGACCTCTAGTGTGGTTATGGGATCCAGTGTATTGGTGGGATACTCCATTCCTCAATGAGCATGGTCGAGATAATAGGCAGAATGATTCATTCACAGGCAGACACATGGGGGATCACCGAAGCCATCACCATAGTATGAGACAGATTGTTGCTCAGGATTGGAGCTAACCATGGAGTGATAGGCGGTAGCACTGTTGAGTCGCTTTGGCAAGATTGGCCTAGCCTCGATCATCGCATATATTATGACCAAGAGTTATGGGAGATGAGGCTCTGGTATGAACATGCTAGGTAGTTAGTCATGACCAGGGTGTCACGATGTCAACAAGATAGGTTCCTTCTGCAACGGGAAAGGGATTTTGGCATAACATGGTGGAGCAGTTCAGCGACCCATAGAGGTGAGTTGGTTTCTACAGGGGAGGGTCAACCAGAGCTTCCATTTGGTTTTAGTGATTCGTTGATGGTGTGGGGAACTTCATCGGTGTGGTAAGGTGATCGACATGAGGAGATCAGGGGAGGCCCGGGTAGACGAGGGTTCAATCCCACCAGGATTGGATTGCATCTTCAGGAGTTTACTCTTGTAGTGCATAATATGGACTACTCAATAGGGAAATTTCATGGGGAGTTGGGTAGAGTCCTACATTATCATGATTCTCTACTTATTGCTAGTATGCAGAGGGATTTTGGTACCTGTATCTAGTTGGATAGAGAGTGGAGTAAGGTGTGCGTCACATTGATTAGGATGGCTTGGGATCCTGGTATCGAGGGATTCCTTCATGTTGGGAAAATGCTAAGATTGGGGATGACTCAATGGTACATTTGGGACCATGGTATTATTGGTGGTTACAGTGGTGATCAACAGTCAGAGAGGGAATTTGTTTAGGCATTTCTTGAGGACAAGAAATTTTTGGCTAGGGGACCGTAATGTTCCTTCCTAAATTATTTTGGAACATGATTTATTTATACATTTTAGGGGGCCAATTTTGGTGAAGACAGGACCCATTTGATTTTTGATAGAAGACTTAGGAGTTAGAGGAAAGTTTATTTTAGTTTTTTTTTGTTAATGATATGTGGGGACCACCCACATAATAAATATGCACTCCCTAAGCCAATGATTCGAAATGCATGAGAGGGAAGAAAAGGCGGGAGGAAAGGCTCCACGAAAGTTGTAAAAGAAGGCATCACACTTCATTTGGCATTCATGGCTTATCGAATTTGAATTTGTTGCTCAGAGTTTTCCAAGCGGAGAACTCGCCCTTTTTTTGGGGGACTTCGAGTGCCACCCTAGAGAGGTTCAGGCATTATCATCCATAGGGGATTTGTAGAGAGATTTCTAGCATTTGTATTCAGTTCACCCTAGCAGTACGTATTTTTGGAGGACGCAGTAGTGGATCTAGTGTGGCCATTACAACATTCTTCCGGAGGGCTATTTCTGTGAGAAATTAGGAGAAGAAGGCTCAATAGATTTGTTATCTATTGGGTGATTTTGAGGGCCGGAAGTGGCAGCAATATTTAGGAGTGATTTTGCAGACTCTGTGCCCAGCGTAGAAGAGAGAAACTAGGCATACATGGGAGATAGAGTTTTAGCCATTGGGGTTATTTATTGCTAGGAGAAATAAAGGAAGTATTGGTGGAGTTAATTGCTACATTTTAGGAGTGTCCGGGAGGATTTTGCCGGTGGTTTGACAGACATCATGCTTCAACAACTATTGGAAAGCGTAGGGCTTTTGGGGGTCAATTTTGGAAGTTTAAAATCAAGCAAAACGATTTTTGGGTTTTTGGGGGTTTTGCCTGAGGAGCCTAGATATAAATTTGTAGAATTTTTTGAGCACCATAGGTGGGGTTTTCAGCCATATCTTTGCAGCAGACAATGTAGAATTACTAGGGACAATATAGTGCCTTTGGGGGTCGATTTTGGGAGGTAAAAATTGGGCCAAACCATTTCTAGGTTTTTGTGGGTTTTGCCTGAGGAGCCTAGATATAAATTTGCAGAATTTTCTGAGCACCAAAGGTGGGGTTTTCAGCCATATCGTTGCAGTAGACAGTGTAGAATTACGAGGGACTGTGTTCCTTCCATATTTTGTACTCTTGCACCAGTTTATAATAAAATGGCTCAGCTCCTTCCATATTTCTGATTATTCTAGGTGTTTACTAAATTGTTTTATAATTCTGTGGTGAAAAATGTTATTTGCTTGCATATCATTGTTTTCCCTATTTTGGAACATTACATATACAAAGAAAGGTATAACACTACATTATGAAAATTGATGATATTAACACTATGCTATGGATGATGCCAGCATTATGGAGTTCCTTGCGCATTGGTGCCATGGTTTTTCGAAATTACCAATGTCAAGATTGATAACCATGGTACTTGTAAGTGATCTTTAAAAAGGTTCAATTTTAGGAGATTATTTGAAGTTATTCCATTTTTTTAAATTCTTGACGAAATTACCAAGTAAAGTTGGTTGAAATCTTATTGTTGTAGGTCATAGATGCCAGAGTCAATTGCAACTTGTTGGGTTGGCATAAGTGGTCTCTATTATTTCTCCCATCAGGGTAGAAGTATATCCCGCTACATGTTTATTGTTATTTATTAGAGAAAGTTGTTAGAGATGAACATGTACAACTTCCCTTAGGGAAAAACCTCCAGAGACAACTATGGGCCTTACCCTCCCTTGCCAACCCTTAAAGCCTATCAACCAACCCCCTCCTTCAGCCAACCCTTAGCTATGGTCGGGCTAGTTTGGCCAGTAGAGAGGGTAGGAGATGTTACGCTTGTCTTGGAGATTGTTTACTATATGAGTTGTAATTATAAGCCTACTTTGCCTATTAATAATATTCCATCCTCCCACAAATACCCAAAAAAATATAAATGTGATTGAAGCGGATTTGGGAGAACCAAGAATGAATGCCTATTATTATTAAAGGATTCCTCACTCGTCTAGTGTGCCTTAGGTTGTGTTATTTTTCTCTGTGATGATCTCTATCATTGTGTTCCCATGAGGTATAGTCCCATGAGTCAGTTGTTCGAGTCACAAAAGATTGAATATGTTTTCAAACACTTTGTATTATTTATTGGGGAATGAGCAAAACATTTTCCATTTATTTTATTGAATATACTATGTGTTTTTTTCTTTATTTTATATTTTCTATTGTTGGATGAGGTTGAGAGAAATAACCTTAATCTCAATTGATTTGCAAGTTTCACTTAGATAAAACATTAACAATGGAGGAAATTATAGATTTTGTAGACTCCTTTGGCTAGAAAGAAGTGGTTATCGTGTATATGGATGATGTCCATGGGAGAACTAGAAATTCTAGTTTAGAGAATGCTCTGGAAATGTGGGAGCTATTTCCATCAAGGCAGATATGACTCATAGAGTTCATTGAAGCAAGACTGTCCAAAAAAACCCAGCTAAAGGTCTAGCAATAAGCATCTGACGACGCTCGTTTATTCATGTGACGAAATATTTGTCCACAAAAAGAAAGTCCAAGGGAGGTTCCTTCATGGAATATTGATCGCTAGCCACTGTTAACGAGTTCTTGGAGCCATAAAGTGACCAACTAGAGTAAAAGAGGAGGAAAATAAGTGTGAGAGAGATCAAATGAATAGAAGTGCAGTATGTTTTTCAGCATTGTTGAGTTGAATTCGACACATAAACATAGCCGAGGAGGATCAATGGTGGAAAATATGATGGCATAGGTGGTTGTGGGCATGGTAGTGTTGGGTATGGGCCTATGTTGGATCATATATGTGGTGGGAGCAGGAAGGGTAGTGGGAAAATGAGTGAGCCCACTCTACTGACATTTCCCACTTTGTTGGGTTGAAAAACTGAAGGCTGGGAGTTTGAAAGGAGAGTTTCACGTGGTAAAATATGATTTGCTAAAGGAGGACAAAAAGACAGCTTGGTATTGGATGGGATGAACAGTGCTTTCACAGTCAACTCGATAGAAGGAACACCTTCAGTGTAACAAGTGTGTTTTTGTTGGTTCTCTACTACTTTTGTGTCTATTTGTCTCTTCCATATGATGCATATTACTCTTTAAGGTTACTTGATGTTTCACTCTACCAGTTACTAATGCATACTTTTCACTATACTACAATATCAGTTCTCGGATGCAAGTTTATACAATATTCTCACGTAAATGTCAATTCTAGAATAGATGCAAGTGTGGTGGAAGAGAAATAATAATAATTACCTAAAACATTTTGCAAGGAGAAATTGACTATCCCTCACAGAAGTTAAGGTGCACTTCTTCATTGAAGTGCATGAGAACTTCAATCTGTCTTCATCAAAATGAAGAAATATATTGACCAAGCACATAATGCATACTTTTCACTAGACTACAACAAAAGTTGATGGGTGGTTAATGTTAAAATTGACAAATGGTTGGAGAACAAATTTGCATGAATGGGTAGACAAATACTGAACGATATTTGCAAGGAGCATGCAATAGAAGAATGCACTTTTGTTAAAAAAATCAAAGCAAGGTTCTACGCAAACTTTCACAAAAGTTTATTTTGTATTATACCTGATTTACTTCATAAATTTCTCCTCGATAGAGGATTTATTCATATAGTCGAATATATACCACCCTTGCAAACCCCAATAAACTCTGACCATATTAAGCAATAGGTTAACTTTGAGAAATTTCATAATGCTCGTTGTAAAGATACAAGAGAAGCATGGGATTATTTATTGAGTAAATGAAAATGTTTGACAAAATCCTTGTTGTCAATCAAGATTAATTTGGTTTGTCGATTGGGGGGTTGGGGAATGGACGTTTGTGAGACAAAATTAGAGAATAAGAAGAAAGAGAAGTAAGCAAATTGGGAGTCATAATGGGAGGAAAATGGTTAGCTACAAGAATACAAGAGTATATGCTTGGTGAGGAAATTCAACAAAGAATTCAATCACATATGCAACAATATAAACAACCAATTGATATTCCAAAAATAGAAATGGACAAAAGGCATAAACAACGAAATGATATTTGGCAGGAAAATACTTTCCAGAACTCAAGACATAAATAAGATCTGCAAATGTAGATCGAAGATGAGGAGACTCCTCTGAGGTTAGCATAGAGTACCTAGAGTGGAGAGGCGTAGCACTAGTGGCTCTGAGAAGCAATAGTTTACAATTAAGGCCTAATAGGAATGTATACAATATGGAAGTCGGTGACTCTGGACCAACAATTCCATGATCTCCTGTAGAAAGTATAACAAGTCCTACTACAAGATAATTCCTCGAACAAAGACTCTATATTGACTCAAAACCTTCTTCAGTTTGGTATAGATGACACGTGTAACAACCCCCGATTGATTTTCTATGTAAATACAATAAGATCAAGGTCATGGGACACATATTCCAAGCTAAATGTTGGGAAAAACATAGTGATGGGTATCAGTGGTGATTAATTAATGGATTTGGAAATTGGCAAAGACAAAGTGGCAATAATTGGAATTTTATTTATGAAATAAGGAAAATAGGAGAAAAGGAAGGTGAAGAGACATAAATTTTCATGCTAAGGAAATTAGAGGAAAAATGAAGGAAAATGATGAAAATATAGGTCTCAATGATAAAAAGGTTTCTTAGGATTAGTTCACAACCTTTTGCTAATTCAGTTTTGGAGCTCTCATTCTCTCATACTCTTTCACACTTAGAATATTCTTGGAGCACTTGGGCATTCACTTGAATTTGGAGAAATAAGGTAAGGGAAAGTAGGAAAGCGCAAAGGGAACAATTGGATAAATAGCTGCAACTGGATTTCTTTACAGGTAATAGGTTGAATGTGTGATTTCGTTGTTGATTTCTAGATGCATGGTATATGCATGTTGGCATGGAGATTTTCCTAGTTTGGAAATGGTTTTAGTCTAGCCTTTCCATTTCCCCGATAGCCATGGTATTGTGGGTTTTTCCACTTGATTGTTTTCTGATCGATGCTCATAATTCCTTATGGTTGTGGGTTGTAACAAATGCTCTAGAAACCCTGGAACAACTTGGGTTGAGTTACTATTCCTAGAGCCTAGGTTGGGACAAACGCTCTAAAGCCCTTGGTGGGTTGAGTTACTAGTCCCTAGAGCTAGGTTGGACAAATGCTCTGGAGCATTGGAAGGTTGTGGGTTGAGTTACTATTTCCTGGAGCCCTGAACATCTTGGGTAGAGACTGATCTGGTTGGTGTTAGTGATGTCCGACCGTAGAGGTGGAATCACCAGTTGAGGGTTTAGGTGGTTGGCCTCTAGAATCCTTGGTTTGGTTTGGTTTTGGTTTATTCCATGAGATATCACATTCATGCTTGGAATATGGTGTGGGGGTGATTGGCTAAAAAAGGTATTTGGTTTAGCCCAATCTATGGTCAGGCAGTACGTGGAAGTCCCTGACTTAGTTGGTATTTTCATATGTTAATACAAGACATTTTCTTATTGTGATCTATGAGCATTTGTAGCAATTATGTTGGCGATATTATGGCTGAGTTTCCATGGTTTCTATGTTGGTTATATGATATGTACCATCTATGGATCTTGTCATGAATTATTTAGTTATTAATTGGTTGATGAATGTATAGACTAATAAGTGTTGTTGCAGTGATGTGGAGAGGCATAGAGCCTTCTCGATGATTCTTAGATGAACCTCAGATTATTATGATCAAATATGCATTCATGACCTGTCATGAATGCATGTCATGAACTGATATGATATGTAGCTTACATAGCCCCAAGGGATAGCTCAATTGGTTGAGTTCTTGTTGTTAAGTACCTCGCCTAACGCGAGGTCATGGGGTCAAATATCCTCAACGCCCTTAGGGTTAGGCCTTGCTAGTTTGGTCGATGGGTAGACACCTTCGAGTTGATCTACTTGGATTTTCCCGTGGATGTAGCGACCATTTAGTGTCCCTGAACTACCTTATAAAAAGATATGTATCTTACATGTTTTCCATGTGTTTGATGAAATGTCTAGTGTTTTCTAGGCAGTCTAGGTCAACTTCTTGATTGAAGTTTGAATGTTTAGCTTTGTACTCTTGTCAATAATGATTTTGGAAAGTCTCAGGCAATTATGGGCAGTGGTCTAAAGGTTGGCCTGGAATTGTGGCTTAGATCTCAGGACCGAACCCTCTAAATTGAGCAAATTGGTTCACAACCACATGGAGGTAGTGTTGTGCATGTAGTTGGAGGCCTATAATCACACCCTGGCCTTGTCATGCATGTGATGTGGGTTCTAGGTCAGTGAAATGAGCCCCAGTTCAGGGTTTGGTCACTTAGGGTGGTTCTTTGGCCTCTGAGTGTGTTGTAGCCCCAAGGGATGTTGTGAGTTGATAATTTATGGTCATTTTGTAGGCCCAACTTCCTTAACTGGAGCTTGGAGGCTGAGTCATGTCATAGTAACTCTTTGTCTCATGTTTACCCTAGCAAGTTGGTGAAATTGGGTAAATGTGGGAGGGGGTGGTTACAACACGAGCAAGGAAAATTAAAATATTGCCTCCAAATTTAAATACTAGTAGTAAACCAGACTTGGATTGACAATGAGGAAAAAATGTATATATACTTCTACATATAATAAATCTCATGAAGATACCCCCCCTTTTGAGACTAATATTTGCAGAAGGAGAAGAAAATAGAAGTCGAGACCCATCGTAATCTATAAGAAAATAATTTGTCTAGTATATAGACAAAGGGTGTCAAACTGATTACAACTTTGTAACTCTTGCAAGCATCGAAGTAGAAAATAAAGAATGCACCTCATGAGTCAAACATATAGCGAGTGTTGAGGTAGCAAATGACATAATAGTTGAGACTATTCAACTAACTAAATTATCTGAGGAGCATACCATCCCAGTAGGTCAACCCCCAAGTCTAAAGAAAATAATATAGAATCTACCTTCATAGATAGACATGGGATTAAACCATGTCCCACGTTATGAGGGAGATGAGGATCCAAAAAAGCACTGGTTCATTTGTGAAAAGTTTTGGACAACCAATAATATTACAAATGAATATAAGAAAATGGCACAATTTGTAGCAACTTTTTAAAAGAGCCCTGCTATGGTCCATGAATTTCACAGAGAACCCGACCAAAAGTAAGACTAATATAAAAAAAAATTTCCTCTTCTTCTTTAAGTCCCAAGATTTAAAGCAACTTGCAACACAAAATCTCAAAGATATTAAACAAAGACCAAAGGAAACAATGAGAGAGTATGAAAAAAGATTTAAGGATTTGTTGAGTCAAATCCCTTATACGATTAAGGAAGCTCTCCTGGTCCAATTTTATGTTGTTGGATTATCACTAAGAATTTGAGGATCATTAAGAATGCATTAAATCACATCATGTGCGAAAGCACTAAAAAAGGCCCAACATATCAAAACATACGTCAACTATTAGTTGACCTCCTCGTCGACTGATAAAAGAAAAAAAGAAAAGAAAAAATTAAGTAGCTGTAGCAATCTTTTTTAAATCTATCAATGCAGAAAAATGATTTGTGGTGCACGAATTGTAGAACTAATGGGCAAACAAAGGAAAATTATAAACTTGCATACTATTTCGAATAAGATGTATGACACATTCAAACAAACATATATTGTGAAATATGCCAAGCCAAGTCGAGTCATGCCATAATAGAGTGTCAATATAATTTAAGAAATGAAAAAATTAAGTAGTGCACTATATGTGAAGACAACAGCCATTCCATTCAAGAATTTCAATTGAATGAAAGAAACAAACCTAATTATCATATTGTACACCATACTTAGGCATCTAACTAGTTGAACGATCTAACAACACAAGGAGGTAGAGGAAATAAATTTCAAGGCAGAGGAGGATTTGATGGAAGAAGAGGAGGATTCAGTGGATGAGATAGGGGTTGGGGAAGAATATATTGCTTCCTTGTTGGCAGGAAGGCTATACTAGGCCTAACTACCCCTTGAAGGATAAAATTGGTTTGTGATTTTGCAACATGTGTGGATTAGGTGACCACTCTTTCGAGGATTTCCCTAAAATCCTGGAGAAAGTAATGAATAAAAGAGTTGTAAATCTGCTCCACTATGTTCCAACGCAAGAGGTACTGCACTCCAAAAAATTACATGTCATCACCAGATTAGGAGGAGGTCAAGTGAATAGCCCAAGAACGCAACAAACCTTTTGACCACTAAGAGGTACTACCCAAAATTCTGACATGCAACAACATGATGACACAACAAAAAATACGGTTGGGCAACCTTGAGATAAATGGCTACATGGTAAATTAAATCGTAGTCAATTTTGGGTTGCAAGTTAATATTCTTCCCTGAGAAACATGGATAAAATTGAGAAGACTAGCCTTACAAAGAATGACTAACTATTTGAATTATTAGATGAAGGATTTATTGAACCTATCAAAACAGTGATACAAATGCAAACATCAATAATGGGTATTCCAACTTCGGTCGAATTTGAAGTAATGGACTTAGTCAATTGTATAACACCTTATCCAACCTTGTTACGAAGACTAAGGGGTTATAAAATGAAAGCAATAATTTCCCTGGAAAGAGATAGAATAAAACTAAAGGGAAACAAGAGAAATTACAATCCATCTTGACCCACGTGAAGGAAAACCTTGGGATGATGGCATGAAAGCAAGAAGATTATATAAAAATTTGTAGGAAGACAAAGAGAATGTGGAGCTAAATTCAAATTTTCTCAGGTTCACCACTCTCCATTGTTCAAAACTCAAATATTGAGCTATATGAATTGCAGACAGACACTATGAATGTAAAGCTAAAGAATGTTGAACAATTGAAGCTATACAAACTCAAAATGTTTGACCTTGTTTCATAATAAAAGTAGTACATATTGTTCAAGAAAAGAAGTTAAGAGAAACTCTGACATTGATTCCATGCGACCTAAGGAAGGAATGTTTTACTCCATTAACATTTAAAAAATGAGAATCACTTATAAACCATATAGAAGAAGTAACTAAGTTGATAGGAGAATAAGGAAGAATGTAGAGTATAATCCAAACATTAACTAGAAAGGCAACAAGATGATGGGATACACATGCCCCTTGACTCCAGACATGGACAAAGAAAATACTTATTTCATTAAGTGATTTGGAGGAAGGAAACTATCATCACAAGCAAGTATTCCAACTTTCAAACCCGACCATAACCTTGTAGAATACATTTAACTTTGTGAAGAGAAATGGAAGAGGATTGGTTACCGGGATGAGAGATGATGACCACATATGTTTCCCAATAATCTTGACGATTTGTCGGATAAATGGTACAAGATAGAAGCTTAGGGTGAAACGTTGCAATGGAATGAATTAAAAAGAAAATTTATTAAAGATTTTGAATTTTAACTTGAGGAGAAAGAACTGGTCAAAACAACTCGATAAAGAAATGATTTTTCACAAGAAGAAACTCCTGTTAGTCAACTAGAAAAAAAAAATAGAGGTCAACTTCCACATGAAACCTTGTGTCATGTAGGAAATCAAAACAAAGAATAGTTTCTTACTTAGAAATGGAAAACACCAATATTTTAGGACCAAGTTTTCATTGGAAAACAGAACATCCAGAAAAATCAACACAATATATAAAGTAACTAAACAAGATATAAGAATCCCAACAAACTAGATTTCTCGCCCACCTATCAAGAAGTAAAAATAGTAGACGAGAAGCTCGATAAGACTCTGGAATGAGTGGATGCGAAGATCAAAATTTAGGATGTCGATATGTCAAACGATGACCAACCAAAAATAGCCCAACTTGGTGACTATTAGTCGGATAAATAGGCCACAAAATTTATCGACTTCCCTATACGTGGTCTTCTCTAAGAAAAGAAAACATAACCAGCATAAGTTCTACTTTGAAGGCAACATTTTGGAAGAAGTTGTGGATTGCAAATACCTCGGAATTGACTTCAACAAAAATCTAATCCGGAATGGTTGTAGAAAGAAAAGAACTTTGGGGGGTTGGAAAGCATTTTATGCTTTTCAAAATAGGTGTAGAGAGGCAAAGTTATGGGACTAGAAAACCACTCAAACTCTTTTTGGGCTTCTAGTGATTCCGACGATTCTCTGTGGTTGTGAACTATGGGTCAGCAGTACATCCGACATGCAGTGGAGACAAATCGAGAAAATTTAGAAGCGTTTGATTACAAACAAATTTAAGATTAAAAGTGCAGTTCCTTCTGCTATCTTGTTAAGTGAAACAGGCACTGCTCCTATTGAAGAAATTGCTATGGTGCGAGCCATAAGGTATTTAAAAAAAATTCAGCAAATGGAAGAGGGCTGATGGCCTAAGGTTGTCTTTAATGATAGATTGTGCAAGAGAAAAAAAACTTGGATGCAACAAAATAACAAATGGTTTAGTAAATGGGGTATTTGCTTGAACGCGTGTCCCATAAACAACAAAGATACAAAAGCTTTTGTTATGGAAAAGTTCCACAAGCGTACTTGGGATAAGGAGCTAGGAAGAAAGAAAAATGACTATATTGAAGTATTTAATCCCACTCATAGTCATCAACCAAAATCAATACATAGAGGCCAATATCTCTTGGAGAGACAAAATTCTTATTGCTTAGTTAAGGACTAATTCTGATAAACTCCGTTGTGAAACAGGGCGCTGGAAAAGGCCAAAGGAAGTGTGGGAGGAAAGACTATGCATTTTTTGTTCTTCCGGAAAAGTGGAAACAAAAAAACATTTCATTTTAGAATGTGAGGCCTTCAAAGACAACAAGGAAAGTTATGCAGATATGCTGGTAGCTATCTCTTGGGATAATCTATTGTGATCATATGTTAAAATGTTTTTTGTACTTCATCAATCATTTCATTGCTTTTAAGTGGATGTTTTCAAGTTGATAGGCAAAACCCATAATTTTTATGCTCTGTTTGGGAAAATATTCACAGTCTATGTTTTCTTCAGTTTAGGAAGAATCCATGTTGCTTACATGCTCTTTCTAGCTCCTCACCTATCTTGAATCACCTCACCCATCAAACCCTAGAGTGTTGAGCCTTGTGCCTACCTTGCCCCATCGAACACCCTACAATTTTGACCTAATTTCCTTGCCCTAACTATTTGGCTCCTCCTGATCCAGCAAAACCCTTCAAAATCAAATCAAACCTTGTGCTACTATACCTAGCCTAATATCATTTTCTTGATCCAGTCATCTTGGTTGAGATCCTTATGGAGAGAGCCCTCTCCTGGCCTAGTAGGGCTAGCTACTTGGCTAAGCGTGGTTTGTGGTTACCTTGGCATTGCCTTCCTTCAGCCTGAGGTTCAATCCAGGTGATAACATATCTTAGATGCATGTTAGATTTATATATTCCTATATGTTAAATTCTTTTAATCATCAATATGTATATGTTGTGAAGGTTACTGTTAGTCTTGTCTATGTGTAGGTTCTCCTCTAGGGAGTGGGTGAAGCGATCCTTCCTTTACCACACTGAGATCTTCAGAGAAGATACAGTAGAGATAAAGAGGTAACTCTTCTCTTTTACCTTGTTGATTATAATAGTAACATGAATATGTGTGTGTATCTTTGAACAATTGTAGGTCACTTAATTCCGTCTGCCTTGGGTCCCGGGAGACTCGAGAGGGTTTTTCTGTCTACAACCACCCATGCATTAATCCCTACAACAAAATTGGCGACTTTGCTGGGGAACACTCTTAGTTCCCAACTTTACTCTCATTTTTCCTTGATCTCTCTTTCTCTCCAGGCCTTCCTTCTCTTCTCGATTCTCATTCTGATCACGATGTGTGCTTCCTGACCTCTTTTGCTACTCACAACTTATGATCAGACCTTGACTGGACCCATTTTGCACCCTGTTTCTCTGTAACATACTTCCTTGTGTAATACATGGTGTTATAACACTCCCCAATGTTTGGCACAAAGTGTTAGTTCAGCTACTAACGATCTACTTGTCCTTCTGAGGAGCATTACTGAACCAATAGCTTGATATTTTCCCAGTTCTGTGGATTCTTAGGTTGATAGGTTGTCCGTGGTCTGGCCCTTGGGATCTGCAACTGTGAAGTTTGCTTGGTTGGATGTTTTCATGTTCATTTTTCTTTTTAGAAAATAACTTAATGCATTTTATTTTCAGAAAAAGAAAATGGAAAAAATTACTTTAGCTTTCTGTTTTAGCTGGCTTGTTTTTGTTTATATTGGGTTAGTAGTTAGAGCATTGCATGTTTGCATTTTATGTGTGTGTTTACTGCATTTGGATGTATCTTTATGAAATAATGTATAAATCTCTCCATGTAAGAAGCTCTTTCATCGAATGAAAAACTTAAAGCATTTTTCTTGCATGGTTTGAGTCATAGTCTCATTGAACTCCATACGTCAACACCCCCTCCGCTGACTTACGTAAAGGAAGAACCTCAAAATATTCCTTAGGAGAACAATTTCACTCTTCCTCACACTACATATGCATGGAAGAATCCAAACTTATTAAGAAAGAAGACCATTATATTAAAACAAAAATCAAAGAATCCATAGAAATAGAAAAAAGAAAATATAACTTAATACGGGATGATGGATTAAAACTAAGCAATACTTGGAAACCTTTACTCGAAATCATAAGGAAACAATAATCAAATCCTAATGTTTAGTACAATTGACAGTAAGAATAAACCAATTGCCATTAAAGGAACCCCTAATTTAATTAAATCAACTAATCATAAAAATACTAAAAAAAATTAATTCAATTTTTTTTTTAAATAAATAAAGCCTCATAGAATAAAATTAAAAGTTTACATTTATAGCATCATAAATTAAATTAGTCAGATAGTAACATTAATAAAAATCACAACCTCCCCAATAACTAAGTAACCCTAATCTCTCATTAAATACATTTCTAACTAATTAAACCGAATTGCACAGTAAATACAATTGACAATAAGATTAAACTAATTGCAATATTACCATTAAGGGAATCCCTAATTTAGTTAAATCAACTAATCATAAAAATACAAAAAAATTAATTCTTTTTTTTTTAATATATAAAGCCTCATAGAACAAATAGTTTTCATTTTTAGAATCATAAATTAGTGAGATAGTAGCATTAATAAAAATCATAACAAACCCTAGATCTAATTAACCTTAATCTCTCATTAATTAATTCATCACATTGAAAATAGCACTAATAAAGGAATCTCCAATTTATTAAATCAAATATTGACCTAATCCACATATTGTAATTTTACCTAATTGTCAAATAACCCTAGCCGACTATATCATTTATCATTTCTTATTAATCACTTCCACAAGCTACATATATACATAAGTTCAGCTCTATGATAAATCATTAATCTCCTCTTAAACTTTTAGTGTATCCCCTGAGGATGGACTCACTTGGAAGTTCGAAACGTTGGGTTAAAAGCTCTATTAACATGTTATTCCTCTTTTATGAAAACATTAATACAAGTTCACATAAAATCAACACTTAATAAAAGTAATCAACAACTCTCTTTTTGATATTACACACATATTAGTCTAGGCTGGGATCTTGGGCTAGGTAGTGGTGAGTAAACTGCCCAAGATCACAAAACTGAGACTAGTGTCATTAATGAGAGTAAAATCTTGTTGCACTCATATCATCTGGGACCGCTCCCCTCACAAAGGAGTTAAATGCAAGACAAAATTGGAGTGTGAGAGAAGGTAGCTCACGACCGATTGCATTTCCAGTGGGTATGTTGGGTGTGGAGCCTGATTATCTTCTTTATCAGAGGTATCGCCGCGTTGGACCCCATTTCGTAATGTGGGTGCAACGCCGCCCATTTATGTGCGCCGCTAGGGGGGTCCGGGGGGGCGACGGCGATTCTTTAGAGCCCCCCTCCCCCCTGGCGAGGGATTGGGGGTAGCGCCCTCGAAGCTAAAAATAGATGTAAAATTGCCTTGTAAAATGTTGTAATTTCGTAGTCAATCTGGGCCATTCATTAGGCAAAAATATGACGGTAGAAGTTATGTTTAATTTAGGGTTTTTTTCCCGAGAAGGAAACCCCTCACTATATATGAGGGAATTTTATTGCGGTTACGTATAGGTGTGTATTCTAAGTGAGAAAGAGAGAGGAGATTGTGTGAGAGAAAAGAGGGAATTACAACGAATTTGTTGTAGGTTGTATCTCTTCATTTTGCTGGATAATATAAAAGGAAGGACTGGCTATTTCTCCGTGGACGTTGCCCAAATTGGGTGAACCACATATATCTATGTCTCTCTTGTTTTATGCATTTTCTATGTTTATATTTCTACAATATTTTATTTGTTCCATTGGTCTGTAATATATAATTTTCTAACAGGGTATTCTGTGTATTGGGGGTCCCCTCGGGGATATCAGAGCTGAGTCGGAGACTCTGGTATCCTGCCCACACAACTTACTATCTACAACCATGACCCCCTCGGTGGTGTCTATGATTTGAGGTAACCTTATTGGCCATAATTTTTAGGGTCGAACACAAGGTGACTGGGACCGACTACCCTGGTAGCTAAATAGATGAACCTACTCTGTCTTTGGTTTTTTGGGAGGGTGCTCGTCTTCACGAGAGTACTTGGCCCCTTATTACCAAGGTTCAGGTGATGCTTAGGAGTAATCGTAACTATACTTTTGGTTGACTCTCTCTTTTAGCCACTGTGATACTGGGTTTCATCTCTAGTGAGTGGTGGTTATCACACAGAGTGATGTTCCCTGGTTGCTTTTTGATTTCCTTTAGAGTATTTTTTTATTTTTAGGTTCTGGATTGTTTACACTGATACTATAACAAATATCAATTTTTTTTTTTTATAAAATATATCTATAACCGTGGCTACATTTAGCCTTCGTCGTCTATCTAGATGACAATGAGGTCTTCCTCCAATGGCCCTCGAGGAACTGCTGAGCCTTTATGAGTTGGATTCTCCCTCTTTGGGAAATCAATCTCCAGTTTCCAACACTAAATCATATAACACTTCCCAAGACACTATACTACCTGAGGAATTTTTTAGAAAAGGAGTAGTACCTCCTTACAATCCTCCCCTCACCAATCCTCTTGGAATAGTGTTGGTTCAGGTAGCACATGTACATGTCATGTCTTCAACAGTACCCACATCCAATATTCCTTTGGCGACCAATGGGTCGTGGTCCTTTGTGGACAATTTTTCTCCACCATCACTTCCCCCGCCTATGGTCAGTACTACATAGCTGACTGGTTACCCTGCTATTCAGAGTATGCATAGTCCGAGCAACCTAGTTAAACCAACTATGAGTGGAATTCAACACCTCCTGGTTTCTACCCCTTTCGTGTATGCTCCTAGACCTCAGGCTATCGCTCCTATTAGCGTTGTTAGCACGAATTCCTTCAGTAACACTTTTGGTTGGAACGCTTTGCTAAGTTCTAACCCCCAGCTCCAGATGTGTGGGGGCAATGCTCCCAACATGCATATGCCAATAGGGGGCATCACTATTTCCCTTTCGCCTATAAGACAACATGTATCCTTGCTGATCAACTTACTTCCTCCAAGTGGACACTATTCTAGTGTCAGTCATGTTCCTACTGCAAACTATATGGCTAGCGGTATCTAGGTCTTCCTGCTCTTCTGGATTCTCATTATGGTCACCCTGTTTGCTTCCTGGCCTCTTCTTCTACTCACAACTTCCAATTATACCCTAAATGGACCCTATATGTACCTTGTTTCTTTGTAATGCACTTCCTTGTGCAATCCAGGGCGTTATAACGCTCCCCAATGTCGGGCGCAGAGCATTAGTCTTGCTAGTAACGCTCTATTTTTCCTTCTGAGGAGCGTTATTAAACAAATAGCTTGACATCCACCCAATTTTGTGGATTCTTAGGTTGATAGGTTGCCTATGGTCTGGCCCTTGGTATCTGCAACTGTGAAGTTTGCTTGGTTGGTTTTTTGAATGCTCATTTTTATTTTTAGAAAATAACTTAATTGCATTTTATTTTTAGGAAAAAGGAAAATGAAAAAATTTACTTTAGTTTTCTATTTTAGCTGGTTTGTTTTCTGTTTATATTGGGTTAGTTGTTAGAGCATTGTATGTCTGCATTTTGTGCGTGTGTTTACTGCATTTGGATGTGTATTTCTGTAATGATGTATAATATCTCCCTGTAAGAATCTCTTTCATCGATTGAAAAATTTAAAGCTTTTTCTTGCATGGTTTGAGTCAGAGTCTCATTGAACTCCATACACCAACACCCCCTTTGGAGCCACTAATACAAGTTCACATAAAATCAACACTTGATAAAAGTAATCAACAACTCTTTTTGAGGCTACAAATACATTAGTCTAGGCTAGGATCTTGGGCTAGGCAGTGGTGAGTAAATTGCCCAAGATCACAAAACTGAGACTAGTGTCATTAATGAGAGTAAAATCCTGTTGCACTCATATCATCCAGGACCGCTTCCCTCACAAAGGAGTTAAATTCAAGAAAACATTGGAGTGCGAGAGAAGGTAGCCCACCTTTGATTTCATTGCTAGTGGGTATTTTGTGTACTGGGGATCCCCTCGGGGCTATCAGAGTTGAGTTGAGGACTTAGGTATCCTACCCACACAATGTACTGTCTATGACCATGACCCCCGCGGTGGTGTCTATTATTTGAGGTAACCTTCGTGGCCAAAATTTTTAGGGACAAACACAAGGTGACTGGTGCGGGCTGCCCTGGTACCTAAACAAACAAACCTACTTAGTCTTTGTTTTTTTGGGAGGTTGCCCGTCTTCACGAGAGTACTTGCCCCCTTCTTACCAAGGTTCGGGCAAAGATCAGGAGTAATCATAACTGTACATTTGGCCAACTCTCTCTTTTAACCACTGTGATGCTGGGTTTCATCTCTGGTGAGTGTTGGTTATCAGGCATAGTTATGTTCCCTGGCTACTTGTTGATTGCCTTTAGAGTATTTTTATTTTTATTTTTAGGTGTTGGATTGTTGACACTAAGAATATAACAAATATCACTTTAATTTTTTTTTTTATATATCTATCACCGTGGCTACATTCAACCCTCATCGTCTATATAGATGACAACAGGGTCTTCCTCCGCTGAGTCTAGAGGACCTGTCAAGCCTTGGTGATTCAGGTTCTCCCTCTCCGAGAAATTAGTCTCTCTAGTGTCCAACACTGAATCACATAACACTTCCCAAGACACTATACTGCCTGAGGACATTTTTAATGAAGGAGTAATACCTCCTTACAATCCTACCCTCACCGATCCTTTTGGACCAGTGTTGGTTCAGGTAAAACTTGTATCTGTCATCTCTTTGTCAGTACCCACATCCAGTATTCCTCTGTCGACTAATGGGTCGTGGTCCTTTGTAGGTCACTATATGTGAAAAATTCCTGTAATAAGTATTTAAATGCAAGTTAGGGATCAAGACACCTACCTGGAATTGAAGGAATGTCGAATGGTCACTTAGATTGCTCGCAATCGCTCGGGAAATCTCTGCTCCTTTTTCTCTCTAGAGAAGTTCTCTCAAAAACTTCAAACAATGAAAATGAGGGCCTGCCACCCTTCTTATAGTCACTCTGGAGGTATGAATCACTTTAGCTATTCATCAAAATCAAAGCTATTTATTCCTATCTTGTTTAAACATGCACCATATCGATATTCTGTCAAATTTTACTTATGCTCTAATGATATTTTAGTGTCTTTATGCAGAGTTGACCAAGTTTGACTCTAGATGAGCACATTCTTTTTTGGGACTTTTTCTTACTCTTAAACTGAAAAACCCTCGAGTTAACTTCTATGGGCTCGTAAAACTCCTACGAAGAAGATATGAGCACATTCATTTTTAGGACATTTTCTCACTCTTGAACTGAAAAACCCCTGAGTTACCTTCTTCGGGCTCGTAAAACTCCTACGAAGAAGACCTGAGCAGTTATTTTTATCTCTTTTTCTCGCTCCTTAAACTGAAAAAATATATATCGAGTTTTCTTCATCTGACTTGTTAAAATTTTATGAAGAACTATCAAGTTTTCTTTATCTGACTTGTTAAAATTTTATGAAGAACTATCGAGTTTTCTTCGTCTGACTCATTAAAATTTCACAAAGAATATCGAGATCACTTTGTCTCCGCATACTTGTAACAAAATGAGGTAGACGTCTATTTGAGCATAGGTTTAACACTTTATCCAGAATTAATGGACTAACTTACAGAAAAGGAACTGTGTCGGGTATACTATTAACCGTTTATCGCACCCAGTCATCAATCATGACAACGGTTACCCTTAGATTTCTCTTTACGATCTTTTCAAACTCTCTAAATATGAAAGACCATTGATTTCACACATCTGGAATCGTTAAATTTAATCAGATGGGGAAAATTGGATAGAACAGTGGCTCAATATCTATATTCTGAAGGATCTTTTGGTGGCAGTGAATCCCTTGAACATGGCACCCTCTCAACAAACCTCTTTGTCAGCTTCTCGTTGAACCTTACCAATCTATGAGTTTAACCTTTATACTCTGATGTTCCTACATCCCTATATCCTAACAATCTTTGGTGTTCATGAGTCTAAGCTTCTTGGTAACCTTGATGTTTTTCATTCTATTGTTCAAGGGATTGATCTATCCTTTGCTTCCTGTATTGACCATACCATCATATGCCTAAAATTCTCCTCCATTTGTTTGACCCATTGCTCTAATATATCTCCAAAACACTCATTCTTGTCTTGTTTCGTGTCAACTGATGTAGGACACCTCATTGCCTGCCTTTGTCAGATCTCTTCCTAATGACTTCAACACTCTATCTAGGAAGCATATCCAAAAACATATCAGTACCCTAGAACTTGTAGTTCTTAGTGATAGGTTACCCTACGTTTGATTGGGGGTTTTAATTATTGGCTCCTAGTTGAAGGGTTCTATGAATGTTTGACGAAAACACATTTTTCACACTTGCTAGTTTGTACTGGACATCTTGGAGACCATCATCCTTATCAGTGGCCATCCTCGCGTCTGTTAACAATTTTCATCATTTACTGGTAATCAGATGATTTATCACATGTTCGACTTCAACTCCTTTATTCACATGTGCAGAAATATGTCGTTCAGAGAGGTGGTGACCAAGACCTTGGGTAGAGGCTTACATCACTCAGCCTTATTTCCTCTCCCAAGCTGTGTATATTGTTTTCACAGAAAACACTTCATATTGATCATATTATGACTCAGCTTCCACATTGTGCCTATCGATGGACATAGTAGTCATACCTCTACTGAGAAATCATTCTGATATAGCTACTGAGCTTGGGAATGCTCGACCCAGGACATATTTATATATTTCTGACATATGTTGTTGTTTTTAGGTCTCCTACAGTTTCAAAGCTCCAATCCTCTCTCTCTCTTATATAAATTATTTCGACCATCATCTCTGTCTCTGGCCTCACACTTCAGAGGGCATATTTTATACACCAAAGGACCTCCTCATCAACTCAGAGGAGAAGGATACTTTGACTGGAAGAAAACACTAAGTTGCAGGTCCATTTGCTAGGGTAACACACCCCAGAAATAGACAAAGTGAGTTATAATTCTCCTCATGACTTAGAAAAAAGTGTTAGTCCCTAGGTTATCGCCTTTTTCTTCCTAAAGGGAAGGGTTACTGGAAATTTATGAGATTATGGAGGTCAAAGAACGAGTTGACTAACCGACACTTAGTTTTTCACTCAAATGTCAACTCAAAAATCAGGAAACATCCACCTCAGTCCTAACTAAGGACATTGCTATTCTTAACAGAGCATCATAGGAAGGGAAAGAGAAATAAACTGAGGCAAATTCCAAGCTTTTTCCTCTTTGTAACTCATGAAGGAATTGGAAAGGAGAGAGCCTCTCCTCATCTATAAATTAGAGGCTTGACCATTGTAACAAAAGGTGGAGGACCAGAATTTTGGAGATCAATATTGTTAAGTTGTCGAAGAGTTGAGATAGAGAGAGAGGGAAAGGATCCAAGGAGCTAAGTTAAGACTTGATTCAACAACCATGGTTGTAATCATTCTTCTCTCATATGATAATATAGATCTTCTCCTGCTTTTTATACTTGATGACGTTGAAAACACTTTTCTGTATATGTTGATGTGGTTTCGAAATTGATGTTTATCTTAGATGCATGGTAGCTTTATATATTCCTATATGTTAATTGATTTTAATCATCAAGATGTATATGTTGTGAAGGGTATTGGTTGTCTTGTCTATGTGTAGGTTCTCCTCGAAGGAGCGGGTGAAGCGGTCCTCCCTTTACCACACTGAGATCTTCGACTAAGCTACACTATAGACAGAGAGGCAACCCTTATCTTTTACTTTGTCGATCATAAGAGTAACATGAATATATGCATGTATCTTTGAATAGTTGTAGGTCACTTAATTCCATATACCTTGGGTCCTGGGCGACCCGAGAGGCTTTTCCTATCTACAATCACCCATGTATTAATCCTTACCACAGTTGGTTGTAGCAACCTCAAAAACATCCCAAGCAAAAATTCATCAGGTATTTCAGATTTGATCATTCTCTTTCTTCTCTGCCATTCTTGGATGTGGTCAGAGATATGAGTGACCTTGACTTGTTTGAAATTGTCTAGGATCTCAGTCCCAATGTCATATTAGATAGGCAATTGAAAGTGGTTAAGAAACACTAGGGCCAAATCATTAAATCTTAAAAATGGTCCCCCTTTCATTTCAATATACTATTTCATAGAATTCCTAGTCAACATGTGTTGAAAAAGTAAACCTAATTGAATCGTCAATCAAAGAGTTTGATGAACACAATAGGTGAAATGTAGTTATATGATATGCATGATCCTCGCCCAACTTTCCTTCGAACGTAGGGATGTCTAAAGGAAGTTTAGTAGGGATTGGGGGCCAACTTGGGTCATTGGTTAACTTTGAAAAATATAGAAAATTAAGAGTTTCCAGAATTGGTAAAGCGTGGAGAAGCTATGGTGTTCCATCCCACAAAATGAATGCTTCCGGAAGGACAATAGTTTAGAAAATAATACCCTGGATTTGGGCTGGCACTAAGCTTCCAAGGATTACTCACATAAAGTATTGGATTATGATATAAACCTTGTTGTCTAGGAATACATAGAGGATATCCTCCACTTATAATAGAACTATTAGCAACAAAGGTATTACTTCTTGGTGGAACATTATAAGAAGGAGAAAGCCCTTGGTAATGGTTCCAAGTGCTAGCTACAGGAGAAAAACCCGCCGATGTAATGCAAGTAGGGAAGGGAAAAATCCCCTACTAACCAAACACTTGATAAGGGATACCAGAACCTGAACCACTCACTGCAGGATATACATACATTGGCCTCCTTTCCCTTCAAAAGAATTGGTATACCGAAAGAAAAATTAAAAGGGAATATATCCACTTCCTAAGGAGGGGCTGGAAGGAGGAACATGTCCACTTCCAAAAGTGAATCCCTGTAAAGGGGTTAAACCATTATCCATAGAAGGAATAATAAAGGGAATGCTAGACAGTAAAGGGATTTTAGGAATCCCTACATATGGTATCCCAAATGAGAAAGCACCAATGAAAGGAGACGGAGGTTGGATGCCCCCACTTACGCTGGGAGTATGGGTAGAGTCGAAAACTACTCAGATGGGTGTATAAGTGGATGCAATAGGAAAGGAAAAGGTTCCCCTAGTTATTGTTGAAGAAGGGGTATACATATCGACAAAATCGGTAGCTTTACTAGTGCTACTAACATTGACCATTTCAAAAGAAGGAGAGTTCATAGGAATGCTTTAGACGGGGGTGCTCATGTAGGATATAATGTAGGGGAAGTTCAAGGGAAGATGATCTAAAGGAGTACCAAAAGACTCTGGGATATCTTCCACCTCAACATGATCTTCTAACTAAAAATGTACCCTAGCAAGGACCATAACGTTTCTATCCAAGTCACAAAAAAACCTTGCTCTTCCTTTGGAGTAGAAACCCTTGGTACAAGATTTGTAATTAGATTGAACTAGCTCAAAAGAACCAATGGAATTTCTCTTCCTTTTGAAGGTAGAAATCCTGTGAAGCCTCTTAGATTGATGTGACTCAAATCACCTAAGGTAAAATAGGATCTCAAAACACTCACTAAAAAGTCTTAAAGATACAAAAAAGCAAACAACCTTCATGTATTTACACTTTGGTTGATTAGGAATGGAAACCAAAATACAAGAAAGTGGATAAAGGGCCTTTCGAAGGTAAGCATGGGACAATAAGGGCCCAAGTACTACTAGCGAAGGTAACATAAACAATTACACTAACCTCCTGATAATAACCTTTTCTGGTGCACATACCTTCACTTCGCGGGGCACCCTCCAAAAGTACTATGACAATGATACAACTTTTGTCTCAGGTACCATGGGTATTTTCCCTCACAGTCACCTAGTGATCCAGGTGGCTCCATAAATGCTAAGAATTCTGAAGTGGCTTTGAAAAGCTCAAAAATAAAAGTTACTGGATTGGAGTGAAACCAGGACCAAATCATAGTGCTCATCGCCCCGATACCAACGGCATGAATGATACTCAAATCCGAGTTCGCATGCTCAAGATATTCACTATCAAAGTTCTCGTCAAACTAGGCCCAGTGGTAGCCACTAATGAGGCAACAACTTGGCATTTACCGGCGCACAGATTCCGATGGTCGGAACATGATATTTGTTGCCTCCTTAATTTCACCGGTAAACCCAAAAAATCGGTCAATTTTTTTTGACTATTTGTGTTTTATAAATAAAAAAAAAAAAATATTAAAAAAGGGGGTGGCGGGCTGCCAACCCCACCAATGGTTATTACATATGTAATAAAGGTTGGGGCTCGCGACTCTGACCCGAGACCCCACCCACGACCCACCAAGCACTATATTAAAATAAGATTCATGAAAACAACCCTTCTTTGAACACCATATAATTCAGGGCTGGTAGGTGTCGAACCTGTGCCAGCCGGTGTGCTAGCTCAACGACAGTGACCCCACTTAAACAAACTGCCACCAACTCTTAACAGTCACCACCCATTTAAAAAAGAGGCAACCTCCAAACGAATTGCCACCAATTTTTTTTATATTGCGGATGGGTTTTGAACCTGTGATCCGCGGGGGGTCCAATGCCCCAATTCCAGCAGGCTAACTAACATGCTAGGCAGGTAGGACTTGTAATGTTCGCCACCCGAAATGTATTTAAGTTTCATACTTTACCATTGGCCTAGGGAAGAATGAATGGAGCTCTGAACGAAGGAACCAGGAGTTGCAGAATAGTGAGCGGAACCGCACCCTAGAGGCGCACATTTTTCGAAACAAGAATATTCAAGGGGAATATTCCCTATGTTAGCGCTTGGAATTTCACCTCAGGCTGAAAAAGGTAAACTCCAAGGCAACATCAAACCACTTAGCCTCGTAGCTAGCCCTACGGGGCAGGAGAGGGCTCTCTCCGGTCTATCTCGGTAAAGATCTTCAACGGGCGAGATGACCAATAAGGAAACACTGATTTTAGGCTAGTAAACTGATCAAGAGGTTTGATTTGGGATTTTTAGGTTTTGGTGGAAAATTGGGGAATGACAATTTCAGGTGCGGGGATGGACACAGTTTTTGCAGGGGGTTCTTTGGGGCGAGGTAGGAGACAGTATTGATGCCTTTGATAGAGGTGGATGGATGAGAATGACCGGTGAGGAGTTAAGGAGAGCAAGCAATAACCTTGAATTCCCCTTAAACAGTTGAAAACATTGATATTAAGCAAACTTAAAAGCAGAGCATGACAGTCATGAATTCTACTTTAACACTTCATTTGCCTAATTTGCAGAAAGAAAAGTAAGGAAATGATTCACATAACACACTTACAAGTACAAAGAGAAACACACCATCAATACATGTGACCACAAGAATCCCAAAAAGGATTGCAAAACCCTGGTCTTCCTTTGCCAAAAATTGCAGAGATACAGTGAGTAATACAATAAGAGCTTCTCCCTCAAGAGTCCAACCATGAAAATGAGCAAGAAAGTACATAATATAGGCCATCTAACATCTTTCCCTGCCTCTAGGGGTCGAGCTCACTATCCTAGGAGCTGTTTCAACCAATTCTAAACTAAGCACTGAAAACTAGGCAATCAAAACAACTTGCCTCTATAAGTTAGGAAACCAATTCATTCATTACATTTTACCTATCTGATGAATGAATATTCTAGAAGAGATAAATAAGTGCCTAAACATCATAAAATTACATCATTTACAACAAGGAGGATGAAAATCAACTCCCAAAAAGTTAAATCCAGTAAAAACTGCGTTTTTCTGAGTTGTTGGTTGATTTCCTGTGCAAACTGCCTGATGGGTCGCGCGCAATTCCTGGACGGGTCGCGCGCCTTTGGAGGCACTTCCAGGTGTCCAAATGAGGCAAAAGTGGGCTTTTTGGAAAGGTCTGGATGTCTACTTTCCAACCCAAGTGGAATTTCTAAATTTTGTTGTCATTTGTCCCTTCAAAATTGCAATCTCCCAAGACTGCTTCCTGTGTGTCAAAAATATGGCAGAAAGTCATTTTTTTGCTTGTTTTTTGACTTTCTGGAGGCCCAAAACTTGGTGAAATTTCTTAGTAATGGCTGAGAAAGTGTAACTTTCCATGAAAAATCCAGAAATGCTGAGTTTTCCCAAAATGGAGTTGCCAAACGAAAGGGTCGCGCGCGGCACGCGACCCATCGGTGAAGAAAACCTGTTTTTTGCCAGAAAAATAAAAAATGACCCAAAATGCTCAATTTTTTTTGAAATTTGTGCTGGAGTTGAGTTATTTAGTATCATGCTCCTTCAAAGAAGCCTCAGCCAAGATATGGAGGGGGTCAGGCCTTTTCCTTCGTTTTTGTGCTTTGGTCAACCGTCTTTGGAGCACTTTCATTCTTGCCTTGCATACGTGCATCTGCGCCCAATAATGATTTTTCATGTTCCTGAGCAAGTCCTTATCTTGGTTGGCCTTGGCCAGCAACCTCTCCAAATGAGCATTGACCTGGAGAAGCATAGCCTCTCGCTCAACGGGTACCAAATCACCGGGTCTCTTTCGAGCCAAGTTGCGGTCCTCATGGATCCTCCGCAACTCATCTAGAGTGTCCTCCTCCTCAAGCTGCTTGTTGCGCTGCTCCAAGTAGGTGATGGTCTAATTTTCCATGTCCAATCTTTGCTGTAATGAGTCATTTTCAGCTCTAAGGTGCTGAATAATCTCCTTTGACTCTAGGCTAGGAGAAATAATATCAAGATCAACCACCTCTATGCCTGGAATACCTGATGGCCCCTCATCAATCTTGGGCTGTTTGCCTCTCTCTGGTACCTGTGCTGCTGAAGAAGGCGAGGCACCTTCCACCTGGTGTGGAGATAACACTCGCTGAGCTGATGAAGATGGCGAGACCCCTTCCACCTGACGTGGAGAAAATACTCGCCGAGCTGCTGCAAATAAGGCCCTGTGGCCTCTCTGATAAGTGACCAATGGAGGAGAGCTGACATGTCTAATCTCAGGGATATCATGCTGCTGTGATGGTCCTCCCTCCTCATGAACAATCTCAGGATGTGGTGGTGGTGCTGTGAAAAACTCACGAGAGATAAACTCCTCCCATGGGATGCCATGCTGAGCCAACTGATGTATGACCACAAGCTGGATCAAGCCATAATGATAAAGGCTCCTATATTGTTGTGCTGGGCTCTTCCTCCGCATCAAGGGCACCATCCTCTCAATATTCTGGCAGAAGAAAACAGGGATGTTCATCATCCGGACCCGTGTGAAAAGCATCAACAAGCGAATATGGTATGAATACACACGTGAAAATCTGCCCTCACAGGTGAAATAGCGCATGATAAGCCTCATCAAAGGAGCATACTCATTCCTCAAAAATCTGAAAGGAAATACACCCGTCACGAGCCTCATAAATGCAGGTTTAATGTAAGGCTCGAACTGAAAACTGTCCAATATTTTGCGCTTATTCCACACCTCTCCAACATTTGGTATCTCTGTTGCTTGAGCAATCATCTCAGGTGTCAATGTAAAATCCACCCCTGCAAGGTTCACATGCCCATCATGCAAATGCAAAACAAACAAGCGAGCCAACTCCCTGTGATGCCGAATCTGAGAGATCCTCTCGCAAAACTCATAACATGACAGGTAATGAAAACATGTAACTGCCATTGGACAAGCCAGCAAATCGGTCAGAGAGGGGGGCTCCTCTCTCTTATGATGACCGCTCTTACCACCCTTGTGAAGCCTCCTATGTACCTCAAACTCTGAAGCTGACTCATGGTCATCACTTTGCTCATAATCGGTTTCGGTTTCTGACATGGTTTCAGGAGCAAAGTGGCTGAAATGTACTGCTGCTTCTGCTTTGAAATCTGCTGTTTTAACTGTTTTGAAATGTTGTTTCAAGGGGACAAGTAGCACAAGGGAAATGTTAGGGAAGGGAGACTTGGAAGGGAAATTGGGAAAAATATATGAAACAGGGGTTAAAGAGAGGAATCATGACATCAACATCATCATACAATTTCATTTGCAAGGATGTTATGGGAGGTGGAGTTTATGGTTTGATTTTTGATTTCTTAATATTTTTGGTAGGGAAATTAAATAACAGTGACAAGGGAGTAAGAAATGGGAGGTGGGAAAATGTAGGAACAATAGGAATGAAAAGGAATACCTTAAAACAGCGAAACAAACCCTAGCAACTTTGATATTTTCAAGCAAAGGCACATGGAGTCTTTACTTGCAAATGAAGGCTTTTAAAAATATTATCATGATCTTCTCAAGCTTTAGCAAACCATAATTTATATGATTGAAGGCCTACCTGACAAGCTTGAACAATTTGTGGTCACTTGGCAGCTTGCTGGTAATTTTCTGTGGAGGAAACCCTGATGGGTCGCGTGCACTACCCAACAGGTCGCGTGCCTTCAACGGGTCGCGCCCGTGTAAAGTTTACACTGGTGGAGGTGCCCTGATGGGTCGCGCGCCTTCAACGGGTCGCGCACCAGTCTTGACGGGTCGCGTGCCTTCACACTTCACCAAATTCGCCCAAATGCTCTTGAAAACGATTGCTCTATTGCTTGAAGGCACAATGAAGCTTAATGGAGGGAAAGAGAGACTTTATAGCCTTGTTTTGAATTAATTTCATGTCAAAACCCTCTTTCTAATGTTTTTCATGACATTTTTTAAAACTTTAAATGTTGCTGACTTTTTGTTTTCCTTTTGTCCTGAAATTGGTTGAATTGATGTTTTTCCTTGATAATTTTTTGCAGGGATAGCTTCTGAGGAGTCTTGGCAAAGGGGACCAGGGCTGCCTGCTGTCTTTTGAAATATTTGAATTTTTACAATTTTTACAAAATTTTGAGAAATGACCTTGGCTTTAAAAACAGGGTTTTGAAATCCGAGGTAAAAAATTTAGCTGTACAAGATGAAATCTTTTAAAGAAACACTTTGATAATCATCCCACTGGCCTGCTGGGCATTTATTGACCTTTAGAGACATGACCTTGAAAACAAACTGGACCTAAACCCTAGACCTAAGACTTTTGACCTCAAGACAAGACAAGCAACTTTGAAATAGTTTATTGACTGAAACAGTTTGATCCAGCAGTGCCAAGAGGGGAATAAAGACACCAGCTCCTCCATCAAGGTTATGGCATGCCTAATGGAATGCAATAATATGAAACTGATGAGACACCTACTTATGCAAATGCAAAGAACTTTGATCGCTGATGGAGGGCTACTAGACTGACTCTAACACCCTAGAATATTCATGTAGACTTAGGGAGGAATCTAAAAGATTTCCTGGAGGGTGATTTTTTATAGTGATAGAATCATGCCAAGTTTATACTCAAATGAACTAGAATCTCACAGGGAACGTGATGGTGTGGTTTTTTTCCTCATATGAGCATCAAAATTTTAGGCAACCAACAGTGAGGAATGTTTGCAGAATCTTGAGGAATCTAAAATATTCCGTTGGAGGCTGATTTTTGACAAAGGTTGAATGATGCCAGCTTTATAGTCATTTTTCTTAGAATTTCGCAAGGAGCACAATGGCGTGCTCAGAATTTTTAACCGTGTAGTGGATTTTTCGCCCATCTCTAGGAAGTAACCTTTCAGGGAATCTTCGAGTTTCCCAAGGGTCCAAATTTTGACGGTGTTAGAAAGGGGCCAAGTTTATAGTCGTTTGACATGACTTTGCACCATGAATTCAACAGTGCAGTCCATTTATGTAGTAGAGATTTACAATTTCAGCCCAACCTCGTAAGTGGAGGTATATTATGCAGCGACGCCATGTATTTCTTTTTATTTAATGAGATGATGATTTTGTTGTTGACATCCTTGTTGCTATTATGTTGAAGGATTCTTGTACGCCACATCATGTGAGAATTTATTATATTGTCATACTAAAGGAGGGCCCATATGAGTGAGAGTTCCTGTAGGAGAACGTCTCGTGGAGAGACATGCAACTCTGGTCAAGGGAATTTATCCTTGTAATGAGAAAGAATGTACCATGTACTCATCATCATCTTGCAACATTTAATGAAGCGGCCTCCCCACTCTTGGCACCCGGCCCAGAGATGTAACCTACACTGGGTGAACTCTGTTATCAATGTGTGTGTGTTCTTTGATTTGATGGTTGTCATTATATTTATTCTTCTTTAAAGTATTCACATGTGGTTTTTCATACTCTTTCACATGCAATTCTGCTAACATCCTAGAAGTAAAAGATCTTGGTTAATTTCGGTAGCTGAAGAGATCCAGATCAAGTTTGGTATCAAAGTGGTCTTCTCGCTGATGTGAATTGCAAGTGTGAATGATTGAACATGCAGATAGAAGGAAAATAGATAACAACAAATATCTCTACGAGGACCTCCTTAGGATGGCACACATAGTAGATTTAATGTATGCATATTATGAGGAGAAAATGGAAAGAGAGGAACAGGAAAAAGATAGAGTAGAGGACGATGCTCCATCTACTGCTCGAGTGAACATTCTTCTTCTTCATCATCTTCTCATCATTCAAATGAGGAGACCAGTCACCACCCATTTCAAACAAGCGCCAACCGTCGAATGACTTTCCACAGAAAATTTATTGCAAATGGGTTTTGAACCCGTGACCCACGGGGGGTCCAACACCCCAATTCCAGCGAGCTAACCAACACGCCAGGTAGGCAGGACTTGTAATGTCCGTCGCCTGAAACGTATTTAAACCTCATACTTTACCATTGGCCTAGGGATGAATGAAGAACCAAATGAAGGAACTAGGAGTTGTAGAATCGTGCCTAGGAGGGGCATGTTTTTCGAGACAATAATATTCTAGGGGTATATTCCCTATAATATTCCATGCAGAATTAGGGAGGAACCTAAAAGATTCCCCGGAGGGTGATTTTTCACAGTGATAGAATCATGCCAAGTTTATACTCAAATGAACAAGAATTTCACAGGGAATGTGATGGTGTGGTTCGTTTCCTCATCTGAGAAGCAGAATTTTAGGCAGCGAACAATGAGGAATCCTTGCAGAATCTTGAGAAATATAAAAGATTCGCTTGGATGCTGAATTTTTACAGAGGTAGAATGATGCCAAATTTATAGTCATTTTCTTAGAATTTCGCAAGGAGCACAGTGGTGTGCTCAAAATTTTCATCCGAGTAGCAAATTTTTCGCTCATCTCCAGGAAGGAATCTTTAGGGGAATCTTCGAGATTCCCGAGGGTCCAGATTTTGACGGTGTCAGAAAGGGGCCAAGTTTATATTTGTTTGACATGATTTCATGCCACAAATTTGACGGTGCAATCCATTTTTGCAACAGAGCTTTCCAATTTCAAGCAAACCCCGAAAGTGGAGGTATATTGTGCATTGATGCCATGTCTTTCTTTTGATTTGCTGAGATGATGATTTTTTTTTGAGATCCTTGTTACCATTATGTTGAAGGATACTTGTATGCCACATCATGTGAGAATTTATTATCTTGTCATGCTGAAGGAGGGCCCATATGAGTGAGAGTTCCTATAGGAGAAATCTCGTGGAGATACATGCCACTCTGGTTGAGGGAATTTATCATTGTAATGACCAAGAATGTACCATGTACTCATCATCATCTTGCAACATTTAATGTAGTGGCCTCCCCACTCTTGACACCGTCCCTGTAGATGTAACCCACACTGGGTGAATTCCATTATCAATGTGTGTCTATTCTTTGATTTGATGGTTATCGTTATGTTTCTTCTTCTTTAAAGAATTCACATGTGGCTTTTCATACTCTTTCACATTAAATTTTTCTAACATCACAGAAGTAAAATATCTTGGTTAATTCCAGTAGCTGAAGAGATCCAGATCAAGTTTGGTATCAGAGCGGTCTTCTCGCTGATGTGAATTGCGAGTGGGAATGATTGAATGTGCAGATAGAAGGAAAATGCAGAAAAACAAAGAACTCTTTAAGGACCTCCTCAGGATGGCACTCACAATATATTTTTTGTATGCATATTATGAGGAGAAAATGGTAAGAGAGGAACAAGAGAAAGAGAGAGCAGAGGACGATGCTCCATCTACCCCTTGAATGAACATTCTTCTTCTTCATCATCTTCTTATCATTCAAATGATGAGATCAGTCAGATCTTTCAAGAAGAGAATGATGAATTAAGGAGACCTCTACGAGAAGAAAAAGGGGAGAAGAAGAGACTACAACTTTAGTTACGAGCCACAGAAGAGGCCTTGGAAAAATTGAAGTGCAACGAAGGCTCAACGAAGCCATCATCACCTGTTTCAGAATCGACAACTAAGGTAAACAATGTTGGTAGTTCTTTAGTTTAATTTTTACATGATGTTATTTCTGTTGGAAACATGGAGGTACCCATTTCAAGAACTAGCATGAGACTTCCTTACCAAGATGGGGTATAAAGGAGGAGGAATTGGTGTTAATGGCCAAGGAATGACTCAACCATTGGAGGTTGTACAAAGACCTCAATTTCCAGGTTTAGGGTACACTAAAGGAGAGTGTTCAAAGGTAGAATAAGCTTCCAAGGAATTGTCAAAATCATCGAGGAAAGAGGATGATGGGAGCACATCACAATCCTCCCATAATAGTGCACATTTCCGAAGAAGAGCTAAGGTAAGCTCTCATCGCCAAGATTTCACTAGAGACAACCAAGAGAGGTATAAAAAGTCTCAGTATTCTAAAGTTCATTTTAATTAAAAACATATTGTTAATGATGAGAAGAAATCATGCCTTAGAAAACCATGTATTTTTTATGGTTTGCATAACCATGTGGTTGTTGAGTGCTAGAAGAGAATGGAAACAAGAAATAGGACGAGATGTGAAAGGCCTTCTCCACATCAGGGAAAGAAGAAGGTTAAAAAAGTCTGGAGGAAGAAAAAATTTGTAGTCATTGCAACAATGGACCTCAAAGAGCCACATGATGGAGGCTCCATCCAGAGTAGTGTCTCAAGAAGGAAAAAGTGCCCGTACAAGAACTAGCTGGTGAAGATGTTCAACAAGAAAATCCGCCACATTCTTGGTGGTACACTTTGTTGAATAAGAGATGGTTTTACTAGATATGGTAGCTTGTCATAGCCACATTTTGTAAATCATGTGTTGCACTATAATTGTAAAAGTGATGATTTGTTTTCCATCGCTTATTAAAGCAATGATGATGTTTTGGTCTTTTATTGATAACTGCCGTATTGATTTCTATTATGATGTACACTTGACCAAAGAGTTTGTGTTATAAACTATTGACAAGTATGGGGATGCTTGGGTCATGATTGGTCATGTAATTAAGCATGTAGTTTTCAAATATTGTATTACAGGTTTGTAGAGGATGCAAGTATCAGTTCATCACTTATGGCTTCGAAGAACAAGGGTGAAGGAGAAGGAAGTGTGACCTGTCAAGACACTTGTTGTGTAGACAACGTAACACAACAATTTCATATTATGGTCATGCTTTTGGAGGACCAAAATCTCCTCAGTGGGGAGGAATGATCCAGGTGGCTCCAAAAATGCTCAAAATTCAGAAGTGGTTTTGAAAAAACTCAAAAATCAAAGTTACTAGATTGAATTGAAACTAGGACTAAACCGTAGTGCTTGTCACCTTGATTCCAACAACGTGAATGGTACTCAAATTTGAGTTTGTATGTTGAAGATATTCGTGGTCAAATTTCTAGTCAAACTAGGCCTAGTGGTAGCCACTAACGAGGCAACAATTTGGCATTTATTGGTGCACAAATTTCGGCGACCGGAATGGGCGAATTTGTCGAGTATTTAATTTTTTTGGTAAACCCCAAAACTGGTTGAAATTTTTTGACAATTTATTTTTTATAAAACAAAATAAAACATAAAAAAGAGGGTGGCGGATTGCCACCCCCACCTGCGATTATTACATATGTAATAAGGGTTGGGGCTTGTGGCTCTGACCACTATATTAAAATAAGATTAAGGCCAACGACCCTGCTTTGAACACCATATAATTCGGGGCCGACAGGTGTTGAACCTGCACCGGCCTGTGCACCGACGAAAACCCCACTTAAAAAAATTGCCACTAATTCTCAATGGCCACCACCCACGCAAATTGTTGAATGAATTTATGCCAAAAAAAACTATTGTGGATGGTTTTTGAACCCGTGACCCGCGGGGGTTCCAACACCCCAATTCCAACGAGCTAACCAACACGGTAGGCAGGCAGGACTTGTAATATTCACCTCACGAAATGTATTTAAACCTCATACTTTACCATTTTCCTAGGGAAGAAAAAACAAAGTGTGAAATGAAGGAACAAGGAGTTGCAGAACTGTGAGTGGAACCACACCCAGGAGGGGCACATTTTGCGAGACGAGAATATTCCATGCAGAATCAGGGAGGGTGATTTTTCACAGTGATAGCATCGTGTCAAGTTTATACTCAATGAAACAGAATTTCATAGGGAACGTGATGGTGTGGTCCATTTCCTCATCTGACCAACATAATTTCAGACAGCCAACAGTGAGGAATCTAAAAGGTTCCCTTGGAGGCTTATTTTTTATAGAGGCAAAATGATGCCAACTTTCTAGCCATTTTTCTCAGAATTTCATAAGGAGCACAATGGTGTGCTCATAATTTTCAGCAGAACAGTGGATTTTTAGCCCATATCCTTGAAGAAATGTTTGTGGGAATCTTTGATATTCCCGATGGTCTAGATTTTGATGGTGTCAGAAAGGGGCCAAGTTTATTGTCGTTTGACATGATTTCATGCCACAAATTCAATGGTGCGGTCCATTTCTGTAGCAAAGCTTTGAAATTTTAGGCGAACCCCGAAAGTGGAGGTAGATTATGTAGTGACGCCATGTCTTTCTTTTGATTTGCTAAGATGATGAATTTTTTGTTGAGATCCTTGTTACCATTATGTTGAAGGATAATTGTATGCCACATCATGTAAGAATTTATTATATTGTCATGCTGAAGGAGGGCCCATATGAGTGAGAGTTCCTATAGGAGAATGTCTCATGGATAGAAATGCCACTCTAGTTGAGGGAATTTATCCTTGTAATGAGAAAGAATTTACCATGTACTCATCATCATCTTGCAACATTTAATGAAGCGGCCTCCCCACTCTTGACACCGGGCCCAGAGACGTAACCCACACTGGGTGAACTCCGTTATCAATGTGTGTGTGTGTGTTATTTGATTTGACGGTTGTCACTATGTTTCTTCTTCTTTAAAGTATGCACATGTGGTTTTTCATAATCTTTCACATGCAATTCCAATTCTGCTAACATCACATGAGTAAAAGGTCTTGGTTAATTTTGGTAGCTGAAGAAATCCATATCACCTAGGTGGTACCTATGAAAGGCAACTAAGGTTACCATCTCATAATAAGAAGCTAAGGGGAGACAGTGGTGGGTAGGTGCTTCGACAAGTAGGAGAAGGGGTATCTCTGTTTCCTTAATGTTACATGTCCTAGTGCTTAACTCTTGTGTGAGAGCAGCTTCCTAGACAACCTATATGATACTAGATTTACACTCTTTAATCAACTTATATACTTTTGTTTTAGTGGCCTTCGATATTTTACTCTCCACAAACCTATTCCAAGGCCCTGAATATGCCCTAGAATAGTTGGTGTTCTATGACAAAAGAAAGTTTAGTTCATTTTAATTATGTGTTAAGTTTATTATTTGTTATTTAGGTTAGAGAATATGGAAGTGCAACTAGTGATATTTTGACACAAAAAAAACAATAAGAAAACTTAGGCTACATGCAATGCAACTCTCTTTCTTCGATAAACAATGATTTCTACGAAGTTCTTCAAGAATATAATAAGTAAAAACTTTTTTCTTTTCTTTTTTTAAGCATTCACAAATTCAAAGGAACCCAAAAAGAGAAAATGCTTGTCCTAATTCAGTTAAGCCTAATTCAAATTGATATTCAATGTGAGAATCTAAAATATATCAAAAAGTCTTAAGTTAAACAAACAATAGAGGCAATACCTGGAAAACAAGACAAATAGACCAGTGCAAGAATGCACTTATGCAATCTCAAATCTTGAAGCAAGAAGGTATAGTTTGATAGACCAAAATAACACCCCAAGTCAAGACTACCAAAAGAATTTTTCTCAAATTCACAAGAAAATGCAATGTGGATGAACCAAATAAAAAAGGTAAAATAAAAACAATTTTTCTTTTTCTTTTAAAACGAAACCCAAGACTTCAAGAAAGAAGCAAACTAAGGATCTCAAAGCAATAAGGAATTCACAAGACTCAAGCTAACTAAACCAAGAACCTAAAGTACAAGAAAATCAAAGTTTTAGATCAAGCAAGAGTAAACAAAACCAACAAATTCCAAACAAAGAGATATAAGAGTTTAACAAAAATGAGATTTAATAGCCTTAAATGAATGAGATTTGAGAATATCATATAAAGAAACTCAAGACATTTACAATAATGAAAGAATATAATGTAAGAGAATCAACCTTTAGGTCAAACAAAATCACAAGGAACGAGATAGTCTAGGACCTCTAAAAGAAGGCCATGAACCCAACCCAACACCTACAACTTGAAAAAACCAATAAACCCTAGATTAAAATAAAAGCACTCTTTCATACACTTCAAAGGATAAAAGAAAAATACCTTAACAAACAAATTTCCAACATTTTAGGAACATTAGAGACCGGAAAACATGAAACCCAACCTTTATGGACACTCAACCAACTGAAAAAAAAAAATTCACTTTTTAGAAACCTACATGACTGTCCAGAAGACTATATGCGTATGTACAAACTTTTTGTAAAGATGAAATGCCCATATTCTAGTTGATTGAACGAAAACAATGTATATATGCGATTGTCTAAAGAAAAATTGTGTACATACTATAAACTGAGGAAAAAATCAAGCCCAGATACAAAGGATCATATTTGAAGATCTAGTCCAATATGGTACTAGAAGATTGAATAGATTGGAGAAAGACAACCCAAACACTAAGACAAATCTAGACAAACCTTAATGAAATACTAATAAATATTTCCCGAATGGAGTCACCAATTATGTTAGCATTAAATATTTCGTAAAGCTAGGGTTGGAAGCCTCAACAGAGCATACAAAAAATTCAAACAAGAAAAATCAATCAGACATGCATAATACTTGACTTAACAAAGGTTGGCAAAGAATACATACCCGTAGGTCCTATGCTTGATGATGATACCGTAGGGTCCAAACCCTAATTCTTCTTCCAAAAGTTGTAGACCTACAATATTGACAAGAAAAGACCAATGGATCATAGAATATAAATTACATATGCGTATAAATAGGTCAAATTATAAAAACATCCATTATAAATCCACATTCATAAATATAGTCAATGAAAATTGGAACGAAACATGAGTTTCTTTATTAGAATGATAACAATAAGAGATGGTAAAGCTACAACCTAATCCTGGCTGTTAGCATTACGAAACCTTCCTCTGGATCCTTCCTGCCTAGGTGAACGAAGACCTTCTCTCCAACAGAAGCAATATGATGCGAGATAAAGGGAGATCAATGTCTAAGAATTGAAATAAGGGTTTCCTGGAGACAGGGAAGTGAAAAGAGCATGGGATAATGCAAACCTGATATAGGGATAATTTGGTGGAGTAAGGATTCAAATCATTAGGATGCTTTTTAGGCCAACCCATAGGGTGTATTTATACCAACAAAAACCAATTGATTCAATTAGGTCACAGGATTCGCATAGGTGGGATTTCAGTCTAACCCATAAAATCCTCTCGAAAAATAGGATTTTATATATTTTTTCAAATTTAAAAAGGTATGTGCATGAAGCATCCAGAGGAACTGTGTACATACGCGCTTTATAGTGGGCAGAGTTGTGTATAGTTTTTGAAAGATGTTTTTTTTAGATAAGGATGGGTCTACATGGGAAAGAGGATCTTCCCAGGTCAATCAAGACCATATGATTTACAAGAGTATATGCCCCCTAATCTATGAGGTCAAAACGGGGTCTGATGTATGAAATACATTAAGTATATAAAAAGAGGAGTCATTTTAAAGACCTAGAAGGAGATCACCAAATTCCAACCCCATAAAATACTTGCAAAAGGAATGAGAAAGAAAATTGATATTCGATGTTGGCATATCCATCCTCAAAGGAATAAAAACATGGCCACTAATAAAGTATAATGTGGATCCATGAAGTATATAGATGTATGATGATGATCATGAGAATACATAATGAACCAATAGATCATAGATGTGAAAGGACAAAGTATATAGGAGGATATTTTTACAAAGTATGATCTAAAATTGATCCCCATAAAAATTACCAAAGTCATATATGGAGTAGTGGTATTGTACAAAACTGATCCTCTATAAGTTTCAGGCCTGCAAGATAGACAAGAAAACATCAATGGATCACATAATTCAATGTACATATGAATATAAATAAGTTAGATCATAAAACATAAATCCACATTAATAAAGATATACGATGTAAACTTGAACAAAACATGAATTTATTTATTAGAAAGAGAGTAGAAGGAGGATATAAATCTATAACCTCATAATGGGACTGGCACTAATGGAAATTACTCCAGATCCTTCCTACTCAGGCCAATAAAGAAGTCCTCTCCAACATAATTAGTATGATGCAAGATAAAGGGGTATTAGAATCTATGCATGGAAACAAGGGTTTCCTAGAGGCAGGGAAGTGTAGAGAGCATGGGATAACACAAACCTGATCTAGGGATAATTTTGCAGAGTAAGGATGCCAATCATTAGGATGATTTTTAGGCCAAACCATAGGGTGTATTTATACCACGAAAAACCGATTAATTTGGTTGGGCCACAGGCTCTTGTAGGTGGGATTCCGATCTAACCCGTAAACCTCGCCTGAAAAATAATACACACACACACACACACACACACACACACACAGATATATATATATATATATATATATATATATATATATATATATATATATATATATATATATATATATACATATACATACATATATATATATATATACATATATATATATATATATATATGTATATACATACACATATGTATATGTATATGTATATACATATACATATATGTATATACATATACATATATGTATATATATTCAAATTTAAAAAGGTATATGCGTGAATAATTTAGAGGAACTACGTACATACTTTTATAGTGGGCAGAGTCACATATAGTTTTTTAAAAATGTTTTTTTTTAGATAAGGACATGTATATAAGGGAAGGGGGATATACCTAGGCCAATCAAGTGAATCTGATCTACAACAATGGAAAAATATGCTATAACAACTAGAATGGTTTGTCACAAAACCTCTTATATTATGATACAATATTTTATTGTGCATGTTTATTTCCTTGGATCTTAGATTTATTAGCACTAGATTTTTGCTCAAGTTTATTAAAATAATTGAAATATAAAATGAGACGATAAGCAAATGAATACACCATCCACATAAAGGAGTAAAATATCTATTATAGGAAACCCGAAATAGGAGAAAACTTGGCTAGAAGGTGAGGCCTATGCTTCTCTCTCCTCTCTTCAGTTAAGAAAATGCAAGTACAAAGAAAGGGTCAATCACTATGAAGTTGCTTTTGAAACTGTTAGTGTCAGTCTTTCCAGCCTTCCTACAGTGATCAAATATGCTCTTACAAAGTGGTCTCAGAGTGTCAAGGTCAAATTTTATCATTTCAGTGAGTCTTCAAGCAAAATTTGGTCACTAGGCATTAGGTCTAGGCTTTGCCCAAATGTCAGTCCATGTCATCATTCAGCTGAGCCTATCATCATTCAGAGGGTTTTCATTATCATGTCAGTGTCGAATGTGTCATTTTACACCTTATTCATGCTTCAGTTGTGCCTAGGCAAGGTCATTTCCCTCTCCTAGGGTTTTAAAGCCAATTTACCTTGGACGGTCAAGTTATCAGCAAAACTTGTATCCAGATGTTCATACACCTTCCCCTATCCTTAAAATACCCTATCAAATTCTTCCCAACACTCAGATCCCCCAAAATCCTCATTTTTGCACAAACCCTAGTTTCTAGCTTCAACTTGGCAATTTTCTAGGTTGGGTCTGTGTTTTGCCCTTTTGGACCCCTTCCCCTCACTCGATCTCCGCGATTCCACTTTCCCCTGCTTCCTAACATCCCTCCATACTTCTAAAAATTTCCCCAAGAATTTAGAAGCCCCCTATCCCCTTCATTTCGCTTCATTTCGACAAAATTCCTTGTTTCACACATCGGGACAAGTTTCACTCAAATGATGTCTCAGAGCAATCAAAGATGAATTTTGGAAAACGGATGATAGGTTTTTGTCCAGAACATGCCAAAGAAGAAAAACCTCCTTCACTTTTTGCATAGGTGTCATTGTTTGAGAGAAATGTCAAGAATACTGTTGCCTCAGGAGAATCAAAGACACCTCTGAAGTGACCTTGGGAAAATAAAGTTTTCTCCTAGCTAGGTTGGCCAAATGATTTGCTTGATGGGTAAAATGATAACTAGACACAAAGAGATTTCCAATGAGCTATCATGAGCTCAATTTGGGGTTGAGTAAGGCATTCAAAAGTTGACTGCAACAGTACTCTTCTTTCAGGCAGCCTCATTTGGCACTTTTTGACCAGTCTTGGGAGATTTAATTTTTGACATGTCAAATCAACTCCAAATTGACAAATTCCACTTGGTTTGGAAAGTAGACTCAAATACCTTTCCAACGCGCTATCGTGCACCCGATTCCAACACTGGGAAGGCCTCCAAAAGCCTCCTGCAAGGTGCGTGACCCGTTGAGCCAGAGGTGCGCGACCCGTTGGGCAAGGTGCGCGACCCGTTGGGCAAGGTGCACGACCCGTTGAGCTGTCTTGCTGCAAACTTCAAAAAATTGCCCAATCTTCCTCCAAATCATCAAATTTGTTCAAGATAGCCTCTTTACACATTGTTTTGGAGGTTGGTGATGGATGTAAGCCCTCATGCTATGATTTTAACCTCAAATCATGCAAATGAAAAGACTTATATGGCTGCTTGTTAATGTTTGTAAAATGCTAGGGTTTTGTGACTGTTTCAAGTGATTTTGTCCCATTTGGTCCCTTCCCTCTTTTCCCCTTTCATTCACAGTCATGCTTTCATCTCTGTCCCATATTATTTGTACATAAAATGTAAAATTTTTCCCCATCCCTAAATTATAAATCCTATCCCTCTCACAAGCACACAAAACCCTAATTCCCTCTACCATACACATGCAAAAATAGAACAAAAAGAAAAGATGCATTTGCAAATAAAGAAAAGAGTCATGTGAAAATAAATGTTGCTGTATATCTAGAGTCATGTACATAACCCCTACATGCCCTTGGCATCCCCTTGTACATGAAAACCTTCCCTCTATGTTAAAACAATGTACATGTACTCCTTATCAAAAAATTTGCCTTATGATACACATGAAATCCTATAAGTAAACTTGGTGTATGGTGTCCCTATGTCCCTATTGATACATGTATGCCCCTTCCATGTTCACTATCATACATGTTTTTGTCCCATATGAGATGTTCTTTGCAAATGATTTCCCAATGTTAAAATGTGTTCCTATTTGCATGACAATTTGTAAAGTTTCCCTTGAAATTCCCTATTATTTTCATATATTCCCATTCCTTGTTAAGAATTTCCCTCCCCTAACATTCCCCTCATGTTTTTTCCCCTTGAAACAACATAGAGTTCAGTACTTTTGCAGGCAGAGGCAGCAGTTCAATTTGTCCACTTTGCTCCTAAACCATGTCAAAAACCGAAACTTATGAGCAAAGTGATGACCATTCGTCACCTACAGAGGTTGAGGTACATAGGAGGCCTCATAAGGGTGGAAAGGGCGGTCATCATAGGTTATTGGGCAAGGATGCATGTCTGCAAGGCTAAAATGAAAGTTTTTCAAAGGAGGTTGACCGAGGAACTAAAACGGAGAAAAAGGCCAAATCCACTCCGTATCTTGGCTGAGGCATCCCTCAAGGATCATGGCACTCACTAGCATCAGCTACAACACAAATCCCAAAAATTTTGGAGAATTTTGGGTAATTTTGGTATTTTTGGGAAATTTACAGGTTTTGGCTTCTCAACGGGTCTCTCCCCCGGTGAGACCCTTTGTCATCGTAGCTCCGTTTTGCAAAAACTCAGCATTTTTGGATTTTTCATGCAAAGTTACATATGCCCATGCATTACCTTGAGTTTTCATGGAGTTTTGGGCCTCCAAAAGGTCAAAATACAGCCAAATTTTGATTTTCTGCCCCTTTTTTGAGCTGCAGAAGTAGTCTTGGGAGAATTGACTTTTGACTGGGCACATGACCTCCAAATCCAAAAATTCCCATTGGGTTGGAAAGTAGACTCAGAGACCTTTCCAACGAGCTATCCTGCACCTCATTCAGACACCAGGAAGGCCTCCAAACAGGGCTCCAAAGTGCGCGACCCGTTGAGGAGGATGTGCGCGACCCGTTGAGGGAACTTTGCCAGTTTTGACCAGTTCAGCCCAGAAATTGTAGTTTTGACCTTTTTCGACTTTCTGAGGTTAATGATGATCTTGATGGATGTAATTATGACACTTTTTGGATACTTTTACTCTATTTTATTTCTTCTAGAAGTTTCTTGAATGTAAATGGTAAATATTTAATGTATGGATAGGTTTCCTAGTTTATAGAGGCAAGTTGTTTTGACTGCCTATTATCTAGTGCTCAGTTTAGAATTAGTTGAAACAGCTCCTATAAGGATGAGCTCGACCCCTAGAGGCAAGGGAAGAGGTTGGCTTGCCTATATTATGTATTTTCTTAATCATTTTCAGGGGTTGGAAGGTTGGACTCTTGAGGGAGGAACTATCATTGTATTATTCACTTGTATCTCTGCAATTTTTGGCTAAGACCAGGGTTTTGCAGTCATCATTGGGATTCTTGTGGACTCATTGTGTTGATGGTGTGTCTCTTCATGTTATTGTAAGCTTTATTAAGTGATTCATTTCCTTTCTATGCTGCTGCATATTAAACAAATGAAGTGATAAAGTTAGAACTCATGCTTGCCATGCTCTGCTTTCAAATTTGTTTAATTTCTATGTTTTCTGCTGTCTAAAGAGAATTCAAAACCATTGTTTGCTCTCTTTAGCCCTCTTATCTTTCTTCCTGATCACCCACTTCAGCTAAAGACATCTACACAAGCTCCTACCTTGCCCCAAAGACCCCCCTGCAGAAACTGTGTCAAATCCCCGCACCCTAAATTGCAGATCCTCAATTTGCCACCAAAAACCCCAAAAACCCCCAAATAAACCTTTTAATCAGTTTACTAGCCTAATATCAGTGTTAACTTTGATTGGTCATCTCATTTCATTGAAAATTTGCCGAGATTGACCGGAGAGAGCCTTCTCCTGCCCCGTAGGGCTAGCTACGAGGCTGAATGGTTTGATGTAGCTTTGAGATTTGCCTTCTCAGCCTGAGGTGAAATTTCAAACGCTAACATACTGGCGACCATACTGGGGAGAACAACTAATCGTTTTCTCATTGTCGTGTTATTTCATAAGTCTTAGACGGAGCCTGAAGTTACGCCAGGTAGCCTTCGAAAACGCTCTTGTTTTACATCAGCGTTAGTAGATAAACGCTGCTTCAGTCAATCTCCGTGAGCTTGTGAACGTAGCGCTTCATTGACACTTTACCCGAGTACATGTATCAAGTTCAGATCTGATTGTTGATGGTGAACAACGATCAGACACTTGACAGGCTGAAATCATTCACTTGGCGACTCTAAATCATTTTCAAGATCAAATCCAAAGACTCCACTGGAGGATGATCCCGACCAGCAAAAACATGGAAGGACAACATGGACAGATCAGGTACTCAAGTTGGAATTTCATCCAAGACATTTTGTTCTTTGTCATAAATTATTTCTTCTCTTTTCCCAAGAATGTCAAAACTTCTTTGCAAAGTATATTATGCTTGAGAAAAGATCATCGGCCTGCCGTTGATTCTTTCCATTTGAAGATTGTGAATACCAATGATTTGCATGCCTTTGAGCTTGATCAAGATCCTTTTTCCGAATTTTCCGATGATCATATTCAAATTGATGAATCTCAAAAGACCAAGACTAATTTTATATCTGCTGTACATACCCCTATACCTTGTAAAATTCCAGATCGGTATAAACCTCTTGTTTTACCTTATGTTCTTCATGCTTTTCCCAAAAACTATGATCTATACTTGCAGATGTTTGATGGTGAATGTAAGAATGTTAACGCTGAGCAACATGTCCAGAATTTTGAGAATTTTCTAGATCTTTTTGAAGTTGATGAAGAAGATGTTAGTATAAGGCTTTTTGCTCTTTCTTTGCAAGCCAAAGTGAAGAGTTGGTTCAAAGCCCTGCCTGATGCAAGCATCTCAGATTTCCAGCAGTTCGTCAAAGTTTTTCTCGACAGGTGGATGATCGGGCAGAACCTTTTCTTGATTGTAGAAGAGTATAACCAGCTGAAAAGATTGCCAGGGGAGACAATACAACAGTTTTCAGCCAGATTTAATCAAGTTTATTATTCGATGCCAGTTGATATAAGGCCTACTCCTAGATCTGCTCTCTTACACTATCCGGGCGCCTTTGATCCGGAGATGGAGTTTCAGCTGAGAGAAAAGAATATTGCAACACTTCACGAGATGCAAAACAGTGCAGTAAGTGTAGAGGCTCATCTGCTGATCCGAAGGGCAAGGTTGAAGGAAGAAGAGATGAAAAGCATAGATCCGGCCGAATCAAAATCTCTAGAGGTGAAGCTTGACATTTTGGTAAGTGCAGTAGAAAAGATGATGGACAAGATCAACGCAAGAAATGCTTCTGATGTTCAAGCCCATGGCTCGCTGATTGAAGAAGAACAAGTTGTTGATTCAAATCATTTTCTTTTTGATGCCAATTGTTATGGATCTGATAATGATTGTCTTATTAATCATCTTGGAGAAGAGAGATATGTTGATATGACCTGCATGCTTGATGATATGTTTTATAGTGATGATTTGCCTCATTATGATCAGTATGATGATGATTATGTTCTCCAAACAGAGGCTAATTTTGCAGACGAACCAGCAGCTAGTTTGTGGAAGGAAAAAGTTCATTTTCAGCAGCTTGAATACAATGTTCAGCCATCACATATCAGCTATGACATTGACGAGGAAAGTGCAGCACAGTTTGAAGTAAGTGGCGGATCTTTGCCTTTTTGTTTTGATTCATGTCAGTTCATTAGAGACAACTTCCATGAAATTAGAAATCAGCTGTCAACAAGTCTTGATCTAGACCATCTTGAAGGCAATAAAAACCTTGCTCCAGACTTTACATATTTAGATTTGCAGTCCCCAAATGCCATTGGTTGTCAAGTTGCAGATGAAAGCATGGAAGCTGACATATTTGATCAAATGATACAAGAAGGTTCCCTACCTTTCTGTTTTGAATCATTTCAGTATTTGCAGGGAAATTTGCATAGTCCATCTTCAGTGAAGAATGAGCAGCATGTAGGCAATCATGTAATCACATTGGAACCAATAGAAAATGGGTTGCAACAGTCTTTTCAAGCTTTTCATGATCCAATTGCTGATGTTTTGGATGAGGTTTGCAGTCAAAGTCTTTCTCCATTGACCACATGTGAGCTTGAAACATGTGCTGATATGAATTTGATCCAGCAGTCAGTTTCTTTGTCATTTTCAGCAGAGGTCTCGTCACAAGGCTCAGATCACAATTTGCATTCATATGAGGAAACGAGAAGTAATCCATTGGATGAGCTAAGTTCCAGTGTGCTTGAATTTCAAGATCCTTATGCAGTGTTTTTGGAGGCGGATAGAGAATCCATAGCATTCAACGGATCTGTTTCTAAGTTGTCATGGGAGTTGCCTTTCAGTAGTTCCCTCTTGTTGTTCACAAGCGAGCACTTGTGGAGAATTCAACCAGCAGACGTGATACTTACTTGGTTACATTGGTTATTTCATTTCACTTGACTAGGTGATGAATGAAACTGTTAGAGTAGGTTGTGATGAATAAGCTCCCTTTTGAGCATCTTTCTAGTTTGTCGGTTGTGTTTAAGTATTGAGTCAGTTTTTAGTTGAGTGAGAGTCAATTTGTGTTATCAAGTCATCATTTTTCAGTCATGCATTTCAGCTTGAGTTTTTGACTCCATTGCCCAATGTTAATGAAGGCACTGGTCAGCTCTTACAGAGATCTGTGGTTCTTGGCACCTCCAAGGAGCTACCATCCCCATTGGAGCCAATGTTAGTGTCAGTCTTTCCAGCCTTCCTACAGTGATCAAATATGCTCTTACAAAGTGGTCTCAGAGTGTCAAGGTCAAATTTTGTCATTTCAGTGAGTCTTCAAGCAAAATTTGGTGACTAGGCATTAGGTCTAGGCTTTGCCCAAATTTCAGTCCATGTCATCATTCAGCTGAGACTATCATCATTCAGAGGGTTTTCATTATCATGTCAGTGTCGAATGTGTCATTTTACACCTTATTCATGCTTCAGTTGTGCCTAGGCAAGGTCATTTCCCTCTCCTAGGGTTTTAAAGCCAATTTCCCTTGGACGGTCAAGTTATCGACAAAACTTGTATCCAGATGTTCATACACCTTCCCATATCCTTAAAATACCCTATCAAATGCTTCCCAACACTCAGATCCCCCAAAATCCTCATTTTTGCACAAACCCTAGTTTCTAGCTTCAACTTGGCAATTTTCTAGGTTGGGTCTGTGTTTTGCCCTTTTGGACCCCTTCCCCTCACTCGATCTCCGCGATTCCACTTTCCCCTACTTCCTAACATCCCTCCCTACTTCTAAAAATTTCCCCAAGAATTTAGAAGCCCCCTATCCCCTTCATTTCGCTTCATTTCGACAAAATTCCTTTCAGAGCAATAAAAGATGAATTTTGGAAAACTGAGAGAGGTTTTTGTCCAGAACATGCCAAAGAAGAAAAACCTCCTTCACTTTTTGCACAGGTGTCATTGTTTGAGAGAAATGTTAAGAATACCGTTGCCTCAGGAGAATCAAAGACACCTCTGAAGTGACCTTGGGAAAATAAAGTTTTCTCCTAGCTAGGTTGGCCAAATGATTTTCTTGATGGGTAAAATGATAACTAGACACAAATATCTTTCCAATGAGCTATCATGAGCTCAATTTGGGGTTGAGGAAGGCATTCAAAAGTTGATTGCAACAGCACTCTTCTTTCAGGCAGCCTCATTTGGCACTTTTTGATCAGTCTTGGGAGATTTGATTTTTGATAGGTAAAATCAACTCCAAATTGAAACATTCCACTTGGGTTGGAAATTAGACTAAAATAAATTTCCAACGAGCTATTGTGCACTCGATTCCGACACCGGGAAGGCCTCCAAAAGCCTCCTGCAAGGTGCGCGACCCGTTGAGCCAGAGGTGCGCGACCCGTTGGGCAAGGTGCGCGACCCGTTGAGCTGTCTTGCTGCAAACTTCAAAAAATTGCCCAATCTTCCTCCAAATCATCAAATTTGTTCAAGATAGCCTCTTTACACATTGTTTTGGAGGTTGGTGATGGATGTAAGCCCTCATGCTATGATTTTAACCTCAAATCATGCAAATGAAAAGACTTATATGGCTGCTTGTTAATGTTTGTAAAATGCTAGGGTTTTGTGACTGTTTCAAGTGATTTTGTCCCATTTGGTCCCTTCCCTCTTTTCCCCTTTCATTCACAGTCATGCTTTCATCTCTGTCCCATATTATTTGTACATAAAATGTAAACTTTTTCCCCATCCCTAAATTATAAATCCTATCCCTCTCACAAGCACACAAAACCCTAATTCCCTCTACCATACACATGCAAAAATAGAACAAAAATAAAAGATGCATTTGCAAATAAAGAAAAGAGTCATGTGAAAATAAATGTTGCTGTATATCTAGAGTCATGTACATAACCCCTACATGCCCTTGGCATCCCCTTGTACATGAAAACCTTCCCTCTATGTTAAAACAATGTACATGTACTCCTTATCAAAAAATTTGCCTTATGATACACATGAACTCCTATAAGTAAACTTGGTGTATGGTGTCCCTATGTCCCTATTGATACATGTATGCCCCTTCCATGTTCACTATCATACATGTTTTTGTCCCATATGAGATGTTCTTTGCAAATGATTTCCCAATGTTAAAATGTGTTCCTATTTGCATGACAATTTGTAAAGTTTCCCTTGAAATTCCCTATTATTTTCATATATTCCCATTCCTTGTTAAGAAGTTCCCTCCCCTAACATTCCCCTCATGTTTTTTCCCCTTGAAACAACATAGAGTTCAGTACTTTTGCAGGCAGAGGCAGCAGTTCAATTTGTCCACTTTGCTCCTAAACCATGTCAGAAACCGAAACTTATGAGCAAAGTGATGACCATTCGTCATCTACAGAGGTTGAGGTACAGAGGAGGCCTCATAAGGGTGGAAAGGGCGGTCATCATAGGTTATTGGGCAAGGATGCATGTCTGCAAGGCTAAAATGAAAGTTTTTCAAAGGAGGTTGACCGAGGCACTAAAACGGAGAAAAAGGCCAAATCCACTCCGTATCTTGGCTGAGGCATCCCTCAAGGATCATGGCACTCACTAGCATCAGCTACAGCACAAATCCCAAAAATTTTGGAGAATTTTGGGTAATTTTGGTATTTTTGGGAAATTTACAGGTTTTGGCTTCTCAACGGGTCTCACCCCCGGTGAGACCCTTTGTCATCGTAGCTCCGTTTTGCAAAAACTCAACACTTTTGGATTTTTCATGAAAAGTTACATATGCCCATGCATTACGTTGAGTTTTCATGGAGTTTTGGGCCTCCAAAAGGTCAAAATACAGCCAAATTTTGATTTTCTGCCCCTTTTTTGAGCTGCAGAAGTAGTCTTGGGATAATTGACTTTTGACTGGGCACATGACCTCCAAATCCAAAAATTCTAGTTGGGTTAGAAAGTAGACTCAGAGACCTTTCCAACGAGCTATCCTGCACCTCATTCAGACACCAGGAAGGCCTCCAAACAGGGCTCCAAAGTGCGCGACCCGTTGAGGAGGATGTGCGCGACCCGTTGAGGGAACTTTGCCAGTTTTGACCAGTTCAGCCCAGAAATTGCAGTTTTGACCTTTTTCGACTTTCTGAGGTTAATGATGATCTTGATGGATGTAATTATGACACTTTTTGGATACTTTTACTCTAGTTTATTTCTTCTAGAAGTTTCTTGAATGTAAATGGTAAATATTTAATGTATGGATAGGTTTCCTAGTTTATAGAGGCAATTTGTTTTGACTGCCTATTATCTAGTGCTCAGTTTATAATTAGTTGAAACAACTCCTAGAAGGATGAGCTCGACCCCTAGAGGCAAGGGAAGAGGTTGGCTTGCCTATATTATGTATTTTCTTAATCATTTTCAGGGGTTGGAAGGTTGGACTCTTGAGGGAGGAACTATCATTGTATTATTCACTTGTATCTCTGCAATTTTTGGCTAAGGAAGACCAGGGTTTTGCAGTCATCATTGGGATTCTTGTGGACTCATTGTGTTGATGGTGTGTCTCTTCATGTTATTGTAAGCTTTATTATGTGATTCATTTCCTTTCTATACTGCTGCATATTAAACAAATGAAGTGATACAGTTAGAATTCATGCTTGCCATGCTCTGCTTTCAAATTTGTTTAATTTCTATGTTTTCTGATGTCTAAAGAGAATTCAAAACCATTGTTTGCTCTCTTTAGCCCTCTTATCTTTCTTTCCTGATCACCCACTTCAGATAAAGACATCTACACAAGCTCCTACCTTGCCCCAAAGACCCCCCTGCAGAAACTGTGTCAAATCCCCGCACCCTAAATTGCAGATCCTCAATTTGCCACCAAAAACCCCAAAAACCCCCAAATCAACCTTTTAATCAGTTTACTAGCCTAATATCAGTGTTACCTTTGATTGGTCATCTCATTTCATTGAAAATTTGTCGAGATTGACCGGAGAGAGCCTTCTCCTGCCCTGTAGGGCTAGCTACGAGGCTGAATGGTTTGATGTAGCTTTGAGATTTGCCTTCTCAGCCTGAGGTGAAATTTCAAACGCTAACAGAAACTATGGCCTAAATGGATAATATAGAATAGTCTTCCTCCTTTATTGTGATTTCAAATCCCACTCTTATATTCTTTTCTTAACCATGGAACTAGTAAAATGCTAAAAGAATGAAACTACCTCTCCTCCTCAATTAATGGACCTTATAGAATACTCTTAAAATTTCACAAGTGATTATGGGAACTGACATGGCATCTACTTAGTATTGCAGTGGTCAATTGTAAGGTAGGTTAACTTGTAGGAGGCATAACTTTCACATACGAACTTTGGTTGATGTAATTTTTACATTGTTGAAAATCTCCTGATGTGGTGATAAACATCGAGGGATACATGTAAGTTTTTTATCCCCAAAAAGTGCCATTAAATGCCCCAAACATCTCTAGTAGGCTCTAGACCCCATGCAAGTCGGAACTACCACTACAATGAGATTTGCAAGTCAATTCCTTCAATTTTTCCACCTAGAAAGTACCAAGATAGATGATAATTTATATATGATATATTACAGACCAAGTACCTAGGAAGGTACCCAAGGAGAAAAATGAATTTTATGTGGCCATAATCTAGGAATAGGCCCACTTAGTCATTTGTGGTTATTAAATAGGTCCACGAAATAGTTCGAAAATATAATGAGCGGTAGTTTGCATAAACACTAGGATATACTAATGAGAAATCCTATATACACATGAGTATCATTATAATGGATATGTCTTAAGGCCCTAAAAAACATTTATTATTATTTTATTTGATATATTAGTAGTTTAGCTAGAACCTTCTATTGTATCATTTGTCTCCTATATATATACAAAGGAGACCTAGTCATAGGAGGATCATATCTTGTCTTGCGTATTGGATTCACTGTAAAATGAGGTTTCCCCATTGAAATGGGCTAATATTCATTGACTTATTATCATTCTCAAGACATTTTATCCTAACATTTGGTATCAAGACCATATGATCATAAGGTTTTGTTACTTCAAATGATCCATCTTAGCATTTACACTATAGCTTTTTCTTAGAGATTACAAAACTGAAATTATATTGAGGAGAAATAGTGAAGTAGAAGTGATCAAAATTTCAGATTATGATTCATTATGCTTTACAGATATAGCCCGTGAAAGCTAGAATTTGTGATTGATCCATAAATTAGTCTCAAACGAGTCATATTAGAAAATTTACTATAACATTTCCTATGGAAATATTTGAATAGTAAAAATTTATAGAGACTAAGGCAAAATAGTGAACTACATGTGGTAAAAAGTTAATGTTTAGGTTCGCCATACTTAAATAGATAAAGCCTTTGGAAATAAGGGTTTGTGACTAATCCTAAAATTAGTCTCAAATGAGTCTTTTTTAATTTTCACTATATATTTTTTATTGGGAAGATTCATATAATGAAATTTTGTGGAATTGAGAAAAAATATCAAAGGATAGGTGATCAAATTTTCAGATTTTAGTTCATTATAATCTTGGAGACATATTCTATGGAAGATAGGGACATTTGTGACTAATATTGAAATCAATTTTAAAAGTGGTCTTTGAAATTTTATTATAAAATATTTTTAGCGAAGTTCTAGACTCTTAAAAGTTTTAGAACCCTAAAGAGACAACAAATTACATTGTGGAATTTTTTTAGATTTTGATTCATTGTGATATATGTGCATGAATGTTCCTAGTAAAAACTTTTTCTAGATACATGTTCCTATGCATTTAAATAATAGAATGATCCATTGTTTTGTGGATAAAGTTGTAGTAGGGGGAGAATACATGTAGAATCTATGCATGTTTTCACCTTGTTGGAAACACATGTAACCCCTATTGGTACCCCTTCAAGTAGTACCACATTAGATAGTAATTGTATAAGGAATCTCACTTCCATATACATTTAGGTATATATGAAGTCACATTGGTAATTTTCTAGGTGACCACTAGATTTTAATGAAAACCCTGCAATTCAAAGGCAATTACAACATCCTTTCATTCATGAGGTCAACCTTTATTGTCAAAAAATTGTAACATATATCCAAGGTAGAATGAAGTAATGAAGTAATAACCTCTTTTTGGTGGGTATGGAGTAATGGAATTTTTTGGTGTCTTAGATCAGCTTGTGATCAATGTCTACATAGCTAATGAGATAATAAATGGTCTTCGTGTAGGGGAACACAACATGATAGTAATTTTCTCAAGTCCTGATAACAGACCAGGATAGTGGTTCTAAGACATTGACAATAAAACCCATATCTATGAATCTTCCTGCACAAACTAACAATTCTAATCACATAAACATGAACACTGCAATGATAGTAAACTATTTTATGAAACTACAAGTGCTTGATGGATTGATAAATCCCCACATTTGGATTAGATTCCCTAATGTATAGTAGAATTTTGAGGTAATTCTCCTCATGAAACATTTGGTACAAGTATCCCCACTTGAAGACTATACTAGAGCACACAACATTTAGTTTCAACATAGGTGGGTTTTGGGATGCCAAAATATATTTCTCGTTTAGTCTCCTTGTGATCTAGGCTTTAGCTCAATTATGGGATCTTTCTACTTCCTAGATTTCTTATAAGCCATATCAAAATTTCGTAGTTCATCCATATTAACAACAATAAACAATAATAATTTTAGCTCAAAAGAAATAAAATTCCTATGTAGAAATAAAAAATAAGGACCTGACATGTTCTAATCTTTTAGTATTAGCTATTAAGGTGATAATTTTAGAGTATTTCTCAAATCAAATTTTATTTTTAATAGTTACCAAGGGAGAGTTTCTTTGGACTTATTTTAAGCTATAGAGGAGCAAAAGAGGCTTCTCTTCATGGGTTTTGATTGCAAGCTCGAGTTTAGGGAATACCCTTCATTGCTCATTCACACAAAGTGATAAGGGTCACGGGAACATCTGTCTAAAAGGATACGGGCCTTAGTTTATTCCCAAAATGAATTAGTCCATAAGAAAATTGGGTTTTCAATTCACATCCACAAAAAAATTATATCCATTGAAACAATGACCAATGCGCATCCAAAGTCGAAACCTTGATTTGGTTATGGGCCATATGGGTTTTGGGCTATGGTATAAGGGTTTAAGGATTATCTTGGTCATTAGATGAAATTCAATCGTAGAGGGGGAATAATAGAGAAATTTTTGTAGTGGCAAGGGAGTTACCCACTAAACCTTAGCAAATATAAAAAAAATTGCACTTGGTTGGTCAGTAAAAAAGGGTTCATTGATACTTGGGTTTGATTATGGGATTTTCAAACACCTAGCGGCCATATACAGAATTTTGGGTTAGCGAAGGGAAGGAAAATCCCCCCTTCATCCATATTATACTTTTATTTTTCATTTAGGAAGGTTTATGGCCTAGTGGTGGGAGGGAAATGTGTGACACTCCCTTGGTTAACCTTTCTCTTTTGTAAACAATTGTAATTATTTTTAAAATGACTGAGAGAGGGACACAAATTCCATTGTTTAAGGAGTTGGTTGTTTTAAATATCAGTCATGGGTTGGTTAAGTGGTTTTGATGGAGATGATTGTGTATTAAAATTAGTTGTACATATCAGGTCAGACCCATGTCCCTGCTGAGCAAGGGCCGCAAGCAAGAAAGGACAAATGTTTAATGAAAGGTATGGGCTACACTATCCCTGGAGTTGGTTTGCATAGACCACTCAAAAAGGATAGAATCACTCTGACCGAGAAGGGGGGGATACTCCTTTAGGCAGTCAAAGGACAAGAGGTATTGAAAGGAGTTACAACAAAGAATGACGAGAGGAGAGAGGATTCTCTCAATACACATTGTTTTCATGTGCTGAAGGGAGACTCAATGTGCACGAAGAAGGGGAGGAAGGAGTAGAACAAGATGAAGGGTATGTGGGAAAGCAACCCATGACTCATATCTATAGGCAGAGAAGGGAACATGAAAAAGAGAAGTATGAGGGCATCTTCAGGGTAAAACACATTGCTAAGAGGGAAGAGAAGGTTATGAGGACTGAGAGAATTCAGAAGACGAGAAGCTCTAATGAGAGCTAGCTGAAAAATCCATGGGCTTGCTGAATGATAATCATAGAGCATAACTTTGAACATAGCTAGATAATAAACCTAGGATGCTTGCTGACTAATAATCACTAAGAAGTGGATGTGCCTTATAGGGCTAATAAATCCACTGGAGGCTATGCTGGTGGATAACATTTGAAAAATGGAGGCACCCAGGGTTAGTGGGATGATAACATCTGATGGTAGTTGACAAGATTGGGCTGAGAAAACAAGCGGAATACTCCACTAAGATGCTAGAAAGTGCACTATTATTCCTTCAAAGGTAACATAGCTAATAAACCCTCCATGTTATTAACTATATCTCTTTCTCTATGTCTGAATTGAAATTTTGTATGTCTAAATCCCTAGAGAAGTTGGAATTTTGAGCTATAAGTCTATCTGCATGGAATAATGTGTTCCTTGCTTGATGTGAGATCTTTCAATAGTTGGTGGGTGAAGGCAAGGTAGCCTTGAGACATCCTATTGCAGATGATGACACTAATTAAATCTCTTGAGTAGAAGATGGATGCATATCCATGGCATGGTTTACCATGTTTACCTGGTTTTGCTAGTTGGTGGGTGGAGGTGACAAAACCTCGAGATACCTTGTTTTAGCTAACGTATTGGTTTGGCACTCTACCTTAAGCATTGGAATCTAGCTCGGGGTGACAGTTGCAAGAAAGACTTGACTGCAACTTGTCTATGGTTGGGTGGAGAGTTGTAGTCCTAATCTTAGCTGCCCAAACAAATTCATAAGATAATTGTTTTTAATGTACTCTATGTTAAATAATGAGCATTGTATGACTGGTTTGGAATGATTTCCTTAGAACAAGAGACATGGATGCGAAACTCTTATTCATAGAATTGACTGGTGTGTTGTGTTATTATTTTAAAAGTGTTGTGATATCATGTGAGAATAATAGCTAAGAACGAAATATTTAACATGAGATTTCTTCTTCCTTATTGCAATATGTTGTTTAAGTTGATTTCAGGATTGCATTGCATGGTGGTGTTGCAATGTGGAATAGGGAGGATTTCCTCTCCTTTTATTCTTATTGACTTGGTGTTTTAGACATGAAGGCTCTCATAAAGTCTTTAGTAATGCATTCCATGTCATTTAATTATCTTTGGACTGCTAGGTTGATGTTGCACTAGTGCACGATTGGTTCATGGTTTCTTGTAATAGAGAGGAAATGATTTTGATGCATGTTAACCATAAATATGGTTGTACATCAATGATCCCATGAAGGGGATTTGAATATAAATTCTCATATTGACGTTAATTGTAAGAGGATTAGTTGATCATCTTGTGCTTGAAATCTTTAAAGTTCTGAGGCATGTCCCTGGTACTACGAGTCTGTAGTAGCGTTTCCATAGTTCAATTTAAGTGCAATAAGCCTATATTTAATTGATGTTTCATGAAGGATGGTTTGTTTCCTTGAGTCATAGGATTCACATTTCGATGAATAGCTATGATTTTATGCATTGGATTTTCATGCTTTTCATGCACTGATTTCATATATAGACACATCCACGTTAGTGCAAGGATCACTTGTTAAGAACATTATGTGTTTCAGACACTCAAACCCTTGTATAACAACTTAAATGAATTTTTGAAGCTTTGTGTGTGCTGTGGAGATATGGAATATAGTGATTTCTTGTCAAAGGGTCAATTAAGACTCTATGTATACCTGAGAGATTGGTGGAACTAGTGATTGACATTCACCATAGTCAACATTGCATGTATGTTGTGTGTAAGATTGTTAGCAATATATATGTGTGCTTAAGTTGCAATTGAGGAAATTGTCTAAGTCTCCTGAGTCTGGTAAAGAGTGCCAACACACTTCTTTTAACCCACTAAGGTGATAATTCAAGTGGGAAAGTCTCTTATAAATCCACCAAGTTCGACTCAGTGGTGAAATCATGCTCAATCCAACTATGCAGTATGTATAGGGGAAGCAACGAGGCCTTCTGAAAACCACTGGATTCAAGTATATATATATATATATATATATATATATATATATATATATAAACCTTGCAAGTGGTATAATGGAAGCCATATCCTTAGCCCTTTTACCTTATATGTGGTCGCAACAAAATTTAATAGGCTAGGTAAAGGGTTGGCTTCAAGGCCAGATCACTAGCCATGAGACCATATAGCTTAACCAGTGGAATGCTAATGTATTGGGCGATCCAGATTAAGTGGGGAGAAGGTGATTGATAGTTGGACAAAATCCCAGGATGATGTAAGCCTAGAGGTTAATACCTTGAAAGTATGGAGAGGAACGTATCAAGAGTTTTTGCTAGGGTACACACCAAGAGTTTTAACTAGGGTAAGTTCTAGGAGTTTTAGCTGAGGCAAGCACAGAGAGTTTTAGCTAGGGACTAGAGCCGAGAGTCCTATTCGAGGTAAGCATTAGGATTTTTAGTTGGGGAGCAAAGACAAAAGTTTTATTTGGGAGTTTTTGTTAGGCTTCCAAGGCGGGAGATGGAAAGGTTCCCATGAGCAAGCATTCTGACATTTGAAAGTTGCCCAAAGACTATTCCCTATATGTTTGAAATGGGTATTTCTCTAATGTTTGATGTGATTATTTCTCGAATATTTGAAGCAAGTATTCCCCAAATGGTTGAATCAACTATCACCAAAGGTGTGAAGTGGGTATTCCTTGGGCGATTGAAGCAACTATTCCCTGGATGTGTGAAGCAAGGTTGTTGGATGCATAGCGCGGGGTTGTGGAACCCAAACACATGAACACATCAACAACTAGTAGTAATATTCAATGTGGTGTTGGCAATACAAGTCAACTGGGAAATCACGTGGGAGCCATGTGGGGGTCACATTAATGCAACGTGGCAAGGAAAAGGGTGATGTGGTGCTTAACTTTGAATGGACACAATTTTCAATCTAGAGGTCAGATTGGGACGAAATTTATATCACCGAAATCATCTCGACGAGATGAACACTATGAAATAATTTATGTGAGTTTTTATAAAAAGTTTAAAATGATTAAAATTTTTAGACCCCATTTCCATAACGACACCTTAAATCTTGGGTCAACATAGTGATCAACTCCTCTTAACCTATGTTATGATGGGGATTAGGAGACAGGGTGTGTTATAGAGTGGCATCATGTAACAACCCTGGTGAAAATTCCATGTAATAAAAGTTAATAAAGGAAACAAAATAACCATGGTTGATGGGACACTTATTCCAAGCTGAATGTTGGGAAAAATCATAGTGATGGGGATCACTTGTGATTGATTAATGGCTAAGGCTATGGAAAGGCAAAATGGAATTTTTGGCACATTTATTTATGAAAATGATGGAAATTAGGAGAAAATGGAGGTGAAAGGTCACAGGTTGCATGTGAGGAGGAAATTGAAAGAAAATAATGGAAAAGGAAGAAAATATAGGCCTCATTCATAAAAAGGCTTCTGAGGATTAGTTGGTAACCTTTTGTCAGTTCAGGTTTGGAGTTCTCTCATTATTCTCTCTCTCTCTCTCATATTCTTGGAGACTTAGAGTTTTCTTGGAGCACTCTTGGAGAGTGTGGCATACTTGGATTTTTGGTGCAAGAAGGCAAAGTAAGAGCAGAAAAGCGCAAGAGGACATCAAGATCAACAACTACGACGAGATTTTCTTGCACCTACCTATTTGCATGTATGTTTCCTCACTAGTTTTTTCATGCATGGGATATGCATGTGGATTATTGGTCATGATCTGTCACTAGCATGGAGGATTGCCTGGATTGACAAAGGATTGCCTAGCCTTGCCATTTCCTAGATAGCTATGTTGATTGTGGGTTCATTTTCATTTTTTTTTTGGTTGGTTCTCATGTTTCCTTAGCTTGGGTTGAGTTATTAGTTCCTGGAGCATTGGTTGAAAAAATTATCTAGAGCCGTATAACAACTTGGGTTGAGTTACTGGTCATGGAGCCTTGGTTGGAAAAACGCTCTAGAGCCCTTGGTGGGTTGGGTTACTAGTCCTGGAGCCTTGGTTGGACAAACGCTCTAGAGACCAGCAACAACTGTGGGTTGAGTTACTAGTCCTGGAGCCTTGGTTGGAACAAACACTTTGGAGCCCTGGATGGATGGGATAGAGACCAATATGATGATGATTTTGAGATGTCCGGCTGTGAGGTGGAATCACTGTTTGATGGGTTGAGGTGGTTGGCCTCGGGAAGCCCTGGATGGTTTTGGGTTGATGTGTTCTATGAGATCCCACATTCATGCTTGGAATATGGCACAGGGGTGAATGTATGAAGAGATATTTGGCTCAGCCATTCTACGATTGGTTGGAACATGGAAGTCCCATCCTGGGTTTGGATTTTGCAACATCAATATAAGGTTATTTCTCCTTTTATTTCTATGAGTATTATACTGGAATTATATGTGGTTTATATGGATGTGATTTCATTGGTATTTCTGCTGCTACTATGTTGGTTATATATGTGTTTTATGACAGTAGCTATTTTTGGAAATAATATTGAGAGGGGGGGTGAATCAGTATTAGTTAAATCAATAGATTTTTCTTTTCATACTCTCATTTATATATGCTACTTCAATGAAGGTAACTCGCGTGTACACGCAACTGTATTTAAGGCAACTAGCGTATATCCAACCAACTTATGGTTCAGTTAATTCTTCATATGTTGATCTTTAATCAGTGCATCAGTACTTCATTAAACAGTAACCATGTGCAGTATAAACATAATAAACCATCACACATAAGCAACACACATGGACACCAAGATTTAAGGTGGAAACCCAATGTGGGTGAAAACCACCTATTGCTGTCATCTCTGTCTTCTTTTAATAATAAGAAAATTTGTTTACAATCTTGTAATGGTGTAGACTCATACTAGTATGCAAGCTTCTACCTGCAGAAGGTTACAACCTTCTCTCATTCTCCAGCTTCTACTGGAAGGGAGCTACAACCCCCTAACTCTTGTACTAGCCAATATGTTTACTAGTACTGGTGCCAGCCTACAGAAAACTCCACTCTTCCACCAGGGACCACGTTTCATGAATTTTTAGATTGGATGCTCCTGGCACATATCAAAACATATGAAGACCTTGACTCATCAATAACCCATCAGAAATTTAGAAACTCAAACTTCATCAACCAACATGTAGTTACTCTGAAACAATCAGATCCCTGTCATCAAAACACTTTGTTGAACCCAGAAACCTACATCAACATTCAGAACCAACTGAAACCTCAAAAATTCATGTGTAAGGCTATATACGCTACTTCAATGAAGAAAACCTGCGTGTATACGCCACTTCCTTCAGCCCAACTTGCGTATACCTCTAAATATTCTAAATCATAAAATCTCTTAATCACAAACTGTACCAACCATTAAGATACTGAACATCTACTGTCAACTTATAGAACTTTACACACGCCGGCAATAGAAAACACTTCTTCTTACTTATACAATCAATCAAATATCAACCTCCTTATGCATTCAGATTTACATTCAGATCTAAGAAGACTTCATTGACAGACAACAGTAAAATAACAGCAGCAATAAATCAACAATACTGATATGATAGATCAGTCATCTCTGAACATCAGGCCTTTCTTTTGTATACGCTACTTGAAAGAACAAAACTTGTGTGTATACGCTATTTGGACGAGACAAACATGCATACAGATCTACAAATATTGACTTAGAACTTTGCTACAATTCCAGACTTCAGACAAACCCAGATCATGATAGATAACGAATAAAACAAGCGCAAAACATCAGATCTAGCCTCAACCAATATCAGATCATTAGGGAATAAGTCATTTCAGGTCTCATGATCCTGATCCAATATTGAACTCAAGTTGCGCATATATATTTCAGATCTAGTCCCAAACATAACCCTGCAACATAAAATATACTTCAGATAGAAGTATTCCTTAGACTATTATTCACTTGCTCACTAGCCTTATGATCCTCTCTTCTTTATATAGTTTTTCGCCTTTCTCAATACCATGGACTGAATCCACTTAGGACCAATACCTTGGATCAAATACCACGGACTGAATACCTAGGGTCAATACCATGGTCTAAAGATACCTTGGACCAAATCCCTTGGACCAAAACCATGGTTTTCAACATGTACGCGCTTTTCCTTCTGTGGGAGTGTGTGTGTACGTTATATGCTTTTTCTGTTCTAAATACCTGCGTGTATACGCTGCTTGGACTAAGTGAACCTGCGTGTATCTCTTAAAATGCTCTTACATCATCTTCTTCCTTCAACTTCTTTATTCTGATCAATAGTCCTTAGTTCCATCTTCCTGATCCTCTGTACCACTGCCCTATTGCCTTTGAATATTCCTGTTAGCCTCTTATCAAAACTGAGTTGACCTGTAGAGTTTCCATCAAGGACAATACTTATATCATAATGCCAACAATCTCCCCCTTTCGACTTGATGGCAACCATGATGGTGTTGACTACTGCAAGCTGTAAAGACTGTTAGAGATACCATACAACACCAAAATGCCAAAATACTCTCCCCCTTTGACATCAAGGGCAAAGGGTGGACCACTCTACTCTCCTCCTTTGCGTGATGCTATTCATACTCCCCCTAAGTACATGCTGCGTCTGCAAAGAGATGATTCAATATAATAACATGGCACTATAACTCAACAAAGTGAGTATGACCTCCCTATGACCAGGAACTCATACATACATCAATCACCCAACCAAGTGGGGATACACCATATTTGACTCATTTGCCCAACCAAGTGGAGATATACCAAATTTTATACATGATAGAAATACATCAATTATTACATCATCCATCCCAAGGATATTGGGGAAATAAATAACATCATATGACCAATAGAACTCATTGAAATATAGACCATGACTGATGCAAATAAGAAATAGCTGAGTTCAGCAACCATAATGCCAACAATGTGGAATGTGAACACTCCCCCTGAACCTGTGCTACCGTGCATTGCCAACAAGTTATTCATCAAAGCATCTTTATCAGCAGAAAAGAATTTAATGAGCAAAGTATATCAGCAGATTGTAGTCATCAAAAATCAGATAGAGCACAGAGTCTGAACCACTTTTTTTATGTTAGAAAAACATATACATGCTTTCAGCCAAGGAAACCTGCGTGTACCTGCGCATATACTTCATGAAACCAACGTGTAGTAAACTTCCTCTAAAAAACTGGATTTAACAGCAGGATGATGCAGCAACAACTCCCAGCTTTTGTCTAAGATATTCAAATGTTTCTCTGGGCAGTGGTTTAGTGAATATATCAGCAACCTGTTCTTTGGAGGGGACATACTCCAATTTGACCTTTTTTTCAAGCACTTGTTCTCGTAGAAAATGGTACTTGATGGGTATGTGCTTGGTCTTGGAGTGCATGACTGGATTCTTTGAAATACTGATGGCACTTGTATTATCACATAGAATGGAGAAGGGTGGAGTACATGTGATCTGAATATATTGCAAAGTTTACATCATCCAAAGTAGTTGTCTATAGCAAGATGCAACAGCCACATATTCTGCTTCAGCTGTAGATAAATAAATTGAACTTTGTTTCTTGCTAAACCAAGACACTAACCTGGAACCCATATAGAATGCACCACCACTAGTGCTTTTTCTATCATCAACACTTTGTGCCCAATCTGCATCTGTATATGCATGAAGAGTAAGATCTGCATCTCTAGGATACCATAGTCCAAAGTCCTGAGTTCCTTGAAGATATTTGAAAATTCTTTTGACTCCCTGAAAGTGTGATTCCTTTGGATTTGTTTGGAATCTTCCAACTATTCCTACTACATGCATGATGTCAGGTCGGGTACCTGTTAGATAAAGCAGACTGCCAATCATGGATCTGTAAGTTGGTTGATGTACTGCTTCTGATTCATCATTTGAGCTGAGACTGCATCCTGTTACCATTGGGGTACATACAGGTTTAAAATCTTCCATTTCGTACCTTTTCAAGATCTGTTTGAGATATTTGGTTTGTGAAAGAAAAATACCATCTTTAGTTTGTTGAACTTGTTGACTAAGAAAATAAGTAAGTTCACCAAGCAAGGACATTTCAAATTCTTGCTGCATTACTGAAGCAAAATTCTGACTAATGGATTCTTCATTTCTACCAAAAATGATATCATCAACATAAACAATAATAATTAGAAATTTATCATTTTCAATCTTTGTATATAAATTGATATCTGCGTAACCTTTTGTAAAACTTTGTTGGTGTAGATATTTGTCAAGGCGGTAATACCAAGCCCTTGGAGCCTGTTTCAAACCATAGAGAGCCATTTTGAGTCTGCATACAAGTTTTGCATCATTTCCAAGAATGAATCCTTCTAGCTGTTCAATATAAACTTCTTCTTCTAAATCTCCATTAAGGAAGGCTGATTTTACATCCATTTGGTATACTTTGAATTTCTGAAAACTAGAAAGAGCAAGAAACATCCTTATGGCTTCAAGTATGGCAACAGGTGCAAAAGTTTCTTCAAAATCTATACCATCTTGTTGAGCATACCCTTTACAAACAAGTCTGGCCTTGTTTCTAATGACTTCTCCATTTTCATTCAGCTTGTTCTTGAATATCCATTTAGTTCCTATTATATTTTTATCATGAGGTCTAGGAACTAATTCCCACGTATCATTCTTTTCAATTTGCTCAAGTTCTTCATCCATGGCCTTGACCCAACATTCATCTTTGCATGCTTCATTTACATTTTGAGGTTTAGTGGAGGATAGTAATGCTAGATAGCTTGAGGTCCCTGTAATAGTTCTTCTTGTCCTTACACCAGCCTCCTTTTCCCCTAAAAGTTGAGTTTCTGGATGATTTTTCTAAACATACCTAGACGGAGTCTTTTCTTCTACCATTATATCTTCTTCTGGTGCTTCATTGGTTTCTTCTTCAATATAATTTTGATTTGATGTGGGAAAGTAATCCCCATCTTCCTCATTGTCATAATCTTCTATTGATTTTATCTATTTTGGATTTCTACATGCTTCATCAACTATAACATCATTTCTTTCAACAATTTTCCCAAGTATTTTATTATAACATTTATATCCTTTACTTCTGCAAGAATAACCAAGAAGAATACCTTCATCTGCTCTGGGTTCAAAATTACCAAGTTTTTCATTAGTCCTTTTGATAAAACATTTGCTTCCAAAAACTTTGAATTATTTTATAGGAGTCTTACCATACCAAAGTTCATGTGGAGTTTGAGTGCTATTTAGCCGAACATTTTCTTTGTTGAGAATAGTCACGGCAATGAATGCAGCTTCACCCTAGAAGGTTGCAAGAGTTCCAGATTCATCTAGCATGGCACAAGCCATTTGTTGAACTGTTTTGTTCATCCTTTCTACTACACCATTTTGCTGAGGTGTTCTTGCAATGGAGAATTCCCTTTTTATTCCATGTTGTTCACAAAAGTCAAATAATTCATCCGATATAAATTCCCCTCCTCGATCAGTTATGAGGCATTTGATTTTTTGATCTAATTCATTTTCAACCAAAGCTTTGAAGGCTTGGAACTTTTCAAATGCTTCATCTTTATGCTTTAGAAGACCTATCCAACACATTCTGGAAAAATAATCAATGGACAAAATAAAGTATTCTTCTCCACGAGGTGACTTTTTCCTTGTTGGTCCACATAAATTAGTATGGATAAGTTCAAGAGGCTTACTAGCTGACCCTTCTTTTTCCATGAAGTGAACTCTGGTTTTCTTACCGATTTGACATGGTTTGCATATTGTATTCTCTGGGATGCTGATATCTAGAAGATCACGGACAGCCTTGAGTTTGCAAGCTTTTCTTATTTGAGAAAAGCTTAGATGTCCCAATCTTCTATGCCACAGCCAGTTTTCATCATTTTTGCTTAGATAGCACTGTCGTTGTCCTCCTTTGAGTATGTATAAGTTGTTTGGAGTTCCTGTACCTTTGATCACGATCTCTCCTGTATCAAGCTCATGAACAACACATCCGTTTGATCGAAACACCACTTCATTTCCTTGATCACACATTTGACTGACACTCAACATGTTATGCTTTAAACCATCTACATACATAACATTTCCAGCTTTAACCTTTTCTTTCAAGAAAATAGAACCTTTAACTTTTATGATAGTTGGAGTGTCATTTCCAAATGAGACATTCTTTTCCTTTTCTAAGGCATTATATGAGTGAAGTTTCTCTTTGTCACATGTCATGTGTTTGGAGCATCCACTATTGATGTACCACTGATTTTCTTGTCCTTCTGCATACAAGGCTATACCACATCTTTCTGTTTGAGATTCTTTCCTTCTCCATATCTTGGGATTTAATGGCGTTTGCTCCATTTTAGGTGTTTGCCAAAATTTTCTCCTGCATTCATATTCTTCATGACCAAAGTTGTTACAAATTAAGCATTATATTTCATTTTCAAGAGGAAAAAAGTTATTATAAGAACTTCTCTTGATCCCTGTTACATTCCTTTGATTTCGTGCTTCTCTAGTTATGATGGTTTTGTAAGCAACGCATTGAGCAGCTTTGTGCCCAAAATTATGACATGAAAAACATTGCCCATTAAAGAAGTTTCTGCAACTATAAAATCTATTTACCTGTTGATTGTAGTTTCTATTTATATTCATCTTTGGAGCAAATTGAGTATGATTTGCCTAAGGTTGGTTGTGTCTTCTATTGATATTCATCCTTGGAGCAAATTGAGTATGATGTACCTAGTGATTAGCTTTATTCCTTTGCTGACGATTGTCATATTTTTCACTGGTCTTTGTTGCATCAAGATAGCTTTTGGTGGAGGTTGATAGATTTTGTGATTGAGATGCTTCTTCAGTATATCCAAGACCTGTCTTTATCAGAGGAGAACATTGAACTTTGATAATTTCATTTAAAGTTTCTAATCCTTTAGTAAATCTAAGATTGAGAGATTTTGTTTTCTCAAGATCTTTTCTTAGACCCACAATTTCACGTTCTAGTTTTTCATTGTGTTTTTCTTTTTCAGAAAGTTGGTATGTCAAGGTATCTATGATCATATTCTTTTCTTCTAAATAGATTTTGAGTTTAGAGATTTCTTCATGAAAGTTTTCCTCTTCTAAAGCATCCCAAAAATCATCATTGTCATAAGCCATGAGAAGTCTATAATCATCACTATTAGATAAACCATCACTATCCTCTTCTAAACTATCCCAAAAATCATCGCTATCATAAGCCATGAGAAGTTTGTAATCTTGTCTAGTTTCATCTTCATCACTATTAGATAAACCATCGCTATCTTCATGAGTATAGTAACTCATTCTATTCACAACTTGTTTCCTATTCCCTTTTGCATATTCCTTTCCTTTTTCATATTTATCTTTATGAGGACATCTGGCAGCATAATGACCGACTCTACCACAAGCAAAGCATTTGAAAGGTAGCTTACCTCTGAACCTTTCAGAACCCTGTTGAAGCTTCTTAACAAAATTTACCTCATCTTCTTCTTCGGAAACGTGTCTTGATTCATTGTGTTCTTCCTTTTCTTTTCCTTTTGTTGAAGCTTTAAATGCAGCTTCTCTCATATCTGATGGACCTCCTTTTCTCATCTCAAAAGTAGTTAGGATTCCGTGAAGCTGTGTCATAGTGATATCTGCAAATCCTTTTTTTCTTCTATGGCAGACACTTTTGATTCAAATTTAGCAGACAAGGATCTCAAAATTTTCTCAACTAAGGTAAATTCCTTTATTTCTTCACCCAGATTCTTCATACAATTAAAAACCTCATCTATACGTAAGAAGTAACTAGCTATACTCTCATCACTATGCATCTTAAGAGTTTCCTACTGAATTCTGAGAGTTTGAATCTTAGCATGTTTTACTTGAGAGTCTCCTTCGTAGCTTTGAATGATTTTATCCCATATCTCTTTGGCTGATTTGAGCTGCATGACTTTGACAAACTCTAATTGTGACAGACTTCCCAATAAAGTATTGACAACTTTGGCATTGGTTTCATATTGTTTTTTACTTGTCGTGTCTGTAGGAATTGTTGTTGGAAAATTATATCCTCCTTCCACAATTTCCCAGACATCTGTTCTAAGAGATTGTAGATAGGCTGTTCTTATTTTCCAATAAACAAAGTTGGTCCCATCGAAGATTTGCGGTCTGATGGATCCCATGCTTTCGTGATTATTCATCTTGATGGATTTTCCTTCAAGCGATCAAGCTTCTTCTGAAGGACCTACTCTGATACAAATTTTTGGAAATAATACTGAGAGGGGGGGTGAATCAGTATTAGTTAAATCAATAGATTTTTCTTTTCATACTTTGATTTATATACACTACTTCAATGAAGGTAACTAGCGTGTACACACAATCCTATTTAAGGCAACTAGCGTAAATCCAACAAACTTATGATTCAGTTAATTCTTCATATGTTGATATTTAATCAGTTCATCAATACTTCATTAAACAATAACCATGTGCAGTATAAACATAATAAACCATCACACATAAGCAACACACATGAGCACCAAGATTTAAGGTGGAAACCCAATGTGGGTGAAAACCACCTGCTGTTATCGTCTCTGTCTTCTTTTAATAATAAGAAAATCTGCTTACAATCTTATACTGGTGTAGACTCATACTAGTACGCAGGCTTCTACCTGCAGAAGGTTACAACCTTCTCTCGTTCTCTAGCTTCTACTGGAAGGGAGCTACAACCCCCTAGCTCTTGTACGAGCCAATATGTTTACTGGTACGGAGGTGCCAGCCTACAGAAAACTCCACTCGTCCACCAGGGACCACGTTTCCTGAATTTTCAAACTGGATGTTCCTGTCACATATCAAAACATATGAAGACCTTGACTCATCAATAACCCATCAGAAATTTAGAAACTCAAACTTCATCAACCAACATGCAGCTAATCTGAAACAATCAGACCACTGTCATCAAAACAGTGTGTTGAACCCAAAAACCTGCATCAACATTCAGAACCAACTGAAACCTCAAAATTTATGTGTCAGACTGTATATGCTACTTCAATGAAGAAAACCTGTGTGTATACGCCACTTCCTTCAGCCCAACCTGCGTATACCTCTAAAGATTCTGAATCATAAAATCTCTGAATCACAAATTGTACCAACCAACAGTATACTGAACATCTACTGTCAACTTACAGAAATTTACACAGGCAGGCAACAGAAAACACTTCTTCTCACTTATACAATCGAACAAATATTAACCTCCTTATGCATTCAGATTTACATTCAGATCTAAGAAGACTTCATTGACAGACAACAGTAAAATAGCAATAACAATAAATCAGCAATACTGATCTAATAGATCAGTCATCTCTGAACATCAAGCCTTTCTTTTGTATACGCTACTTGAAAGAATAGAACCTGCGTGTATACGCTCTTTGGCCGAGACAAACCTGCATACAAATCTACAAATATTGACTCAGAACTTTGCTACAATTCCAGACTTCAGACAAACCTAGATCATGATGGATAACAAATAAAACAGGCGCAAAACATTAGATCTAGCCTCAACCAATGTTAGATCATTCAAGAATAAGTCATTTCAGGTCTCATGATCCTAATCCAATATTGAACTCAAGGTGCACATAAATATTTCAGATCTAGTCCCCAACATAACCCTGCAACATAAAATATACTTCAGATAGAAATATTCCTTAGAATCTTATTCACTTTCTCATTGGCCTTATGATCCTCTCTTCTCTATATAGTTTATGACCTTTCTCAATACCATGGAACAAATCCACTTGGGACCAATACCTTGGATAAAATCCCACGGATTGAATACCTCAGACTAAATACCTAGGGTCAATACCATGGTCCAAAGATACCTTGTACCAAATACCTCAGACCAAAACCATGGTTTTCAACATGTACGCGCTTTGCCTTCTGTGGGAGTGTGTGTGTACGTTATACATTTTTTCTGTTCTGAATACTTGTGTGTATACTTTTATTGGACTAAGTGAACCTGTGTGTATCTCTTAAACTGCTCTTACATCATCTTCTTCCTTCAACTTCTTTATTCTGATCAATAGTCCATAGTTCCATCTTCCTGATCCTCTGTACCACTGCCCTATTGCCTCTGAATATTCCTGTTAGCCTCTTATCAAAACTGAGTTGACCTGTAGAGTTGGCATCAAGGACAATACTTGTATCATAATGCCAACAGTTATGTATGGCTCTCATCATATTTTTACTTGTAAATAAATGATCAATGTATCTATGACCTAATGGATGAAATGACAGTTAATATGTTGAGGCACCAATGCTTATTAATGATTCTCAGCTAAGTGTGAGACCCCTATGCAGATATGATATTTAAACATGTAGATTACATATTCGTGATGTGTTTGATGAAATGTTGTTATGGCTAGTAATGGTCCAGTCAAGGTCTCATTCAAGTGATTGCATTTATACTGTCATTTCCTTATTATTTTACTGTTTTGAAGATGTGATTCAATTTTGGGTAGCAACCTGGGCTCTGGGTCTGAAAAAGTGGCTCAAATCTCAGGGACGCTGGCAAAACACTGAAAAAAAAGAGTCCCTAGACAGTGGCTTGAAGGCATGTGAGAGTTTCCAGAGGTTCTTAGACACTGGCATTCCTATAGCATGAGAGCGTCTAGAGGCCAAGTTGTCCAAAATCTCAGTGGAACCTAGGGTTTGGTTGGCAGAAAAGTTGGATTGGTTCATGAGGATCCTAATGCTGATGTTGAATGTCTTTATGGTGTATTTTTGTCGGTTCCACTTCCTTAACGTGACTTAGGAGGTTGAGTCATATGATAGTGTCCTCTCATCTCATGTTTACCATAATTGGCTGGTTGCTTGGGTAGATGTGGGAGGAGGGTGTTACAGAGTGGTATCAGATCATGGTTCACCCCTCAAACTGGATGGGTTGTGTGTTGGTCATGCATGTATGTTAGTTTCATGTGTGTCTCTTATACTTGCATTCCATTTGCTTGTTGCGTTGCATAATGTTGATCATGGTTGTAGTGATGTTAATGTTTCCATGTGGTCAAGTGTACAGTGAAGTGTTGGTTCTTTTCATGCATGAGGTCATGGTATGAGTTGTTGTTAAGTTCATGCATTGATAACTGGACCCTAGCGAGAATGATTTTTGCATGGTTATATGATTATGTGTTATGTTTCTACATGTTGTCATGATTATTTTATACATGTATCAGGTTGATTTTTTGATCTTGCGGACAAGGTATCCTCCCCGAGCTATACTAAGGTACTTTGGTTTATTGTGATTTGGTTTAGCTGACATGATATACCTTACAGGAAGAAATATCAAATGGATAGCAAGATGGTAGACTACAAAGACTCTCCCTATGAATAAAATGAGTAGTATGGTGTTGAGAACTCTTCCGATTTGGTAGATACATTGAGAAGCTTAAAGGAAGAAATAAGGAGTTGCGAGGCAGATACTGACAAAATCATATAGGCACAGGAGAAAAAAGCATAAGTAAATGCAGTGATACTTTAGAGTTTGTCAGATTTGCAGCGACAGGGGCCATATAGGATCAACTATGAGTAGGAGGAAAAAACTAATGGGGTATATGGTTGTAGATCACATGATAGTCACATGTTAGATAGAGATGACAACGTGAGAGATGGAAGGTTGTTGGAAATTCCAGAGAGGAGAAGGGATAGACACAAGTATTATTATTATTCTAATTTATATAGGCACTATGACCGTCATCGTTATCATCCTTATAGGAGGAGTGATAGGGGATAATTTCCAGATGAGTTTAAGAAAGCAAAGCCACCTACTTTTCATGGAGAGATGAAGAAATCGCAGGATGCAGAAGCATGGTTACTTGGTATGAAGACATTCTTCAGGTTGCATGATTATTAGTAGCTACATTCAGTCTAAAAGGTAAAGAAGGCATTTGGTGGGAAGACGTGAAGAATGTCAGATGTATTCATGAGGAAAAATTGACTTGGAGTGAGTTTGAGTGGCTATTCAAGAAGAAGTATTTGTCAGATAGATACTTAAATGACAGTGCAAAAGAATTCTATGAGCTAAATATGGGATCGATGGCAGATGATGAGTACACTAGTAGGTCCTTGGAGTTACTGAGGTATGTGCCTTATCTCATGGATGAGAAGGCAAGATTAAGAGGTTCATTAGTGGATTACTGGTTGTATTCAAAGACAAGATCGAGTTCGATGAGCCTAGATCATTGGAGGAGGCCATTTGAAAGCTAAGGCATTTCTATGAACAATTGAAGCACATATATGAGACTAAGCTAGATTGGAAGGGTAATGCAAGGAACAAAGGAAAATGGGATAAGAAATGAACAAGACCTCATATACAAATAATAAAGAGAATGTTGTGCCATCTAAGAATTTCAATGCAATAGATAGAGGACAAGGACATCAATATGAGGAGCAGAATAAGAAACCCATGTGGTGTTGGACTTGTGGAGGGGATCTTCGCAGGAGAGACTATCCATGGTATCAGGGTGGTAGGCCTCAGATATATAGTGCACAGGATGCACAGACTGTTGGGGATGTTGGTCAAAGCGTTCCTGATTATATTTATGCAACATTGGATAACAGATAGGAAGACCATCAGACATCTATCATTGAGATGGACGGTAAGATTTATGATCAAGTAATTTCTATTTTGATTGAACCTAGATCTAATTATAGCTATGTTAGTCCTGACTTGGTGGATAAGTGTGGGTTGAGTAAGGAATTTTATGCAAAATCTTGGTTAGTGCAGTTGGCTATAGGTACAAAGAAGTGATTTCATCATTGGGTAAGAGCGTGTGCATTTGATTTGAATGGTATGCCTACCACAACACATTTGGATGTATTACAATTGGGATCATACAATATTTTGTTGGGCATGGATTGGTTGAATCTTCATAGAACCAAGGTAGATTGTTATGAGAAATCCATCGAGTGTGTTGATGACAATGGAGAACCAAGAGTCTTACAGGGTAAGAAGAAAGCCACATCAGTTAGGATGGTGACAACTATGCAAGCAAAGCGCAGTCGCAGAAAAGGGTGTGTGTTATTTGTAGTACACTTTTCTGGTGATAAAGGTAAGGAAGTTGAGGATGCAGATGTGTTGAGCAAGTACCCATTTTTACAGTAGTTCAAGTATGTATTTCTTGAGGACATTATAGAGTTTCCACCTCACAGGGAGGTAGAATTTTCTATTGATTTGGTGTGAGGGGCAGCTGCAACATCAAAAGCACCTTACAAGATGAGAACACCTGAGTTGGTAGAGTTGAAGTTGTAGTTGAAGGAAATGTTGGACAAGGGATACATTAGGCCAAGTGTATCACCTTGGGGCACACTGATATTGTTTGTAAAGAAGAATATGGTAATATCATATTATGCATTAACTACAGGCAGTTGAACAAAGTGACCATCAAGAACAAGTATCCGTTACCAAGGATCGATGACTTGTTCAATTAGTTGAAAGGATCAGCAGTGTTCTCGAAGATTGATCTGAGATTCGGATACCATCAGGTACACATCAAAGAGGAAGACATTTACAAGACAACTTTCTAGACCAGGTACGAGCATTATGAGTTTGTTGTGGTTCCATTCAGTTTGAATAATGCTCCAACTACTTTTATGTGCCTGATGAATAGTGTGTTGCATCTGTATTTGGATAAGTTTGTTATTGTGCTCATTGATGACATATTGGTATATTCTAAAAATGAGGAAGAACATGCCGAGCATTTAGCAACAATGTTGAGATTGTAGAGAGAGAATCAATTGTATGCTAAGCTCAACAAGTGTAGTTTCTTTCAGACTGAGGTAAATTACTTGGGACATGTTGTCTCCAAGGAAGGCATTGCGGTAGATACATAAATGATAAGGGCCATCATGGAGTGGGTAGCTCTTAAGAGTGTAGATGAGGTGAGATATTTCATGGCGTTAGCAGGATATTACAGGAGGTTCATCAGAAACTTCTCACAGATTGCTTATCCTATCACATCGTTGCAGAGGAAAGATAATAAGTTTGAATGGACAGAGGAGTGTGAGGCCAATTTTGAGCATCTTAAGCAGTTGTTGACACATCCACCAATGTTAAAGATTGTAAATCCGGACAAAGAGTTTGTAGTATGCACATATTCTTGCAAGAAAGGACTTGGTGGAGTCCTTATCCATGATGGGCAAGTGGTATGCTATGAGTTGCAAAAAATGAATGAGCATGAGCAGAACTAACCCACACATGATCTTGAGTTGGAAGCGATTATACATGCATTGAAGATGTGGAGACACTATCTTCTGGGTAGGAGGTTCACATTGATGAGTGATCACAGTGGTTTGCGGTATCTATTTGACCAACCGAATCTGAATGGCAGGCATGCTTGGTGGTTGGCTACGATCAATGAGTTTGATTTCGAGATCAGATATATCAAAGGTAAGGAGAACAGGGTGGAAAATTCTCTTAGCAGGAAGGTACAGGTAAATCACTTAGTAACTATGGGACATACTTACAGGATAAGATCTTGCAGGCAGGTCAACATGATGTTCGATATATCAATATTATGCACAGGTTGCAGTAGAGTACTAGTATAGGTACAGGTGGTAGTATAGGTACATGTACAGGTGATAGTACATGTACAGGTACATGTAGTGGTACAAATACAGGTACAGGTGCAGGTGCACAGGATGTGGACTATTGCCTTACAGTTGATGGATTGGTTTGATTCAGAGACATGATATATGTGTTGGATAGTAGTGATCTCAAGAAGGTGATCTTGAGGGAGTTTCATGCGAAACCATATTTGGGTCACCCAGGTTATCAAAAGAAATTGACTGTAGTAAAGAAGTTTTATTATTGGCCAGATCTGAAGAGGGATGTAGCAAAGTTTGTGGCTAGGTGTTTTGATTGTCAATGTGTGAAGGCAGAGTGTAAACATCCACGCGGACTGTTGCAGCCAATTGCGATTCCAGAGTGGAAGTGGGAATTCATTTCCATGGACTTCATCACAGGTTTGCTGAGGACAATGAGACAACATGATTCCATCATGGTTATTATGGACATGTTCAAAAAGGTTGTGCCCTTAATTTTGGTGAAGTCTACATTCTCAGCTAGCGATATAGCACAAGTGTTCATTAGAGATGTGATCAGATTGCATAGTGTTCTGAAGAATATTGCGTCAGACAGGGATGCGAAGTTCACTTCCAAGTTTTGGAAGGAGTTATTTGTAGATTTGGGCACAGAGTTGGCCTTCAGTACAACTTATCATCTGCAGATAAATGGACAAACAGAGAGGTTCAACAAGATATTGGAGGACATGTTGAGCACAACAGAAGTGGGAAGAGTACCTTCCACTGGTAGAGTTTGCTTATAACAATGGGTATCAAGAATATTTGAAGATGAATCTATTTGAGGCATTATATTTGCAAAGTTGCAATACTCCTATCAGTTGGAGTGATCCAATTAATAAGGTGTTGATTGGACCAGACATGTTGGCAGACATGGAATAGGAAATGCAGGTGATCAAGGAGAATCTAAAGGCAACATAGGATAGGAAAAATAGATATGCAGATCAGAACAGTTTGTTCAAGGAATTATAGGTTGGGGAACATATGTACTTACACATCAAACTGAAGAAGAGCTCCTTGCGAATTCGATCATGTGCCAAGATGGCACCACGGTTTTGTGGGCCCTTCACTATCACTGAGAGGATTGGGCGAGTAGCCTATCGAATTGCACTGCCTCTGAAAGTGAAAGTCCATGATGTTTCCCATGTATCATTTCTTAAGAAGTATGTTAAAGATGTTGATCATGTGATTAACTGGTCTGTCTTGCAGGTGGAAACAGATGGAGAATTCCAGCCGGAGCCTCAATGTATATTGCAGAAAAAAGGTGCTCATGCTCCGAAACCGAGCAATTGAGCAAGTTAAAGTGCAATGGAAGAACTTTGGGCCTAATGAAGCTACATGGGAGATGGAAGATTAGATGCAAGCTATGTATCCTTCCTTGTTTTCCAGTTGAGGCAAAGCAGTTTTGACATGGTGTTTTGGTATGGTGTTTTGTTATATGTTTGCTGATTTTGGTATATGTACATATGTATATGGATGTAAATACCACCATGAGCTATGTTATAAAGCTCCAATAAGTGGTATGGGTGTCATTTTATTATGAAGTTATGTTGTTATGTTTTCATGTTGGTTTGCTTCTTAGCAGGCTGATCATTGTAAATATTGCATCGAGCTAAGTTATAAAGCTCCATCGGCAGTATATTTTGCTTATAAGAGTTTTTTGGTTATAGGTGTTGTTGAACACCGAGGATGGTGTTCCCCCAAGGGGGAGGGTTATGTAACATCCCTCATGAAAATTCCATGTAATAAAAGTTAATAAAGGAAAAATAATAACCACGGTTGATGGGATAATTATTCCAAGGTGAATGTTGGGAAAAATCCTAATGATGGGGATCACTTGTGATTGATTAATGGCTAAGGAAATTGGAAAAGGCAATGACTAAGGCTTTGGAAAGGAAAAATAACATTTTTGGCACATTTATTTATGAAAATAATGGAAATTAGGAGAAAAGGGAGGTGAAAGGTCACAAGTTACATGTGAGGAGGAAATTGAAGGAAAACAATGGAGAATGAAGAAAATAGAGGCCTCATTCATAAAAAGGCTTCTGAGGATCAGTTGGTAACCTTTTTTCAGTTCATTTTTGGAGCTCTCTCATTATTCTCTCTCTCTCTCATAGTCTTGGAGACTTAGAGTTTTCTTGGAGCAATCTTGGAAAGTGTGGCATACTTGGATTTTTGGAGCAAGAAGGCAAAGGAAGAGCAGGAAAGCACAAGAGGACATCGGGATCAACAACTACGGTGGGATTTTCTTGCAGGTACCGAGTTGAATGTATGTTTCCTCACTAGTTTTGGCATGCATATCATATACATGTGGATTATTGGTCATGGTCTGTCACTAGCACGGAGGATTTCTTGGATTGACAAAGGATTGCCTAGCCATGCCATTTCCTAGATAGCCATGGAGATTGTGGGTTCATTTTCATTGTTTTGTTTTGGTTGGTTCTCATGTTTCCTTAGCTTGGGTTGAGTTATTAGTTCCTAGAGCCTTGGTTAGACAAACACTCTAGAGCCTTTTAACAACTTGGGTTGAGTTACTAGTCCCGTAGCCTTGGTTGGACAAATGCTCTAGAGCCCTTGGTGGGTTGAGTTACTAGTCCTAGAGCCTTGGTTGGACAAACTCTCTGGATCCCGACAACAACTATGGGTTGAGTTACTAGTCCTGGAGCCTTGGTTGGAACAAACACTCTCGAGCCTTGAATTGTTGGGATAAAGACCAATTTGATGATGGTTTTGTGATGTCTGACCATGAGGTGGAATCACTGTTTGATGGGTTGAGGTGGTTGGCCTTTGGAAGCCCTGGATGGCTTTGGATTGATTTGTTCTATGAGATCCCACATTCATGCTTGGAATATTGCATGGGGGTGAATGACTAAAGAGAGATTTGGCTCAACCATTCTAAGGTTGGGTGGAATGTGGAAGTCCCATCCCGGGTTTGGATTTTGCATCATCAATATGAGGTTATTTCTCCTTATATTTATATGAGTATTATATTGGAATTATATGTGGTGTATATGGCTATGATTTCGTTGGTATTTCAGCTACTGCTATGCTGGATATATATGTGTTTTGTGACAGTAGTTATGTATGGATCTCATCATGTTTTTACTTGTAAATGAACGATCATTGTATCTATGACCAAATGGATGAAATGGAAGTTAATATGTTGAGGCATCAATTCTTCTTAGCGATTCTCAACTAAGTATGAGAACCCTATGATGAGATCTATTATTTACACTTGTAGATTACATATTCGTGATGTTTTTTACGAAATGCATATCACGACTAGTAGTGTTCTAGTTAAGTGATTTCATTTATACTCCCATTTCCTTATTATTTTACTGTTTTGAAGATGTGATTCAATTATGGGTAGTGACCTAGGCTCTAGGCCTGAAAAGTGGCTCAAATCTCGGGGACGTTGGCACAAAACTGACAAAAAGAGTCCGTGGGCACTGGCTTGCAGGCATGTGAGAGCGTCCAGAGGTCCCTAGATGCTGGAATTCCCATAGCATGAGCACGTCCAAAGGTCAAGTTGTCCAAAAGCTCAGTGGGACCTAGGGGTTGGTTGGTAGAAAGGTTGGATTGGTTCCTGAGGATCCTAATGTTGATGTTGAATGTATGTATGGTGTGTTTCTGTTGGTTCCACTTCCTTAACATGACTTAGGAGGTCAAATCATATCATAGTGGCCTCTCATCGCATGTTTACCCCGGCTGGCTGGTTGCTTGGGTAGATGTGGGAGGAGGGTGTTACACATCAGAGCATCTAGGTTCAAAACTTGGATTGCATAGGCTCTATCATAGAGGAAATGAAGCTGTAGTTCTTGAGACTCTATTAAAGATTCAAGTGGTTTGATTATTGCTTGTTGTAGGTGTTAGTTATAACACTATAATCATAGCTTGCATGTTTATTATTTGCTGATGCAAGTGAATTCTCACTGTAGCATTGTTATGTGCTAACTTGGGATTGGATTCAGGTCCTATGATGCATTTTGTAAATGTAAAAATTAAAGGGATGATAGATGTTAGTGTGACATATGCTCTTCTAACCCATCCCCTTGAGATTGCAGATGCAATGGTTGTTGGCCTTGGTAAGGATGTTGAATGTAATTAATGTTGACGGTTGGTAAGAGACTAATTTCTAAACCTGTGTAGGCATGATTTTAAATGGACTGATATGCTCATGTGTGAAAATTTTAATTTTGGAAAGATTTTACCAAGATATAAGTATGCCTGGTCATGTATTGGATTTTGAGTCATGTGACTAATGAACAACTGAGATATGCATACAATTGCAAGACAACATGCTTGATTTAGCATGGAAAGATAACAACTAGTATAATTTCTATATTCATTAAAACACTGAAAATTGAGTGTATGTGGCAGCATAACAAGACTCAGTGGCAGTAAAGGAAGCTTGTAAGGTGGCATGGTGTAGCAGACATGAATGGTTGGAAATTTCCTCATATTTTATTCATGAACCATCGGGAACATTGGAACTCATGGAGATTGAGTTGTTATGCCGTTGAATATTTTATGTTTTGTGTTCCTCAATTGATTCATGCTCGAATTTTCCTTTTTACTATTGGATTGTGCATGGCCATGTTATTTTATTGTGTGATTTTATGACTTTTATCATGAATTTATTTATTTTTACTATTGCCCTCTTTTCTTTTGGATGCTTCCTTTTGTTCTTCATGCTTTGGGGGCCTGGGGAGTGTTGGTTGGGCATGGAAGAAAGCCACGGGGCTTTTGTAAGAGACCCAAGGAGGCTCTATGCATAAGTAAAGAGCATGAACAAATGAGAAAGTTTGAACATAGGCATATGGGCCAGAAAAGGCCAACATTGGAATTCATTGGAGTGTTGCTCCTGAATATGACAACAATACAGGGGGTTCTCTAAACCCTGATTTTAATTGACATACGATTATCCATGACTAATTGAATGGAAATATGACAATTGGGTGGGCTTGTTTGGTCCACGGGGATATGGAAAATGGTATGGTAACCATGAAAATGGCTCAAAAGGAGGTTCTACTGACCTCGACTCTAATTACATATGCAAATGCATGTTCATGCTCATGCTGATATGTATGCATAAATTCCATTGTGTCTGACTTGGTCTTGTGAGGAATCATTCTTATGGAATAATAACTGTATAAAATTTATTTAATGCAAATATAAATGGATATATGAGATGACATGACAAGTTGTCCAACAAGATTCTTGGTTCAAAGTAGAATCAATGGGGCAGCGAAACCCTGGCTGAACAATGATTTTAAATAAGAATATGATTGTATATGCTCATGTTGTGTCGCGCGGATGACAAAAATATGTTGATGGTTATGGAAACATGTATATTAACTAATAAAAGAAATCCTTGATTACAGGATTGGATATGTGCTCCACTAAGCGTCATGCCGATGCCATAAGATATTTTGGTGGAGTAGAGAAACTTTGATGATAACATAGCTGATAAACCCATGAGGATTGTTGGTTAATAATCAAAGAACATAAATTTGATGATAACACAACTGAGAAAACCATAATGCTTGCTGGATGATAATCACAAAGAAACTTTGATGATAGTACAACTGAGAAACCCATGAGGCTTGCTAGATGATAATCACAAAGTAAGCTCAGTTGATAGCTAAACTGAGAAACCCTAAGACGCTTGCTAACTGATAATCATTGAGCAGTGGTTGTGCCTTACAGGGTTGATAAACCCACTGGAGACTATGTCAGTTTATAACTTCTGAGAGGTGGAGTCACACAAGGATAGTGGGCTGATAACACCCAATGATAGTTCCATGAACTTGGGTTGAGAACACATGTGTAAGTTCCAGTAAGCTACTAGAGTGTACTCTCATTCCTTCAGGAGTAACTCAACTGATAAAACCTCCTTACTAATAGCTATATATCTCTCTCTCCAAGGTTGAATTGAGACATTTTGTGCTCTACATGAACCTCTGCACTAAACTATAGCCACTATGGTGTAACAACGAGGATCTATTGAGAACACCTGATAAATGGGCTTGTTAATAATTGATATGTAGCCATAGTAGTGTAACAACAAGGAGTTGTTGAGAACACCTGATAAATGGGCTTGTTAATAAATTATATGTAGCCACTGTGGTGTAACAACGAAGAGTTGTTGAGAACACCTAATAATCAGGCTTGTTAATAATTGATTTGTAGCCACTATGGTGTAACAACAAGGAGATGGTGAGAACACTTGATAAATGGGCTTCTTAATAATTTATCTGTAGCCACTATGGTGTATTAACAAGGAGCTATTGAGAACACCTAATAAATGGGCTTGTTAATGACTAATTTGTAGCCCTAGTGGTGTAACAACAAAGGGTTGGTGACAACACTTGATAAGTGGGATTCATTAAAGATATGTGTGTAAATGGTTGAACAACCATTCAAGGACAAGGAAAGAGGTATAATTTAAAGTTTAAAATTTTTCTATAATGAATCTCATGAGAGATTGTGTAACATGTCATAGGAAAGCACGAGAATTTCCCAGACGGGGTGAGTGAAGCGGACTGAAAAGAGGAATATAACAGCTTGGAGATATGAGAGTGCACAACAAAGGCACTGAGAAAACTATGAAGTTCCATTGAATGATGGCCAAGTTAATGGGTACACACACACACACACACACATATATATATATCCATTGAGTTGTTGGACAAGCAATTGAGTATGCGAGTTGTAAATGTTGTACATAGTTGTATGTATAAATCTCCATATCAACTGTGTTTTGTTTTGTAAATGGTTACTAAACACTGAGGATGATGTTCCCCTCAAGGGGGAGGGGATTGTGACACCCCTTGGTGAACCTTTCTCTCTTGTAAACAATTGTAATCGGTTTTAAAATGGTTGAGAGAGGGACACAAATTCCATTGATTCAGGAGGGAGATTTCTTAAGGAGTTGGTTGTTTTAAATATCAATCATGGGTTGAATGAGTGGTTTTAATGGTGCTGATTGTGTATTAAAATAAGTTGGACAGATCAGGATATACCCATGTCCCTTCTGATCAAGGGCTATAATCAAGAAATGACAAATGTTTAATGAAAGGTATGGGTTGTGTTGTCCTTAGAGTTGGTTCGCACAAATCACTCGAAAGGGATAGAACCATTGTGACCAAGAGGGGGAGGGGGAGGGGGGTGGGGGATAATCCTTTAGGAAGTCAAAGAATGAGAGGGATTGAAGGGGGTTACAATGAATAATGATAGGAGGAGAGAGGATTCTCTCGATACAATTTTTTTTCATGTGCTGAATGGAGACTTGATGTGCACAGAGAAGAGGAGGAAGGAGAAAAACAATTTGAAAGGTATGTGGGAAAACCGCCCACGACTCATATGTATAGGTACACAACAGAATAGGAAAAACAGGAGTCTAAGGGGCTTCTGAGGGTCAAGGAAATTTCTAAGAGGGTAGAGAAGGTTATGAGGACTGAGAAAATTAAGGAGAAAAGAATCTCTGATGATAACAAGGTTAAAAATAATGGGCTTGCTGACTGATAATCACAAAACATAACTCTGATGATAGCCAACTATGAAAGCCACGAGGCTTGATGAATGATAATCAGAGCAATAGTTGTGGCTTATAGGGCTAATAAATCCATTGAAGGCTATGATGGTTATTAATTTTTGAAAAATGGAGGCACCCAGGGCTTGTGGGATGATAACATCTTATGGTAGTTCCATTGATTGGGATGAGAACACATGTGGAAGACTCCACTAAGATGCTAGAAAGTGAAATCTTATTCCTTCAAAGGTAACATAGCTAATAAACCCTCCATGTTATTAATTATATCTCTTTCCCCATGTCTAAATTGAAACTCTCTGTGTCTAAATCCCTAGAGAAGTTGGGATGTTGAGATATAAGTCACTCTACATGGAATAATGTGTTCCTTGCCTGATGTGATATATTTGAATAGATGGTGGGAGAAGGCATGGTAGCCTTGAGACATCCTGTTTTAGCTGATGACACTGATTAATTCTCTAGAGTAGAATATGGATGCATATTAATGAAATGGCTCACTGTGTTTACCTGGTTTTACTAGCTGGTGGGTGGAGGTGAAACAACCTCGAGACACCTTGTTTCAGTTGAAGTATTGGTTTGAAACTACTATGAGAACACTCTACCTCAAGCATTGGAATCTGGCTCGGGGATGATAGCTACAAGAAATACTTGGCTGCAACTTGTTTATGGTTGGGTAGAGAGTTGTAGTCATGATCTCAGTTGCCAAAGAGATTCATAAGATAATTGTTTCTAATGTATTTTCTATGTTAAAGAATGAGCATTGTATTGCTGGTTTGAAATGATTTCATTAGTATAGGAGACATGGTTGTGTAACTCTTATTTACAAAATTGACTGGTGTGTTGTGTTATTGTTTTAAAGGCATTGTGATAACGTGTGAGAATAATAGCTAAGCATGAAATTATTTAGCATGAGCTTTCTTCTTCCTTATTGCAATATGTTGACTAAGTTGATTTCAAGCTTGCATTGCATGGTGGTGTTGCAATGTGGAATATGGAGGATTTCCTCTCCTTTTATTCTTATTGACTTGGTGTTTTATATGAGGGTCCTCTTCAAGCCTTTAGTAATGCATTCCTTGTTGTTGAATTCTCATTGGATTGTCAAGTTGATGTTGCACTTGTGCATGACTAGTTCATGGTTTCTTGTAATAGAGAGGAAATGATGTTTTGATGCATGTTAAGCGTAGCTATGGTTTTACATCAAAGATCGCGGGAATGGGATTTAAATATAAATCCTCATCTTGACATTGATTGTAAGAGGATTAGTTGACCTTCTTGTGCTCAAAATCTTTTAAGTTCTGAGGCATGTCCCTGGTACTGTGGGGCTACAATAGTGTTTCACTACTTCAATTTAAGTGTAGCAAGCTCCAATTTAATTGATGTTGCATGAGGGATTGCTTATTTCCCTGAGTCCACAAGCTTCATGTTCTAATGAATAACTATGATTTTTTCATCAATTTTTCGTGCTTTTAATGCACTGATTTCAGATATAGATACATCCATGGGAGTGTAGGGAGCACTTGTTAAGAGGATTTTGTGTTTTGGACACTCAGACGTTGTATAATAGCTTAAAGAAATTGTTGGAGCTCTTTGTGTGTTGTGGAGATATGGAATATAGTATTTCTTGCCAAAGGGTTGATTAAACCTCTGTGTATGCCTGAGAGATTGGTGGAACTCGTAATAGACATGCACTATTTTCAACATTGTATGTATGTTATGTGTAAGACTATTAGCAGTACATATATGTGCTGAAGTTGCAACTGAGGAGATTGGCTAAGTCTCCTAAGTCTGGTAAAGAGTGCCAACATGATTCTTTCAACCCACTGAGGTGATAATTCAAGTGAGAAAGTCTCTTATACAGCCACTAGGTTAGCCTCTGTGTGGTAAAATCATGCTCAGTTCAACTATGCAATATGTATAGGGGAAGGGTGAATCTGTCTAAAAACCACTAGATTCAAGTATATATATATGGAACAAGGTTTGGATCGAACCACCGTGGTAGAGCCATGGTCATAATCCTTGCAAGTGGCATAGTAGAAGCCGTATCCTTAGCCATTTACCTTATCTGTGGTCGTGGCATAATTTAACAGGCCAAGTAAAGGGCTAGCTTTAAGGCCAGATCACTATCCATGAGACCACAGAGCTTAACCAATGCAATGTCAGTGTATCGAGTGGCCCATCTTAAGTGAGGGGAAGGTGATAAATGGTTGTAGAAAAGGTTGGGTTGACATAAGACCAAAGGTCAATACCTCAAACTATGGAGAGGAACATATCGAGAGTTTTCGTCGGGGTAAGCATTGGGATTTTTAGTCGGGGTAAGTGTCGGGAGTTTTAGTTGGGGAAAGCAATGAGACTTTTAGCTAGGGACTAGAGTTGGGAGTTCTAGTTGAGGTAAGCATTGGGAGTCTTAGCCAAGGAACAAAACTAGAAGTTTTAGCTAGGATTTTTAGTCAAGCTTTAGAGCTAGGAGCTGGAAAGGTTCCTATCGGTAAGCATTTCGACATTTGACGGTTGCCCAGAGAATATTCCCTGAATGTTTGAAGAGGGTATTTCCCAAATTTTTGAATTAGGTATTTCCCATATGCTTGAAGTGGGTATTCCCTAGATGTTTGAAGCAACTATTCCCCAAAGGTGTGAAGCGAGTATTCCCTGAGCAGTTGAAACAACTATTCCCCGGATGTGTTAAGCGGGGTTGCTAGATGCATAGCACGGGGTCGTGGGACCTAAACACATGAACATGTCGACAGTCAGTGGTAATATACCATGTGATGCTATAAGTACAAGCCGACCGGGCAACCACGTGGGGGTCACATGGATGCCATGGGACAAGGAAAAGGGTGATGTGGCACTTAACTTTGAATGGCCATATTTTTTGATCCATAGGTCAAATCAGGATGAAATTTATATCATTGGAATAATCTCAATGCGACAAACATAATGAAATCATTTATGTAAAGTTTTATAAAAGTAAAAAAAGATCAAAATTTTTAGACCCTATTTCCATAACGACACCTTGGATCTTGGGTCAGCATAGTAACCACCTCCTCTTAACCTATGTTATGATGAGGATTAGGAGAGGGAGAGGGTGTATGTTACATAAGGGTTGAAAGGTATATTCCTTTTTCTTTTTAACTAATGGAAGTTGTAAAAATAAAATACTTTTTGTTGTACTCTATTGGAATAAAATATATACTTGGTAGGTTTGGTGAGGGTTTATATAGCTCTCATGGTGACTTGATGGATTCTCATGTACTTGGTAACTTCAACAATGTCAACATGTTGAAGGAGGATGTAGAATGGCAACAAGAAATGAGCCAAATTTCTCTTATAAACAAAAAATACCTTCTTCACACTTTTCAAAAAATTTCAAATTTCTTATCAAATTCATGACACGTGGAAAAGTGCTAGTGAGGCATGATAAAGGCTTAGTGGCATGACTTGGGGAAAGTTGTTGGGCTTGCAACATATCACACCTCCGAAAAGTTTCTCAATGTGTGATAAAGAAACTTATCATGCTTAGAGAAGTTTCATTTGAGTGTGATAAAAAAGTTGTCATAGAGATTGAAATTTGGTGATTCATGATGTCTCATGAGAGGAAGTGTTTTTGAGTGCAATACATGGTGAAATATGAAAACTTCGAGAGGTGCAATAAGTTACGATGAAAATTATTTTCTATGGTGCAATGTATCAAGGCCTTAAAAGATTTCAAACATTGCAATGTAACATGAGAAATTTGTTTTCTTGAGTGTGATATGTCATAAGGACAAATTTTTTTGAGAGGCACATAATATCAAGTTTTCTAAAAAAAATAACTTTTCCTATGTCACAGAGAGACAATTTTTTATGCAATGTAGTGTATTGTGTTGAATGTAACTAGGTTCAGTCTTCATAATTATCATTGTACTTGTATCAATTTGTACAATAAAAAAGAATAAAAATATATTATTATTATTATTATTATTTCATTAGTGAAGCATGTTCTTCATGCTTTTGGGGTTTATTGAGTCAAAATAAATTTGTCATGAGTCAAGCAAATGTATTTGAGTCAAAGTCCCATTTGGACTTGTTGTAAGAAAAAAGAAAAATATATATTTTTGAGTCAAAAGAGCAAAAAATGCCACCACAAGACAAGTCGGCCCTCCTTGGGAAACAAGTCATCTTGGGTTCTAAGAGACACCTATTCGACCTCTTGGATGTGTATATATAGAGGGAAACTTGACCACTTTGGAGACTATTCATTCACTCACTCATGTATATTGAGTTATGTGCCAAGAGAAGAAGGAAAAAACAATGAAGCCAAAGGATAAATAAGGAGGTCAAAGGAGAGAGAAGATGAAGATTTTTCTTAAGTATTGCAGGCCCAGAATTTTAGAGGCCCAAAAAAGCAGAAGCCAAAATTTCAGGAGTTGACCAAAATTCATATGTTTGACTAACATTGACTTTGTTGACTTTGACTTGATGAAGAAGACTTGAAGGGGGTTGACTTCGGCCTTGTGGAAGGTCTTGGCTTTGGTTTTTGGGTCTTTTATTTCTCATTCTGATATGATTCCATAAGAAGAGAAGTTGGTTGGGTTTTCCCCCTTGTGGATTTTTTCCCTGGTTTGGAGCTTATATATTTTTGTTCTTTGTCTATTGTGATCTTCATGGTTATATTTTTTGGTTATTGTTTGATGAAGAGAACATAATAAAATAAATAATTATCAAATAAACATTCAAAAGCAATTATCAAGTAAGAGAAATCATCCTGATCTGCAAGCATATTAGTTTCTCAACATATTGCACCAAAAATGAACTTTGATGTGATGTATCACACTAAGATAAATTTTCGTGCAATGTGATAAAGGAAAATTTCACAATTCTTGAAGGATGCAATAAGGAAAAAATTGCACAAGAAGGTTAGTACAAGAGATCCAAAGTAACTTTTATGACCTAAGGAGTTCTAAGAAGTGTCAAAGACTCATAACATGAAAATGTTCTAAGTTATGTGACCAGTTCAAATATAAGTCCATGAAATCTCAAAAGTTAGAAATTAAAAGGAGGAACCCAAATCCATTTTGGTTTCTTCAAATGAAATTGAAAAATATGGCATGGGGAAGTTGTTGCTTGCTCAATAATTAGTTAACATTATACAAATCCATGAATATTTGCAATTAAGATTTAACATAATTACCATTTCATTAATACATAATTTACCTTTGGTAGAACATCCAAGATTTAATACAAGGGTTTCTTGTTGTACATTACACTTCGACTAAGTTGAATGAGTGTGCTCCTAGAATGATCAACTAGCTACTAGTCATAGCTATGAGGACAAAGCATGCAGTTCTTTTCTAGCTTAGTTCTTCCTCATATGCTAGTGCAGTACTATAATGTCATTTAAAACAAAGGATGTTGAAGATCCAAGCCATTCATTAGTGTTTTCTTTGTATTGCTTTGTTTTCAGTGAGCATCCATGGCTGCTTAGTTCTTCCTTAGATGCTAAATAAATACTTCAATCTCATTGAAAATGAGGGATACTAAAGATTCAAGATATTTATTTATGTTCCCTTGTTATTTCTCTATTGTCAATGACCATCTATAGTCCCTAATGGAGTCACCCCAATATCGCGGGCCTTAATATACTGTCAATGTGTTTCAAAGGCCCAATAAAGACACCTACATGTACCACGTGATTTGAAATTCCTTTCTTAAGCCTTTACCTTGTGATTTTATTGTGAGAAAGAGTTGGATGGGGGATCTAACTCATCCTTTATAGGCATGTGTGATGATATCTGCTAGTTAAGAATTGTTTCATATATGATTACATTAATGAGAGGAACATTCCTTATATATAACACCTTTAGAACTCCATCAACCTTTTGATTAAGACATCAATCACTATTAAGTGTGTGGGTGGTGCCTCAAAGATAATTAGTATCCTGCCCAATATTGGGTTTGAGTTGTTCATAGTCACTTGTTGATCAAACATTTTACACCACTACGTTGACGAATTAGATACTAGACTTAGGTAATGAAAAGACATTTTAAACTAGTATCTTGTTAGTGGGCTCAAAGTGGATTTTCATGGTTCTAACTAGCTACACTAAATGATTCTAAAGTAACTAGAGAAATTGCAATAGATAGTTAGTTAATCTTTGGAAAATGATCCAAAGGAACAATATTTGAAAAGAAACTAACTAATTAAACCAATTATTAAAGAAAAAAAATGAGTAATTCAATTAAAAAAATAATTCAAGTAAAATTCATATTCAAGATTTGAACAAAAAATTAAAGAAAATCTACTTATGTACAAGGTAACTCCCTAAAAGGCATCTAGATGAAGTATATTTTCATAATTTTTCCATTGATAAGAAGGAGGTCTATTTTTCCTTATTAGTATTACAATATATATGTGCCAAGGATAAGTTTATCAACCACTAAATAGGGACCCAACCATGATTATTGGAACTTAATGTATTTTCCCTTATCTTCATGTTGCTTGTCCCTTTAAAACAAGGTTTCCCACCTGTAAGTCCTTTTCCTTGCAAATTTATGATCAAACCACCTCTTAATTGTCTATTTGTGCACAACAAATTTCTTCTTTTCCTTCTCTCTCTCTTCCTCTAGTTTGAGTAGGGTACCAATCTTCTTTATGAATTTGCAATTCTGGCCATGTGAAGCTTAAGATAGTGGGAAATTCCACCCATGTGAAATCTAAGATACTTTAAAGATGGTAAGAATATGTTTGGAGGAAGGATGGATTATTTTCCATAGACTATAAAATAAGGAGACATTCCTAAAGAGGCTTTGGGGGTTACTTTGTCAGTCCATAGAACATTTTGTAAGGTATTTTGCCAATTCCTATAGTGGTAATTTACAATTCACTTTTTAGATGCATATCAAATTTTTATTGGTGGATTTGGCTACACCATTACCCTAAGGATAATAGTTGGTTGAATATTATAAGATGGTTCCCTTATCTAAATACAATTTAGTTAACTTTAATAAGAGAAACAAGTGGCATTATAAAACAAAAATATAGTAGTTGGCATACTAAACTTGGTAATCAAATGGTGCTTTAGAAACTGAGTCACAAGCTTTTTGTTTATCTTAGTCACAAGTACAACCTTAATCCATAATGTAAAGTAGTCTATTGTGGTGAATACGTGTTTTATTTGGATGAATGTGAATTTATCTCACCTAGGACATCCAAATTCCTCTAGTTGAAAGGCTCTTCAATAACTGTAGGTTGTAAAAGGATTGGTGATTTCTTCTCCTTGTTAGAAAATTTCTGGCATGTTTTCTATTTCTAGACTATGTGTGGGTGCCTTTGAAGATTGTTGACCAATGATATCTAGATTTCAAGATCATATGGGTTGTTATCTCACCAAAAAAATGTCCTCCGACACATACATTATGTAATTTATAAGGAATTTATCAAAAACATGTTTCTCTAGATACTTGAGAAATGTGTTGCTACAGATGGTTTTGAACAAGATGTCATTGATAAACTAGTACTAAGAGGAATCGAGCCTCATTACTCTCTTCTATCTTGAATTAAAATGAATAAGTGTGTACCATGCTAAAGATATTATTTTAGACCATTGTACTAGGAATCTATTTGAGCGAAGAATGTATAGAACTCCTTGCATGTAAAGTGGTTATTCATTCTCCCATCCTTCCTCTAATAAATCAATTAGGTCTAAAGGTTATGATAGCAACCTACATATACCTTAACCTATAAATATAGTTGTAGCTTTGAAATATATATCATCCTCTTAGATGTATATCATCAAGTACCTTCTTCTTTCATCAATTTATGTATGCACAAACAATCGCCTTTCAACTAGCTAGGGTACTCTCACCTAAGTGTAGTTCTTCAAAATGTAGGGTCTAAATTGCTAGAATACTTTATAAATAATGAAGGCTTGTTTATCGATTATTGGATAGCTTAATTCAATGCCTTATAGACTAGTGCTCATAAATGAAATTGGCACTCATTCCCTTGCTCATCCTTTTATGTGAAATTTGCTACAAGAGAATGATCAAACAAAAAAATATACCATGAGAAGCCCTTACCAAATTCTAGGTTGTGCAATGTTAGCATTGCAACTATGGCAGCCTTAACCTTGTTGAAAACATCCTTTTCAACCAAAATTCATTTGAATTGCAAATAATTTTTAACCATATGTTGAAGATATTTGACAATCTCAGTGAATTCAACTATAAATCTTCATAAAAAAAATATTTGCCTAAAGAAATATTGTATAGACTTATTGTTGTTGGGAATAGGAATCTAAATTATGGCTTTGTTCCTTTTTGGATCTACATAAATCCCATCCTCGAAGATGATGTGCCTAAGTAATTTACCTTTCGAAATAGAAAAAAAAAAAAATTCTTGGGGTTTAGAGATATACCATATTTTTGGTAGCTTTATAAAATATGCTTATAATGATGTAAGCGATCTGACCCTTTCTTGGAATACACCATGACATCATCAAGGTAGATCGTGGTAGTATGGCTGATTAATCCTTTAAATGTTATACCCATGGCATGTTGGAATGTCACACTTGCATTTATCAGTGCAAAAACCATTCCTTGGTATGCATACATTCCATGTTCATGTAAAAGATATTTTTAATTGATAATACTTGACTACTAAAACTTGATTGTAGCTAAAGAAGCCATCAAATAATGAGAACATCTTAGAACTAGAAATTAGATGTAGAATCTATTGCATTGAAGGAATAGGGTATTTATCCTTGTTAGATGCTTGATTTAGATTTTGGAAATCTACACAAAGTCTTATTTCCCTTAACTTTTCCTTACAAGTATTAGATTTTCCACCCACTTTGAATGGAAAAATTTGAAGATTATATTAACATCCAACGATTTATTCATCTCTTTATCTATTAGTATTGTAATATCCTTGTGTGTTATGTCTTCAAATACTCATATTCCCTAATTAAGGCATCCCTATACTTATGGAAAAATGGATGAAGGCTTGCTTCTTGGATTCTAAGTAGAAAATTTATTTGATATTTTCTTGGCTACCCAAGTTGATTGCATGCCTCATTGAATAACTTCATATTCATGCTAACTATTAATTGAAACCTTACTTGTAAATCAAAAAAAAAAATTCCGAAGTCAACACCCCTTAGGTATTGGGTTACCTTTTGAAAATGTCCATGTTGTCTTTGCAGTTTTATATAACCTTTTTTTACCCTCATCCTCTATCACAATATCCTTGAGCATGTCTACATTGGAAAGGAACTTAGTGATGTATTCATCATTGTTGAACACCCTCCAGTTGGTCATATTGTCTGCTACCAAGGGTATGAAAAGTAGTTCAATAGAGAAACCATTATTCGTAGGGGAAAATCTCAAATTTGCTTTGGGTAAAGTGCTATAAACAACATTCGTTGAGAGGGGAATATAAGTGATCTTTAATGCTTCAAAAGCGGCAATCACCTTCCAAAGATCCTATTGGTAACCTTTGCAGTGTGGGGATAGGTAGAGTATGGGATTTCTTCTTTGTTCGATGGTGATCTTTGCATCATAAAAAAAATTCAAGAAATTAAAAAAAAAAACCTTTAAAAGATAAATAACTCATTTCAAACCTTGAATTAGGGCCTCAAACTTAACCATATATTTGATGGATTAAAAATATAATTAGTAGTAAATCAAAGTCATCCATATGTGAGGGGAAATTATAATATTTCCAGCATTGGTTCCCTCTTGTCACCTGGAGCCCTCAGAAAAAAAAGTCCAAATGCTAGTTTGTAAGTATATGTTAGTAGAACTGGTGTTAGTTAATACTACCAGTGTACGTCCATTAGTGTTAGTCCAAGTGAAATGAGGGATTTAAAACCATGTGTCTATTTCAAGGGATGATTGTTGAGTTGTATAACACCCACAACCAGTTTCCAAAAAATAAGTGCACAAAAAAAAGATGAGAAGTTGATATGTTCATTATAACCTTCCAACGCCATGATAGTGTGTTTCATGTGGGCTTATTCATATGCCTTTAATTTGATTAGTCATTACCTTATATGACAACCTTAAGTGAAACTAGTCAATGGAAAATTATCCTTGTAATTTTGTGAGAAATCTCTCCTCTATAGTAAACCATAAGATTTAGGAATGTCAACCAAAACAATGTCAATAATATTTCAGTCTCGAGGATCTAAATCTAATATTATCATGGCATATTTTATCTCACCTTATGACTTTTACATCAAACCTATCTAACTGAATAATTTTGATTGTGCACTTAGAGGGGACACCATTTATTCTTTAACAAATAGAGTATGATATTACATTTTTTTGCACAATCGTATGGTATTACATTAGATGATGCTCCTAAAATTAATAGATAATTATGCACATCTAGATTTCAAAAGTTAGTAAGAATAGGGGTGTTTATGATTTTTGAATGTGTGGCTATGTTAGTTGCAATGGTAGCTTTTTGTGGTACTTTTTCCTCTTGCATATTTTCAATTTTTGGACTATTATTAATGGGTTTTTATTGACCATAATATATGGTAGTGGTTTCCTATGGTGGATTAGGGAGAGACTAATAGGTTTTTAGGAGTAAAGATCTCCATTGGGGTAGGGTAAAGATGTCATACATTCAAACAATGGATTTGGTTTTATTCATCTTTTTAATGGCATTATACTCCACAGGATGTATGGATAAATTGCCCACTAAGGTCTTACCTATTTGGATAGTATTGTTGAAACACTTGACTAAGGGGAAGAATAATTACCCTATGTTTGAGTTGGAGGGACGACTTTCCTAAATGATGGACTTCATCTAGAAAGAAGAGTAACATTGAGTACATGCTCCTTACTCCTTAGACCACAATTTTTTGGGGTGGTTGAGGGGGATGTAAGTCTCCTTTAGAGACTCTCCTATTTTATGATTAAAAAAAACCACTATATAGTTCCAAAGGAACATGTAGCTTCACCAACCATGTCCCCTTCCTCATAGTTTCCTCAATCTCAACTTCTTGAGTTGTCTTATCAAATATTGAATGTTCATCAAGAAGTTGTTTGATAATCAAAGTCATGTACATAACTTACTAAGGTAGGTATTTTTAGAGTGTTTGGCTTGGTGTTAGTACATAAATTGTCCATCCTCGCCTCCTCTAAATTTAAATTCATATTCGAAGGTTTAGGGGGGTTTGGTGGGTTGTTAACTCTTACATGGAAAGGTTTGAAGGTCTCTAATGAAATGTTCCTTTCCCAAAATTATTTTTAAATTCAAATACTCCATTAGTCACCTTCATGATTAATTTCATATTCCAATGAAATGTCAAGTCCCTCTATGATTAGTTGTAGGCGCTCACCATTAGGAACACGTAACTTTTCCAACTTGTAGATTAACCCATTTTGGAGATAAAAGTAAATTATGTTATCACCATAATGCACATGACTTTGGATATGCAATTATTGAAATGCCTCCTTGAATTCCTCATCCTCTATGCATGCATCTCCTTATGCATCATGGGTGAAAGGCTTCATGTGGATCAAAGTTCCCAAATTTGTGATATTTTATGTGGGTGGACTTGAAAGCATGTTGGACAACTTGGTTGTACTTCCCTTCGTGTACTTGATAACTAAATGATTTTTTGTAAAACTCCATCCACTTGTAATGCTTGGTATGTTGTAACATACTCTGGTCCTGCAGGTACTGTAGTGGTTAGTGATCTCTGTGGATTATTTTCTCCTTTCCCATCAAATAATGTTTCCACTTTTTCATAGCTTGTACCAAGGATAAAGCTCCTTTTCATAGGTAGGGTAGTTGAGAATCGTCCCATGAAATACTTCGAGATGGTAGTATGAAAACCTTCCTCCTTACATGAACATTGCCCCATAGAATACCCTATTGAATTTGCCTCCACTTCAAAGGGTTGCTACATGTTTGGTAATGTAAGAACTGGTGCATGACTAATTTTATTCTTTAACTCCTCAAGAGATTTCCACTGACCCTTTCTCCATTGGAAACTCTTGCCACTTGGCAGTATGGCATGGAGTAGTGCTACTACTGCTAAAAATGAGGCTATGAATTTCCTTAGGTACTGTGCTTCCCAAACAAAACTCTTGACCTCATAAAAATCACTGGGCACCCACCACTTCATGATGACCTCCATTCTGGCATGATCTATTTTCAACTCTCCTACACCAATCACATATCCTAAATACACAAAATCTATTATGCAAACTCACATTTCTTGAGATTTTCCAACAATTAGTGCTTCTTTAATGCCTCTAGCATCTAAGTCAATTGTGAGATGTGCTCCTCCCAAGCAACACTATATAACAATACATCATCTAATTAAACAATAACACAAGAATATAGAAAAGTGTGCAATATGTTATTCATTAACTTCATGAATAGTTGGTGCATTGCATTGACCAAACAACATGACTAAATACTCATACAATCCTTTTCTGGTTTTGACAGAATTTTTCCAAGTATCTTCTTCTCTGACTTGAACCTAGTGATATCTTGATTTTAAGTCTAGCTTGGTGAAGCGTTTTTCTTGCTCCAATTGGTCTAATAGATCATCAGTCCTTGGTGGTGGGTTCATTTCTTGAGTGTAATTTAGTTCGATGCCCTGTAATCAATGCACATTGTTGAGTTCAATCCTTCTTAGGCACAATTATTATGGGTGACTCACATGGTGAGGTAATTGGTTGAATGACCTCATGCTCTAATAACTATTGAAATTTCTTCTTGACCTCATTTTCTTCTATTACAGACTGCCTGTATAGCCTAATGTTTGGAAATGGAAAGTTTGATAGTAGTTGGATCTAGTGTTCCATTTACCCCTTAGTTGCTATCCCTTTAGGCTCTTAGAATACTCCCCCATATGGATCTAAAAACTCTCCTAGTTGTTGTCACTATTACTTAATGCTCCCCTCCAAGGTTGACTTTTCTCCCATTGACTCTTCTATAGGCTAATTTTCTCATATAAATAACCAAACACACTTCTTATTAGAATTGATCAATTTATTGGCTTGGTTGGCACCTATTAGTGAAACTTTTGAATTTCTCTTGTGCATGGTGATGGTGAATAATTTTATGTCCTTGGTGACGTGGTACGTATTTTCTTTCTACATGAATATTGCATCCCTCATTTACATATAGGGAATTCTAAACACTACCCCACATACATAAAGTGGAAATAAATCTAATTTTACTTCATTAATAAAATTGGCACTGATAACAAACTTGATTTTACACCGTGTTGTTACCTTGATTTGTGCACCCTTATTACCCATCCTAATGGATATGGGCTAGTAGGATCTTGAACCTCCAATCCTAATTCGCTGACTAGCTTTATTGCAGTGAGATTTTATTATGATCTTGAGTTGAATAGAGCATCAATTTTTGTCTTCTTAACTTGTATCTTAATAGGGAAGAGTTTGGTCATCTCTTTCTCTTCATGTTGTTGTAGGCTACTCATATTCATCTCCTTATGCATTGATATGTAGGCAATCTTATCATCCATGTTTGAGCTACTTTCAACTTGATTTCTCTAATATCTGCCCATGACATTTTTCTTCTTCCCATATTTTTTGTAGTTCTTTATCATCTGTGTGACCAATAGCGTTATAATGGTTACAACGGTTTCTAGGATATTTTCACTTGTGTGTTGTCACTATTATCTTTTTTCCTTCCCCATTTTTTATTTCCTTTTCCCTTCTCTAGAATATTACTAGTGTTCCTTCTACTTCAACCCACTTGATTTCCCTTTCTTCTGGCCTATGTTTTACAGGTATTGTGGTTTTACTTAACCCCCATCCATTTTTCAAGGTTTGAACATCATTACTTGCTTCTAAATATGGTTGTGTAGACCCCATAGATACTTGAGGAGTATGTGTGGGTTCTTCGAAGAGATATCTAACATTATTTCCATCTTCCTAAATTCTACGGTGTACTCCTATATACTCTTCCACTGTCTCTACTTGAAGTAATGCCACTAGATCCAATGGTCCTCTACATACATGATAGGTAGAACTAGGAATTTATGAGGGTTTTGAGATTTCCCCATTTAGTCACTAGAGGATCCCCCTCCTGCCTCATCATTTTTGTATGGATTTCTCACTAGGTTAGGGCATGGCCCTCTAGTTTCAAATGGGAAAATGAATTTTCCTTTTTTCCTCTATGTGATGGACACTAAAATAAGCCTCTAATTGCTGTAACTAGTAATTTTTTCAAAGAACAATCTCACCTTGATATGGATTGATGTCAACCTTCGCTTCCATCTTGAATTGGTTTGTTCTTTTTCAAATTGGTGTACATGGTGCATACTTCTGAATTTTAAGTCTTTGGATGATAAAATTGATCCATGTGGATATTGGTGGCCACCTACCTATTCCACCTAGACCTCCAGTAGGTTTCATCTGTTTCCTTGTTTATTTGAGCATTTACTATTTTTAGTATTTTTCGATTCCTGAATTTCTGGAGCAGTTTTAACCCCCTAAACGAATTTTTTTTAGGTCCGCTGCAGACCCATGTTTCCTACGACAAATCCTATACTACTCAGAGATACCTTTCCAACAATGTATCGTACGTGCAAAACATAGATAATATGACCAAGTTACGACCCCGGGAAGTTGGTAGCCCAACTAACCCCAACAAGGCCCACAAACTCTTGGTGTTACATCTCCTAGGTTTAGGGTTTTGGTTGTTTAGGGTTTTATCTAATTGTTCAATAATAAATAGGACCTTGAGCCTCATTGTAACACAGTTCATAGGCATGTATCCACCACATCTCTTCTCAAAGATAAGATACTATCGTCTGAGCTAGTTTATTTCCATTCTGTTTGTAAGCATATTTCAGTATTTTGATATTATTGAAATGAAGTGTTATTTCTGCTGCATCTTTGTATTATGGTTATATTTGTAATCTGTTGTGTTCATGTTTAAGTTCGGATCAATGGTATCAGAGCAGTCTCCTCTTTCTCTATTTTTAATTGCATGTCCCCAACGAGGTTAGGGTATGAGGAGTTAGGGCTCGAACTAGTTGAACCTTTGCAAGAATAGCCTCCCAAACCTTGATGGCCTCCCATGGCGGAAGAAAAGAAAGAAGAGGAAGCTCTCTAGCAATAGAGGAACATGATGGATAACTTTGCCCAGATACTCCGATGGCTATCCACAGGCGATGCATCTTCATCCAGCAGCCACTCCGGAGGTGTCACTCCTTTTAAGGTACAAGTTAACTTTGATATTCCCATATTTGAGGCCCAGATTGATGCAGACATCATATATAAATTGTTGAATTTGTTGGAAGGATATTTGTCAGATCATGACTTTTCCAATTGGGAAAAGATTAATTTTTCACTTCTCAAAGCCGCCCCACACGTCAAGAACTGGTGGGAAACCTACTATGAATGAAAGTACGAGAGGGAATCCTCACTGTTTTTACACGCACCCACTTGGGATTCTTTCTGAGATGCCATCAAGGAACAATATTACCTTGTCGAGAGCTATGAAGATAAATACATAAAATGGACCATGCTACGACAGGGAAGGGACCAAGATGTACCAGAGTTCACAAATGTTTTCCATACCCTCCGCACAAAGTTGGGTATCAAGGATTATGAGTGGCATTTGGTACTCAAGTACTGCGACTATCTACACAACTACATCCGGGATCATAGGGATTTCCTAGACATCTCCTCGCTCGGAACAACATACCGATACACTATCAAGATTAAGTAGAAGTTTAAATAGAAGAATCGAGACTTTGGATCTGTGAACTCGAAGCAAGGAAAAGGCGACCCTAAACAACAGAGCAAAGGCCAAATCCAAGGTGGGGCAACCCATGACAACCCGCCGAAGCCACAAGTAAAGAACAACACCATGAAGACAAAGAAGGACACAGGAAAATGGTGCAAGTTCCATAAGAGCTCCACTCACAACACAAGTGAGTGTCGGGCTAGGCAGTCACTGGTGGCCGAGTTGAAGGCTTATGATTCGGACGCATTTTTCGACTCTGATTCAGAACCCAACAAGGGAAATGAAAAAGGGAAGCAGATCATTGACGCAGAGCCTAGTGCCACCGTGGACACCACCAAGATCCAGAAGAATGAGCCTGAAGGTCCAGAGGAGGGGGAACGCCTCTTCCACTCACATATGTGGGTGAAGGTTTCTATGTTGTAGTTCATTGTTGACAACGGGAGCCAAAAGAACCTCATTTCAGCAAAGATCGTGAAGTGGTTAGACCTACCAAGGATATCACATCCACATCCGTACACCATCGGGTGGCTTCACTAAGAAAGATATCTTCGCGTCAGCCAACATTTCTGCCTTCCATACAGCATCAAGCCCTTCACAGATGAGGTATTGTGTGATGTTGCTCCTCTTGAAGTTTGTGATGTGTTATTAGGACAACCATACTTGTGGAAATGACATGATGTATATGAGTCTAGACCTCGCTTTGTGATTATTACTTTGGGAAATAAGTTGTACAGGATACCAATGGTATCCCTGCCTACTGCCATCTCTTTGATCACTACAAAGAAATGTAGTAAGATCATTTCCCAGACTAGGAAATTTGTTTTCCTTATGATTCGCCCTTAGGGCAAGAAGAAGGTTGTGGCCACAACTTCTAGATAGGGCTCCTCCGCACAACAACAACAGATGGACAAGGTCGTGGAGGAGTACAGGGACATTTTCGCCTCACCTACAAGGGTACCTCTGCACTGTCAGGTCAAGCACTCCATTGAGCTGACCCCGGGCACACCACTACCCAATTGACTGATCTATGACACTATGTTATGGAGAATGATGAGATCAGATTCAGGAGTTGTTGCAGAAAGGGCACATCAGGCCAAGCTTATCACCCTGTGGGAGCCCGATTGTATTGGTACAGAAGAAGGACGGGACTTGGAGACTCTGTATTGACTATCGGGTGCTAAACAAGATCATTGTCTGGAATAGGTACCCAATCCCACGGATCGATGACCTTTTGGACCAGCTCAAGGGGACCAAATATTTTAGCAAAATTGACTTGAAGTCTGGTTACAATCAAGTGCCTATCAAACCCTCTAATGTGTGGAAGACTACCTTCAAATCCAAGGAGGGCCTTTTCGAATGGTTGGTCATGCCTTTTGGGTTGACGAATGCCCCCACAACCTTCACGAGATTAATGGACGACATCTTGCGACCCTTCACCAATGCATTCGTGGTGGTGTAGTTAGATGACATCTTTATCTTCAGGTAGAGTTGGGAAGAGGACCTCCTCCATATTCGACAAGTCCTTCAAACCTTATGACAACACAAGTTGTATGCCAATTTGGAGAAATGAACTTTTGGCATGACCCAGGTTCAATATTTGGGGTACATCATTGATGAGAAGGGTGTGCATTTGGACCCAGCTAAGATACAAGTCATTCAGGATTGGCATGCCCTAAAAACTCTAACAAAGCTCTGCAAATTTATGGGTCTTGCCAATTTCTAACGCAGGTTCATGTTGGGGTACTCTCATATCACTTGGCCTTCAAGTCAAGTCACCAAGGACGGAGAAAAAACAAAGTTTTTTTTGGTCTAAAACCCAACAGAAGGTGTTTTATGAGTTGAATCATTTCCTCTACTCTGCACCAGTGCTCGCATTACCATACTTGCAGCAACCATTTGAGATTGAGACAGACGCCGCCGACTATGTTATTGGTGCAGTTCTTACTAAGCAGGGGCATCCAATGGCTTACCACAATCAGACACTTTCAGAAACAGTCTGAAAGTATCCCACTTACAACAAAAAAATGTATTCCATTGTGCAGGGATGTCGTTAATGGAAGCATTACATTATGGGTAAGGAAATGGTCATCCAAACAGACCACTGACCCATGCAGTTCATACATACACAAGGGAAGTTACAGAATGATCGCCATCAGAAATCATCCACCTACCTGAAACAATTTCATTTGAAGATTAAGTAAAAGAAGGGTAGCACCAATAATGTTGCAAACAGCCTTAGCCAACCACCAGTCATGGTGCTAATCACTGTACTTGACTCCTATGGGCACGAGACTTCAGGGTGGTCACATCTTTACCAGAGCGATCCAAAATTCGATAGCACATACCAGACAATCGTGGATGGGGAGAAAGTTTCAAGTTTTCACCTTTAGGATGCACTGTTATGCCACTTGGGACACATTTTTGTTTCTTCAAGTGAGCGTGCCAAGATGATTTGGGAGGTGCACTACAGTCAGGTCACTGGACATTTTGGAGTAGAGAAAAAAATGGAAGTATTGTAGAAGTATTTTTATTGGCCAAAACTTCATCAGGATGTTGGGAAGTACATTAGATCCTGCACCACTTGTGTAATTTCCAAACTAAAAATCAAGAAGCAAGGCCTATATACTCCTCTACCTACTCCTATTCGACCTTGGGAATCTATCTCCATGGATTACATGTCGGCCCTCCTTTTACTAAGCACGATAATGACTGTGTTTTCATGGTCGTCGATGGATTCTCTAAGATGGCCATCATGACGGCTTGCAAGAAGAGTATCATAGTAGAGGCCACTGCTAATCTCTTCTTTGAGTGAGTGTGGGTACACTTTAGGATCCCATAGTCCTTGTCTCATATCAGGATAACAGATTCATGAGTGCATTTTGGTCAAGTCTCTAGTCGATGCTAGATACAAAACTTACTAAGTCCATGACTTTCCATCCCCAAAATGATGGCCAAACAGAGGTTGTCAATTGGATGATCATACACATTATGTGCATGTACAACTCAAAGCATCCACAGACATGGGACGAAAGTCTCCCCTATGTCCAGCATAACTACAACAAATCTCTCCACAACTCAACATGACACAACCCCTTTTAAGTAGGGCTGGGATTTCAACCATTATGTCTCATTGATGTGGCCATACCATTTGTAGCCACTCATGCATATTCAACTCACGTCCAGTCCAAAGACGACAGGGCTAACAGATTCATTGAGCGCATTCAACACATTCACCATCAGGTCCATGATATATTTGACAGAGCCAATGCTAAGTACAAGCGGTGCCATGATCAACATTGAGTGTCGCACAAGTTACAGGTGGGTGACAAAGTTTGGCTACATTTGTAGAAAGAGCGCCTCGTTGGACCCCACTGCAAGCTTCGCCCACTTCGATATGGGCCATACACCATCACCAAGGTTGTCAGTGGAAATTCTTTCGAGCTCAGCATCCCACTGTTCCTTGGTCTGCACCTAGTGTTCAATGTAGACCACCTTCAACCATACTGTCCACCATTGTTGGACACATCCGACATCGCAGAACAACTCATACCAACAAAGCTCAACCCGCACTACATGGAGCAGGCCACACCTGATCAACTCATGGAAATGCAGGTCAATAACACTTCCCAATGGAGGATCTAGCTATATCGAGTTGTCAAAGCAGGCCAACTCCTTCACCATGGCAAGCGGTTCACGAGGGACCAAGTTCAACAGAAATTTCGTTACGTCATGGAGGCTCTACACACAATGGGGACCATTGCTTCCTGAGGGGGAAGGAATGATCTAGTTGGATATTGGTGGCCATCGACCTATTCCACCTTGACCTCCAGCTAGTTTCATCTGTTTCCTTGTTTATTTTAGCATTTACTATTTTTAGTAGTTTTTTGGGTCCTGAACTTGGAGCAATTTTGACCCCCTAAATGACGTTTTTTTGAGGTCCATTGCAGGCTCGAAGCCATGGTTAGGGGCCTTCTGCAATTCCTATAGTAATTGGAGAGACATTTCCAAGAAGGTATCGTACGTGCCAAATGGAGATAATATGACCAGGTTACGACCCCGGGAAGTTGGCTGCCCAACTAACCCCAACGGGGCCCACAAACTCTTGGCATTACATCTCCTGGGGTTTTGGTTGTTTAGGGTTTTCTCTTGTTGTAAAATAATAAATAGGCCCTTGAGCCTCATTGTAACACAGTTCAAAGGCATGTAGCCACCACATCTCTTCTCCGAGATATGCTACCATCGCCCGAGCTAGTTTATTTCCATTATGTTTGTAAGCATATTTCAATATTTTGATATTAATGAAATGAAGTGTTATTTCTACTACATCTCTGTATTTATGGTTATATCTGTAATCTATTGCATTCTTGTTTAATTTTGGGTCAAACATACATATTCTACTTCAGCTGAAGATATTGTGATATTGGGTCATTTCTTAGATTCCCATGAGATTAAACCTATACCTATTAAAATGGAATGCTTAGTAAACAAAGCTTTTCTAATTACCAATGTTGCTTGCAAATCACTATCTACACACCCAATAAGAATATTTTCTTTGGGAGCGGAATACCAAATTTCATAATTTGTTGTATCTGTAATGTACCTTAATATTCTTGTACTGCCAACCTTCCAATTAGAGTCTTTGGAAGAATCCATGATTTTAGAAATTAAACTTACTCCATGCATGATATTTGGTTTTCTAGCTGTAATATACATTATGCTACCTACAATTATTTTATACAAAGTAGGATTAATTATTAATTCTCCATCTATTTTACTAAATTTTGTATTTGCTGCAATTGGTGCATCTATCAGTTTGCTTTTATCCATTCTTAACCTTTTCAAAAGATCAATGGCATATTTATATCGACAAATAAAAATATCTTGTGTAGGTTGCTCAACCTCAATTCCAAGAAAATACTTCATAAAACCAAAATCAATCATTTCAAACTCTATCTTCATGGTTGCTTTGAAATCATCCAAGATCAAATTTCCTATGTATATCATATCATCAACATAAAGGCAAACAATTAGAATATTATCTTGTTGATCTATTTTATTGTAAAGTGTGGGTTCATTACTACTTCTATTGAACCCATTATTGAGAAAATAGGATTCAATATGACTACACCAAGCTTGTGGAGCTTGTTTTAGACCATACCAAGAATACTTCATCCAATAAACATTGACCCTTGTCTTAAAATTATAGCGGTTGATTCACATAGAATTCCTCTTCTATTTTTCCATAAAAAAATGATTTAATGTCCGTTTGACAAACACCCAAAATATGTATTTAATTGTGTAAAATCTACATGCTAAAAGATGTTGCAATTTCCAAAAATACTCTAATCATGTATAACCTTCCTATTGGAGCAAAGGTTTCTCCATAATTAGTACTAAGTTGTCAAGAAAACCCTTTTGCAACAAGTCTGGATTTATTCTTTTCAACTTTCCCTTTCTCATTTAATTTTGTTTTGTAAACTTGTTTAACTTCAATACTTTCTTTCCTTATTGGAATATTTACAAGATCCCATGTGTGGTTTTTCCAATTGCATCAATTTCTTCATTCATAGCTTGAAATCATTATTCTTCCTTAACTTCTTCTCCAAAATTCATTGATTGACTTGATGATAGAGAAAAGTGTGCTTCCTCATCATCAAGTTTTGCATAAATTTCTCTTAAACTTCTCATTTTTTGGTTCTTCAAGAGGTTATTATGGGATCTAAATCATTGTTGGAAGAAGAACTATGCATTGTTTGACTTTCTTGTCTTTAAGATTCTCTTTCCACCTATAACCTTGGAATTATTGGTGCTTATGTTCCTGTAGAATCCCCCCATTTATCTTATTGTTGAAAAGGAATCTGACTTACAAATGTGTTATTAATTTGATCATTCCATCACTAGTCTTCTTGGAATTTAGCATCCCCCCTTACTATAAAATTGTTACTGCAACATTGTATAGTCTATATGCTTTACGCTGCTGATTATAGCCAATAAGTATAGATTTTTCACTTCTATCATCAAGTTTCTTTCTCAATTTTTCTAGAACATGTGCATAAGCTACACAACTAAAAAGTTTGAAATGTGCAACATTGAATTTCATGCCACTCCAAGCTTCTTGAGGAAATTTTCCTTTCACATTATTGGTTGGAGATCAATTCAGTATATAAATTGAACAAGTGACAAATTCTACCCAAAAATCATTTGATATATTTTTAGCCTTAAGCATACTTTTGGTCATATTCATTATGGTCATGTTCTTCCTTTCAACTACTCCATTTTGTTGTGGACAATATCTTGTTGTAAACTACCTATGGATTCCTCGTTGCTTACAGAATGTTGCAAATTATTTGGAACCATAGTCATCACCTCCATCTCATCCGAGTACTTTAATGTACTCCCCAATCTGCTTCTCTGCCATGGCTTTGAATTCTCTAAAATTTTGACAAGTTTCTCATTTTTTCTTGACAAAATATACCCATGTCCTTTGGCTAGAATCATCAATAAATGTTAATAAGGAAAAAATACCTCCTATTGTTTGTGTTTGCATTAGACCATAATAATCTGTGTACTACTTCAAGTGGTGCTTTGGATCTATAGGAAGAAATTGTTGGAAAACTATTTCTATGGTGTTTAGCTAGGATGCAATCCTCACAAGTGTTGTCCAGGACATTTATCATGGGGATACCTCTGACCATGGATTCATTTTGTACAATAATACTACTTTCGTAAGGAAAATGACCATATCTAAGATGACATAACTATGACTCATGTGAGCCTAAAACATTCAGTGCATTTGATCGTGACTAACTAAGGTTCCTCATCACTAATGGAAACATTATGTTTTTAGTAATTTGTGTTTTTTCAATGAGTCTCCAACTAGGTGGCTTGTCTAGAATGGCATATGTGGAGCATTTAAATAAGGCTTCATACCCATTTTGACTTAACTGCCCTGCACTCATCAGATTATGTTTGATACTAAGTACATAGTAGGCATTTGCAATGTCTTTCTTTTCATCTTTCTTGGTAGAAATACATACAATTCCTTTCCTTGAAAATTTACTAGATAATCATCTCCTAATTTTAGTTTAGTTTTGAATGAATTATCTAAACTTAAGAAAATAATTTTTTCACCTTTCATGTGATTGTTGTAGCCATTTTCCATCAACCATAGATGGTTATTGCTACATTATTTAGAGTTTGGACATGAAATGAACTTGGATTCAAATGTATCTTCACCAGTGTGTGTCACATTAGCTCAGTCTGTATTCAAATTCACTTGCTTTCTCCTGCATTCACTTTCATAATGACCAAACTTTTTACAATAATAACATTGGATTTTTGACTTGTTAGTTCTCTTTACTTGATTGTAATATTTTCATATTCCTCTTTGATTCTAAAAGAAATTGTGTGAATATCCTATTTGGCTTGATGTACGTTTGATGTTAACCTATCTCCTACTTAAAATAACCTATTCCTTATCTTTCTCTGCTTCTATTTGCTCAACCTTTTCCTATTCCAATGAAAACCTAATACTAAAATTCACTTTCCAAAGAGTCATTTCCTATGTTGATTCTTGACTCATGCGTTAACAAAGACTCCATGAGTTGTTCTATAGACCATTGTGACAAATGTTTGACTAATACAACCATATCAAAATTTTAAGGAAATCTCCTAAGTGCTTTTTTAACAACCTTTTGGTAATGTCTTCTCCATGTGCTTGAAGCTTATAATTAACAATGTCCTTGACTTGTGTCATAAAAGGAGCAACAAAGTGCTAATTATTCATATGGAGGGTTTCAAAATTCTTTTTGAGGGCGTGTAATTTGGCATTTTATACTTTGTTTGTGCCTTGATAGGTTATCTCAAGAGTATACCATGCATGCTTGGCATGATCAACTACCACAACCTTAGGAAATGTTAAGTCTTCTATCACTTGCTAGATAATCTATAATGCCTTCCAATCTTTCTTTTTGTCTTTTAGTAACAACTTGTCTCTATGCATTTGGAATATCCTGTAAGGTTGTCTAACTGGTTCTATAAACACACTTATTACAATATCCCAACATTCTTGAAACTAAAGGTAATTTTTCATATTGATTGACAAGAGATCATAATTCGTACCAATCAAAATTAGGCCTTGTGAGATTCCTTGATTGATATTGGATGCCATTAGCTACTCCCTTTGTCACTTTATCTATAGGAATATACTAAAATGCTTACTTTGAATCAATTATCAATATCTCCCTTAAATTTGTATCTCTCCTTTTTGAAATAAACTTTTCTTCCCTTTTTTAATTAAAAAAAAACTAACTTCCTTCCATTTTTTACTATGTTGTCCCCTATTTTTTTTGCCTTTACAAAATATTACTTTTCTAAAATGAATCTTTTGCTTTGAACCAAGGTAAATAACACTTTGAAAACTAACTTCAAACTCTCTAGAATCACAATTACTTTAGCCATCACACATCTAAACCAATTCTTTAAATCAATATCTTTAAATGAAGTGTCCATCAAACCTAACATTGTTCTTTATCTATAGCCTTAAAAATAAATTCAACAAAATTATAATTCACCTCCCCCCCGCAAAAAAAAACTTACGATAGGGGAAACCCTCTTTAATCCAACGAGTGCAACATATAGGGTTTGAGAAAATGGAAGATCTACTCAATAGTTAGTGAATGACTTCTCCGAATATAGTTCACGACTAATTTCTTCCCATTTTAAAATTTGTTGCTCTCTTATGTGTTGTTTAATCACTACTCAACATTTGCATAACTTTATCCACATAATTGAAATAATCCCACTCTCATATCTTTGAAGGGACATGCCTTCTTTGGTACAATGACAAAATTAGAGAGAAAAATGAGACACTAAGATAATTAACCAATAAGATGATTAATCCAAAACAGGATTAATGTGAAATAATATGCTTCATTAATTCATAAAGCACATATTTATACATACAATTTCTTATAGAAAAATTGAAGGATATTTTTCTCTGAATATCTAGAAATAAATTATCTAAATCTAACTAATTTAACATCGTCAACTTTAAAAACTAAGGCTCTTCTAAAACTTTCTAGATAATACTGACTAATAGGATAAATTCTTAGGTGAAACACACCAAAATCCTTGAAAATAACCATTACAGTTTCAACTCATTTTTCTTAATGATACCCTTGATTTTTTTCTTCTAGCCTAATTATCATAGGACAAGGCTTAAGGTAAATATGGTAATCAAAAAATTATGGTAAGGCATTGGATTCTCTCTAGACTCTCTTTACCAATCAAAGGGTTGATCCCCCCCGCAAAATTAGTATTCTAATAAGTATGGTCATGCTTACAATTTGGCTCTATTGTTCCCCTACCCTTCAAGTTGGCGAGCATTATCTACCCGACTACAGAGTCTTAAGAATATATCGACAGTGAGATGGACATCCCCCACATCCATGTTCCCATGAAACATCCATAGGTAATTATGCATGTACTAATTATTACAACCTCAATCTATTCCACTCCATCTTTCTGACTCAGGCAAATATCATTAACCATGGATTTGTCATCATGTCCCACTTCCATTATGGATACTGGATAGTAAGATAGATTTTGTCCTATATGATAACATTTTATTAAAGTAGGTGAGTTTAAATTTTAAAAATTTAAAAGGAGAGAATGGATACCCATGCCATTCACTTGAGAGCACTCTGGCATATGTATTAAGAACAAAGGAAATAATCAAACAAAGGGAAGGGCTTTGCAGGAGCATATTGACAAGCCTCTTTTTAGGTAGTCATCCAAGACATTTGATTCCATTTTGGAACGATTATTTGATGTGTACAAATGTGAACACAAAATACTCTCACACATCATCAAGTGTTGATACATTTGTAGGGCATATATGCAATCTAGTAGACGTGGCCATTTCCATTGAGAATTCGATCATTGTCAGAATTTCATTTGGATCATGGTGAGTGAATTTCTAATTCAATAAAGACATGCATTGGTTGTTTATTTGTATCTTGTTTACTTGATTCATGGAAATGGGATGATAATAATTCATTTGGTGGAAAATTGAGATGGGGAGTGTGTTTGAAACTCTCTGTAGGCTCCATCGACCATTTAGAGCAAAAAAAATTGATATGTTGGGGTTGTATGTGTAATGCTCTTGGATTATTCTCCTCTACGCATCCTTGTTTATTAATTTGGTTTATGTATTTTCCATGCATCTCCTAGTCATGATGGGGCAACAAGTGATCAAGAAATAGGATAATATAGCAGAGATGTTGGGAATGATTGCTCCATGGATGCTTTCCAAACTCTTTGCTTACACCATGGTTTCCCTGCTCTCCAAGTTTCTTCAAGCACAAACTGAAGCAATGGATATGTCATTACTTCGACAATTTGGTATGCTCTTCTTAAATTGTGAACTTATAACTTCTACTAAGCTATTCCATTTTTTTGAATTATGTAGAGAGATGTAAAATGGGCATGTGATATGTCAACATCATTCTACGGGTTACAATGTGCTATTTGGAAATTTTGGAATGGTGTTTCGACCATGTATATCAACTAAAATTGTGGTTGTTAGTGCGCCACTATTTTCTCCTTAGAAAACCTGTCTTATGAGATTTAATTTGAGTATTAAACTCCAAAATGTTCTCTTAATAAGTGTGCCCTTTTTTTTTGGCCATGGGCTTCAAGCTGATTTGGAGAATCCTCACTGAAAAAGGTGCCTGGTGGAATGAAGCAATCAAAAGGAAATATCTGAACGGCCCTAACTCCAACATCCTTTCAGAATCTATTGTTGATAGAAAATGTACCCTAGTCTGGAAACTCATAAAAAAAACTCTCCCCCACTTCAAAGATTACATCTCAAGAGCTCCGGGCAGTGGAAAAGATATCAACATTTGGACTGACCGCATAATGGGCACTGAAGCAAGGGAAACCTCCCCAAATCTCAGACCGCTGCAACTGTGGATGGAAGGTAAAAATCTCAAGACTCTTTTTGACATCTCCTCTTGGGATCAAAACAGGTGGCTGGGCTGGAAACATCTCCCCCTCCCAAACAACCTAAGGGACCTGTGGGCCGAACTCAAATTATCTCTCTCAGGGGCAGCTCCTCTCAACAGCACATCCACGGACAAGTATATCTGGGACCCCAATGGAGGAACCTACACAGTCAAAGAAGGATACAAAATCGTTCAAAATGCCACAGCAATCAATAATTGGCCTCTCCATAAAGTGGCTTGGAATTCAGAATGTATCCCAAAGATCAAATTTTTCAATTGGACGCTCCTCAAAAGCAAAATCCTCACAGCAGAAAACCTAAGGAAGAAAGGCATCCTAGGCCCTTCAATATGCTGCCTATGTAGAGCTGTTGAAGAAAGCATCAATCATCTTTTCCTAGAATGCTCCTTCGCCCGAAACTGCTGGAAGCTCATTATTAGCCCGTTAAGAACTGGTGAATTTCCCACTCAAATCAATCTCCTCCAAAAAAATTGGGGAAGCAGTTATCCTTACCCCAAGAAAAACAAAACCCTTGCCAAAAGACTGTGGAATAGTATTCCTCCCACCCTCTGTTGGCAAATCTGGAATGCCCGAAATAAAAGCATCTTCAACAATGAAAAGGCCAGCATCCCAAGCACACTTGCAAAAACAATTGTACTCATCTCGGAGGCCATCAGCGCTAATGGAATAGCTCACTCAGACCAAGATCCCGGAAACCCAGTGGAAACAGAATGGATGGGAAAATTCAATTACGAAACAAGGAACTTCAAAGCTGCCAACACAGGTCACAAAAAGATTGATTGGAAGCTAAGAGGCTCTAATGAGGAAATCAGAGGATGGATCCAAGATCAAAAGAGGCCCTCTCTCCATTTCGATGGGGCCTCAAAAAATAATTCGGGTCAGGCAGGTGCCGGAGGAGTCATCAAAGATCACCAAGGCAAGAGAATAGTAACTTATGAGTGGGGTTTGGGCATAATGTCCAACAACAGCGCCGAGGCCTATAGTCTTCTCCTGGGAACCTCCATTCTGAAGAACCTTGGGCTTCAAAATCCGCTCATAATAGGAGACTCAGCCATTATTATTGCTGCCATGGTTTCGGGGAAGGATTTCAAGCAAGCTGCTCTGAACAACATCAAAGCCAGGATCAACGACAACATAAGAAATCTAAATGGAGCCACTTTCAAACATGTGCTAAGGAGTAGCAACAGCGAGGCTGACGAACAAGCCAACAAGGCATCCATTAGACAGGTCGGCCAAGTCAGAGAAAACGATCAGCACTATGACAAAGCCATTCCTTAAAAAATTTCACGTACCCCTCAATCCTCTGACTCCGAGTCACCTCAGAATCCAGCCCTCTCGAACTATGTCGATTACCAAATCGCTTCACCTCCTATCAAATCTCCTCGACTGCATCATTTCGTTCCCCCTATTTCAGAATCGCCCCCCTGTGAACGTTCAGGTCACCTTCCTCACCTCTCTCAGCCTTGCCTTAGTGTCATATTTGCACCCCGCCGCCAACCTCAGGCTCTGTCCAGAATGCAATCATTTCAATATCTTCATAGCGCGCAATAAAATCTTCATCTGGCCTCTCAGTCACTTCAATATCCGATATGATAATCACTGGACCTCCCGCCCAAGCTGCCTCTCTCCCACTATTTATAGCAGTATATCCCCCCCCTCAACTCCATCCTTATCTGTCTCGTTGGGCATTGTTGGTGCCATCTCTCTGCGCAGACATTCTCCTGAAGACGGGCGCAACCACCTGGAGATCGGATCTCGTCCACCATCAGCGGTATACTCAAGCTCTTGTAATCTTTGTGTTTCGGTCTATTCGAACAGTCTGGTTGTTTGGTTGTATCAGTTCGATCCCCTCCCCTCATACGCACCCATACCTCCCTGTTCCTCTCATCTGGCCCCAGTCCTGCACTCCTCCTTCCGGTCTCTTCCCTTCATCGCCTCCTCCCCCAGATATCGCCCCTCCCTGCATCACCAGCCCGTTCGTTCCTTCCCCAAGACTGAAGAAATGGAGGACCAGCAGCAAAAACAGGGAGCTCAGGAACCTGCTCCAAATCCTCTCGAAAATGTCATTACAAACAGTGAATGCACTCTTTGCAAAGCGCACACCTTTATGATAGGTAGATTCATTAAGCGCTTCAATGATCTCAAAGATGACTATCAGGCGGATAGCAGAGCCAAAAGGAAGAAGCTGGAGAAGTATAAAGCCGAGATCAAGGCCCTGAAAGACAGATGCACCCATTTAGAGGAAGCCATTGCCCATATCAGGAATCTCACCCAAAGTATGCAGGCGGAAGCCTCAACCAGAGCTAGTGCAAGAAAGGATTCCCTTCCGGACGACTCTGTTAATCAGAAGAACACCTAAACCCCATGAACTGCAAATTTTGTTGGCTTGCAGGCTCCTTTATCCGGCAATATAGCCGTTACCTCTTTTATTTCAGTTACCGTTTCTGTAGCAACAAGGATCAAAGGTCTGCGAACCCGTTTTGGATCCTCATTGCTTTAGTTTGTCATCCCGATGTAATAGGACTTAGTCCTTTGAAGTTTTTATAATATGCAAGTAACCGATTTCGTAAAAAAAAAAAAGTGTGCCCTTTTTTTACGTGGAAAGCACATCATAAAATTTTCCCAAGTTTTGACTAGTGTTCATTTAGTGCTTACTATTAAGATTTGTTTGTTTTTAAGCAAAAAAAAAAAAAAGGTTTGAGAAAACAAACTAGAGAATTATTTTTAAAATGCTTGGAATTTTTTGCAATAGAAGATAAGTATATATATACTAAGTTTTCAAATAAGAAAGTCATGATTTCATTATAGCATTTAAAAAACAAAATAATTGAAATGCCACAATTAATTATAACAATTAAGAAACACAATAATTACAATGCCATAATTAATTATAACATTCAAGAAACAAAATAATTACAATGCCACAATTAATTATAACAATTAAAAGACACAATAATTGCAATGCAAGTTTCATTATAACATTTCAGAAATACAATAATTGTAATGCCAAATAAATTTCCAAAATACTTTTGTTTGTAAAATATGAAATGCTTACAATAATATGGATAAATTATAGCCAATGTTGCAAAACTCATAATAAAATTAAATGAAAATTTATATTATATAGTTTATTGATAGATGAATTTTATTTCTTCAATTTTTTAATAAATAATAATTATTAATAATTTTATATTAATAAATAATCATTATTAATTTTATATTTATATAAAAATCGTTATAAATATTTGTCGGCTGATATCTTGTATGAATAAGAAAGTGTTACAAAGGGTCTATTTTCAATAATTACATGAAATTGAAATTATGTCTATTACCTGGTGATGCAATGTGTTTTACTTCGTGATATGGTCAAAATCATCAACACCATCATTTCTTGGCTGGGAGCCTAATGCATACTAATCTTGTGCATAAGAATGTTTTGCATAAAAATACTGCTCCGATATTCGATACTTGTGTTTTAAAGTTGCCTCTAAGATAGTGAGGTTTGAGTTTGACTCGAAACAAAAGCAGTTGGATTTTGATGTTCCCATGTTTCTTGATTTTTAAACCACATGTATCTTTTGCAATAAGGGAGAAGAGTTATAATTCAATAGGGAGAAGATATGTAATGATGAATTAGATAACATAAAATGTTAAATCAAAACATAATAAAATAATGTAGATTATTTTTTGAGGGTTAGTTTACTTGACTGATTTTTTATTGATAAAGTACTTTTGATATTGAGAGGTAGCAGGTTTGATTTTCTTGACACTCTCGGGATTAGACTTTGTGGTTGAGCCAGTAAGAAGTGATTCTTTCAGATGGATTTGTTTGGTACAAATTTCCTTGAGAATGATTTGCTTAGTACAAATATTTCGTGGACTTAGGGGTCACCAATCTCCAAGGTCCGTGAACAAAAAAAACCATAATATAAATAAATAAAAATTAAAAAAAAAATGATAATAAAAATAATAAAATTTGATTAACACTAATATTTTTTTGGTAAGAATTTGGTGATGATTTTTTACCGTTTAAAATGTGTTTTCGAATGCATAAATTGATTCCACACCCTCAAAAACCCCTAGGGAACTTAGATTGTGTAGATTACAAAACTCACACTTAACATTAAAATAGAAGCCATTGTAAAATATGGAAAATTGACCTAAAAATGTCAAAAACATCTCATAGTCAGACCATAAAAAATTGATTCAATTCAATTTATTATCTTGTTATTTTGTTTTTATTAATAAAATTAAAAACTATTTCTATATATATATATATATATATTGAAATCCACATTTATAATTATAATATTTCAAATTCATATTTAAAATTAATTAATAAACATTTTGTTAGGGTCCTATAATATAGGTAATCTATTTGTGCAGTTATCTATTTTGGGAATCTGCTGGTAAAGTTTAGCCTATGAATCACTAGGTGTCATAGCCTAAATGTTTGCTTGTCCAAGGAGCCATTTATTTCTTGAAGTCTGGTGGCCAAGACAAAGTATGGATGTTTGGGAGATTTTTTACATATAAATTCCACGTCAAATCATATTGCAAGTGTTTTCATAGCAAATTTCTTAGGAGTAGCTTTCCTACGGTATATCTGGTGCTTCAAACCAACATTCGGATCAAAAGAAAGAGAAACTTGAAGTCTGCACCAGAAAGCAAAGAAGAAGGCCTAAGTGAGAAATTATTTATTTTTAATTATTTCAAAAATAATAAATAAATCGAAAATCTAAAACATGAGAACCACATGAATTATCATACGTCAGCCAAAGTCATAAGTCTAAAAGTCAAAGCCTATGGCCCACCCTGCACTTAACTATTAAATTTCCCAAATGTAAAATCCTCGAGATCTATGAATAAATATATGGACGGTTAGTGGTATGTTTCAGACCCCAGCCCCTCCAACATTTAACGGGGGGGGGGGGTTTTGGGTCTGAAAATTTGTTTTCATTCTTACCAGGTTTTACAGATGTCACCCTCATGTTGTGATCATATGTTTATAAAAGTAATGTACAGGTGAGAAAAAATGAGCTTCATGTGAATGAGTTTTACAGATAGGAGGATAAGTAAAAATGAGTTTTTTTACAGAGAAGAAAGATATTTTTGTTTTTACAGGGATAAAAGTCAAAATAAAAAATACTTTACTAGTCATTGAAAAACAACACCTAGTTTTTCAAAACCCATGGGAACAGAAAACAAACCATTGATTTACCAAACAACACATGGTTTTGCAAAATCCATGGGAAGCGAAAACAACATATGGATTTGAAAACAAGATGGTTTATTAAATCATTCAACTGAATATATTGAAAATTTAATTATGAAATTAATTTAAGGGTTTAATTAAAATATTTGGAAATATTATTTAAAATATATGTGTTGTGACAATGATGAAGTATTCAAAAGATGAAGAAAAGAAAAAATGATAGAAATAGAACTTAAAGGAAGAGCAATCAGATTTAAGAGGGCAGTTAGTTGATTTTGTGAAGACAGTTTCAACCTTTTTCCAGATTTCAAGGGCATGAAGATTAGTCTAAGACACCTAGCAGTAGAAGATCAGTGGATTGAGGACCTTTTTACAGATTTCCAGCATTCATAAAACCAATTCGAGAGTTTAATGAACAATTCAATGTTTCCAACATATAATTTGGAGATATTATTTTATTTTTAGTTATTATTCATGATTTTATTCCAGAGTTATTATAACAATTTAGGAGAGTTTTTATTCTATATATTGTTTCATTTGTAATAAACAAAGGGTTGGGACTTGTACTAAGAAAGACTACCATTATTGTAAAGTTGATCGTTGAGATTTAGTGGCCATTTGCATTAATACAAGCAAGTTGTTTTAGGATTCCTATGTCATATCTATGTGGTGAAGTGTTTCTTACTATAATCAGTTTTCTTTGTTTTTCATATGTGTTTCTTTTCTCTATTGTTTTAAAGAAAATTAAGTTCAGGATTTGTTTCAAAAGCACCATGTTCTGGCTTAAAACAATATCAATGTTTTCTTCTGAAGTTTAAATATAGAATTCTTAATTGCTCCATATTTAAAGTGAATCCTAATCTATTCTTCCTTCTCCATCTCATAAACTACAAGGATCCAGTAGTATCCCTACCTTGCCCTGTTTCACTTAAGCTTAATACTTCTGCAAATTGATCACTCCAAGCCTCTTTGACTCCATTTCCCAATGGATTTTCCCTTGTTGTTCCAACCAAACCTTGAACTTTCACAACTAGCCTAAAACCCTACCAAGTAAACAAAGTTAAATATGACAAAGAGATCCCACTTTGAGTCTAGAATAGCTAGCTTCTAGACTTAAAAGTGGTTTTGTGGTTACCTTTGCAATTTCTTTCATAGCCTTAAGAAATTATAGAGAGCTAACATTCTCGCGACCATACTGGGAACGAACAGTTTCATCTTCCTCGTGAAAGATTATCAAATTTCAGATCTCATTGTTGTTTGTGGACAACAACTGGACATATGAAGGATGAAACATTCACCTAGTGACTCCATGTTCAAGAATCTGGAGCTCAAATCTTTCATGGAGACTCCACTGACCGAAGAATCCAGGTTAAAATTGCACAGTTGTTTGTCAAATTAGTCAGAATGTCAAGATATGTAAAAGTTTCTCTTTCTATTGAAGCTTTAAAAGAATTATGGGATGAGTTTGCAAATTATCAAATTGATGAATTTTTTTCAACGACCGTGTTTTATTGTTTGAAATCATGCAAATTTTCATCTGAAATTAAAGTTTGTTTTCTTGAGTCATTTGTTGAAAGACTTGAGAAGGATATTGAACTCTTAAATACTCAGATTCAGTCCTACAGATTCCAAGATTTGAGACAGTTCTTTGAAAATCTTCCTTCACCAAAACGAGAGGAGATTGTACTACCCTTAGGTTTTTAGATTGATAAGTCTTATGTTTTTTAACACAAGACTGACAATGTATAGTTAAAATTGTGGTTTAACATTGAGGATACAACTGGAAAACTCAACCATGTTAAATTGGTCATTGAATACCTGGAGGACCAACTAATAGATTATGTCTTTATTGATCCCGTAGCAGACTACATGAAGGGTTCTTTTAGCTTGAGTTTTCAACCATTTTTTCACTATAAGAACTAGATCCATCGTCAGTTGCCATTGTTATTACATTTGTCGGCTTTAATTTTGTTGACACGTAGTCAATTAGTCCACTTATTTTAGCAGATACTTGACTGGATTCATTGGCATTTTTGTTTCATTTTATTTAGCATGTTCTCAACAGTGTAGGGTAGGTAAGTGTGTGCCAATAAGCTCAGTACTCTGAGAATATTTTTCAGTGATATTTTTCAAATTTTAGTTTGCAGCAGAGTTTACATTTTGCAGTATTCAGTATCATTTTTAGTTTGTATAGGCGTTTGAGTTTCAGAAAAGGTCACAAGTTGCAGGTTGGGGGTGTGAGAACTACTGAATGGTCAAGCACTGGAGCTCCGGTTCTTTGCTGCCCCACAGGGGGGACATCATCCCCAGTTGGAGCCATTGTTAGGGTCCTATAATATAGGTAATATGCTTGTGCAGTTATCTATTTTGGGAATCTTCTGGTAAAGTTTAGCCTATGAATCACTAGGTGTCATAGCCTAAATGTTTACTTGTCCAAGGAGCCATTTAGTTCTTGAAGTATGGTGGCCAAAACAAAGTATGGATGTTTGGGAGATTTTTTACATATAAATTTCAGGTCATATTATGTTGCAGGTATTTTCATGGCAAAGTGTTGAGGAGTAAATTTCCAACGGTATATCTGGTGCTTCAAACTGACATCCAGATCAAAAGAAAGAGAAAATTGAAGTCTGCACCACAAAGCAAAGAAGAAGGCCTAAGTGAGAAATTATTTATTTTGAATTATTTAAAAAATAATAAATAAATCTAAAATCTAAAACATGAGAACCACATTTATTCATCATACGTCACCCAAAGTCGTAAATCCAAAAGTCAAAGCCTATGGCCCGCCCCACACCTACAGGTGAGAAAAAATGAGCTTCATGTAAAAGGTTTTACAAATAGGAGGATAATTAAAAATGAGTTTTTTTTACAGATAATAAAGATATTTTTGTTTTTACAGGAATAAAAGTCAAAATAAAAATACTTTACTAACTATTGAAAAATAACACAAGGTTTTTCAAAACCCATAGGAAGAGAAAACAAGCCATGTATTTACCAAACAACACATGGTTTTTCAAAATCCATGGGAAGGGAAAACAACACATGGATTTGAAAACAAGATGGTTTATTAAATCATTCAAATAAATATATTGAAAATTTAATTATGAAATTAATTTAAGGGTTTAATCAAAATATTTGGAAATATTATTTAAAATATATATTTTCCCCAAATATTTTGTGACAATAATGAAGTATTCAAAATATGATGAAAAGAAAAAACGACATAAATAGAACCGGTAGAGCAATCAGATTTAAGAGGGAAGTTAGTTGATTTTGTGAAGATAGTTTTAACCTTTTTCCAGATTTCAAGGGCATGAAGATCAGTGTAAGACATCTAGCAGCAGAAGATCAGCAAATTGAGGACCTCTTTACATATTTCCAGCATTCAAAAAACCAATTCCAGAGTTTAATGAACAATTCAATGTTTCCAATAGACAATTTGGAGATATTATTTTATTTTTAGTTATTATTCATGATTTTATTCCAAAATTATTGTAACAATTTAGGAGAGTTTTTATTCTATATATTGTTTCATTTGTAATAAACAAAGGGTTGGGACTTGTACTGAGAAAGGCTACCATTATTCTAAAGTTGATCACTGAGATTTAGTGGCCATTTGCATTAATACAAGCACGTTGTTTCGGGATTCCTGTGTCATATCTATGTGGTGAAGTGCTTATTTTCTCTATTGTTTTAAAGATAATTAAGTTCAGGATTTGTTTCAAAAGCACCCTATTCTGGCTTAAAACAATATCAATGTTTTCTTCTGAAGTTTAAATATAGAATTCTTAATTGCTCCATACTTAAAGTGAATCATAATCTGTCCTTCCTTCTCCATCTCATAAACTACAAGGATCTAGTAGTATGCCTACCTTTCCATGTTTCACTTAAGCTTGATACTTCTGCAAATTGATCACTCCAAACCTCTTTGACTCCATTTCCTAATGGATGTTTCCTTGTTGTTCCAACCAAACCAATTCATAAACCAAACCTTGAACTTTCACAACTAGCGTAAATCCCTACCAAGTAAAAAAACTAAATCTGACAAAGAGATCCCTCTCTGAATCTAGAAGGGCTAGCTTCTAGACTTAAAAGTGGTTATGCGGTTACCTTTGCAATTTCTTTCACAACCTTAAGAAATTACAGAGAGCTAACACATATTTTTTTTACAAGAATGAGTAATATTTATATTATATTTGTGCCCAGACACCACGAATACACGTAAAATTTACAGTATTATCGTAATTTTGCAAGTCCGTGGAATTGAGGATGGCTAACAACATACTAACCAGACTCCACATTTTATCTAGTTACAAAACTTAGCTAAAATAAATACAGCAAAATCTACCCAAATAGAAAGAAAAATTTACTTGGCAACATGCTTTAGATGAAGTTGAATTATTGTCCTCTTAAGATCCAGGAGCTACTCATCAGGTGTTCTAGCTGGTTCTTCATTCTCATTGAGTTGTGCGTGTAGAAGATTGATTTGATCCTGAAGGTCCATGATTTGACTACACAAAACTTCTAATTCATCATCCTATCATGCAAGATTTTCTTCGAGGGATTGATTTTCCTCCTACACTTCGATAGTGGACAACATATAGTATTTAACATTCAAATTGAGGACAAGTAAGTCCACTTTCATAGCATTGTTTTGCAGCTTCCTCAGTGTAACAATATCCAAACTAGCAGAATTCAGTGTCTCAGTTCCTTGGTTGTTTTTTTCTATTTTGTTAGATGATCCAAAAATAAAATATTATCATAGGTTATAAAAGTTGGAATAAAATAATTATTAATTTAAGATATTAAATTAATAATTATTATTCTAGAATATTTAATTATTTAATGGAGACATTTAAAATTAGTATATTGTTGTAACAAGATATGACTCTACAAATGTGTCGTATCTTAGGCTCTATTTTAGGAGATTTGTTAGCAAGTTGTTTGAATATCATTTAATGTAAGTGGACACTTGTTATTTAATACGTGATCCATAATTAGAGGTAGTTAGGACATTTTAGCTTATAAATATCTCATTGCAAGAGTGTTTGGTTGTTCGAGTGTAAACTCTTGCAAAATCAATATGTAAGTGTTTGTTTGTTTGTTTGTTTTTGTCTTTTTGTTTTTTTTTTTAATAAAATTACATGTCTGAGGACACTTCTGCCATTATTGTGGTATTATAGCTCCAGTAATGATGCAGTGGATGTGAGGAGGAGATTCCAGCTCTACAAGTTTTTGGAAAACTCCATTGAATTGATCAGCAAATGATTGGTATGGAATTTGTTCAGTTTTTTTTGTTTAAAAGGAACATGAATTTTTGTTTAAAAGGAACATAAATTTTATTATTGATTTTAGATTTGTAAATCCTAAAATCATTTTTTTATTATTAAGAAAAACAAAAAGAATGCAAAATCTGTGTGGCTATTGTGATGCAAAGGATGTGGATTTGCATCTATTGAGTGACGGTGCCAGCGTCGGCATTCAGACTTTGACAAAGACCCTTGCGCCCGGCGGATCCTCCAGTTTCCGTCATGAGACCATCTGACTTCTTCAGACTTCTTTGATTCCTGTTTTCTCACACTTGACTTCTGATCTTCTTTCGCATCTGTCATGAAAACTTCCTCATCCATACTCTCATGGATGGTTGAAGTCTCGTAATAAGAAGGGTTGTTGAAGTTGAGGCCTTCAAACCACTCGTTAGAATTGAAGATATCAGGGACCATTTCTGTTGTTATTGTCATGAACAAATCTTCTATGCTGCAATTCAAGCCTGTCTCGGACTGGAAGTAACTGTAATCCTTGACTATACTCTCATAGGCCCTGTTGATCTGCTTGAATCTCTGTTCACTCCCCCTATCTTTACAGACATCAGGGTGGTACTGCCTTGCAAGATGCCTGTAAGCGCGCTTGATTTCATTCCTGGAAGTGTTTCTTCTCACCCCAAGAACAGAATAATGATCCCCTCTGCAAGCCCTCGCTCCAAAAGTTGCCCCTCTTCTCCTCAGCTCCTGGTCACATGAATCTGAACAACAGCATGGGACCGTGGGTAATCTCACCGAGTAGCAAGCCATTGGACAACAGAGAAATCTTCTGATGGGTATTCTCAGTTTCCGATCTGGGTATAAAACCCACCTACAATTTTAGCCTCAAATTTGCAGAGATAGGTATCTACAGGTCTGTGGATCGATCTCCACGGAGTTATAATCACAATTGCTTCTATATACAATGAGAACAAGCGATCCCTGCAAGGTGAGCCAAGCTGTCAGTAGATTTGTCAAATCTGGTGTTTTGGTACAAAGCAGAGAATTATAGTTGATGAATGCAGCAATAGAAATCATCGTTTCAACAACAAGAAATCGGACTCCACGCTGCCACACTTGCACCTCATTCATTTTTAACGCAAGTTTTAAAGACTTTCATAATGTTTTAATGGAGAAATGAAATTGTTTTTGGTCTATAATATGTAATATTCTTTGGAGAAATAAGGTGTGAGCAGGTGTAATGGTTATTTATAAATATTGGGGATATTACATTCAGTAAATTTTTTGGAGTAATAAGGTGATTTTATTTGTAATTATTTTTATATATGGAGAGATAAGTGTGACATTGTAACTCAAAGCAATTTTACTTTGAGGGGGGGTAACATTTTTTTTACCAAGTTTTGCAAGAACATCATTGTAAAAGTCAAATTTTGAAAATTACCTTGTAAATATTTGAGAAATTGACTAGAGCCAAGTGCAAAGCTCAGTCATTTTTCTCCTGTTTCCACGACTATATGAGGGTCAAGGCTAAGCCCCGATAGATCGTTTTTTGTGTAGTGCGTTGTGTGTTGTGTTGCCCATCTTGATATTTTTTCTGAACCTGATTCTTGGTGCAAAGGTTCAACACTACAATGTCAAAGTTGATTAATTTGTTTTCTGATTCCGACAAACTTGAAGGTACAAAATCTTATAAAACATGGAAACGCCTCATCGAAAGCACTCTCATTTATAATGAACTGTGGCAAGGTATATGTGATGGTGATATTAAGCCAAATAAACCCACATATGTAGTTGCACTAGCAAAATGGGAAGTTAAGAATGCCAAAGCATTAGCTCTCATTAAATCTTCTGTCAATGATGGAATGTATGTCCATATAGAAAATGCTACAAATGCATGGTCTGCTTTGAGAACTTTTAAATACTTCTTTGACTCAGCCTGAATCAAAGAAATTTGATCTACAATTAAAATTGTTGCAACAAAAATTGACTAAAGGAGGTGATGTTCTTGAATATATCTCAAGACTTAAGAATATTAGGCATAAATCATTAATGTTGGTTTTCCAGCAGTAGATGATAGCTTTATGGTCAAAATTTTAATTGTTGGACTTCCTTCTTCCTACACACATTTTTTGGAGACTCTACAATTAACTGGTAAGTTAGAGAAACTAAAGTTTGATGAGCTTTGTGAAATGTTGACAGAAAATGATAAAACCTTTGGGAAGAAAAAGAAAGTTGGTGAGGATGTCTTTTTCATAGAGGCCAGCACTAGTAAATCATCGACTAACAGTTTTAGAAATAAAGGCAGAGGGAATTTGAATCAGAATCAAGCAACACATAATGTACAAAGTCGAGGTCGAAGCCAAAGCAGAGGAAACAACTTTAATAGAGGCAACAGTTCAGGCAGGAGTAATTTTCAAGGCAGAGGAAACAATCAAGGAAGAGGCTATTTTCAAGGACAAGGAAATAATAATCAAGGTAGAGGACAACCTCAAAATAGAAGTCAAAGCAGAGGCAGAGGACAATCTTCAGGAAGAGGAAGAGACTTAAGTCAAATTGTGTGTCGAAGATGTAACAAAGTTGGACATTATGCTGAAGATTGTCGAACTTCTCTTAATAAAATTCCCAAGTTTCATTAGCACTCAACACAATTTGCAAATGATCAAGATGATGATAACTCAGAATATGTTTTTACTTCCTCGCCGACATTACAACTTTCATCCCATCTTAGAAGTGATTATGAAGATGCCTAGATCTTGGATTCAGGGGCAACTCAGCACATGACTTGTCGACGTGATTTTTTTTGGAATTTTCAAGATTGCCAACTTAATTCCATTTTTCTTGTAGATGATACAAAACATACTCCTTATGGAAAAGGAGCAGTTAAAGTTTTTCTCCCTGGCATTGGAGAAAAAATGATTTCAAATGTATGGTATGTACCAACCTTTAAGAAAAAATTGTTGTCTTTAGTCACGATTCGACAAGCAGGACATCAGGTAATTATGGAAGATGGCCTAGTTAAGATTAATTCAGTCAAACAGAGCTTGAAAACTGTGATGACAGGTTATGAAGATGGAAAACTGTTAAGGATGAAAGGGACAGTTATTCCAAGGCATTCTGATTTTGCAAGGGCAGTGACTACAGGAATTTCACCTATAAGATTATGGCATGTAAGATATGGACATTTAAATTTTGATAGTCTTTCTCAATTGTAGAAACAAGGGATGGTTAAAGGACTTCCCACTTTCAAAAAGGAAAATGCAAAATGTGAAGCTTGCATTTATGGAAAACAAAGTCGAGAAAGCTTTCCAACAAGTTCATGGCGTGCAAACAGGCGGCTACAACTAGTTCATAGTGATGTTTGTGGACCACTACAGACTTCATTCGGTGGTTGCAAATATTTCTTACTATTCATTGATGATTTCAGTAGAATGACTTGGGTTTATTTCTTAAAGCAAAAGTCAGAAGCATTTGAAAAGTTTAAAATTTTTCGCCAACTTGTTGAAAATGAAGTCAAAGAAAAGATAGGTACTCTCAAGACAGATAATGGGGGAGAATTCACTTCAAATGAATTCAAAACTTATTGCAGTGATAATGGCATAAAACGACATCTTACCAATGTTTACACTCCACAGCAAAATGGAGTAGTAGAAAGAATGAATCGCACCTTGTTAGGAATGGAGAGATCTATGTTAACTTTTAAAAAGTTAAGTCCAACATATTGGGCAGAAGCAATTCATACAGCTGTCTATTTAAGAAACAGATCTCCAACTTCTTCTTTATACGGAATCACACCTTATGAAGCTTGGTTTGGTTTCAAACCTCAAGTTAAACATCTTAGAGTTTTTGGATCAGTCTGTTATTATTTAGTTCCGAAAGAAAAACAAACTAAGCTTGATTCAAGAACTTTGAAATGCACAACGATTGGCTATTCTGATGAGAAGAAAGGGTACCGTCTTTTGACCAATGGTAAATTTATTGTGAGCAGGGATGTAATTTTTGATGCAACAAAGAGTAAGAGCACTGAATAAATCGAAAGTCTTCTTCAAAAGTTAGAAACTAAAGGCAGTCGAAGAAAAGGAAATGTACAAAGTCAACCAAATTCACCAAATTGGTATGAACTTGATTTTCCTTCATCTGAAGATGATTCATCTAGTCCATCTACTTCAACAACACCATCTGGATCTTCTAGCAGTTCGTCCGCATCTCCAAGCAACAACAGTTCTTCTTACAGTGATTCCCCACCTCCAGAGTCTCCAACTAATCGACGAACATCAGTTTATATTAATCCTCTTTACAATGATGGTGACTTTTCAAAATCTCAAACAACTAAGCATCAACTACCAAAATGGGTCATTCAACTTTTGAAAGATGTAAAGCTTGATGAGCAGAATAAAACAGGCACAAGAAAGTCACACAGAAGTGAAGGAAATTTTGCCTTGACAGCACATGATTTTACTAAACCTTCCACATACAAAGAAGTAGTAAAACCTAAAGAATGGCAACACGCTATGATTGACGAATATCGAGCAGTAATTGATAACAACACTTGGAAACTTGTTGACTGTCCTTAAAATGTTAAACCCATAGGATGCAAATGGGTTTACAGAATTAAGTACAACCAAAAGGGCGAACTTGAAAAGTATAAAGCAAGACTTGTCGCTAAAGGTTTTGTGCAGCAGGAAGGCATTGATTATAAGTAAACTTTTGCTCCTACAGCTAAATGGAACACCACCCGATTAACTTGCATTGGCCACTCAGAAAGGATGGAAAGTTCATCAAATGGATGTGAAAAGTGTTTTTCTCAACGGGGATTTACAGGAAGATGTGCATATGACACAACCACCAAGTTTTGAAATTGCGGGGCAAGAACATAAAGTCTGCAAATTGATCAAGGCTTTATATGGGTTAAAACAAGCTCCCCAAGCTTGGTATGCGAAAATGGATGAATATCTTAGGAAAGTTGGTTTTCAACGAAGTGAATCTGATGATACTTTGTCTATGTGACAACAGGGAAAATATATGGTGATTCTTGTTATGTATGTAGATGATTTGATCATTACTAGAAACAATGATGATCACATTGCACAGCGGAAAAAGGAGTTACATGTAGGTTTTAAGATGACAGATTTGGGATTACTTCACTACTATCTTGAAGTTGAAGTCTTTCAACATCCACATCATATTTTCATTTCTCAGTGTAAGTATGCCGCAGAGGTTTTTTAGTGATTTGGAATGTAGGATTGCAAGCCCGTTCTTACCCCCATGGAGCAAAACTTGAAACTCTCAAAATTTGAAGGGGGGGAAAGGTGGACAGCACTACTTACAGATAGTTGATTAGCAGCTTGATTTATTTAACCAACACTCGCCCTGATCTATCTTATGCAATCAGTATTCTTTCACGTTTTATGCAAGAACCACGAGACAACCACTGGAATGCAGCCAAAAGAGTTCTTCGATATATCCAAGGAACAAAAGATTTTGGTCTTCTTTACACAAAGACTAAAAACTTTGTACTTGGTGGATTTTCAGATGCCGACTTTGCTGGAAGTATTGATGATCGAGCATCAACATCAGGTTATTTAATGAATATGGGGTCAGTAGTAGTATCTTGGAGTTGTAAGAAACAAGCTACAGTGGCCACTTCTTCAGCAGAAGCAGAGTACATTTCAGCATGGGAAGCAGCATGTGAAATTGTTTGGTTGCGCAGAATTGTAGGACTTGGGCATTTCTCAGGCATAAGCTACATCATTATTCATTGACAGCCAGTCAGCCATCAAACTTGCCAAGAACCCAGTTTTTCGTTCGAAGACAAAGCATGTGGACACCAAGTATCATCATATCAGATCTCTCATTGCCAAAGATGTCCTCAAGCCAGTTTATTGTCCTTCAGAAGATCAGATCTCCGACATTTTCACAAAACCTCTTGGAAGAATAAAATTTACTAAGTTCAGGGATGAACTTGGTATCTGTTGTAATGTATCTTTGGATCATGGGGGGAATGTTAGATGATCCAAAAATAAAATATTATCATAGGCTATAAAAGTTGGAATAAACTAGTTATTAATTTAAGATATTAAATTAATAATTATTATTCTAGAATATTTAATTATTTAATGGAGACATTTAGAATTAGTATATTGTTGTAACAAGATATGACTCTACAAACGTGTCGTATCTTAGGCTCTATTTTAGGAGATTTGCTAGCAAGTTGTTTGAATAGCATTTAATGTAAGTGGACACTTGTTATTTAATAAGTGATCCATAATTAGAGGTAGTTAGGACATTTTAGCTTATAGATAGCTCATTGCAAGAGCGTTTGGTTGTTCGGGTGTAAACTCTTGCAAAATCAATATGTAATTGTTTGTTTGTATTTTTTTTATTTTTTATTTTTTATTTTATTTTATTTTTTTTTTATTTATTTTTTTTTATTTTTTTCTGATTAATAAAATTACGTGTCTGATGACACTTCTACCATTATATTTTTGTGTAGCTTTTCCACATTTTGGCTCCTACGTCTCCATAAAATGCCTTCCTTTGCAGTCTATTCTTAGTCCTGCAACACTTGCCAACAAGAGCGAAAAGAATTAACCACCAACACAAAGATTTCTCCCCCCGACAAGAATAGAAAATAGAGATGATATCAACCAGAGGAAGCCAAAAAGTTTGGTAATGTAGAAAATTAATAAACATATAATTATAAATAAGTATATTTCTATATTTATATTATTATTATTATTCAATTCTAAGGTCACAGCCAAGACAAACACCAAATTGGCATATGAGAACCCCTTGTTTGTGGGACAAGGGACCCACCTCCACACAACGATTTGACTGCTAAGTCTATGAAGGCATACATACTCTACCCCACTCTGGTTTTGAACCTGTGACCTCTTAGGAGGAAACACATGCTCTTAACCATTAGGCCCACTCAAGTTATACATGTAAAGAAGTGAAATATATATAAAATATAAATTAAGATCAATTTTACTATACAAATTAAAAAAATAAAAATTATTAACTATAATATTTAAATATAATTAATAAACATATACAAACATAATACTTACAATACTTCTTTTTCTAATATAATACTTACAATAATTTTTTTCATATATTTAATTAATTAATCAATATTATGCATATTATATTAAAAAAATATAATTAATTAATATTATATTATTATATTTTTTTTATAAAATATATTAAAGAAAAATAGCAAGCTCATATGTATATAACTATATGTATTATTTGAGTTTTAATAAAATTAAAATTAAAAATAATTTATATAAATATGAATAATATTATTAAGAATCGATGTAATTTATTTTAACTCTAGATTTACCAAGCATAGACGAAAATCAAGGTGAAAACTTTTTTCAAGTTTTGTGATTCAAAGGAGTTAGTATTTTAACAGAATTGATTATATGCTTCGTAAATCTCAAATTAATATGGATCTATGTCTATAATTAATTATAGAAGCTTAGACACAAAATATAGACTGAAAACACAGACATGATGATAGGAGCACTTATTACGTGCTCTTTTCCTTAGAAGTTGGATATGGGTGCCATTAAGATAGTTTACACATCATAGATGGGTGGTGTGTGTTAACCATACTCATGGCAAGGAAACAACATTGTCAGGTACTTGATCTTGGTTAGGGATGGAAACAACGACCTTAAGCCTTAAACATAGTTATTTAGGTTCAAGCACCATAAATCTATCTTAAAACAACCATATAGAAGCATGGATGGTTTCTAAGGTCTTGACCATCATCGACTAAAAACAAGTGTCATAGAATCTTATTGAAACTTTTGATCTAAATCTCCGTACAACTACTAGTATATACATACTTTAATATATATGTTGCTATACACATATCTTAGTAATAAATGATATATACTAGTGAATACTAACTATAGATCAAGATATATATCTTCATATATATTATCTAACTTATATACAAATATATATACTAATTTTTTTATTTTTTTTTCAAAAGGTGGAAAAGCCTATCAAACTCAGTTGTCAAACCAATAGTGAGGACAACCATCTCTGGCTGCTATCCGCGAATGTCGATTGACGCATCACTATTATCAAGGAAAACCACGCCACCTGGAATAACCCGCTGGTGGTCCGTAAGGGGGCAGGCTTTCACTCCTGCCAGGTGCCTCTGGGTCTTCGCCCATTAACCTGTTTCCTTACGTCCGAGGAAGACGAGCTCTTAGCCAAGCAGAAGCAGTTTTCGGGCATACTCTGGGCCCGACAAATATCTATACTAATATTATTGACATATATACTATATTTATATCATCATATATATTAAGTATATATAACATGTATAATATATATACAACATACATATTAATACCAACATATATTAGATATTAATATAGATGGGTGTGTGTATATATATATACACACAAACTATACAATTACTATATATATATATATATTAATTTACATATATGTTAATGTCACACACACACAGATATGTGACATTAACATATATATATATATGTCAATGTATATACTAGTTTACATATCAATATTTGTATTATTAGTAATATATTGTCCTTTATATATTGAAATAGCATCTTTCTCTTTCTCTCTCTATATAGACATAATATATATTGATAAATATACTAACATATTATGTCTAATACTATTATATATTAGTGTTTGTTTTCTAATACAAGTATATATATTAATACTAGTATATATATGTGTGTGTGTGTGTGTAAGCTATTAGTATATGTGTATAAGTATATATACCAACACACGCACATATATACAAGTTATTTCAATATGTAAAATACTATATATTAGCACTAGTATAAATATTGATATATGTACTAGTATATATATATAGACATGTTATGTCATTATATATACTAAAGTATGTACTAAGATAGAACTGTTATAGATGGTATATATATTAGCATGTGATATATGTTGGTATTAATATACATGTTGTATATGTACTATATATGTTAATATATATACTAATTAGCATATATGGTGATATAAATACTAGTATATATGTAGTATTTACACTACATTATATATGTGTGTGTGTGTGATGGCCCACAAATTGATGGTTGCTATCTCAGCATCTTACAGTGTTGATACAGGAGGAACAACAATCATTACTCTCTCAGAAAACTACAGTGTTGTTACAGGAGGAACAACATGATGCAAGAGCATAAGGCTTGAAGACAAATTCGAAGAATTATTCCAAAAATACAAAAAAATCTACAATCAAAGGAGTGGGATCCTTTAGCCATCAATTTCCATGTTTTTCTAATTAAGAATAGAGCTAGAATATAGGATTTGATCATGATGTAATGAGTTTTAGTTAGTTAGTTGTAGTGGAGATTCTCCAGGAGAATGCCTCGCAGGATAGATAGAGTTAATAAATTTTTAGCCTTTGAATTAGGATCTGGTTGTTAGGATGAACCAATTTACTTATGTAACTTTCATCTTATTGTAAAGGGATTTTGACTGTTAAAGAAATTTGGCTTCCCAGGAGCAAATCCAGTGAATTGGAAAAAAATTGTCTATGTGCATGTGAATGAGAAATTCCTTTCAAATCCCGAAGGATAAACTCCTTCGAAATCTCTTTGTTGTCGTGCAATTCAAAGTTTAATTGTTATTCTGTGAGATTGAATGAAACTGTGTTGACTATGTTAAATTCGTTTTTTTCCTTTTAACTGAGTTTCTCGTGAATTCTGAGTGTTGAGCAGACGATCGAGATCAATGGAGGGAGACTAAAGATGCAGTGGCGTGAATATTGAACTTGGACCATTAGATCTCGGGTGAGGCAATCAACGGTGTTCGGCGCAGAAGTTAACCGTCAGTTAACAAGCCAAAGCAGTTTTGAGAAACCACAAGTGGATATCGGGCAAAAGGAAGGCGGTAAGTCGTAATTCCCCCGTCGGCTCCGATTCCATACATATCGTGACATGTAGCAGAGAGGAGAGAGAGGGAAACCACTTTTTTTGGTGGACTTAGAGTGCGTAGGTTAGCTGACTGATATGTGTATGAACCATTAGATCTGGTGGAGCAAGATCGATGATTCACAAGCGTGGAGCAAGTTCGAGATCAGGGAGAGTTGTAACCATTGGATCTTGAATATATCAATGGTATAGAAACGTTGATGAGGTTTTGGAAGGCAGATTTCAAGTTTTATTAAGTTATGGTTTATATCACCGTCGAGTCTGAACTAGTGGAGGTTTAGTGGAACTCCACGGTTCTTAGAGGAGTCTGCTAACTTAGCCAAGCACTAAAGGTTATCGGTGGATGAAAGAGAGCCCATTGAACTAGCAATTACATCTGAAAACAGCAGTGGAAGATATAATCTCACAGTTTGGAAGGTTAACACTCCTGCCTGTACCTAGACCACCACCATTAGTGGTATCAGAGCAACCTGTTGACACTGAATTGAATCTCAGAAGCAAGAGAAGGAAGTGAGTTGGAAGAGGAAGAGGATGTGGTAGAAGGGGATGACCAGTTGCAAATGCTGAGGTGATGGAAGCTATGAAACAGATGCATGCTAGATTAGAAGCATTAACAACAGGGAGAAATATAGATGATGGAAATGTTAGTGAGCCTGAGGTTGAAACTGAAGAAGAGGAGGAAACTATAGCAGTTACTCCTGAGATGAGATTCTTCCAATCAGTGTTGAGATCCACATCTAGGCCAAAAACTGAGGTTTCAATATATGCAGGAGGATTGAATCCAGAAGAATTGATAGACTGAATTAATGGCATGGAGAAATTCTTTGACTATGAAGAAACAGAAGCTGAGAAGAAAGTAAAGTTTGTTGTCACCAAGCTAAAAGGACATGCAGCACTTTGGTGAGATGGATTGCAGGAAAAAAGAAAGAGTCTTGGCAAACAACCAATCATGAATTGGAATAGGATGGTAGCAAAGCTAAGAAGTAAGTTTCTACCAAGTAATTATCAGCAAACCTTGTTCAAACAAATGTAGAATCTTAGACAGAGGTCTATGAGAGTGAGGGAATATACAGAGGAATTCTATAAGGTAAGTATAAGAGCTAGACAAACTTAGGATATAGATGAGAAGGTGGCTAGATATGTGAATGGTCTTAGGATAGACATTCAAGATGAGATAAGTATATTGTCTCCTAAAACAGTAGAAGAAGCTTATCAGGTGGTACTAAAAGCTTAAGAAAAACTCATAAGGAAGTAGTCTTCCAGAGGAAGAGGTACTTTCCGAGGAAAAGGAAGTCAAGGTGGTAGAGGAAGATCTACAGCACCTAGATATGGAGATAACAACAGCTTAACCCAGCATGCAACCACAAAAGGTGATGCAGGTGGCAGAGGGAGTTTTCCTAGAGGAAGAGGAGGCAGAGGTAGAGGAAGAGAAGTAAGATGTTACAGGTATAACAAATTGGGACACGTAGCTTTTCAGTGCCTAGAGAATGCAGGAAAAAGTCAGACGAATGTAATTGGTGCTCAAGTTGAGGAAGAAGCAGCAGCAGTAACAGAAGAAGAAAATGTACCAGAGAGAGGATAATCTTTGGTAGTTATTAAAGTTTTGCTCAAACTAGCAAAGGAGATAGTTGAACCATCACAAAGAAAGACTTTGTTCATAACAGTGTGTAAGGTTCAAGGGAAATGTTGTCAGATGATCATTGATAGTGGCAGCACTGATAATTTGGCCTCTACAGAAGTGGTGGATAAATTGAAGTTGAAGACAATCAGACATCCAACACCTTACAAGGTGTCATGGTTACAAAAGGGACATCAGTTGTTAGTGAATGAACAGTGTGAAGTGGTGTTGCAGTTGGGCAAGTATAAGGATAAAATTGTATGTGATGTGATGCCTATGGATGTGTGTCACATATTGCTTGGGAGACTTTGGCAATATGACAGAGGAGCTATGCATGATTGGAAAAGAAACACCTACAAGTTTGGTAAAGATGTTGTTAATCATACATTGCTACCTATGGGAGAAGAGGATACATCAGGAAAGAACACTGATCCAAAAACTCTATTCCTAGGAGGAAAGGAATACTTACATCAGATTGAAGAAAATGAGGTAACTTTTGCTGTAATTTACAAGCCCAAAGTAATAATGACTTCTACTAAAGTTTCTGATTTACCCATTTAAATTCAAGAAATGTTGGACAACTATTGTGATATCATTGTTGATGATTTGCCTAATGAGTTACCACCCATTAGAAAAATCAGTCATCACATAGATTTGATTCCTGGAGCAAATCTACCAAACAAAGTAGCTTATAGAATGACTCCCACAGAAAATGAATAGGTTAGAAAGCAGGTTCAGGAACTGGTTGACAAAGGACTAATCAGAGAAAGTTTTAGTCCTTGTGCAATACCAATAGTGTTGAGTCCAAAGAAGGATGGAGGCTGGAGAATGTGTACTGATTTAAGAGCCATCAATAAAATCACAATTAGGTACAGATTTCCTTTACCTAGAATTGAATATTTAATGGATTGTTTGAGTGGAGCAAAGTATTTTACAAAACTAGATCTTAAGAGTGGGTATCATCAGATAAGGATAAGAGAAGGGGATGAGTGGAAAACTGCTTTTAAGACAAATGAAGGATTGTATGAATGGAGAGTAATGCCTTTTGGGTTGTCAAATGCACCAAGTACATTTATGAGACTCATGAATGAAGTTCTTAAAGAGTTTATTGGTAAATTTGTAATAGTATATCTGGACGATATATTAGTTTATAGCAGGTCTAAGGAGGAGCACATGAGACATCTAAATTATGTCTTACAAAGGTTACAACAAGAGAAATTATTGCTGAATTTGAAGAAATGTTCATTCATGAAAGAGGAATTAGTGTATTTGGGTTTTGTTATTTCCGCTGAAGGATTGAAGATGGATCCAGAGAAGATCAAGGCAATCATGGAGTGGCCTTCACCTAAAAGTATCTTTGAGGTAAGAAGTTTTCATGGTCTTGCTAGTTTTTATAGGAAATTCATAAAGAATTTTAGTAAGATCAATGCTCCTATTGTTGAGACTATAAAGAAGGATAAACAACCATTTAGATGGACTGCTGAAGCAGAAAATAATTTTCAGCTGTTGAAGAAGAAGATCACTGAAAAACCTATTTTCGTTCTACCCAATTTTAATAAACCTTTCCAAGTGAAATGTGATGCGAGTGGAGAAGCTATTGGAGGTGTTTTAAGTCAGGAAGACAGACCTATAGCTTATATTAGTTAAAAGCTTAATGATTCAAAGAAGAATTATTCTTCTTATGATAAAGAGTTTTATGCAGTGGTGCAGTCATTGAAGAAGTGGAGACATTATCTAATGTCAAAAGAGTTCATACTTTATTTAGATAACCATGCATTGCAGTATATTATGCAGCAGCCAAAGTTTAACCAGAAACATGCCAAATGGGTAGAGTATATTCAATGCTTCAATTTTGTCTTGAAGCATATAAATGGCCAATCAAACAAAGTTGCAGATGCTTAAGTAGGAGAAATACATTTTTTCAAGAGAGTCAAATTCAAGTGTTGGGGATTTTCTTAAAGAATTGTATGACAGATTTAGATTTTAAAGAGGCATTTGAAGCTTGTAAGAATCCTGTTTTGATGAATAGGAATAAATGGTTGGATTATTTCTTACAAGATGGATTGTTGTTTAAGATAAATCAGCTATGCATACCAAATTGTTCTATGAGGGAGAACTTAATCAAAGAGAAACGTAGTGGTGGACTTGCAAGACATTTTGGTATAGATAAGACTTATGAACAGTTAAAGATATTTTATTTCTGGACGAAAATGAGATTTGAAGTGGAAAAGTATGTGAAAACTTGTAAAGTTTGTCAATATGCAAAGGGAAGAAGCCAAAACATAGGTTTGTATGTTCCATTACCAATTCCAGATAGGTCTTGGGATATGGTAAGTATGGATTTTGTTTTGGGCTTACCAAAGACTCAAAGAGGGAATGATTCAATTTTTGTGGTAGTGGACAGATTTTCAAAAATGGCACATTTTGTTCCATGTTATAAAACTAGTGATGCTACTCACATTGCTAATTTGTTTTTCAAGGAGATTGCAATATTGCATGGGTTGCCTAAGAGTATTGTCTTAGACAGGGATTCCAAATTTGTTGGACATTTCTGGAGGATACTATGGAAGAAGCTCGGAACTAAACTGAGTTTGATTTCTGCCTATCATCCACAAACTGATGGATAGACTGAAGTTGTGAATAGGAGTTTGGGTAATATTTTAAGGAGTCTTACTGCAGAAAATCCAAAGCAGTGGGATCAAGTGTTGGCACAGGCTGAATATGCATATAATGACTCACCTAACAGGAGTACAGGGCAGAGTCCATTCCATATAGTTTATGGAATGCATCCAAGAGGAGTATCTAAGTTAAGAAACTTGGGAAAATATGAGATGGGAAGTCCAGAAGGAGAAGATTTTGCTTCAAAAATACAAGCAATACATGAACAGATGAAACAACAGCTACAGGATAGCAACATCAAGTACAAAAACAGAGCAGACATGAGAAGAAGAGAAGTGAACTTTGAAGTTGGGGATTTAGTTTTAGCACACCTAAGGAAGGAAAGATTTCCAAAGAGGGAGTATAACAAATTGAAGTTGAGGAAAATTGGACCATGCAGAGTACTAAGGAAATTTTCTGCGAATGCATATGAAATTGAATTACCCCTTGATGTTGGAATATCTCCAATTTTCAATGTTGCTGATTTATACAAGTATGAAGGTGAAATTGCAAATGATACAGAAGAAGACCAAGAGACACAGGAAATTAACTGGGTAAAACAATTGCCTACAACAAAGGAATTGTAGCCAAAAAAGATTTTGGACAAGAAAGTGTTCAAGAAAACCAGAGAACAGGAGTACTTTCAGTATTTGGTCAAATGGAAGGATCAACCAATTGTTGAAGCTACTTGGGTAATAGAAAACATGCTAAAGAAATTGGGCAGTTCTGTACAAGAGCTCATGGACAGGAGCCCTTGAAGAATTTTGTCCTCAGGAGTCTGATGCAGGAGCATAAGGCTTGAAGACAAATTCAAAGAATTATTCCAAAAATACAAAAAAATCTACAAGCAAAGGAGTGGGGTCCTTTAGCCATCAATTTCCATGTTTTTCTAGTTAAGCATAGAGCTAGAATATAGGATTTTATCATGATGTAATAACTTTTAGTTAGTTAGCTGTAGTGGAGATTCTCGAGGAGAATGCCTCGTAGGACAGATAGAGTTAATAAATTTTAGCCTTTGAATTGGATCTAGTTGTTAGGATGAACCAGTACTTATGTAAATTCCACGCTATTGTAAAGGGATTTTGACTGTTAAAGAAATTTGGATTCCTAGGAGTAAATCCAGTGAATTGTAAAAAAATTGTCTCTGTGCATGTGAATGAGAAATTCCTGTCAAATCCCGAAGGATAACCTCCTTCGAAATCTTTGTGTTGTCATGCAATTTGAAGTTTAATTGTTATTCTGTGAGATTGAATGAAATTGTTTTGACTGTGTTAAATTCGTGTTTTTCCTTTTAACTGAGTTTCACGTGAATTTTGAGTGTTGAGCGGACGATCGAGATTAGTGGAGGGAGACTAAAGATGCAATGGTGTGAATATTGAACTTGGACCATTAGATCTCGGTCGAGGTGATCAACAGTGTTTGGCGCAGAATTTAACTGTCAGTTAACAAGCCGAAGCAGTTTTGAGAAACCACAAGTGGATATCGGGCAGAAGGAAGGCGATAAGTGGTAATTCCCCCGTCGGCTCCGATTCCATACATATCGTGACACGTAGCAGAGAGGAGAGAGAGGGAAACCACTTCTTCGGGTGGACTTGGAGTGTGCAGGTTAGCCGGCTGATATGTGTATGAACCGTTAGATCTGGTGGAGCAAGATCGATGGTCCACAGGCATGGAGCAAGTTCGAGGTCGGGGAGAGTTGTAACCGTTGGATCTTGAATAGATCAATAGTATAGAAACACCGACGAGGTTTTGGAAGGCGGATTTCAAGTTTTATTAAGCTATGGTTTATATCACCGTCGAGTCCGAACTAGTGGAGGTTTAGTGGAACTCCACGGTTCTTAGAGGAGTCTGCTAACTTAGCGAAGCTTTAAAGGTTATCGGTGGATGATAGAGAGCCCACTGAACTAGCAATTATATCCGGAAACAGTAGTAGAAGATATAATCTCGCAGTTTGGAAGGTTAACACTCTTGCCTGTACCTAGACCGCCACCACAACAAATCATTGCTCTCACAGCAAACTACAATGTTGTTACAGGAGGAACAAAAAATCATTGTTCTCACATCAACTACAATGTTGTTACAAGAGGAACAACAAATAATTGCTCTCACAACAAACTACAGTGTTGTTATAGGAGGAACAACAAATCATTTGTTTCCAGCCACGCAATATGTGAAAACACAGTTCCAAGATCCCTTCGTAACTCCCCAACCAAGGATATTTTTTGAAAATCGCTCACGAGTTACCAAATAGACCTTGCTCTACACAAAACCTAGATGCCAGAATTTCGAATTTCGTCTTCCTTTGATCAGAAATTGACCCGCAAATTTGACGACATTTTTTCTTTAGAGATTTTCTTTCTTTTGTTGGCTTGATACACAGTGCTCTGTATTCTTGAATCTGTAATGTAAAATGACTCTTTCTAATACACAATCTTTGATGCAAAAGTACTGGATTAGAATATTAATTGAAATATGATTCTTCGGGTTCTCATTTAAATGTAAATAACAGAGAAAATATAGTGCAGGAATTCCTCATTCAACACAGCAATTTAAAGACCAAATCAATTTCAATCTCCAGATATTAATATTATGGTTCACAAACCTCACAAACACATATGCAAATAATTGTCTCACACACACTTACAGATTCGATTTTCTGATACAAAAATCCACTGGTCTAAGAAATGTTGTTCAATTCACTTCAATCTCACCCCAAAAACTTCCATCCAAAATGTTCCTCCTCCCTCAAAAACCAAAAGCATCTGTCCAAGAAATGAGTTCATGGATGTGAACCAATTTCCCTTAGCCCTAACTACATACTAGCTATACAATCATTTATTTTAACTAGATATTCCTAACTAATCTTAACTAAATATCAAAAACTTTTAACAAATAAACTTTAAATGTTCTAGCCTTGACATGTGATCAATCCATCACATTGCTAGGCTCTTGGTCTGACTTTAATAACTTATCATTTTTATGTGCTCGACCTAATGCACCTGCATCAGACCCCCCAAGAAAGAAAATTTTATGAGCTCCTGCTCATAAGATATTTTATATAATGACCTGCTTTATGTAGTGTTGCTTCATCCATCCAAGTAGAATCCTCCATCGGATAGTCTTTCCACTTCACAATATATTCCAAGTATTCTTTCCTTCTGGTTTTCTTGGAAACACGTGTATCCAAAATCTATTCAGCCTCTAAACTCTTTGCCACGGGCATTTTCTTCAACCATTATTGTTCCTTTCCTTCATCATGGTCAAGATTCCCAGAAGCTTGATCCGCATCACCAAATGTACAGGGATACAAATCTACTACATTAAAAATGGGTGAAATTCCAATTCCTGGAGGTAACTCCAGCTCATAATGATTCGCTCAAAACTTTAGGAGGATCTTATAAGTTCCTATCTTCTTCATTTTCAATTTGTTATATTCTCCCCTTGGAAACCTCTCATTTCTTAGGTGAGCTAGGACCACATCTACCACTTCAAAGTTTACCTCTTTCCTGTGTACATTTTCTCGTTGCTTGTAGTTGTTGCATGTATCTTGTAATCTTTATTTTACTTGCTCGTGCATCTCACTCATGGTTGTTTCAAAATCATCTCCATGAAGACTTCTATGCTCAAGCTTTCCCAAGTCTCTTAGCTCACAAATTTCCCTCGGATGCATGTCGTACAAGATCTAAAATGGACTCTTTCATGTGTCCCTATTTGGTGAGTCATTATATGCAAACTCAGCCTGGGCTAGCACATGATCCCACTGCTTTGGTCTGTCACCTACTAAACTCTTCAACAAATTACCCAAACTCTTGTTTACAACCTCTGTTTTCCCATCAAACTATGAATGATAGGTTGAGCTAAAATTTAGCTTAGTGCCAAGTTTCTTCCACAAGGTCCTCCCAAAATGTTTGGTGAATCTTGTGTCCCTGTCAGAGATTATACTTTTTGGAAAACCATGCAACTGAACAATCTCATCAAAAAATAAATTAGCCACATGGGTGGCATCACTAGTTTTGAAACACAGAATGAAATGAGCCATCTTAGTAAATCTATCCACAACTACAAGGATTGAATCATTACCTTGTTGAGTTCTCAGTAAGCCCATAACAAAGCCCATACTCACCGAATCCCAAGGTCTGTTGGGAATGAATAATGGCATGCATAGTCTAGCATTCTGACTTCTCCCTTTCGCATGTTGACATAACGTGCACTTACTCACGTACCTTTTTACATCTTCCTTCATCTTAGGCCAAAAATAGAAGTGACTCAGCTGCCCAATTGTTTTCTCAACACCAAAGTGTCCATCCAACCCACCATTATGCTTTTCTTGGACCAATTTTTCCCTCATTGAGAAATTTGGAATACATAGCTGATTTTTCTTGAACAATAGCCCATCCTGCAACATAAACACTTTCCATGGATTGTTGTCCCAATTGACTGGATTTTTACACACTACAAAAGCTTCTTTAAAATTAGCATCAATGTCATATAAGTCCTTCAAATAATCAAAGCCTAAAATTTGTATTTGACTTTCCTGCATGATTAAGCATCTCCTACTCAAGGCATCGACAACCTTATTTTCCTTCCCACTAATGTGCTTCAAAACAAAAGTGAAATTTTGAAGGAACTCCACCCACTTTGCATGTTTATGATTTAACTTATGTTGTTGCATAATGTATTGTAAGGCAAAATTATCTGTGTATAGAACAAACTCGTTAGGCATCAAGTAATGCCTCCAATGCTTCAAAGCTTGAACCACCACATAAAATTCTTTGTCATAGGAAGAGTATTTATGTTTTGACTCATTTAACTTCTTGTTGAAATATGAAATAGGTTTATCTTCTTGTCTCAATACAGCTCCAATGGTTGTCCCACTAGCATCACATCTCACTTGAAAGGGCTGATTGAAGTCTAGCAACTTCAACACTGACTTCTCAATGATCTTCTTCTTCAATAGTTGAATTTTTTTTCTGTTGTTGTTGTCCAATAAAATGGCTTCCTATTCTTCTTGATGGTGTCAATGATAGGTGCACAAATTCCACTAAAATTCCTGATAAATTTTTTGTAGAAGCTGGCTAAGCCATGAAAACTTCTCACCTCAAAAATATTCTTAGGTGAGGGCCAATTTACAATTGCCTCTATCTTTTCCGGATCCATTTTCAAGCCATCCTTAGAAATGACAAAACCCAAGTATACAAGCTCACTCTTCATAAAAGAACACTTCTTCATGTTAATCAATAACTTTTCTTACTGCAATCTCTCTAAAACATAATTCAAATGTCTTAAGTGCTCTTCTTTAGTTTGACTGAAAATCAAAATGCCATCCAAGTAAACAATGACAAACTTACCAATGAACTCCTTCAAGACTTCATTCATTAGCGGCATAAAGGTATTGGGTGAATTTGACAAGCCAAATGGCATGACAATCCACTCGTACAAGCCTTCATTGGTCTTGAAAGTTGTCTTCCACTCGTCCCCTTCTCTGATCCGAATTTGATGATAACCAATTTTCAGGTCAATCTTTGAGCAGTAATTTGCTCCACCCAAGCAATCCATCATATCATCCATCCATGGAAATGGAAATATATAATGAATGGTGATCTGTAGGTACAACACATGGACACAAACTTTCTCTTATTAATCCTTTGTCCAACAATTCTTGGACTTGCTTCCTCACTTCCTCATTCTCTTTGGGTGTCATTCGATATGTAGCCTTGTTCGGAAGACTTGCTCCCGGTATCAAGTCTATGTGATGACTGATGATTCTTTTGGGTGGCAACTCACTTTGAAATTCATCAACTACACTATCATGAAACTCATGCAACAACTCCTGAACTTCAATAGATAAATCTACAATTTTAGTGTGCAGAAGTACTACCTTTGGGTTGCAAATCATTGCATAGCTTACCTCTTCTTCTTCCATCTATTGTAGAAATTCCTTTCCACTAAGTAGCAGTGATTTTGGGCTTCTTGTTTCAACTTTACCTTTTGCTTTCAATGGTACAAGAGTGTGCATGATGCCATCCTTCGAACTTATAACAATTTCTCTCTCCATAATGTCTCACCTTCCGATCAAACTAACATGGGCGACCCAAAAGAATGTGACAAGCATTCATTGGCATTACGTCACAAAGCACCTTGTCTTTATACTTGCCTATCTAAAACTCAACTTCACTTTCTTCATGCACCAACAATTGGTGTCCATTTTGCAACCACGATACCTTATAATTGTGGGGTGCTTAATCTTTTCCAACCCTAATTTTTCCACCATTTCTTGGGAAACTAGATTTTTCGTACTTTTGTTGTCAATTACCAATTTGCATCATTTTCCTTTTGCCTTACACATTGTCTTGAATAAGGATTTCCTTTGGACTATTTCAGCAGACTCTGTTGCTGGTTTTAACAAGAATTTGTGCATCATCAACACCTCTCCAGTCTCTAGCACATTCTCTACCTCAGGTACTTGTGCCTCTACTGCTTCGGTTTGATCTATGTATGCACCTCCTTGTCCCGTATTTTCATTCTTAGGACATTCAAAAGATCACTGACCCAATTTGTTTTAACACCAGTAGACATTCTCTCTACCTCTTCCTGTACCTCTATGGTAAGGTCTTCCTCCTCTGTTGCCACCTTCTTTCTTTGACTGCCCTTGCTGATTTGAGTTGCCTTCACCATTATTTTGCACAGGAAACTTTCCTCTTCCATTTGTCTGTCCTTTCCCTTTGGAAAAAACATGTCCTCTACCAGAGCTTTTCTTTCTAGCTATATTTTCTTCTGCCTTAAAAGTGCATTGATATGCTTCCTCTATTGTCCTTAGAGAAAGTATGTTGATTTCATCTTGAATATCTAGCCTCAAACCATTAATATACCTTGTTGTCTTTTTTGGGGTATCTTCTACATAGCCTGCTCTCAAATTCACCTTGTAAAATTCTTCGGTGTATTCTATCACTGTCGTTATCTTTTGTTTAATATTTTTCATCTGTTTGTAAAGAGTTATATGGTAATCCTTTGGCAAGAACTTACTCTTCATCTTTTCCACCATTTTATCCCAGTTATTGATCAATGGTTTTCCCTTCTTCCTTCTTTCAACCTGTACATTGTCCCACCATAGTGCAACATGGCCTTTCAACCTTATCACAAAAAAATTGACTCTCTTATCCTCACCAATTTCCTCATACTCAAAATACTTGTCAATATCACTAATCCAATCTAGTATATTCTCATCTTTCAAACTACCATCATAAATAGAGATTTCAGGCTCTGGCCTTGAACTTGAGCCCAATACTGCTCTCAACAACTTAATCTCAATGGCTTCTTCAACAGGTGTTGCTCCTTCTTCTTCAAGTTCCTCTTCGGCCTCACCAACATCTCCACCTTCAAGATCTCGTTGTCTCCCTACTTCCATGGATTCTAACCGAACTTGCATTCTCCTTATCTCTTCCCGGAGTTCTAAATTACCCGCGAGTCTACCTCCACGACCTCATGCCCTTCCTACTTGCCTGTTCATCTCTCCATACTATAGAAACCAATAACGTTAAGCCTCTCATACCACAAATTGATAGCCCACAAATTGATGGCTGCTATCTCAACAACTTACAGTGTTGTTATAGGAGGAACAACAATCATTGCTCTCTCAGCAAACTATAATGTTGTTACAGGAGGAACAACAAATCATTGCTCTCACAACAAACCACAACGTTGTCATAGGAGGAACAACAAACCATTGCTCTCACAACAAACTACAATGTTGTTACAGGAGGAATAGAAAATCATTTCTCTCACAGCAAACTACAGTGTTGTTATAGGAGGAACAACAAATCATTGCTCTCATAGCAAACTATAGTGTTGTTACAGGAGGAACAACAAATCGTTTTTTCCAGCCACACAATTTGTAAAAACATAGTTTAAAGATCCCTTCGTAACTCCCCAACCAAGGATATTTTTGGAAAATCGCTTGAGTTACCAAATAGACCCTGCTCTACACAAAACCAAGATGGCAAAATTTTGAATTGCATCTTCCTTTGATCATAAATTGACCCGCAAATTTGATGACATTTTTCTTTTACGAACTTTCTTTCTTTTGTTGGCTTGATACAAAGTGCTCTGTATTCTGGAATCTGTAATGTAAAATGACTCTTTCCAATACACAATATTGGATGTAAAAGTATTGGATTAGAAGATTAACTGAAATATGATTCTCCAAGTTCTCATTTAAAAGTAAATAACAGAAAAAATACATTGTCGGAATTCTTCATTCAACATAGCAATTTAAAGACAAAATCAATTTCAATCTCCAGATATTAGTATTATGGTTCACAAACCTCAGAAACACATATGCAAATAACTGTCTCACACACACTTACATATTTGATTTTCTGATACAAAAGGACACTGGTCTAAGAAATGTTGTTCAATTCACTTTAATCTCACCCCAAAAACTTCCAGCCAAAATGTTCCTCCTCCCTCAAAAACCAAAAGCAACTGTCCAATAAATGAGTTCATGGATGTGAGCCAATTTCCCAAAGCCCTAACTACCTACTAGCTATAAAATCATTTCTTTTAACTAGATATTCCTAACTAATCTTAACTAAATATCAAAAACTTTTCACAAATAAACTTTAAATGTTCTAGCCTTGACATGTGATCAATCCATCACATTGCTAGGCTCTTGGTCTGAATTTAATAACTTGTCATTTTTATGTGCTCAGCCTAATGCACCTGCATCAATGTGTGTGTGTGTGTGTCATTTATTACTAATATATGTATATAGCAACATATATAGTATAATATGTATTGTGGCATTTATTAATATATACTAGTACTTATATGGGGATTTAGATCTTGATAAGCTTTAATAAGATCTTAAGACACTTATTTTAGGATTTGATGATGGTCAACGTCCTACAAACCATCCATGTTTTGATATAGTGGCTTGAGGATATGCATATCCCGATATATATATCAACATATTATGTCAATGTATATACTAGTGTATATACCAATATTTATACTAGTACTAGTATATATAGTACAATATTTTGTATATTGAGATAACATGGTGGTACATGTATATCAGTATACATGTTGGTGTGTATATATATATATATATATATATAATAGTAAGTTAGTATAAATACTAGTATAACTCCTACCTGTCTTGCATGCGTGATCATATTTGATTGTTATGATTATTAGTCATTACTAGCTAGAGTTCATCTATACAAGGAGTTTGTTCCTAGTTACTAGGAGGTGGATAGATCTAGTCAACTTGAGATATATTTTCCAACTATATATCTCCTTAGATTAGTGTGTAGTTGATATATCCTAACAAATGAATTATTATGTGTCTAAGATAGTTTTTTTTTATCTTAAGACAAATTTGTTGTATTTATATTTGTACTACCACATTAATTACTATAGAGAGTGTTCAATACAATTTTGGTGTGTAATAATTTTATGCTATCCCATTCTATCATGGTTGTAGAGTAGATCGAGGCCTAAATTACTTTAAGGGAGGGCCTAGGACTATGATGAGAAAGAAGTGATTGTAGATTAATTTAGACGTAGGGGAGTAGAGTATATTGTGGTGTGTGTTTTGTTTGTTCTTTCGATCCATACGAAGAGAATAAATATTTGTAAGAGGTTTGAATTTTGTAGTGTTTGGATGTTGCAGGTTAGAAACCCAACCAACCCTGTCACATACATGGTCACTCAGTAGGAGTATTTTGTTAGAGAAGTTTCAAATTGGATTTGAGACATCCATTTCAAAAACCATCATTGGGGATTTTGATTTCTTATACGCGATATAGAAGCATGGTTTCTCTATAAATTAATTATGATACATCATTAAAGATAGATGTCGAATTTTGAAGAGAAGATGCCATATTTTTAGTTTGTCAAGTTGTCAGGGAAGAAATACTATCAAGGACAACTAAGAAGTTTCCACTTAGATCAATTGAGTTATGACAATGAGAATTTTGGGAGATCATTCTGCGTGTTAAGATTGCAAATTTGTGGAGTATTATACACCATGAGAAAAAAGAAAAGGTAGGATGGCATAGTCACTATTGTTCACCACTAATGTAGCAATTATGGTTATGAATCGATAAATGAAGAAAGATCTAGTTGGTAAGAATCAAGTGAGTGGTTCAAGGAGCCACCATGTAATTGAGAAAGGCCATAGTGAGAGGAGTCGATGACCAAAATAAGGGACCCATATAGAGGAAGTTCTGCATGTTTCCTAATGATTAGAAAGTCATATTTCCACCCTAGAATAGCTGCAAGCATTAATATAATAATGATATCATGATTTCATAAATCAATTTCCAAATAAATTGGAAGATGAAAGCTATTGTGAAGGGTTATACACTACCAACATTTATGGAAACATAGATAAGTTTCCAACATGAGATAAGAAGTAACATTGTGGGTTGGGTGTGTTGTGAGGAGGAACCATTGTATAAGGTTCTTGATGCCCTATGTAAGAATAAGCAAATCCATGTCACATGGAGGAAGAAATTTCACCATCACCCCTAGTGGTTAGAAGAGGTCATGTCTTTATTCTAACTAATCAGTATTAACTATAAGTTTCACATGTTCTTCTATGTTTTCAAGAGCGAGTTCTAATGGTCAATAGTGTTGTGCCTAAGAGGGATATTTATTGATGCTTAAGGGTCAAAGGGAGTGTACTACAAGACCACTTCAAAGAATCAAAGATCAAGTTCAAATGTAGTATCATGATCAATGATATTCATGTTCCCAAATCGTGAATTTTGTTTATTTGAATTTTGAGAGGATAATAAGTGAAGTGATTAAGCTAATATCACAAAAGTAGATGTTCAATTTCAATACAAAATGGGAAAGATTGATAGGTGATGGCCATCCTATTGGTAGATATGACCATATTTGGGAAACAAGGTGAATATACCTTTGATACTTTGTTAATGCTAGAAATTATTTTGTAATTTTTATTTCTTTTGAAATTTTGGATAAATGAATTGAACCTTAGTAAGCCTAGATAACCCAATACGGGTACAATTATTTTCTTAGAATTAGATATTGTAACAAACGATAAGGAATACAGAGGTCTAAGATTGAATTAATATGTCAAAAATTAAGACAAAGACACACATAATGTGAACAATTGTAAAGGAGGAAGACAATATTCCTGTCATTGTGTCATGTATCTCTTGTTGATGCATTATAATGTTGCATTGTTTTGTGATGTAAAATCATTCCTTTGTCTACATAGGAAGACGTGTTGTAGTTGGGAGAGAGTTCTAGCTATGCGATTTTCTCCATGAACTGTTTGAAAAATGGTGCATTGTAAGTCTCGATTGGAAAGTGTAGAGAATGTAAGACTAAGATGGCTACAATATGTATCCAGACTATTTTCCTAGATAATTGGTCAGTAAATTGGATGGAACCCATGTATATCGGTTGATGGAAGTATGTATGTAGATGGTCGATTACTCAGTCTTCATGGTCAGATTATTGTTACACCCTGGAGTACAATAAATTCTCAAACAATTTGAGGTATCAGTGGATCTTTTGCTAGTATGTGTTCGAGATAACATTTCTATAGGTGGATTGACAAGAATGGAAAAATTTTGGTTCTAAGATGAATGTGAGTGGATTTTGTTCTTGCTTGAGAAAATAAGATTGGTTGTAGGTTGAATTTTTGAAGAGGAATGGAGATATTATAGAGTAGTCTTTAAAAGAAAATATTTGGAGCTTAGTCCAGGAAAAGTAGGTTAGAATTCATGTGGAAGCATAATGGAAATAGAGTATATTAGTTATTGTAGTTGTGGAGATTGGATGATGGTGAACAAATGAAGGTAAAATATTGAGTGGTGTGTTCAATAAAATAGACTCAGGATCATATTGTCTTGTGAACTACATGTTGTATTTGGAAGTAAGTCTATGATGTTTTGATGTAGTGGTCCTTGAAAATTTTTGTACCTAGTATCTCCATAGCATGGACTATGTAATGTACTTCTATGTAACATGTAAAGGGAATGTTGCTATAATACCTAAAGAGGCATGCATATCCCTTTATCATGTGTCATTGATGACTTGGATAACTTGTCTAGTTTAGTTAAGTAGCCTCTATTGGGGAATTATTTAACAGTTGGAGCAGTGGGCCGTGTGTTGGTTAAATGCTCTATGAATGGACCATATTATTGGATTAGACTCTAGGAGGTGCATTTTTACATTTAGGGGAACTTCATTAGGAAGTTGAGTGAACCATGTATGTGAAGGACATCCTAGTAAACTAGTGGTTGGGTACCCATGCATTTTGGTGGTTGGTTGTTCCTTTATATTGATGTAAATAATTTAGTGATGCATGCATGATTGAGGTACAAGGTGATAATACTATGATGGACTAGATATGCAATTTTCTATTGAGGAGGTTCTTCAAGTTGTAGTGAGGCATTTGTTGTGGAGGGGAAGATGTTGAAGACCTCATTGGATGAAGATTAAGGCAAGTAGTCATTAAGGGGGAAGTGTTGGTGTATGTAACTCCTACTTGTCATGTGCTTGTGATTATATTTGATTATTTGGATTATTGATCATTATTAGATGGAATTCATTCTACAATAAAGAGTTTATTCCTAGTTTATAGGAGATTTTTGGATCTAGTTGACTTGAGATATATTCTCCAACTAATTAGTTTGCTAGATTAATGTGTGGTTGACATATTCTCTCAATTGAGTGATTATGTGTTTAATATAGTTTTTTATATTAAGAAAACATTCATGCATTTATATTTGTACTATCACATTAAATATTATATATACCGGTATGACACTATTTTGTTGTATATATATTATATATGTCAATATAGATTAGTTAGTATATGCATATAGCACCATATATAGTACATACACTGACATATATCACTATATATTAGTAGTTATATCAAAATCTAGATCTTGAGAAGCATTAATAAGATCCTAAGACACTTCTTTTAGACTTCAATTATTCTTGTTTGTAAGCTTTTGTGGTTAGAATTTGAAGACGAGGGTGTATCTAAAATATGATCTGCAATTTAATTTTTAAGTCGATGTTTCGAGTCTAGTGACAGGACCCATCATCGGGATAGAATGATTGAAAAGAAGAGGACAAGGAGCAATGTATAAATAAATAAATGAAGAAGGACAAAATCCATCCGAAGAGAACTTAACCCTAAAAAAGAGTACTAAAATCTATCCGAAGAGAACTTAACCCTAAAAAAGAGTACTAAAATCTAAAAGCCTAAAAACTAAAAAGAAAATATGAAAATTCTAAAAGTTAGCAATAATAATAAAAATATAGTAATAGGATAAGGATGAGAGGTGGCGATGTATAAATAAATAAAGGAAGGAAAAAGAGAAAGACAAAATCCTGACGGGAACTTAACCCTAAAAAGAAGACTAAAACCTAAAAGCCTAAAAACTAAAAAGCAAATATGGTAGATCTAAAAGTTCGCAAGATCTAAAAGCTGTTACTGTATTTTTATTATTGCTAACTTTTAGATCTTCCCTATTCTCTTTTTAATTTTTAGGCTCTTAGATCTTAGTCTTCTTTTTTGGGGGCTAAGTTCCCCTCTAGCGGCTCTATTATCTACTCATTTCTTAATATATACAATCAATATTGATGATCTTTCTTTGAAATTTACTCTGCAGTGGACAATTGTTTCTCTATACAAAATAGTCCAATGCTTCCTTCAACCCACTTTTTCAAAAACTGGTGCTTAAACTTAAAGAACTAAACACTAATAATCATTACGTGTTGCAGTGGAAACACCAGCACCCTCACATATGTCCCAACGCTATAACCAACCAGGCACTTATTGAACTTCTAAACACTGGATACTTCAGTACGTGCCTCTTGTGTTTTTGTCCCGGTGTAATAGAAAACACTCGATGGCCAACTTAATGATACCAAGCGATGGGACGTCAAATCCTTTGATTGGGATATCAGAAAAACCTGGAAAATCATTAACATTTCCTTGACAAAACTGATACATTTTAGTCGAACAGGAGACAAATATTGACGTCAATTGTCAACAAATTCTCCGTCTATCGAGTTCGTTAACTGATAGATATCAACGTACTGGAAAACTGTGGGGATTTAGTGTGGTCTGTCTAACGTGTCGTTTAGCTTACAGATACTTGTGTATTGGGGTATCTTAAGAATTTACATTATGGCGAGTTTCGCTGAGACAGATATTAATTGCGGCAATAGTTATGTTGACTGGGATATTAATTTATGATACTGAATACCAAGAGATCTGGAAATGCTCTGAACCAATCATTTCTGGTCTTGTGGGCTCTGGCTTGATGGATGTCTCTTGACGGTGATATTTTTGTCTCCGAATCACTATATAAGGGAGAGAGTTGGAAATGAAGAGAGACAGATTATTAATTTACGGCAATAGTTATGTTGACTGGGATATTAATTGATGACACTGAATACCAAGAGATCTGGAAATGCTCTGAACCAATCATTTCTGGTCTTGTGGGCTCTTATTTGATGGATGTCTGTTGACGGTGATATTTTTGTCTCCCAATCACTAGATAAGGGAGAGAGTTGGAAATGAAGAGAAATTAAAGTTTAGGGGGGAGTAGTGCTTTGATATTGATGCCGGGAGAAAATGCAGGTAAATTATATATATATATATATATATATATATATATATATATATCTCAAGAGAAATTAGTGAAATGTGAGGGATATCACTATCAAGATATCACTACCAACTTATGTGGTATATATTCAATTGTCTCTCTGGGAAGGGGTTTGTTAAAGATATTTGCAATTTGTTCTTTGATAGCCATGTATTCCAGCTTGACATTATAATCAATAGCTTGTTTTTAGGAAGTGATATTTGACAGGAATACATTTTTCCTTGGAGTGTATAACAAGGTTCTTTGAAATATTGATTGGATTTGTATTGTCACATATGATTGAAAATGGTTGATCATATTCTACCTTGATATCTTTTAGCATTTGTTTCATTCAAAGAAATTGTGTGCAACATGTTGTTGCTTCAATGTATTATGTTTTAGATATGGAGAGAGATATTGAAGTTTGTTTCTTGCTAAACCATGATACCTAAAAATTGCCCAGAAAGAATGCTCCTCCACTTGTACTTTTCTTGCTATCCATATTTTCTTCCCAATTTGCATCTATATATTTGTTACGATGAAGTATTTTCTTTTTAGATACCATAAGCCAAAGTCCATAAAATATGAAAATTCTCTTTACTCCTTGCACATTTGTATCCTTTTGTGTAGATTGAAATCTTATAACCAATCATACTATATGAATGATATATGGTATTGATGTTGTCAAATGAAGGAATAATTCATACTAATGATATAATGAAATATGAAATTAGAATTACTTTACAAGTCTACACATGAGGGTAATGAGAGAATTTAGAAATAGAGATCGCATAGAATCAATTAATAAAATTATGGAGATATTCGTGGAGATCATTATGGAGGTAGTTGAACCAATTAGTTGTATTGTAAAATTTGTTATGGGAACTTCAATGCTATATTATGGGGCTTCATATACTTTATTAATGTGCAAGACGTGATGCATTATTACTTTAATTAATACAATGTGATGTTTTCTTAATATTGTCGTTGTTATGTATCATTTTTAGTGTGTAAATAGTTGTATATGGCTACTCCTAATACTAATATTAGATATCAAAGAAAATGCTTGTGTTGGGTGGAGAAACAATTTGACACAAGATTGAAGTTTAAATTTTGTGGTTGTAGATTAATGTGAGGAATCGAGAACTGCCAATGAAGATAAACCAAGACTAGGAGACAATGCTATCTCGTGAAGATATTGATCAAATAATTGGCGAGCTATATGAGGTGCGTAAAGCATCAGTCATGTTAAAGAAATGACAAACAAAAACCCAATTATCTTTGTGTGGGATTCTATTGAATTTAGATTAATGTGTCCTTTGCTCTAGTGGTTAAATGAGAATGAGAAAAGAAAGTGGTGTTGTTGAAATATTTGAATGGGAAGCAAAGCACTAGTAGTTTTAAATGGGGAGAGTTATTTAATACAAAGAGATTACTATGGTGTCAAGCGCAGAAGCTCTGGCTATTAAAACGCTCAAGATCCCCAATGAATGCAAGAAGCTTCAATGGTGTCTATAGTGTCCAACTCGTGTGATAGGTGTGTCAACTATCAATTGTTTCTATTAAAGGTATTACAATTAATTTATTGTTGGCAATGTTCTTTGTATTTTAAGTGTTGTCTTTAAACAATGATCTACCAATGATATAATTTTTTGTGATCTATGAATATTCCATTCTACGATTATGTTTCCGTCAATGATCTCCCTTAAGTCTTCTTCACAAACAATATTCACTATATATCTATATTAGTATGGTCATTTGAGAGACTGTTCCAAAAATCCAATTGAGAATTGGTATTAAATTCTGGAAGATCCTTTAGCTACAACGAGTAAGATGCCAAATGTGGAAGTGGGACGTGCCATTAAAAATTAAATGCTTCTCTTGGTTAGTGATCCATAACCCGATACTAATTTGGGATAACCTTCTAAAGAAATAATTTATGGGCCCAAGATGGTGTACTCTATGTGGAGCAGCCCTTAAGGAGGTTAACCACCTATTTCTACATTGTCCATTTGCAATGGATGTTTAGGAGGAGGTTTCAAAATCTCTTAAGGTCAATCAAGTGGTGGAAAGATCTCCCATTGCAATATGCTTAGCCAACTAGTGCACCCATCAAAAAGAAGTTAGGGCGATTCCACTTTATATTCTCTAGGGTATATGGGTCTGCAGGAACAAATACATTTTTTAGAACCATCTCCCTAAGGTGAATTCCACCAGTCTAAAAATCATTGCCTATTTTATGGATGTTGGCCTTTGGAGGCCTAAAGTTCATAGGCGTTGTTTTAAACTCAAAGAAATTGATTATTCCTCCCCTGTCAACTTCTTTGATGGAGCATCTTCTAGAGGTGCATGTGTTTGTGGTGCTTATATTGTGATTGACCAATCCAAAGCATTCAATTTATTTTGGTCTGGGTGCTCTAGTTCTAACAGCAAGGCTGAGGTGGTGGCCCTTTGGGGGGTGTTGAAGCTTTCGTCTTGGATTTCCATTGAAGAGATTAGTATTGTTGGGGACTCCAAATCCACCATTGATTAGGTGCAGGGTAGGTCATCAATGGAAGTCGCTTCATTATTCCATTGGCAGCAACAAATCTTGCCCTTGAATGATGCTTTCAAGCAAATATTGTTCTCCCATATCTTTCGGGAACAAAACACAGTATCAAACAACCTTTCAAAGTGGGAAGTTCCAATGATGCCTAATTATCTGCTATATTTTTTTGGTAAATGGATCGGACTGCGGCTCAGGGTCCTTCTCTATTATGTGATTGGGTACCATTTTTGTCTTTTTTCTAGTCATGGTGCTAGTATGGCTCTATGTGGCCCCCTTTGGCGAGTTCATGCATTTTTGGCTTGTGATTTAGTCTCTATCCAATATGTTGTTTGTTGTTCACTTTTTCAAATTGTTGTCTTTGAATGTTACATGGGTTCTTTGCCTCTTTTGGTTCAAATTTGGGCATTATCATTCAACCATTTGGGGTCTCATTTTGTAACATGTAATGAAAGTGGTTTATTTTTTCTTCGTGGAAAAAAAATATGCCAACAGACACCAAATATTATTTTCAAACAATAAGTGAATTAAGGTGGTCAATATGTGACGTGGAGATTTGGTTTTGATTCTTGGCCATTTGCAACCTAGAAAAAAATTGCTGAAATATGGCAATTTGTTTTTCAAAAAATATGGTAGTAGGAGTGTTTGAATCTCGTTTTTGTTTCTGATGGTGGAAATGGATTCAACATCATCAAAAACCTCATGCGCACCAAAAATCTTGGAGCTTGACAACTGGAAGTTGTATTTTCAAAAAATCATGCAAGATTTTATCAAAAGCATACATGAAAATCCATGGTTTTTCGACCACGTTTGAAGCCCTGTTAGACTATGGCCATGCAAATTATACCATAGCTATACCAATTTTCACATCATGCTTTTCTTTTGGATTTTTTGTAGTATTGGCGAAGGGGACTCTTGATATACAACATGGTCCTTAGATGGACAAGTTTCACACGTGATTAGCACCAGGGGCATGTTAAGATGGATATTGCAAGCAATCATCAAATTTTAAGGGTTGATCTTAATTTCAATTAGAAGGTCATATATTCATCAAGCCCTTCCATAATGAAAAGTTATAAAAAAATATAAAAAAAAAAAAAAAAAAAAAAAAAAAAAAAAAAAAAAAACATTTTAATCAACAACAGTGTATTATCTCTGCATTTCATTTTCAATGAAATTTATTTTGATTAAATAAATTGAACTCTTAAAACTAAATGACAATTACAAAATATCACATTATGACAACATCAAATAGATAATATAGTCAAATGTGAAAATTATAAAAGAATATTGGAAATGCAATTTTTTCTAACTGAATTTGCATTTTTTCAATAACAAAATGGTTTTGGTTTCTTAAAAATCCCTATTACATTCAAATTATGCATTCTTGATAGTTAATATTTTTTATTCCAACAATTCTTCTAAATTTTATCTCAAAAAAAGTTCCAAGCAATAAATATTGTACATGACACCAACCCACCAACATGATTGTGGCTGATGGTTATCTGGGCTAGACCTGAGATTTTATAATTACATTGAAATACTATTGAATGAACTTTTTTGTTGTCATTGGACTTGTGAGTGGGTTCATGGTACGGAGCTACAACCCTCATAAGGCAGAGTGTGGATTTCCATTAGTTGTAGTTTATGGAGTCTCCCACATACAATAGTTATTTGTCTCTCAACCTTTTCAGCATCGGAGAGGCATTGAACATAGACATGCAAATTTGAGAAACCAAACAACATTTAGAAACATATTGAGAAGAATCAACAAGTTATTGATTCAACGAAAACAACATTTAATCAGCACTGTCATGAATAGATAGATTGCCTTGGAAGTCCACAATCCTAAAGCAACCATCTCCATCTCTTGTAATTGGAATCCATTCTACCATTCTTTTAGTAATTGAAATCAATGCTAGCATAAGGGAATGACCCAGGTGGATACAAAACATAGGATTCATCATATATCCATCTCCCCTTAAACATATCACACTCGCATTGCATTCCTACTAAACAAGACGAAGGTTCTATCATGGACATTTTAGTGCCCCTGCCTCCCATGAGCACATTATTAACACTCTTGTTACCTGGCCTTGGATTTGCCCTGCTGAATTCTTGATGTGATAGGGTTTTTGTAACACTCTTAGTAATGTATTCTACCTCGATGTTCCTCTCATATTTACCCCACAAAACTCTTGAATCTTGTTTCTGATCTTGGAGAAGATTATATCCAAACACCCTAAATATTGGGATGGTAATCAAGCACTTCCACCATTGTTGTACAAGAATTACAAAGACAATAAAAGAAATTATTTTAAGATATCCTAACTCTCTAATTCATTTAAACCTAACTTAATGAAAAGAGATTCTAATAATAGGGGGAGCCACCTCCCAACACAACATTATCTTCTTTCAAGAAATACATTGGCCCTCTAATTTGCTAGCTCCTCCTCTTCATTGATGGTCCCTATCCTAAATTCTTCCACATGTTTTGTTTACTTCCTTCATACAGGTTTTCCCCACTGATTGGATGTCTTGAGGCACAATAAATTTCCCTCACTCCCACCACATACAGACCATCTTACTGTTACTTCCACACATACAACAAGCCATCAAATGAATGAACGATATTGGGTCATGGAAAAATTCCTAAACAAACTAGAACATCCTGCAAATTGCATCTCTCCTATGTTGGGGAATGGATTCTAAAGCCATGAATAAGCACCATCGTTGAAGGCCCATATCAAGAAGGAAGATAACATGAGCAAAATTCCACTCCATCCAACCACACTCACAAAGCTAGTACCTTCTTTATTTCCCATTTGTCTGTCTATATGACATTAAAATTACATATAGTTGCTCTACAAGTCGTGAGCAAAAGAAAAATAAAAATAAATAAATTACTCAATGCTAATTGTGCTTCTTTTTCTTTCTCCTAATAAAAAAATATGAATTTGAAAAGTACTAGAAGGGAATGTATTGACTCACTGAGTTGTGTTTGTGTGGAACTCATGGAAGTTATTCAAATTGTGAAGATGTAAAGAAGTTAATTATGGTTCAGAGTTAAATATTTATTGCTTGTAACCTATTGTACATGTTTCCCATAGGCAGTCCTTGCCTGCAAAAACTATGCCAGGAAACCAACTCGATCAATCTGGCCCTTGAACAAGAGGGGGCTCCCTCAATTGTTATGAGGCTTTGTTTAACATTGTTCACTTGTCAATGAACAATAGCCTATGAAGCACAATGGCCAGATTTAGGATGTAATGGGGTGGTTGCTAATGATTTCACAATTCATGTTCATGAATAAATCCCTCTCTCGCAGAGTCCTTTCTTAAAGTGCCAGCTTCCAGCCTGACAGAAGAGCTTAAGTTTTAGAGAATTGTAAAGAAGAATATAAGGGGATTCTTGATAATTAAGTAATCAGACATAATACTTAATTAACCAGGGAAAATTGGATTCATGTATAATACTTCTACAACCCAACAAAACACATTCAGGAGAAGATATAAGGACAAGCTCTTTAAATGATTATAAATTTGCAGGGGATTTCAAAGAGATTAAAACTCAATTTATTCTTACCCAGATCTCCTATAATACTTTGAACATGTGCATAAAACAAGTTGTGGAAACATAGGAAAAACAAACTAGAAACACAAATCCTTTCATAAACTGAAGCCGGAAGGCTTTGATTAAGAATTCTATAACAAAAGTTTTAAAAAGGTGAAAGATTTGGCATCAAAATCCAGCCCCTGTTTATTACAAATGATGGAAATATAGAATAAACTTCTCTTAAACTGATACAATATTTATGGAATAATATCCCAAGAAATATACTAAAAATAAAACAATTCCTGGATACTCTGCCAGAAATTTGGCACTGTTTGAAAGTATTGTGCCTTGATATCTGGAAATTAGTTGAATGACTACTGAAAAATCTGCAGAATGATCCTCAATCTGCTAGTCTTCTGCTACTAGGTGTCTTTTGAATGTTGATATCTCCATGCCCTTGAAATCTAGATCTGTTGATTCTCCCATTTGTCTTTCAATTGATAATTACGTGCCTTAAAATCTGGGGTTTGTGAAGTTGTCGCTGAAGATCTGCTTGGAATGATTTTATGTCACTTTTTTACAATGCTTCACCAATGTCATAAAATATTTGGAAGGAAATATTTTATAAATGTCTTCAAATATTTTGTAAATGAATTTTATATTTTTCTATTTTCATGAATTTACTAAATCCATTTCACCATGTAGTTGTAAATTTATTTCACCTTGGCCTCTTTTACCTCCTGTCGTAAAATTTATTTACATGAATGTTATTTTTGCTCACCTGTACATTACTCCCTTTATTTTCTCTTGTAAATTAATTTTCTTCCTCCCCTAAATTCATTTCACCTGTAGCTGTACATTACTCCCTTTATTTTCTCTTGTAAATTAATTTTCTTCCTCCCCTAAATTCATTTCACCTGTAGCTATAACTAATAAATGAATTTCACCTGTAAAATCATTTCATAATATATTATCCAATCTGTGAAGAAACCAAGCTCTAACTCTAGAAAAAATTGATTAATCAAACGGAACCATTAACCTTCCCGCCAGTCATTTTAAGATTTAAATGTAATAGGGAGAATGGTTTTTGGAGGGGGTTAGGTAGAAAGTGGTTTAGGATGGGGGTGCAAAGTGAAAAATGAGATGACACGTGTAAAAAATGGTAAGGTAAAAAACATCCTTTTGGACCCCGCACCTTTTGGTTAAATGTCAAAAGAGCTAGGGGTCCGAAATATGTTTATAAACCTTGTTTTTAAAGTGCCCATATATCGAGGCATGGGAAAATAGGAGAGTTTAAATAGTTAAGTGCAGGGTGGGCCATATGCTTTGACCTTTAACTTGGTTTTTTTGTGAATAGGCTTACCCAAATAATTTTTTATAACATAAATTTTAACCTTAAATAGATATTTCCATAAAAATATACCATTATATTTTTATAAAAATAAGATTATTTTAAAATTATAAATATTATTATATAAAAAATAAATAAAATTATAAATCATTCAAAAGTATTTAATCAACATAAATCTTAGCATTTGTCCAAGAAATAAATTGGCAATTTCTCACTGAAAATTTGTAATTTTCGGTGTACCAAAATATGTTACAACGTTAGCTCCAATAGGGATTGCTTCCCCTGTGGGATGCAAGAACTCGTCGACCAACTGCCTTATCCATTGGGCATGGAGTCATACCATAAAACCATCAACCATTCATATGCCCTTATATAAAAATATAACCAATCATCATGGATCAATCTTGTCATTTGAACATTCTGCTATTGCATGGTAAAAACCTGCAATTGTGAAATGCAACCATATGCCCGCACTAATTTGAATACTCTTTCCCACTGAAATTTGAAGATGAAATAGCTAAAGTGAAAGACTTGACATTTCAAATGAAAATAAGCACAAAAGTGTCTAATTCATCAGGCTAAGGAGTTAATTAGATATTCAACAATAATTTTACTCCTTTTAATCCCTTGGAAGTCATTGCACTCAACCAAACCAAACTTGATATTGCAAACTTGAAACATAACTGAAACAACTGTTGATATACTGCACACTGAATCTGAAAATAACTAATCAATCTCATACACCCCTATCTAACTGACCTGAAAAACTTTACATTGTTAAGTGTAATCTGCTTTCCGACGTAACCAAGTGATGAGTGGGTTTATTGACAAACCATGTTGCCAACAGCTGAAAATATGAAAAATATATACAATATAAAATTCAAATTCCATAAGAAAGTTATACTCTCAAGTGAACTTTGGGATTTGCATCCTCTGTGGAAATATTAGATTTCTGATCATGGTTGAGAGGAAAAAAACATATTTTGTTGTCTGCAACTATCAATGAGCCTTATGTAGCTGAGGTCTTGAAATAGTGGGATCAGTAACCTAGTGGAATCACCATATGACAAAGTGGAGTCGCCAGGTGAAAGCAATGCAACCAATAATAAATGCCTACTCCTTGTTCACCAGTAAGGAATAGATCTAATCTTTATCGTTCTCCAGAGAAAGATCTCTTCGTTACTTCGCTCCCCAGAAATGACGCCAAATGTTGTACATGTTTCCCTTAGGCAGTCGTTGGCTGCAAAAACTATGCTAGGAAACCAACTCGACGAGTCTTTAGGATCAAGTTGGCCCTTGAACCAGAGGGGGCTCCCTCAATTGTTATGAGGCTTTGTTTAACGTTGTTCACCTGTCACTGAACAACAACCTATGAAGCACAATGGCCAGATTTGGAATTTAATGGGGTGGTTGCTAATGATTGCACAATTCTTGTTCATGAATAAATCCCTCTCTTACAGAGTCCTTTCTCAAAGTGTCAACATCTAGCCTGACAGAAGAGATTAACTCTTAAAGAAATTGAAAGAAGAATATAAGGGGATTCCTGATAATTAAGGAGTAAGATAGAATACTTAATTAAATAGGAAAAATTGGATGTGTGTAGAATACTTCTACAACCCAACAAAACACATTCAGGAGAAGATAGAAGGACAAACAATAACTAGTTTCAAGAAGAGCTACGTCAGACAGACATTCCAATATACTAATCTCTTTTAACGATTATAAATTTGCAGGGGATTTCAGAGAGATTGAAACTCAATCTATTCTTAACTAGATCTCCTATAATACTTTGAACATGCGCAGAAAACAAGTTGTGGAAACACTCGAAAAACATACTAGAAACACAAATTCTATCATAAACTGGAGCCGAAAGGCTTTGATTAAGAATTCTATAATAGAAGTTTTACAAAGATGAAAGGTTTTGGCATCAAAAACCAACCCCTGTTTATTACAAATGATGGAATATATAGAATAAACTTCTCCTAAAGTGTTGCAATATTTCTGAAATAATATCGTAAGAAATATACTAAAAATAAAACAATCCCTCGATACTCTCAGGCCAGAAATTTGGAACTGCTTGAAATTATTGTCCCTTGATATCTGGAAGTTAGTTGAATGACTGTTGAAAATCTGCAGAATGATCCTCAATTTGTTGGTCTTCTACTGCTAGGTGTCTTATGAATGTTGATATCTCCATGCCCATGAAATCTAGAGCTTTTGATTCTGCCATTTGTCTTTCAATTGATAATTTTGTGTCATAAAATATTTGGAAGGAAATATTTTATAAATGTTTTCAAATATTTTGTAAATGAATTTTATATTTTTTTATTTTCATGAATTTACTAAATGAAATTCAGAACATATCTCCTTAAATAATTTTATTGAATAATTCATCCACATATTTGAAATTATGTCTTGTTTTTCCTTATCGTGTATTCCCAAATCCATGCGTTGTTTTGCCTTCCCATGTATTTCCAAAACCATGTGTTGTTTTTCCTTCCCATGGATTCCCAAAACCATGTGTTGTTTTTCCTTCTATGTAAAAACTCATTTTTTACTTATCCTCCATTTACTTTAACCTCAATTCACCTGCACTAGTAAATTCAAATTCATATGTACCTGTAAATTTTATTTCATAATATATCATCCAATCTTGTGAAGAACTCAAGCTCTAACTCTAGAAAAAATTGATTAATCATTTCGATTAATCAAACAGAACCATTAACCTTCTTGCTAATCACTCTAAGATTTATATGTAATATGGAAAATGGTTTTTAGAGGGGGGTAGGTAGAAAGTGGTTTAGGAAGGGGGGTGTGAAGTGAAAAAGGAGATGACACGTGTAAAAAGCGCTAAGGTAAAAATCATCCTTTTCGGACCCCCCTTTGGTTAAGGAAGAGCTGGGGGGTCCAAAATATATTTATAACCCTTGGATTTAATGTGCCCATATCTCAGGGCTTGGGAAGATAGGGGAGTTTAAATAGTAAGTGTGGGGTGGGCCATAGGCTTTGACCTTTTAACTTGGTTTTGCGATTAGACTTACCCAAATAAATTTCTATAACGTAAATTTTAATCTTAAATAGATATTTCCATAAAAGTATACCATTATATTTTTATAAAAATGCAATTATTTTAAAATTAAAATTATTATTATAAAAAAGAATTTATAAATCATTCAAAAGTATTTAGTCAGTGTAAATCTTAGCATTGGGCTAAGAAAGAAATTGGCAATTTCTCACTGAAAATTTGTAATTTTCAGTGTACCAAAATATGTTACAACATAACCTACGAAGTCATATTTGTCAACAAACAATAAATCTATATAAATGAATCTCTATAGACTATGTGAAGGGTATTAATACATAACATGGTTTGGATTCTAATATCACTTTCATCATTGTATTGAATTTGATGTTATTATTGTAAATGGTGTAAGCAAGATAATTAAATATCTTTGTCAAATCATCAATTGCCATCACATTCCATAAACTATAACTTATCTAGCAACCCTTCACAGAGAATTTTGTTATATTATTGAATTTTTAAAATACAAGTAGAAATAGAAATTAACATTTCTTTTGACGCTTGATTTTCACTTCACACTTCTTGGACACACTAGACTCCCTTTGAAAAATTGTGAAGTGTTCAATTTTGAACCCTAACTACAAGTAGTAATGAGGTTGCCCATAAATTAACATCTTTGAAAGGATTAAATAAGGGAGTTTAAATAGTAAGTGCAGGGTGGGCTATAGGCTTTGACTTTTTAACTTGATTTTGCTATTAGGCTTACCCAAATAATTTTTTATAACATAAATTTTAATCTTAAATAGATATTTCAATAAAAATATACCATTATATTTTATAAAAATACGATTATTTTAAAATAAAATTATTATTATAAGAATTATAAATCATTCAAAAGTATTAAAAATATATCTTAACAAAAAAAAAGATTTCTCATAAATCATTCAAAAGTTATTTAATCAACAAAAACAATAAATCGATATAAATGAATCTCTATAGACTATGTGAAGGGTATTAATACATCGCATCGTTTGGATTCTAATGTCACTTTCGTCATCGTATTGAATTTGATGTTATTATTGTAAATGGTGTGAGCCAGATAAGTAAATATCTTTGTCAAATCACCAATTGCCATCACATTCCATAATGTGTAATTTATCTAACAACCCTTCACATGGAATTTTGTTATATTATTGACTTTTTGTTAAAAACAAATAAAAATAGAAATTAACATTTCTTTTGACACTTGATTTTCACTTTACACTTATTAAACTTGCTAAACCCCCTTTGAAAAATTGTGAAGTGTTCAATTTTGAACCCTAATTACAAGTAATAATGAGGATGCCCATAAATGAGCATCTTTGAAAGGATTAACATGCCAACTTGGAGCACAACCATAAAATTGTAACAATATTTTTTTTAATGCCTAGAAAATGAGTTTCATGGAATGTGTTGCATAAGTTAAAAATAATACAAAATTTTGAAGTTAAGGATCCCATTTTATGGGATTAGTTGAGAATTGATATAAAGTTACCATGTATTTTTTTTATTATTTTTTAAATCATAAGAATTTAATAAGGGTGCGTGGAATGGTATTGGGCATGCAATAAAAAGGTTTGTAAAAACGGTAGTTATATTAATATAATGTAATGGGTATTTATAGTTTAAAAATAATTTAAGTTTTAGTTTCTTCAAGAGGAGGATATGAAGGTAGTTTGTTGAAAAGGAGAGGAAGGTATGCTTCTTTATCTAAACATTGTTCAATAATGTAATGAATATAAATTGGATGTTGTTTGAATTTCTAGGTTTAAAATAAGGGGTTGATAAATGAATTGATTTGATCATGAATAAGGTTTTTTTATTCCACGGGTTAAAAGGACTTATTTGCTAAAGTAAAAAATAGGAAGGATAATACAAATTTTGTCTGAAATTTTTAATGGATGGAGACCCTAGGTTCGACCTCAGGGGCTAACAAATAGATTCGTTGTAGTCTAGCAAAATAGTGTCATTTTCACCTTACTTAGTGAAAAGTAAGGCGTCTCATCCCAGGCATGCCCAGACTTAGATAGGGAAGGGTCCATGAACATGCATCAAAGAGTAATGCAACAAACAGTTTAATACACACACTTGCACCAGAAAGCCTTATTCGCAGACATGCAATATGTGGAAAGTAGAGATCTACAATGTAACTAGAAAGACAGATCATTCATATCCATGCAAAAAGAAATTTTTAAAGGGACCCATACGATTCAAAACACTTAGAGATGTAGAACAATCCCGCAACTCCCATTTTATTAATAGATTATACATCATTACATTCTGATACCACAACCATTATGACAAAACCAGAGGTCACATTACATATCTCAATTCATAGAAACATGAGAGACAAACAAACTAAGGCTTCGTTCCACATAGTGGCAACATCTCAGTATAGGGTCTTCGCTTCTTCTTTATGTTATCCTTCCCTTCGCTTTTATAGATTTCTATTGCAACCTTGCTTGCTTGAACTACCAGTTGTCCCCTTGGATATCATGCTCATTCCTCTTCAACAACTTTTGCAACTCAGCTTCACTGGCTCCTTCTTGCATGCTTATCTCTCTTCAGCAGTCTCTTTGAACTTTGCTTTTCATTCACTTTTATCTTGTCAACCTCAGTGTCTACCTAATATTTCCTGATTCCTTTTCTTTCTCTCGGTGGCCTTCTGCGCAACCGCGTTCTGGTTAGACTTGGTCTAAACATGTCAAAATTTTGTTCCCAGAAATGAAGGACCAAATAGGCCCTGATCACAATCGATTGAATCATCCTCAAGGTAATCCTTGGCTGATGTTATCATTTCTCTTTGTTGTTGTTGCACTCCTTCCTGTGCAGGTTCTTCCTGGCCAACTATTTTTTGTGTCACGGGTTCAATTTCAAATGGAGGACCCAACTCAGGAACTGATTGTAGAGAATCAACTTTGAATTGTGAATATTTAGCAATCACATAGTACCAATAATCCAACAGAACAGTAGCTTGATCGAGAAACAGCGTGGTAAGATCGACAATGGGGTGTTCGAGTTGGGTGGTCATGAGGGTGTTCCATTGGTTCTCGGCTTCAATGATGAGTTAGCGAAGCTTCTGGAAATGATTTTGTGTAGGTGGTTTGAGGTTGTGCAACAAATCCTTAGTAGTGCAAAAGTCACCTTCAATATGTTGGATCTACTTCTCTAGAGAATCAATTTTTGCTAAAAAAATCCTTCCACTGGTCAAGGTCATCCGTGAGTATGGATTGGTGGAAAAATTATTAGGCTTGTTGACGTAGCTCATAGACTGGTTTATTCTTCTTGGTGAGGAAACTATACCAATCATGTACCTACTTGAAACTTTCTTGCGCTTCTCTAGTAATATGATGAAGGGAGGCATTAAGTGAAGCAATGTCTACGTCTTTTTTGCTAAATTTCGGTGTCATACTAGGTGGATAGGTTAGGGATTGGGTTCTAGGTGGCTGTTGTGCTTTATCTCATGATTCAGAGAAACAAGTTTGTTACATGCGGCTCCAATGTGGTCGCACCAAGAAAAAAGGGCACAAACTGAAAAACCTTCTGGTGCATTCAATACCACTTTAGTGATAGTGGTCCAAAGCGTCTGAAATTTAGAGTGGATATCTTCAACATGTTGCTGCAACGCTTGATTTTCACGCAAGATTCGATCTCACTCGACTATTAGGGAAAGAATTTGTTGGTGTTGTTGCTCATGATCAATGATTATGCTATTGTGTAGTGCTTTGACTTGTTAAGGTGCAAGTTGGATGAAGTTAAACAGTTAAAATGATGACAAACTTTGGATATAATTGGGCGACATGGCACCAGGGAAAGGAAATCAGGCCTGCAGGGTTGTTTTCTAGCTACAGACTTTCAAATTACCCCTGTGGAGATATTTCCCGTTGTGGGTCTGACTCGGCATGGATGTCAATGTAGGATTCTAGAACAATTGGTGATGGTGAGGAGGAGATAGGATTAGAGGCCTGGGAGAGGATGCTAAGAAATTTATTGTAATTTTAGGGTTCTGGATTGGGGTGGATGGGCTGAGCATTTAGTGGTTCGGGTCTTGGTTCCATAAGCAAGGTCTGTGGGATAGGAATTGCGGTCGTATTCACAAGGCTAGTACCCACATCCATGACATCAGGGGTGGTCGTGGTGATGTCCTGAACAACATAGTCAACCTCCATTTTATTTTTAGTGGAAAAGGGATTACCAGCCTCTAGGAGATCAATGATGGTTGCATAGGGGGAGGTCGTGCAGGGTGAGCAATTATGGGACATTGGAGAAGTGGTAGGAGTGGAATGTGGAGGTTCTTCGATGATCTGAGTGCTAGTGAGGGAGTGAGGCTCTTCTTCCATGAGGTCGACAATTTGGTCAGAGGAATAAGGGCATTGTGCCAAAAAAATTAGGGAAATAAGCTAGCAAAATGAATAGTGTCTGGCACTGTGGGATTGGTGACAAATCTAGGGCCCACCATGGGAAGGAAAATAGCTAGCGGTGTGATAGAGGGAGCACAGGATGAACTAACAATAGGAAACTTAGAAAACAAAATCAGTGAATTTACTGAAGGGTCAAGCACTGCTTAAGTGCTCCAAACTGAGGAAAGAGATTCTTCGAACATATTCAGTACAGGGGTGAGGATATCTTCAGCGGCCCGCTTCCGTGGAGCGAAGGGACTTTCGCCAGACAACAGTTGTGGAAGCATTATGTCAAAAGAATAGATAATTTTGTTGTCAAGCAAAGGAAAAAAAGAATCAAGCAAGGAAACGTTGGATCAAGCAGCTTCATCAAGAATACTTGTAGGAAACAAGTCGCATGTGTGATTTCCTAGTTGGTTTTGACATGTTAAGTATCTATATGTTGATATTTGGTTCTTTTACTCTCATTGGCATGGATTTTGTCGAGTTTTGACGATGGATTTTAGCCTAGCCTTGTCATTTCCAGATATCCATGGTTTAATGAGATTCTTTATCGGTTTGAGCTTTGGTTTGCCGAATGGTTATGGAATTTGGGGTGAGGTGGTCTCAGGAAAATTCCCAAAGGCCTAGGAATCCCTTGATCGGTAATCGCGGGATAAATGGTAAAGCCCAAGGTTGGAGATGGAAAAATTCCCCAAGGATGGTGAAGGAATCCGGAGGCATCCAAGCTCGGTTTGGTTTTGTGATCTCAAGACCGGTTTAAGTGAAATCACGGTATGGTGAGGGTAGAGATGGTTTAACCTCTAGATTCCCTTAGTTATTTTTGGATTGGTTTATCTCATGATATCCCACATTCATTCTTGGAATATGGCACGGGGATGATTGGCTGAAAGAAATATCTATTTCAGCCAATCTATGGTCGAGTGGTTCGTGGAAGTCCCGAACCTGGTTAGATTTTTCCTATGTTTAATAAGAGCTAAGTTTCTCTTGCTTTTGATGAGTAAATATACTTGTTATTATGTGGCTTTAATGGTTGTTCTATCATTGTTATTTATCTAGTTATATGTTGGTTATAAGCAAGGTTATATGATAGTTCTCAATCATGGTTCTTTTCATGTTGTTACTTGTAACTGAATAAATAATGGATGAAAGACCTAATTGATGTTATAACAACTAATGTGAGAAGGCAATAAAATTTCTTGTTAAACCTAGGATATGTTTTCAATATTTTATGCTCATACTTGCATTCATGACCTATTGGTTGCATATTTACCAAGTGTTTGACAAAATGTTAGTCCCGGTTGGGGATGGTCAGGTCAAGTCTTGGTTCCATTTTTTGGTTTACAAGAATTTTCTTCATATATGTTATGATTTCTGAAAGTTTCATAGAGTTCTAGGTAGAGGTTAATCTCCGAGCCTGGAAAATAGACTTAATTCTCACAGTCGCTGGCACAACACTGGCAGAAAAAGGCCACAGTCGCACTGATGCAGGCCTATGAGAGTGACTGGGAACCCATAATCACTTGGATGCCTTGGCAAGGGAGCGACTGGACTCTAAGCTAGGGAAAACGTGACTTGTCTTAGGGGTTGGACACCTGGAGGGGTTGGGTTACTCTTGGAGGTCCTGTGGCACCTGAGGGAAGTTAGTAAGGTCTTGTTGTGTCAACTCCATTTCCTTAAGGTCATCTAGGAGGTTGAGTCTTATCATAGTAACCCCTCAACTCATGTTTACCCTGGGCAAGTTTGTGGAAGTGGGTAAATATGTGAGGAGGCATGTTACATGGTAGTATCAGAGCAGGTTGCACTCTCTTTGGGTAAAGTTTGAATTTTTCAAGGTTATGGTTGTCATGCATGGGGTTATGGTATACAGCTGGTATGGTCATGCATGATGTTGTTATGTTGTTATGATAATGTGTTTATATGATTATATGGCTATTGTTATGATTATACATGCACATGCTAATGTGGAGTAATCTTACAGATGAGATAATCCTCCCATAAACATCAATGAGGTATGGATTTTTTTTTGTGTCTATTTGGTTTATTTGACATGGTACACTCATAAGAAGAAGAGAATCAAAGATGATGAGAAAAATGGTAGACTACCATTCCCGTGAATCTTCCTACAGATAAGTTGGGCAGCAAGGAAAAGAGTATTCTCATGGTATAGCAGATACAATGAGGAGCTTGAGGGCAGATATGAGAAGTTGCAAAGAAGACAATGACAGGTTGGTTGAGGCTTAGGAAAGGCTTGCAAGGGCTCAGGAGAAGCAGGTAGAGGTTAATCCAACAATCCTTTAAATATTGTTAGAGTTACAGAGACAAGGACATTCAAGGATCAGTCAAGAGAAGGAAGAGAAAACTAATGGAGCCTATGGTAGCAAGTCTCGGTCTGGATATAGTTTGGATAGAGGGGACACAATTAGAGGTGGAAGATCATTGGATACACCTAATAGGTGGACTGTTATGTATCGGCATCATTCTAGTTCCTCATCCAGGAGACATCATCACAGTCATCACCGTCATCATCCTTATAGAAGGGGTGAGTATTTATCGGAGGAGTTCAAGAAAGTGAAGCCTCCTACATTTGATGAAGAGATGAAGAAGGAAGAAGATGCATAGCCATGGTTGCTTGGGATGAAGGAATTCTTCAGATTGCATTGCTACTTAGAGAACATGAAAGCCAAGATAGCCACCTCTAGTCTTGAAGGGAAAGTATATATTTGGTGGGAAGATGTAAAGAATGTCAAGGGAATTTAGGAAGATGAGTTTATTTGGGACGAGTTTGAGAGACTCTTCAAGAAGAAATATTTGTCAGAGAGGTATTGTCATGATACAACGAAGGAGTTTTATGATCTACATATGGGTTCTATGACATATGATGAGTACATTGGCAGGTTCCTGGATTTGTTGAGGTATGTGCCTTATCTCAAAGATGAGAAGGCTAAGATTCATAGGTTGATCAGTAGGTTTCCAACAACATATAGAGACCAGATTTAGTTTGATGAGCCTAGATCATTGGAGGAGGCCATCCGAAAATTGAATCATTGTTATAAGTAGTTAAAGCGCAAAGTTGAGCCTAAGTGTGACTTTAAGGGAAATCATAAAGTTAAAGGGAAGTGTCCACCGAAGTGGGGAAGACCTCAAGATGCAGGTGGGAAAGAAAATTTGGTTCCTTACAAAAAGTTCAATACACTTGGGAAACGACATGGATCACAGCCTGGAGAGCAGCAGACTAGAGGTGATGATAGAGGACCGTTGCAGTGTTGGATATTTGGAAAAGATCATCGTAAGAAGTATTTTCCATTATACCTGGGAGGTAGGCCTTAGATATATAGTTCTTAGTAGAAACACACAATTGGGGATGTTGGTCATAGTATTACTCGGATCTATGCAGTTGTGGACAACACACCAGGCATCCATTATCGAGATGGACGATAAGCTTTATGATCAAGTTGTTTCTATTTTGATTGATCCTGGATCTAATTATAGTTATTTTTATCCTGACCTGGTGGATAAGTGTGGCTTGAGAAAAGAAGTGCATGCAAAGTCTTGGTTGGTGAAGTTGGCTATAGTTACTAAGAAGAGAGTGTGTCATTAGGTAAGAGCTTGTGTATTTGAGTTGAATCGTATGCCCACAGTAGCACACTTGAATGTATTGTCATTAGGATCATATAGTATGCTTTTGGGTATGGATTGGATGTATCTTCACAGGACCAAAGTAGATTGTTATGAAAAGGCTATTGAGTGTCTGGATGATATTGGGGAAAAGGTAATTTTGCAGGGAAAAGAGAAGCTTGTATCAGTGAGGATGGTCACCGTTATGCAGGATAAGTGCAGTTGCGGAAAAGGGTGTGTAATGTTTGCAATTCATATTTCCAGTGACAAGGATAAGGATGTTGACGATGTAGAAATCTTCAAGAGGTACCATGTACTATAGTAGTTTCAAGATGTGTTTCTAGCAGAGATTCCAGAGTTTCCTCCCCACATGGAAGTGGATTTTTCCATTGAGTTGGTACCAGGGGAAGCACCATCATCAAAGGCACCTTACATGATGAGAACACCATATTTAGTAGAGTTGAAGTTGCTATTGAAGGAAATGCTTGATAAGGGATACATTAGGCCAAATGTATCGCCTTGGGGTGCACCATTATTGTTCATGAAGAAGGAGAATGGTATTCTTAGGTTGTGCATTGATTATAGGAAACTAAACAAGGTGACGATCAAGAACATGTATCCACTGTCGAGAATTGATGACCCTTTTTATCAGTTGAAGGGAGAAGCAGTGTTCTCAAAGATTGACTTGAGATCAGGATACCATCATGTATGCATCAAAGAAGAGGACATCTACAAGACTACCTTCAGGACCAAGTATGGGCATTATGAGTTTGATGTAGTTCCATTCGGTTTAACTAATGCTCCAACTACTTTTATTTTCTTGATGAATAGTGTGTTATGTCCTTATCTGGACAAGTTTGTTATTGTATTCATTGATGGCATCTTGATATATTCTAAGAATATGGAAGAACATGGCGAGCATTTAGCAGCATTATTGAGGTTTCTAGGAGAAGATCAGTTGTATAACAAGCTTAGAAAGTCCATTTTATTTTACACAAAGGTACACTAATTTGGATATGTTGTCTCCAAGGAAGGCATAGCAATAAATCTAGCAAAGGTAAGATCTATCATGGAGGAGGCAGCTCCTAGAAATTTGGATGAAGTCAGATCATTCATGGGGTTAGCAGGTTACTATAGGAGGTTCATCAGGAACTTCTCACGCATTTCCTACCCTATTACATCATTGCAAAGGAAAGGTAAGAAGTTTGAATGGATAGAGGAGTGTGCATATAGTTTTGAACAGTTAAAGAATTTGTTGACGAATGCTCTAGTGTTAAATATTTTGGACCTGGATAAAGAGTTTGTAGTGTGCACAAATGCTTGACAAATAGGACTTGGTGGAGGCCTTATGCAAGAGGAACATGTGATATGCTATGAGTCCAGGAAACTAAATGAGCACAAGAAGAATTATCTAACTCATGATCTTGAGTTAGCGACTATTATTCATGCCTTGAATATGTGGAGACATTATCATCTTGGCAAGAGGTTTGTGTTGATGAGAAATCACAGTGGGTTGAAATATATGTTTGACCAACTGACTCTGAATTCCAAGAAAGATAGATTATTGGGGGTTTTCGCAGTGCATTATATTAGATATCATTTTAGGATTCAACTGCGTTAAGTAAGCCATTCATCTATGACCATTTCCATGAGATATAGTCATAATTGACTAATTTCTCATGATTTTTGAATAGTCCACTTAGCACTCATTGCATCAGGTGATGCTCACAGGGGTGAAGAAGTGGGATTAAAACTAGTGAAATGAATCACATAGCATCAATCATCACTTCTAGGGCTTGCACCTGGTAACCAAGACTTTCTGGGAGGTCACCCATCCCAGATCGCCTCTGGCTCAAGCGTGCTTACTTGTGGATTTTTCCCCACAATCAAGCCCACTTAGCTTTCTACCCCATTTTCAAAACCTTAGCAAGTATTTTGCCTCATGAACCATTCAAGTAGAGCTCCTTCACTCTTTTTGAATTAAGTATTGGGGGTTTTCGCAGTGCATTATATTAGATATCATTTTGGGATTTAATTACGTTAGGTAAGTCATTCATCTATGACCATTTCCATGAGAGGTAGTCGTAACTGACTAATTTCTCATGATTTTTAATAGTCCACTTAGAACTCATTGCATTGGGTGATGCTCACAGGGGTGAAGAAGTGGGATTGAAACTGGTGAAATGAATCACATAGCATCAATCATCACTTTCGGGGCTTGCACTCGATAACCAGGACTCATCGGGAGGTCACCCATCCCAGAGCGCCTCTAGCTCAAGCGCGCTTAACTGTAGAGTTTTCCCCACAGTCAAGCCCACTTAGCTTGCTACCCCATTTGCAAAACCTTAGAAAGTATTGTGCCTCATGAACCATTCAAGTAGAGTTCCCTTCACTCTTTTTGAATTAAGTATTGGGGGTTTTCGCAATGCATTATATTAGATATCATTTTGGGATTCAACTGCATTAAGTAAGTCATTCATCTATGATCATTTCCATGACAGTGAACTCAAGAAGCTTATCTTGAGGGAGTTTCATGTAAATCCATATTCAAGTCACCCAGGATACTAGAAGACATTGACAACAGTGACGAATTTCTATTATTGGTCGAATCTGAGGAAGGAAGTGGAAGAATTCGTTGCTAGATGTTTGGACTGTCAGCATATGAAAGCAGAGTGTAAGCATCTAGGTGGATTTCTTCAGCCTATTCCGATTCTAGAATGGAAATGGGAGGTCATTTCCATGGATTTCATTATAGGTCTTCTGAGGATATCTAGGCAACATGATTCTATCATGGTTTTGGTAGACAGGTTGAGAAAGGTATCTCACCTCATTCCAGTAAATACTACTTATTCAGCTAGTGAGGTAGCATAGGTATTCATTAGGGAGATCATGAGATTTCACGGTTTTCCAAAGAATATTGTGTCAGACAGGGATGCCAAGTTCACTTCCAAGTTTTGGAAGGAGTTGTTTGCAGGTTTGGGGACAGAGTTAGCCTTTAGTACAGCTTGTCATCCACAGACAGAGAGGGTCAATAGAATACTGGAGGATATGTTGAGGATGTATGTGATGAACCAGTAGAGGAGATGGGAGGAGTACCTTCCATTGGTTTAGTTTGCTTACAATAACGGTTATCAAGAGTCATTGAAGATGAGTCCATTTAAGGCACTCTATGGGCGGAGTTGTAACACTCCCATCAGCTGGAGTGATCCACTGAACATGGTACTTATTGGACCGAATATGTTGGCAGACATGGAACATGAAATGCATGTTATAAGGAAGAATCTAAAGGAAACAGAAGACAGGAAAAATATTTATGCAAACCAGCATAGGGCATTTAAGGAGTTTCATCTTGGGGGCATGTGTATTTGCACATCAAGCCCAAGAAGAGCTCCTTGAGGATTGGAACATGTGCTAAGTTGGCACCATGATATTGTAGGCATTTTGAGATGCTTGAGAGGACTGGACCAGTGGCCTACAGACTTGGACTGCCCCTGACAGTGAAATTGCATGATGTTTTTCATGTTTCATTGCATAAAAGATATGTAAAGGATGTTGATCGTGTTATTGATTGGTTTGTATGCAGGTGGATCAAGAAGGAGAATTTTAGCCAGAACCTCAGTGTATATTATATCATAAACATATCATGCTCCAGAATAGAGAAATCTAGCAAGTTAAAGTGCGGTCGAAGCATTTTGGGCCCAATGAAGCTAAATGGGAGATGGTTGATCAGATGCGAGCTATGTATCCTTTATTGTTTCCGGTGGAGGAAAATGAGTTTTTGGTATTTTACATATTTATGTATGGTTTCTATTTTAAATACCACCATGAGTTGTGTTATAAAGCTCCAATAAGTGGTATGGTTGTCATGTTGTCATGTTTGTCATGATGGTTTTTCTTTGAGCAGGTTGTTATTGTAAATACTACAATGAGCTGGGTTATAAAGCTCCACAGGCAATATGTTTTTCTTTTCAGCGATTTTTCTAGTTGTAGGTGTCATAGAACACTGAGGATGATGTTCCCCTAAGGGGGAGGGTTCTGTAACAAACCCGGGTTAAAATTTCATGTAATAAAGGTTAATAAATACAAAATAAAGCCACGATCAAGGGACATTTATTCCAAGATGAATGTTGGGAAAAAAATATCCTAGTGGGCACCACTTAATTGTTTATGGCTAAGAGAAATTGGAAAAGGAAATGGCAAAGGATTTCAAGAGGAAAAAAGGTATTAATTGGCTTGTATTATATCAAAATAAAAGAAATTAGGAGAAAAGGGAGGTAAAAGATCACAGGTTGCATGTGAGGAGGAAAATAAGGAAACATTGAAGAAATTAGAGGCATGAGTAATAAAAAGACATCAGAGCATCAGTTGGTATCCTTTTTGTCAATTCGGTTTTTGAATTAGTCTCTGAGAGGAGAAGAGCATCAAGAGGAGAAGGAAAGAAAACAAGCAAAGGAAGGACAAGGAAAGAAAAAGAAGGACAAGGAAAGCAAAGGAAGCAAGGATTAAGCAAGGAAAAGTTGGATCACACGGCTTCAATAGGAATACTTACAAGCAATAGGTTGCATGTATGATTTCCCATCTAGATTTGACATGCATGGTATGTGCATGTTGGTATTTGGTTCTTTTGTTGTCATTGGCATGGATTTTGTTGGGTTTTGATAGTGAATTTTCGCCTAGCCTTTCAATTTTCAGATAGCCATGGTTGATAGGATTCTTTATTGATTTGAGCTTTGGTTTTCTGGATGGTTTCAGAATCTGGGGTGAGGCAGTCTCAGGAAAATTCCCAAAGGCCTAGGAATACCTTGATCAGTAATGGCGGGGTACACATAAATACTAAGGGTGGAGACGAGAAAATTCCTCAAGGATAGTGAAGGAATCCGAAGGCATCCAAGTTTGGTTTGGTTTTGTGATCTCGAGACCGATTTAGGTGAGATCACGATATGGTGAGGGTAGAGGTGGTTTAACCTCTGGATTCCCTTGGTTGTTTTTGGATTGGTTTATCCCATGAGATCCCACATTCATGCTTGGTATATGGCATGGGGGTGATTGGTTGAAAGAAAGATCTAGTTCAGCCAAACTATGGTCGGGTGGTTAGTGGAAGTCCCGAACCTGGTTGGATTTTTCATATGTTTAATAAGAGCTAAGTTTCTCTTACTTTTGAGGAGTAAATGTACTTTTTATTATGTGGTTTTAATGGTTGTTCTCTCATTGTTATTTATCTAGTTATATGTTGGTTATAAGCATGATTATATGATAGTTCTCAGTGATGGATCTTTTCATGTTTTTACTTGTAACTAAATAAATAATGGATGCAAGATATAATTGATGTTATGACAGCTAATGTGAGAAGGAAATGACCCTTCTTGTTAAACCTTAGATAACTTTTCAGTCCTTTATGCTCAGACATACATTCATGACCTGTAGGTTGCATATTTACCAAGTGTTTGACATAATGTCAATCCCAGTTAAAGATGGTCAAGTCAAGTTTTGGTTCTAATTTTTGGCTTACAAGCATTCTCTTCATATTTGTTATGAGTTCTGAAAGTTTCATAGATTTTTGGGAAGAGGTTAAGCCCCGGCCCTGGAAATTATCCTTAATTCTCGCAGTCGTTGAAACAAAATTGGCAGAAAAAAGCCACAATCACACTGATTTAGGCCTGTGGGAGTGACTGGGAACCCGTAGTTGCATGGAGGCCTTGGAAAGTGAGCAACTGGGACTCTAGGTCGGGGAAAAAGAGATTTTTCTCATGGGTTGGACACCTGTAGGGGTTGGGTTACTCCTGGAGGTCATGTGGTACCTGCGGGAAGTCAGTAAGGTCTTGTTGTGTCGAATCCATTTCCTTAAGGTCATCTAGGGGGTTGAGTCTTATCATAGTATCCCCTCATCTCATGTTTACCTCGGGAAAGTCGGTGAAAGTGGGTAGATATGAGAGGAGGTGTGTTACATTTCCTTAGTCTCTAAGTCGTGGAAATCTAAAGATCTTGGTGGTTTTAGACCCATAGCATTATGCAATGTGATTTACAAGATAGTTTCCCTTTTTATGGTTAATAGTTTGAAGCCTCTATTGAAATACCTTATCCCACTTGAACAAACTGGCTTTATGGAGGGTTGTTAGATATCGGATGGAATTATTACATCTCAAGGGATTATTGAATCATTGAAGAGTAAAAAGAAGTCAGGTATGATGATAAAACTAGATTTGTCGAAGGATTACAATATTTTAATTTGGGATTATCTATTATAGGTCTTGGTTTCATTTGTGTTTTCCTGACAATGGATTTCTTAGGTGAGATCCATCATTTCTACACCCTTTTTTTCAATATTAGTTAATGGATCTCCTTTTGGGACTTTTAATATGGCTCATGGGATTAGACAAGGAGATCCATTATATACCTTTTTGTTAGTTGGGCTACGAAGGGGTTGGGAATATTTTTGAAAGTTTCCTATTCCAGAGGGGAGCTAAGAGGTTTGGTTTTATTTGGAGATGACCTCCCTATGACACATCAATAGTTTGTTGATGATGTCTGCTTATTTCACTAGGCTAATCTCTGAGAAGTGAGAATCATCCACTATTTTCTTTCATTCTTTATCGAAGCTTCAAGGATGCTAATCAATAATCATAAAACAAATATATTCTTTTTTAACTGTAAAGAGTCAATCCAACGTCGTTTGGCATGACTTATGGAGTTTCACATTGCCAATCTTCCTTTTTAAATACGTGGGGTACCATTGGTTTTGAATCCAAAAAGAATGTATTCTTGGAACAACCTTATTAAAACGATCACTAATTGAATACATAATTGGGCATTTAGGGCCTTGAAATTGGCAGGTAGGTTAATACTCACAAATTTTATGCTTTAGGCTATTCCATCGTATCATATTTTTGTTATGTCAGCGCCAAAATCCATCTAGAAAGAAATTATCTCCAAGTGGAGGGATTTTTTGTGGATAGGGTCAAATAAGGTGAAGAAATGATTTATAGTGGCATAGGAGAAACTCAATTTACCTAAGGTAGCAGGAGGTTTGGGACTGAGAGATCCAAAAGCATATGCAGAGCTTTAGGAGCTAATTTATGGTGGAGATGGGTACTTGGGGGTGTTGAATTATGGAAACATATATGGTTAAGGAAATACACCCCTCTCAAGTCTCAGATTAATCAGAAAATTGGATTATTTCATAGTCCTCCATTCTAGAAGAACGAGTAACATGACAATGGAATTTCTTGCAAATTTGGGTTGTCAATCATGCAATCTAGAGTTAGATGAGAATGGGCCACCTTCTTCCACATTTGTTCGGATTAAATCTCTTCAAAACTTGTTGGAGAAATATTTGGATGCCCCTGATGGGGTGTAAATGGTGTAAATGGTGTAAATGGTGTAAATGGTGTAAATGGTGTAAATGTTAATGAGATGGGAAGTTGGGGGTTGTGCCCGCAACCTCCAAACTACATTCGGCATTAATGGCATGGTGGAGCATGGCACAAGTAGGTTAATTATTACATGTAGGTGTATAGTTGACATGGAGGTTAGCTTCTTTATATGCGAGGTTTGTTTGAGGTTTTGGTGTCTAGAGATGAGTATTAGAGAGGAGGTGAGGGTCAGACCTCACCCTCCCTATTCTGGCAACTAGTTCATTCAGTGGGAAGAGTGACTTTGGATTTATAGAGAATTACTTGCACTAAAAAATTTTCTTGCTTCAGGATTTGTAATATGTTGGTGAGGGTTGATATATCGATTTTTGTTTGTGTTCCTTCTCAGTCCTTTGCCTTGAGTTGTTTGCATGGTGGTTTCCAATCCAGAGGTGATATGTGTTGTTAGGGCTAGTCTGTCTGTTTGTGGTTTTCTTGGTAGTTTTTAGAATTCGATGGGCCATTTTGGTTCTTAGGGGTCTTTGTTTTCTAAATTTATACTTGTGGAATGTCCTTAGTCAGGAAATATCATTTATTTTGAGACTTAAAATTATATTGGGAAATTTGGAAAGTGGGATGTCAAATCCTTTAGAATGTTCTAGGTCGCTTGTTAATTAAATGCTTAGTTTTTTTTAGAAACATGTGTGGGTAGAATTATGCATTTGAAAATGTTGGTTTCTGAGGGGTTTGTTGAAGGTGGTGAGTCTCCATCTGCCCTTTTATAAATTTGGTAGGCTCTAAATTGATTATTAGGAGCTTTGGAGATGATTCAATCGTTTTAGGTTTAGGGATTGAACCTGGAGTGTTTGTCAATGTGTCTTGTGTTTCCTATTGTTCTTTTGCAGGTCATGATTGCCAAACGTGTCCCCTCTATACAACAATGATGCCTCCAAGATAGCACATGCTTTGTAGAAGGGGACGAGGTAGTCATTTATCTTAGAGAGAGAGAAGAGTCAGACCCTTCGCTTGTGATTTTGTAGCTACATATTTTAGTGCTATTCCTCCATATTTGAAAAAGGAAATTAGTGGGTTGGAATCTCAAGATGAAATGGTATAGGAAGTTAATTATGACTCAATGCTACTTGACGATGCTTGGAAAAATATTCCTAGCCCTGGTTATTGCAGGTGCAAGAAGAAACAATTTTGAACTCATTAGATTTGCATCAATAAATGCTCACTTTGTTAAGATTAGCCCTGAAAGATAAGCAAGTGGAAAACTATAATGTTTTCTCCTCTTTGGAGGATGTTAAAAGAATGCCTTGCGACCACTAATTCTTCTTGGACAACTTTTATTCTCGTTTGGCACATGTTTAGGGTTACATTGTGAGTGATTCTTAGAATGGAGACGTTTCAGATCCCCCATGTTAAAGTGCGAGGAACAATTTCTTCTTTTGAGAATGATTAGTGTTGTTGAGATTTGGTAGTTGGTGCCAGACATTTTTGTTCTTTTCCTCAATCATGTTGTCGTTGAAAAGTTGGTTTGATTTACAAGTATGGTGTGCTCGTTACTAATGCTTTGTAACGAATCAAGTGGGCCTTCCTTCTCTAGGTCTTGACGCAACTTTATGTAATTGTCTATTGTGATATTTTTGTATCCTCTCATGTTAAATTTTGTTGTTAATGGTGCATATCCATGAGGATTTTATGGTCTGTTGGGGTTTGTACATCGCTGTTGTGAGTTTTAAATCTCTTAGTTTTTGCATTGGATCTGTTGTCATTTCTAATTTTCTATATATTAGATGAAAAATGTTGGATTAGGTCCCACTAAATCATATGTTTGGTCGATCAATGGTCAAAAATGACTCATCATTCAATGGACGAATCGAATAGCGAGGGGGGGTCCTTATGACGTCAGCGTAAGGAGAGGGGGGGTTCGTTATCGCAGTTCCAAACCCTCCATTCGACGACTCATGTTAATTTGGTGAAATCTACGGAAAGCGGGAGGGTGTACCTAGATTGGCATACGAATAGGGGTTTTGCTATCACGGTTCCACCCATCTCAAAACATTTCCCCTTCACAGCAAATCATTGGGATTGTATCTTGTGATGGCTTAGGTTCAAGGTCATGTAAACTTGGCTCTTAGTTTCTTTGTGGTTCTATGGGATAATGGATTGTAAAAGGGGATTGCTAAACATTTTTTTGAGGGAAAATTCTGAATCGCCTATGTAAGACGTGTTTTTTAAATTAATATAACAGCCTCATTTCACCATTAAAAAAAAAAAACAATTTTCATTAATATTTAATGAATATGATGAACATTATTCTTCTATGCCCATTATACTCAAAGATTGAAGATCAATGGCAATCAGCCTAGGTGAGGCATCCCAACTAGCGATGGCCATGCGAGCGAGGACGTTGGTTCCCCGAAGCTTCAGGTTCAAGTCCTCCATGGGTGAACAATGTAAACAATGTAATCATATGTAATATAGTATCACCCTACAAGAAGAAAAAGATCAATAACAATCATCTCAAAAACAATACACTTCTATGGAATTTTGTTTAATAGAATTTGGTAGGTAGTTGGATGTTTTCAACATTGATTTTCCCAAATTGTTCCCCTCTAAAATATATAATTTGTCCTACTTCATAAATTCAAAAATAAGTCTTTGTTATCCAAAATATATATACCCTTAACCAAATCAAAAATAAAGTGGACTTAATTTCATTGGTTAGCATTCAAGTGACTCAAATTTTGTTTATTCAATCTTTAAACGAAACACTATAACTAATTAAAATTTCGGTAGAAATCACATAAGAGAAATTTTTGGCCGACACGTTTCGAACCAACAAGTGTGGTTCATCATCAGGACTAGATGAAGAGGCAAACAATGGCAAACGCTTAAATAGAGAGCAATGTAGAGACGTAATTTCAAGTAATGGTTATATTTGAGCAATAATATTTAAATTATGATATTAATTTATTAATATATTAAAAACAAATATTATTAAGTAACGGCTATATTAAACGGCTAGTTTTTGAAAAATAATGATATTAATTTATTAATTTATTAAAAATATTAATAGGTAACGACTATAGTAAACGACTATTTTTTGAAAAATAATATTTAAATAATGATATTAGTTTATTAATTTATTAAAAATATTAATAAGTAACAATTGTATTAAACGGCTAGTTTTTGAAAAAATTTATTTAAATTATGATATTAGTTTATTAATATTTATTAAAAACAAATATTCATAAGCTAGTTTTTTGAAAAATGATATTTAAATTAATTTATTAAAAATAATAATAATAATAATCAAAGTCAAATTCTAAACAAGAAGAGAAGTCAAAAATTATAAAAAGAGTCAAGACCAAAATCCAGACAAGATCACTTAATAAATAAAATAATTAATGGAAATAAAATAAACTAAATTAAAAATAATTAATAGAAAAATAAATAAAATAAAACAAAAATATACTTGAGTCAGAAGAAAAAAATAAAAATAAAATAAAAATAAATAAATAAATATATATATATATATATATATATATATATATATATATATATATATATATATATATATTCAAAGAAAAGTAATCAATAAATAAAACAGAGTCAACAATAAAATATGGGGTTGAGGTCTATCAAACAAATATAAAAATACTAAAAGGAGTTAAAAACGAATAGGATGTTAAAATACATTAAAAAAAAAACACGAAGGATCAAGAAAACAAACTCTAATTTAAATCAACAACAAATACTATAAATAGGACGTCAAAGCATACATAGATAAACAAACAAGAAAAATAAATCTCAAAAAGAAGCCTAAAAAACTAGGAGGACAGGACAGGGACCCAACTTCTACTAATATTCCAACCATCATCTCTATTCAAATTATTGGGTCTTTTTTCACTTTCTAGGGCCTCCCTCAATTTACAATAATGAAAATGACTAACCCTAGCAACGACTTGGACCTCCTCAATGCAGATGTGATGCTTAGATTTATATACATGCTCTGCCAAAGCAGAGGAGCGGGCCCTGCCATGCTTGTTGTCAGCAGCATTCTCATGAATCCTTTGATTAATCAAGCGACGAGTTTCACCAATGTAGGGAGTTCCACAAGAGCATGGGATAACGTAAACACCCTTCATATTCTTGGGGTCCACTAGGTCTTTTACAGATCTAAGGGAGCTCTTGACGGTATTTAAAAGGCCTATAGGTTGAAGCCACCTTTTGCTTCCTTAGGATCCTCACCATAAGGACCTGCAGTCCTTATGCGCACGCTCCGGCTTGAAGTGAGAGCTCGACCTATGAGTGCGAAGGCATTGTGTTATAATGAAGTGCGTAGGAGGGAAGAGCGACGAGTTTTTATATGCGTGGAGGCATGGGTTAAAACTTATGGAGGCTGACTTACGACTTGAAGCAAGCCGACAGAGTATTGCAATGGAGTGTGGGTGCATTAATGTGTGGAGGACGAGTCAGCCGGGTAGGCTAACTCGCCCTGCCACCCGTATAAACAAGACATGCGATGAGCTCATTTGGCCATCGCTCAACCATCTCTTAACACACAACGACTTCGCTCATGTGAAGAGGTGCGCAGATCTAAGGGGTGGACGCACAAGAGGAAAGGCGTAGTTTTGGTGATGCGCCCGTTCTTGGGCAAGGCCGCACAGAGGTGAACGCACATCTTGGTTTTGGGTGAAGGGCACGGGTAGAGGTCACCCGCCGGTTGGAGTAAGGCGTGCACAGGTGTGGCGCCCGGTTTGTGCGACGACTTGGCACGGGTTCTTGGGTGACTCGGGTGAGCGCCCGCCCGTCGTGCAAGTGTGCACGGTGTGACTTTTGGTGAAGTGTTGAGATTTTAAACGGAGGTGCGACTCGTGCAGAGGTGCCCGTGTGTGGCGACTTGGAGGCGCGCCCAAGTTGGGAAAACAACATGATCCTGCGACGAGGTGAACGAAGGGTTGGTGAGTCGTGCAGAGGCGGCGACGAACTAGGCAACCGAGTTTGCCGAAGATTGTAAAATTGGCTAAGTATGAAACTTGGTGTTTCCAAGTATACTTGTAAAGTTTTTTAATATTGAAAGACTGTATAATATATTATTCGGGCAGACTCATTATTCAGGGAGTTGCCCCTCCCTTTATACTATGCAATTGTGTTCTCGTTTATAATTGCTGATGATAATGAATGTATATGGGTGTTCATTGGTATAAAGGAAACATTAACAATACTTGGTTGCGAAACACAAACTAAGTAGGATAAGTGGTTAGGCGTAGTCCACGAACATAAGTATTGGTGAAAAGAAAGTGTTCGGTGGTGCCGCACCTCGCCAAGCACGGTTGAAAGACTATCGTCGGCCTGGGGGCGTGACAATTGGTATCAGACCTCGGTTGGAGCTGGTGAGCAGGGTTGCTCGTGACAAAGTGCAGGTGTGGATACACTTGGAAATTGAAGACAGTGAAGCAGGTACTTGTAGGTGAAGGAAGTTGTTTCACATACAAGTGGAACAAGAGCTAGTTCAGGTTGCAGGCATCTTGGTGAAGCTGTTGGATGGTCGAAACTAGATCGCAAAGAATACGGAAGCTGTTAGCAATGGCAGCTGAATCTTAGGTTGGGTCTAGTCACAATGCGAAGGATGCTACTATGGCATTCATTGAAAAAGTGTTGGAGAAGATGGAGGACTTAGAAGATTTCTGGACTAAGAAGATGGACTTGATCGAGAGAGATCAAGAGGCCAATTCGAAGATGAAGGAAGAGCTTGATGAACTCCGGACTCAACACGAGTACACTGATCTTATGTGTACACAACTTGAAGTAAGGGTCAAGGAGGTTGAAGAGGCAAGAGACCAAGGTCTTGTAGAGATCGTGGGCTTGTGAAAATCTCTTGACGAAGCCAGAGATGAGATCGCCGTGTTGAAGAAGGTCGTGAGGCATAACTCAGGTGGAGGAGTGCCTCATGCGAAAGTCAAGGAACCGGAATCTTACGATGGTACAAGGAGTGCAAAGACTCTTGGAAACTTTCTATGGGACATGGAGCAATACTTGGAACGACTGGGTCTATCTGATGATGAGACAAAGGTCAAGGTAGCTACTTAGTTCTTGACAAAGGATGCTAAGATGTGGTGGCAAAGGAGGTTGGATCAGATTGCCAATGGCAGTGCTGGTGACATTACTTCGTGGGATGAGATGAAGAAAGCTTTGCAGACCCATTTCAATCCTCAGGATGAAACGTGGGAGGCAAGGATGAAAATTAAGTTCATAAAGAAGACTGGGAACCTTGAGACATATCAGCGGGAGTTTGCAAGTGTGGTTCTGGAACTTCCTGACATGGCAGAGAAGGACAAGGTGTTCAATTTCATTATTGGGTTGAAGCCTTGGGCACGCAATGAAGTGAAGAGGCAGAGGATTATAACACTTGAGGAAGCTTTTGCTGTTGTGGACAAGTTGGTGGAGCATTGTGATGAGACTTCTGATGATAGGAAGAAGAAGTACGATAAGCCGAAAGATAAGAAGAAGGATGATGCTTCGAAATCGGATGATAATTCGAAGACGAAGAAAGCCTTGAAGTGTTGGATATGTGCTGGACCACATACGGTGAAGAACTGTCCTTCTAGACCGAAAGTGGCTGCAATTGCACAATCTAATACGAAGAATGAAGAAGCTTTTGTGGGGATGATGCAGATACTTGGTGCTGCTGCTGCTACAGAGGTGATCTCTCGGAGGGATCCTGAGAGGAACAGGTTGGAGTATGTTCAGATGAAGGTTGGGGGTGCTGATATACTCACTATGGTGGATAGTGGGGCTACTCACAACTTCATGGGTGAAGATACTACGAGAAGAATTGGGCTGAAATTTGTACTGGTGAAGGCACAGATGAAGACAGTCAATTCTCCTCCGGATAGTATTCTTGGTGTAGGTGAAAAGGTGGACACAACACTAGGTGAATGGACAGGGAAGGTCGACTTCACTATAGTGCGGATTGATGACTACGAAGCTGTGCTGGGAATGGAATTCTTGAAACAATTCGATGCTATGATTGTTCCACATTTGAAGAGGCTGTATATTTACGATGGAAGGGAAGATGTACCCATTGGTGTACCAACCATTGGAGTGACAAAGCCTGATTGTAAGTTGGCAGTGATGCAAATGGAGGATGAGAAGCGGATGGAAGACATGAGTAAGCGGTTGTCTACAATTGAGACAAAGCTTACCGAGCAGTCATTGGTCATCAGGACACTCTCATATAGTATCTTGGATTTGTCAAGAAGGCTAGAAGTGGTCGAGGATGATGATGATGATGATGAAGCATATGTGAGGCCGAATGTCTGGGAGGAGGATCGGGTCACTTATCTACAGAGGATGGAGATAGAAAATCTTGACATAGTGTGAGCCTTAAGGCTCTACTCCCTCCATCTTCTTAGATGACAAAGAAGATGGGGCTCATTGTTAGTTGCTCATGGCAGTGAGTCCTTAAAACAAGTTGAGTAGGTATGGCAGATGGTGCAGAGATGGCTTGGCATCAAGCATCATGACATGTTGCAGATGGGATGGAGTTTCCATGGACTTGAGCATGGGTGAGATTCTTGGTGAGTCCGGGATGTGGCAGAATCCGAGATAGACTGGTGAAGGCATAAGGATTTTCACTCTCATGGCTTGAGCGTGACAGTTGGATTAGCTACCCAACTAGTTCAAACATGGGCTCCGGAAGTGCATGGAGAGATGCTAGCATCAGGCAGACGAGGAGGACAGTTCACAGGATGAGGACGACACATGATGGAGATGGGATTTCTACATATGTTGCAGGGATGTTTGCAGTATGTGGACGAGTTAACATCATGGACCGAAGATGAGACAAACATTGATGTTGGTCTTGGTGGATGGCTACCAGGATGGTGTGTTGTCAAGAACGACAACGACTTCAGGTGGAGGGGGATGTAAGGACCTGCGGTCCTTATGCGCGCACTCCGGCTTGAAGTGCGAGCTCGACCTATGCGTGCGAAGGCATTATGTTATAATGAAGTGCATAGGAGGGAAGAGCGACGAGTTTTTATATGGGTGGAGGCATGGGTTAAAACTTATGGAGGTCGACCTATGACTTGAAGCAAGCCGACAGGGTATTGCAATGGAGTGTGGGTGCGTTAAGGCATGGAGGACGAGTCGGCCGGGTAGGCTAACTCGCCCTGCCACCCGTATAAACAAGACATGCGATGAGCTCATTTGGCCATCTCTCAACAAACAACGACTTCGCTCATGTGAAGAGGTGCGCAGATCTAAGGGGTGGACGCACAAGAGGAAAGGCGCAGTTTTGGTGATGCGCCCGTTCTTGGGTAAGGCCGCACAGAGGTGAACGCAAATCTTGGTTTTGGGTGAAGGGTGCGGGTAGAGGTCGCCGACCAGTTGGAGTAAGGCGTGCACAGGTGTGGCGCCCAGTTTGTGCGACAACTTGGCACGGGTTCTTGGGTGACTCGGGTGAGTGCCCGCCCGTCGTGCAAGTGTGCACGGTGTGACTTTTGGTGAAGTGTTGAGATTGTGAACGGAGGTGCGACTCGTGCAGAGGCGCCCGTGTGTGGTGACTTGGAACGAGGTGAACGAAGGGTTGGTGAGTCGTGCGGCGACCGTGCAGAGGCGTCGACGAGCTAGGCCACCGAGTTTGCCGAAGATTGTAAAATTGGCTAAGTATGAAACTTGGTGTTTCCAAGTATACTTGTAAAGCTTTGTAATATTGAAAGACTGTATAATATATTATTCGGGCAGACTCATTATTCAGAGAATTTCCCCTCCCTTTATACTGTGCAATTGTGTTCTTGTTTATAATTGCTGATGATAATGAATGTATATGGGTGTTCATTGGTATAAAGGAAACATTAATAATACTTGGTTGCGAAACACAAACTAAGTAGGACGAGTGGTTAGGCGTAGTCCACGAACATAAGTATTAGTGAAAAGAAAATGTTCGGTGGTGCCGCACCTCGCCAAGCGTGGTTGAAAGACTATCGTCGGCCTGGGGGCGTGACACTCACAATCTTGTCAGTGGTCCCTTAGATAAAAGGAAAATGAACACCAGAAAATTGATCATTGGTATTTTTCTTAGCACTAGAACATTTTCAGCTTTGAGGAAAGCCTTAGTACATTGGTGTCTACTATACCCATTATTAAAGAAAACACTTAGGAGATGTGCTTTCTCTTCATTGAGATGGTTGGGTCCTTGTCCTGTCTTCCTAATTTTTTAGGCTTCTTTTTTGGATTTATTTTGTTTATTTATTTATATATGTAGGCATTGACTTCCTATTTATAGTATTTGTTGTTGATTTATTCTTAATTAGAATTTGTTTTCTTGATCCTTCGTGTTTTTTATGTATTTTAGCATCCTATTGATTCTTAACTCCTTTTAATATTTTTGTTATTTGTTTAATGGACCTCAGCCCAATATTTTATTGTTGACCCTGTTTTATTTATTGATTACTTTTCTATATATATACATACATACATTGATCTTGTCTCGATTTTGGTCTTGGCTCTTTTTATAATTTTTTATTTCCCTCTTTGTTTAGAGTTTGACTTTGATGATGATTATTATTATTATTATTATTATTATTAAATTAATTTAAATATATTTTTTCAAAAAACATAGCAGTTACTTATTAATATTTGTTTTTATTAAATATTAATAAACTAATATCATAATTTAAATATTATTTTTCAAAAAACTAGCTGTTACCTATTAATATTTTTAATAAATTAATAAACTAATATCATTATTTTTCAAAAACTAGCCGTTTAATATAGCCTTGCTTAATAATATTTGTTTTTAATATTAATAAATTAATATCACAATTTAAATATTATTGCTCTAATATTGAGATTATGTTTTACATTGCTTTCTATTTAAGCATTTGCCATGATTTGTCTCTTCATCTTGTTTTGAGAATGAACCACACTTGTTGGTTCGAAGCGCGTTGACCAAAAATCTCTTATATAATTTCTACCAAAAAAAATTACTTATAGATCACAAACACCTAAATAGATAAATTACAAAAAATTTATTTAATTTTATATTTTCGAAAATAATCAGGTTAATAAAATGTATAAACCTTTAAAAATCAATATGTGAATTATTTGATATTATATAATTCAAAATTCATTCAAAATATTATTGAAAACCGAAATTGCAAAACATGTAAAAAAAAAAAATGAGGCAAACAAAATTGCAACCACACTTTAGAACATTTTAAGTTTCATACCTTGACTTGCCTTGAAGGGTATTAAGACCAATAATCGTGTCATAAATAATTGCCTTTGATTATCCTGTAATAGCTATAGGTAGTTTTATCTTTATAACCTGTAACATCTATAGGTAGTTTTATCTTTATAATAAAATCAAAGTGTCCTTTAAATATTTTTATATAAAAAACGTCAATCGCAAATCTATTAATAACTATTTAACAATTTTCTCTTTATTTTAATTTTGATTTTAATATATATAATTTAATCTTAATATTTTTCTCTAAATAAATTGAAAAAAAAATTACAAGGGGGAAAAGTTTTTAAGTCATCTTTAGCTGTTAACTAAATCACAATGCAGTTGATTCATGGTCTTTATTCAAGGAAAATCATGACACCTGAATAACTCCCGCAGATATCTGAAAAAAAATTTACAAGTGGGAAAAGTTCTTAAATCATCTTTAACTGCTAACTAAATCACAATGCAGTTGACTCATGACCTTTATTCAAAGAAAACCATGACAGCTGAATAACCCCGGCCAAATGAGTTATTAGCCAAACAAAAACAATTTTGAAACCAATACTCCAAGCCCAATTTGTTTTGGGCATGTTAACCTGTTTCTAGCTACCTCTTGTTTTGGGCCTGTTAACCTGTTTCTAGCTACCTCTAAATTTTGGACCATTAACCAGTTTAAAACTATTAACCAAACAAAAACAGTTTTAAAACCAATACTCCAAGCCTAATTCATCTTAGGCCATTAACCTGTTTCGAAATATTAGCCAAACAAGAATTGTTTTAAAACAAATACCCCAAGTTAAATTTATTTTAGCTATCTTAACAATTTTCTCTTTATCTGCTGGAATATATAGTTTAAACAATATCAACCTTTCCAAAAAATAACTTGCCATACATTAACTCGTTGGAGAGACTTGAACCAGATGGCACAGCTTCCGGAACTACTTTATTGGGATCTGCAGTTTGTTCTGAAACCTCCAGGGCTTGGTCGGTAGCGCCTCTAGCTCTGTTTTCATGGCTGAACTGCACTTACTTCCATTTCCTCTGGATTATTCTTCAATCCCTGATTGACCAGAGCTTCCATTCTACTGACTCTGGTGTCTAATACTGCTGCCTCCGCTTCCAATTTCGTAAGCGAGCACGCAACTTCTGAAGGTGAATAACTAAGGGAAGCTCCTCTTCCAACTGGATATAACCAATGCCAGGACAGCCCAATCCATGGCGCCATGATTACAGTCCATTCCAACCTCATCCATTAATGCACATTCGAGGCAGAGAATTGTCACAATTAATTCGGGATGTTTGCGGCTTGGGTACCTTCACGAGACACTGAGCGTATTAATCCTGAATGCAGTAGTCTATAACGCGACTTTTTGAAAGTTTTTCTGGCGGATTTTTCCGGTCGAAATCCGACAAGAATTTATTGGAATCTCAAGTTTGATAGCTAGTTTCTGCACAATGAAAGCGTCCCAGGGGTTTTTCAGGGTGCTGAATCCAAATATGCAGTTAAAAAACCATTTTAACGGCAAGAAATCAAGATTTGACCTCAATTTCTTCCGCCGGATTCCGTCACCGGAATCTTCAAAAAGTCGCATTATAGACAACTCCATTTGGAATTCCCCTCTGTCACTCTGAGTGACCCGATGGACTGCCAGATGTCTCTTCTCGTCACGTTGTGTAAGATTCTCAAGCAATTGTCATAAAGGGTCGATTTCAACAACAAAAATGACAAAAATAACACGCAGTCTAATGAGACTGAGGAGTTCCCTGGAAAGTTATAGGAAAGTTATAGAAATTTTGGTTATATTTAGAGAAAATCAGGCAAGGATTTTTGTAAATCCAAGTTATAGTTATTAAACTTTAAAATTTTAAGTGTTTTTCAAGTTTTTGATGGCGCTGAATCTATTTCCACCATCAAAAACATGATTCAAACACTGTCTTTACAAGAGTTTTTTTGAAAAAATTTGCCAGGATTCCAGCCACTTTTGGCAGCCGAACAATTCCTCCACCTTGTTAGACAGCTACCAAAAAAATTGAAATATATTGATAATAAACACAAACTTAAATTCAAGACCACAGACCAATATAATAAATAAAAACAACCATTTTGCATGGCAAAAAGCCCCATGGGATTCAATCCTAAATGTTTTCACCGCTTCCTAATTTTTGAATGTTCACTGTTACATTATATCTCTACATAAGACAAATAAATCAAGACACTGTAAACTTCTTACATTTTTACCTATTACTAAATTATAGTATATAATTTACCGATTAACATACATATATATATTCAAGACACTGTAAACTTCTTACATTTTTATTACTAAATTATAGTATATAATTTACCGATTAACATACATATATATATAACAACCGTATTATATTGTGAATCGTTTAGTTTTTGAATGATAGTACAAAATCATACAAAACCCTAAAATATATATATATATATATATATTTCAGAGTGAAAAAAGCTTGATTGTATTATATAAGATATATAATGGACAAAAATATTACATCATGTATAGCTTGTGAAACAGGTCAGACCAACTTTGAACAATGACAATTTTAGAAGAGCCGGAACCATAGAAAATTCACATATTGGACTTTTAGACAGCAGTAAGCTTGAGAAGGTGAGAAAACAGCTTTGATAGATAGAAAGTGGGGAAAATGCCAAACCAGCAATATCCGGTAACAATAGGATCGTTTTAACCACCAGCGGGAATAATAGTGGCAGATACAAAAAACAAAATACAGTAAATAGGAAGGACATACCTGGGATTCTGCAATGAAAATTTGAGATTAAGTACCAGGGAAGGAGAATTCCTGAATGGAAAATTTTTCTGTTTCAAATATTAGCTCCATATTCCAGATACCCTATTTGGAGAGTAGACATTTCTTGGATAATATATCAGCTTGTGAATTTTGAGATTTGTAGATATGCTGAATAGAATCATGTCTCTATGAAGGAGGATGGAGGGCTACTCAATTCTATATATATATATATATGGGGAAGAACTTGTAATACAAAACAAATACTTATTTATTATACAAATTAATAATTTTAATTTTGAAAATCAGAATTATTTTTTATGTATTAACTGAGTGTTAAAAAGAAAATGAATATTTCCACGATAAAATTTAATTTTCATGAGTTTTAAAGTAAAATTGGACATTGATCAATTCCCAAAACATTTTAGAACAAAAAATCTACTTTTTCTTGGATCGCCTAGAACTTATTCCTATTCATTTTAATTTTCAAAATATTTGCCATACCCAGCGTTCTTAAATTATTAAGTCAAAAAAACCACCATGATCTAAAAACTTTTCTCTTCCTTATTTTGAATCATAAAAATTAAATGTTAAAAAATCTTTAAATAATCTTTTTTTTAAGGGTCCGATAAACTAAATTAATTCTTTTAACGTTAATTACCATCATTTATAAATAAACAAAAATAAATAAAAAATAAAACTTGTTTACTCAACATTTTATCTTTATTAAATTAAAATTAACATTCAATATCTCACGTGATAATTAAATAATTGAAATGTATACTTGATAGTTAAATAATTGTAGTGCATATATAGTCATATATTTTTAAAAGTTTAAATATTAACTATAAGTAGCAATATTAGTAGTTATAAATATATGTTCTTATAAAATTATCATCACTACATTTATATATTTATATTCATATGTATTGTATGCCTTACTTATACATAGTATATTGTGAATTTTTTAGTTTCCCACCTATAGTACGAAGTCATACAAAACGCTAAATTAGATGTAATCACTCCATATATAAATAATTATTTTTAATACGAAATAAACATTTTAGGGTATATTTATATATAAATTAATGAATTAATATTTTATAGACTAATTAAAAAAATCATAACACTTTTTTTTATTCAGCTTTTTACTTTTCACACTCAATATCTCACATTTAAATTTACATATATACGTATAAACTAATGTTTGGTCTCAGCGGACGTTAACCATCATCATCATCAATTAATGTAAATATGTAAATTTATATATATATATATATATATATATATATATTTGAAAAGATATGAAATAAGATTTTTATTTAAAGGAATTTATTTTTATTTTACTATGGAGATTCATAATTTGTAAATATATTTTATTACAATGTTATGGGCTAATATAATGATTTATCAATAGCACGTGCCTAAAAAACTATAACTTATTTTATTTGATAATTGTTCATATGATTTTTTTTTAATTAATCAATTTTTATTGATGATGATGATGGTTAACGTCCACTGAGACCAAATTTTGGTCTATCGGACCTAAAGAAACGAATTATTTAGTTTGATTTAAGATTTTATTCCTATGCTCAAAAAGCTTGGAGAGAAACCTCCAGAGCTCACTGTAATTTTGACAACGTAAAAGGCTAGGAAGGTCACTATTGCAACTTGTACGGGGCACTCTGAGAGGAAGTGATTTTCATCCTCCATGTTCGTATTCTCACGGAGATGGCAGAACCTTTCTATCCATGGTGTTTTAGGAACTGTCCAACTACCGTTTCACTATGGAGCTCATGAGAGTTCGTTCTAATCTTGGCTATATTATTTTTTTTCTTTGAGCTAGTTAAAACAGAGAGATATTTTTGATCTTCTAAGGTGGGGTTGATGACCTCATTATAATATCTTAATTTTCTTTTAGCTGCTAAATCTTTCTCACACCACATTTTTTCTTTGAACTTAGAAGTAACAATATTTTTAATGTTATTAATGTTTTGCAATGCAACATTCTCATTGATCTCCCAATGGTTTAACGAGGCCCTGGGGTCTTTATACCAACCTCCTTTGAGCCTTAGGTGGTTTTGGCTGGAATTTAAAGCTAGCTTAGGAAGTCTATGGTCTCCTATGTTATTGAGTTTGTGCTTGTACAACAGAAGCCTAGTCATAGCTAGGCTCTCCATAGGGGAAAGACCCACTTTAAGGAGAATAGGATACGGTGTGTTTGATGCGGGAGCACCAGCACCAAAGCAAGCGAACGTGGGCCACGGGAGCAAAAAAGAGGAGAATCTGCTTTAAAAAAGATTTAAAGCAGAAAATTAGATTTAAAGCAGATAAAGCAGATTTAAAGTGGCTTTAAAGCAGATAAAGGATACTTATCTGTCATGCATGCAGAAAAACAAGGATAGGATCGATGCTTTCAATCTAACACTTCTTGTATATATATGTGTAGTGTGATAGGGTGTGAGATATCTGTGCTGTGAGGAAAATTGTGAGTGATCAAGATGTAGCGAGCGTGAGCTCGGTTTTAAGGCTGAAATGCCTTAATTTTGTAACCGTTTTGCATAATAAATAAAAGCATGCTTTAGTGTATGTTGTGTACGTTTATGTGAAAGTCTGGTGTTGCGTGCTGGATCGATCATCGTTCACTTAAAAGATCGATGATGATCCAAAATAACGTTTAACTATTCTGCATGAGTGTTCTGTTGAAAGCATCTGTGTAAACGTGTGCAAAATGCTATTACTGCGTGCAACGCAGGGAAGAAACGGGTATCGAACTGTAAAATTTCGATGTCAAACTGATGATAAAGGCGTTGTTGAAATGGACCTTACGCCGATCAAGGAACAAACCGGAGCTGCGTTTAATGATAAAGAGGAAAGCTGTGTTTATTATAAAGTTTGTGATTGACCGTTCGTTGACAACGTTAAGAAATGGCGCAGTGGAACAGTTATTCAAAGGCGGTGTCATATATTTTAAATCCTCCATATTACTGGCTCAGCCAATTTATAACTTTATTATCGTTATAGATAATCAACGGGGAACTATCATGGTTATCCGCACAATTGTGGCTTTCGGTATGGGAGCGGTCCCAGTGAATAATTCCGGCGATTAGTTATAAGCAGACTTGATCGGAATTGGATCAGAGGGTTCCATATTTACATCAGATCGAAGTTGGGTATGTGGGCTGCCAATGCCTATAGCGGCGGCCTATTATATTTGAAAGACCTTATATTGCTATATATTGTATTACCATGTGGCGGCGAGGTTTGAATATTCATAGTGCATGCTTGTTTTGGGTTAAAAGGATGATCCACATTTAATATAAATCGCTTCCGACGGGACTGAGTGGGCCATAACCCACAGGTCCAGGATCGAGAATGTTATCTGGGAATTGGGATTTTGGGCAACCCCCAAATTCTCGTCCCATCAGTGTTGCTTTTAATTTTGAGGATATACGTTATAAACGCTTCTAGATTTGCTAAATCTTTCTCCAAGATTTTTTAGAGATGCTACAACCCCAAATCTCACATCCATATAAGATAAGTGGAGTGACTAAAGTTTCAAAGAGAAACTTTTTTTGGATACGGTGTGTTACTTTTAATTTTGAGGTTATACGTTATAAACGCTTCTAGATTTGTTGAATCTTTCTCCAAAATTTTTTAGAGATGCTATAACCCCAAATCTCACATCCATATAAGATAAATGGAGTGACTAAAGTTTCAAAGAGAAACTTTTTTCTATCCCACATTACCAGGTTTGTCGTTTTACAATTATTTTCAAGACCAAAATAAGCTTTCCATCCCCATTAAGAAAAGAAGAAAAAAGACATAATTACTTTGAAGATAAATATCAACATTGATTTCAATATACTATTAAAAATATTTTATAAAAATTAAAACTTATTGTCCACCTAATAAATATTAATAATTAAATTAAAATTCTTGAAACCCAATTCTAAAATAAGCGCGAGTATAATCAAATTCATCATACTTACACTCGAATATTACTATGAAAATGCATATTCAAAAACACATAACATATATTTATATAAATTCAAATATATATATAAACAATGTTAGTTATTATTAAACGGTACAAAAGATACATAACATATATTTATATAAATTCAAATATATATATAAACAATGTTAGTTATTATTAAACGGTACAAAAGATTAGAAATTTTAATTTATTGAGAAATTAAATAAATTTTAAAAATAATTATTTTTAATAAAATATAGAATTTTAAATTATTTAATTATTATACTATTTTAAAGATAAAGATAATAAAAAGGTTATATATATATATATATATATATATATATATATATATATATAATGCAAGTTTATTTATTTATGAGTTAAATGTGATATGGTTAATTATTAATATAGCAAAAATGCTTATGGTTTGATATTATCAAATTTTCATTTATAATATAATGTAAGATGGTTGATTTATATATATATGTTTAGATTTTTTATATAAATAAAATAATTTTATTTATTTATTTATTATTATATAGTTAATGTTTTTATATATAAATAAAAAATTTAATATTTTGAGAAAAGATTTATGAATATATTTTATCAATATTATAAAAACTTGAATTATATGGCGATCAAGAGTAAAGATTTATATTGTAATAATATTAATAAATTTATTTAAAGTTAATTTAAAATTTATATAAGGTGAATATAATATGGTTAATTATGGCTTTCAGATGCGGGTGTTTAGGCACGCAGGTACCTTGGGTTGACAAGTGGCAAGGCCACCTGGCCACCCGCGCTTCCACTCAGAAGCATATACAGAAAGCCACCGCCAATATTAATGGCACATTAATGAACTGCGCGGGTCGAGGCTTCATCAATTTGGTTTTTAAGATGGCCACTTCAGACCTTTTTCTCCCCGCTCCGCCTCCTCTGAACTGCAATTGTCTCCCTGTTGTTGCAGAGCCGAGCTCGTGCGCGACATCGAGGAGACGTTGCCAAGTTCTATGTTGCATTGAGATGGTGGTTGGTGCACATTTCTCGCAGAGTCTTTTATCCTACCTACGGATTGGTTCTTCGGTCTTGAATCTCTGCTCTGAATCGCTAATTACAGGTCCTTCTATTCCCATTAACCACTCATTCTTTGGCACTGCTCCTTCTCGTCCTCGTTCGTTCAATTTTGCCCAGGTGAGCATGCCTCGTCTACATCATCGAATGCGTCGCAGGAGGGGCAGTAGCAGAGGAAGATTAATTCACCCCCCCCCCCCCCTTGTCCCTCTCTGACTTGTCCCCCTCTGACTCATCCTCCCCTTCGACGGCTCATTTCTCTGGATGCTACCCAGCCACTCGCAGCGGTCGGGGGCAGGCTCAGACTGCAGGTCCTCGGCCTGTTGACGCTGCTCCCCAGCCTCCTGCTGCCTCTGTATCATCTCTACAGCCCAGTCATTCTGCACAATTTCAATTTCGTTGCACACTAGAACGTCCCTGCATAATAGCGACTATTTCGGTGGCATTTAGAGAGGAGCCACAAAACTATGAAGACCTAACCCGCAATACTCAGGCGCGGAACACCACCAACAAGAGAAAATCCCCTGGAAGCAGCTCAGGGACGCACCAATCCAGGTTGCTTCAAGAACATGGAAGAAACTCCGAGAGATAAACAGGATGCAGAAGATGACATGGAGGCGTACAGGTGTCTGATAGTGGAAGAACCTCCTCCTCCTAACGACACCTAGCTGGTCAATGTTTTTCAGGTTCTGGGTTCCCGGCTCCCAATACTATGGGTCTATTCTGGTGTTTTTTTATGCAATGTTGTTAATTTTGATGATTGTTCAAAAAATTGTTCCACTCTGGCACTACAGGGCTGTTACCCCTGCGTGGGCAGCAAACTCTTATAGTTTTGGACTGGTTTCCCCGGTGTGGGCAGTCTCTTTCCAGTCTTTTGTTGTTAAACATGGCATAATTTGGGGCTTGCTCTGCAGAGGCCGGTGCCTCCTTGTACTACTTTTGTTACATTAATAGAATTAGTCTAATTTAGAAAAATTAAAAAAATAAAAATAAAAATATGGTTAATTATGGCATATTTTATTTTTAGACTAGTGTAATATTATATTAATCTATATTATTGAAATATATTAAAATGATAATGGGATTAAGGAACAGTGGTAATATTTAAATATACATTATTAATATATAATATATAAAGAGGGAGGAAACGAAAGGATAAAAGAAGAGGCGGAAAGAAGCCATGAAAGAAGAGATCTAATTTCTCAATAAACTAAAATTTCTAATCTTTTTACTATTCAATAATAACTTACAGTTGCTCCCATTTTTTATAAGCTTAATCAGCTCTCACGCTTATCTTGATTTCTAGTACCTGAAGGTGGGTGGAGTATCCACCCAAAATGTTGGAACTTGCACATAATTCATATTTGAAAGTTTTAGACAATATGAATAACTGTGGAAATATCCTATCCCCTTTTATAGGCTTGATGGAATCTCTAGAAACTATATTTTATTGTTTTCCCTAGGAAAATGAAGGAAAATACCATGGGTCGATACCATGGGGAAATACCATGGTGTATACCATGGGCAGATTTTATCTACTTTGACCATATAAAAAAAAGGAATATTACAAATCCTCCCTCCCAAAGATTGATTTCCCTCAAGCAATCCAATTCTATCCACAATAGAAGAATTTGTATATTGATACCACGATCTCATACAAATGAGTGTGTCAATCCTCCAACCAATCATGTCCTCAATAGATCCACCTGGATTCCAATGCCACCTAAGTCTTGGGACATGTGGGTTATGATACCACCTCAACCCTCCATCACTGCCTATGCCTAAGGGCCCCTGCTGTGATATGCCCTTGGCTAAGAGTATCCTCCTAAGAATCATCCCATCAATAGAGTACCAACTCATAATCTCTTGCCAATCCATGCCATGGGAAGGATGAATACCTGCACATGGAACAAATCTACCATGTTGATGTTGCTCGATGCCCCACTCATGTTGCCCCACCTGGTCACTCAACATGATCCATTTGGAGAACTCTGCCCTGCTCTACCCAATGTATAAAGGTGGGTTGGTAGTGTTGCAAGCCCTATCTATGTACTCCTATAGAGGGCTACTCTAGAACTCCCAATTGTACTCTTCTTGCTTCCTTGTGAGGGACTTGAGTCGTTCCTCAACACTAGACAACTTTGTTTTTGATTCGACACATACCCCTATGAGCTTCTCAATTTTCTTATTCTCCTGTAAGACAGTTTCTTAAATTGTCCAGACTCTGTGCTTCAACATAATAAGATATGTCTTAGAATGCATGATCTTTACCCGAAAGTCCTCTATTGGAAATTTTGGTGCCCAACTGAATTCCTCTATATTTGTATGCACCGGATGCTCAACTATCATAGCTCTAACTTGAACCTTTGACCGACTCTCTAGAAATGACCTATCTTGCATACGACATTTATCATGTTTCCCCTTAAAATCATGCTCATCATGTTGGTTTACCCCTATTGGCTCCTCACTTAAGTCTCCTTGAATGTCTTCTTCTTGGCCTTCTTCACCTGTGGGGACAATTTGTTGTTCATCCTCTCTGGTTGTCATACATGGATGCACTGGCATACTCTTATTTACACTTGATTGCTCATAATCTTCATGGATGTCCTCGTGGAGATCTATGGACTCAATTCTACAAGCGTCTACCACATTGTTAGGAAGAATTACCTCCTTCCTTTCCCCATGTATTTTGTCAAGTTGGTTGATTATCATCAACTTATCCTACAAGTCTCTCTGGAAAACATTGTGTTGTTGCTCATCTTCCTGAAGATCAATAGACCCATCTATAGAATACTCCCCATGATCTGAAGCAATATCTTCTTGTCTTGTCCTTGTTTCCTCCTTCCTATCACTTGGACATGAATGGTCAAGTGTCCAAGGCCCCTTGCAGATAAAGCATAGTCCTCTCCCTCTTAGTTCATTCTTGATGCAGGTTTTACTACCTTTGTTCTTGCTTCCTCCATCAATCCTTTTAAGCTCCTTCTTAGTCAACACCCTTTTGAGCAAGTTTATATTTTGTATGACCAACTTCTAGACTAGATCATAGGCGGTTGGTGATACAATTAATTCCTTCCTCAAAATGGTCAACACTTTGGATCTCAGTATCTTGCAGATGCCGGCATCTCCTTATAGGAATAAGGACATAATATTTTGCATGCTTGTTTTGATACCGTTTGGATGAGCTGATGTAATGCTGGTGTAAAAATTTCATAACACATGAAAGATCAAGTCTTCACATTCTAGATTCAACATGAATGAAGGTTGGAGACATGATGTTTTTCACCCCTTGAGGGGATTCCACTATCAGTTGCAATATCTCTCTAATGGTATCATTATTGTATGGCAGTAGTCGCGATGTTAAAGTTATGATCCTGCTGAGACAAGAAGCAACTGTGATCCTGACCTCTTCACAAGGATGCTCCTAGAGTTTGGGTTGTATCAACGCAAGCATGGATGGCTTGAGTGCCCAACTAAGTTTCTTCCATTCTGGTTTCCCCGCCCTAGATAAACATGTGTCTAATTCCTCCAACTTACGAAGGTCTATGACTGACTTTTTTCGTTGCAATTCAGATCCAAGTGCGAAGAGCTTAGCCCCTCTTCCTTGTCCTTCCTTCACTTCCCATGGGCACTTTTGCTGCAGAATGGCATGGACTCTTTTCGAGAATGGTTTGCTTCTTTGACTATCATTTTGGTCTAAGGAGGTATTCTTGTGTAAAAGACCATATATTTTCACTAGTTCATCAAGAAATTGTGTAGGAATACACTAATTCTCATAGAGAGATTCTCTTAATCATGACTTCCCAAATATTTTCAACAAATTTGTCCCAAAAATACTATAGCCACATACTTATAAATGATTTCCCCTTCACTTTTCTTTTTTTCTTTTTTTGAATCAAATCATGTCATTTGGTAACATAGTTTTACCCGCGAGTGTTGGAGTTTGAACAAAAGCGACCAAATCCATGGTAGAATAAATAAAGAATTATTCCCACAATAAAGGCAAAGGTATATTGATGAAATATTTAACGAAATACTCCAAGAAAAAAGATTGTAAATCAAATAAGGACAAGATGCAAAATACAGGGTAGGAGTTAGTTAACTCTGACCAAGTTAATTCTATCCCAAATTTCTTTTCTCCCTCCCAAAAATCTTAATTATGAAGATTTTGTCATGGAACTTGAGAGAGCTAAATAGCACAGGGAAACAATCTTATCTCAAGTAAAATATTGAGAAGGAGAAACCAACAATCGTCATCTTGCTAGAAATTGTGTTCTTCTTGAAACAAGGTACCATCCGTGTTTAATTTCCTTACACAATTTTATTAGAGGTGTTCATTTTATTCTACAACGCTTAGAGCAAAAGGATGACAATTGTGGGTTGATTTCTCCATTACTATTATGTTGGAGGTGTTTTTTACTGTGTCACTTTTCTTTCACAGTGTTTCAATTTCCTTAGTATAAGTTGGAGGTGTTAGTTTTACTGATGGCCAATGGATGGTTATGGAATTAAATTATGGGCCTTTTGATATTTAATCGCCATGCTTACTTTTTCGTAACTAGTTGCAAATTTATACTCCTAGATCAATATTTTTGGAGGAAATATGTTATCAATGCAAAACTTATTTTTATTAATATAAATCTTTTGTATTGAATTACACGAAAAAGATGCAGTGTGCAATGAACATTTTCAAATTCTTGGATAAGATTTAAGCTCTTACGTACTGAGAAAATTTCCATGAAAATTTTCATGGAAGATGAAATGAATACGCAAAAGATTGTCTTGTATTTTAGAGGGGATGAAGAAAGTGTTAAGTGTTGGTGTAGGATAAGTATGGTTGAAACACTACCAAGCAAAAAGTTGGACTTTACATTCTCTTTCTTTGCTCCACTCAAGAGTTTAATTGAATGTGAAAAGAAACATGTAATATGTCAAATATCTTGTATGTCTTATGACAAAATGGTTTGAAAATTTAAACACATTAAAATGATAAATTCTACTGGTTTACTAGAGGCAATGTCCCTAAATGTTCGGTGAACAAATTTAGTGTTTTTGGAAGTGTTTTTAATAAAAATCCTTTCGAGATTTGCAGCATGTTCAATTGAGACCAAATAATTATAAATAAATCTAATGTTTTGCATGCATTACTTAATTATTTCATCTATGTGATGGTCTTCCTTATGCCTTTATGAATAGTTTATGATAACACATCATTTTCATTGTTATTTTAACAAAGAAACGACCCCTTAAAAAACGTTTAATCATATTATACATACTTTTCAACTTCATTTACTTTGCCAGTGTTAATATGAAATGATGCAGAAGGTGTTCCTATGAAATCATGAAGTAAGCATCTCAACATAGAATAAAACAAATTTACATAATTTAATGTTTTCTATTGGATTTTATAGTGTCATTTTTGGTAAAGGCTTTTTCTTTTATTTTTAATCTTTATAAATTTTAACATATAAATTGTTAGTTATAAATTAATAAAACATATATTTATATGATAATTACTATTAAGACTAGGGCTCCACAATCATGTCTATGGGGGCCTTGTGGCATGTGGTTTTGTAACCTAGTTACATTGCCTATTCAGTCTCTCTAGGTTACTTTTGCATGTCCTACATGTGGTACAAAGTTTGTTTCCTTCCAACAATTTTTTCTCTCAAGGTTTCTTTCTTTTATGGTCGGGCTATTTCTCAAGCAAAGGGTTTATTGGAAGACGTTTGTCAATCTAATTTATTAGGATAAACTAGAGCATGTATTTTAATATCAATCTGGGTTGGTAAACCTAAAAGCACACCAAGGTATATGGATCTTAGATTTAACTAGTGTAGGAAGTAGTTGTTTAGATGAAAATAATGGAAATGCATATTACAAATATAAATATTGATTGTAAAGAAAGCATAGAAATTCTAATATATAAGAATGAAAAAGTGAATAATGATTTTATTTGAATCATAGTCAACAAGGAAGAGACTCTTGTCTTAGAGATCCCAGTTGTCATTCCTTTTGATTTTTTTAACAAAACAAAATACACCATAAGAAAGCAATTGATTTAAGAAAGCAAGAAATGATGAATGCATAGATAGAGATTCTAGTCCAATTCTTAGTTCACAAGGAAGAGGCTCCAACTTGGAGACCTGGGTTGTCCTTCCTTATTCAAACTAGTCACTGGAAGGAGATCAATTCCAAAATTTGAATGGTCATGACATGCTAATAAGTTTATACATAAAATATTCACAAGAGATTATATAGAAAACTAAAATGCTAACATATTCACAATTATGCACATTAATTCACAAAATAGTTACTTAGCTTAGAATGGGGGCCCTACACCTTTGCTTGGTACACCTCTAAAACAATTAGCTACAGAAATTTACCATTCACATCCCACAACAATGGTGCATAAGAAATAAAAAGCAAGTCTTCCAATGTATTCAAAAATAGAGTAATCACAATGATAATAAGGTGTATCCATAGTTGCTTAGTAGTTGTGCTTAAATATGCTAAGAATGTAACAAAATCAACTATAATAGATGTAACAACCAACAATATTCATATTCCACCTAATAGGGTCGAACTCATCTCTTTGTTGCACAAAATATGGGAAGATTCCACAAAATCACAAAACTGCCCCTAAATCAGGGGATTTTCTGAGTGGCTCGTCAAGTTTGACCATCTTTGACCAGGCTTGTTTTGACTCATTTGGAGTGTGCCAATAGGCTTTTTTTCCATCCTTGGTTCCTACACTTCTCGAATCTACCTTCATTTTGTGTCCAGGTGTCCTGCACATATGACTTCAATGGAGTGATTATAGGGAATCCTGTTTCTGCCAAAAATAATTTTTACTAAAAAATAAAAGACATAATTATTTGGCCTTAATATGAAAAAAGAGACTAGAATATGAAAAATATGATCATGATATCGTGGTAAGGGATGGTAAAAAGGTGGAATATGTATGGTCAAAAATGGTCAAAACAGAGAACTAACATCTCCCCCTTGCTGATCCAAAAGCATGTCCTCATGATTGTCTTTGTCTTTTGAATCCCCTGCCTCTACATGCTGATATCCCTGTTTTTTTGCATGTGGATCTGTCTCCTGATGTAGAAGCCTCTACCTGAGTTACTTGTAAAATGATATCAATATATTCTTCTTATTTTTCTTGTCCTTTGTAGATTTCACTTTTCACTTTCTACTTCTCATATTTGTATTGCAATGTTTCTTCTCCTTTAGCCAATGGTATGCTTGTTTTGAAATGAGGATGTTTTTTGTTTCCAATTTCTTCATTTTCTTATTCAACCTCTTGTTCTATTTAACAGCCTTGTTGTTTTGCTCCTTGTACATTTAATTTTCCTTTTTGAGATGTCTCTCCATGATTTCAGTTACTTGGAGCTTTGTGTTTAATTTCTTCATTTTCTTGGCATTTTCTTCTTTGTGACTCTCTAATGGTTCACCATGAACCTCTTCAAAAACCCTTTTGATCTTCCTTGCATATGTTGAGTAAGAGGATGATTTCTCTTTCTCAATCTCTTCACACCAAGAATCTTTTTCTAACTCCCTGGGTTTTCCTTGTGCTTCTCTCTCTAGCTTCTCAATAAGTTCATGGTGTGACTGCTGAGATATGTCAAGAGGCAATTCTTCCAGAATTTCTACATCAATGTCTTTGTCTTCCATAGAAGGCTCATCTATCATCTTTTTCTTTGACTTCCTTGGGAAAGATATGAAAGATTTCTCTCTCTCAATGCTTATGCCTTCTTGCTTATTCTTGGATCTAGTTCTTGGGTATAATGGTGACTGCATAATATCTCTAGAAAGATGAAATTGTTCAAGGGATTCCTCATTTCCAACTGACTCCTGTTCCTTCTGAAATTCCACAAAGTGATTATTATCCAAGAAGTTTTCCCATGTCTCTCCTCTGTTTTTCAATTAATGCTCAATAAGGATCTTAAGTAATCCTTGATGGAAATAACTAGCTTCCTTTTTTCCAATTTTTCTTCTCACTCCTTCAATCATTTTCACTAAACTTTTAGAAAAGAAATAAGGAAGGTTTAATTTGCAATCACCTTTTATATGTTGGAGGAATTTGATATGGTATAGGTGCACTATGTTGTACCTTCCATCACAGGTAAAGTATTTCTGAATGATAAGAACCAACTTAACCCATGGTTCTCTCAACCATTCCCTTGGAATTCCTTTTGTCTTGTCAAATGTACCTTTCCTTGACTTCTCTAAGAAGTAGTTCCATCCTTTCTCCTTAAAATGTTGCCCTTTATAATATTTTTCCCTTTTCACTGATAGACTTGTGGCTTGAGAAAGGTACTATGGTGTGATTGGAATAGTAATACCTCCTACCATGGTCTTCTCATTATCATAATTAGACACAAACATCTCTGTCACTTTTGCATTATACCCATTAAATTTCCTAAGAAACTCCAGTAAGCCTGTTTCATAGAGTTTCTCTATAGTCTCCTTATTCCAATTTTCAATTTGAAATCTTGTGGGCTCAATTCTTCATTCCATTTTGAAGTATGGATGGATCTGTTTTTTCTTGTTTTGGTTTCTGTACCAATTTAAATATCCCTTAACAGTGAATAACCTCATAGAAAATAAAGACTTTGTTAAAATAAATAAATTTTCTTGAAATTTGTGTTGAAATGACAAAGTATTTACATTATGTGGTGTAAATACCAAAGAAAAATGTTTTCTTGTAGATGATCATTCAAAGAAAATCATTTTTTAAAAGTAACATGTGTTTGCTTACCAAGACTACAATCTATTCTCAAAAATTTTGAATTGGAATGTTGATTTGTTGGACTGCTATGAAAATTTTGATCATTGTTTACTACCCATAAGAATAAGATTCTAACTCCTCAGTAATCAATTTCTAGAAAAAAAAAATTGTGCAATCTACAGTTATCACATTCTTCTCTGGAAATAACAACTCATTTAAAAAAATGCCACTCACAATTCAGTTTCGTCATGCACTCACAACTCACCATGCACTTCAAGTTCTGTTTTGGAGGTCTATGCTTCCAACAATGTAACTTGGAGTTTCAGACTTGGAGTTTACACTGCCAACTATGCCACTCAAACTCGGATTTGATATCTACATTGACAACCACTTTAAAACCAACTGACTGACATGTTTCTTACTCCTAACACAACTCAATCACTGAGAACTCCATGTAATTTATGAGATTTTCATTTTGAAGACTTCAACATTCAGTTATGGAGTTCTATTCAATGAAAATTCAACGTATTTCACGGATTTTGTCGAATTCTCTTTAACACTGCAATCTTCATATACCCTAAAAATCTACACGGCTAACTTCTTTTAATCGATTTCATCTCTGAATTCATTATAAAATCGATTCTAATATTTCTGGGTTTATGTTTCCTACCTTGCTTCTTAGTCATAGTTCTGAGCTTCACTTCTCCACTTCTGAGCCTTCGTTTCCTATCCCTGAGCTTTTACGTTAGGTGTTTGAATGGCGCTGTGTCTTTTAACTGAGTATGCAGCGTTGAATATTTGACTGAGTTGTATTTCTTTTGTTTCCTGTAGGTGCGTTTTTCAAATATTTTTGCTGAGCAGTTTCAAAAATGCGACCTTACACTTACCTTATTTCCCTCAAACAATTTTGATGAAGGCCTTTTACAAGAATCCTTTATGATTTCATTTTGGTGCATGACTTTTGTTTGTACAAAGCCTCATTATGATTATCCATATGTTCCTCTTAATAATTACTCTTGAAATAGCTTTTGAAATGACCATTTCAAGGTCATTTCAAAACCCAAATAAAATAGAGTAATTTTTCACTTTTAGATCATGTAAATGCACCTCGATTCCATAGTTCTTCATAACATTATAACTCCTTATTTCAAACACATCTTTGTTCTCATTTTTGTGACACTAACCCATGCTTTTTAATGTGACTTGTTTTGCAGAAAAGACTTTGTTTTGTAGGCAAAGAGACATGTGACTTTTGCAAAAATGACTTGTCTTGTAGGCAAAGAGACTTTGATTTGAATAGATGGTAGGGTAAAAGTTTTATGAAAAGAGAAAGATTTAAGTATGTGCAGGGGATGAAGGGCTTACACTCTTATGCACCAATGTTTAATTAGTTTCCTAATTCAAAATTTTCTTTTAAAATCAAAAAGCATTAAAAATAAATTTGTAACTTACAGTATTTTTTCAGCAATTCCTTTGATCAAATTATGAAATGAAGTGGATTTTCCAAAAGCTTCTGTAGTTGAAATGAAGTTTTTTTTACTTTGTATTAAGGTCTCTTCTGATAACCTAAACTTTGGGTCCTTTTGTGAAGTTTATTATTCTCATATTCAAGTCCCTTCTGTTATTTGTGGACTTCAGAAACTTTTGTGAAGTTTCAATTAGTTTTGTAATTGCCTCAAGTCCCTTCTACAATTTTTCATAGTCTTCTTATATGCTTGAAGTTGAAGTATGCTTTGAAGTTGTGCTTGAATATTTGAAAAGAATCCAAAGCTTGAGATGGAAAGGATAACAAAGCACTAATGCTTTTGTTTACCTCTCCCTCTTGCTTGTTTTGAGACTGGTCCTCAAGTCTTCAAATTAGAGGATTTATTTTGTAGAGAATAAAATACCAAAATCATAAACAAGGAAATGAATTAGAAACATTTTATTTTTTAGAATTCTTACTAGCCAATAATTTAGTTTTTTCAATATGAATTTAGGTTTGTATTGTGTCGGGAATCCGGATTTTCAAAGTCAAACCTCTTTATTATTTTTTCCCTTTATTTTTTTTTCCTGGATAGATGTGAGGTATAATGGGGCAGGAAAGCATGGAAAACTTATGAAAGTAAGATAGGTTGAAGTTATGATCTAGTAGTATATGGATAGATAGATAGATAATAGGTTTGGACTTCAACATGCATGATTGCAGAGATCAACATGCAATATGGATAATTGATGATATCATGAAAAATATAATGTATGAAATGATTCTTTGGCAATGGATGTGATTTGTAATAGTATAGAACTTGACGTATTCTTCTCATGATTGGCTTCATGTCTTTTGCCTTGATCTCAATCCATATTGTATGTTTGTTGGTGTTGTTGATCAGTGACTGAAAGCAAATTTTATGAGTTTGAATTTCTTTGGATGAACTCAACATCAAGTTAATTTTCACTTTGATTCGACTTGAACATTTGTATTCATATTCTGAAATATCAATTTTTAACAACTGACTTTGAAATGCCTTTCGTCCATGGAGTTCATCCATTAAATTTTCATGTGACCTGTAAAAAATAGCACTTGATTTCAATAAAATCTTAGATGATGGAGGAAGGGAGGTGTAGATTCTCTCTTCTTGCAAGAAATATGTAAAATAATTGCAAGCAATGGTGTCCAACCTAGACCTCCTAGTGGTATTTTGCTCACAGAATCTTCGTTCTATGTCTAATTAGAGTGATTCTAAAGCCAAGTTGCATTGAATTCATATGGTTACTTCAAGTATAAATAGGTTTTCAAAATGGTTTAAAATGATACGCTAACAATGATGAGAAGTACCATGTTTGATAGAGCTTCTAATGAATTTTTTACTAGACCAACAATCACTATTTGGAGTGTAACTTCTTCGTTAAAGATCGAATCGACATTCCACTTGGAGGTTAGAGTAGATTAATTTTTGTCTATCTCATAGAAACATGTTTTTAAAATTATGAGGTTTGATATCAAAAAATTTCTAATGAACAGACCTCGGAAGCAGAGTTTCACTATGTTGATTTTAAGACATGCAATCGCTAAATGTGACATAACTTTTTCACCTGGCCTTCAAATCAGATGATTCAACTTGTGTCATAACTTAGACTTAAATATATATCTTCCTTAGAAACAGGTTTGGAAAATAAGATGATTTGGTATGTGAAATATGTCAATTAACATTTAAGACATAAAATTGTCGCCATGCAGATTTTTGTACAAATAGTTAGTATTTTGAGCATAAAATTTTCATATGATGTCAGATTGAGATTATTCAAATTGATTTGGAAACTAGATTCCAAGGGCTATCTTCCCTATAAATATTATGTAAAAATATTTCCATTACACCCATCGAATCAATGTTGTACTAACTTTGCCCTCAAAATTTATCTTGAAATCTAGTGTTTATTTTGATCTTATCTTTTTTATTTGTGATCCAAATTGAAAAATTCAAAATGGGTTTAAAAACTATATTTTAGGAGTGTCTTTGTTTAAAAAATGTTTTGAAAATGATCATATATGGTTACCCAAAATAGGATTTTTCTTACTGCTTTTGCCATAAAACCTTTCCAAATGAGTATTGAACAATGATTTGAATAATTATTCATGAGAGTTTGAACCAAAAGTTTTATTGTGAACTCATTTTACGTATTTATTTATTTATTTTATTCTATCATAATCTATTGTAGAAAAATAATCATTCTCTTAAGTATAAGAAAATTTCCAATGCATCCATTTGTGTAACAAGATCATAAGTAGACTCATATCCAAGTTTGAATAATATACCTTAATAAATGTTTGGACATGAAAAGTTAGTTGATCATAAAAATTTGATATTAAGGAATGTTGAAAAATGGAGTGGTGTTATGGCTTAATGACTAGTTGAAACCAAGTTTGAGTGTGATCTTTAAGTCTTTGATTATCCTCGACTATCATAACACAAAGTTCTTCTGGAACTTGTATAAAATCATGAATGCAAAAGGGATCTTGTGATACATATGCTAGATATTCTTCGATTTATAGCTCTATTATTTTTACTTCACCACATGTGATCCATAACTGATTGATCTCCTTACAAAAATAACTAGAATAAGCTTCTATGTTCTCTTCTTGTGGATCATCCTCATGGATACTTTATTCATCTTCTATCTTTTGAAATGAAGATTCATCCCTAGTGACCATTCTAAATTGTCGACAAGGATTTAAGAAGATCTTCGTGGTGGCATACCTTCCTTATCCAGATGACTTCTTTAACATCATGTTTTGTAGATCTTATTTTGCAAATGGATTTTGTAGTTAATGAGTTTTTTTTAGTGGTTGAGGGTTTTGTTTTGGGGATCTACCTTTTTAATTTCTATGTCTAAGCATGAATAATCATAATGAAAAGTGTTTTTTGTTTTTATGTTTTGTTGTTGTTTTTGTTTTTGTTTTTTTTTTATTTTATGTTTTCTAAACAATCTTCCTAACTAGCTCTTATCTAAGTGTGTTTCCTCAATAATGACGCCAAAAATATCAGTCTAATTTATGGAGTTGAATTAGAGCATTTGTTTTAATATCAATCTGGGTTGGTAAACTTACAAGCACACCCAAAGTATATGGATCTTAGAGTTAACTAGTGTAAGTAGTAGTTGTTTAGATGAAAATAATAGAAATTCATATTACAAATATAAAATATTGATTGTAAAGAAAGCATAGAAATATTTATCTATAAATATGAACAAATGAATAGTGATTTTATTTGAATCATAGTTAACAAGCAAAAGGCTCTTGTCTTAGAGATCCTGGTTGTCATTCATTTTTATTTCTTTTTCAACAAAACCAAAGACACCATAAAGCATAACATCTGATTTTAAAAAACAACTGATTTAAGAAAACAAAAGGGGATGAATGCATAGATAGAGATTCCAATCCAATTCTTAGTTCACAAGGAAGAGGCTCCAACTTGAAGACCTGGATTGTCCTTCCTTATTCAAAATAGTCACTGAAAGGAGATCAATTCCAAAATTTGAATTCTCATCATGCTAATAAGTTTATATAGAAAATATTCACAAGAGATTATACAGAAAACTAAAATGATAGTTTATTCACAATTATGCACATTAATTCATAAAATATTGTACTTAGCTTAGAATGGGGGTCCTCCACAATTACTTGGTACACCTCTAAAATAATCAGCTACAACGACTCACCATTCATATCCCACATCAGTGATGCATAAGAAATGAAAAGCAAGTCTTCAAATCTATTCAGAAAGAGAGTAATCACAATGATAATAATGTGTATCCATAGTTGCTTAGTAGTTGTACTCAAATAGGCTAAGAATGTAAAAAAATCAATTATAATGGATGTAATAACCAACAAGAGTCTTATTCCACCTAATAGGTTCGAAATCATCCCTTTGTTGCACAAAATATAAGAAGATTCCACAAAATCAAAAAATTGCCCCTAAATCAGGGGATTTTTGAGTGACTCTTCAAGTTTGACCAACTTTGACCGGGCATGTTTTGACTCATTTGGAGTGTGCCAATAAGAATCTGTCCATCCTTAATTCATGTAATGCTCGAATCTACCTTCATTTTATGTCTAGGTGTCTTGCACATATGACTTCAATGGAGTCATTACAGGAATTTTGTTTTTGCCAAAAAAAAAATTTAATGCTCATTTTTTACTAAAATTTTTAAAAATTAAAAGACAATTATTTTACCTTAATGTGCATAAATAAACAAAAATATGATAAACATGATCATGATATGGTGGTAAAGGATGGTAAAAAAGTGAAATATGTATGGTAAAAAACGGTCAAATTGAGGGCTAACAACAATCAATGGTTTTTGTGCTGTTGAAACTTTTGGAAGTAGGTGGATTATATCGGTGATTAAGGAATATTGGGTCATTAATCAAGCAGTTGTAATTATGGTTTAGAGGAAACCCCAAATATGGAAAGATATTAGGATGAGTTGGAATTCTCTGTAGACCCTTTTTAGGATGTTTCTATATGGAGTGTGCCACATCAACAGACAGGTATATCTCCTTCGATGACATTTGGCAATATGGATTATGATTTTTTTTATTTCTCTCTTTTATTGAGTCAGTTATGGTTGTTATCAAGGGTTTTACCTCTTTGTCATATGTGATTTCATCTTAAGGGTTGATAGACGAGCTCTCCGTATCAACGTTTAAGCAATTGAGGATTTTTTAGAGTTTGGAGTTTCAGCTTATCCGGATCAGCTTTAGATCCCTTCTCCATAACAGTGGGTTTCTAAGACATCACTCATAGTGGTAGAGCTTTTGTATTAATTAAGCTTGGTTGATCCTATGGTAAGTTCTTTAGCTTTTAGTCTCCCTTTCTCTTATGATGGAGTTCTGGTAGGTTTGGCGGAAGTGGTCTCTAAGGTTTCTTCCTTCTTATTAGGGGAAAGCTCTATTGGAGTTTTATTAGACCATGTGTGATCCAGGTGGATTTTGGTGGCCACCCACCTATTCCATTTGGACCTCCACAATTGTCTCTTTCAGTTTTTCAGTTTCCTTAATTATAGCGCAGTTTACTATTTTTAGCAGTTTTTCGGGTCCTAAACTTCCGGAGCCGTTTTGAGGCCCTAAACGACGTTTTTTCCGTGATTTTTTATACAAAAAATCGTCTTTTCCGTCGTAGTCCTCGGGATATCTTTCCAACGGGCTATCATGCGCGTCAAACAGAGATCGTATGCCAAAGTTACGACCCTGGGAAGTTGATGTACCAATTTACCCAAACGGGGCCCATAGTTTGGCGTTTCATCTTCTAGGGTTAGGTTTTGGAATGTTGAGGGTTTTCCATTGTTTCTAAATAATAAATAGGCCTTCGAGCCTCATTGTAAAGACAGTTCGAAACAGTTCAGAGGCATGTAGCCGACACATCTCTTCTCAGAGATAAGCTACCATCGCCCTAGCTGGGTTATTTCTATTTGTAAGCATTAGTATTCTCCATTAATGAAATGAAGTATTATTTCCACTGCATATATGTTTTTATGGTTATCACACCTCTGTATTTATGGTTATCTCTGTAATCTATTGCGTTCCTGCTTAAATCTGGATCAGTGGTATCAGAGCGGTCTGCTTTTTCTCTGTTTTTCTTTGCATGTCCCCAACGAGGTCGGGATATAAGGAGTTAGGGCTTGAATTGGTCGAACCTTTGCAAGACCAGCCTCGCAAATCTCGACGACCTCCCATGGCGGATGAGAAGAAAGACGAGGGGGCAGGAGATCCTATCAGAATATTGCTCGAAGAAGCCCTCGAGCGGCAAAGGAACGCGATGATGGATAGCTTTGCGCAGATCCTTCAACGGCTATCCAGAGGCGACGCATCGGCTTCCAACAGCTACTCTGGAAACGCCACACCGTTTAAGGTACAAGTTAATTTTGAAATCCCCATCTTCGAGGGTCAAATAGACGCAGATGTCGTAGATAAATGGTTAAATCTACTAGATGGGTATTTTTCTGTTCATGAATTTTCAAGTCGGGAAAAGATTTTTTTCGCTCTTCTCAAAGCAGTCCCCCACGTCAAGGACTGGTGGGAAACATACTGCGAGCAGAAGGATGAAATTACAAGCTCATTGTTTTCAGCCGCCCCCACTTGGAATGACTTCCGGGATGCCATCAAGGAGCAGTACTACCCTGTCAAAAGCTATGAGGACAAATACATCAAATGGACCACACTACGGCAGGGACGAGACCAAGATGTACCAGAGTTCACAAATATTTTTCATACCCTTCGCACACAGTTGGGTATCAAAGATTCTGAGCTGCATCTGGTACTCAAATACCGCGGCTGCCTACACAGATACATCCAAGAAGAGATGGAGTTCTTGAACATCTCCTCACTCGGCACATCATACCGATACGCTATCAAAATCGAGCAAAAGTTCAAACAGAAGAAGCGAGACTTTGGATCTGCAAATCCGAAGCCCAAAGGACAAAGCCAAGGCGGGGTGACCCAAGACAACCCCTCTAAGCTGCAAGAAAAGAACAACACCACGAAGCCGAAGAAGGACACAGGAAAGTGGTGTGAGTTCCACAAGAGTCCCACTCATAACACAAGTGAGTGTCAGACCAAGCAGTCGCTGGTGGCCGAGTTGAAGGCTTCCAAATCAGATGCATGTTCTGACTCTGAGCCGGAACCCGACAAGGGGGATGGCAAAGGGAAGCAAATCATTGATGCGGATCCTAGTGCCATTGTTGCCACTGCCAAGATCCAGAAAAATGAGCCCGAAGAGCCAGAGGAGGGGGAACGTCTTTTCCACTCACAGATGTGGGTGAAGGGTTTGCCGCTGCAATTCATTGTCGATAGTGGCAGTGAAAAGAACCTCGTTTCAGCAGAGGTCGTGAAGCGGTTGGGCCTACCAACTACGCCACACCCACAACCGTACAATATCAGGTGGCTTCACGAAGGACGAGATCTCAAAGTTCACCAGCAGTGCCGCCTTCCCTACAGCATCAAGCCCTTTACAGATGAGGTATTGTGTGATGTTACACCTCTTGATGTTTGTGATGTACTATTAGGCCATCCATACTTGTGGAGGCGACATGCTGTGTATGAGTCAAGGCCTCGCGCTGTCATTATTTCTTTCGATAATTCATTATACAGGATACCAGAGGTAGCTCCACCTACCACCACCTCTTTGATCACTGCTAAGAAAGGCAGCAAGCTCATCTCACAGACTAGGAAATTTATTTTCTGTCTGGTTCGCTCCCAAAGTAAGGGGAAGATCGTTGCTACATCCATGACCCCCGCAAAGGGTTCCTCCATGCAGCAGCAGCAACATAGGGATACAGTCATGACAGAACACAGGAACAACTTCTCCTTACCCAGAGGGGTACCACACAAGTTTCAGGTGGGCGAAAAAGTTTGGTTACATCTGCAGAGAGAACGCCTTACCAGAACCCATCAGAAACTCAAACCGCTTCGACATGGTCCTTACACCAGTAACAAGGCTGTGGGCAACAATGCTTTGAAGCACAGCATTCCTCCATTCCTTCGCTTGCACCGATTGTTCAATGTGGACCATCGTCGACCATGCTTCCCACCATTTTTGGACACATCAGAGATTGCATAACAGCTCACTGGAGACCCAGCTCAGCAGAAGCTTCCTCATCTCAAGGAGGAACTCAACGCAATGGGGACCATTGCTTCCTAAGGGGGAAGGAATGATCCAGGTGGATGTTGGTGGCCACCCACCTATCCCATTTGGACCCCCACAACTGTCTCTTTCAGTTTTTCAGTTTCCTTAATTATAGCGCAGTTTACTATTTTTAGCAGTTTTTCGGGTCCTAAACTTCCGGAGCCGTTTTGAGGCCCTAAACGAAGTTTTTTGGGAAATCTACCTATAAGGATTTTTGAGTAAAAAATCGTCTTTTCCGTCGTAGTCCTCAGAGAGATCTTTCCAACGGGCTATCATGCGCGTCAAACGGAGATCGTATGCCAAAGTTACGACCCCGGGAAGTTGATGTACCAATTTACCCAAACGGGGCCCATAGTTTGGCATTTCATCTTCTAGGGTTAGGTTTTGGAATGTTAAGGGTTTTCCATTGTTTCTCAATAATAAATAGGCCTTCGAGCCTAATTGTAAAGACAGTTCAAAACAGTTCAGAGGCATGTAGCCGACACATCTCTTCTCAGAGATAAGCTACCATTGCCCTAGCTGGGTTATTTCTATTTGTAAGCATATTTCAGTATTCTCCATTAATGAAATGAAGTATTATTTCCGCTGCATATCTGTTTTTATGGTTATCGCATCTCTGTATTTATGGTTATCTCTGTAATCTATTGCGTTCCTACTTAAATCCGGATCAATGTGGTATCCAGATAGGGTTTCATGGTGGTTGACGGATCTTCCCTTGCACCTCTTGCTTCTTTGTTTGCAACCTTATTTGTGTCTTTTGTCCACTCCTTGGTTTTTTGGGTAGGTTTGGGGGAAGTTGGTTTGTTAGACTCATAAGGTTTTTGGTAGGTCGTCAGTCCCATGGGCAGTGGTGATTTAGAGTTTTCGTAGTCGCTGAGGTCAATGCCCCTAAACCATTCTTCATATTTCTTGGGGACTAAGTCAATTGATATTTCGGTTCAGTAGGAGGGAGTGGTTCCCCTAGGTTTCCCTAAAGTGCAACAAATTAGTCTAAGGCAGACGTCGACAACAAAAGCGGATAAGAAACACAAAAAAGTGAAGTGCACAAAGGTGAGATAAGAAGAGAAGGACTTGACATTGGGCAAAGAAGTTCAATTTGGGGATGTAATGGCTACCGTTGAACAAGTATTCGTGGATCGAGTCTAGGCTCGAGAATTTTCGAAGAAAAGGTTTTTGGACTGGGCGAAGGAAGTATGGGTGAAAGATTTTCCTATGTTTCCCTAGGTCAAAAATTTGGTGAGACGGTGGTTTTCTTTTTGTTTCTCCTCAAGGGACCACTTCTCCTAGGCTTTGAGTAAACAATGGTGCATTGATTCAGCCCTGGTCCTTCTTAAAAGATGGAACCCCCTATTTGACACCAACAAAGAGAAATTTGGGGTTGTGTCGATATGGTTGTGTCTCCCTTGGTTACCAATGCAGTTCTTGTCACAATATATTTTCCGTTTGATTGGAAACACGTTGGGGGACTTCATTGAAGTTGATAATTTGTATAAAGAAACCAACATGATGGTAGTTGCTTGTATTATGTAAACTAGACACGTGTGAGGGTTTGGAGGCATCGATCAAGTTATATTATAATGGTCTCTCGTACAATCAAACACTAGATTGAAGGAGTCCCTTTCATATGTAGGTGTTGTCACCAGATTAGGCATGTTTTGAAGGATTGTACCTTTCCATTCTTGGGATAGAAGTCCAGAAGGTCAATTGTTGGTGGGGGTTTTAAAAATGTCTTTAATGTCTCTCCTCTTGTGGTGTGAGCTCCACAACAAGATGTCAGTTGGCCCCTGAAGGAAGTTGTTGTCCCTAGTTCGATGGAAGAAGTCTCTTCGCCTATCTCTAGTGTGGCTCTTTCTCAGCAAGACCCTTTGGAGGGAGGTATTTCGTCCGTAGTTCCTCTGGATTCTGGTACTTCTCTTTCCTCCCCTCTTTGTTTCATCCCTTTACTAGATCCTCACTCATCTGGTTTATCCCTGAGCTCTATTATATGTTCTTCATCCCTAGCTCTTGTTGAGTGTCCTTAATCAACCAAATATCTAGCGAGTTCATCATCCTCTTCTTCTAAGTCAGGGCCTAGATATAACCTAAGATCATCCTCCAAGTCGACTGCCATCCCTGAAGTTTTCATTGGTTTAGGTCCTTCTTCTTCTGCAGCACTTTCCAAGAACATGTGTGGAAGACAGTGCCACATTTCTAAATCCATCCAAAAGGCTAGCCAAAAGGTTGCAATTGGTCCCCACAAACCTATTTTTCGGATGCTTAGAGTAGATAAGGTCCTTAGAGTTGTTCAACGATGAAATTTCTCTCTTTTAATTGCATAGGATTGGCTACTTCCTCCAAAACCTGACTTTCTGCAGAAATTTTGAATAATAAACACTTATTCACAGATATTATCCCGATTATACACTATTGCGGAATACATGCATAATACATAACCTCCTCTATGTTGATCATCAATTTAACAACATCAAAAACAATGAAACATCAATCGCATGCACACATTAACACAGTATGTAACCCGGGGAAAACATACAGCTGAAAACCCCACACTATCTGTATATTATAATGATTGAAAACATGTAATAATACATAGTTGTTAAGGGAAATGTTCCCCTAGGGCTTTTGGGTTGAAACCATAGCAGACTGAAAGTTGTCTATACAGAGAAACACACATTCAAACAGCCATTAAGCTATTATAAGCAAATTCTATGATAAGGGGGCGTACCTTAGGTCCTACGTTTGAGAAGGTCCTTTAGGGTCCAAACACTTCTTCAAGTTCCTCTTGCTCCTTTGTCCTGCAAAACAACCAATTCCGGAGAACATAGCAGCATATGGACAAAACCTTATAAAGAAACCATCTTCATGTTATAAAGAAAGATATTTAGTTATGAAATTTAAACAACCATTCACATATGAATTCCAACATGAATATCATAAACATAAAGAAGATTTATATCAGGAACCAAGACGTGTTTCTTTTATTATAGACAAATAAAGTACAAAAAATGAATAATTTCACTTGAGTCACCTTTCGCAGGCTCCAAGCAAAGCTTTCTTCCGGATTCGTCCAGCCTCAAGCCTTTAACAAAACTCCTTCCATGACTTACTCCATGATGTCACAAGTAGTGGATGACCATCAACACACAAGGAAACAAAGGTTTCCTATACAAATGGGGGAAGTGCAGGGGGCACAAGGATCTTCAGACCTGGTCAGGGAAAAAATCTCAGCATAATAACCTTTCTCTCTCTTCTCTCCTCCCTTAGGCCTTCCCATTGAGGTCTTTTTATACCTCTCCCAAAGTAGTTTTTTAGTTAGGAGTTGGTTGGGAACAGTTGGGCCATGTGCACTAACAGGTGATCAGCAGGTAAAACCCGCGATCTCCGCCCGAAATTAAGGAGTTTTATATTTTTTCAAGTGTTTTAATACATACACGCGGGTTGGGTATATGCCTACCCGCGTATACACGTGTTTAACTCAGGGCAATGTCGCGTATAAGGGATAAAACACTGTTTTTTTAATTTTTGGACCAGGGCTGGAAGGAGGGGTTGCCCTAGGCCATAAGTGCAGCATCATAAACCATAAAAGTGAGATTTGGAGCTATAACAATAGTACAATACTCCTCACAAGTACTCAGTACTATCTCCACCTGTTACACACAAAACTAGCTCAGATCCGAACAAGTCACAGGTTTAAATCTCCTCTGCTGCTTTGCCTGCCTCCACTGCACAATCTTGCAAGAGAATGAATGATGAATCGTTGATCCAAACTCCTATTTACCTTGGCTGATCCAAAATCATGTGAGCACAAGCTATAATTGCCTTGATATTGGCCCACACTGCGCAGTCTTCATTGGCATTACTCAATCCCATGCATGTGCAAAATCTCATGCACAACTGATGTATTCTTTAGTTGCTTTATGAGTTAATAATTAGTGAATTAATTAATATTTAATTCACACAACTCATCACTAGTGTATTCTTTAGTTAGACTAAAATACAATTAGTTCAACTAAGTCAAACTGAACACAACATTATCAACTCCACATCCAACTCCACAGAACTCACATGCATGAGTTCTAACTGAAGTCCTCCATGCAATAGCTCAACTAACACATAAGAAACTACGTGATTCCTTTTGTCAGCTGCATGTGCCACATCTGTAGCTCAAACTGAAATGCTCCAAGAGAATAAGATAATGTTTAGAGTCCAAATATTACTAAGCGTTGATAATATTTGACTGTTTCTATTTTTAGCCTGGCAGTGTAAAAATAGACTCTGATCACTCCGCTGTGAACCAAAAATAGAAGCCCATCTATTTTTCCCAACATGACCAATCATCCATAAACAGCATCCTGCAACTCATAGACCATGATCCATATGTCTAAAAATAAACTTTGCGCCAAAAATAGCCTGCGACCCACTTAGTGAAGGCGACTTCTTTTCACTAAGATCCATCATCTTGTTGCATTTTCAACACTCCCTCTCAACAATATATGGATTATCTGCAACCCTTATCCTGCAACTCTGGAATGTTCCGCATGCAACACATTTGCCCGGTCCACTTGCTCCAACAACATTTGGAACAAAAACACTCCCAACTGACCACTATGTTGGGCTAGGAACATACTCTGATGCTGAAGCTCTACCTGCTGCTGACAAGTGCTCTCTCTCTGACATCTGCGCTACTACAACATCTCTATGCATCTCGCACCATTGCACACCTCTTTGTGCCACCTAGCACTATGCAAAACACTTGTGCCTCTCGCATTGCTGCTGCCTGCTAACTATGCATTGTCCTGGGATTCCCTACATTGTCGCTCTCTTTGCCGCTCCATCCGCATCTGTCTCTATCCAATCAGTCAGTTCCTGCTACTCCACATCGGGGCTCCCGTAGCAAGGTCTCATCCAAGAGGTTGGGTACCTCAAGGATCCTGCCCCTCCTCCTTGGGATGATCAATCCACATCACCCCACCTCCTACCTAGAGGTATGGCTGCATGTGATCCCTCGGCCCACCTGGCTCGAAGTTTCCCCCTACTGGAGGTCTCTGCATGAATAGATGTCTCTACTCGATCTCCTCTCAGCTTCCCTTGTTGTGGCTGCTCCACAACCTCTTGAAGTTGCTGCACCAATCGTGGCTCCTCCACAATCGTCTAAGACTTCTTCTGGCTCTGCATGTTGAGAGGTAATATACGCTCCCTCTCAACCACCAAGTCTCCATCAGTTGCCTCGCTGCTCAAGGCTTTGCATGCATCTTGAACCTCAAGAGCATACAGATTCTTGACCCGTGAACCAATCTGCTTCACTTTTCTAGTGATGATGTGTCTAAGGAAAACCTTTCCCTTACTTAAGACTACACCATAGCCTCCGTCTTCCAGCATCGCGATCGACACCAAGTTTCTCTTCAGTCCTGATACATAGTTGACATCGGTCAAGGTAAGGCGAGCTCCATGCTCCCTCTAAAAAATAACCGTGCCTACACCTGAGACACTATACTTCTCATCATTACCCATCGCTATGAGTATCTGGAGATATTTCTCCTCCAAATTACTGAACAAACTTTTGTCACCAGCGATGTGGAAAGAAGCTCCACTGTCAAGAAACCAACCACTTCCCACCATGGATGAAACCATGCATGCGAAGAGTGTGAAATCCAACTCGAACTATGAAGCAAGTGCCTCACCTTCAGATCCTTCCCGGATCCCTTGGACTTCTTCTTTGGGCAATTAGTAGCGTAATGGCCCAACTCATGACAACGAAAGCATCTCACCTTCGACTTGTCAACCTTCTTCCCATCATTGGAAGAACTAGATTCGGAAAGAGAACCCTTCTTCTTCGCCTTACTCGCTAAGGCACAGTTCTCCTCATCATGCATGCATGAAGAACTGTCTCTGGTGCTCTGTCTGATCTCCTCTTGCACAAGATCCGACTAAAGTCTCTCCCATCCTGGCAATTTCTCCCGACCATTGACAGAGCCCTGATAGGAATGCCAACTCTTCGGAAGACCAAGGAGAGCCAAGCTCACCAAGTCCTCATCATCAACAATCACCCCCACACTTCCCAGCTCATCCCGGCACTGGGTGAACTTCGTGAGATACCTGGGCATACTGTCTCCATTCTCACACTTAATGTTTCTGAGTTTATCCTTGAGCGCCAACTTCCTCTGGTCGCTCTTGCTTTGGAATAGATCTGTCAATGCTTTCCACATCAAGTATGGAGAAGCCTTTCCATACAGGTTGGACACAATGTGATCCTTGACGCCCTCCAACAGAATCCATCGACACTTTGCTGTCTTCTTTTGCCAAACCACAGTTTCAGCAGCATCAGTAGGTTTTGGGACCTCAGCCTCTATGAACTCCTTCAATCCATTGTCATCTAACACCGCCTCCATCCTGTCTTTCCATGCAATATAATTCGAGCTGCCCTCAAGAGCATACTCCAATCGCAATCCGTTGAAAGACATTTCAACTTTGACACCAAGAAAACACTGCTGCAAATTCGAATTCCACCAGCTCAAAACTCAACCACTTTTGATCTAAAATTTGTGAGAACAAAGTATTTCTTGTACAGAGATCGATTGTATGGGCATTTACCGGATACCTCACCTTCCAAAAGAAGAATTAATCCAGAGGTTACCTGGCCCGATTACAGACTCTGCGTGAAGAAATAAAATGTAAACACTTTCTGAATAATAGATCTGATGATCAACAGCTCTTTGATATCCTGTAGAACTTTTTCTACAAATCAACCAGCTTTGATACCATGTAAAAAAAATTCTACAAATTCGCCAGCTCTGATACCATGTAGAAATTTTGAATAATAAACACTTATTCACAGAGATTATCCCGATTATACACTATTGCGGAATACATGCATAATACATAACCTCCTCTATGTTGATCATCAATTTAGCAGCATCAAAAACAATGAAACATCAATCGCATGCACACATTAACACAATATGTAACCCGGGGAAAACATACAGTTGAAAACCCCACACTATCTATATATTATAATGATTGAGAACATGTAACAATACATAGTACAATACTCCTCACAAGTACTCAATACTATCTCCACCTGTTACACACACAACTAGCTCAGATCCTAACAAGTCACAGGTTCAAATCTCCTCTGCTACTTTGCCTGCCTCCACTGCACAATCCTGCAAGAGAATGAATGATGAATGGCTGATCCAAACTCCTATTTACCTTGGCTGATCCAAAATCACGTGAGCACAAGCTATAATTGCCTTAATATTGGCCCACATTGCGCAGTCTTCATTGGCATTACTCAATCCCATGCATAATCTCATGCACAACTGATAGCGATCTCAACCTCTAACACTTGTCTCCACTGAACTGTCCATGCATTGAGTTAACTGAGGTATTCTTTAGTTGCTTTATGAGTTAATAATTAGTGAATTAATTAATATTTAATTCACACAACTCATCACTACTATATTTTTTAGTTAGACTAAAATACAGCTAGTTCAACTAAGTCAAACTGAACACAACTCCACATCCAACTCCACAGAACTCACATGCATGAGTTCTAACTGAAATCCTCCATGCAATAGCTCAACTAACACATAAGAAACCACGTGATTCCTTTTGTCAGCTGCATGTTCCACATCCGTAGCTCGAACTGAAGTGCTCCAAGAGAATAAGATAATGTTTAGAGTCCAAATATTACTAAGGGCTAATAATATTTCACTATTTCTATTTTTAGCCTGGCAGTTTAAAAATAAACTCTGATCACTCCGCTGTGAACCAAAAATAGAAGTCCATCTATTTTTCCCAACATGACCAATCATCCATAAACAGCGTCCTGCAACTCATAGACCATGATCCATATGTCTAAAAATAGACTTTGCGCCAAAAATAACCCGCGGACCCACTTAGTGAAGGCGACTTCTTTTCACTAAGATCCATCATCTTGTTGCATTTTCAACACTTTCAAGAACCTTATTCTCTTGGAGTCAGTTGATGTAATTTTTCTTCAAGAAATCCTAGTACTCGAAGATGTCATTATCAAAATTTTGGAATCTTTAGTGTCTGGATGGAATTTTGTAGCATTAGATGCAAAAGTTTGATCGAGGAGTATGGCACTAGGGGCTAATAATAAATTTTTCAAGTCGTTGGGTTCATGGGATGTTGATGGTATTCTAGGTGCAGATATTGTTTATGTTGAAAAGTGAAACAAGAAAATCCTAATTTATATTTTTCCTTGAATTAAATTAGGAATTAAATTGTAATCTCATGACAACTTGTAATAGGTAACTAAGTTAATTTGACTTAGTTGACTTCGAGTTGGGAGTCTATATAGAGTCATGTAGAGTGGTCCCTAAATTTTAGTAGTTCAGGTTGATTTTATTTTGAATTGTAATTATTTAATTCAGTTTAATTAGGTTAAATTCAGTTAAACTAGTTCCAATTGATAGAGGAATTAGTAGGAGATCCAGTAGTGGGGTGTAACAAGCACTGCTCAACTAGTAAACTAAAGATTCACTCATAATTAACTCCTGCATGTCAAATCAAACAGACCCAGTTGAGATTGGAGTTCAGAGACAATGTACTATCAATTGTATAATCATCTAAATTGTACAAGTGGTGCATGCAATTAAAGAAAGGCCTATGACAATTGCACAATTCATATTTGTGGAATTCCCTAAATAAATATGGGTTAATTCCCTAGGAAACTACGCGAGGAAATATGAGCTTGGAAAGGATAATGATTTGGATAATTATTTCGTGGAGCTTGTTTTTGAAACAATGAGATAGATTGAAATAGTGCAGAAGTTGTTCGGGTTTGAGCAGAGCATTGTAATCTTTTCATATTTTCTAATTAATGTGATATATAGATAGGAAGGGTTTTTATCTGTAGCTTTCCCTAAAAAATTATTATGTTATGTGTGATTGAATTATTTCTCTTTTATGCTTCGTGATTTCATCGATCATTTATTGTTTCCACTGATGAGTATAGTAAATTCAAGTCAATTGTTTTAGCATATTAAAATCTGCAATTTGAATCTACAAGAAATTTGCACATGTTATCAGAGTTGAAATCACTATAGAAGAGGAGAATATGACTTTGTCTTTTGCAGGGAAAATCGAATTCGCAGTGTCATACTTTAGAGCCAGCAGAGTGTCATTCTACGGATTGAGACTCGAATATTCCCTTGAAGGTAGTTCGAGCTATATTTCTTGGAAGGATGAGATGGAGACAACGTTGGAAGACAACAGGATTAAGGAATTTGTAGAAAGATATTCGTAATCCATTTTATGCTCAAGATATGGCAGAGTGGGGAAATTGTGTGTTAAAAGTGAGAAGGATTATCCTATAAGGAATTCGATATCATGTTGTCTCAAACCTCCACGATAGAGAAAATCCATTTGAAATATGGAAGGCCTTCACATACCTTTTTCAAAACAATAGTGACCACAAGAATATGGCACTCAAACACAGTGTCAGAAAGATCAAGATGAAGAAAGGCAACACAATACCGAAGTACTTGACCAAGTTCACCCAATTTCGGGATGAGCTTGAAAGTGTCGATGTTATCGTTGTTGAAGACGATCTAGCAAGACTAGAACTTTTGGGACTTCCCAAGCGCTGGCACAGTACCCATGACTCAGTTAATGGGAGGGAAAAGCTACCAGAGTGGGATCGGTTGTGCTCGGACTTGGTGCAAGAAGAGATTCAGTGAAACACTAGAGATAAATCATCATCAAAGGATGATGAGGAGGAGAATTGTGCCTTAGCTACAAAGGCGAATAAAGGGAAGGGGTAGTCATCACATTCCAAATCAGGGTCTAGTAAGGGCACAAGGAAAAAGACATGTCGAAGATTAAACGTTTTCATGTCACGATCTAGGACACTATGCCACAAAGTATCCGCACAAGGAGGTCGGTAAGAAGCCCCAAGGAGAATCAGAGGTGAAGCTCGTGCTTCACAATTCAAACTAGGTTTCACCCTCATCATTTGCGTGGTGACATCAGTGATGGGTAGTGTGTGGTGCATGGATAATGGAGTCCAATTCCATATGACCGGAAACAAAGTTCTTCAGTGACTTGGAGGAGAAGAAACTCCAAATGCACATCGAGATGGCAAATGATGGGAGGTATAGCGCAACTGACATCGGTAATATTACCTTTCAAATGTTGTTTGGTTCTCCTCTCACATTAAAAGATGTCATGTATGTTCCAGGTTTGAAGAAGAAATTGGTTGCAATTGCCATGTTGGAGGATTGTGGCTACGATGTGATATTTCGCAAGGGAAAAATTTTCCTTCATCACATAGCTTCAAGACAAGTGATGCGGATCGAATGAAGAACCTCTACAAATTGGATGTAGAAGTTTGCACTGCTTTGAGCACTAAAGCGAAGAAGGCGCATAGTCGAGACATTCGTGAATTGTGGCATAGAAGATTTGGTCACTTGCACCACAGAGCTTTGAAAATTATGTAGCGAATTTCTACAGGGCTTCCCAAGGGTACACTAGAGCATAGAAACACATGGAAAGAGTGTACATTGGGGAAGTACACCAAAGCTTCCTTTCATGATAAAGGAAGTGGAGTGTAAGCGATCCTTGATAGAGTTCACTTAGATGTGTGTGGACCATTATCAACAAAACCCACAACCAAGCACATGTATTATGTAATATTTGTTGATGATTTTTCTTGTAAGTGCTAGATTTTCTTCATGCAGAAGAAAAATCATGCATTCGCTAATTTTTGTGAATTTAAAGCACTTGTCAAGAAATATGCTAGCAGGGAAGTTAAATCTCTCAAAAACGATAACAGTGGAGAATGTGTGTCGAATGAATTCAAGAAATTACGTGCATCAGAAAGCATTCGAAGGGAGTTAATAGAACCTCATAAACCACAACAAAATGGGGTGGTTGAAAAAAATAAAAATAAAAAATAAAAAATTATTGTGGGAGTTGCACAAGTGATGTTACATAATAAGGGCTTACCGTTGCACTTGTGGGTTGAAGCATGCAACACAAATGTTTATTTACATAATAGAAGCACTCGTCAAATTTTCGGGATGAATACATCGGAAGATTACAATTACAACTAACAAAAAAAACATAAAAAAAAACAGATGTGATACACTTCAGGATCTTTGGTTCATCAGTTTATTGTCATGTTATCAAGGATGCACGAAAAAAGCTAGAACCAATGATTGAGTTGGGCATATTTGTGGAGTACACTGATACCCCTCACAATAATCAGGGGTACCTGTCTTCCAACAGGATGATAGTGGTTTGTAGATATGTGAAGTTTGATAAAGAGAAGGTCGTGAGATGTTCCTTTGAGAGAGAACTTCAATCACATGCAGATGAGGAGCTTTAAGCTCCAAAGGAGGAACCTCAGGAATAGGTGTATATTGAGCAACCAAAAAGATTTGAGACTTTCAATAGAGAATCGCATGTGTGCAGACTCTAGCGAGCATTGTAAGAGCTAACACAAGCACCTTGCGCTTGGTACACCAAGATTGACAACTATTTCATCGGGTTGGGCTTCACCAAAAGTGAAGCAGATGCAAACCTTTACCATATTGTGGTTGAAGGTAAATTGTTGATTATAGTATTATATGTCGATAATTTGATTCTAATAGATAATGAGAATCTGACAAAATCTAGCAAAGAGGATCTTGCAAGAGAATTAGAGATGAAGGCCCTAGGGCTTATGAATTACTTTATTGGTATGGAAATATGGAAAAGAGATGAAACACTGTTTGTATATCAGGGAAAATATGCCAACGAAAAACTGAAAAAATTCCACATGGAACGCAGTGAACCCATGGAGACTACTCTAACAGGTCACTGGAGGAAGGAGGAAGCTACTATTTATAGACAGCTTGTGGGTTCACTTATGTATTTGGTGAACACACGACCGGACATGTGTTTTGCAGTGAACCAACTTAATCAAGCCATGGTTAAGCCAACCAAACTCTATTGGAAGATAGGGAAACATTTGTTGAGATACCTCAAAGGCATCACTTAGTTTGGCCTTTGTTACATACGGACAAAGGGAGAGACGCTTCAAGGATTCACAGATGCAGATTGGACGAGGAGTCCATCTGATAGAAAGAACACATCAGGGGGAATCTTCAGTATTGGGTCGGCAATAGTGTCTTGGTATAATAGGGCGCAGAGATTAGTTGTACTCAATTCAGCAGAAGCAGAGTACATGTCTGCTAGTCACGCAGCTTGTGAGACTATCTGGACGAGGAAGATCATTATTGGATTATTTTGTCAACAAATTGATCCTACATTTATTTATTGTGACAACCAAAATTGTATCAAACTCTCTCAGAATCCAATTTTTCACGATCTGTCCAAGCATATCGACATCTGATATTACCATCTATGAAATTGTGTGCAGAGGAGAATCGTGTTGCTAGAATACATTGTTACAGAGGAGCATGATGCAAATATTTTGACAAAGGCATTGTCAAAATGCAAATTCAAATTTCACATTGAAATGATCAGAGTAGCAGATAATATTTCTTGTTGAGAGGGAGTGTTGAAAAATGCAACAAGAAAATCCTAATTTAATTGCCTTTGAATTAAAATAAGAATTAAATTGTAATTCTAATTCTCATAGCAACTTGTAATAGTTAACTAAGTTAATTTAACTTAGATGACTCAATTAATTTGAGTTGGGAGTTTATCTAGAATCATGTAGAGTGGTTCTCAAATTTTAAGGGCACAAGTTGAGTTTATTTTGAGTTGTAATTATTTAATTCAGTGTAAATGAGTTCAATTCATTCCCACTGGTGGAGGAATTAGTTGGAGATCCAATAGTGTGATGTAACCTACAGTAGTGGGGTGTAACCAGCGCTGCACAACCAGTGAAATGAAGATTCACTCATAATTAACTCATACATGCCAAATCAGAGAAAAACCCAGTTGACATTGGAGTTCAAGGACAGTGTATTATCCGTTGTATAATCATCTCAATTGTACTAGTGGCGCATGCAATCAACGAAAGGCCTATGTGGATTGCGCAATTCATATTTGTGGAATTTCTCAATTAAATATGGGTTAATTCCTTAGGAAACTATGCAAAGAAATAAAAGCTTTGATGACATCATATTTGGATAAGTATTTGCTAGAGCTTGTTTGTGAAGTAGTGAGATATATTAAGATAGTGCAGAGGTTTCTCGCGCTTGAAAAAAGCACCGTAACATTTTCATATTTTATGATTAATGCAATACAAAAATAGCAGTGGTTTTCAGTTGTGATTTTCCCCAGAAAATTAGTGTTATTTGTGATTGAATTTTTTCTCTTTTATGCTTCCTCGTTTCATTGATCGTTTATTGTTTTCGCTGATAAGTATAGTAGATTCAAGTCAATTCTTTTAGCATATTACAATCTTCAGTTTGAATCTACAAGGAATTTCTATAGTTTACTTTGAGTTGGGAATGGATCTCAAATTAGTTAATATCTATGGTCCATATCAGGACATGCCTACTTTCAGGGACACAGTAATGGCTTCTTCTTTTCTAAATTCAAACAATGTAATATAAGGAGGTGATTTAATCTTTTCTCTAGGCATTTTTGAGTCTTAAGGGCCTCATCCTCATTCGGATCCATTTTCATATTATTATTCCCATATCCTAAATGAACACAATCTATGTGATATTTATTTGGTAAATTTAAAGCCCCCCTAGCACAATAAGAGATTCAATGATGCTATGGTAGCCAAAAAGATAGACTATTTCTTGCTAGTTGGTTCTCTAGTAGAAAAAATCCCCATTAATCGTCATTGGAATGGGGTGAGTTGTATTTTTTACCATAACCCTATTATTTTTTGGTTTAGGGGCGATTCTAAGAAGCCCAAGGCTCCTTTCAAATTTAACTCATGGATCAATGACGAGTTTTTTCGAGTCTTACTTACGAGTCAATGGTTCCCCCCATGTCTGCAAAATGAGAAACCTCATTGGTAGTGCAGTTTGGGAGGAATCTCTCCACTCTCAAAAAATACACTATTAGGTGGGCATAAGACAAAAAACAAAAAGATATGCAGGACCTGAAGAAGATTTCCCAAGAATTGGAGCATTTGGAAAGCTCGAATGGGGGTATTCATCTAAAGAAGAAAAACAAAGAATAGTTTTGTTAAAAGCCTCAAGCGTCGATATTCTAAAGGACCAAGAGGAAGAATGGGGATGAGAACCCAATTTTGTCAGCGATGTGCTGAAATTCATGTGGCATCATATTCAATTTGGGATCTCGATGATTTGGAGGGAGGACCGGCCAAAAATTTTGAGGCTTTGACACAAGTAGGGATTAATCACTTTAAATCTTTGTTTAATGCCCGGGGACTTCTTTTTGGCCAAAATTATTAATGTGGTGGGCTACTTTAAAGACAACTATCTCTTTGATGGCCCTTCTTGGTTTCCAAAGGGATAAAGAATCTAGGCCCTAATGAATGGTTGATTGAATTTTTCACAGATTTTTATGAGCTCCTCAATAAAAATCTTCTTGCAATTATAGAAGATGGCCAAATGTATGATGCTTTCAACTCTACTTTTATAACATTAATCCCCAAGTAAAGCTCTCCCTGGTCTCTTAATGATTTTTGGTTGATCTCTATATGTAACAACCTATACAAAATCATAGCCAATAGAATCAAGCTTGTTCTCTTTCATCATACATATCTCAAAAGAGAAATTTGTTTTCCTTCATGAAAAGCAAATTCATGAGGCAATCAAGGTTGGCTCAAGGGGATCTTCACAATATAAGTGAGTGATTTCGTTGCTCTTATATTGTCTTCATATATTGTAGTTGGGTTATCTCGCAAGATCTTTGTGGCACAAGACCTCTTCCCATTCCATTCAAACCCCCTCCATAATGGCCTTAAATAATTGGGTTTTTTTCTAAAACCTAATAGCTACAAGAAAGCACATTGGAATTGGTTATCGACTAAAATTGAAAAAAGGGTGAAAATTTGGAGCCTCATATGGTTGTAAACGGCTAGAAGATTGGCTCTCATCAAATCTGCGTTCTAATATTTTGGTTGTCGCTATTTTTTATCCCAAAAGGGACTCTTGTGGCCATTTCCAAAATCTATTGTGGACATTTATAGATGAAAGCCAAACAAGGCAAAAATCTTACTTGGGTCAAGTGGGAGAAGATAGATTTGCCCAAAAACTGGAGCGAGTTGGCGCTAAAAAATATTTTCTAAAGCTTTGAGAACAAAGGTGGGATGGAGGCTCATCTCTTATGAGAGCCTTTGGAAGGAAGTAGACTACAAGAAGTATATTTTCCCATCCTCCCTTGAAAATTGGATTCATTCTCTTAACAAAACATAGTTTACATGCTTTAGTTGTCTAGAAAGCAATGGTGAGATCTTTAGTTGTTATTGAACATGGCTTGGCTTGGAAACTTGGTATTGTGGAGAGAGTTCATATTGGAGTAGATGCATGGGTAGGATATGATGCAAACTTCTTGTTACCTCGAGAAATTGTGGTTTTTTATATGAAAACAGTTATTGAAATCTTAATCAAGTGGTTAGTTCACTCAAGTCTTCTATCTAGGCCCAAGATTGGATGGGGACCCATTCCACTGAATCTACCAACAAATTGGACAAAATATTTGCAAAATTTCATCTCTTAATATGCCTCTCATATTAGGATTACTAATAGGAATGACATGTTGCAATATGTCTACTCCACAAGCAAAAAATACCTCCTAAAAATTGGATGTCAATATCATTGTTAATAATGAATTGGGTGATATTCCCCGATGGTGGCAGCAATTATGGAAGCTTTGGTCATTCCACAAAGCCCTGTTTATTCCAACAGTGTTATCCTTGAAAGCACGTTTCCAACAACGTAAAACTTGAAAAGAGAATCTTCTACACAAAGTTGTAGAAGAAACTATAGATCACCTTTTTATAAATTGCACCATCTCCCAATGCATATGGAATTTCCCCCAACACACCTCTTTATTTCAAACTAACTTTGCAGTGGTTATCATTGTTAGATATATAGCATTCATGGTGAAGAAAAAAATAAGCTTCTACGTAATGTTATTGAAAAAACTATTGATCACTTTTTTATAAATTGCACTATGTCCCACGCTATATGGAATTTCTCCCAACACGCCTATTTATTTTGAACTAATTCTACGTAATGTTATTGAAAAAACTATTGATCACTTTTTTATAAATTGCACTATGTCCCACGCTATATGGAATTTCTCCCAACACACCTATTTATTTTGAACTAATTTCACAGTGGTTATCATGGTGGGTTGGAGTTGAAAAATATTGTCATTTTCTAAAGCTTTGAGAACAAAGATGGGATGGAGGCTCATCTCTTATGAGAGCCTTTGGAAGGAAGTAGTCTACAAGAGGTATATTTTCCCATCCTTGAAAATTGGATTCATTCTCTTAAAAAAAACAAGGTTTACATGCTTTAGTTGTCTAGAACATAGTGGTGAGCTCTTTAGTTGCTATTGAACATGGCCTAGCTTGGAAACTTGGTATTGGGGTGAGAGTTCACATTGGAGTATATGCATGGGTAATATGTGATGCAATCTTCTCGTTACCTCAAAAACTGGTGGTTTTTAATATGTGAACGGTTATTACAATCTTAATCAAGTGGTTAGTTCACTCAAGTCTTCTATCTAGGCCCAAGGTTGTATGGGGACCAATTCACTGAATCTACCAACACGTTGGACAAAATCCTCACAAAATTTCATCTCTTAATGCCTCTAATGTTAAGATAAGTGGTAGGAAAGATATGTTGCAATTTGTTTGCTCCGTGAGTAGAAAATACCCTCTAAAAAATGGATGTCAATATCACTGTTAATAATGAATTGGGTGATATTGACCGGTGGTGGCAGAAATTATGGAAGCTTGGTCATTCCACAAAGTCTTCTTTATTCCAAGAGTGCATCCTCGAAATAACAATTCCAACAAAGTAAAACTTGAAAAAAAAAGCTTCTACACAAAGTTGAAGAAACTAATCGTTTATTGTTTTCATTGATAAATAGAGTATATTCAAACCAATTCTTTTAGCATATTACAATCTTTAGTTTGAATCTACAAGAAATTTCTATAGTTTACTCCGAGTTGGGAATGGATCTCAAATTAGTTAATATCTATGGTCCATATCAGGACATGCCTACTTTCAGGGACACATTGATGGATTCTTTACTAAATTCAAACAATGTAATATAAGGAGGTGATTTAAACTTTTCTCTAGGCATTTCTGAGTCTTAAGGACCTCATCCTCATTCGGATCTATTTTCATATTATTATTCCCATATCCTAAATGTACACAATCTATGTGATATTTATTTGGTAAAGTTAAAGCCCCCCTAGCACAATAAGAGAGTCAGTGATGCTATGGTAGCCAAAAAGATGGACTATTTCTTGCTAGTTGGTTCTCTAGTAGAAAAAATCCCCATTAATCATCATTAGAATGGGGTGAGTTGTATTTTTTACCATAACCCTATTATTTTTTGGTTTAGTGGCAATTCTAAAAAGCCCAAGGCTCCTTTCAAATTTAACTCTTCATGGATCAATGACGAGTTTTTCCGAGTCTTACTTACGAGTCAATGGTTCCCCCCTATGTTTGCAAAATGAGAAACCTCATTGGTAGCGCAGTTTGGGAGGAATCTCTCCACTCTCAAGAAAGACACTATTAGGTGGGCACAAGACAAAAAACAAAAAGATATGGAGGCCCTGAAAAAGATTTCCCAAGAATTGGAGCATTTAGAAGGCTCGAATGGGGGTATTCATCTAAAGAAGCAAAACAAAGAATAGTTTTGTTAGAAGCCTCAAGCGCCAATATTCTAAAGGACCAAGAGGAAGAATGGGGATGAGAACCTAATTTTGTCAGCAATACGCTAAAGGTCATGCGGCATCATATTTAATTTGGGATCTAAATGATTTGGAGGGAGGACCAGCCAAAAATTTCGAGGCTTTGGCAAAAGCAAGGATTAATCACATAAAAATCTTCGTTTAATGCCCCGGGGACTTCTTTTTGGCCAAAATTATTAATGTGGTGCATTACTTTAGAGACAACTATCTCTTTGATGGCCCTTCTTGGTTTCCAAAGGGATAAAGAATCTAGGCCCTAGTGAATGGTTGATTGAATTTTTCACAGATTTTTATGAGCTCCTCAATCAAAATCTTCTTGCAATTATAAAAGATGGCCAAATGTGTGATGCTTTCAACTCTACTTTTATAGCATTAATCCCCAAGTCAAGCTCTCCCTAGTCTCTTAATTATTTTTGGTTGATCTCTATATGTAACAACTTATATAAAATCATAGCCAATAGAATCAAGCTTATTCTCTTTCATCATACATATCTCAAAAGAGAAATTAGTTTTCCTTCATGAAAAGCAAATTCACGAGGCAATCAAGGTTGGCTCCATAATGGCCTTAAATAATTTGGGTTTTTCTGTAAAACCTAATAGCTACAAGAAAGCACATTCGAATTGTTTATAGACTAAAACTGAAAAAAGGTGAAAATTTGGAGCTTCATATGGTTGTCAAGGGCTAAAAGATTGGCTCTCATCAAATCTGTGTTCTAATATTTTGGATATCCCTATTTTTTATCCCAAAAGGGACTCTTGTGGCCATTTGCAAAACCCATTGTAGACATTTATAGATGAAAGCCAAACAAGGCAAAAATTTTACTTAGGTCAAGTGGGAGAAGATAGATTTGCCCAAAAACAAGAAAAACTGGGGTGAGTTGGAGCTGAAAAATATTATCATTTTCTAAAGCTTTGAGAACACAGGGAGGATGGAAGCTCATCTCTTATGAAAGCCTTTGGAAGGAAGTAGTCTACAAGATGTATATTTTCCCATCCTCCCTTGAATATTGGATTCATTCTCTTAACAAAACGTAGTTTACATGCTTTAGTTGTCTAGAAAGCAATGGTGAATTCTTTAGTTGTTATTGAACATGGCTTGGTTTGGAAACTTGGTATTGTGGAGAGAGTTCACATTGGAGTAGCATGGGTAAGATGTGATGCAAACTTCTCATTACCTCAAGAAATTGTGGTTTTTTATATGAAAACAGTGATTGCAATCTTAATCAAGTGGTTAGTTCACTCAAGTCTTCTATCTAGGCCCAAGATTGGATGGGGACCGATTCCACTGAATCTACCAACAAATTGGACATAATATTTGCAAAATTTCATCTCTTAATATGCCTCTCATATTAGGATTACTAATAGGAATGACATGTTGCAATATGTCTACTCCACACGCAGAAAATACCTCCTAAAAATTGGATGTCAATATCATTGTTAATAATGAATTGGGTGATATTCCCCAATGGTGGCAGCAATTATGGAAGCTTTGGCCATTCCACACAGCGCTGTTTATTCCAACAGTGTTATGCTTGAAAGCATGTTTCCAACAACATAAAACTTGAAGAAGAGAAGCTTCTACACAAAGTTGTAGAAGAAACTATAGATCACCTTTTTATAAATTGCACTATCTCCCACACTATATGGAATTTCTCCCAACACACCTATTTATATTTAACTAATTTCACAATTTTTATCATGGTGGGTTGGAGTTGAAAAATATTGTCATTTTCTAAAGCTTTGAGAACAAAGATGGGACGGAGGCTCATCTCTTATGAGAGCCTTTGGAAGGAAGTAGTCTCCAAGAGGTATATTTTCCCATCCTTGAAAATTGGATTTGTTCTCTTAAAAAAACAAGGTTTACATGCTTTAGTTGTCTAGAACATAGTGGTGAGCTCTTTAGTTGCTATTGAACATGGCCTAGCTTGGAAACTTGGTATTGGGGTGAGAGTTCACATTGGAGTATATGCATGGGTAATATGTGATGCAATCTTCTTATTACCTCAAGAAATGGTTGTTTTCAATATGTAAACTGTTATTACAATCTTAATCAAGTGGTTAGTTCACTCTATTCCATGTCCAAGGTTGGATGGGGACCAATTTAGTGTATCTACCAACACGTTTGACAAAATCTTAACAAAATTTCATCTCTTAATGCCTCTAATGTTAAGATAAGTGGTAGGTAAAATATGTTGCAATTTGTTTGCTCCATGAGTAGAAAATACCCTCTAAAAAATGGATGTCAATATCATTGTTAATAATGAATTGGTTGATATTGACCAGTGGTAGCAGCGATTATGTAAGCTTGGTCATTCCAGAAAGTCTTTATTCCAAGAGTGCATCCTCAAGAGAACATTTCCAACAAAGTAAAAACTTCAAAAGAAGAAGCTTTACACAAGGTTGAAAAAACTATCGATCACCCTTTTATAAATTGCACTATCTATGCATGGAATTTCCCCCAACACACCTTTATTTTAAACTAATTTGCCAGTTCTCATCATCGTTAGATGCATAACATTCATGGTGGGATGCAACCCTTTCAAAGAAGAGCTAAAAATTTGCACCCATTATAAATTGGGAAATTTCGCAACCAAGTAAAATACAGCATTTTCAAAAACCATTATGTTTATGTTCCTCTAAAACAGTGGCATCAATTTTCTCTAAGCCATGTTTTATTTGATTTCAAAATCTAATCATTAAAGGAATGTCCCCCAAGAATTCTGGATTGATCACAACCTTTGGATTACTTTAGTGGTGTAGGTCTACCAAATGGTACTTGTATGATAGGTGCGATTTTGTTTACAAAATACCCATCTTTTCAAGTTTTAAATTGTATTGGTTCAAGGATCAAGCACCTTTACACAACTCTAGAGCTTGTAATTATTTCTTTTTACAATTGAAAAGAGATGCAAACAGCAACTTCAGATCTTCAATTATTCTCAATTTTTCGTAAATTGGTTTAATGAAACTACTCATTGTCATATGCATGCAATTATAGCATTATTAGAAAACACTTTTCTATTACAAGGCAGCTTTGATTATGTATCTTGTTTTGATATTATCTACAAGGAAAAACACTATGACCAACAATGTATTCAAAATCTAGGTTGCAATAATAAGTACAGCGCAACATTGAAAATTCAATGAATTAAACAGATGTGACTTTTTAAAAAAACATTTTTCAGTTACAAGCCAGTTTTGGTTATGTATCTTGTTTTTATATCTACAAAGACAAACACTATGGCCAACAATATATCCAAAATCTAGGATGCAATAAGTATAGCACAACATTGAAAATTCACTAAATTGAACAGAAATGACTTATTTGAAATCTATTTTCATCCATTTATATATGACCTTGCTCAAACTCAAGAACAGCAATGTGATGTGATTACTTCCATTTTGTGAATGATATCTATATGACAAAAAAATGTTTAAGCCCAATCAAGTAGTGACATGAGCAGACTTCTTTGAAATCTATATTCTGCCCTTTATATATAACATTGCTCAAACTCAGAGGCACCAATGTAATATGATTATTCAATCATTTATATATAACTTTGCTCAAACTCAAAGAACAACAATGTGATATAATTACTTCTATTTTGCAAATGATATTTTATATAACAAAATATATTTTTATTTCTAGACCCACCATATTCTTATTTATGATGTCACTAATCTTCACAATTAAGATTAAACCTCAAAATAATATATTATAATATAATTATTATTATTACAATTATAATTATAATATAATAATACACTTCAACAAAATAGTATCTATTATTATAATATACTTATTACAACTATATATATTAAATAATCAATGTTAATATTCATATTAAATTTCATTATAGAATTAATATATATGAATCACATTTAATGTAATTATATTATATATATCAATCACATTTATTATATATTAATGTAACTAATGTATATTTTTATAAGAACATTAGCCATCTGTATTGCAATTATAATTATTATAAAATAACAACTAATGATTGTCGTTAATAATAATATTATTATTCAACAACATAATCATATCTATTGTTATGATATAATTTTTAAAATTATATATTAATTAATCAATATTAAATTATTTTGATAAAATTAACATATATGAATCGCATTTAATGTAGTTGTATTATATTATTAGTGTCTGCTGTACATCTCTATCAAAACATAATATAGCCATATGTATTAATAAAAAAACATGAGACAACCTCAAACGAACACTCGTCAATACATCTTCTCATTACAAAAATGAAACATCGTAAAACCACCTAGAACAGATGAAACAAGAAGCTCATATGTACAAATTTACTTAACCATTTTATAATAAAATTGTCCTTATATAAACATATACCCCATATCTAAAACCAGTTATACAGAAGAACAGAAAAAAGCAAAAAACAAAACAAAACCAAAAAAAACAGTTGAAGCTCGATTTAAAACCGACTCGATCTATGATGAACAATATCACATTTAGAGGATACCACATTTATGGAAAATCCAACGCTAATTTTTTCTTTACAATTAATAGCATTAGGTTGCTTTTAATAGCTTATTACGGCAGTTAGCTTTGATACCACATTTATGGAAAATCCAACACTAATTTTTTCTTTACAATTAATAGCATTAGGTTGCTTTTAATAGCTTATTACGGTAGTTAGTTATTGAAAGCAACATTTGAATCATGATATTAAAATGCAACATAACGCCCAACCGATCTCTCAAATAATACTAATCGACGTAAAATGTTGGGAAAACTAACTAACAAAACTCAATATCAGGTAATAATACCAATCGACGTAAAATGTTGGGAAAACTAACAAACAAAACTCAATATCAGGTAATAATACCAATCGACGTAAAATGTTGGGAAAACTAACAAACAAAACTCAATATCAGATAATACAAAAGCTACTATGGCGATAGAACACACCACAACAAAGAATTCAAATAAATTACTCTGATTGATGTTAATACCATAGTTCAGCAATTTGAGGCTCCAACCGTACTTCATAAACGTTTGTGTACAATCAAGTTCAGGGTATGAATCGACTGGCCTTTCGACTCCACAAAAACAACCACATGAAACAAAACTGACCATTCTTAAAATCCTCGTACGCATGGGCCGGAGATTGATAAACAACCAACACAAAACAAAGAACAACCCCCGACATATCTGTGTGTTCTAGAAGTGCTCTACAGATAGAGCTCATGAAACATTTCATTTAAAACAGAATATTGAAATTTTGTCCTGCAAGCCTCCCGGTTATAAAAGAAATTAAGTACACAACAATGGGCTGCAACAAATAAGATACCCTTCGCAAGGAATTTATCGTTCATTGATTATTGGTTAGATAACGATCAAGTAATGCTTCATAATTTCTTCTAATATCAATACACAATAAGCAATTCCTTGCAAATTTACTTAATAACCCTGAGCTTTAACAGTTGGCCACCATTATACACACTAAATAAACAAGATTTGCCAGAAATCACAAATATGTTCACCGTTACGATCCCAGGCAAACTCATTATCAGTACACTTCGATATTAATCGACCAGAGATATCCTTCAGACACGCACTATTACTTCCTAGTTATCAACCAAAGAACGACTCACATGACACGTCTATGCCAGCTTTAACGATTCCAGATCTGCGATTTTTCCCTTAGATACGATTTAGAACGAAGCTACCATCAAAACACCACGCTACTATATGATCATATTTACTAAACTTGATCATTTAAAATACTAGAAACTAAAATGCAACGCGATTTAGAACGAGACCACCATAAAAACGCTTAAAACTAAAATGCAACACGATTTAGAACGATAACACCATGAAAACACTAAGCTACTTGATATTGACATTTACTCGAACACCACTTTTTAAGCTCAAATATACAGCAGGACCATTGTAAATAATGCTTCAATGACTCTAATCTAGCTGCTATCATTCTCATAATTTTTCGAACGCCATAGTCTGCATCGTTAATGTCGCATTATAAGACAGGACATGCACATCATGAACCGTGAACATATCTTGCGTGCAAGAACACGATTAAAAAAAGGGCATTGTAGTCTTCTCACAAAACAGGCAGATAAACGAGACAGTTGCTCTCTTAAACAAAGATTAAATATTTATGTCATTAACATAACAACATTCCAAACACCATACAACGTCGGAGCATACATGCTGACATATCTCCGGTCTCCCCTATCAGCAGGCTACTCTACAACAGAGTAGTAGCCAGCACGCTCGCTCAATACAAAACTAAGAACACAGCCTACACTAACTCTAAAATATATTATTCTCATCTCTAGTAACACATTATTCTCTACAACGACGCATTCGCTGCTAACAGATCCAAAAGCCTGCACCTGCATCGCAACAAGCAACATTTTCTTTAAAAATTAAAACAAGGACAAAAGGAACAACAGCATTTGCCTCAACAGCAACACTACATACACTGAACTTACCACAACTTCCAAACCTCAGGGAACTGGCTTCTTTTTGCTCAGCCCTCCGCCAAGACCACCTCCAGCGCCACCACCAAGGCCACCACCAGCACAGCCGGGACCTCCCAAGCCACCACCTATACCTCCACCACTACCACCACCCAAGCCACCACCACCGCCTAGTCCAGACCCTCCTCCGAAACCACCACCAGCTCCCACACCTCCGCCTGCTCCAACACCGCCGCCGCCACCGAGCCCGGAACCACCACCAAAACCAGCACCCCCGCCCAGACCAGAACCTCCACCCAGGCCAGAACCTCCACCTAAGCCTCCTCCTCCACCAAGACCAGAACCTCCACCTAAGCCTCCTCCTCCACCGAGACCAGAACCTCCGCCTAAACCTCCACCTCCACCGAGACCAGAACCTCCACCTAAACCACCACCTCCGCCTAGGCCGGGACCTCCTCCTAACCCACCGCCACCCAAGCCGGGACCTCCTCCTAACCCACCCCCTCCGATAGGGAAGTTATCAGGCTTATACACCACCCCCTTGCGTTTAACATCCCTCGCTGCATTCGCTAAACCCACCACCACAACAAATAAACACAGAGCGCCAAACACCACGCGAAACCCACCCATGGTCGTCAGTATACTTTCCAAACTCCCACCTTCACCTCTCACAGATATCTCGACAAATGTTTGATACCCCTAGCTGCTCTTTTATAACAGTCTCTGGCTGGCATGCTACCTCACTTAGTGTTTTCCGCGTATCAAATTCATCCAGTTCAACGTTTCTCACGACCTAAATTAAACACCTGCGTACATTCCCAACAACCAAAAAAGTAAAAACTGCAGTTGAAGATGACCGAAATTACGGTTCGATTTACTGCTGCAATTTATTATTTACAGATGAGAACAGCTGAGCGGCGTTAATTGGTCTGAACCGAAGTGCATGTGATGAGAGGTTTCGGACGCGCCAGCGCAGTTTAAATTTATGTTCTGATTTTCTTCTTTAGTTCAGGAGTTGAAAAGGTACAATCTTACCTGCTGCCATAGCCAATTGTGGATAGAGCCTCTGCTAGAATTTATTGTTCTGTGTATATCACCTTAATTGATCAAGAGCACCAAATGTCATGGAAGCCGTGATGTCAAATCAATCCCTCTGCATAGTAGATCCACTTGAGCGAATTTAATTGTTATAGATATGACGCTTCACTTTGTCGTCCATCCCTTCTTGCTATACGGTAACATCCTTTTACGATCGTCTGTTGTCCTCTACCCTCATTTTCGGAGTGGTCAGAGTCGTGGGGAAATCAGAAGAACATGTTAGGGTTTTCTAAAAGTTAAAGCATTTCGGAACATTCGATCACAATTATCTTCTTGTGATCCAGTTTTAATATTTTTTTTAAAGCTGTTAATATTTTAAAAAGGGGGCTAGTTCCTTTAGAAGCTTGTATTAAGTCCAGAGTACATATTTATATTATATACATAGTACATATTTATATTATATACAATTGTCTCAATCACATTAGTTACATTTTTAGAGAAACGAGATAGTACAAATATCTGCTGCGGAGGAGCGAAGCAAGTATCAACAACATAAAGCTGCAGAAGCAGCCTTAAACGTGCAGCGAGGGAAATAGAACCGGGTGGGGAGGCGGCAAGCGACCATCCCGACCATAGGGTACCATAGGGTATAAGCCCAGGTGCATATGCCTAGAGATAGTCTCTTAATGGATGCATTGTCAAGTATTTTCTATTGGATGGTTATCAAAGGTACCTCATTTAGTTGAATTAGAAATTATAATGACTTCTTTAGCTTATTTGAATTAGAAACCACAGATGATTTAGGGAGGGATTAGTGTAAATTTATTTGAAAGTAAAAAAAATTAATATATAATGTTTTATTGTTTAAATTATAATTTTGAATGTTATAGAGATTACATAATATCTGTATTGAGATTACATTATTTTACGAGTTTATATTAAAATGATTTTTTTGTTATTAATACATTGAGTTATTTTATGAGTCTGATTTTAATGTTATTAATATATTTTTAAATATAAGTCAATATTTTTAAATATATAACATACAATATTTTCTTTTAACCATTTTCTTGTTAAAATATTTTTGAAAAGTATAAGGTTTAAACATCTGCTTCCTATACATTTTATTTCTAATTATTTTACATGAAATTATATTAGGTTATATGGGCAACTAATTAAACATTTGTTTTTTCTTATTGAATTTAGGCTTTTGTGATCCATATCAAGTTTATTGAGAAGGTTTACGGCCATAATCACATCAAAATAATTTCAAAATTCATTTGTGGACGCGTTTCCAACCAGCGAGTATGATTCATGTCAAGACAAATGAACCACATTTGCTAGTTGGAAACCCTTACACAAATAAATTTTGATGTTATTATCACCAAAAACCTTCTCAATAAATTTATTTTTTCTATTTAAACACTCCAAATTAAAAATAGACATACTTACACTTCACCTTCAAATTAAACTCTAAAATAAACCTCTCAACTTAATAATATAATAAATTTAAATAAATATCTTTCTTACCATTTACCATACAATTTACCCACCTATACCAAACTAACTAGAAAAATAATCACGAGAATGATAATCACGCGAATGGAAGCCCCGCTCCTGCTATAAATGATGACCACGTTTTCCTCTGCGATCCGAGTATCGGGAAAAAATAATCGAGAATATATTCAACAAAATTTTAATCACAGGTAGGAATGGTTCTGAAATTTTAAATTTCATGAAAAAGTCAAAATTTAAGTTTATATTTTATTAATAAAATTTTAATATTTCAAATCAAATCAAATTTATTTTATTTAAATAATTAAGTTAATAAGTGTATTTATTTTAAATAATTAAGTTAATAAGTGTATTTATTTTAATAATATTTTTAAAATTTTAATTTAATTATCGCAAATAAGAATGATTCTGAAATTTTAAATTTTAAGATATAGAGATGGTGACTAAGGGTACAGTTTTCATTATTAAGTGATCTCAATTTCATGATATGTTTACCGTATAATAACAAAATTAACGGATCTCAACCAATACAATAATTTCTATAGCCAGATTAACAGAGGAGAATCTACCACTGACCTTCTGGAACTCACTAAGGAAAACTAGTTAATACCGGCCTTCACTCTATTGGAACTTCAGTGCCCCAGGCTGGTAGGTGGGGTGCCTATGCCTGGTGAGGATAGCAGGTTCAAGAGCGTAAGAGGAGGAGCCTTGAAGTGGGTTTGATCGGACGGGTGTGGCACGAAAGCAAGCGTATGAGGAGGGGGCCTTACGGAGGTATGGACGGACAGATTCCACCACCCAACCTAAGAACAGACTCAAGGACAGATGAACCACCTAATCTGAGAGTATATAGTTTTGGGTTATCGAAGCGCTAAGTCATGGTTAAGTTAGACACCAAATTGATCGATTTCCATGCAGTTATTTGACTGCTAAGTCTATGAAAGCATACATACTCTGCCCCCTTTAGTTTTGAATATGTGATCTCTTAAAAGGAAACACATGCTCTTATCCATTAGGCTCACTCGGCTGTATAGGAAGTATATTAAATATTCATAATAATATACATAAATAAAAAATTGAGATTTATTTTTAAAGTGGTTATATTCTTTTTATCCTTTTAATTAAATTAATTAATTAAAAAACATGTCATATGAAGTGAGTCTATGGTATTGTAACAAAACTTATTTATAAATTAGGAATTTCCATTATAAATTGAAGTATTTATTCATGATTAAGAATTATATATATATATATATATATATATATAACATTTTTGTATTAATTCTTTTTATAATTAATATAAATAATAATTTAAAATAAGTTATAATTTAGTTAATTTTTATGATTCTTTTTAATTTTTTAATTTTAACAATATGATATATTATGAAATGTTCTGATATTTATTATGAATGGATGTTTATCCATATTTACAGTGATTTAATTTACATGATTGTACTAACTTATTTTATATTTCAAAATAAAAATAAAAACAATTTCAATTTGATATTAGGAAAAACATACTTTTTGAAACCTTATTTAAAAGTTAAATGAAAAATAATAATAATTATATAACATAATGACATATTTTCGGAAAATTTATTAGTTAAAATTTTGAGAAAAAATTAATAAAAAAATCAGTAAGTATAAGTTTATTGATAAAGTAAATATAATTTTATTAATAAAAATAAATGTACTAGTAAATTTATTTTAAATCTAGTGAAATTTTTGAAAAAATATTATAATTTTATTTTAATAATTTAAATTCTTATCATTTAAAAAAAAAAAAAAAAATTCCAAGAATAAATCAATTAACCATTACGTTAAAAATTATTTACAAAAAATTAAAAAAACAATACATCTAAGCCTAGAAAGTAACCATAAGATGTGAAATTTGATATTTGTTCAATATTCAATTTTTTATTTTGTGTAACTTTACAACTTTCAATAAAACTAGATAACTTTCAATAAAATAGAGTGTGAACGAATGTATAAATCAAAATTTTTATTATAAAACTATAATATTTACCATATTTACTAATATTTTTAATATATATTTAAATTTTAAATTTTTAAAAATAATAATATTTATTTTTCAAATGGGCAAAATACGATAAAGTTAATTTATAAATTAAATTAATTATTTTTAGGGGTTAATCATATATATTTAATAATAATAAATACCTAAGATATTAAGAATATGCTGTTATATATATGAAAAACTTGAAATTTGAAACAGAGAAATGGATAAATATATTTTTAGTAGTGTCACCTATATACCTGGTAGTGTAGGAAGATATAAGTGAAATAAATGTAAGTCTTATTATCAATTCTGGTCTCTAGAGTTTTGGTATTTGAAATTGATTTGCAGTAGTTTCACATGTGCTCTAATTTTTGGAGGCGTCACCCATACACCCATAATGTGATGATGATGGTGGTTAACGTCAGCTGAGACCAAATAATAGTCCATCGGATGTAAAGAAACAAAATAAATAATTAATTTACAATAAATTAATTAATGTAAAAAGGTGCAAGCAAAATAAATACAAGTTCCATCACCAATTCTAACCTCAAAAAATTTTGATATTTATAATTAATTTACAATAACCCCACCCCACCCAGGTTACAAAATAACATTCAATAAATTCTCTAAGCTATATCTGTACTTTCATTCGATAAACCTAAACCACGTTTAGTGAAGTACACAGCTCGGTAGTATGAATGATAAACCTAAACCATATTCAGGTGAATTATCCAGCTTGCTACTTTCAGATAAATTTAAATGTCATGCTATTTCTTCCAAAGGAGAGGCAAGTACAAAAAAAAGGCAAGCTTTATGCCTTGATGAAGGCAGGTGTTCATGAAAATGGGACTTCCAATCGGGTGGGTCCCATGGCAAGACTCACAGTTAGCAACCATCTCAGCGAGAGGAAATCCTTGTCTGTCATGTCTCTTACTCCCGTCGACGTTCTCAATACTTGTGGATGGTTTATGTAATTTATTTGTCTTAAATTTCAAAAAACACCTTTTAAGTTTAATTAAAATTGTTATTCCTTTTATTACAAAGCTTGTCTTTTTAGTGGGTAATTATAGGTGGTAATTTTTTATGAGTTAATCTGTATTTCACTATAGTAGATATTGATGATTATTTTCATTTTTAATTTGACAATTTAGTTATGGTAAATTTTCTATTGTTAATATATATATGTTAAAAGCAAATTATTGAATAATGTTATTAACGATATAAAGAATCTAAATAATTCTCATGTAGGAATATAAAATAAAATAAAAATAAAAATATTATATAGTTAAACAAATTTTATGGTAAAGTTATAAGTAAAAAAATGTAATGCATGTAAAAAATTAGATTGTATAGTTTATTATGAGTTAATATTTTGGAAATTATTACGTGAACCAACTATATAAAAGAATAGACAATTTAAGTGATTTTCATAAAATAATGCATTCAATATTAATATGATACATTGAACATTATCAAATTTATAAATTCCATTTGCAATTCTAGTGTATCACATTCAAATAGGTAGTGTAGAACTTCTCAAATACATTTGATTAAATTCATCATTTTATATGTTAACATAGATATTATGTTAGAATTGAATGTTTATTTAATCTTGTTGACTGTGAAAGTCACTTAGTTCGAGATAATAAATTAATTAATTAATTGGAAAATGGTGGTATGTCTAGTGTATGGTAAAAATGAATGATAATAGTTTGTAACATGGAGAGAATGGAAGAAGCTATGAATGCATGTGCAGGGGTTTATGTAATAATAAATTACTTTTTCTTATCTCTGCAAGCTAATAGTTTATATTGTGGAGAGATATAAGAAACTTATAAATGCATGTGGAATGTGATTCATGTGTTAGGTCGACTCACGTAAACTTGTCTCAATTAATTTATCAGAGGTTTTCGACCTCCAAGTTTATGAGAACCCATGGTTTTTCCCATGATATTCATCTCAATGTAACCTATTTAAAGGCAAAAAAAACTCTAGGTAAATTCGTCCTTGTGACCAATGGGATCCCATCAACAGTGTCTTCAGACACCACCACTTCTCTCAGTGTTTTGTGATCCTAACAATTAGTATCATAACCTAGTGAGTATTAAAGCCATGGGGTGAGAATGAAGATGAGTTCTAGGAAAAGAGGTTCAAGCAGCTTTAGGATGCAACGGAGCCTAGAAGAGATGTCCTAATTATGCCAACATTAACAACCAAGCATCCTTATGAGAGCAATAGGAGGTAGTGCGGGTGACATTGGAAGTTGTGGAGGAGATAGAGATCTAAGGCAAAGGAGCATCTACGTACAACACACATACTACATGCAAGAAATTGACACAGAGATAAAATCCATCAGAGGCAAACAACAAATGGGCTCAACAGTGGAAAATTCGAGTAAGGAGCAACACAAGGTCATAGTTGCAAAACTCAAGTAGGTTAAGGCCATTTGGCTATGCAAAACCAAGCAAGAAGATTATGATGGAAAATAACTAATATGCATCATCATAATAAGATATATCACTTCTTGTAAAAGGCCCTTGGTGGATTGCATGAAGAGCAAGGGTATCAAAAGATTAAAAGATATCTCCTACTGGGACCCCGCTAGGACCTGGGCAGGTTGGAAATCCCTTGGTATCCCCACCCATTTGGTGGAGCAATGGGATCTTCTCACATCTCTTTTGAAGGGAATCACTCCAATCTCTCAAGATTCAGTTGACTCGAGAACATGGACACTAAGTAAGTAAAAAAAGTACTCAGTCAAAGAGGGATACAACCTTTTGTTCAAAAAGATCCCCCATCCTCCGTAGAAGAGGATATGGAAAATGATTTAGAGGAATGATGTCATTTTGAAGGTCAACTGATTTTGTTGGGTTCTTATTCATCAGAAGATTCTCAAAGCAAAGAGCCTGAGAAGGAGAAACATTCAAGGCCCATCACAGTGTGTTTTATGTAAGGCAAAGGAGGAATCAATCTCACACTTATTCCACCATTGTCCATTCTCCACGGAGGTTGGGAGATTGGCCTTTGAAAAGGTCAACAATGTTGTAACAATCCTGGGAAACTGGACAGAGATGTTTGAAGCATGGAAGAGTAATATCCCTAATGACAAAGTTAAATATATGGTAGCGAAATTAGTCTCGATAGCAATGCCAAAAAATTTATGTTGGACAATATGGTTGGAAAGGAACAAGGTGATCTTCAGAGACAAAACATTGTCCACCCACAAAGTAGCCATAAAAGCACAATGTCTACTTGCAGACTACATGGTTGTAAAAGGCTTAAAGTCAAATAACTTAGCATATATGACTCCTGAGGAAAGAGAATGGATCCAACTCCCAAAGTTACAAGATCATTTTGTCATCTTCACACCAAGACCCAATGTTGTCTCCTTCACTCATCTGAAATTGGGTTTGAATGAATTCTGAGAGTGGAAAATCAGGAAAACTCTTCCCATCCTTAGTTTTTATGAAGCCTCTTAAGGCAATCCACGAGTGGCAGGAGCGAGAGGGATGATACACAACACTGATGGACAAATTGAATATACTTTTGCCTAAGGTATAGGATGGGCAACAAATAACCAAGCAGAGTACTAGGAATTATGGAAAGGTCTAAAACTCACCAAGGAAAAAGGAATCAAAAGTTTGATTATCCTGGGGGACTTGATGATGGTAATCCATCAGGTTACGAAGGAAATTTCAAGACCGCTCCCTACTTTCCCTCTAGTTGTCTAGAGAATAACTCTTATGGCATCTCAATTTGAAAAAATATACTTCCTTTGTGTACTTAGAACCCTTAACATGGAGGTGAGCACTCTGGAAAATCAGGGTTCAAGTTTAGAGCAATAAGTAATCGTGCTCCAAGGTTGCAAAAGGAGAATTGCACTAATCCCATGATCTGATTCAATAAGTGAAAAATTTTGGGATTTTGAACGAATCATTTCCTCTAGCAGACGAATTAATGGGAACTAAATCAATTTTACATTTGGAATCACATCATCACAGGGATGAAGGAAGGAGAGGACAGTTCGGAGCTCAACCTGTCCACCACATGTTGTGATTCATGCATGGAAGTTTGCACACTTGGTTCGATAGCAAGGAAGGGTGGTCCAAAATAAAATATTGGCGGTCCTCTCAAGCCCAGTTGATGTGGGAGATAAAGTTTATTGACTTGAGTTCTATTAACGTTAATAAGAATTCTCACTGCACGAGATCTGGCTCAACATCCGAGGAGCTAACAATGATGGCTCACTCTCAGAAGAAAATAATGTTGGTAGATGGAGGATTTTTCTCCTGAGAGGAAAGGAAGATAATAAATAAAGGATGTCAATTAGAGAAAGAACCCAACTTGGTGATTTCAGGTTGGAGAATGTTGTTGAGGAAGTGATCTCCAATGGAGATGGAGAATAAGGATGTCATTGAATATTTCAAGTGGTGGAGGAAGGCAACAAAGAAGAATTTTTAAGAATGTATTAGGGATGTATGAAATGTTAGACAGGAGGCTTGAATTACTGGAAAAAGAGAATGATGACAGGGCAAAAGCCACAAAACATAAATTGGAATGTTTGAGCACCAGAGAGGGGCGTCGACTACTTCGCATGGAACCGAGCATCTTGATGTTGAAGATGAGAAGGCAGGCAGTGGACTAGACATCAGACGAGGAGGAAAAGAAGGGCCTGCTAGAACCAGGCCTAACTTTGCAGGTAGGGATGCCTAGAGGAGAAAAAGGAGAATTTAATGCATCTCGTGGCAAGAAGGTGTCACAAGAGAACAACCCCGACATGGATCATGGCCCCTTTTGGGCTAAAGTATAATCTAATTTAGTATGTATTGTAGGTATAAAATATTTTTTGGGCAATTTTGCGAGATATTCAGACTTTTTCAATGTAATAGATTAGATAACAAAGCTCGTGGTAATAGGAAAACTAAATTATGGCTCTTTTGGAATTTTGACACAGCTAATGTAAATATTGAATGTAAATGGAATTGGCCATGTTTTTCTAGTCTTATAATATAATACAAAACAGCCTATTTCTTTTATATATATATATATATATATATATATATATATATATATATATATAGATATAGATATATATCACTTCTTTGTCACACAATCGATCATTGATGCCAAGAAGGACGAGTACCTTGGTCATGTTCCTTTTGAGTTATGAAATGGCCTCACTTAGAGCATGTTCTTTGTGTTATTTATTGTTGATTATACTTAAAGAACTCGCAAAGCAACATTTGGGCCTCTCTAAAATTACCTGTAACAATAACAAGACGCTCCTTGATCCAAGTGGGAAGCTTAGAAATTGGTTTACAGAAACTTCCCTTGAATGAATTAGATTTCACTATTGATGCATGTCGAGGATCAATTAGCAATATAACAACATAATCTCCAATATGCATGATTTCTTGACCTATTGATTGATTCATTGTTTTTATGCAGATATTTTAATAATATTCCCTTCCCCTTTGCTTGCAACAATGTAAAATGTCAAATCCTAATGGCCGAGTAGTTATTTCACCTTTAATTTGATTGGTTGGTAATAGGTTGTCCTTCATGGAGCTTAATTCCAATCTATCATTATATTTAATGCACTTAATCAACTCTAGGTCATATGGGCATAGATATGGAAGTCCTACCATTACCACATAGAACTGTTATAATGGACAAAAATAGCCCTGCACCTAATTTTCCAAAGAATAAATATGGCAAAGTTCATCAAACAATGTTAATTATGTGCAAACATAGGATGAACCTATAAGGGGAAATTCTCAAACAATGCAGACTAACAGTGAATCCTGTCCTGTAGCAACCCTGAATATTGATCCTCAAGAGACCTCAAACACTACTTGACAAAATAACACTCACAATGCTCTGTGTGTTATTTTGATAGGTATGTGTTGCATATTCCCAGCTGGAAAGGGTTTACACTAGATCTGCTAAGATACCTATCTGCTGAGTAATTTGTCTGCATAACTGCACTTCTCCTTTTAATACGTTATCAAATTTCCTTGGCAAGCAACGGTCCTCCCACTGAACAAGATTGGTAGAGTTTTAATCAAAGTTAAATTCATGATCACTCGTCATAAGCATCACCCCTATAATTTTTGCTAAAGTGACCATTTAGTTTCTTCATAGATTCCAAGTGCAAATCCAAACGCTAGAGCATTGCATGTATTGTATCTTTTTCTTCGAAATCGTTCACACTCTTTGCTGCTTTGATGTGGCTTTCAATGAATTCTCTTCAGCTTGTCACTTTCATAACAAATATATTTTGAATGGATAAATGCCTCCGGAATGCAACATACAACATCAAAAATTGTGTTGCAAACTTGTTAAATTAGAAACTTCATTTTTATATGCTAAGCAGTTGTAATTTGTCATAGCATTACTTCCTTTTGCACCGAGCTACCATAAATCTTGACCAATAGTGATCAATATTCACTAAAATGAGAAATAAAAGTTACAAGAAATATAACTCTTCATCTGTAGAGAGAATAAACCCAATAATAAGCTTGCAATATTCACTAAAATGAGAAATAAAAGTTACAAGAAATATAACCCTTCATCTGTAGAGATAATAAACCCAATAATAGGCTTGCAATATTCACTAAAATGAGAAATAAAAGTTACAAGAAATATAACTCTTCATCTATAGAGAGAATAAACCCAATAATAGGCTTGCAATATATGCCTCAACCTTTCCTACCCATGCTTTGAGGGCCGAAAATCTTTACTAAACTTGTTATTTACCTCTTTGATGGTAATAAATAATTTATTGGTGTAATTAAATGGGCATGATTGTTGTAGTGATTAGTCACCTTATTTAATGGATTAAATATAAATATAGACTCGAAAAATAATTATTTCATCTCATCTCAATAAAATATACATGTTTCATTATTTTCCTAATGCTTTGTTGAGGCATTCCTCTTAAATATCATCAGCAAAAAGTAGCCATTGAAAATCTTTTGTGCATAAGTGTTGAGTTTAGCTTGAAGTTTGATGTTTTAGGGAAAATAGTGTAAAGAAACTTCACTTTTTGAGAAGGTTATTTTTTCTAAAACAATAAATATAAGCCTAGGGTTACAAGGCAAACCTAACATTCTCTATATAATAATTGGTGTGCATCATAGGCCCATGCATCTCAAAGAATCTATGTTATGAATTAGGCCTTCATGAACTTCATTTATGCAATTATGCTACTTCTATAGTCTAATCCCTTGCATACATTTTCTTCTTGATTTAAGAAATGTGTCCATCTTTCTTGCTGTCGTTTTTAGTGAAATATCATTTTGGATTTTTGTGTGTTACGGAGCCTGAACACCCTTTCTTGGATGCATTTTTTCGCTTATATATTGTGTATTGTTTATATGCCCTTCTATACAAGTTTCTTCCTCTCCTCTTCTGGGTATGATATTTGATCTCAAATTTTTCACGATTAATATTTTGATTTTATTTTTATTTTTAGAAATATTACAATAGTATTTGAAATGTTTTCCAATAATTTAGTGTTTTGTTTTTTCCTTTTCTATTGTAGAGTGACCACTATAAATTAGGAAGACAGATGACCCTCCTCATGAAAGTTTGTAATTACACATGCCTTTGCATTAAGGTTGGTCTAATCTCCGAACTCTATGCATGCCAAAACAAATTTGTGATTTTCCATTATACTTTTGTGAATATATTAATAATTAGATCATAAACAGGCAGTGGTTTGGTGAGATGTTTGAACAAGACTAAGTCCATTGTCAATATACACAACTGCCACACAAAATAGCCATTGGTGTATTTATCTTGTTGATATGAGCAATTACTTCATAGGAAGTTATCTCATAACCATTAGTTGGAAATGTCAATTTCTATTTTAGATGAAACTAGTGTTTATGATGAAATTAAGAAGTTACATAAATCTTGGTGTTTGTTTTCTAAGGATATATAAATATTTCTCTTTTGTTATAAAATATCAGGATATAGTCTCAACTTCAAGGCCTTTATCTTCACCTGCCATAAGACTGGCAACAACTAAAGAAGAAAAGGAAAATGAAATCGAATACAGGTTTCCATTATCACATACTCTTAATACAATTTGCCTTTTTGGGTATGATGGGAATGTTCTAAGTTTCTCAGCTAGCACCATAATTTTACCGTAACATCCATCTATGAGGGTGAGAATCACTTTGTGTATGAATGTAGGTACTTGCTATATTATATTCTCAACAATAGAAATGATTTTGCCTTTAAGTTGGTGGTTATTTGTTTGTTGGTCACTTTGTCATTGTTAAATGGGATTGGTAAGTTGTAGACAATAAGAAAATATATATGTTTAAGAATTGGTTGTGAGTTTTCCTCAACACAAACATAATAATTCTATAGCTTAACATGGATGAGATAGACATAGAGAAAGAGAGAGTAATAAAGTTCAAGAAATTTTGTTATGAAATTATATTTTCTTCGATTATTGATTCGAACAACACAATTCTCCAAGAATAATTTAACTTGGAATGCACTCATCAATAGATGTGGTTGGTGTTGCTATCCTTGGCACGGTGATTCTTATTTTCTGGTTTGCAGTCCATGGAAGACTTAATTGTTATGATTTTGTATTTAGTTGTTGTGTTGATGGTATATACATTTGTAAGCATAGCAATGAACGAAATACATTGTTGTGTGTAATCATATTCTTTTGGGCTAGTCGTGCATTGATGTTGCTTTTTGTGTATCCTATGCCAGAGCTACCCACCCCGAGCTTTGGTTTTCATCTCTCCTTCAATGGTGTTGTTATAGGAGTGGTAAATACATATCATTAACTCAATCTTGTCTATTGAACTTGTACGTCTCTTTGAAAAAACCATGAAAGGTCCTAATTAGAATAATCTTTTTCAAGGGAAAAGTTAGACGTGCTTTGATAGTTGGAATCCATTATTGTCCATCATTGTTCCATTGTGATTCCTCTAATTGTTATTTAGCAGTGGATACTCTCTTTTTTGAATTTCGCAATTTTCACTCAATGGTAAGGATATTTATTTTTATTCCTCTATGTTTGACAATGAATCAAGGATATATTTCATCACTAAAATGCCTCATGACAAATCATTCAACAATCACATTTTATTTGTGGTTCTCTAATTGTTGTTTAGCAGTGGATACTCTACCTCTCTTTTTTGAATTTGACAATTTTCACTCGATGATAAGACTATGTAGTTTTTATTCAAATATGCTTGACTATGGACCAAAATTACATTTCACTATCAAAATGACTCATGACAAATAATTCAACCATAAAATTTTATCCTTGGTTCAAGCTTCTCAACTACATCAAAGCTTCCCTTCAATTAAGAGGCATTTTCCCATTACCAATATAACATGTTGTGGTTTGCACAATCGTTTAGAATAAGAAGTATTTTCACTGTATAAACATGTTATGTGATGCACAAATATCTAGATTAGGAAGCATTTGGACTGTATCAAGAATAGAAAGCATGTGTTCCACCCATCTAAAAACCCAAACCCATCTTTCACCAGCCATTGCTTGTCAATTTTGATCGGCAACAAATATGTTTTACACCATTACAACGTATTCATATAACCCTCCTACACTCACTTTGGGTGTGTGGGACTTAATCTGTTAGGTCAATAATATCGTATATAACGCAAAAGATCTTCCCCATCCATCCACGTGGCAACAAAAGACCAAGAGGAATGGCCCACCCCCACCATGCAAGAGCGTGATCACTCACTCAACATGCATGCTAAGTGAGAGCCTAACCAATGCTTGAGAGTGCCTACGACCTCCTTTTGAGGTGGGATAGAGATATGTGATTCCATCTACAGCTAAATGAAAACAAAATTTTATCATTTTTTGAGTTGGAACCACAACCTATGACAAGCTTTCATATGGCTCCTAGTTTTATTAAAAGTTGAAATTGAACTGTGAATGGTTCAACTGAGCTCACAGAAATAGATATATAACATGGTCATGGAAACTATTCACCCAGAAGTAGTAGCAACCTACACATATCTTGAGACTATATGAAATATCCTCCATCTTGTGCTACTTTGCACAAAGATTCTGCCATCAGACCATCCCATTGTGCATGATGTTGCTAGGGTTTTACATTCATTATTTCCAGTTGCTAAACAAGCTCCAAGTAGCGGAGCAAACCAACCAACACCCATTAACAACTACAAGAGATACGTGGATGAGTATGTGGAAGGCAATCATAGAGATGTTACAAGAAGCAACACAAGCAACAACACTTCTAATGGGAAATTATTTAGGAGATTTGGTGAGGTTATTTCATAGAAGATTGTTTGACAAAAAAAACTCTTGAGCTCATGATAAAGAATACCCAATTGTTGAATTCTACCTTCAGTGTTGTCATTTCATCAAAAACTCAAATTTTGTAGTTTTGGGTTTTCAAGAAAGTCAACTGCCAAAATTATGGACTTGTTAATACAAGATGATAATGCCAAATAAGCAATCCATATATGGAAAAATGGAAGATGGTATCTCGAAAAATGGTTTGCAATTTGAGTTTCTTGTGAATTTTCATGGTCCAAGCCCACTAAGATCGTTTGAATGACTTGACAGATCATTTATTGAAGGGTTGAAATTATTAACTGCACAAAGGTATTTTTAGAAATGCCAAATACTTGGTTTTTTTTAATCTTTTTGGAAAATGCCAAATAATTTTAACTAAGGCTAGCATAGGGAGAAATATTGTAAATTGTCTACTATGTAACCGAGGAAATAAATGAAAGATGGCAAGAGTTGAGCCAAATCTCTTTAACATAATTCATTGTTCTATTGCATGTTAGCCCAAAATTCCTAATTAGTATTTTGGAGCCTCCCCTTGGAACAATTATACAAGGGGAATTTGAAGTTTTCCAACTTTTAAATCCTTCAAACGTTTCTCGTATTAGGGCTATGGTATATGGAGGATCATAAGGGCATTTACCCTGGGGTAGAGGATTTGACAATGTAAGGCATGATAATTCTAAGCCTCGAGATACTAGTTTTATCTTTTGTGATAGATGGAGGAGTGGCATAAAAAACTACATAATAACACCAATCGATATGAATTAGCCCATTTTCCTAGCCCTTATTCATATGTCAAGGATGACTTCGTAAGATTTGTTCAAAGCCCCATTTCAAGATTGTTAAACAATATAGTATTATCTGTGACTTGCCAATGTATTATGGCACAAACTTATTATCAACCATTGCAACTTTATAAAGGGATAACTTTATAAAGGTAGAGTTTGAATTCACCCAATTAGTGTTTTGTCCTATGAATTGCTAAGGTTTTTGCAGTTTATTTTGTAACATTCTTGGTTACCAAAGAAGCAATTGGAACAAATGCCATTTTGCATTAGGTCATCATTGAAGCACTTCTTGAATCTGTAGGAAACAAGCTCATCCATTGTGTAACTTCAAGAAATGAAAATTCCAGACTTTCTTGACCTGATTATGTTATAGATATAGTTACTCCAATAGGAAACAATAAGTTGGTTTCAGTAATCAAGGAATCAACCAAAAATCTTGTGCTTAATCATGCTGACAGAGTCTACCATGTATATGTTGCTGGCAATTTGGATGTGGCAAAAACACATCATTGTGGATGTAATGACAAACTATTCCATTGCTTGCAATGCCATGCCATGGATACACCTCTTATAGATGAAGAGTTGGTGAAGAGTGGGGACTTGATGAGCTCATGGATTGAGCAAAGCATAATTATAGAAAATCTATGTGATAGGGTGCATGTCAACATTTCCATATATGTCTTCTTCCACTTTTGTCTCACTATTTCAACAAATTTAATTTCTAAGTCTTTACTTGCTTGATTCATTGTCTTCCCTATTAGCTTGTGGCTATCTCTATCTCCTTGGTGCTTCTATGAGGGCATCTGGTCGCCCCGACAACTTGGTGAATTTTAACAACATAGCCATGACCCACATGCAACCCTCTACTTTATTAATTCTTGCCCATTCCTCCATCCCCGCCTCCTGATTCCTCACACCTTCCATGTCCACGCCCTTGTTTCTTGTAGTGCCACCTTTGCGTCATTCTACATTCATCTATGCTTCTATCGACATGTCTTTGCACATTTTGGTGCAAATATTAGTATAATGTATTAGGTGTAAAAAATGTAAAGAGCAGAAAGCAAAAAGCGTGCTAGGTATGATATTGTTTTATTAAACAAAAAGGGAGAGAAAAAAATTGTGCACATGAATAATAAAAATATAATCACCTATAAAAGTTGTGCTAAAGGGTTTTGTGTGCGCGTTGTGTCACTTAACCCACAAACTTTCAACAAAGAAAACTTGTGATAACGGGAAGCCCAAAGTCATTGACTCAAGAGGCTCATTCTACAACCCAGTATGGTGTGTAGTATGATGTGTAAGGATGCCCATCTCTCATCCAAGTTGAAATTTTGTTCATATATGCCAAAATAAAATTTTAAAAAATATAAAAATACAAAATACAAAATAACTATACAAAGCATTAAAATAATGTCGGCTCGTCCTTTTTTGAAAACGGAGGAGCGCGAGCCACTGCAGAGGCTAGGGTTTCCGCCGTTGACGCCACAGAGCTTCCACCATCCATGACTCGCAGGCTTAGGACTAGCTTGGTAGAGGTGCGAGTGCGAAAAATTTTAGTTCTGGTCTTTAGTTTTTTATTCTGCGAGGGGGCGAGGTGGCTGCCTTTGCCGCCTCTGCCCCCGTTTCTCGCCTCTACTTTGTTTTGGTACTTTTCCTTTGCAGCGGCAGTTGGTGTTGTTTTGGTTGCTCGCGGGCTATCCAGTTGGAGCGTTGAGGGGACAGGGATGTGGGGGTTCTGACTCTGCATTGTTTCATGCCGCATCAATGGCTGGTTTCGTTGGTTTTTTTTGGCTGGCTGCTGTGGTTGTTTGGGGCAGTTGATCCTCTGGTTTCGTCTGCTTCTGGAGGTAAGTTTTGATGGGGTGGGGAAGGAGTGGCTACCCTAGCTGCTCTCTTCTTCATTTCGTGCCTCTCCTTCTTATCTGGGCAGCTTGATCTAGAGCCTACTGTTCTCTATTTCCCTCCACAAGAGCATTTTTCCGCAAGCGGTGCATTGGTGCCGGATCTTCTTCTGGGTGCTGCACCTCTGCTCTATTTTGCTTTGTTTTGTAATAGGTTTGGGTATCCTCTACAGGTCTGTTTTTTAGGGGCACAATATTGGCCTTTTGGGGTTAATTTTTTGGGCACTGTTGATGCAGATTTGCTGGGGTTTACATAACCTTTTGTTTGTTGCCCTGTCTGAGGGCTTTTCTGGATACTTCTTTGGGAGTATTGTTTTGTAAGTGGCTCTGTCCACATTTCTGCATATGCTTCAAGCATCTACAATATGTAATCTTCTGTTAATTAAAATTACGAATTTTCTCCACGGGAAAAAAAATATTGACTCGTAAAAAAATTCACTTGAAAAAATTAAATCCCTCTCGACTCATATTAAATAATCCGTATTTAAAACAAATCTATATTGATTATAGAATTTTCAATGATAAACTAAATGCCATGTTTTTTGCCCAACATAATGATGAACTACATGCCATGTTTTTGCCCAACATAATGATGAACCAAATGCCATGTTTTTGCCAAACATAATGGACATAATGGTGGAGTTAGTGATAAGTTTTAATCACAGTGCAGGGGAGATGGCTATTTTGAATACGCCTACTTCGTTTTAAAATTCACAAGTTAAAACTTAAAAGTCAAGATATTTTATCATTGGAAGCCATTACCCCCTGGAAAATGAGTTGGGGTGTAATACACAGGGTGACCATGGATATCCAGGGTGACTTAAAAGTCGAGATATTTTGTCATGGGAACCATTATCCTATGGAAAATGAGTTAGTGTTTAATACACAAGGTGACATTGAACAGCAGAGTCTTCTAGAACTTGGAATTAAAAGAGCCGGTACTAACTTGATTAGGATTGTCATCCTTTTCCCCGACAATACATTTAGTAATCTAATTGTAGTAGGTCGATGCCTATCGATTTATGATTATTAACGTTTGAAGGCCTACAAGTGCTTTAGATGAAATACTTGTAGCTAGTATAATAGTAGTAGTGTAAAAATATTTTTAAAAGTTAAAAATGGTGGAGTATTCACACAGTATACCATAAGCTTTTATATGACTTGAAAATATTCATGCAGAAATATATTTATTAATTTTCCTCAAAATTAAATTTCTTTTCTATCTGATTTATTTTTAAATAACATGCATCAATTTAAAATAGAAGAAAACTCTTAGGACATCATTTTAACATAATCATAAATAAACCAATGAAATTAACAACAAAGGTACTTATACTTGCCTAGTTATAAATTGAAATATTATAATTAATAGATTTTGATATAAATAACCATTAATAATATTATAAGTGTAAACTAAAATCTTCCAAAATATTAAATAAATTAATAAATATTTAAAATTTAAACATTATTAAAACCTAATTAAAATACATTAAATATTAAAAAAAATTAGTCATTTATGATTTCAAAAATTATATTTTTTAGTTTAAAATTTATATATAAAATAATTAAAATATTTGAGTGGGCCTAATGGTTAAGAGGTGTTTCCTCCTAAGACGCCAGGTTCAAAATCAGAGGGGTAGAGTATGTGTGCCTTCATAGGGGTAGAGTATGTATGCCTTTGTAGATTTAGCAATGAAATCATTATGTGAAGGTGGGTCCCTTGTCCCACAAATAAGGGGTATCATACACCAATTTGGTGTTTGGTTTGGCAATGACCTTAAAATTGGATAATAATAATAATAATAATAATAATAAAATGAAAATTCAAATAAAACAATCTTACAGCCTTTCAATAAAATAGAAACTATAATTTTTTCTTTTTATTTTTCTTTAGTAAACTTCTGGAAATGATCTCTATTATGAAAGTGTTACATTGAGTACAATAAGTATTTAACAATTCAAAACGGCAACCCTAGGAGACCATAGCTCTAACCAGGTGTTTCCAATGACCCATTAGTACTACCAATTAAAACTTAGAAACAAAGCTCAAACTAATAGAGCAAACACAAGAAGCCAACCTATGTGAGCCAGATTTGTCCATAGCCTCCACCAATACAATTTACAAAACACTGAAAAAAATGACAAGTAGAACCATAATCAATCTTAACAAAACGAGATTCATACATCAAAAAACAAACATGAAGTGTTGAGCATTGTGCTACCTAAGGAGAGAACAACGGTCGCCACAAGTTCCATATCCGCTTCCACCTTAAAAAGAGAGAGCTGAAAAGGTGGCGGTTGCATCAATATGAGATGATGATTGTAGAAAGGGGAGAGGAATTATCCTAGAGAAAAGTAACAACACGAGGAGATGCAGGGACCAAGGGAGCGTTGATGACTGCAGGAAATTCATTGAGCTCTATCGACTCAGTGTTAGAATTAGAAACCATATATTTCTTTACTCTTGCTAGTCTAGATACAATGTCATCTAAGCTAAAGCAAATATTGTGAAAAATTCACTTGATATCTTCTTGACCTATAAATAATGTGTAGCTATCTACATGCTTGTCTTTGATGACCACACCTAGTAGGGTTTCCATCTATTGATGGATTGTAAGGGAGTGGAGAAAATGGAGCTTGTGCTTCTTGAATCTCCCTGAGTCAGGTATCCAATTGAGGCACACACCTCCTACCTCTAAATATGAGAAATATGCTCAATCACCAAACTCTTTCGACTCAGGAAGGAGAATTTATTTCCTTACTTTAGGAAGGACCGAATCAAAGTAATTAGTCACGGGCTCCCATCCAAGCAATCAATGTCAGTGGGAAGATGAACCACTCATGCCACATTTGTGACTAGGCATTCTATGCCTAAGAGCCATAGAGACAAAAAAAAGAAAAAGAAAAAGAAAAAAGGAGTATAAGTAACACTAGAAAAAACACTAAACCCATGCAAACCAAGGAAAAAATAAACTTTCACGACTTGGAAATTTGACTCAACCTAGAAAAACTCTAAAACTTTAATAAATAAAAAAACAAATAAAACAAAAAATTATTAAAAGTAAAACAAAAACATTACACTACCACTCAAACACTATGGTGGCATCTTGTTTACATAATGAATTAGCTAGAGAAGATGATTATCAACATCTAGTTGCTTGGAAGGTGAAGGCAATCTTTAATTGGAAAAGGTTAATAGAGGTTTCTGGTGAAGGGTCAAAGAAAAGATGATGTGAATTAGCTAGAGAAGATGATTATCAACATCTAGTTGCTTGGAAGGTGAAGGCAATCTTTAATTGGAAAAGGTAGTTGCTTGGAAGGTGAAGGCAATCTTTAATTGGAAAAGGTTAATAGAGGTTTCTGGTGAAGGGTCAAAGAAAAGATGATAACATTGTGTTATTAAGATTCAGAAAGTAACATAATTTAAATTCGACTCTAATTGAAAACTTATTGTATGTCTTTTTCTTCTACATGTTGTTGTAACCTTTACCACAATTTTCAATTTTTATATAAATAAATAATGAGATCTTATCAAACTTTTACATTTTCCTTTTGATAAATTTGTAGATTTGCTTTTGTTAAGTTTTTTCCAGGACGAAAAAGCTGAATATTATATTATATGAGAGATATAAGAGTTCATATATTTACATCTGAAAATGACCCATTAAATTAAGTCAAAATAAGATCAACATGGGAGTAATCTAGCTAATGATAAAATTATCAAGCTATGACAAAATGATCGGGGAGATCTTCTATGAATAGTTAGTTATTTGATAGTTAAATTTTTTGGTACAAAACAAAATTCTCAAATTTGTTTGCCAAATAAATCAAAATTGTAAGTTTTCTAATTAAGACCGATAATACATTTGGACAGTCGGACATTCAAATTTGTAGATTCGTTTTCGTTAGTTAGTTATTTGATAGTTAAATTTTGGGATATAAAACAAAATTCTCAAATTTTTTTGCCAAATAAATCAAAAGGGTAAGCTTTTTAATTAAAACCAATAATACATTTGTATAGTCGAACATTCAAATTGTTTTTCCTTTTATTTTATTGATATTCAAATTGCTTTTCATTTTATTTTATTTTTTAAATCTACTTGAAATTAAACCTGGAATCTAATTTGTATGGATTTACTTCAGCAAATAACTAAATACCCGAATACGAGATAAATAAAAGCTTTGTTGGAAAATCCATAATTCGGTACTTTCCGATTATAACTTATTTTACGCGTACCCGAATATGCAGATAATCGAATAACAATAAAAAGCTTAAAAAATAAAATTCAGAATAAGGTTCATTATAAAGCTAGGCTAATAATTATGGGTTTTTGTTTTGAAAATTATAGAATTTTTTGGTTATATTTGGAAAAAATTTGGCAGGGATTTTTAAAAATCTTAATAAAAGTTGTTTAAATTTATAATTTTAGGTGTTCAAGATATTTTTGATGGTGTTGAATCTATTTCCACCATCGAAAACATTATTCAAAAACTGCCTCTACAAGATTTTTTGAAATTTTTTTACCCAAATTCCAGCCACTTTTGACCATCAAGACAATTCCTCCACGACTCCTCGTATAAATAACTACCCTCGTAAACTCTTTTCGAAATTGTTCAGTGAACAATGAAGACAAATTAGACCTGCATTTATATTAAATAAACAACCATTTTGGTTTTTGCTTTTACTATTTTTAATACATGGTAATAATAATTTCTTGTATCAAGAAGTCAGTAACCCTAGGAAAGACCATTTTATAGGTGGTGCTCGTGTCTTCAAATTATCTTCTGAATTGATCCAATGCTTGAATGCAAATGGCCTCTTCGCCCTTCATGATGCTAATTCTCAGCGGGTATTTTTAAGTAACTCCAAGGACTCTTTGGTCTGGTGGTGGGATTCCTCCTTAAGTAAGGTAAACGTTAGTCTTACTTATGATGCAATAGTCCATTCTGCAGCGGTTCAAGATTCTAGTTGGTGAAACAAGTCTATTTAGAAATGGAATATTCTCAACCAGTTAAAATGTTTAGCATGACTTGTTCTTCAAAATAAATATTTAGCATGACTTGTTTTTCAAAATAAAATCCTAACCTGGGAGAACTTGCCAAAAAAAACGCTTTGCTGGACCAAACTATTGTGGTCTCTGCAAACAGTTTGATGAATTTCTTGATCATATTTTTATTTGTTGTCCTGTTGCTCTACAAATTTGGCATACAGTTCTACGGGTTTTGGGCGTTAGGGAGAATCTGAATCAGACCTCCTTTGAGGTCTTTCTTTTTTACTGGATGGAGAAGTATAAAATAATTTGTGCTTAGCTTAGTTTTGTTGCCTGGGAATCTGGTTGCTCAGGAACAGGGTTATCTTCCAAAATGCAACTATCTACGTTCTTCTTCAATCTGCTAAGATTGTTTCTCTCCTCGGAATATTTCTCTCTTCAAAGCAGAACAATTCTGAGAAGGATCCAATTTTCTTGCATCTCACATGACCCCACGATTGGGTTATTTGATGGAGCTACTCAAGGAAAAATTTGTGGAAAGGGGGCTGGATTATTTTGTTTCTGTCCATTTTAGAATTGGCGATTCAATACCAAAGCCAAATTTATGGTTGTTTGGGCACTTATGATATTAGTTAAGATAAAAAAATATTAATTACTTTTATATTTTTGGTAATTCCAAATGTGTAATTCAGTTGTTGACAAACTTGGTTGGAGGTGCTAAATTTTGCTTTTTGGAAATATAGAATTGAAGAGACCAAAAAACATTTTCAAGAGATCAACTTCCAACAAATCGACTTTTAAAATTACTCTCACTTTTGACCCAGGATGCCTTTTCTATAAAAACCTCGAAAGTGGTACATCCAAAGTGTCCATCGGATTCCAATAAACCAGACAAGTTATCACTAAATTTCTAGTATCTTGGTTAACAACTTTCCAGAGAAGTTATGACTAGATTTTTTTGACAACTTGTTTTTTCTGTTGCATTTTCCAGCTTTCCAAATCATGGTGATCCACTTTACTTGGGATAGGCAGACCTATGATCTCTATCTTTGTTTATTAAAGTTTTTTATACCATTTGGAACTTTGAATTTTGTCATTTACAAGTATAACAATTTTACATCAATTCAATTTTAAGATATTATGTTATCGGCAAATACTTTAGTTTGTAAATACTTAAGTCAAATATTAGTTTTTTTCGGCAAATACTTTAGTTTGTAAATACTTAGTCAAATATTAGTTTTTTTTGGGCTGTGTTGCTTTTTTAACAGTTTTTTGTAAGGGCTGAAAATACAGACTTACTTATCAATGTAGATATGTATTTTTTCAATAAATAGTAAAAAAAAATTATTTTTTTTTTTTTTTTTTGGAAAAAAGTGGTTTGATATTTATTATGAATCAATATCTATTCACATTTACCAACCATTTAATTTATATAACTATATTAAAACTAAAAAATTAAAAGTGATTAAATTATATAGTTTAATATAATATCATTATATTATTTTTTATAAATTATATATTTTATCATTTAATATGAAAAACATATATAAATTAATATAATTTATAATTAAAATAAAATTTCAAATATATTTTGATTAAGTGGAAGACACATCTTATAATTTAATGTTAAGATAAATGTAAAACTTATCTCACAAATTTTCATATTATTTTAAAGATAATGAATTTTAATTTTATATATATATGTATATATATATATATAAACCTTAAAAAGAATAACAACATTTCTTCTAACAAAGTACACTAGTAAATGTAACTATGTTTATGGAGTCTATTTATATTTCTCAAATTTAATATATTTTGTAAATATTTTTATTTTAATCATAAATATAGTAAGTCTAATGATTAAGAGCATGGAATTCTTTTTAAAAAGGCACATATTGAAATCTAGATGGGGTAGATTATATATCTTCTTAAATTTTAATAGTCAAATTGTTTCATGAAGGCAGGCCCTTTGTCTCACAAAGAAAGTGGTCTCATAATTCAATTTGCTGAAACAAAATTTTAAAATTGGATTATCATTATTACTAACACAAACATATAAATTATATAAACATTAAAACACTTACTTTAATAAACATCAATCATAACCTTAACTTTAACTAAACTATAACTTTGTTTTAAATTATTATAATTATATTTTTTTGTATAAATGATTTTTTTAATTAATTAATTTTCTTAATTCATCTCTTTTTGGTAAATATTTTTTAGTTTTTTTTGGGAAAAATGAATTTCAGATTGAAAACTAATATTTTATCAATATCCTAGAAAATGAGAAATCATGTCATTAGATTAAAATTTCATTTATTTATTTATTTATTATGATTTAAAAAAAATTATAAAAATTTATGCACCAAATTTTTATAAATGTTTTTTTTTCAGAGGGAAAAAACAGAATAGATTATATTAAGTGTATATAAAGGTCGATACATTTGTGGGCTGCAATCGAGCCAATCATGAACATAGCGAGCCAAAAGCCATTGATCAGAACATATTTAGATGATACAGGAGCGTATATAACAGTGCAAAAGTGTGTGAAAATAAAATGTTGAAGCATCTATCCGCGGCAAACTGCCGTTCCAAAACATAGAAAAGTATGAACTGTAAAGATTAACCATTCCGCAGAAACATGGTGAGAGAAAGGAGGGCAACAGCTAAATGTCGGAAACGATAAAAAGAAAAAGACTGTTCCCAAAAATGCTGGTGTAGATGATAAAGCAGGAAAGAAAGTCTGCAGCCAGCAAATTAAAACGGCGGAGCCAAGGAACCGAGGATAGTAGGGAGTATGGAGGCAAGCGGCCGCCCACATTCTTGAAAAATGCGGCAGTTCCTCCACTTCCATGTGTGCCAGCATGTGAAGATGAAGAGAGCCTGCCAGTTGGGGCGTTGAGAGCCCCACCATACGAAGGCCTCCTGAACCGAAGAGAAATGCATGTGAGGGAAGCTGTAGAGAATGGATAGATCATACCAGATGGCCGAGGAGGCCGGGCAGCAAAAGAACATGTGGAAATTCGTCTCCAGCTCCATGAGACAGAGATGACACCTGCCTGGACCAGACCACCCCTTCTTTTGCAGAACATCCCAGGCAAGGTTCCTGTTGTTGAAGAGGAGCCAGGAAAAAAGAATGGTTTTGAGAGGACAGGGCGCCTTTCAGAGGTTGATTGGGAATGTAGAGGGTAGAGGAGGCTGTGAGGCAATAACTGCAGAGTAGATGTTCCCAACAGAAATGGAACGGATGGTGTTATCAGTGGACCATATGAGATTGTCTTTGGTGCCCAGTTGGAGGATCCCACGACCTGAGAATCTGGCAGTGAAGGAGAGCCATAGGGGGCGGAGGGCAGGGGGGATGGCTAATTGAAGATCAGTTTTCCAGAGGGGTTCAAGAGAGGGCCAAGAGTCGATAAGAGTATTCAGTAAAATATATAAATTTACTAAAAAAAATGGTAATTTTAATTTTAAAAAGCAACTAAACTGTTAAATTATTATTTTCTAATAAAAAATTACTATTATCTATAAATTTAATAAATACTTATATTAAATTTTTCTATCACTCTCAAGGTCAAAATATTTTTAGTTTATTTATTAATAATATATTTTTTTTCTACCGTAAAAATAAATAAATAAATAAATAATAAATAATAATAATAATAAATAAATAAAAATTTCATTTTTATTTAAACACTGAGTAGTACTATTAGTAAAAAAAAATCATTTTTATTTAAACACTGACTTAATACTATTTATTAATCACACGAGTAAAACTACTTTCAAATCGATTTTAAATACTAAAATTTAAAATACCACCCTCAGTGATAAGAGTTACTTTTATGAATAAGCCATGCCCATCAAAATGCATGGGCCAACGCGAATGATGGGAGAATCAAGGAAGTAGGGATGGGCAGGCGTGGACATGATGGGATATGGATGGAGAGGCGGTAGTACAATGCGTTATAGTCTCGGGTAGGGAGATGGCATACTATCTCATCCCTCGTCATGTTAATTGCCTTATTGGTTCCTTAAAAACTCAACAATCGCCCATTTTCTCTCAATGGCCACCTCACTATCACAGGACAGTTAGTGATTAAAAAAGTGATATGACATAGTTAATTAATAAAAAGTAATATAATAAATGTTTGATTAATATATATTAATCAAACCAGTTTTGGGTAAAACTGGTAGTTTAATTGATGATTGAAATATCATATAATTATTTTTCACTATAATATTGTTATTATTAAAATCTATAATAAAATGTTTAATTAATATATATTAAATAATTTATTTTCATGTAATTAATATATATTAAATAATTCATTTCCATGATAATAAGGGTTGAGTTCTTTTAAATTATTTTTTATTATAATTTATTTAAAATTAGATAAAAATGTTTTGTTCAATAATTATGTTTGTTTGTTTTTTTTGTTTTGTTTTTTTTTTTTTTAACCTGAAAGTTATGGAAATTTTAGTTATATTTTGAAAAAATTCGGTAGAGATTTTTTAAATCCAAGTAAATTATTATTATTATTTTTTTTTTTTGTTCTTCACTACGAAAAAAGCTAGATTATATTCATTCTATTTGGAGATAAAAGTACATCATCGGACGGTTATGATAACCTAATAGTGAAAACGGATATGGCATGCAAGCCTATGATGAGATATATCATATTCGGAGTCCATAAAAAAGAAACAGAAACAAAACCTCATCAAAATATAACAATATATAATAGAGGCATTGTATGGAACAACTATAGTATGCAGGATGTGAAAACTTCAAGTGCTGAGCAGAATAGGAAATATAAAACGGGTTACTTGATACATACTAGAGATGAAGAGAGATGATAAGTGTATTAAGTACCCGGCAGAATGAAGTCCTGAATATGGTGCAAAACTTCTCCCACTGTTATGCTCATCTTCCAGAATTCGTTTGGTGAAGAAAGGCCTTTTTTTGAAAGAGAATCAGCCACTTTGTTTTTTTCTCTATCAATATGGTGAATAGAATAGTCCTTTCGTGATTTCCAGATAGAGTCGATTCTGTTCAGCCATCCCGAAAGATTGAGATTTTTTATGGAGTGGACGGACTTTACATGATCAATTATGACCTTGGAGTCACCGAATATTTGCAAATCCTGGATGTTTAGATAGTCACAAAACTTCAAAAGACCAGCCAACACCATTGCCTTTGCTTTGTTGTTTGTCCCTTTCCCACCATGCCAAAAAAACTCGATATGTTGATTCTCCCATGGAATAATAAAGACCCCACATGCACAAAAACCATTTTGAGCTGCCCCATCAAAATAAGCACGTGGAACATTTGTGGGATCCAGATTTCTTGCCTGCAGCTTTCTAACTCCCTGATGAATAATGGGGGATTTGCAGGCGTAGTATTGGGAAAGAATGAATTCAAAAACAGAGTTATAGGATTCCTTGTTGTTTTGAAAGAGGGCCCTATTCCTCCATTTCCATATAGCCCATAAGGTTAGCAGCGGAATTGGCCTCCAGTCCGATTTCATATTACTCCACCAATCAAAAGCTTCCTTGAGAGAGAGAAAAGAGATCCTGTTGAATCCGAAATGGTCTACAAGGCACTTCCATATCCCCTGAGAATGGAGACAGTTAAGGAAAATGTGAATGTTGTTTTCTTCATTCGATTTACAGATAGGACAGATAGCAGGCCCGCTCCAATTCCTTTTTTGAAGATTATCCCACGTTAGATTCTTATTGTGGAAAACAAGCCAAGCAAAAATAATTATCTTAATGGGGCAACCTGATTTCTAGAAGATAAAAGGGAAAATGATATCCTGTTGATTGGAACTGTCCTGTTGAAGCTGGGAATAGATATCCTTTACCAAAACAGTCGACCTCCCCCTAAACCCCTTCCAAATAAGTTTATCCTCCGCCTCAGATCTGATAATACCCCTGTTCCTCATAGACCAAGCGATCTGATTCCATTGGAGAGCCAGATCGTCGATGAGGTCCATCATCTCGGCCAATTTCCATATAGGAATAGATCCCACCCATCTATCAATGGTCTGGTCCCAATAGAAGATCCCTTTTTGCTGTAAGGCCCAAAGTAACTGCGGAGAAATGGATGTTTCCTCATCTCCGCCCGCGATGGGATCAATTCCTATAATGATATTTTTCCCCGATTGGAAACTCCATACCAGATTTTGAAGAAAAAATGTTCAATTTTTCGGAAACTTCTCCAAATGGTTGATCTTTGTGAAGATCCAACTGTCCCTTGTCTATACCAAAAAGATATGTCTTTTAGTAGAGGAGGAATGACCTGTTATGACCTGTTATAGTGTTCACAAAACTCTATAACAAGTCATTCCTCCTCTACTAAAAAACTATCCTCACCTGTATGGATTCATTATTTAATAAAATATGTCTTGGTTGTCCATATATTTTGCCTTGATGGCTTTGCTCCAAAGACTATCCCCAAAGACTCCTTTCCATAAAGATTTGCAGAGGAGTGCTATGTGAAACATATTAAGGTCCATGATACCCCAGCCCCCCAATTTTTTTGGACGAGTCAGATTTGAGAGTTTAGTAAGGTGGAATCTTCTTTTCTCTTTGTTCCCCCCCAAATGAAATTTGCAATTAATCTATTTAGTTTGTGGATTATATTTACAGGAATGTAAAATAGATGAGCCCAGTAAACCATTAATTGAACCAAAACAGCTTGCGATAAAATCGCCCTCCCAGCCAAAGAAAGACATTTAAATTCCCAACCAGCAATTCTCATGAAGAAACGGTCATGAATCCACATCCAATCAGCAGATGTGTAGCCCACAGATTTTAAATGAAAACCCAGGTATTTCAAGCCCTCATTGAGAGGTTTGGCTTTTATATTGAAGAGATGGATCAGATGAGCAATAAGTTCCGCATTTACATCCTCCAGATGGAAAGATGACTTGTCTTCATTTATACACAGCCCCGTGGCTTTTTGGAACTTTCCTAATATGTCATGCAAACAGGTCCACGAGTCACGACATAGCATTGCTGAGAGTAGGATGTCATCAACAAACAAGTTGTGTGAAATGGAAATATCCCGGTAGATGTCCAAAGGACGACATCTCTTTTCACTTACAGCCCTTTTTATGTGGAGACTTAAGGAGTCCATGACCAAGATAAAAAGGAGAGGGGACAGTGAACATCCCTGCCTCAAACCTCTGGCGGCAGGGAAGAAGGAAGATGGGAGACCATTTATAAGAACAACATAGTTAACATCAACAACACATGCCATTATCCAGTTTGAGCATTTGACATTTAGGCCAATTTTGGAGAGGAGACAACTAAGGAAACCCCAGTCAATGCAGTCATAAGCTTTCTTGAGATCTAATTTCAATAAAGCGGCTTCAGCTTTTCTTGTGTGCATGGAGTGAAGGCATTCCTGAGTAATAGCAACAGCCTCTAGAATGTTCCTGCCCTTAAGGAAGCCATGTTGCTCAAGGGTCAAATGGGAAGATAAAATATTTCTCATCCTTTCAGCGATGAGTTTGGAGATAATCTTATAGAGGGTATTACAAAGGGAGATGGGCCTGAAGTCCATGAAGGTGTGAGAGATATTCTTTTTTGGAATTAAAGCAATGAAAGTGGAGGATATTGAATGGTTGATTGAGCCATTAATCCTAGACTCCTCCACCATTTTCAGAAGGTCGGACTTTAATAGATCATAAAAGTGGATGAAAAAATCAATTGTCCATCCATCTGAACCCGAACTTTTGTCCTTTTGGAAGGATTTCATGATTGACAAAAGTTCCTCCTTAGTGACCTTTGCATAAAGAAGGTCATTCTGCTCCTCATCAAACATTGTAGGATAGGGTTCAATGCCCCATAAAATGTCATTAAAATCACTGCCCCCATTCCTGCTGTATGCTTTCTGAAAATAATTTACAGCCTCCTTTGTGATGTCTTCCTGTGACACCACCGAGATTCCCATCTCATTTTTTATCTCCCAGATTGTATTAAGTTCCTGCCTTCTATTTGCATATCGATGGAAAAATTTAGTATTTCTATCACCCTCCTTTAACCATGTGGCTCTGCTCTTCAATCTCCAGGATGCCTCTTCGATTGCAAGAAGGTTTTGCTTTTTTCTCTCTAGATCCCTTATATGAGCCCTCATATCCAGAGACACATTATTTGAAATTAGACAAACAGATAATCTTTCAAGTTCTTCATTTATCTTCTTCAGAGCATCCCTATTAGAGATCAATTTTTCTTGCTGCCATCTTTTAACACATGACCTGAGGACAGACAAGCGATCCAAGAATGATTGGGAATGCCAAGGGCGATCATCAGGGGAAGAAAAATGCCAATTATCCCGGATGAGATTATTGAACTGCTCATCCTCAAGCCAGACTCTATTGAATTTGAATGGATAACCATTCCTGTGACCCACCAGATTCCATTGGATGGAGATAGGTCTGTGATTTGAGATGAAGCTCGAAATAATTTTTACAGTGGGATTCCCCAAACGATCAATCAGGTTGTCATGAATGAGGAAATGGTCAGGTCTCTTTGCGAGATAAGCATCATTCAACCTCCCATTGTCCTAGGTAGGCCCCATTCTGATAAGATAAACATTGAAAAAATTGTGCTGGAGAATAGCATCTCTAATCATACCTCCCACCTGATCATTTTTCCTGCCCCTACCCCAAATCTCGTCATTGCTTAAAGTGCAATTTAAGTCCCCCCCAATCAACAGAGAATCAAGGTCCAGGAACTCAGAGGACAGGAAGCGTTCCCAGAAGGGAAGGCGATCTTTATACGGGGCATAAACATTTAAGATGTGAAATGGCCCAGGAGAGCCCCTAATATAGGCGAGAAGGAGAATGCCTGCAAAGCACTTGAAAGCCATAGCCGAAATCCAAGCCGGATCCCACAAAACCGCAAGTCCACCGGAGAGGCCAGAAGCACCCGTCGCAGCCATGTGCCAGGAGGGGAACATGTGTCTAAAGTACGAAATGGTATCCTGGCACCCATGCATTGTCTCTTGAATGAGTATAATCTTTGATTTAGAGGATCTGAAAAGTTCCTTTAGAGCCAAAAATTTTGGGTCTGCTCCAAGACCCCTAATGTTCATTGAAAGAATATTGATCATTTGGTCGAATCCCCAGGCTTACTTGCTCTAAGCGGCCCCTTTGCTGCGAGATCGATGATAGGAATGTCGACCAGAGAGAGGTCCCGAATGTTCAAATCCGGCCTACCCTTTCTGCCTCGAAAATGTCTGCTCCCCCTGTTCTGCTTCCTTCTAACTGTAATATTTCCTGCAGAGGTAGGACTGATAGAAGGAGAGGGAGATTTTTGAGGTTTGTGAATAGTTAGAGGGTGAAGGTTAAGGGATTCACGCTTAAGCAGGAGATCCAGATCACATTCAAACGAGTTTACAAGAGAAGAATCAGGAGAGTTCAGAGGAGTGACGACAGTACAAGGAGCCTTCCCTTTTAAGTCCGCAATGGCTTTGGAAGGGATGGAGGGAGGCAAGAGGGGGGAAGGAGATTCGATCCTCTGAGGCGCTGAAATGAGGTTTTTGGGTGATTGAGGGGATGATACCCCAGGTAGGGATGGGGTATAGGGAGAGGAGAAGGAATTGGATTATCCGGGCAAGGTTAAGGAGGCATAGGTTTGACAGAGAAAAGCATCCGCCTTTCAGTAGGAGAAAGACTCATAGGATCCAGGGACCTCGACTTGCAACGTGATCTGCACAAGTTAATATTCTCCTTTAGAGGGTTGTGATCCCGGTGAATGAACTCTAAAGAATGGGACCTTTTTAGAGATAGGCTTGATGATCTTTCTGGAGAAAATCCCCGAGGGGACGAGAGGCGGACATTCCCAAGTCCAGAATCCCCGCCCAAGCCATGTTCCATATTCCATCTTTAATCTGCACCACCCAAACCCGATTTGGAGACTGAAGGATTTCTAATATGGACCCTCCCCTTTTGTCTTCCACCAGGATGATGAGGACAAGTCAATTTCAAGTGGCCTGTTTTATGACATATGGAGCATCGAAAAGGGACTCCCCAGTAATCCAATCTCTGCTGTATTTTTGACTCACCCCATGAGAGATCAATATGCTCAGGGAATCCCCCTCTGTAATCTCTTTCGATTAAAATCCAAGCGACCCTTTTGTCCTTAGCCTCGAGACATTTGGGGTCAATGAAGATAAATCTCCCTATGGCGTTTCCAATATCAGCCAAAGTCTCCTTAGTCCACAATTCAATGGGGAGACCCGGAAGCTTCACCCAAATATAATTGTTTTGAGGGGTACTACACAGAGGATTAAAACCAATGTACCATTTATGCAGAGCAAGGAAACTTTTATCATGAACCCAAGGAAGAGCAAAGATAACTTCCAGATCATGATCACTAAGAAAATGGAAACTGTACCAGTTATTCATGAGCCTGACTATGGTTGGAATATAACCCAAAAGAGCATTCCATTTTGATCCAATCCAAGATCTCATCTGGTCATCCTCCATTGCTGGAAAGTGCCAGCGACCTACCAACACTTCTGAAGGCTAGCAATCCTATCCAAGAGAAAGGAGCTATCTAGATTGATGGTTGTAGGGGGAGGGGAAGACTTCGCAGGGCGTTGATTCCTTCTGCGTGGTGGGAGATCAGAGTCGCCACCTTTTTGGTCATGACCCGAGATCAAAGCTTGGGGAATTAACTTATTTGCCAGTGAAGATTGCCAATCAACTTTGGCAGACATCCCGCCAACTCTATAATCTAATTTAGTATGTATTGTAGGTATAAAATATTTTTGGGGCAATTTTGCAGGATATTCGGACTTTTTCAATGTAATAGATTAGATAACAAAGCTTGTGGTAATAGGAAAACTAAATTATGGCTCTTTTGGAATTTTGACACAACTAATGTAAATATTGAATGTAAATGGAATTGGCCATGTTTTTCTAGTCTTATAATATAATACAAAATAACCTATTTCTTATATATATATATATATATATAGATATAGATATAGATATATATATCACTTCTTTGTCACACAATCGATCATTGATGCCAAGAAGGACGAGTACCTTGGTCATGTTCCTTTTGAGTTATGAAATGGCCTCACTTAGAGCATGTTCTTTGTGTTATTCATTGTTGATTATACTTAAAGAACTCACAAAGCAACATTTGGGCCTCTCTAAAATTACCTGTAACAATAACAAGATGCTCCTTGATCCAAGTGGGAAGCTTAGAAATTGGTTTACAGAAACTTCCCTTGAATGAATTAGATTTCACTATTGATGCACGTCGAGGATCAATTAGCAATATAACAACATAATCTCCAATATGCCTGATTTCTTGACCTATTGATTGATTCATTGTTTTTATGCAGATATTTTAATAATATTCCGTTCCCCTTTGCTTGCAATTAAATCCTAATGGCCGAGTAGTTATTTCACCTTTAATTTGACTGCTTGGTAATAGGTTGTCCTTCATGGAGCTTAATTCCAATCTATCATTATATTTAATGCACTTAATCAACTCTAGGTCATATGGGCATGGATATGGAAGTCCTACCATTACCACATAGAACTATTATCATGGACAAAAATAGCCCTACACCTAATTTTCCAAAGAATAAATAGGGCAGAGTTCATCAAACAATGTTAATTATGTGCAAACATAGGATGAACCTATAAGGGGAAATTCTCAAACAATGTAGACTACCAGTGAATCCTGTCCTATAGCAACCCTGAATAGTGATCCTCAAGAGACCTCAAACAATGCTTGACAAAATAACACTCACAATGCTTTGTGTGTTATTTTGATAGGCATGTGTTGCATATTCCCAGCTGGAAAGGGTTTACACTAGATCTGCTAAGATACCTATCTGCTGAGTAATTGGTCTGCATAACTGCACTTCTCCTTTTAATACATTATCAAATTTCCTTGGCAAGCAACGGTCCTCCCACTGAACAAGATTGGTAGAGTTTTAATCAAAGTTAAATTCATGATCACTCGTCATAAGCATCACCCCTATAATTTTTGTTGAAGTGGCCATTTAGTTTCTTCATAGATTCCAAGTGAAAATCCAAACGCTAGAGCATTGCAGGTATTGTATCTCTTTCTTGGAAATTGTTCACACTCTTTGTTGCTTTGATGTGGATTTCAATGAATTCTCTTCAGCTTGTCACTTTCATAACAAATATATTTTTAATGGATAAATGCCTCTGGAATGCAACATACAACATCAAAAATTGTGTTGCAAACTTGTGATATTAGAAACTTCACTTTTATATGCTAAGCAGTTGTAATTTGTTATAGCATTACTTCCTTTTGCATAGAGCTACCATAAATCTTGACCAATAGGGATCAATATTCACTAAAATGAGAAATAAAAGTTACAAGAAATATAACTCTTCATCATGGATTGAAAAACTCTAGATTGCACAAATTCTTCATGATGCCCAATATGAGAGCTCAGACTCGATTATTGGATATGTTAATTCATTACTAGGATCTAGAGCAAGAGAAATTCATCATAGATCAAATGCCTTTATAGGTCGAATCAAAAGATATTTACTTCATTACATGATTCTCCCAAAGGGGGGAAGCAATAAATATGAAGGGGAAGGCCTGTGGAGGTCTTAATGTTGTTCATTATATTATTGTGTATTGTGCACCAGGAACTAACAAAGTTGGTTCAAAATCCTGATAAAACAAATCCAAAACCTACCTATTAAGATATTTTTTTCACCATTGCCAAGATATCAGGTTCAACTTCATTACATCAGGCTTCACAACCAACTATGTTCTTGGTAGTAGAATGCATAAAACCTGTAGTGTGTGGCTGGTGCACAACACTCGTAGTCAACATGAAGAAAAAATTGACATCTGTGAGATAGGGGAAGACAAAGAACTTTGGCTATGGAACCATCCTCTGCTCATTTTTCTTTAATTGAATTCATATGCTACGACTCAAAGTAGCATTTCCCATCAGCAGTCGTAAAGATCCAAGGATGGCTAGATGGGAAGATTTGATCAAGACACTTGGCAGAGTCGAAGTCACGTAGGTGACCTTTAACAACGAGTTCTTCCACTAGTCAGAGCAACAAGTCGTGGCCATAAAGGATTACCTGTATGACGAACTAGACTTCTGAGTGGACCTAGAGTTAGCAGTACCTGAAGGCGCGACATGGGGAAATATTGATAAGTTTTTTTTTATAATATAATATCAAGAAATTTAAAGTCTTTTTTTGTGAAACAAAAATCCTTACAAGATTAAATGATCATGATATAGATGTGGGACCAGTGAGACCTGAGGGTCTACCTAGGCATAGTCATCACAACAGAGACGCAGAGAGACCTACAATTGAGTCTCAGAGAGTCCTTTGTACTATACATAGGAACTTGGAGGGTATGCTCGCCAGGTTCCAATGGATGCAATAGAGGACCTACCTAAGGCTATACAAAGACGGATGTTTGCAGTACCATGAGAGTGGGTGCGACTCTTCCAACGAGTGGCGAATTCCATTGTATTCTACCAAGATACTCATCCAGGGTAGGGCCCACAGACTTAGTTTTTATATGAATGGATTTTTTTTATATGGACATGATCGGGCTTAGGCTTTAATTTTACAGGACATTTGTCCACTTTTTGTAATATTTTGACATAGTTATCTATCTATATACATATATTTCACAATGACTTGATCATATATAGAGATGATTATTTGATGTTTTGATTTAACGTGATGAATGATTGATATGTCAATTTAATGCTTGGTTAGCTATAGAATCAACAAATTCATTATTTGATCATGAAATGTGAATGAAAGTAATAAAATTAAATGATCTTTGCATTAATCTCACTCTCAAATATTAACGATGTAATAAAGGATCCCTCACATGATAAACATTATTTAATTGAGACACAACCAATTGTGAGTCCCAATAAACCACTAATGATTCAATACCATAATATATTGCCTCACAAAGTAAATTAATAACAACATTGTACTCAAACATATTATTAGACGCGCGCACAATACACATGCCTCTTGCGACCAATAACTAATCAGATGGATAATGTATTACCCAAGTGGTGAAAGCTAACTTCTGAGTATGTCTACTAGCACCATCTACGAATCTTAAGTAGATTGAATCACCCATCGAAACCTACCAAAGCAGATCGAAAACACCATCATCGCCACGACACCCATATACATAAATAAAATTATGTACAATATTTACAAAACAAATCATATGCAAGGCAAGAGCCTAGGCATAATACTTCTTGAGATAGAACCCATTTATGGGCTCTGACAGCACATTCCCTTCAAAATTAATCAATTCATAACCACCTTTCTTCAAGACCCTTTTAACAATGAAAGGAACGTACCACATAGGTTTGAATTTTCCTACCCACAAAGTGTCTTTATATTTGTCATAGACCAAGATAAGGCCACCTTTAGAGAAAACTCTAGGTCATACGGACTTGTCATATTGAGTTTTGACTCTTTTCTTATTGGCCTCGTTCATTGTGGCTTCATCCCGACTTTTCTCATCAAGATGTTCCAAATGAATAAGGCACTCTTCAAGACTTGAGGTATCTGGAAGAAGCTAGACTTCTAACTTGAGAGATGGAATCTCACATTCTATAGGAAAGATCAATTCCAAACCATAAACCAACTAAAAATGAGTGAATCTCGTAGTTGTCTTAACAAACATTCGGTATGCCCATAGCAGAGAATATAACATGATGTGCCAGTTGGACTTTGCTTGATTAATCGTCCTTTGCAGGATAATCTTAAGGTATTTGTTAACAGCTTAAACTTTTCCATTAGCTTGAGGATAATAAGGAGACGAATGCTCTTGCCGAAATCCCAGTGTTGAATCCAACTCAGACATCATCTTATTCTAAAAGTGACTGCCATGATCAGTGATAATCCCTTTAGGGATACCGAAACGTGAAATGACTTGATTCAAAAGGAAAAGAGTTGATGTCTCACCATCATTATTAAAAGTGGGCATAGCTTCGACCCACTTCGTAAAGTAGTCTAATACTATGATAATGTACTTGTGTCCCTTCACCAAAGTCAAGTTACAAGTAGTAAAATCAATTCCCCACTTAGTAAATGGACTGACGGTAATGATAGGAAAAGGTGGATCTAGATGAGCACGCATTTTTGGAGTATAAACTTGACAAGGATGGAATTTTTTGACCGCCTCAATACAGTATTTGAAAATCGAAGGCCAAAAATACCCTACACGTAAGATTTTTTGAGTTGTAGCAAGCCCAGATAAATGACCTCCACAAGCCCCACTATGGCAGTCATTCAATACTGACTCAACTTCTTCTAAGGTCAAACATCATCTAAGAATTGAATCAACCCCGTGACGATATAAAGTATCACCAATTATCAGATAATTCTTAGCTAGGTGATGTAATTTTCAGTGTTCGTCCTTCGAAAAAGACTCTGGGAACTTCAAAGTCTGGAGAGATATAATGATGACTCCATACCAAAGATCTTGTGAGGAGATTAGAAAAATATGTTCATCTGGAAATGATTCTTCATAACTATGATCTCTTTCACAAGGAAATTCCAAGATCAATTCTTCGAAAACCAAAGACTTCTTCAATTTAGCTAACATAAATTCGAGATCAAATTCTTGCAAAATAACAATCCAATTATTGTATTCCCCCCCAGTCACTCACCAGTTGAGTACAAATTGAAATGGATTGACGTTAGCTAATACAAATGTTTTTCGCAAGAAAATGTAATGACAAAGTCGCTGAACAACATGAACTGTTGCTAAATCCAATTTATCAATATGAGAATACCGGAGTTTGGGACCAACTAAGCCATGACTTAGATAATAAATCACATGCTCTCTAAGGGTATCATCTCCCTGAACCATAACCATATTGATAGTTGATTCTATCGCCGTAAGGTACGAAAGGAAATCTTTGCTATAATCAGGTGGACTCAAAAGAGAAGCAGAGGTCAATGCCTTTTTCAAAGCATCAAACGAGCGTTGAGAGAATTCGTCCAAAAAAAATGGAACTCCTTTCTTAAGTAAACACATAAATCCTTTCGTGATCCTAGCGTAGTTTAGAAGAAATCTCCTTAAAAAAATGGATTTTCCTTAAAGACTTTGAAGTTAACGAATATTCAACGAGGGAGACAATTGAAGTACTTCCCCAACCTTGAAAAGATCAACAGGAACCCCTTCATTAGAAATGATGAATCTCAACAACCGACCAGATATAACCATGAAAACACACTTATTAGGGTTCAATCAGATTTTATAATAACGACATCTCTAAAAAATTAGGCGAAGATGTTTTAGATGTTCCATTATCTTACGAGAGCGAGAAATTAAAACATCCAAATAAGATTCAATTATATGTTTGATGTCATGGAAAGTGCATGACATAGCCCGCTGAAAAGTAGCCCCAACGTTTTTAAGGCCAAAAAGGAATTTTTAAGGACAAATTGTTATTTGATTGTATCTAGAAAATTTGTCCATGAAATAAAATATTTTATTTCCAGCACACTCATCAATAATCTGATCTATAAACAGAGTGGGGATATTTTCTTTTGTACAAACTTTATTCAAATCCCTGAAATCAATGCATGCATGGATTATTCCTTGCTTTTTGTTCACAAGGACTAGATTTGAAACCCATTCAATTAAAGGAATAGGGTAGATGAAACCTTCCTTAAGCAACTTCTCTAGTTTTTCCTTAATAGCCGCAACTTTCCTAGGGTTGACCGATCAAATCTTTTGACGCATAGGCTTTGCGTTTTTGTAAGTCTTGATCTCATGTTGAAAAATACTAGGATCAATCCCAGGCATTTCCTCATAAGACCAACCAAATACATCTCTAAACTCCTTAAATAGATCGGTGTAAATTTTGATTTCTTCATGGAAATAGTCAAACCCAATGAAGATATTCTCAATAACGGTGGGATTCTTGGAAATGTTCACCTAAATAGTTTCTGAAATATTATCCATGTTGCCTTTGGCAAAACAATGTGTTGGAGCCAAAGGGTTTAAAATTTTATGAAGATTTCCTTGAGAAAGAGGACTAGACAAACTTGATTCAACTTTATGCAAATCAAGAAGAAAATAGGATTGATGATGCAAATCATCCCACGGTCTCTCTACACCAATCATTGCTTTTATAATTGCCTCCTCAGATGGCCAAACAATATCAAGGCAATCCATAGCCAAAGTGGAAACAATTGTCTAGATTGGTGCCACATCATCATCCACATCCTCTGTTGAAACAAGGATGGAACCAGAATCTACATAATTAAGAATAGATTGATATGCAATTTTTATTGCATATATAGGATATGTTATTCCACCCACCTAGCCTTCTTCTAATGTGGCTATAGGAGGGAGCAAGGGCCAAGGATTCGAAAAATAATGAGTTCTAAAAGAACATTGTCGAGGGACCATCCTGGAGGATGAAATGGCATTAATATGAGAAACAAGAGGTGGAAGATCAAAAGTACCCATCAAAGAGGAATACATTCCAACTCCTAAATTCTCAATAGGCTACTTGGTATTCTTCACCAAGGGGATAGTGGAGTCAGCAGATGCATTAGGATCATTGGGAGAATAGGCTAACTGATCAATCATAACAATTCCCCCTTCATGAGGAAAGAATAGGATGCAAAATCAAGATGAGACTATGGAATCCATCACATAAACCCATTTTCGACCCAACAAAATATTATAATCAACATTAGTATCGACTATCTCTACTTCCACATTAACAACCTTGCCCCCTACACAAATAAGGAAGGTAGGTAGAATCCCATGAGGCCTATGAGAATGACCATCGAATGTGGTTAAGAGAGTAGGAGAGGGAACAACTTCAAGGGACCCAATAGCTTTCCAACATGACATAGACATGACACATGTGGAAGCCCCTTCATCAACTATGGTTCGAAAGATGGTCTTCTTACGATACATAGATTTAATTTGAAAATCCATATGATGAGGGAGTCTCTTTTTAACATTTGACATATCAAATGTAATTACTAGAGAGTTTTTTGGGTCAACTGCTCTAATCGCAGTAAGAAAGGCACTTCTTTACATAGGACACGACTCGAGTACCTCTAACGCCGACATAGCACAGGGGCTCTAAGATAAATATTCAACAATGGAATAGTTTTGAGCAACCATAACATTTGGATTATAAGTCGATTATTTTGAGAATCATTTTGACATCCGTGGTATAGGTTCAACTGTGAGCCTCTCTATATGAAGAGGTTCTTGAGTATCAAATGCAGTTTTAGCCTTAGAAGATTTTGACTCTCCATAATCATGAGATCTAGTTGAAATATCAACATGAGAGTTAACCATATACATATTCGATGTAGACTTCCCTTCTTGGTTGCCCCCTGTAGGGGTTCCAGTATTAGCATACGCACTAGCAAGTAATTGTTTCCCATGGGGAAAAGGGTTAGTACGCACATCCTGGGACTAGAAGAACCTTGTTGGGCTAATAAGCACTGAGAACCTTGAATCTTGGGGCACAGATGAGTAAGATGATCCTTGTTAGTTTCAGTCTTTGAAGCCTTCCACTAGTGATCAAATATGCTCTTACAAAGTGGTCTTAGGGTGTCAAAATCAAATTTTGTCATTTCAGTGAGGTTTCAAGTAAAATTTGGTCATTAGGTATTAGGTCTAGGGTTTGTTCTCACTCCTTCCAAAGTTTTCCAAATGTCGGTCCATGTCACCATTCAGATGAGTGTACCATCATTAGAAGAGTTGTCATCATCATTTCAGGTTTCAATGGGTCATTTTACACCTTGTTCGTGTTTCAGTTGTACTTGGGTAAGGCTCATTTCCCTCTCTTAGGGTTTTGAAGGTAATTTCTCTTGGATGGTCAAATCATCAACAAAACTTGTATCCTGATGTTCATACACCTTCCCCTATCCTTAATGTACTTTATTAAACAATTCCCATCACTAATATCCCTCAAATTCCTCATTTTTCCACAAACCCTAGTTTCTTGCTACAATTTGACAATTTTCTAGGCTTGGCCTGTGTTTAGCCCTTTTAGACCCCTTCCCCTCACTCAATATTTGAAATTCCACTTTCCCCTATTTCCTAACATCCCTCCCTACTACCCAAAATTTCCTCAAGAATTTAGAAGCCCGTTATCCCCTTCATTTCCCTTCATTTCGACAAATCCCCTGTTCCACACATCGGGATAGGTTTTACTCAAACGCTGTTTCTGAGCAAGAAAACATGAATTTGGAAACATTGAGAGAGGTTTTTTTCCAAAATAGTCCAAGGAAGAAAAACCTCCTTCACTTTTTACACAAGTGTCATGGTTTTATAGAAATATCAAAAATAAAGTTGCCTCAGGAGGGTTACTTCACCTCTGGAGTGGCCTTGGGAAAATCAAGATTTCTCCTAGCCTGGTTGGCCAAATGACTTTCTTGATGAGTTACATGATAACTAGACACAAATCAATTTTCAATGAGATATCATTGGCTCAATTTGGAGTTGAGGAAGACCTTCAAAAGTTGACTACAACAACACTCTGCATTTAGGAAGCCTCATTTTGCACATTTTGACCAATCTTGGGATATTTGATTTTTGGCAGGGCAAATGAACTCCAAATTGAAAAATTTAAGTTGTGCTGGAAAGAAGACTCGATAATATTTCCAACGAGCTATGGCACGCCCAATTTTGACACCGAGAAGGCCTCCAAAAGTGTCCTGCAAAAAGCACTATGCACCTGTCAGTTGGCGTTATGCACATGGTGCAGGTTTTACACTGAGTTTTGAACGGGTGCTACACATACAAAGTGCGCTATGCACCTGGGTGAGTGCACCACGCACCTAGTAGTTCGGCTACAAATAGTTCCAAAACTTATTAAATTGCCTCAAAACTCCCAAATTCTTCCATGGCAAGTAAAAAAACATCATTTTTATTACTAAAAGGAATTGTTGCATAAGTTTTTGGGTTGTATTGATTCTCTAGACATCAAACCCTAATTGTCACTAAATTGTCTCATATTTTGTAAAAACACACTCATTACTGCTTCCCTATATCATCTTTTACCATTTCCCTAAACCCCATACTCCTATCCATAATTCCCTAGACAGCAAACCCTAATTCACACATTCTACATTTTCACTACCCCCACTTCATTACAAACCCTATTCACATCACTAAAAACCCTACCCACTCTCCCAAACCCTACACTACTTCCCAAACCCTACAAGCCCTACTCACATCATCAAACTCTACCCACTCTCCCTAAAACCCTACTCAACCCTAAACCTTGTTCACACATACATTTCCACACTCCCTCCCCCATGCACTCTGCCCATTCCATTCCTCCATCCTATTCCATACTATTATCCACAAACCATTCATATATAATCACATTTTTCAAAACGAAGGGAAAACCGGGAATTGGCAAAAATAAGGAAGGTCAAGCTAACTTCACTAGAGCAAGAAATTGAGGCTGACCGGGAATCATGGTTACAGAGGGAAAACATTCATTTGGAAAAGATGTTGGACAAGGCTAACAAGGAGAAGAAAATGTTGCGCCACATGGCTTATCACTATTTGGCCAGAAACAAAATTTGCAAGACAAGGATAAGAAGCCTAAAAGCCAAGTTAAAGAGAGCTTTGAGGAGAAAAAAAGAGCAAGATAAGCTCAAGATATTCGCTGAAGAATCATTGGCCCAGCATAGCACCTGACATAGATCACTCATGCCAAATTTCAAGAAATTTGGTGAACTTTTTGACATTTTTGAATTTTTCAGAGGAAAAACAGGTTTTTCCGGCAGGTGCGTAGCACCACTGGCGCTTGCTTTTGATAGGGACCTCAATTTGAAGAAAACTTGGCATTTTTGGATTCCTTATGAAAAGTTATGCATGCTAAAAAATTACTAGGAAAATTTGACAAGTTTTGGACCTCCAAAATGGCCAAAAACACCAAAAAAATGTTTTCTCTACCACTTTTTGGCCACACATGAAGTAGTCTTGGGAGATTGCAATTTTGGAGGGGCAAATCGACTCCAAATCAAAAAATTCAAGTTGTTCCAGAAATTAGACTTTCAAGGCTTTCCAACGAGCTATCCTGCACCTGATTTGGACCTCGGGAAACCCTCCAAAAGTAGCTTGGAAAAATTGCTATGCATAGGATGAAAAAGTGCCAATTTTGCTCAAAAACTTTGTTTTTTCGCCTAGTTTTCTTCTAGTTTGACTTTTTCTCTCTTATGGTAAAATTCATGATGTTACATGATGTAAATTGATGTAATATGATGTAAAAATGATAAAAATTGACCTGATAAGGTAGATACATCAGTTGTAGGTGGTTTAGAGTTGAATGAATCAGTTTCCTGGGTTTTAGAGGCAAGTTGTCCCATTGCCTATTTTTGTGTTCCTAGTTTAGATATGGTTGAAACCACCCCTCTTCTCATGGATTCGACCCCTGATGGATAGCACAGGTGGTTTGGAGGTCTATATCATGTGTTTTTTCAGTCATTTGTAAAGGTTGGACTCTTGTGAATGCTTTGAGCACTATTGTACATCATCTTTGCAGTTTGGCAAGGAAATAGACCAGGGTTTGCAGCATTTTGTGGGATTCTTGTGGCAAGGTGACTTAGTATTGTTTTTCCTTCTGTGATTCAAGTTATCATATGTTTATGTGTGCCATTATCTCTCTCTTTTCTGCTTAACTAAATGAATCAAGTATAAAGGTGGAAATCATTGATGTTGCAGTGATCTACCTTAGGGTTTCATTAGTTTTACATGTTTTCAACTGTTTGAAGAGGACTCATGACACATTCACACCCTCTGCAACTCCTCACCAGTCTCAAGACTCACCATTACACCTAATCTGAAGTATTAAAGCATTTTCCTACCTCACCCCATAGAAACCTCTGCAAGACTGAGTTCATTCCGCGGACCTAAAATTGCCTTTCACATTTGATCTGGAAAACCAACATAAAATTCAATCAAACTCCTCTGAGCATATACCTAGCCTAAAATTAGTCTTTATATCAGTTATCTCAAGCCTCATTTACTATATTTTCCTGAGATTGACAAGGAGAGAGCCCTCTCCTGACTTGGTAGGGCTAGCTACCAGGTTAAGCGTGGTTTGATGTTACCCTAGACCTGCCTTTCCCAGCCTGAGGTAGATTTAGGCAATAAAAATCCCCACTATGTAACTTGCATGGGAATTTAACCTTCTTTTTAGACTCCTTCTTTCCCTCACTAGTGCCTTCACTAGGTTTATTCGCATTCCCCTTCCCTCCCTTATCTTTTTTATTTCCATACCCTTTCTTCTTCCCATCGGATTGTTGATTTCCTTTGGGATTCAAGGATTGAACAATATTCACTGCTAAAAGTTGAGAAGGAGGAGACACTTAAGGAGGAGAAGTTGAGCTTGTAATGACAACTGTTGTAATTGATTTAACAAACTAGACTTATTACTATCGATTGATCCTACAAATCTGTCGGCACGGGTACCTGGTTTCGGTTTGGCGAGATCAAATTTTGATATAGGAGCATCAGGCAAAATCTTATAAATGAATCCATACTGGGAATAAATAAGCTCTAATTATTGGGCTCTAAAGATAGCATGTTCTTCAGTGAACACTCCCGAAAGTGACACATCATTAGATATCTTCAGTTATAATGGTTTCAAAAACCATTATTGAATAAATTCAATAGGGATATAAGCCTTGATCAACCTCTTCCTTCTGCGCCACTCTTGAATGTGGTCAAAAATATGGGTAGACTTGTCCTGCTCAAAATTGGCTAGAAGTTCAGTTCTGATATCATAACGGACATGCAACTGAAAATGGTTGAGAAACATTATAGCTAACTCACCAAACATAGAAAACGACCCCCCTTTTAACTCGATATAACATTTTGTCACATTTCTAATTAAGTGCGTTGAAAGAGTCTCAATCTAATTGAATCATCAATCAAGGAATTTGATGAGCACCATAAGTGGAAATTGGTTACATAGTCTATTGGATCCTCACCATATTTCCCTTCAAATTTTGGCATATCAGATGTAAGTTTAGTAGGGATTGAAGACCAAGTCGGGTTGTAGCAGATCGAATCATTAGTCAATTCTGAGAGATTTAGCAAATTAAGAGTTGTCAGGAATGGTAAGCGTTGAGGGACTGCAAAATTATAAGCTCTAAGAGTGGACTTCCCAACGTTCGAAAAAGGAGTATCCTATATTTTTAGAGGCACCAGGTTGACAAGGATTACTTGTAGAAGAAACTGAAATATAAGGAAAACCTCTAGTCTAGGAGTATACGGAGGGTATCCACCCCCTACTGTAGGATTACTAGTCATAGGAAAACTTCCTCTTGACGGTATGTTAAGTGAAGGGGAGATCCCCTAGTAAGGATTCCAAGCACTAGCCAAAGTAGGAAAAGCTTGTGAAGTACTAGCAGCAGGGAAGGGAATACTCTGCTGCTAACCAAATAAATGAGAGAGATTCCCAGACCCAAAACCACTGACAGAAGGATATACCAAGCCTGAGCTCCTGTGAAAAGGATTAATGTTTTGAACATGGCCAAAGAATTTCATTGATCTTACATTCAATTATGGATCAGAACAAGGAACATGTCCACTTCCAAATGCAAAACCTTGTAAATATTTTGAACCACTAGCCATAAGTCATAGATATGGAAGCAGGAAAAGGTAAGGTTGATGAGACTGAGGGAATCCCACTAGATAGAATTCCAAAAGGATAAGCGCCAATGAAAGAAGCAAAATATTGGGTGCCCCCACCTCAACCCAGAATGGAGGTATAGGAAACAACTATTTTACTAGGTGTAATAATAGAGATAGAAATAATACCTCCTCTTATAGTTGAAGAAGGAGTATGTACACCAGCAATATCGGTAGCCATATTTGTGCCACTCACATTGGCCATTAAGAAGAAAGAAGGAGATTGAACAGGGCTATTCGATCTATGAGTCGGAGTACCCGCATATGATACAATGTAAGGAATATGAGAAGGAAGAGGTTTCGTAGGAGTCCTAGGGGACTCATAAATGTCTTCAATTGTTAGGCCCCTATAATACTAGAGTAACCTCTTATTGTTATTAGTACAACCCCTTTACCACATTGTTACTATTGTGCCCCATAGAAGCCCATTATTGTTATTATTGTGGCCTTACATTATTATTGTTATGTTGGCTCTGATTAGATTATGACCCCTTAGACTCCTATATATAGAAAGGAGGTCTTTTCATTTGTATCATCCAAGAATTGTTCATTTATGTAATGTAAAGGAGGTTCCCCCATTGAAGAGGCTGAATCCTAAGGCATTGATCTATCTTTTCTATCTTTTTGTGAGCTGGTTTCATAACATTTGGTATCAGAGCTTTGGATTCTAGGGTTTCGTTGCTCCAAATTGGTCATCATGGCATTTTCGCTATAACTTTTTTTATACGATGTTTTAGAAGCAAAAAAAAAACCCATTTGATACAAAATCACATCAAAACTCGGATCCGAATTTCAGAGCTTTTGGCGCTATATTTGCGGAGATATGATCTGAGGAAGTTGGTATTTTTGCAGACTCCTGAATTACATTCCAAATAGGGGACCTGGGGAGAATCGTCATAACTTTTGTTTTGAGCATCAGATTGAAATTTCGTAAGTTACAGAAAGAGGACAGATTTTAGTTTCTTGTATATATTTTTTAGACCCAAAGGTCAAAACAGTGACACGTGGCACCTCATACAAGTTCGCTCTTATGAAAAGGTATATAATTAGGTCATCTTGGGAGATTGTGCATAACTCTTTCTTGGAGAATCTAAATTTGATCAGACTAGTGGCATTGGAAAGAGGACGCAGAGGGCTACTGCAGGTCACAATTTCAGAACTGGAAGAACTGAAATTACATAGTTATAGTCATTTCAAGATCGAGCTCCTAAAATCAAGAAAAGGCGATATGAGGAAGTTTGATGGCAAGGATCCGGTAAATTGGATACTTCAAATGGAGCAATATTTTGATTTACATGGTGTACCACTGTTACAAAAGGTATGTATTGCGTCTTCATATTTAGAACCGGATCAATTTTTATGGTATAAAGGGCTTTGTTCTCGTAAACAACTTGTTACGTGGTCAATTTTCACGAAGGAAATGATAGCACATTATGAGGATACAAAGAGCAACACTTTCTTTAGAGCAACACCACAACAATTGGAAAGAGTAAAAGGGATTTGTTACATAGTAGAAAGTAAAATTATGGCAACAAGGAAGTCTACCCCTCACAACTATAAAGATGGAAGTGTTGTTTCTCCTAGCCTTAAACAACCTACAAGGGTTACACCACAACAATTGGAAGAAAAGAGAGAAAAAGGGCTTTGTTACAATTATGATAGCAAATGCACTAAAGGTCATAAGTGTGCTGAGAAGAAATTATTTTACATATAATATGAAGAGGAGGAAGAAAAGGATCAAGAAACATCAAAAGAAGAGGATATACACCAGGACCCGACCCCAAAGAAAGAAGAAATGAATCAGACCATATCTTGTAAAACATTGGCAAGAATTACCACTCCTCAAACTCTCAAGATAGAAGAACATATCAAGAAGAAAAAGGTGCAAGAAGTGAAAGATCACATCAATAAAGAAGAAATGAATCCAACCATATCTTGTAATTCATTGGTTGGAATTACCACTCCTCAAACTATCAAGATAGAAGGACATATCAAGAAGAAAAATGTTCAAGAAGTGAAAGATCACATCGAGCATCAAGAAATGAATCCGACCATATCTTGTAAAGGATTGGAAGAAATTACCACTCCTCAAACTCTAAAGATAGAAGGACATATCAAGAAGAAAAAGGTTCAAGGAGTGAAAGATCACATCGAGCATCAACAATAAGTTCTCCAACTTTTAAAGGATAACGCCACTTTGGTGCAAAATCGAATGAAACAACATGTAGATCAACATCATAGTGAAAAATGTTTTGATTTAGGTGATTGTGTATTTTTACTGCTACATATCAAGCAAGCTATTATGAGAAGGAAATGTTGGCAATACTACATGCACTTAAGAAATGGCGACCTTACTGAATGGGAAGGCACTTCAAGGTAAAAATGGTTCATGATAGTCTTAAATACTTTTTAGAACAACTATTATCTTTAGAAGAACAAAAAAAAATGTGTCACAAATATGTTGGGTTGTGACTTTGACATCATCTATAGAAAATGGAAGCAAAATTTTGTTGCAGATGCACTCTCAAGAACGGATGACGATGTGGAAGCATTGTTTTGTGCTATTTCTATTATCCAACCAAATTGGATAAACGAAGCAAGGGATGAATGAAATAAGGACGAAGAAGTATGGCCACTTATTTAAAAGTTGCAAAAGATCCCAATTCAAACAATATTGATAGAAATTGAAGAGGAAGGAAAAATCATATTGGAACCTGGAGCAGTCACAGAAACAAGAACCCAACAGCTATGAAATCGATTAATTTCAGAGTATCTCATCAAGTGGAAGAACTTACCCACTGAAGATTCCACATGGGAGGACAAGAATTTTATACAGAAGCATGAAGAACTACTCAAGCGTTGAGGACAACACTTTTTGAAGGAGAGGAGCATGTTAGGCCCCTATACTACTAGTGTAACCCCTTATTGTTATTAGTACAACCCCCTTATTATATTGATGTACCCATGTAGTGCCCATATTGTTACTATTGTGCCCCATAGAAGCCCACTATTGTTATTATTGTGCCCTTACATTATTATTCTTATGTCGGCTTTGATTATATTATGACCCCTTAGACTCCTATATATAGAAAGGAGGTCTTTTCATTTGTATCATCCAAGAATTGTTCATTTATGTAATGTAAAGGAAGTTGCCCCCTCGAAGAGGCTGAATTCTAAGACATTGATCTATCTTTTATATCTTTTTGTGAGCTAGTTTCATAACATCAATTTCTATTGTGTCTTCCGATTAGAAGACTACTCTAGCGAGCACCAGATCGTTTCCGCCCTGATTATGGACTAGACTAGGTTCACCCTGTGAAATAAGAGTCCTCGAAGAAGGATCTTTCTTCATTGTGTTAGTTGGCACTGGATCAAAAGAACCAACAGAATCACTCCTACACCTTCTAGGTGATGGCTCAACACTCGCAGGTGAAATCCCACAAAGCCTTCTAGACCAAAGAACCAATCGATCAAACACCTTTATATATAAATAACAATTAAAGCTAAAATCACCTATGGCAAGCTAGAAGCACATTGAACTCTCTAAAAAAAGTCATAAAGATACAACCAAGCAAGAAGCTTCCAAGTATTTCCGCTCCAAGTGATTAGGACAGGACACCAAAATACAAGAAAGTGAGGATAAGGACCTCTCGAAGCTAGTTTGGGATGATGAGGGCCCAAGATAGCTACCAGTGAAGGTATCAGAAGCAATTACGATGACCTCCAGACAATAGCCTTTATCGGTGCAAGTACCCAAGTTTCACAAGGGCACCCTCCAAAAGTACTATGAAAGTGATGCAACTTATGCCTCGGGTACCATGGGCATTCCCTCCCACAGTCACGTGTGTGGTCCCTAGATAAGGAAACTAAGGTCACCATCTCGTGATCAGAATTCGGACAAAACATTCATGGGCGTGCAATCCAACAAGTAAGAGAGGGGGTATCTCTCTTTCCTTATCTTCACATGTCCTTGTGCTACACGCCTGTGTTAGAGGAGCTTTCCTGGAAAACTTAACAACACTAGATTTCCACTCATTAATAAACTTATATACTTTCAGTTTAAGTGGACTTGGATAGTTTACTCTCCAGCCACCTATTCCAAGGCCCTAAATTCCCTAGACTAGTTGATTTTACGATGACAAAAACAAAAATCCTAGTTCATTTCAATTTTTAAACGCTCATTTTAGTTGGTTTTTATTTATGACAAGGGAAGCGAAACTACAGCTGATGATGTTTTGACACAAAAGAAATCAATATAAAATATAGGCTACATGAGAATGCAACACTTATTTTTCTTCAATGAAAGAGATTTCTACAAGGGTTCAATGACAAACCTTAAAAATAATAATAATAATAATTAAACACTCACACATTCAAAACCTACCAAAAAAGACTAAATGATGTCTAAAATGTATCTACCCTAATGCACAATAGAATGTAAATGCAATATTCAAGGAAAGGCTCAAAGATGAACAAATGTGATCACAAAAGCAAAGGCCAATTCAACAAACAAGGAGAAGCAAATCCCAAAGGAAAAACACTCCTCAAAGAAAAAGACTCTTAACCTTTAAAACAAGAATTCAAACTCTTGCAAAAACTCAAAAGACTACAAAGCAAAAAAAAAAAAGAGGAACACAAAGAAAATGTTTTTCTTTTTCTTTTAAAGATTTAAAGAACAAAAAAGTTCAGAAAGGGAAAACAAGCAACAATTTCAAAACCAAAAACATGAAAAAGACTCAAATCCCACTAGTCACCAATGATCACAAAGATAAAAGACTAGAGAAAAATAAGAGACTTAATCACTTCAAATGATTTGGCCAGAAAGATACAAAAGATTCTAAAAATCAGAAAGATTCCAGAGAACTGAAATCTCTCATTCATCCAAGAATCACAAACCCTTTTAAAAAACAAGGAAGAAAAAGCAAAGAGAAGCCAACTTCTAGGTGCAAAAGAATCAAATCAAAGATTGGGTTATCAACAAGCAACACAACCTATTCCAAAAGCACATAACAACCATACACTTCCACAAAGAAGACCTAGAACCCAACTTTAAACACCAAAAGCCTCAAGGACTACAAATCTTAGGTTGACATAGGCATTTCTCAAATAATATGAAAAGACATGAACAACAGAAGACATCAAGGAGATTCCAGGCTTCATAAAACTCAAGAAATCATAAAGAAACATGGTCAAGACCTCAGCAAAAGCCAGAAATGAAAAAATTTCCTTTCTTTCCATATCTATATGTGACTGTTTAAATGCAGTCCCACCTATATACACAACTGTGTCTAAAGAAACATGCGTATATGTGAGTTTCTTTGGAAGAAACTATGTATATGCACGATTGTTTATAAGAAAAAGCGCGTATAAATGGAAAACTAAGGAAAAAATAAAAAGAAATCCCAAATATAAAGGATTAGGTTGAATGATAAAATTGCTTCAAAATCATTGAGGCTAGAAAAAACCAAGAAACAACCAACTAAACCTAGATCAAAGCAAAAACAAACCTTCTAAGAAATACTTTATGGTATTCCCCTATGGAGTGGCAATTCTGATGGCGAGAAAAGCTCCCTAAGGCAAGGGTTGAAAGCCTCAACATAGTAGGGTAATATAATCAACAAAGAATACTCGAACAAGCATGTAAAACATACGAATTATCGGGCTTGGATTTGGAGACATACCCGAGGGTCCTACATTTGAAGATGTTCCGTTAGGGTCCAAACCCTCTGCTTCCTCCAAGATGTGCAGACCTACAAATTAATCACAAAAGCATATACATAATAGATAATTCAATGTGCATACATAATAATATGTTAGATCATCATATATAAACATATAAACTATCATTCATGAGATGGAAACATATATCGGGAACAAGATATGAGCTTCTTTATTGATTAACAACAATAAGTACATGAAAGATACAACTTGATCTAGGCCGAAGGCACCAACGAAGCCTTCCTTTGGATCCGTCTAGCTCGAGCCACGAAGACGACCTCTCTAAGCAATGCAAGTAGATGCTAGATAAGGATGATGAGTATCTATGCAAAGGAAACTAGGGTTTCCTAGAGACTGGGAGTGCAGGAGGCACAGGAAAAGCAGACTTGATCTGGGAGAAATCGAGTATAATGTTGATATCCTTCTTCTTGTATCCATTAGGCCTACCCAAGGGGTGTATATATACCACCTCAAATTAGTTATTTTAGTTAGGTTACGGGCTCTTATAGGTGGGCTCTTGGTAAAACCCGTAAACCTCGCCCAAAAATAGCATTCTATTTTATTTTCTCATATTTTAAAAAGTATATACGGGTATAGTGTTACGGGACCCACGTATGTACGCGATTTAGTATGGGCAGAGTCGAGTATGGATTTTGGGATACTGTCTTTTAGTATAAAGTCAAGTCTGCATAGGAAAAGGGACTGCCTAGTGCGATAAAAGAACATTAGGTCTACAAGAGTGTTGGATGATGCTATAACAATCAATCATCTTTCTCATGACTCAAGATTATTGTTTATGAGAGGGGTACTAAGGTTTAAGGAGGAGAGGCAAGATTGTATAATAATATCCACTCTAACTCATAAAAGAATGCCCACAAAATCCTATTGCCAAAAAAATGAAGCATTCAAAATTCTAAACTATTTCATCCTAGAAATTACAAAAGATTAGCTCTTTGGTGGTATTGAGTCACTATCTTTATCTCATAAGTTAAAATATACCATGATATCCAACATCCTTTATTTATTTTTTAATTTTTTTACTAAGATACTTTTATATTTGTGATATAAAAATGAAAACATTACAATGAATTTGGTTTAAAGTCTTTATTGTAAAGTGATTGAACACAACATGAAATCATTAATCAATTAAATAGGTGAAAGGGGAAATTTCACCAATCACTTGGATTTGTGCTTGTGGTTTTCAAATTGCCAGATGTAAGACAAACTTATGTAAGGAAAATAGAGGACAACTTTGTAAACTTTTTCACCTTCAAAATTACAAAAAAAAATTAACAAATTTATTCACAAACTAAGATCAACAATTAAGCCCCACAAGTTGAGGGGAATTATTCTATTATAGCTCCTCTCACTTTGAAATAGCTTCTCATTCCAACTATAGAAACTACAAGGATAGACAAATAAAATTTTTGAAAGGGAGGGGAGTTGAAACTACCTACCATCCAAGCAAGAATTGTGTGCTTTCAATCCATTTAATTGATGCATGCGCCTGCTGATATGCTAAAAATCCAGGGAATGGTAGAGGTACTAGTTCCTACTTTCCCATCACCACCTTACAAGGTTACATATTCAAAATTAGTTGGGCCCATAGATCCTTAATCAAATTTGGAGAATTAGTGGTTAAACATAACCAAATTGTCAAATTTTCAAATTCTTCAACCAAATCTGGCTAAAATTGGTAATTATGGCTCAAGTCATTTTCAATTTTTAAGAACATTCCATCCTCGTATTCTTCTCTCTAACCTTTGTGATTTTTTATTATTTAATATGGTTCAATGACTCTATTATCCTAGACAAATTATCTAGTAGAATGTTGTAGATCGATTCCATGGTTATTGAATGGATCCAAATGTCATAAACAATTAAATAATGACCAAAAACATTGGCTTTAGAGAGGCGAAACGCCTTAGCATATAACTAGCATACCTATGAAGTGGGGGAAAGGGAACATCGAAGTGAATCAGGATGATATGTTGTTTGAAAATGAGTTTGTTGGATGGTTCATGGATAACTAATAGAGGATCCAATTATTATGATTCTTGAATAACTAATAGAGGATCCGATGATTTTAAATCATGAATAACTAATAGAGGATCCAATGATTATGATTCATGAATAATGTATTAAAATGATGTTAAATAGTTAAGCATCAATGGAAATCCTTTTGTACCGTCGTGATTGGAAACTACTTATATTCAATAAAAGGAGGCAAATTCATAGTTCGCAAACAAAATCCCACATTCCCAAATAAATGCTTATGAAGAAGAAAACTTGAATTGCAAAGTGAAGAGGGATTTTGGGGAAAAGAAGCAAGGTTTAATGAAGAAGGCATTGGGACAAATGTGGATATCACCATAGTCAATGGTTTGAGAAAATTAATAAGAAATTAATTAGGGCATTTAATTATGTCAATAGGTTAAGATCATATCATGCTAAATTAAACTTGCTATGTAGTGGGTAAACATGGAGAGGAAAAATAAAGAGTTTGAGTTCAATTTTGAGTTAGATACAAAACTTGAAAACGGGTTTAGGGTTAGTAAAGGTTTTTCTAGATCCAATATTTTTATATTAATGAGTAATAATGATGTTATTGTTAGAAACAACCAAAAATTATTACTCAATCAAAGTGTGTATTATAAGGGGATTCAACGAAATGGGAAACTAGTATTCACTCTTGGGCTTGATATGAGGTTAAATATTTGTTAGTTTGGTGGGAAAATCACTTTCACTTTCATTGATCTCTTTGAATTCCAAGCCTTTAACTCTTTTGTATAACACTTTTGTTGGAATTGTGGAGATGGACCTAGCCCAAGGCAAGTGCAATAATGAATTGCAAAGCTTCATGCTTGTTCAACAAAGCCACCTGCTTTTTCTTTATGATGATAATAGATTGAGTGATGGATCTTGTGTTTATGGAAAGAATATGTCACCATTTTCCATTATCTTTATTCCTAACTTGACTAAAAAATTCCTCCATTAGTTCCTAATTTGAATCCCCATCAAATCATTTACATTGCAATTGAAATGATGATGTATACCAAATTGAGATTAGATTTTATCATAATCAATTTGACAATTTTCTTGTTTTCATACCAAATATATAATGTCCAAACATCATTGTCACAATATGCTTTAAAGCAAATAGTTATAGACTCCTCCTTTTGTAAGAGGAAACTCTAGTAACAAGAAGCATAAAACAAGTAAATTTGGGAGAAGCCATTAACATTCAATATGCAACATACTAATATAGTATAAATTAAACCAATATATTTATTCTTGAATGCCAAATAAGAAAGAAACCAAAGTGACATTTATGTTTGTAAACAAAAGTGGAGTAATTTTTTCCATTTAGATAAGTTATTCAAGTAGACCTTATTTTTCTCCTAGTTTAATAAATAAAACTTATGAAACTAAATATATCAAAGACCAATCATACACAAAAACCATTTTGTCGAGGGCAGATTGTATCCACTTAATTCAAAATTTATATTCCATCCCACTCGTGTGTTAAGTGAAAGCATGTGCTATATTTATATTATTTTGTTGTGAAAATATGGAATATAGTTTTTTTGTACAAAATTAAAAGTTAGGGTAGACCAAATGCTCCTTTAAGCAGATTAAATAGGGGATCAAAAAAACCAAAGCTTGATAACTAAATAAAGAATAATGTAAAGGGAAAAACAACACGAGAAACAACATATTTAACATAATAGATAGTATTTTCAATGCTAAGCACAAACTTCAATAGAACTCAACAAGGAGAAACAAAATAAGGAAAATGAGAATTAAAGAGTGAGAATGTGTGTTGTTATATTGCAGTTGGTGATAATCAATAAATCTTACAAAAAAACATGGTCTATTGGTCGTCTATCTCCTGCTTAGTGCAATCCAAATAAAGTCTACCACCAAAGCCATTGCCCAACTGTACTAGCCACTACTCTCTTATAAGCACAAATATATGCATGCATATTGCACTTCTAAGAAAAAGAATATGAACAAATAAATGCTATCAATCCAACACGAGAAACAATAAATTTAACATAATAGAGAGTATTTTCAATACTAAGTACAAACTTCAATAGAACTCAACAAGGAGAAACGAAATAAGGAAAATGAGAATTAAAGAGTGAGAGTGTCTGTTGTTATATTGAAGTTGGTGGTAATCAGTAAGTCTTACAAAAAAACATGGTATATTAGTCGTCTATCATCTTCTTAGTGCAATCCAAATAAAGCCTACCATCAAAGCCATTGCCCAACCTTACTAGCCACTACTCCCTTATAAGCACAAATATATGCAAGCATATTTCACTTCCAAGCAAGAGAATACGAACAAACCAATGCTATCAATCCCAAAAAATGCCTGCATCTATAATTGATTTGTAAAGTACCATGGATATTCCATTGAAAGTTTGTCACAACAGATCTGATAAAAATAGATTGAAATCTATACTTTGAGGCTTAATTTCCTTAGATTCAAGATTTATTAATTTCTTTTATGCTTATGCATGTAATAGATAAAATGGAGAAAATGGAGAACAATGAAATACCATCACATCAACCACAATGAATATAAGATATTCTCTAGGAAAACCTTACAAGAGAAAACCTAGTTGGAAGGTAATCGGCTCTGCTATCTATTTCTCTGGAATGGAAATAATGTAATTATAAAGGAGAAGGAATTATATATGGAGTTACTTGAGACATGTGGCCAAATATGTTGCTACAAACACTCAAACCCCCATTGTTATGATCTTCGATTCCTACTCTCAAGTTGTTTAGCTCTACTTTGGAACAAGACATAATCGAAAATGAATGCAACCCCTTTCTTCCTAGTGGCCTGGTTATATCACAACACAATAACCATCTAGGGCTTAAGTTTAACTCCTTCAACTCTCAATTAAAGTTACAATTTGACCCTTCTATATTCTTCTTTGTAGTCCTCGTGTGGCTATCCCCTTTTCCATAAGTAACAAGGGTTGAAGTGGCATCCTCTCAAATTATAGTAGTTAATATTGATAGATCAACTTCCAGGAGGCATAACTTTTGCATATGAACTCCCATTGAAATCTTTATTTCATTGTTAGAAAATAATTCAAGTGTATAATAATTTCACATGGTCGTTCACTTAAGTGAGAAATTTTTAACCCCAAAACATCATTTAATGCCTCAAAATGTTTAAGACACCAATTCTCCAAACATCATCCCACCAACAAAATTGCTCCTATAAGTTGTTTCCTCCAATTTTTCCATTCTAAAAGCGTCAATATAGATGAAAAATAATATAATGGTCCTATCCAAATCAATAATTTAGTGAAGTGATGCCCCCACTACCTAATCCCACTAGTAGGTACACTTATTCATCAACATTATCTCTCACTGGATCGGATCACCTCCCACCGTCAAACTCATCACTCTTTGGCGCCATTCGGCATGAATACAGAGATAATTATTTATTTTTGGTATAAATTATATGGAGGAAGTATTGACGAAAAATCATCCTTCATTCCCATTACTTTTGTTAAAAATCCAAGTTGAATGTAGAGTTGTGTGGATTCAAGAATAATTAATGCCAAAATAACTCTATGGTCAAGTTATTGACTGTGGTGGGAAGTAGATTGTTTTTTCAACCTATTTTGCATACAATTGAACGACTAGATGTTTTTAAATCCCTAGTTTTAAAGGAATTATTGCCAAAAAAAGTTAATATTTTCCCTCTTTTTGAAAGACGATAGTATAAAAGTCATTTGTTGCAAGGATGAAATATTTCATATACTGATTTCCCACCTCACCGAAATGAAATTTAAAACCAAAATAGTCCCAACCGTTGATTTTATAGTGCTAATTTAGACAAGCACACTTTTCTACCACCAATAATTACTTCCAATGATATACAGTCTTACTTTCGCATACTTCAGAACATCATTAAGTAATTACACTCAGAAAATTCAACTGTAAATGCAAAGGAACAATAAATATCACAGTAGAACAACCATGCATAGTAGACACCAAATATTTTCACCTAGAAAACCCCAACTTGGTAGAAAACCTAAAAATGTTTTCTATGAGAAGTTGTTCAATTCAGCAAAAGTACAATATGATTTTCCTAGTCAAACTAACCACAAAATTCACACAATTCAAATATGGTCAAACAACCCAGAAGAGGTCTAAATTTTTCCCAGAATTTGGTCAACTATGCCCAGAAGAATTTCCCTCAACTCTGCCAAGATTCAGTCAACTCTATCAAGAACATAGCTCAGTCACATGCCCAAAAAAATTGGTCAAACTGTCCAATCAAAATTGTGGTCAAAATTCCCAAAAAGTATTGATCAACTACCTCAAAAAGCTTGGTCAAACTGACCTTAATACATCTTGGTTAAGGCCTCAGAAAACTCGATCAAATAGCCACCCAGAAACTCAGTCAAATGTTGGTCAAACTTTGGTCTTCTTCTCTCTCTCCTTTGCACATGTAAATAGAAGAGTAGATGATTTTATGTGATTTGAATTATTTTCCAAATGAGTGAGGTCGCATGTCAATATATAGTGATCAAATCAAGTGGGTTTTTACCAAGGGTCAAACCCATTAAGCTAGTGGGGCTGAACTATGTTTTTGATCCTACATGAGCTTCAAAAATAATAACTTTATTTTCCTTTAATTAGACCAACTTGAATACTTATTGTAGCTACAAAAAATCAACACTCCCTCTTTAACTAGGGAGGTATTCTACTTTGACTTTCTCAAATGTCCTCTTTACTGAATAATTTCTCCATCCAAAGAAAATATTGAATGAGCTAGTTATGTTAATGTATCCATCCACTTCATGTTATAATCTAGAACCATGTGGAAAGCATCATGCATCAACATCATGCAAAGGATCTAATCACCTACTAGTCAATTCCCCTTTGCAAATTGATCTAGTTGCCTGTTATAGACATTTTTGGGAACTGCAACCCCAAGCATAAAATGTCCATAAACCAAGGGCTCCTAAGTCCCTAAAAGTGTTGTTCCAACCCCTAAAGGAACAAGGTCAACCGATTACAGCTTCTCCCAGAAGTTCTCCATGAAAAACTACTCAGAACTGGTCAAAACAGGATCATTTCACCTGCTCCATAGGCAAAGTGCATTGCATCTCACCTAAATACACTCAGTGGGTGCGTTGCATTTCAAAAAGCCCTTCTATGGGGTGTGATGGGCGAGAAGAGACAAATGGCAGTGTCAATCCGCGAGGTGGAGAAGCATGGAATCTTCCAGAAACTTCTCCTGTGACATTTGCCTCTCTAAATTCGACCAAGGATGAGTAAGAGATGATCAATCTCCAAGTGGAAGCAAGAACTATCAGAGGGAAGACACTAATCAAATCACAAGCTGACTCATCTCCCTTACAGATATCTATATATGGATCCCTCATCCCAGAGATCCAGGGGGCTAGAATTTTGCATCTTGTAAGTAATTGTTGTTGGTTTCTTGAGGCAACATCATAGTGTTGGGTGATCTAAGCTTTGCATGAGGTGAAGAAGGGCTTACTTGCTGAGAGGATGATGTTGGGTCAGAACAACTGGTTGTAACTCTCTTGGCTCTTTCTTGATTATCAATAAAGCTATTCAAGTTTTCCTCCATACTCTTGTGTAATCTATGTTTTGTGCATTTGTATGGTCAATTTACATATGATCCTAGATTGTTTATGATAATATATCCATGTTCTCGTATAGTGTTATGCTGCTTTGATTCTACAGGTACTCTGTAAAGCTGGGTATACAAGGAAGCAAGTAGAAAAGGACTATCAGAAGATAGAGGAATCGAGCAAGAAACCAAACGCAAGACAGAGGTTGGTCTCCTTTATTCTTCTCTCATCTATCTTTCATAAAGGAAAACGAAAGTAGTTTTACTTTGTTTGTTTCTAAGGTAGCTACCACACCTTAGTGGGATTAGCAATTCTGCATAGACACTTTTCCCTGTAACAAAATGGCGACTCCACTGGGGAGCGACTAGGTTGTTTGTTTATCTACATTTGTTTACTTTATAAACTTACAGATGGAGCCTGAAGTTGAGCCAGGTAGCTTTCGAACTGCATTTGCTATGCAAATGCAAAGTAGATAAATGCCACTTCAGTCAATCTTCGGGTTTTGTTTATGAATTAAACAAATGATTTACAAACTCTCTAATTGCCCTTGTGGTGGCTCTAGTAACCTCTTTAGATCTACCCCTGTTGTTGATTTATTGATTACCACTTGCTCGGCCAAAATCCCTGAACTGAACTACAAACTGTGACCCGAAAGCCAAGCAAAGTCTCGTCCCTGGCCCAGTGCACTCTCTATTCTATGAATCTGAAATTCAGCGCACTTCCCGAGTGTAGTAGGTGCGCTGCATTTCAAATTCACTGTGTTACAAGTGCGCTGATCAGACTAGGCATTGTTCCTGAATTTTGGTTTCTGTTCACTCTTTTCAGATCTATTCAAGAATTTTGCTGCCTGTAGTCAGTACACCTCTGTTTGAAACCCCTCTCCTTGCTGATATTCTGCCTCCATTGTGCAAAGAATTGTAAATGTTTTTGTGTATTTGTTAAGTCATTTTCAGTTCTCCTTTGCAAAAAAGTAACGTAATTGTACTGTCGTTTCTTGATTTGAAAGTGTCGCAAGTGTCATTTTCAGTCATAGAAGAGAGTCTGATTGCTCTTGACAGTCGATTACCCTGTTACTGTTGTATTTGATCTGAATTTGTAGTTTTTCTATTGTCGAAAGCAAGCCTTCATTTCCAAATCGCAAAGTGTTGTCATTGTCTTCATTTTGATTTTGAAAAGAAAATTGTTAGTAATTGTCGCTTTGAAAAGTAATTCAGATTTGTGCATTAGCTTTCTTTTTATCATTCACATATTAAGAAGGCTGAAAACAAATACATGCATGTGCATTTGCATTTAGACTGTTTGATTGGTTTGATTTAGGACAGTGCATATAGTGTGTGCTCTTTGCTCTTTGTTGAAAGAATTTTGTCTTTCTTTCATTAGTAGCTAGGATTTTCATTGCACAAAGAAGACAAAAGACTGTTTATCATCTTAGATTGCATTTTAGGAGTTGTACATCTACATCACGCCGTGAACCTGAAAGGCAAATTTCTTAAGCAAGATCAACTATAAAATAAATTTAATGAATCTAACAACGCTTTGGAACCTAACGCACAACATCTAGAAGTCTAGGCTAGAGACGTATTCCGACGTCGTAAAGCCTGGTAATTGTTGTTCTCACTGTTGGTTGGGTGATTCCTCCACTTTGAGACGATAAGTGCCAGTACAGACTTGTGCTCCCACGTACCGTCGAGTATATCTGGGAGACCACAATAGGCTTAATCCTTTATCCATAGGAAGTCGTGTCTGCCGCCCTATCGATCGGGAAGATTGACTGTCGTACTGTAAAAAGTATTATGCAGTTTTGCGATTGGTTTGGTAATCCCTCTGCCTAGATTTCCAAAGCAGTCCCTTTCATTCCTTTTCAGAATCCTTAACGGAAAAGGTCCATCTGAGCACTTGTCACTTCAGGCTCATTAAAAATCGAAGGCGACTAGAGTCATCTTTTGTTTTTTCTCGACTCTTTAAAATTGAAAAAACAAGTTGTGTCAAAGCGTCTAAAATTTATTTTAAACGGAATAATCATCACCTTTCCTACGTTGGTCTTAGGTTGAGAAAATGGAGTCTACCAACCAAGGAGTTCCCCTTGGAGGAAATCCTAGTCCCTTCTCCTCTCAAGGAGATGTTGGTGCACCCCACATGGCCACATTGTCACTTCCAGGATTGATGATTGGTTTGCCCGTATGGCTTTTCTCAACCTCCATCGTTCAGAACACCGCGATTCCTGAACAATCGAGTCAGCAACTAGACAATTCCAGAGTTACCCCCCAACCCTCTACTTCGTCCAATTCTTCCTCTCCTCCTTCCTCTTCGCTTGATGGGGCTGGTAAAGCCAAAAATCAAGTATCTGAGAAGAAGAAGGAAAAGAAGAAGAAAGAGAAGAAGAAGAAGGAGCCAAAGGCGAAAGGGGGCAACCAAGCGTCGTCTAGCGAAAATCCACACACTGCACCGACCAGGCCTAAATCGCCATGTGTCATTTGCAAAGGAGACCACTATCATAGAGATTGTCCCTGCATCCCTCGGATCTTAAGGGACTGGTCTCCTCATTTGCACAACCCGGTGTCGTCAACCTCTAATGATCATGTTGAAAACACACCGTCAACTAGTGAAAGTGAAGTCCCTGGACAAAAAGGAAAGTGCAAATTTCCTTGTAAACTGTGTGAAGGCGATCACGCCGTCCACCGTTGTCCCTTCTTAGACAAGGCTAAAAGAGTTTTGGACGATCATCTGGTTTCACCGTTACAACTTCCTCATGGATATATTTAACTCTTGCTGAGTCCGTCACTAGTTAAAAATCCGGCTGACCCGCCCAGATGGTCGACCGAAGCGTCTATCATTGAAGATAAACCATTTGAACCCATACCAGACGAAAGTCAAAAGGTCAAGGCAACAGTTGACGCAGTCTTGCCTTCAGAGGCCTTATCTTCAGATGATACAGTCACCGAAGAGAACAAGGATGACACCGTCCAAATTCTTTTTGTAGACACAGACTCCGATGAACATGCGAGCAATTTACCCATTCCTTTACTGCAGGAAGGAAGTTCGTCAGAGTCATACCCGGCCGTCTATTCGGTCTCACCTCCAAGCAACCTAGTTGTTTCCTTCGACTGGAATCAGCTAGGCAGACCCCGTTTACCGGCTAGTATACCATTCTGAATCATTGCTCAAATATATAGAATGGTTATGGCCGGTACCATCATAAATGAAGGGGCTTCTGTGAGTATCCTTTCCTCGACTGCTTGGAAAGTGCTTGGTTCACCATCGCTTTTGCCTGAGATGAGAAATCTAACAGGCTTTGACAAAGGAACCAGTCGACTGTTAGGGATCCTTCCCAATGTGCCCATAACATTGAGAGGGAAAACCGTTCATATGAACGTAATGGTAGTCCAAGGACCCCTGGATTATAATCTACTCCTTGGACGAGACTATATTTATTGCATGGGAGCCATTGTCTCATCACTCTTTAGAGTAATGTGTTTTCCGCACGAAGGAAGAGTGGTCAAGCTCGTAGACCAGCTTTCATTTCCCGGTTCACACATAGCAAATAGTCATATACCATCCCTAAATGGTCTTTTCACACAAGGAATGTCTCATCAATCCCTAGTCCGTCCTCCTGATGAGCGCGAGTGATTCGGAGGACATGACTGAAACCCAGGGGGCATGCACCCTGGTCTGCTTCGGCAAGAAAACTTCAGATATAGGATAGGTTTGCGCGAGAGATATATGACTAGTCTGATACTCCCGTCTGTGATTGGAAAAGGGGGTTGGACTGGAATAAGATTCCCTTGTCAAAAGTTATGTGGGTGGAGGCGTCTGCGCCACTCACCTTTTTCTATTTCGGTAGGCATCGCCGAAGAAGTGTTTTGTTTGCAGTGCAGATAAAAAATCTTTGGTAACCTGAAAAGGGGTAGACCTTTCCTGATAAAACAAATGTCTTGTCGGTAGAATAAAAGGTGACCTTGAAACTCTATTTTATACCTGGGGGCATGCAAACCTTTTGGCGTGCAAGCGAAGAGCGACCATTTATTTTTTAAATTTGTAGGTCCTCTAACCCTTTAAACTCGTAGGATTGGTCATTTCCTAACTTGCATAAAGAAATGATGTGGGGAAAAACTTTAAAAATTGTCGTTGTCATATATGAGACATTCTTAATATAAGACTGGATTATTCGAGCAGTTTTAACGCGGACTTCATGCTCGTTAAAAAATAAACATAAGCAATGAGCAAATGTTTCCCCCAACATTTAAGCTCAATAAAAAATGAACCAATTCCCGGTAAATAATCATCGTGAATGTAGTACTTCAGCCTTTAAAGCCTTGGTCATGTTCCCATCATCACCTCCACTCTGTATTGGCCGATCATTCACCTCCATTTGATTGTTTACCCCTTTTGAGGAACAACTGCGAAGAGTGATCCCGCTAGCCATCCTTGTAACACTATCGTGATTGGAAAATTCCAAACCTTACCTGGAATCAGCTGCTACCCAATTTTATCACTCGTTCCTCAAAGACAAGTCTCCTTTAAGCTCTTTTCAACTGACTCGTAAAAAATGAAAAGATTGCCGAGCCATTGGCCTCTCCAGCTCATTAAAGGGACCGGAAGTGCTATCCCTCCTTTAGATTTTAATCTTTTTGGACCTGAGGGATTATTACACAAAAAGATCAAGCGCTTGTTTTGTTCGGCTCGTTAAAAGTATCGAAAATTCATCCCTTCTGTATTGTTTTATACTTTTTCGGACTTAAGGGGTTAGATGACAAAAAAGGATTTTTGGAGTTTCCTTTACGTCCTTTCTCAGACTCTCTAAAATTGAAAAGGACCAAGTTATCTTTGTCATTAAACTCGTTAAAACCTAATAGCGACAAACTTGTCCATAGCAAACAAGAACGAGTTTCACTATCGCTAGGCTCGTTAAAACATAGCGATGGGTTTGCCCGAAGGGCAAATTATAGAACAAGCATATCTTATCCTCCTCAAGCTTGACAAAAATAAAGAGGTACTGGTCAGCAATGACTGGGGAAAAATTGGGAAGAAAACTTGAAGAAACTTTGTTGGTAGCAAGTCGCTCTTGAACATGACACTTTCACTCCGCATCCAAGTCAGGTTGGGTTGTTTCATTCACCGGTCACATCACCATGGTCCCATCACACCATCCACATTTGGGGTTAATTCTACCAATCCATCACGTCAGTGTCACCGATATGTTCAAGAGAAGTCACTCAGAGAATTCACCTGTGTCTCACCCGCTGCAATACATTTACGCTCCATTCTTTCATGACCGCCACCTTGAACCTTATATCACCAGATCGTTTTCACCTCCATTAAAATCATTTGCTCCGTTCTGTGTCATTGATGTGGGATTCATTAAGGCCCTCCTATGACGGATCGCTTCTTGTCGACATCAGCTCATTATCCAAGAAGTCGATCTAGGAACACCCCTTTCAGTACTTTGAAGCTTGCATGACTCAATGGCAAGTTTCTCACTTTCCGGCAACAGGTTTACATCAATGGCCTTCGACCAAAAGATTTTGCGTGGTGTTCGACGCCAAGTCCTTTATTCACACCACGTGAATTGTACTGCAGTACCTTGAGGGTAATTATCATTGTCGGTGATTCCTCTCGCGCCTGTTAACATCTTAAATCATTGGCTGGTAATCAGGCGATGTCTTTCCATGTTCGACTCCAGAACATCTCTCACATGGATCAACTTGTACTTTGAGTTAAGATCAAACGAGATTGAAGACCCTGGATCTAGTTTCATCCATCCGAGCTGCGATATATATTCAGGAAAATAAAGAGATCAAATGTACATCATTGCTACACAGATAATCATCCAATCTATGGGATGATGGCTCTACTAGAATCATCAGTCTACACTCAGACGATTGTCTGTCCTATGTACATGAAAATGAATTTATAAAGTTGAGCATGGGAATGCCCGCCTCAGCTAGATCATGAAAATATTATGAAGATAATGTATTTTATTGTATCTTATTACAGGTCTCCTCCCAGCTTGAAAGAACTTCGGATCCTCATGATAAAGCATTTCACCCGACATCAAAAAAGATTAACGACCTCATGCTTTAGGGGGCAACTGTTATAGACATTTTTGGGCACTGCAACCCCAAGCATAAAATTTCCATAAACCAAGGGCTCCTAAGTCCCTAAAAGTGTTGTTCCAACCCCTAAAGGAACAAGGTCAACCGATTACAGCTTCTCCCAGAAGTTCTCCATGAAAAACTACTCAAAACTTGTCAAAACAGGATCATTTCACCTGCTCCATAGGCAAAGTGCGTTGCATCTCACCTAAATACACTCAGTGGGTGCGTTGCATTTCAAAAAGCCCTTCTATGGGGTGCGATGGGCGAGAAGAGACAAATGGCAGTGTCAATCCGCGAGGTGGAGAAGCATGGAATCTTCCAGAAACTTCTCCTATGACATTTGCCTCTTTGAATTCGAGATCATCAATCTCCAAGTGGAAGCAAGAACTATCAGAGGGAAGACACTAATCAAATCACAAGTTGACTCATCTCCCTTACAGATATCTATATATGGATCCCTCATCCCAGAGATCCAGGGGGCTGGAATTTTGCATCTTGTAAGGAATTGTTGTTGGTTTCTTGAGGCAACATCATAGTGTTGGGTGATCTAAGCTTTGCATGAGGTGAAGAAGGGCTTACTTTTTGAGAGGATGATGCTGGGTCAGAACAACTGGTTGTAACTCTCTTGGCTCTTTCTTGATTATCAATAAATCTATTCAAGTTTTCCTCCATACTCTTGTGTAATCTATGTTTTGTGCATTTGTATGGTCAATTTACATCTGCTCCTAGATTGTTTATGATAATAGATCCATGTTCTCGTATAGTGTTATGCTGCTTTGATTCTACAGGTACTCTGTAAAGCTGGGTATACAAGGAAGCAAGTAGCAAAGGACTATCAGAAAAGAGAGGAATCGAGCAAGGAACCAAACGCAAGAGAGAGGTTGGTCTCCTTTATTCTTCTCTCATCTATCTTTCATAAAGGAAAACGAAAGTAGTTTTACTTTGTTTGTTTCTAAGGTAGCTACCACACCTTAGTGGGATTAGTAGTTCTACATAGACACTTTTCCCTGTAACATTGCCCACTATCCAAAAACAATTTTTGGTGATATGGTCATAACCTTCCAACTGGGATCAACATGACTAGCCTTGGATCACCAACTGAACAAACTGTCACTTGGAGAAAGTTTAGTACCTTTGACCAAAAAACATGGTGAAAACATGGGCCATTTACCATTCCTACATGTTAATTGAATGGTAAAACACTTTCCCATTGCTAAAGGCACTCACTCTACCCACTAGCCAAGCACCTCTTGGATATATGGTCAGAACCTTATACCTGAGGGGGCACTCCAGACCTTGATTCTCTCTAGACTATTCTCCCTAAGTGTATTACATGGTGACTTGGTCAATACCTTTGACCTAGGGAGAATGTCTTCCTTTGATGATACAACATCAACACTGCCTCTCACAACGCAGGGCATTCTTAACTACTCTAAGCTTGTACTTGAAGTATACAAACTTCATCCTAGGATAGAGGCTGTGTGAGAATGCCAGCAACCTGCTCATATATATAAATGTATTGGAGCCTCACCGCTCCCTTCTATACCATGTCTTGAATGTAGTGGTTCTTGATCTCAATGTGCTTCAACCTATCATGGAAAACTAGCTTTTCATAGAGCTTCACACAACTTTGATTGTCACAATGTATCACAGTCATTTGCTACACCCAAGCAAATAGTCCTACAAGTAGCTTCTAAATCCATATTGCTTCACAACTCGCCATACTAGTTTCAATATACTCTACCTATGCAGTGCTAAGTGTGACTAATATTTGCTTCCTACTCATCCAAGATACATGCCTCGACTAAGCCAATTACTAGCTCAGGGTGTTCACTACAAAGTAAATGTCAAGTCTAGTAGATACATCAAGGAATTGATCAATTTTCGATACATAATAGGATCCTCTAAATTAGAATATTAACTTCCTCATATTTGTCACCATGGGAGTGGCCATGGACTTGCAGTCCATTGTCCCAAATATCTAAAGGTTTTTAATAGTATATTTTCCTTGACCAATGAAGTAATGCATTAAATCTAGATCCATCATCTCAAATTTAGAGGTTAACTCCCTCTTACACTGATCAATGATATTATTTTCTCCTGTTAAAAACAAGTCATCAACATATAACAACAAGATCACAAGCTCACCTTTAACAACCTTATAGTAAATATTTAGATCAACATCACTCTTGGTGAAACCAAGACTCATCAGGTATCCCTCAATCTCATAATACCAATCTCGAGGTGTCTGCTTGAGTCCATACAAATCCTTCTTCGATCTACAAACATGAGTCTCTCTCTCATGTACCTCAAATCCATGAGTTGCTTTATGTATACTTCTTCCTCAATCACTCCAATGAAGAGAGCAATTTTCACATGCAATTGATGCAATTTCCAATTCATAGTAGAAAAATAGAAATAATAGTTCTAATAGAAGTGTACCTAACAACTGGATAAAATGTCTCATGACAGAGCTCTCCCTCTTTCTAGGAGAAACCTCTTTCCATGAATCTTGATTTGTACTTCTCTATGTTGCCATCTACTGCATGCTTGAGCTTATGGGTCCACTTGGAAGTCACTGACTTCCCTTCAAGTCACGATGCAACTTTAAACACGTCATGATGGCATCCTTGTAAATTGCCTGGTTGTCTTCTCCCTCTAAACTAAGAGCTCTTCCTATCATCTAGAACAATTCTAGATGTATGTATAATTTAACCCTCTCGAACATAAATTTATCTGGTTGAGTTTATTCTTGATCCTGGGAGAATCCTCTTGCCCCAAACTTTGGTTTGTTCTTCCTAATGCTTCCATCTGATTTCAGAAACATAGCCTTGGCAAACTTTACAATGTACCTGCAAAACTCACTAAGAGTTCATGGAAGAAATGATTATTGTTAATTTGGACGCCTAGGGACAAATTCCCTCCTTTGGACAACCTTTCTCATCCAAAGAATCCCCTCTTTGACCTTGGAAGAATTTAATTTGGTAAAGGAAAAAATAATTTTTAATGTAAAACCCTAAAAGTGCACAAAAGTACATATCAACCTAAAGGATAAATTGGACCTCCAAGGAAGCATATAAATACAAGACAAGTCAACCTCATTTGGTATCACATCAACTCATCCATTCTTCTCTCTCTCATTTTGTGGTTGGTTTGTACATCTGAAATTGCAATTCATCTCTCTCATATGTGTGAAGGGTTTAGAGGCAATTCTAAAATTATCGTTGACTTTTTTGTTTGGGACAATTTAACCAGCTCGTTGACCATCTTTGACTTGTCACTTTCACTTGGTTTGACCATTTTTGGATCTATTTAAGGAGGCAACATTCTTTGGTACATAAATCGAGGAAATTTGGGTAGTTTGACTTATGTTGACCATAAATTTGGATAACAAACTTTCTTTCTCCATTGACTAGGTTTGACCAAGTAGTTTGGGACTATTTTGACTTCATTTTGACAAGCTAAAGAGGCACATATTTTGACCTTTGACCAAGCTCTCTTGGAGGACTATTGACTATTGACTATTGACTTATGACTGGGTAAGGCATCTTTGATTATTGTTGACATTGACCAAATTTGATAGTTTGATCAGATTTGAGTTTTGGTCTCATCCATTGGCTTTTGGGATATTGGTTTATTGGAAAGCCAAAGTTATTGACCTTTGACTCTTGGTCGGTGAATTAGATCATTGTACTCTCTCTGCTGAACATTTTATGACAATCTAATAAGAAGAATAATTTGAAAGGGTTTTACCCCTTGTGGGGTTTTTCCCTTGTCTTTGACCAATTTTTGTGTCTCTTGTCATTTTTGGAAGATTGAATTGATTGCTAAATGAAGTTAAGAATTGGGATAAAGTGATTGTAACAACATAGAACAATGGAAAATTAACATGGTATCAGAGCCAAGGTGAAGACAAGCCCAAAATAGGCAAGAGACTAAAGCAATCATCTTTGGAACAAGCTAAAGAAGCCCATCTAATTTGATCAAGATTACTACCTCTTTCTTCAAGGACTCTGAAAATTTGGGTGACTCTTCAAATTGTGCAGCTTGGAAGATCAAGTTGGAGGTGATGTTGGATGAAAATGATGTTATGGAATATGTGGAAGGAAAAGTTCTCGAACCTCCAGAAAATGCTCCTGTTGCCACCAAGTCCAAGTATAAGAAAGATGAGATCAAGGCTAAGAAAATTTTCTTTGATGGTTTGCAAGATAATTTACCTGTTTATGTTAGTAGCTTGAAGAACTATAAGGACATTTATGATAAGATGGTTGGGATGTATCAACTCAACTACTTGAACCACATCCCCTTCTTGAAAAATAAACTGAAGGAATTAAAAATGAACAAGTGGGAATCTGTGCAGTCCTATGTCATGAGGGTATCCCAACTAAGGGATCAATTTCAGATTGTTGGTGAGCATATATATGATATAGAGTTGGTGATTGTCACTCTACAAGGTCTTCCTCCTATTTGGGAATCCTTCGTCACTATATTATCAACAATAATCAATTTTCAACATTTGATGAGCTGGTTGGAAAATGAACTCAAGTGAAAAGTAGGATGATCTCCAAAGGGAGTATTAATAAGCATGAAAAGGGTGACCCATACACTTTTGTCACTAAAGGAAATAAAAATAAAGGTAGAGGAGGTCCATCTAATGCAAGGAATCCTCCTCCAACATTTAGGGACTCTAATAGAAAATCAAGAAGGGACAACAATATGTCAAATATTGAATGTTATAATGGTCACAAGTTTGGCCACTACGCCCAAGATTGTCAGGAAAAGAATAATGTTCCAAGTTCAATGTACAACAACAATCGTGGCTTCAACAATAACAGGTTCAATAACTGAAGATGAGGAGATGATAGAATAATAAGAGATTCTCCATATGATCGTGAAAAATGCCATAGTCCTCAAAAGAGGTTAGGGGATCCAGGTATGAAACTAATGCAATTGCTAGTCAATCCAAATATATTCTTATTTATGCCCTTTCTAGTTCTTTCCCTCTAGGTTCGTATGATAATTGGTTGGTACATAGTGGGACTTCTAGACATTTATTTGGATATCGGGAAGTCCTCTCAAACATGGTTGAGAGGGAGACAAATTTAAAAATCATCCTTGGAGACAACACTACTCATCCTATGAAGGTTTATGGTTTTGTCAAATTTCATTTGGACTTCGGTGAATCTGTTCTTCTTCATGATGTGATGTACGTTTGGGGATTAAAGAAGAAATTGGTGTTTATTTTTGCCTTAGAATATAAAAGGATGAGAGAAGCCTTCATTAGAGGAAAAGTCCTCACCTGGCTCATGGAATATCATATGAGGTATGCTTTTACCTTATGATCTAGAGTTGAAGCACTCCTCTATTGGTAATGTTCCACAACACCAATTATCAAAGTGATTTATGGCACCGAAGGTTGGCACATCTACATTATGAAGCCCTACCCAAATTGAAGAAGTTAGTCTTTGGGAGCCTGATGTTCAATCTAGTCGTGATGGAGTATGTCTGGGATGTGCCAATAGAAAGAAGAAAATCAGGCCATTCCCCTTCAGCAAGAACAATACCAATGGTATTCTTCAACTCATTCATTAGGACATATGTGAACCCATGCCATTGCATTGCCTTGGTGGCCATCTCTACTACATAACCTTTATTGATGATTTCTCTAGGAAGACATGGATATACTAGTGGAAGCATAAGGATGAGGCTTTTGATATGTTCAAGGTCTTCAAGGCGCTGATAGAAAATCTAACAAGGAAGAAAATAAAGGTCTTTAGGTCTGACAATGGTGGAGAATATACGTCAAATGAGTTCATTGAATTTTGAAAGCAAGCTTGAATCAAGAAGGAAACTATTCTACCTTATAATCCTGAGCAAAATGGAGTGACTGAAAGAAAGAACAAATTCATCATGGAAGATGCCCGAGCTATGCTGCATGATCAAAAGCTATCAAAGTTCCTCTGGGGAGAAGCTGCAAATACAATGGTCTATGTCCAAAACACAGTTCCTCATCAAGATTTTGATAACAAGACTCCCGAAGAAGTATTCACAGGAGTGAAGCCCGACATTGGACATCTCAAGATATTTGGTTGCCTCGTATGTTTCCATGTACCGAATTACAAGAGGAGCAAGATGGAAGCTGTTAGATGTGGAGCTTGATTATCTTCCTAATTCGAAGGTCATGTTTTAGCCATGTTTGGATCCCAATCCCCAACGGGAGGGTGTGGGGGTGCTTACCCCCTCACTATTGTTGATTCGGGGGTCCCGTGGGAGGGGGCTGCATGTTTGGAGCCCCTTATAGCAAGGGTTCGGGGGCAACGCCCCCGAAGCTAAAAATAGATGAAATTTTTCCTTGTAAAAAATTGTAATTTCCTAGTCAATCTGGTTCGTTCATTAGGCGGATGAGCTGGCAGTAGAAGTTATGTTTAATTTAGGGTTTTTTTCTCTAGAAGGAAACCCCTTGGTTTATATGAGGGAATTGTATTGCAGATGTGTATTATTATTATGAGCAAGAAAGAGAGAGGAGATTGTGTGAGAGAGAAAAGGAAAATATAGTGGATATGTTTTAGGTTGTATCTCTTCATTTTACTGGATAATATAAAAGGAAGGACTGGTTGTTTCTCCGTGGATGTAGCCCAAATTGGGTGAACCCCGTATATCTATGTCTCTCTTATTCTATGCATTTATGTATTGTGTTTCTGCAATATTTTGTGTATTTCATTGCTCTGTCAATTGATTTCTAACAACTGGTATAAGAGATTAAGGTTTATTTGGCTGATAAACTCACAGGAGAGAAGGGTTCCTAGTTTAAGTGGGAGAAAAGGAAGAAGATGGTTGGTTCAAGGTCGAGAAATTTAACGGCCAAAACTACCAGATGTTGAAGATGCGGATGGAAGATTATATGTATCAAAAATATATGTACCTACCATTGAGCGGAAAGACAAATAAGTCGACGAGTATGTTGGACGAAGAATCAGAGATTCTTAACAGAAAAGCATTAGGAACACTATGGTTGTGCCTGGTGGCGTCGGTAACCTTCAATATTTCAAAGGAAACAACAATAAAAGGTATAATGAGCTCCTTCGAGAAACTATATGAAAAACCCTCAGCCTCGAATAAGGTATGTCTTATGAAGCGTTTGTTTAATTTGAAGATGTCAGAAGGTGGATTTTTTGTTGATCATTTAAATGAGTTTAATACAGTTACCAGTTAGTTAAGTTCTATAGGGGTAAATTTTGATGATGAGGTTAAGGCTCTATTGTTTTTATGCTCATTACCAAAAAGTTGGAATGGTTTAGTTATTGCCATTAGTAAATTTCTCTTTGGATCTATTACTTTAAAGTTTGATGGTGTTGTTGGTACCATTCTTACCGAGGAAACCCGACAGAAAAGCTTCGATGAGACATTGGGCAATGCTTTGACTGTAGAGACTAGGGGACAAAATATGGAAAGAGGAAGGAGCCCAAAAAATCAGAGTAAGTCAAGAAAAGACATATCCAAATCCAAATCAGGGATAATGTGCTAGAAATTTGGGAAGAAAGGACACCTGAAGAAAGGCTACAAATATCAGAAGGGAAAAGAAGGATATGAACAACAAGAGAATAATCATGAAGTGAATGTGACAGGTGATGTGTTGCAATATGCTTTGATTCTTTCATTAGAGAATATTATTAATGATGTTATGAAACCACCTCAAAAAATAGAAGAAAAGATAGATCAACGACTTCAAAATCATTCTCTTCGAGGAGGCAACCTCCTTTACATTACACAAATAAACAATTCTTGGATGATACAAATGACAAGACCTCTTTTTTATATATACGAGTCTAAGGGATCACAATATAATCAGAGCCGACATAACAATAATATTTTAAGGGCACAACAATAACAATAGTGGGCTTTTATAGGGCACAATAATAACAATATAGGGACTACATGGGCACAACAATACAATATGGGGATTGCACTAATAACAATAAGGGGCTACACTAGTAGTATAGAGACCTAACATTCCCCTCTCCTTCAAAAAGTGGTATCATTAATACTCGAGTGGTTCTCGATGCTTCTGTATAAAATTCTCATCCTCCCATCTAAAATCATCAGTGGGTAAGTTCTTCCACTTGATGGGATACTCTGAAATTGTTCGATTTCGTAGTTGTTGAGTTCTTGTTTCCATGAATGCTTCAGGTTGCACTATGATTTTTCCTTCCTTGTTAAGTTCTAGAAATATTTTAAAAACTAGAATCTTATCAACTATAACCTTATTTAAGCATGAAACATGGAGAACTGGGTGCACTCGAGAAGATGCCGGAAGCTCTAATTTGTATGCCATGGTACCAATCTTTTGCAAGACCTTGTAAGTACTATAGTACTTTGGTGATAATTTATTATCCCTCTTAGCTTGTTTGAGGAACATTTGTTTGTATGGTTTTAGACGTAAAAATACCCAATCACCTACATCAAAATATGCCTGTTGTTTCATTCGATTCTATGCCAAAGTGAGGTTATCCTTTAAGAGTTGGAGAACTTGTTTTTGATGCTTGATGTGCTCTTCTACTGCTTGAACCTTAGAATTATTGTCTAAGACTTTTTCAAGATCAAGAGAACAGATGATTTCGTTGTTTGAACCTCTAGTGAACATATTATGATTCCCTGTTCTTTCTTTAAAAGCTTTGTCATGCCATTAGAGAATATTATATTTCATGTTTTCCTACGATACCCCTTAATTCAACTTCCTTTCCTTCCCAAAAAAATTCAAGAAAAGTTCTTGAAAATTAAAAGCTATCATACCAAAAGATTGTAACCATTGGACTCCTAGTACAACATTAGAACCACCCATTGGAATGGAAAGCATTGGACTATTCAATACATATTATCCCATGGATAGCTTGATATTATGGAGCTTTCGAGAGCAAATTATGGTTCCTCCATTTGAAACCATCACTTGACACTCTGGTGATGGTTATAGGAAGCAATTCAATTCCTTGGCTATCTTACAATGAATAAAATTATGGATACTATTAGCACTCCAGGAAACTTTCCTAGGTTGTAGCTCGGAGATGCCTAGTAACATATAAATTTTCAATATCGTTCTCTAACTATTGGAATGTATTGGGGTTTGGATCAAGTCAAATGATTGTTTCAACTCTATTCTCACTCAAGACATGCATGAACACCCTCAGCTTGACAAGTCTTTCGACCACTAATGCTCAATAGTTTATAGATTCAATGAATAGATGGAGAATCCTGACTGTACCAGCAGATACACACATAAACACATATGAATGGCTAGCTACAAAAAGTAAATGAAGCTTGCAAATCTAATTTATCAACGCAAAGATAAGAGGATAGTTATCTGGTATTAGACACAGAAGAAAACATGAATAATCTATTCAAGTGCAAGCTTAGAACAGAGCAGAAGATGGCAATTGAACATGTAACAACAAAAGAATCTTGTATTACTGGAATGAAGATGAGACGCTGGGAGGAACGGAGTATCCACAGTCTCCAAAAGTTTAACCTTTATTCCTTCGAACTTTCGGCCATTCATAGGCTTTTTACAATACTCTCGAACTCACTGAGGCTTGAGATGTCTTAATTTGTCCCCTCTGTCTTCTAACTACTTGATGCCATAACCAGACAAACATGAGCTCATAGATCTCTGTTCCAAACAAACACGGTAATCAAATTCTGGTAATTTCACCGCATTGTCAGGTGGTTCGCTCGTGCCAGCGCGTTCCATGATCATTTCTGTTGGTTCAGCTACATTATGTTGTTGTTTTTTTCCCTTTCGGCCATGCATTCTGTTATTTCAGTTCAACTGTCTGACTGTCAAAAACACTGACAAAGCCAACAAATTTCCTCCCCGAGTGGAAGGTGGGAAGTGGGGTATGGGGGCCATTGGATTGGAAGGAATGAGCGGAGGAGATCAATCACCAGAGGCTTGAAGTCATGGCAGGAGAGGAATATGGTTTATATCGGACAGTCATCGGGTGGTAAGTGGTAAAGGTCAGAACCCGCCCGATTCCATTCATCGGGCGCTGCGTAGCAGTGGAGGAGAGAGAGGAAACCGCTTTATCGGGCGGGTATCCCTCTCTCTTATTGCTCGAGCGATATGCGCGATAGCCGTTAGATCTAGCGGAAATGATCTAACAGTGGTGATTGGTCAAGCGGGTGAGCGTAAATCGTTAGTCAGATGAAGTGTGGACCGTCAGATCAGTGGGAAGATCGACGGCGGGGATCGAAGAATGGAGAGCGTAGTGGAAAGGAGATGAACCGAGAGTGGACCCGCCGATATTTATGAGTGCGGGTGTATAATTTTTTAAGTCTGGCTTATGGCCAAAGCAGAGCAAGAGGAGACGTGGACCATCGAAGCTAAAATAGGCGACATTTCTCTTAAAATAGCAGTAGTGCAACTCAGGGCTAACACTGGCTCCTTGTGGGGATGAAAGCCTCCCTGTGAGGTTTCAAGAACTGCAGACTACTGCCTTTCTAGTAACAACCAAAACAAACTTATCTCCTAGTGTTCCATTGGGCATGGAGTTTATTTGCATAGAAAACAAAAACTAAAAAAACCTTTTACAATATTAAGGCCTTAAAGCCTCATATGAAGTAAAGTTTCAAAAACCGCCCATTGACTGGGCCATCAAAAACACCTTCCCCCTCCAAATTGTGCAGAATGAAAGTATTGTTCATCTGAACTTGAGCAATGACAAACGGTCCCGTCCATAAGGCATCAAATTTACCATGGTTTCCCTTCTTTTCATTCAATGCATCCCATTTGAGAACCGAGTCACCAACCTGAAAACTGTCCATTTTTTTCGTTTCTATCAAAGGTTTCTTTGATCTTCTTCTGATGAATTCTTGATTTCTCAACCAGTTGTTCTCTGATCTACTGTAATTCAACCAAGTTACTCATTCTCCTTGCCATGTCGTTCTCTTCATCCTGTTCTTCTTGTAAGAATTTTTCCACAGGGAGAATCAGCTGGATAGGAAAAACAGCATCAGTGCCATAAACCAGCTTAAATGGAGAATTTCCTATGGACTTCTTGTTGGTAACTCTGTTAGCCCACAGTGCAAACTTCAACTTGGAATCCCAGTTCTTTTTGTTGTCCTCCAACAGTTTTTTGATTATCCTTACAAGACTCTTGTTAGATGATTTTGCCAGGCCATTGCCTTGAGGATAATATGAGGTAGAATGCACCAATTGAATGCCCATGGATTCACACATGTCCACCAATTCTTCTGCCCTGAAAGTTGTTGCATTATCAGTGACTAGTTTGGTTGGGCAACCAAATCTAGTGAAAATATTCTCATTCAAGAACTTTATGATAACCTGATGATTAGCATTTTTAGTGGGTATAGCCTCAATCCATTTGGTGAAATAATTAGTGGCTACCAAGATCCATTTGTGATGGCCACTGGAATGTGGATTGATCTCACCTATGAAGTCCAAGCCCCACTGCTGGAAGGGACCATTGGCGTGTACTGGCTTCAAGGGTAGAGATTTTAGCTGTTGTCTTCCTGCAAACCTCTGACATTTGTCACAAGACTTCACAAAAGAAAACACATCAGAGAATATAGTAGGCCAATAATACCCAGCTCTCAGGATCTTGTGGGCTGTGGTTTTCCAATAATGATGCCCTCCACAAATGCTAAAATGGAACTGGTGCATGACTTCCACAGATTTTCCTTTGTCTAGACATCTCAAGAGGATCCCTGATGGGTCTTTCCAATAAATCAGGTTTTTATTAATGCAGAATTTGTTTGATCTGAGCTTAATGGCATGGGCTTGACTTGATCTATGCCCTGGAGGGACTTCTAGCTTCTGCAAAAAATGAACTACACTGAAATACCATTCACAAGTGGCTAGATTTTCAGCCAAAGGCTAATTATTCTCTTGCTCTTTTGCCGCTTCCTCTGTCCGCTCACCACCTGAATTTGAACCCATGCAATTGATGTCTAACAACCTGTAATTTTCCTCAGCCATAAGCTTAGCCAAGCCCTGGCCTTTGACAAGCTTCATGGGCTTCACCTCTATGAATTTTGCAATCCATTTAGCTCTCTTTCCATCAATATCTGGCTGAGTTAGGACATCGTTTACTGAGGCTGAAGGTACATACGCGACCACTTTGGAATGCAGAATATAAATTCTGAATGCCTTTAAGGATTTTATGAGAGCATAAGCTTGTTTTTCAATAAGGTCATGCCTTAGTTCAGCATCCCTCGGATTTTTGTTGAAAAAGGCCACAGGGTGCTCTACACCTTCATCATTTTTCTGCAATAGAACTGTTGCAAGTGTATCATAAGAGGCAAAAGAGAAGATATAAAACTCCCTGGTATAATTTGGACTGATTAGAGTGGGAGCTTCCATGATAGCTTGTTTGATGGCTTTAAAAGATCTTCTTGCATCATCTATCCATTTTATTTCTGATCCTTTATTCAGCATGGAAGTGATGTGCTTCACTAGCTCTGCAAAGTTTGGAATAAACCTCCTGACAGAGTTAATCTTACCCAGGAAAGATTGAATATCCCTTTTTGACCTTGGGATGGAAAACGTCTGAATTGCTTAAACTCTTGCTGGATCGATCTTCATACCTTCAACAGAAACAATATGTCCCAGAAGTTTGCCTTCTTCTAGAGAAAACTGTGACTTCTTTGGGTTCACTAAAATTCCAAACCATCTGCACTTTAGAAACACCTTCTTCAAATGTTGCACATGGTCCTTATGATTGCTAGAAAAGACTGTTATGTCATCAAGGTAAATAAGAACAAATTTGTCCTTCTCTCCCACAAAGGCTATGTCCATGGCCCTCTGAAAAGTAGCCCCAGCATTCATCAGTCCAGAAGGCATCTTGGAGTACATGAAAGTGCCGCAAGGAGTAGTGAAGGCGGTCTTTTCCTGATCTTCTGGATGTACAGCAACCTGATTGTAGCCTAAAAATCCATCTAAGAAATACATGACTCTAGCCCCTAAAACTTTTTGCAGCAAGTGCTCCATCTTAGGCAGGAGGTAGTTGTCTTTTTTAAACCATTTGTTCATATTCCTGAAGTCAACACAAAGCCTAATTTCTCCATTCTTCTTTCTTACTACCACAAGGTTATCTTTCCACTTTGAATAACTTAGGGGAACTATGATCTTGGCATCCAACAACTTCTTGATTTCCTTTTCAATCAAAGGAAATAAGAGAGGGTTGATAGGTCTTAATTTCTGCTTAAAAGGGATGGTGTTCTTCTCCAGTGAAATCTTAGGCTGGATGATGTTGGTGTCATAGGTCTTAAGGTCATGGTACTCCCAAGCAAAAATATCAGCAAATTGTTTCATCAAGGTGCAATACTCAGAACTTTGGGTATAAGACAAGTGAGTGGACAGATTTATGTACTTTGGATGGGTTGGACTCCCTACATTATGTCTATGAACTGCAGACTCATTTTCTTTTTTGGCAGGCTTATAAGGTACATCATTATGATCAAACAGCTTCTCTAGGGGCACCAATCCTTTGGGTATATGGTTACTAGGCAGCTGAACAATGCTATCTTGACCAATCTCATCCTTTAGCTTGGACTGGTTGCATTCTTCAATGGTTTCGTTTTCTTGGTCAATGTGCATTTCAGAAAATTCATCAATGACTTGTAAAAACCTATTAATTTCATCATCATCTTCAAAAAAATTCCAATATTTGACATTGTCAGGCAGAGATGGTCTATATTTCACCTGAACTTCATAAGTCAATTTAGGAGGCAAAGGAGGAATAAACGTGCTAGCAGACACAGCAAGGGAATCAGCAAGTTGGTTCTTCATTCTAGGGATGTAAGAAATGTTGAAACTATTAAAAGAACCCTTGAGCTTCCATACCTCATCTCTGTATGCTTTCAACCATGGATGCTTTACTTGGAAAGTTTTGTTGGCCTGCTGAATGATAAGGTCTACATCTCCAAACACCTTGAAACCTTTGATGCCCATTCCTTTAGCAGCGTTTAAGCCTAATATCAAGGCTTCATACTCTGCTATGTTATTTGTGACCTGAAAAGTTAACTTGAAAGATAGATGAATGCATTCTTGTGTGGGGGACACAAGGACTACACTTGCCCCTATAGCTTCCTTAGAGCAAGCTCCATGAAAGAACATGTCCCAAATTTTTGGGCCTTCTTCCTCTGTGATCTCGTAAACCGGTTTCCTAAGCTGCATGGAGGCCAATTGGGATTCTTCAATCTGAAGAATATAGGCTCCAAAATCAGTATAGACAACATAGATGTGATAATTAGGGGGATTCATTTCATCACTGATGATATAAGCCAACTAAGCTTCTCTGTATAATCTCCTACTCTCACCTCCAAAAACTGGGACAGTAACATAGGACAGATCATTTTGCAATGTTCGACCTAATCTCTTGATCCAAGCTCTGGAAAGCAACATGCCAAACTTGGGAGGTACATTTGCGACCACAATATCCCTCATCATGCTCTTCATGGGCAGCTGAGACAAGTTGATGGCTAGGTCTTTGATTAATCCCAAACATTTCACTTTTCTGTAATCAAAAGAAAACAGGTCATGATAAGGCTTGGTAATGTCAAGACCCAACTCATCCATGACAGCCTTGGGCATTAGATTATGGTTGGCTCCTGTGTCCAGAAGGCAGTTGTGATGGATTTTGTCATGAATAGTCAAAGAGACATAGAATGATGGGGAGTTGTCATCACAACTTTCAATCATTGGGCTGAGAACAACAGTTGGTTTGTCGTCTTGCCAATTTACATAGTCAGTGGAGGCTTGGATGGATTTAGGATCAAAGGCCTCAAGGATAGATCTCTTGAAGGACTCATTCTTCACTAGTTCAATCAGAGGTATAGGTATGCTTAACTTCTGAATTTCTGATTCAAAATTGAAAGGAGAAGGAGACTTGTCAAGGCCTCTTACCCGTGAACTAGAGCTTTGAGGATGATGGGATCAACTGCTGGTCGTTTCTGCTTTTTAGCTTGTTGTATTGTTGGAACAACAACTCTCTGAACAAGAGTTTCCTTGGCATTATTCATCTTCGACCTCAGATCATATCTGTGTTGATCATCAGTTTGTAGAACAGCTCCACCATCCCACTCTTGGCTGATTTGGTCATTGAATAATGACTTTTCATAGGCAGCTAAGGTAAAAAAGGAGGCACCGCCTTTGTCTTCCAAACAATGGATCTCATCATCTTCTTCAAACTGCTCTTCTTCCATGACTACATTATGGAAAGGGGTCTTCACCCTTTGGTCTTCATTGGCATCTTTTCTTCTTTGCAGAATCTGCAACTGCTCATTATCTCTTCTATATGGATTTGGATTTCTAGGAGAAAAGGTATTAGGAACTCTTCCTTTCCCAGGGCGCTTCTCAACCTTTAATTTGGAGATTTCAGAGGCTAATGACTCTATCATTTTGGTCATTTTATCTATCTTGGGATTTGAAGATGATGGAGATTCCCCCCTCAGTCTCCTTCTATCAACATTCCCCTTGAGATTCTCTGCAGCCATGATGTTTGATTCTACTTCCAAGGCTGCATCCTGCATATCATCCAAGGTAGCACATCATCTCTCCCTCAACACTAGACAGAAGTCAGAATCAAAGGCACTGACATAGGTGAGTTTAGCAGAGGTAGTGGTGCTTTTTACTTCAGCTGGTATCTTGATGTACATGCAATTAAACCTCTTATTAAAAGCAAACAACAACTCACCATTTTCCTTCTTTAAGTTCCCAAACTCAGTTTGATAGTAGAGTAGATCCTTCTTATCCCCCCAGTGCTTTAGGAATGCATCATCTAAAGCCTCAATATCTGCTATAGACCTTGGGGTCAGTTCTCTGAACCATTTTCTAGCCTCTCCATCTAGACTTTGGACAAAGACTCTCATCCATACATCATCTTCACTAATTTCCAGGTTATCAGCATAGCTATAGAATGATTCAAGATGTTCCTCGGCTGTAACACCTTCAGTCCCAGTGAACTTAGGCATATACTTTTGATATTCTCCAGTAGGCATGGCATTCAAAGGAGTGGGTAGTACTAGAGGTCCATACCTAGCAGCTATGATTCTTTCCATTTTGGTAGGTTCTACCATAGCTGTGGTGGCTATAAGGGTACTGAAAGTCTGAATGACTGAGAGGAGTAACTGATAGGACTAAAGGAGTACGCTGGATAGGACGAGAGGCTTCCTTTGGGCTTACAACGAAAGGAGAACCTAAAGAATAAGGAGATCTATGAATCTCTGATATTTTTTCTTCACTGCTAGTATTAGATGCTATACTCTCAAAATGTATTTGTTCTATTACAGGATTTTCTTGAAGAGATATAGAATATTGTTTAGATCTACCTGAACCTGATGCTCCTTTCTACAACGCCTTTCTTTCTTTGATGATTTTTTCAGGGTCGGGTACTGGGTTAGCTAGTGGTTTCTGAGGATTTCTCCAAGTATGCCTCACAAACTTAGCCAGAACTATGGAGTGGAGTCTCCAAGATGTTTGCCCTCCAGTAGAGTCTCCAGACATATGACCACAACCCAAATAGTGTCCAGGATTTGTCTATCATCAAAGTTGGATCTGTGTCGTCCCCCAGGGAAGCTGAGCTTCAATCTCCTCTCCCCGGCAACGGTGCCAATTATGTTAGCATCCAAGAAACTCCCCTAAGTTGTAGCTCGGAGATGCCTGGTAACATATAAATCTTCAATATCGTTCTCTGAACTATTGGAATGGATTGGGGTTTGGATCAAGTCAGATGACTGTTTCAACTCTGTTTTCACTCAAGACATGCATGAACACCCTCATCTTAGCAAGGCTTTCGACCACTAATGCTCAATAGTTTATAGATTCAATGAATAGATGGAGAGTCCTGACTGTACCAGCAGATACATACATAAACACATATGAATGGCTAGCTATAGAAAGTAAATGAAGCTTGCAAATCTAATTTATCAACGCAGAGATAAGATGATAGTTATCTAGTATTATACATAGAAGAAAACATGAAACCTATTCAAGTGCAAGCTTAGAATAGAGGAGAAGATGACAATTGAACATGTAACAGAAAAAGAATCTTGTATTACTGGAATGAAGATGAGACGCTGGGAGGAACGGAGTATCCACAATCTCCAAAAGTTGAACCTCTATTCCTTCAAACTTTCAGCCATTTATAGGCTTTTTACAATACTCTCGAACTCACTGAGGCTCGAGATGTCTTAATCTGTCCCCTCTGTCTTCTAACTACTTGATTCCATAACTAGACAAACATGAGCTCATAGAGCTCTGTTTCTAACAAACACGGTAATCAAATTCTGGTAATTTCGCCAATTTGTTAGGTGGTTCGCTCGTGCGAGTGCGTTCCATGATCATTTCTGTTGGTTCAACTGCATTGTGCTGTTGTTTTTTTGCCCTTTCGGCCATGCATTCTGTTATTTCAGTTCAATTGTCCGACTGTCAAAAACATTGACAAAGCCAAAAAATTTCCTCCCCGGGTGACTGGTGGGAAGTGGGGTATGGGGGCCATTGGATCAGAAGGAATGGGCAAAGGAGATCAATCGCCAAAGGCTTGAAGTCGTGGCGGGAGCGGAATATGGTTTATATTGGACAATCATTGGGCGATAAGTGATAAAGGTCGAAGCCCGCCCGATTCCATTCATCAGGTGCCATGTAGAAACGTAGGAGAGAGGAAACCGCTTTATCAGGTGGGTGTCCCTCTCTCTTGTTGCCCAAGTGATATGTGAAAAAACCGTTAGATATGGCAGAAATGATCTAATAGTGGTGATTGGTCGGAGCAGGTGAGCGTAAATCGTTAGCCGGATGAAGTGTGGACCGTCAAATCAGCGGGAAGATCGACAACGGGGATCAGAGAATGGAGAGCGCAACGGAAAGGAGATGAACTGAGATCGGACCCGCCAATATTTATGAGCGCGGGTGTATAATTTTTTAAGTCCGACTTATGGCCAAAGCGGAGCAAGAGGAGACATCGACCATCGGAGCTAAAACAGGGGACATTTCCGTTAAAATAGCAGTAGTGCACCTCAGGGATAACAGGTACTACCTGAATCAATCAACAATATTACATTTTTCTTCTTGATATGCCCTTCCATCTTGAGAGTTTGAGGAGTGGTAATTCCTGTTAATGCATTACAAGATATGGTCGATTTCATTTCTTCTTTCTCTAGGGTTGGTTCCTGGTGTATATCCTCTTCTTTTGACATTTCTTGTTCCTTTTCTTCCTCCTCTTCTCCATCTATGTAAATTAATTTCTTCTTAGCACGCTTATGATCTTTAGTGTATTTCCTATCACAACTATGACAAATCCCTTTTGCTCTTTTTTCTTCCAATTGTTGTGGTGTCAACCTTGTAGGTTGTGGAAAGCTAGGAGAAATGACATTTCCATATTTATAGTTATAATTGGTAGGCTTCCTTGTTTCCATAATTTTGCTTTCATTTTTCTTGCCAACTTGTATGCCTTCTCCAATGAATCAGGTTCCCGAAGGCAAACCTCATGTTGGATATTATCATTTAAAGTCCCTATGAATACTTTAATCATGTGCTTCTCTAGAATATAATTTACCCTTATATTCAATTTTTGAAAGTCCTGAATGTGTTTTGTCATTGAACCATTTTGTTTGAGATTTATCAATTGGCTAAAGAAGGTGTTGCTCTTTGTATCCTCATAATGTGCTAACATTTCCTCCGTGAAAATTGATCAGGTGACAAATGGTTTACGAGAACAAAGCCCTCTATACCATAGAAACTGATTTGGTTATAAATATAAATATGAAATACATACCTTTTTTAACAGTTTCACGTCATGTAGATCAAAATATTGCTCCATCTATAGTATCCAAGTTATCATATCCTTGCCATCAAACTTCCTCATATCTCTTTTTCTTTCTTTTATGAGCTCGATCTTGAAACGACTATAACTATGTAATTTCGGATCTCCAAGTTCTAAAATATTGTCTTGTAGTATCCCTATGCGTCTTCTTTCCAACCCCATAGTTCTAATCGATATTGGATTCTGCAAGAAAGAGTTATGTCCAATATCCCACGATGACCTGATTATAGACTAGTTTAGTAGAGCTAACTTGTATGAAGTGCCACATGTAATTGTTTCGACCTTCGGCCTTGAAAACGATATCCAAAACACTACATTCCATCCTCTTTTTGTCACTTTTTATGAAATTTGAATCTGATGCTCAGAGAGAAAGTTATGATGATTTTCCCAAGGTCGCCTGTTTAAGATGGAATTTGGGAGCCTACAAAAACCCTAAATTCCTTGGATCATATCTCCGAAAATAGAGCGAACCAAGTTTGCAAATTTGTACATATGGTGTAGCACGATTTCGGCTCAAATGGGTTTTAATTTTAGCTTCCAAAGGTTCGTAGAAAAAAATTATAAAGAAAAATTGACAATGACCTGTTTGAGATGGAATTTTGGAGCCTATTTAAAGAAGCGAAACCCTAGAATCCAAAGCTCTGATACCAAGTGTTATGCAACCAGCTCACAAAGTAGAAGAAAAGATAGATCAACGACTTCAAAATCAGCGTCTTCGAGGGGGTAACCTCCTTTACATTACACAGATGAACAATTCTTGGATGATACAAATGACAAGAGTTCCTTTCTATATATAGGAGTTTAAGGGGTCACAATATAATTAGAGTCAACATAACAATAACATTGTAAGGGCACAACAATAACAATAGTGGGCTTTTATGGGGCACAATAATAACAATATGGGTACTACATGGGCACAACAATACAATATGGGGGTTGCACTAATAACAATAAGGGGTTAAACTAGTAGTATAGGGACCTAACAGATTCTTGGGTAGTAGATTAAGGGGCCTCATTCCATGCCACACCTGATAGGAAACATTTTCATGACTATGTTCAAGGAGATTTTGGACAGGTTCGTCTGGGTGATGATAAACCCTGTAAAATCATTGGAATGCGTAAGGTTTTATAAAGTAAGAGAATGGAAACCAATGACTATTGAAGGAGGTAAGGCATGTTCTAGATTTGAAGAAAAATCTAATTTCAATAGGGCAATTGGGAGGTGAAAGTTGTGTAACTACTTTTACAAACAAAACCTGGAAGGTCACTAAAGGAGCCTTGGTAATAACACAAGGAGAAAAGTTTGGTACATTGTATTTATTCAATAGTATTTGTAATTTTGTTATTGCTTTAACCTCCACAGGAGCAGATACAACACTCGGGCATATGAGTGAGAAGGGGATGTAGATTCTCCACTCAAGAAATTTGTTGTTAGGTTTGAAGCATGTTGATTTGGATTTATGTGAAAATTGTGTTTATGGAAAATAGAAGAGAAGCATATTTATTAGAGTTGGGAAGGAAAAGATGAGCGAAAAATTAGAGTTTGTGCATACAAATTTATGGGGACCTACTCAGGTATCATCTCTCAGTAGCTCTTGCTATTATGATACTTTTATTGATGATGCAACTAGGAAAACATGGATTTATTGTATTGTAAATAACTCTAATATATTTGATTCTTTCAAGATATGGAAATATTTGGTTAAGAATGAGACAAGGAAGAAGTTGAAGTATATTAGATCAGACAATGGAGGTGAATACTACAACAAATAGTTTGATAACTATTGTTCAGAGCATGGAATTCACAGAGAGAAGACGGTTCCAGAAACATCACACGAAAATGGTGTGTCAGAAAGGATGAATAGGACAACCATGGAGTTTGCAAGATGCATGAGATTGCATGCAGGATTTCCCTTACAATTTTGGATAGATGTTTTAGATATCATTGTTTATCTAATAAACAGAGGGCCTTCAAGTTCCTTATATGGTGGTATTCCAGAAGAGGCATGGACGAGTAAAAAGGTAAACTACTCATTTTAAGACTTTCAGTTTGAAGCCTTTTTCCACGTCAATAAAGAAAATAGAAGAAAGCTTGAGGCAAAATCAAAGAAATGTACCTTTATTTATTATGGTGTAAATTATTTTGGTTATAAATTATATGATTATGAAAATCACAAAATCATTAGGAGCAGCATGTCATATTCAATGAAAAGGTCTTATATAAATATCAAATGCATGGAAAGAAACATGAAAAAGAAAACAAAGAATACACTGTACTTGATGAGATCACAGAAAAAGTAAAGGTGCCTAAAAATCAGAATGATCAGCAGTTACAACAACAACAACAACCACAATAGCAACAGGCACCTCAAACAACTGAAACTGGTGTTAGAATATCTACCATGATAAGTAGGCCCCTAAACGATACTCTCCTTCATTATATTAGGTATTGTTGAAAGATTTTGGTGAATCGGAAAGACATGAAGAAGCAATGCAGGAAGAAACCAAGAAGAAGTGGGAGAAAGCCATGGAAGAAGAGAAGGACTTCTTGATGCAGAACCAAACTTGGGACTTAGTCAAGTTGTCTGCTGGTAAAACAACATTGCAGAATAAATGGGTTTACAGGTTGAAGGAAGAAGATGGAGGTAAACAGAGGTATAAGGCAAGACTTGTGGTGAAGGGATTTTCACAAAAGAAAGGTATAGACTTCGATGAAATTTTTTCTCCTGTTGTTAAAATGACTTCAATCATAACTATTTTAAGTATAGTGGCAGTAGAATATCTGCATATTTAGCAGTTAGATGTAAGGACAACCTTTCTCCATGGGGATTTGGAGGAAGAAATATATATGCAACAACCATAAAGGGTATGAGGTCAAAGGGAAGGATAAATTAGTGTGCAAATTGAGAAGATCTTGTATGGCTTAAAACAAGCTCCAAGGTAGTGGTATCTGTAACAACCCTGGGTTAAATTTCATGTAATAAAGTTAATAAAGGAAAAATAAGACCAAGGTCATGGGACACTTATTCCGAGCTGAATGTTGGGCAAAATATCCTAGTGGGCATCACTTGATGTGTATTATGGCTAAGGGAATTTGACAAAGGAGATGGAAAAGGCTTTGAAAAGGAAAAAATGTATTATTGGCATTTTCTTTATGAAAATAAAGGAAAATATGAGAAAAGGGAGGCGAAAGGTCACATGTTGTATGTGATGAGTAAATTGAAGGAAAATTACGGAAAAATTAAGAAATTAGAGGCATCAATAATAAAAAGGCTTATGAGGATAAGTTCGTAGCTTTTGTTGGTTTAGCCTTTTTTCAGTTCAGTTTTGGAATTAGTCTCATTGAGGAGAAGAGCACTAATAGGAGAAGGAGAGAAATCAAGCAAATCAAGGACAAGGAAGGATAAGGAAGGGCAAGGAAGGGCAAGAAAATAAAATAAAAGTAAGGATAAAGCAAGGAAAGGTTGGATCAAGCAGCTTTAGTAGGAATACTTGCAAGTAACAGGTTGCATGTATGATTTCCTACCTGGTTTTGGCATGCATGGTATATGCAAGTGTGTATTCGATTTCATTGTTGTTGTTGGCATGGATTTTGTCAAGTTTTGACAGTGATTTTTAGCCTTGCCTTGTCAATTTTGGATAGCCATGGTGTGATGGGATTCTTTCTCAGTTGAGCTTTGGATTGCCGGAAGGTTTTGGATCTGGATGAGGTGGTCTCAGGAAAATTCCAAGGGTTGGGGGTGGAGATGGTCTTCTCCAGGAAGCCTTCAACAGGTGGGTGGAGATAGCAAAATTCCTCAAAGGATGGTGAAGGAATTCGGAGGCAAACAAGCTCAGTTTGGTTTTGTGATCTCGGAGTCGGTTTAGGTGAGATCACGGTATGGTGAGGGTGGAGGTGGTTTAACCTATGGATTCCCTTAGTTGTTTATGTATTGGTTTATCTCGTGAGATCCCACATTCATGCTTGGAATATGGTACGGGGGTGGTTGTCTGAAAGAAAGATTTGGTTCAGCCCAATCTATGGTCGGGTGGTATGTGGAAGTCCTTGCTTGGTTGGATTTTTGCAGATGGTTAATAAGAGCTAAGTTATTCTTGTCTTTGATAAGTAAATGTACCTTTTATTATGTGGCTTTAATGGTTTTGTATCATTGTTATATATATGGTTATGTGTTGGTTATAAGCCTGGTTATATCACAGATATAAGTATGGCTCTTATCACATTTCATTTAATTAAATGTCTAGTTAATGAATGCATGACCTAATTGGTGTTATGACAACTATTGTGAGAAGGCATAAATCCTTCTTGTTAAACCTCAGATAAGTTTTCAGATCCTTATGTTCATATATGCATTCATAACCTATAGGTTGTATGTTCATCATTTGTTTGACAGAATGTCATTCCTGGTTGGGAGAGGTCGGGTCAAGTCTTGGTTTAAGTTTTTGGTTGGAAGCCTTATTTTTATGCGATTCGTCATTTATGGAAGTTTCACTAAGTTCTGGGGAGGAGCCTAAGTCTTAGCCCAGAAAAAGTGGCTCAAAATTCGGGGCCATTGGCATAGAATTGACTGAAAAATTCCATAATCATTGGGAAGCAATCCTATGGTAGCAACTAGAGGGTTATAGTCACTTGGAGACCTTGGCAAGTGAGTGATTGAGGCACTAGGTCAGTGAAACAGAGAGTAAACTCATGCGTTGGACACCTGGAGGAGTTGGGTTGCTCCTGGAGGTCCTGTAGCACCTAAGGGAGGTCAGTAAAGTCTTAATTTTTCAACTCCATTTCCTTAAGGTCATATAGGATGTTGGGTCTTCTCATAGTGACCCTCAACTCATGTTTACCCCCCGGAACTAGTGAAAGTGAGTAAATATGGGAAGGTGGTTACAGGATTTTATCAAAGCAGGTTTCGCTCTCTTTGGGTAATATCCTATACCACAGGGTGGCATCATAGCGGGTTGCGCTCTCTTTGGGTAAAATCTGATGTTGTCATGGGTATAGTTGTCATGCATGGGGTCATGGTACATAATTTGTATGGTCATGCATGATGTTGTTATATTGATGTCATTATGATTATACATGTATCATGCTAATGTGGATTGATTTTGAAAATGAGATAAGCCTCCCCTAAACATCAATGAGGTATGGTTTTAATTTTGGTATCTAGTTGGTTTATTTGACATGGCCTACTTGCATGAAGAAGAGAATCAGATATGACGAAAAAAATGGTAGACTACAGTTCCCATGACTCTCCCTACAGATTAGTTGGGCAACAAGGAGTTGAGTATTCTCCTAGTATAGCAGATACATTAAGGAGTTTGAGGGCAGAGATCAGAAGTTGCAAAGTAGATAATTACAGGTTGGTTGAGGCTCAGGAAAAGCAGGCAAAAGACAATGCAGTGATTCTTTAGATCTTGTCGAATTTGCAGAGGTGGGGACAGTTGAGGATTAGCCAAGAACATGATGAGAAAACTAATGGATCCTATGGTAGCATGCCTTGGTACGGATACATGTTGGATAAATGGGATACGGTCAGAGGCTATAGATCATTGGATACACCTGAAAGGAGGAATGGTATGTATGGGAATCATTCTATTTCCTCATCCAAGAGTTAGTATCATCATCATCACCGTCATCGTCCTTATAAGAGGAGTGAGCACTTGCATGAGGAGTTCAAGAACATCAATCCTCCTACATTCTATGGAGAGATTAAGAAGTCAAAATATACAGAGGCATGGTTGCTTGGGATGAATAAATTCTTCAAATTGCATAGCTATTCAGAGAACATGAAATCTAAGATAACCACCTTCAGTCTCAAAGGGAAAGAAGATATATGGTGGGAAGATGTGAAGAACGTTAAGGGAATTCGGGAAGAAGAGTTGATTTGGGATGATTTTGAGAGACTCTTTAAGAAGAAGTACCTATCAAAGAGGTACTATGATGATAGAGATAAGGAACTCTATGAGCTGCAGATGGGTTCTATAACAGATGATGAGTATACTAGGAGGTTCCTGGAGTTTTTGAGGTATGTCTCTTACCTCAAGGATGAGAAGGCTAAGATTCATAGATTCATCAGTGGATTTCCAGCAGCATATAGATAACGGATTAAGGTTGATGAGCCTAGATCATTGGAGGAGGTCGTTCAGAAGTTGAAGCATTTTTATGAGCAGTCAGAGCGCAAAGTTGATCCTGAGCATGATTTGAAATGAAATGATAAAGTTAAATGGATATGGCCACCAATGCAGGGAAGACCTCAGGATGTAGGTGAGAGAAAAATGTTGTTCCTTACAAGAATTTCAATGCAATTGAGAAGGGACATGGGTCACAACTTGGAGAGTAGCAGACTAGTGTTGAAGGTAGGGGACCACTGCAGTGTTGGATATGTGGCAAAGATCATAACAAGAAGGATTATCCATTGTACCAGGGTGGTAGGCCTCAAATCTATAGCGCTTAGCAGACATAGACAATTGGGGATGTTGGTCATAGCATTCCTTGGATTTATGTAGTTGTGGAGAAAAAGAAGGGAGATCACCAGACATACATTATTGAGATGGAAGGTAAGCTCTATGGTCAAGTTGTTTCTATTTTGATTGACCTTGGATCTAATTATAGTTATGTAATTCCTAACCTGGTGGATAAGTGTGGTTTGAGAAAGAAAAAAAGTGCATGCAGAGCCTTGGTTTTGGTGTAGTTGGCTACAGGTACTAAGAAGAGAGTTCATCATTGGGTAAGAGCTTGTGCATTTGAGCTTAATGGTATGCCTACAAAAATACATATGAATATACTACCACTGGGATCATATAGTATGATTTTGGGTATGGATTAGCTATACCTTCACAAGACAAAAGTATATTGTTATGACAAGGCTATTGAGTTCTTGGATAATAATGGGGAAAAGAGATTTTTGTAGGGAAAGAAGAAGCCTAGATCAGTGAGGATGGTCACCACTATGCAGGCTAAATGCAGTTGCAGGAAGGGGTGTGTACTATTTGTAGTCCATATTTCGAGTGACAAGGGTAAGGATGTTGAGGATGCGAAAATATTCAAGAGGTACCCTGTATTACAATAGTTTCATGATGTATTTCCAGTAGAGATTCCAGAGTTACCTCCCCATAGGGAAGTGGACTTTTCAATTAGCAGCACCAGAATCAAAGGCACCTTACAGGATGAGCACACTAGTGTTAGTAGAGTTTAAGTTGCAACTGAGGGAAATGCTTGATAAGGGATACATTAGGCCAAGTGTATCGCCTTGGGGTGCACCAATGTTGTTCATGAAGAAGAAGGATGGTACCCTCAGGTTGTGCATTGATTATAGGAAGCTGAACAAGGTGACGATCAAGAACAAGTACCCATTGTCGAGGATTGATGACTTGTTTGATTAGTTGAAGGGAGCAATATTTTTCTCAAGATTGATTTGAGATCATGATACCATCAGGTACACATCAAATAAGAGGACATCTACAGGATTTCTTTCAAGACCAGGTATGGGTATTATGAGTTTGTTGTGGTTCCATTTGGTTTGACTAATTCCCCAGCTAAATTTATGCTTGATGAATAGTGTGTTGCGTCATTATCTGGACAAGTTTTTGATTATGTTCATTGATGACATATCAATATATTCTAAGAATGAAGAAGAGCATTCCAAACACTTAGCAGCAATATTGAGATTGTGAATAGAGCATTAGTTGTATGCTAAGCTTAGCAAGTGAAACTTCTTTCAGACATAGGTACATTACTTGGGACATGTTGTCCCCAAGGAAGGCATAATAGTGGATCAAGAAAAGATAAGGGTTATCATGGAGTGGGCAACTCCTAAGAATGTGGATGAAGTCAGATCATTCATGGGGCTAGCAGATTACTACAGGAGGTTCATCAGGAACTTCTCCTACATTGTGTATCCTATTACATCATTGCAAATGAAAGTTAAGAAATTTGAATGGATAGAGGAGTGTGCGACATTTTTTGCGCAATTGAAGCATTTGTTGACCAATGGTCTAGTTCTTAAGATTACAGATCCAAACAAAGAGTTTGTGGTGTGTACAGATGCCTGCAAGAGAGGACTTGGTGGGGTCTTGATGCAGGAGGGATAGGTGGTGTGTTATGAGTCCAGGAAGTTGAATGAGCACGAGTAGAACTATGTGACCCGTGTTCTTGAGTTGGAAGCTATTATTCATGCCTTGAAGATGTGGAGGCATTATCTTCTTGGCAGGAGGGATAGGTGGTGTGTTATGAGTCTAGGAAGTTAAATGAGCATGAGTAGAACTATGTGACTCATGTTCTTGAGTTGGCAGTTATTATTCATTCCTTAAAGATGTGGAGGCACTATCTTCGTAGTAGTAGGTTTTTATTGATGAGCAATCACAGTGGGTTGAGATATATGTTTGACCAACCGAATATGAATGCTAGGCAGGCTAGGTGGTAGACCACGATCAGTGAGTTTCACTTTGAATTTAGATACATTAAGGGTAAGGAGAATAGGGTTGAGGATGCTCTCAATAGGAGAGTGCAGATGAACCATGTTGCAACAGTGAGATCGTATGGGAGGAATTTATAGGATTAGATCTTACAGACGTGATAGAAAGATGACAGGTACAAGGAACTTAGGCACAAGTTACATTAGGGTACAAGTGATCAAGATGTGGACTATCATCTCACGGCATATGGTTTGGTGAGATTAAAAGACAAGATCTATGTGTTGGATGGAAATGGGCTCAAGAAGCTTATCTTGATGGAGTTTCATTTCAAGCCATAGTCAGGTAACCCAGGATATCAAAAGACATTGACAATAGTGAAGGAGTTCTACTATTCCCTGAATATGAAGAAGGAAGTGGCAGAGTTTGTGGCTAGATGTTTGGACTATCAACAAGTGAAAGCAGAGTGTAAGCATCAGGGTGGTTTATTACAGCCTATTCCAATTCCAAAATGGAAATGGGAGGTCATTTCCATGGATTTCATTATAGGTATTTTGAGGACATCAAGGTATCATGATTCTATCATGGTTTTGGTTGATAGATTGAGCAAGGTATCTCACTTTATTCTGGTGAAGACTACTTATTCATCTAGTGAGGTGGCACATGTATTCATTAGGGAGATCATGAGATTGCATGGTGTTCCAAAGAATATTGTGTCGGACATGGATGCTAAGTTCACTTCATGGTTTTGGAAGGAGTTGTTTGAAGGTTTGGGAATAGATTGGGCCTTTAGTACATCTTATCATCCGCAAACAGATGGAGAAACAGAGAGGGTCAACATGATTTTGGAGGATATACTAGGATGTATGTCATGCAGTAGGAGAGGAGTTTGGAGGAGTACCTTCCATTGGTCGAGTTTGCTTATAACAATGGTTATTAGGAGTCACTGAGGATGAGTCTATTTGAGGCACTCTATGGGTAGAGTTGTAATACTCCCATCAACTGGAGTGACCTAGTGAACAAGGTAATTATTGGACTGGATATGTTGGCATAAATGGAACAGGAGATTCAGGTTATAAAGAAAAATCTAAAGGCAACACAGGACAGGTAGAAAATTTATGTAGGCCAGCATAAGGAATTTAAGGAATTTCAGGTTGGGAAGCATGTGTATTTGCATATCAAGCCCAAGAAGATCTCCTTGAGGACTGGATCATGTGCCAATTTGGCACCACGATATTGTGAACCTTTCGATATCCTTGAGAGGATTGGACTAGTGGCCTACAAACTTACACTGCCTCCGACAATGAAATTCCATGATGTTTCCCATGTTTCATTGCTTAAGAGATATGTAAAGGATGGTGATCATGTTATTGATTGGCTTGTATTGTAGGTGGGACCAGAAGGAGAATTCCAGCTAGAACCTCAATACATATTGCAGTGGAAATAGCTCATGCTATGGAATAGAGAAATCGAGCAGGTTAAAGTGTAGTGGAAGCACTTTGGACCTAATGAAGCTACATGGGAGATGGCTGATCAGATGTGGGTTATGTATCCTTCATTGTTTGTTGGTTGAGGAAAAGTAGTTTTGGTATATGTATATATGTAAATGGATGTAAATACCGCCATAAGTTGTGTTATAAAGCTCCGATAAGCGATATGGTTGTTATGTTGTCATTTTTGTCATGATGGTTTTTCTTTTGAGCGGGTTGTTCATTGTAAATACCGCAATGCGATGCGTTATAAAGCTCCATGGGCAGTGTGTTTTTGTTTTCAACTGTTTGTTATTTTTAGGTGTCATAAAACATCGAGGATGGCATTCCCCTAAGGGGAAGGGGTCTGTAACAGCCTCGGGTTAAAAGTTTATGTAATAAAGTTAATAAAGGAAAAATAAGACCAAGGCCATGGGACAGTTATTCCAAGATTAATGTTGGAAAAAATATCCTAATGGGCATCTCTTGTTGTGTATTATGGCTAAGGGAAAATGGAAAAGGCTTTGAAAAGGAAAAATGGTATTATTGGATTCTTATTTATGAAAATAAAGGAAAATAGGAGAAAAGGGCGGTAAAAGCTCACATGTTGCATGTGAGGAGGAAAATTAAGGGAAAATGAAGAAATTAGAGGCATCAATAATAAAAAGGCTTCTGAGGATCAATTCACATCTTTTGTTGGTTTGACCCTTTTTCAGTTCAGCTTTGGAATTAGTCTCAGAGAGGAGAAGAGCACCAAGAGGAGAAGGAAAGCAAGAAAGAAAATGAAGGACAAGGAAGCACAAGGAAGGACAAGGAAGGGCAAGGAAAGCAAAGGAAAGGAAAGGAAAGAAAGGATTGAGAAAGGAAAGGTTGGATAAAGCAGCTTCAGGAGGAATACTTGTAGGTAACAGGTTGCATGTATGATTTCCTAACTGGTTTTGGCATGCATGGTATGTGCATGTGTGTATTTGGTTTCATTATTTTCGATGACATGGATTTTGTCACGTTTTGGCAATGATTTTTAGCCTTGCCTTGCCATTTCTGGATAGCCATGGTTTGATGGGATTCTTTCTCAGTTGAGCTCTAGATTTCCAAAAGGTTTTAGATCTGGGTGACGTGGTCGCAGGAAAATCACAAGGGTTTGGGGTGGACATGGCCTTCTCTGGGAATCCCTCAACAGGTGGGAGGAGACAGGAAAACCCCTCAAGAGATGGTGAAGGAATTCTGAGGCATCCAAGCTTGGTTTAGTTTTGTGATCTCGGAGTTGGTTTAGGTGAGATCACGATATTGTGAGGGTGGAGATGGTTTAACCTATGGATTCCCTTGGTTGTTTATGGATTGGTTTATCCCATGAGATCCCACATTCATGCTTAAAATATGGAACAGGGGTGATTGGCTGAAAGAAAGATTTGGTTCAGCCCAATTTATGGCCGGGTGGTACATGGAAGTCCCTGACTTGGTTGGATTTTGCATATGGTTAACAAGAGCTAAGTTCCCTTGTCTTTGATAAGTAAATGCACTTATTATTATGTGGCTTTAATGGTTTTTCTATCATTGTTATCTATCTTTTTATATGTTGGTTATAAGCATGGATGTATGGCAGATCTAAGTATGGATCTTATCACATTTCAATCAATGAATTTCTAGTTAATGAATGCATGACCTAACTGGTGTTATGACAGCTATTATGAGAAGGCATAAATCCTTCTTGTTATACCTCATATAAGTTTCCAGATCCTTATGTTCATATATGCATTCAGGACTTGTAGGTTCTTTATCATGTGTTTAATGGAATGTCAGTCCTGGTTGGGAGAGGTTAGGTCAAGTCATGGTTTAAGTTTTGGTTTGGAAGCCTTGTTTCTATGTGATTCATCATTTCTGGAAGATTCATTGAGGTATGGGCAGAGACCTGAGTCTTAGCCCTAAAAAGTGCCTCAGAGTTCGGGGTCGCTAGCATAAAACTAACTGAAAAATTCCACAGTCACTGGGAAGCAAGACTATGGGAGCGACTGGACAATTATAGTCGCTTAGAAGCCTTGGCAAGGGAGCGACTGGAGGGTTACAGTCACTTAGAGGCCTTGGAAAGGGAGCAACTGGAGGGTTACAGTCGCTTAGACGCCTTGGCAAAGGGAGTGACTGGAGGGTTACAATCACTTAGAGGCCTTGGAAACGGAGCGACTGGAGAGTTACAGTCGCTTAGAGGCCTTGGAAAGGGAGTGAATTAGGCTCTATGTTAATGAAACAAAGAGTTAACGCAAGGGTTGGACACCTGGAAGGCTTCGGTTGCTCTTGGAGGTCCTGTGGCACCTGAGGGAGGTCAATAAAATATTAAGTTTCGACTCCATTTCCTTAAGGTCATATAGGAGGTTGAGTCTTATCATAGTGACCGTTAACTCATGCTTACCCTGGGAAAACTGGTGAAAGTGGGTAAATGTGAGAGGAGGTAGTTAAAGTATCTAAAGTTTGACAGGTTTATGTCTAAATAATTTTATACTAGATGTCACTCTGACCATTTTGTTTATTTTAAAAGGAAAAATGATGGCAACTATATTATATTTCTATTCTATGTAGGTGACATTCTTGTTGGAGGGTCTAACATGTAGGAAATAAATTTGCTCAAAGGAAATTTGGCAAATTCATTTGCAATGAAGGATTTGGGTGTTGCAAAACAAATCATTGGTATGAGAATAACTAGAGATAGGAAAAATTGCAAATTAACATTGTCTGAGAGTGAGTACATAGAAAAGGTGTTGGAAAGATTTAATACGTAGAATCCAAAACCAATCAATACACCTTTGGCTATACATTTAAAACTCAGTAAGGAGATGTGTCCCAAGACCCAGGAATAGATGGGTTATATGTGTAAAGTTATATACACATTAGTTGTCGGGAGCTTAATGTATGCAATGGTCTGCACGAGACTTGATATTGCACATACAGTGGGAGTTGTAAGCAGGTAAATGAACAATCCAGGAAAAAAGCATTGGATGGAAGTGAAGTGGATTTTCAAGTATTTGAGAGGTACCACAAATCAAGCATTTTGTTTTGGAGGTTCAAACATTGCTCTACAGCGATATGTTGATGTAGATATGGAAGGTGACAAAGATAACAGGAGGAGCACCACAGGGTATGTGTTTACTATAGGTGGAACAATTGTCATTTGGGTTTAAAAGTTTCAAAGCATTGTTTCACTTTCAACAATGAAAGCAAAGTATGTTGTTGCTACAGAGGCTAGTAAAGAAATGATTTGGTTACAAAGGTTTATGGATGAGTTGGGTAAGAAGGAGATGAGTAGGTTATATAGTAACAACTAGAGTGCCATTCGTTTTACAAATAATTTAGCCTTTCATTCTAATGCTAAACATATACAGCTCAGGTATCATTTCATGCGGTCATTTTTGGATGGTGGATAGTTGAAACTAGAAAAGATAAATACTAGCAAAAATCCCCCCAGATATGTTGACAAAGGTTGTAACCAGGGAGAAATTGAGTTGCTGCTCAATTTCAATTGGCCTTCAAGAATGATGAGGAAGATGAGAAACAACCAGGTCCAAAGTGGAAGAATTGTTCAACAAGTGAAGCAACGATGGAGTTGATATATTCAATCTTCAATTCAGAGATTGTTGGATGTGGAGCCTAATTATCTTTTGTTTCAGAGCTCTTGTTTCTGTCACATTTGGATCCCAATCCCCAACGGAGGGGGTGTGGGAGGGCTTCCCCCCTGGTGGGAGTTTGAGAGCAGCGCTCCTGAAGCTAAAAATAGATGAAAAAGTTTCCTTGTAAAAAATTGTAATTTCCTAGTCATTCTGGGTCGTTCATTAGGCAGATGATCTGACAGTAAAAGTTATGTTTAATTTATGGTTTTTCCCTAGAAGGAAACCCCTTGGTTTATTTAAGGGAATTGTATTGTAGATGTGTATTATTATTCGAAGCAATAAAGAGAGAGGAGATTGTGTGAGAGAGAAGAGGAAATTACAGCGGATCTATTGTAGGTTTTATCTCTTCATTTTGTTGGATAGTATAAAAGGAAGGACTAGCTGTTTCTCCATGAACATAGCCCAAATTGGGTGAACCGCGTATATTTGTGCCTCTCTTGTTCTATGAATTTTTGTATTTGTGTTTCGGCAATATTTTGTGTATTTCATTGCTCCATTAATTAATTTATAACAAAAGCCACCATAAAGAAATGTACGTTTGTTGGATATTTGTGAAAAATCTAAAGCATTTAGAATATATATATTTGGTTAAAGGAAGATATAGTTTAGCAGGGATGTAACTTTCAATGAAGATGTTTCCATTAGAAAAGCAAGGGACCTTCCTCTGCCTTCTCTCGCCGAGAAGAAAGATGATGATATGGACCTACTAGAAGGTCCTTCTGTGTTGGAATCTGACAAGGACATTGTTGATGACCATGGACCCTATGGACCCCTTGGACTCTCCTCCAAGTGATCCCACTACCAAGAAAATACCATTGTGGCTTTGTGATACTTTACAGGATGTTGAGAGACATGTTCATGCCAAAGGGACCTTTAGAGAAAGAAATAAACCATGTCTGTGTCAAGGATACATTGTAGCCATGAGCACTATCATTCAAGCATATCCTCCTACATTTGAAGAAGTTGTGAAAGAACAAGTTTGGAAGCATGCCATGGCCAAAGAATATGAATTGATTATGAAGAATGATGTATGGGATGTTGTTTTGAGACCTAAAGGAAAATTTGGTGTGACTTCAAAATGGTTATACAAAATTAAGCATGGAGATGATAAAAGAACTCAGAAGTATAAAGCCAGGTTCATGGCTCGAGGGTTCTCCTAGATAGAGGGAGAGGACTATGATTATATATTTGCTATCATTTCCCACTACACCACCATTAGATCAATCATTTCCCTTGCTACTAGTCAAGGATGGACACTTCACCAAATAGATGTAAAGATGACATTTCTTCATGGAATACTACAGGAAGAAGTATATGTCGAGCAACCTCAGGGATTTGAAGTGAAGATTCATGTTTGCAAGCTAAAGAAGGAATTATATGGCTTGAAGCAAGCCCCAGAGCCTGGTTTGGTTGTATTGATAGTTACCTAGTGAAGCTTGGATTCACGAGAAGTAGTGTTGACCTTAACCTCTACTTCAAAGTGGTCCAAGGTATGCCTTTGATTTTGGTTTTATATGTCAATGATCTATTCTTGATAGGTAGTGAGCCCCTGATGCTCAAGTGTAAGAGGGAGTTGGCATCTAAGTTCAAGATGAAGGATCTTTGTATGATTCATTACTTCCTGGGATTAGAGTTTTGGAAGAGACCTAGAGAGATTTTCCTTTCTCAAGGAAAATATGTCATAAATCTATTGGAAAGATTTGGAATGACAAAATGCAAATCCTTGGCCACCCCGATGGAGATTAATTATAAGAAGTTATGTGGATACGTTGTTGGACCTAAAGTGGTGAACCCCTCTGAGTATCAACAATTTATTGGGCCATTTTTGTTCCTTGTGAATACACGTCTAAACATATGTTTTGCAGTCAACACTTTGAGTCAATTCATGATTGAGCCCCTTCATGAACATTGGGTTACTGCCAAATACATAATGATATATTTGAATGGGATGATTAATCTTGACCTAAGATACATTGTCGATGATGTACAACTTCATGGGTACATTGATGTTGATTGGGTTGGAAACATTATTGACAAGAGCACATAGGGTGTTGCTTTAGCTTGGGGTCCGTTATGATATCTTAAATGAGCAGGAATTTTTTTTGTAGCTTTAAGCACAACCGAGGCAGAATACATTGTTGTTAGCATGTCTTGTTGTGAGGTAGTTTGGTTGAGAAATCTCTTTGGAGAGCTATTTGAGTAGGTCCCGAATACTATAGTGATATATTGTGACAACAACTGAGCTCAAAATTTCTATACAACAACAAAGAGGGCAAACTCAATTTCAGTATACCATTATAGCAAGAGAGCATAGCTTGATTTTAGGACAGCAGTAGAGAAGAGTGTTCTTCTCCCCGGTAACATAAGACAACAACAATTTCAGGCACTTGGGTGAAAATTGGTTGTTTTCATTTACTCTCAGAAGGCCATCACCTTTCGATTGAGCAACATAAGTATAAGTGGAGTTTCATTCAGGAGAGGGTAAATCTTGTTGAGAAATGTAACTAGTTTCGGTCTTCATAATTGTTGTACTCATTTCAACATGTATCCTATGTAACAAACATGAAAAAATAAAATAAAAAATAGATATATGTAGATAGATATAGATATAGATATGGCATAGGTTCCATGCTTATTATTTATGGTCTTCTAGGTAAAAGCATGTTCTTCCTGCTTCTAGGGTTTTTTAGGTATTAGGATTTATTGTCATGAGTCAATGGAGTCAACATCATGATTATAAGACCCTTCTGAACAATTTGTAATTGTAAAAAGAATTATTTTTTAGTATAAAATGTCTTGGAATCTCCAAGAGTACAAGTCGGCCCTGGAATCTTCAATTCATCCTAAAGGAGGGAATTCGACCCCTTGAGAAGGTTATATAAAGAGCAGTTCAACTTCATTTGAGGACACACTCACTCATAAGTTCGATCTCCAAGAAAGAGTTCCATATATAGCTAGGTAGCTGCAAGAAGGAAAGTGAAGGTCAAGAAGAAGTAAAAAGGACAAAACTTATTTTTTTTTGGGCTATATCTCTCTCACATGTGTGACATTATAGGGTTTCTAGGTTGTAGGAAGAGGTTGAAATTACAGGGTCGAGTTGCAGTAGGGCAAAGAGGAGAAACTGGTAGCTAAAAGAAAGGAAACTCTATCTAGACCTTGTTGGCCTTAGGAAGAGTAGTATTTCTCTTGGAGGGTCCTAGGAGGAGGTTAAATTAGGGTTTCTTTAGGAGTTGCAAGGCCGAATTTTCATGTCGAAGTTGCATATTAAGTAGCAACGCTATAATTGGCAGATCAAATTTGTAATGTGTAGGAGTTTGGTGCAAAATCAAGAAGAATTTGAGGAAGCGCTGAATTGGTAATAGAGAAGTACTAGGTCTAGAGATTGGGGCTTTGTATCTCATTTGAAGCAGATTTTAATAAGGGAAGAGTTTTTGGGTTTCCGCTTGAAGGGGTTTTTCCCTCGTTGAGAGCCTATATCTACATCCTCTTTTGTTGTTGTTGTTTCTTGATATTGTTTGATGGAAACATCTAACTAATAGAACATAAAGCATTCGGGGAATTTTGAGGTCTAAAATGGGCCTCCTAAGGAGATTATAAAATAATAGTGGAAATAATAAAATAAGATTACATTACATCATCAAATTTTAGACGGAAAAAATAAAAAACTACTTTTTCAACTAGTATTTTGAACATATATCCCTATGGGTTCACTCCAATTTCGAGTGGGAACACTTGTTGGATGCAAAATTTGATTCCTCATCCAAGAAGTACCCATGTTGCATACTTTACATGGACCCTGCTACGTGAAAAATGAGAAATACATGAAAAACGTGATTGCAATCACATTTTGTCATCTATTTCTCATTTTTCGTGCAACAGGGTTCATCGAAAGTATGTAATATGAGTACTCATTGGATGAGGAATCAAATTTTGCATCCAACAAGTACTCCCGCTCGAAATTTGAGGAAAACCTTAGGGAGATAAGTTTAAAATACAAGTTAAAAAAAGTAGTTTTATTATTTTTTAATCTTTTTACTTTTTTACCCCAAAAATGGTGAATCATCCCCAATGGTTGACATCATCATCTTGAATACTATAGGTTCTTATAAAGTTTATTTTGGTTGTACATTTTTCTTAGGAGGCCCATTTTAGATCTCAAAAGTTCTCTAATGAAGATAACTAAGATTCACAAGCAAGTATCAAGGTTAAATAAAATAAGATATAATTGTTTCCACTTTACATTTTCTAACATGGTATCAAAGATAAAGTGAGCAAGAAAAGTGGCCAGAAGGACACTAGAAATAGTTGTTGATCAAGGATAGGAAGCACTCAAAAGAAGAAGATTGTATCTTGAAATGGATTTGGTTAAAGGATCGTTGGATAGAAGACCTTTCTGATCTAGGGTTTCTACATTAAATAAGATCAAAACTACATCCATCTCGCAAGGAGGGTATTGATCTTGCAAAAAGGAAGTCTATTTGCAAGGCATTAATCTTGGAAGCTATTTGTGGAGGAATCCTAGAAACATCTTTCAATGGCATCATCAAGAGCTCTCCAAAGATCTTAAAGATATCAAGAAGGTTGGAGATATAATTCAAGTAAGTATCACACTATGACCAAATCTTCATGTCATGTAGGTTCTTTCTGCAAAGAGATCAATAAGCTCATTGGGTCTTCAAACTATCTAGCATGGAAGAAAATGATTGACATGATACTTGCAGAGCAAGATATATGGGATATGTGACCGAAGAAGTTACTGAACATGAGAAAGATAAGACACAATAACTAGAAAGGTATAACAAATGAGAAGTAAGAACTCAAAGGATCATAGTTGAATCAATCAAGGATTCTCTTGTTCCATTTGTGGCAAACCTGAAGACTTCCAAGGCAATGTACGACAAGCTAGTGAATTTGTACTCCGTAAGCACAACATGTCAAAAGATGTCATTATGGAACACAATGTATAGAATGGAAATCGAAGGATGAGGATATGGAATCCTTCCTAATGAGAGTTTAACAACTAAGAGACCATTTTCAAGGACTTAGAGAACCCATCACTTGTTCTAAAGTAATTTTATATATTCTGAATGCATTGCCACTAGAATGGAGCAACTTTGCAACAAGTGTCTACTCCAAGAAAGATTAAACTCCCTTTGATGATTTGTGGGCACAATGCATTCTAGAAGAATCAAGAATCAAGGTCAAGGATGACATTGGATCTAAAGAGAAAACTCAAGCCTTTCTAGCCTGATTCAAGAAGATGAAGAAGGGAAAGTTTGGCAAGTCCAAGAAGAAATATATTTCCGTGGTGCAATGTTTTGGATGCAATGAATTTGGACACTTTAAGAGGACTGTCTAAACAGGCATAAAAATAAAAGAAAGAATAGAAGTGAAGCTCATGTAACTGAAGCAATGGGAGAACCTAAGAAGAAGGCAAAGAAGGAATAATCGAAGGATCTTTACTAGTAAAGAAGGTTCACTAACTTCTAGGTTCTCTATGAATGTTTTATTTTAGTTGATATGTTATGCATAAGCATCATATGATAGAAACATATGGTAGTAACATGTTTTAGTTTTATGATTATGTTTCTTAGTAGATATCATCTAGGATAGAATGTTGAACCATTTTTGCACAATGTTCATCCAAATATTATCTAACTTTATGTATAGGTTGCCATCTTGTTGAAATGGATCATCAAGATCCAAGAAGGACCATCATTTTGATTTCCTTGGGAAAGGCATCATGTCAAAAATGGCATGTATTCTACGTAATGTCGAATCAAGCCAGTCAAAAGGGATGAAGGATTGCAATGGGTGAGGACACAAACCTTTTGAGAATTATAGCTGGATGATTGGATGAAAGCATAGGAATGTATGTTGAAAAGGAAAACTTTGGATAAGATTCATGTGTATGAGAATCTTATGGAATAAAGTTGGTTATAAAATTATGCTTAAGTATTTATGATGTTGGAATAAAATAGAATGTGACTTACTTAATAAATGTATAGGAGATTGAGACTTTCTCAAGAATATGTATTTGATAATGATTAACATCCAGTATAATCTTTGGAAGAAAAGTTGTAACTTGGTAATCAAGTTCGATCCTTGGGAACCCTGATGCATGAAGGTAGTATCAGGTGCAGATGGTCAATGAGGATGTTGATGGTACGAGAAGGTAACCATGGTAAGGTAAGTATATTTCATTTATGGTTTGGTTATCTAGCTAACATATTATTTTTGGCTACTAGGAAAAGAATGTTGCAGTAATACATTATGACAATTGGGGCAAGTTCAATTTTATGGACGAAGAATGTTGAGAATGTTTGGTACCTAGCAACTGATCAAGGGACACAATTCACCTCAAATTTGATCAAAGAATTCATGAAGCAGCACCACATCAAGCACAGGACATTCATTGCCTGTCACCCTCAGGAAAAGGGGCAAGTGGAGGTCACAAAGAGCATTGGAGAACATTCTGACCAAGGTTGTTAGAAACAGTAGAAAAGATTGGGCAAACAAACTTGTAGAAGCCACTTGGACCTACAACACCACTTGGAAGACCACCACTGGATTTACTCCATTCAAACTAGTTTATGGGAAGAAGGCCTTATTGTCCATTGAATTTGAATACAATACCTTAAGGATGGCAGCTCAGTTAGACTTGGACGTCACTATAGCACAACAAGAGAGGATGTTCCAACTCAATGGTTTAGATGAATTCAAGCTGCAAGCTCTCCTGCACACTAAGGTAATCCAACTACAAAGGAAGATTTGGCATGACAAACACAATAGGGAGAGGAATTTTCAAGAAAGTGATTGGGCCCTGTTGTATGATTCCAAATTCAAGGATTTCAAAGGAAAATTAATGACAAGATGGTTTGTTCCCTATCTGGTGGAAATATTTCATGAGAATGGTTCTGTCTAAATCAAAACAATTGTAAGGAAGGTATAATTCCCTTGCTTGTTAATGGTTTAAGGTTGAAGTTGTACAAAAGACCTTTGTCCAAAGAAGAGTTCATTAGTTCAATTAGCAAGGAGTTGAATGTGATTGGGAGGGTCACAACCCTTAGTCCACCAAGCTTCTAAAAAAAAGCAAAAAGAAAAATAAAGGGCCCAGATCAAACCCTCCATGAGGCACCCAAGGCCAACTTTAGGGCTGAAAACCTCTACGAGGCAACCCAAGAGAAAAAAAAACAAGGAAAAAAAAAGAGAGAGAAAAGAAAAGTAAAATGAAAACATCCCTAGGTGAAAAACTCCTCTGAGGGGCCTAGGGACGGCATGCAAGTTGAAAACCTCTCTGTAGGCAGTCTGCAAGTCTAAAAAAACAATCAAACATAAGGAGGGGTCCTTACATTAATTTTACTAACATTTCTCTTTTGCAGGACTCTGGATAGTCAAAGGGACAGTGGTTATAGAACATGGTCCATAGTCCATTTCTCCATTTTTCCTAGCCATCCATTACATTTTCATCCTCATTCATTCACCTCCCTACCTCTCTCCATCATCCAGCAAGCAACTGAACCATATTTTGCCTCATTCTTGCAATGCTACAAGACTATCATGAACTGCTATAGGACTGTCCAAAATTGCTACAGGAGCAACCTAAAATTCTATAGGAGGGACTTCCACATACCACCGGACCATAGATTGGGCTGAACCAAATATTGCTTTCACCCAATAACGCCATGCGATATTCCAAGCATGGATGTGGGATCTCATGGGATAAACCAATACATAATCAACCAATGACTCCAGAGGTTAAACCACCTCCACCCTCAAGCTATCGTGATCTCACCTAAACTAGTCCCGAGATCACAAAAGCAAATTGAGCTTGAATGCCCCAGAATTTATTCACCATACCTTGAGGAATTTTCATGTATCCACCCACCTGTTGAGGACTTCCCAGATAAACCATCTCCACCCCCAACCTTTGGAAATTTTCTTGAGACAACCACACTCGGTACCAAAACCTTCTGGTAAATCCAAAGCTCAACCAAGAACGAATCCCATCACACCATGGTTATCCAAAAAATGGCAAGGCAAGGATGAAACCACTGCCAAACCTGGGAAAAAAAAAACAAAAAACAAAAAACAAAAAAACAAAAACAAAAAACAAAAACAAAAACAAAAAACAAAAAAACAAAAAACAAAAACAACAAAACAAAACAAAAACAAAAAACAAAACCAAACAAAAAAAAAAAAAAAAAAACAAACAAACAAACAAACAAAAACAAACAAACAAACAAACAGAAAACAAAACAAAACAAAACAAAAAAAACAAAAAAAAACTCATGTTAGTAACAACAAATGAACCAAATAAACCAATGCATGTACCATGCATTCACACCTCACTTAAGAACTCACACATGCAACCTATTACCTACAAAATCCTCCTGCTAAATTTGTTGATCTAACCTTCTCCTTGCTTTCCTTTCTCCAAATCCAAGTAAAATGCTAAAATTCTCCAAGATTACTATAAGTGTGCAAGAGTGTATGAGAGAGATAATGAAAGGAAAGAGCCAAATTGTACTGACGAAAGTTGTGAACTGATCCTCTGAAGCCTTTTTATTATTTATGTCTCATTTTTCTTCATTTTCCTTCATTTTTCCTCTAATCTCCTTAGCATGCAAATTTGTGTCTCTTCACCTTCCTTTTCTCCTATTTTCCTTTATTTCTTTTAATTAATTTCCATTTATTGCCTATCTTCCTTTGCCAATTTCTTTGTCAATTTATATAGTCATTAATAAACTGCAAGTGATTCCCACTATAGTTCTTGTCCAACATTAATCTTGGAATATGTGTCTTATTACCTTAGTCTTATTTTTCCTTTATTATCCTTTATTATCCTTTATTACATGAAACTTTTAACCTAGGGTTTTTACAAACTCCTACCCCTTAGGGGAACATTATCCTCGGTGATCTATGACCAACAAACCACTAAAAAACAAAAACATACTGCCTATGGAGATTTATAACATATCTCAATGCAATATTTACAATGACATCCCGCTGAAAGCAAAACAAACATACTGCTTATTGGAGATTTATAACACAACTCTTTGTGGTATTTACAACCATACATATACATATACCAAAAACTCATTTACTTGAACCAACAAATAATGAAAAATACAAATCCCACATCTGATCAATCATCTCCCATGTAGCTTCATTAGGCCCAAAGTGCTTCCAATGCACTTTAACTTGCTCTATTGCTCGGTTCCAGAGCATGAGTTGTTTCTGCTGCAATATGCATTGAGGTTCTGGGTGGAATTATCCCTCTAGTTACACCTGCAGATCCAATCAGTCACATGATCAACATCCTTCACATATATCTTAAGCAATGAAACATGGAAAACATCATGGAATTTCACTGTTGGAGGTAGTACAAGTCTATAGGCCACTGTTCCAATCCTCTCAAGGATCTCAAAAGGCCCACAATACTAAGGTTCCATCTTGGCACATGACACAATCCTCAAGGAGCTCCTCTTGGGCTTAATGTGCAAGTACACATGCTCCCCAACCTGAAACTCCTTGAATTCCCTTTGTTGATCTACATAACTCTTCGACATGTCCTATGTAGCCTTCAAATTATGTTTAATAACCTGCATTGCATGTTCCATCTCTACCAACATATCCAGTCCAATTATCACCCTATTCACTTTATCACTCCAGCTAATCGGAGTATTGCAACTCCACCCATAAATAGCCTCAAATGGACTCATCCTCAAGGACTCTTGATACCCATTATTATATGCATACTATACCAGTGGAAGATACTCTTCCCACTTCCTTTGTTGATGCATGACATACATACTCAAAATGTCCTCAAGAATCTTGTTAGCTCCTTCTGTCTGCCAATTTGTCTGCGGATGATAAGTCATACTAAAAGATAACTCTATCCCCAAACCTACGATCCTTCCAAAACCTGGAAGTGAAGTTGGCATCTATGTTTGATATGATCTTCTTGGGAACACCATGCAACCTCACTATCTCCCTGATGAAAATCCGAGCTACCTCGCTAGTTGAATTAGTAGACTTCACTATAATGAAGTGAGCTATGTTGCTTAACCTGTCAACCACAACCATGATGGATTCATGTTGCTTCATTGTCCTCGATAAACTTGAAATGAAATCCATGGAAATAACCTCCCATTTCCATTATGGAATTTAAATCGACTGCAATAGACCAGCTGAGTGCTTACACACAACTTTCACATGCTGACAGTCGAAACATCTAGCAACAAATTCAACCACCTATTTCTTCAAGTTTGGCCAATGAAAGAACTTATGAATTGTTGTCAATGTCTTTTGATATCCCTGGTGACCTTAATACAACTTAACATGAAACTCCCTCAAGATAAGCTTCTTGATCTCACTATTATCCGACACATAAATCATTTTCCTGAAACTGACCAAGACATATGCCATGAGGTGATACTCCTCATCCCTATCACCTTCACCCTGCTACTGCAACCTGTGCCTTAGCTACTGGTACTCATCATCATGTTTCCTTGCCTGCAAGATTCGCTCCTGTAAATCAATCTCATAAGAATTGAATGATGCAATATGATTCACCTGCATTCTTCTACTAAGAGCATCTGCAACCTGATTTTCCTTGCCCTTGATGTATCTGATCTCAAAGTAAAACTTATTAAAAGTATCCAACCATCTAGCTTGCTTGTCATTCATATTGGGTTGGTCAAACAAGTACCTCAGTCCACTTTGATCACGCAGCATAATAAACCTCCCGCCAAGAAGATAATTCCTCCACATCTTCAAGGCATGAGTGATAATTTCCATCTCAAGATCACGAGTCACATAGTTATGCTCATGCTCATTCTACTTCCTTGACTCGTAGCATACCACCTATCCTTCTTGCATCATGACTATAACAGCCATGGTGAAAACTCCATATAATAAAAGCTAATAAAGACAAAAAAAAAAAAATCATTGTTGATGGGACACTTATTCCAAGCTGAATGTTGGGCAAAACATCGTAGTGGGTGTTCATTGGTTTATTATGGCTAAGGAAATTGGCAAAGGCATTTGGAAAGGGAAAATGGAATTTTTGGAACATTTATTTATGAAAATAATGGAAATTAGGAGAAAAGTAAGGTGAAAGGTCACATGTTGCATGTGATGATGAAAATGAAGAAAATAGAGGTCTAACCGATAAAAGGCTTCTGAGGATTTTTCAGTTCAATTTTGGAGCTCTCTCATTATTCTCTCTCTTTCTCTCTCACTCTTGGACACTTAGAGTTTTCTTGGAGTACTTTGACATTAGATCAAGAAAGGCAAAGAAGGCAAGGGGAAGGAAGGACCAAGAAAGGAAGAGAAGGATCAAGTAGCTACAACATGATTCTTTGCAGGTATGGATTTGCATGTGTGTTTTCCTTGCTAGATTTGGCATGCATGGTATTGCATGTGGTTGTTTTTTGTTATGGCAAGAGTTTTTCCAAGTGTGATAATGTTTTTCAGCATAGTGTTGACATTTCCAGATATCCATGGTGTGATGGGGTTCTCATGTTTTGGTTGACCTGGATTGTCATATGGATTCGAAGCTGAGTGAGGTGGATCTCTGAATATTAGAACACATGGCCTAGAAACCCTCGAACCGAACGATAGGTTGCGGTAAAGCCGGATTTTGTGTTGCCTCAATGGGCCTAGGAATCCTTGACGGTGAATGGTGAGATATACAATAAAGCCTAGAGGTGGGTTCTCTCCATCATGCCTAGTAATCCCGGGATGGGATATGCGGTAAATCTTGGAGAGTGGATCTTGGTTTAGGGCCTAGTGATCCAGTGTGGATTGTGGTAAAGCCTAAGAGACTAGGAGATAGGAAAATTCCTCACAGTGTAGGTGGAGAAATCTGGTGGCGTCCATGCTTATTTGGCCTAGTGATTTGGTGGAGATCATGGTAAATCCTACTATTACATATTTATTGTGTTGGCCTAGTGATCCGGTGTGGATTATGGTAAAGCCTAGTTTATATTGATGAGGGTGAGGTGGTTTAGCCTCGGGATTCCCTAGTTGGTTCTTTTGGTTTGAGTCTCGCATTCATGCTTGGAATATGGCATGAGGTGAATGGCTGAAGAGAGAATTGGCTTAGCCATTCTATGGTCAGGTGGAATGTGGTAGTCCCATCCAGGGTTGGCTTTTGCATTCATTAATAAGAGGTTTTTTCCCTGACATCTCATGTGTAAATGTATTGGTGTATATGTGGATTCTATGGCTGATGTATCCTTGATAATTTTGTTGTTATTATGTTGGTCGTAAGTATGTGTTATGACAATGGTGATGTATGGCTCTCCTTATGTTTTGATTTTTAAATGAATGGATAATGTATCTATGACCTAATAGATCATAATGCAACTAATGATATAAGGGAACAATGCTTCTTATCGATTCTAAGATAAATATGAGACCCCTGTGCTCGGATATGTTGTTTACACCTACCGATTACATATTGTGACATGTTTGAATAAATGCTTTTCATGGTTAGTAGGGGTCGAGTCTAGACCTTGTCCTTGCTTTTGTAAATGCATCATTGTTATATTGTGTAAATTCATTTAGGAAAGTGTCATTGAGTTCTGGGCAGTGACTTGGGCTCTAGCCCTAAAAAAGTGGCTCAAATCTCGGAGACGCAGGCACAACACTGGGCAAAAAAGTCCCTGGACGCATGCATACCCATGTTGTGGGAGTGTCCAGAGCCTCCTTGATGCATGCATGCCCATATCAAGGCAACATATGAGGGTTTAATGGTCTAAAACATCAATTGGTCTCAGGGGTTGGTTACCTTAGTGGTTGGGATGGCTCCTGGAAGTTTTGTTGCTGATGTGGAAGGTATTTGTGGTGTGTTTCCGTCGATTCCACTTTTTTAAGGTCACCTAGGAGGTTGAATCCCATTAAAGTGGCCTCTCATCACATATTTACCCTAGTTGGCCAGTTACTTGGGTAGATGTGGGATGAGTGTGTTACAGAGTGGTATCATAGCATGGTTCACCCCTTGGACTAGATGGGCAATGTGTGATGCTCATGCATTCAGGTCGGTTGCATGTGAGTTAATATTCATTGCTCTATATGCTTGTTTCATATGCATGGTGTGGTTCAGGGTTGTAGTGATGTCGCCATGTGAAAGAGGATGCGGTTGTTTTGAAGTGTGTTTTCATGAGTGTATGAGTGGTTACATGTTGTTTATGCTTGTGTATTGTCAGTGTACATCGGTATGGTTGTTGTTGTCATGCATGAGGTCATGGTCTGTGTAGTTGATATGGTCATGCACTGATGACTGGACTCTAGCTAGAATGATGGTTACATGGTTATATGCTTATGTATTATATGTATATATGTTGTCACGACTATGTTATACATGTACTACACTAATTGGTTGATATTTCAGATGAGATATCCTCCCCAAAATTTGCTAATGTACGTTGTTTTATTATGATTTGGTTTAGCTAACATAATATTCTTTACAGGAAAGAGATCAAAATGACTAGCAAGATGTTAGACTATTAAGATTCTCCCGATGAATCATATGAGCAATGTGGTGTTGGGAACTCTTCTGATTTAGCAAACATATTGAGAAGATTAAAGGAAGAAATAAAGAGTTGTAAGGCAAACAATGAAAAAATCATGTAGGCACAAGAGAAACAAGAAGAGGTTAATGCAATACTCCTTCAGAGTTTGTTAGAATTGCAGTGACACAGGCCATTTTGGATCAGCCATGGATAGGAGGACAGAACTAATTGGGCATATGGCAGTAGGTCTCATAGTGGTCATACGTCTGATAGAGATGACACAGTGAGAGATGGAAGGTTGTTGGATACTCTAGATAGGAGAGGTGATGGACACAGGTACTAATCTAGTTTTGGTTATGATAGGCATTATGATCATCATTGTTATCATCCTTAGAGGAGGAGTGATAGGGGATACTTTCTATATGAATTTAAGAAAGCAAAGGCACCTAATTTTGATGGAGAATTGAAGAAGTCAGAATATGTAGAGGTTTGGATACTTGGGATGAAGAAGTTATTTGAGTTGCATAATTACACAAATAATATGAAGGCCATAGTAGCTATATCTAGTGGGAAGATGTGAAGCGGGACGGAGGCATCAGGACAAAGGACTTGAGCTGGCATGAGTTCAAGAGGATTTTTAGGAAGAAGTACTTGGCAAAAAGGTACTACGACGGTAAGGCCAAAGAATTATATGAGCTAAAAATGGGATCAATGACAAACGAAGAGTACATGACTAAGTTCCTAGAGATATTTAGGTAAGTGTTGTATCTTAAAGATGAGAAGGCTAAAGTTCAATGATTTGTCAGTGGTTTGCCATTAGCATTTAAATATCGGATTGAGTATGACGAGCCTTAGTCACTTGAGGAAGTTATTGGGAAATTGAATCATTGTTATGAACAATCAAAGCGTAAGAATGAAACTCAGCAAGGATGGAAAGGGAAAGATAAAGGTAAAGGTAAATGGAAACTGAAAAGAGTAAGGCCTTAAAATGAAGAAGAGAAAGAAAATGTGGCACCACAAAAGAAGTTCAATGCAGCTAGACAAGGACATGGGTCATAGCAGCAACATAAAGGTGATGGTACTGGACGGTTGGAGTGTTGGACATGCAGTAAGGAACACTCAAGAGAGATTGTCCACAGAATCAGGGTGGTAGGCCTCAGATTTATATTGCACAAGAGGCACAAACTATTGGGGATGTTGGTCAGAGTGTTCCTCACATTTATGCAACACTGGAAAACAGAAAAGTAGACCATCAGGCATCTATCATTGAGATGGGAAGTAAGCTTTGTGATCAAGTTGTATCTATTCTGATTGACTTTGGATCTAATTATTGTTATGTTAATCCTGAATCGGTGGATAACTGTGGTTTGAATAAAGAAGTGCTTGTAGAATCTTGGTTAGTGAAGTTGGCTATAGGTACAAAGAAGCGAGTTCATCATTGGGTAAGAGCTCATGCATTTGAGTTGAATGAAATGTCTACTGCGACACACTTGAATGTATTGTCGTTGGGATCATATAGTATGCTATTGGGTATGGACTGGCTATACCTTCATAGGACCAAGGTGGATTGTTATGACAAAGACATTGGGTGCTTGGACGAAAATGGGGAACCAAGAGTTTTATATGGAAAGAAGAAAGCCACATCAGTTAGGATGGTGACAGCTATCTAGGCCAAATGTAGTCACAGGAAAGGGCATGTGTTATTTGCAGTGCATATTTCTAGCGAAAAAGGTAAGGAAGATGAGGATGTAGATGTTTTAAGCAGGTACCCAGTTCTACAATAGTTTCAGGAAGTATTTCCTGCAGAGATTTCAGAGTTTCCAACTCACAGGGAGGTAAACTTTTCTATTGAGTTGGTATCAGGGGCAGTACCAGCATCAAAAGCACCATACAGGATGAGCGCTCTAGAGTTGGTAGAGCTAAAGTTGCAGTTAAAGGAGATGCTTGATAAGGAATACATTAGGGAAAGTGTATCACCTTAGGGTGCACCAGTATTGTTTCTGAAGAGGAAGGATGGTACTCTCAGATTATGCATTGACTATAGGCAGCTAAACAAAGTGACCATTGAGAACAGGTATCCATTGTCGAGGATTGATGACTTCTTTGATCAGTTGAAGGGAGCAGCAGTGTTCTTGAATATTGATATGAGATCCAGATATCATTAGGTATGCATTAAAGCGGAGGACATTTACAAGACAACTTTCCGGACTAGGTATGGGCATTATGAGTTTGTTATAGTTCCATTTGAGTTGACTAATGCTCCAACTACCTTTATGTTTTTGATGAATAGTGTGTTGTGTCCCTATTTGGACAAGTTTGTTATTGTGTTCATTGATGACATATTGGTATATTCTAAAAATGAGGAAGAGCAAGTCCAACATTTAGCAGCAATGTTGAGATTTTTGAGAGAGCATCGGTTGTATGCTAAGCTCAACAAGTGCAGTTTCTTTCAGAATGAGGTACACTACTTGGGACATGTTGTCTCCAAGGAGGGCATAACAGTGGATCCAAAGAAGATAAGAGTTATCGTGGAGTGGGCAACTCCCATGAATGTGGATGAGGTGATATCCTTCATGGGGTTGGCAGGCTACTATAGGAGGTTCATCAGGAATTTCTCACAGATTGTTTATCCTATTACATCAGTGTAGAGGAAAGGTAAGAAGTCTGAATGGACAAAGGAGTGTGAGGCAAATTTTTAGTAGCTTAAGCAGTTGCTGACACATGCACCAATGTTAAAGATTGTAGATTTGGACAAAGATTTTGTAGTATGTACATATGCTTGCAAGAGAGGACTTGGTGGAGTCCTTATGCAGGAAGGACAGGTAGTGTGCTCCGAGTCATGGAAATTGAATGGGCACGAGCAGAAATATCTGACGCATGATCTTGAGCTAGTAGCATACATGCATTGAAGATGTGGAGGCACTATATTCTTGGCAGGAGGTTTGTATTGATGAGTGATCACAGTGGGTTAAGATACTTATTTGAGGAGCCAAATATGAATTCCAGACAAGCTAGATGATTGGCCACGATCAGTGAGTTTGATTTTGAGATCAGATACATTAAAGGAAATGAGAAAAAGGTTGCAGATGCTCTTAGCAAGTGGGTACAAGTAAATCATATAGTAGCTATGAGTTCCTATGGGACAGATCTATATGGTAGGATCTTGTAGGCAGGTCAGCAGGATGTCATGTATATGGAGATTGTGCATAGGATGCATCTGAGTAAAGTTACAAGTATAGGTGGTGGTACAAGTACAGGTAGTAGTACATCTATAAGTACATGTAGTGATACAAGTACAGGTATAGGTGCAGGTGCACAGGATGTGGACTATCATCTCATGACAGATGGATGGGTTAGATTTAGGGACATGATATATGTGCCAGACAACAGTGAGCTCAAGAAGGTGATCTTGAGGGAGTTTCATGCGAAATAATATTCAGGCCACCCAGGCCCGCAGTGAAGAAGTTTTATTATTGGTTGAATCTGAAGAAGGATGTAGCAGAGTTTGTGACTAGATGTTTGGATTGTCAACAGGTGAAGGCAGAGTGTAAACATCCAGGTGGACTTTTACACTCGATTGTGATTCCAAAGTGGAAATGGGAGGTAATTTCAATGGACTTTTTCACAAGTTTTTCAAGGATAGTGAGAGAGCATGATTCCATCATGGTTATGGTGGACAAGTTGACGAAGGTTTCGCACTTCATTCCAGTGAAGTATACATTCTCAATTAGCGATATAGAATAGGTATTCATTATATATGTTGTTAGATTGCATGGGTTTCCAAAGAAGATTGTGTCATGCAGGGATGTGAAGTTCACTTCCAAGTTTTGGATGGAGTTGTTTGCAGGTTTTGGCACAAAGTTGGCCTTCAATACAACTTATCATCCGCAGAAAAATGGATAAACTAAGAGGGTCAACAGGATATTGGAGGAAATGTTGAGGATGTATGTGATGCACTAGTAGAGAATATGGGAGGAGTATCTTCCATTAGTTGAGTTTGCATACAACAATGGTTATCAAGATTCATTGAGGATGAGTCCTTTCGAGGCATTGTATGAGCGGCGTTGTAATACTCCCATCAGTTGGAGTGATCTAGTTAATAGGGTGTTGATTGGACCAGACATGTTAGCAGACATGGAGTGGGAAATATAGGTAATCAAGAAGAATATGAAAGTAGCATAGGATATGCAGAAGATCTATGCAAATCAGAACATGTTGTTCAAGGAGTTTCAGTTTGGTGAATAGGTGTACTTGCGCATCAAACCGAAGAAGGGCTCCTTGCAGATTGGATCATGTACTAAGTTGGCACCACGGTTTTGTGGACCTTTTAGGAATATTGAGAGAATTGGGCAAGTAACTTATTGACTTGCAATGCCTCCGCCAGTAAAATTGCATGATATTTTCCATGTGTCATTGCTTAAGAAGTATGTTAAAGATGTTGATAATATGATTGATTGGTTTGTATTGCAGGTGGAACTAGATGGAGAATTCTAGCTGGAGCCTCAGTGTATACTATAGAAAAAGGTGCTCATGCTCCGGAACCAAGCAATCGAACAGGTTAAAGTGAAGCGGAAGCACTTTGGTCCCAATGAATCTATATGGGAGATGGCGGATCAGATGCGGGCAATGTATCCTTCATTGTTTTTCGGTTGAGGTAAAGCAATTTTGGTATGATGTTTGGTATATGTTTTGGTGATGTTTGATATGTGTACATATGTATATGGATGTAAATACCCCCATGAGCTAAGTTATAAAGCTCCAATAAGCAGTATGGGTGTCATGTTATTATGATGTTATGTTGTCATGTTGGTTTGCTTTTCAGGAGGGTGATCATTGTAAATACTGCATCGAGCGATGTTATACAACACCGTGGGAAATATGTTTTCTTTTAGCGGTTTTCTGAGGTATAGGTGTGGTTGAACACTGACGATGGAGGGTTCTGTAACATCCCTGGTGAAAATTCCATGTAATAAAAGTTAATAAAGGCAAAGATAATAACCATGGTTGACGGGACACTTATTCCAAGTTGAATGATGGGCAAAACATCCTAGTGGGTGTTCATTGGTTTATTATGTCTAAGAAAAATGGCAAAGGCAATGGCTAAGGCATTTGGAAAGGCAAAATGACATTTTTGGCACATTTATTTATGAAATAATAGAAATTAAGAGAAAAGGAAGGTGAAAGGTCACAAGTTGCATATGAGGAGGAAAATGGAGAAAAATAAGGGAAAATGAAGAAAATAGAGGTCTAATTGACAAAAAGGCTTCTGAGGATCGGTTGGTACCTTTTGTCAGTTCATTTTTAGAGCTCTCTCATTATTATCTACCTCTCACTCACTCTTAGACACTTAGAGTTCTCTTGGAGCACTTTGGCATTGGATCAAGAAAGGTAAAGAAGGCAAGAGGAAGGAAGGAGCAAGCAAGGCAGAGTAGCATCAAGCAGCTATAACATGATTCTTTGCAGGTATCGATTTGCATGTGTTTTCCTTGCTATATTTGGCATGCATGGTATTGCATGTGGTTTTTTATTGTTATAGCAAGGGTTTTTCCAGATGTGACAATGTTTTTTAGCCTACCCTTACCATTTCTAGAGAGTCATGGCGTGATGGGGTTCTCATGTTTTGGTTGAGCTGGATTTCTGGATGGATTCGAAGCTTAGTGAGGTGGATCTTTGAATAATAGAACACATGGCTTAGCAATCCCTGAACCAGAATGTGGGTTGCGGTAAAGCGGATTTTGTGTTGCCTTGGTGGGCCTAGGAATCCTCAACCGGTGAATGGTGAGATATACGATAAATCCTAGAGGTGGGTGCTCTACATCAGGAGTAGTAATCCTGGGTTGGGATATGTGGTAAATCTTGGAGAGTGGGTCTCAGTTTTGGGCCTAGTGATCTAGTGTGGATTGCAGGAAAACCTGAGAGACTAGGAGACAGGAAAATTCCTCGCAGTGTAGGTGGAGAAATACGGTGGCATCCATGCTTGTTTGGCCTAGTTATCTGGTGGAGATCATGATAAATCTTGTTATTACATGTTTATTGTGTTGGCCTGGTGATACAGTGTGGATTATAGTAAAGCCTAGTTTATGTTGATGAGGGTGAGGTGATTTAGCCTCAGGATGTATTGGTTGGTTCTTTTGGTTTGAGTCCCACATTGATGCTTGGAATATGGCACGAGGGTGAACGGATGAAGAGAGAATTGGCTCAGTCATTCTATGGTCGGGTGGAACGTGGTAGTCCCATCCTGAGTTGGCTTTTGCATTCATTAATAAGAGGTTCTTTCCTTGACATCTTATGTGTAAATGTATTGGTGTATATGTGGATTCTATGGTTGATGTATCCTTGATATTTTTGTTGTTATTATGCTAGTTATAACCATGTATTATGACTGTGATTATGTATGGCTATCCTTATTTTTTGATTTGTAAATGAATGGATAATGTATCTCTGACCTAATATATGATAATGAAGCTAATGATATAAGGGAACAATGTTTCTTAGCGATTCTCAGATAAGTATGAGACCCCTGTGCTTAGATCTGTTGTTTACACCTATAGATTACATATTGTGACATGTTTGATGAAATGCCTGCCATGGCTAGTAGGGGTCCAGTCTGGACCTTGTCCTTGTTTTTGCATATGCATCATTGTTGTATTGTGTAAATTCATTTCTAAAATTGTCATTGAGTTTTAGGTAGGGACCTGGGCTTTGGGCCTGAAAAAGTGGCTTAAATATTGGAGATGTATGCATGGAACTGGGAAGAAAAGTCCTTGGACACATGCATACCAATGTTGTGGGAGCTCCTAGAGCCTCCTGGATGCATGCATGACCGTATCAAGGGAGCATCCGGGGGCTTAATGGTCTAAAACATCAGTTGGTCTCAGGGTTTGGTTACCTGAGTGGTTGGGATGGCTCCTGGGAGTTCTATTGCTGATCTGGAAGGTATTTGTGGTGTGTTTCCATCGATTCCACTTCCTTAAGGTCCCCTAGGAGGGTGAATCCCATTATAGTGGCCTCTCATCACATATTTATCCCTGTTGGCCAGTTACTTGGGTAAATGTGGGATGAGGGTGCTATAGTGACTCTACCAATTCCTTTCTTGCAAGCATTTGTACATACCACGAACTCCTTATCATGATCTGCCATCTTCAAGATTGGAGAATTTGTAAGAAAATGCTTCAACCGCTAAAAACTAGTTGCACCCTCCTGATTCCATTCAAACTTCTTTCCTTTCCTCTACAAATATGTAATAGGATATGAAATCTATGAGAAGTTCATGATGAACCTCCTGTAATAACCTGCTAGTCCCATGAATGATATGACCTCATCCACATTCTTAGGAGTTGTCCACTCCATGATATCTCTAGCCTATTGTGGGTCCACAACTATACCTTCCTTTGAAACAACATGTCCCAAGTAATAAACTTTACTCTGAAAGAAACTGCACTTGTTGATCTTGGCATACAACTGATGCTCTCTCAACAATCTCAATATTGTTTCCAGGTGCTTTGCATGCTATTCTTCATTCTTATAATATATCAATATGCCATCAATTAATATTATCACAAGCTTGTCGAGATAAGGATGCAACACACTGTTCATCAAACATATGAAATTAGCTGGAGCATCAAAAAGACCAAATGGAATCACCACAAACTCATAATGCCCATACCTGGTATAGAATGTGGTCTTGCAAATATATTCTTCCTTGATGTGCACCTAATGATATCCTGATCTCAAGTCAATCTTTGAGAACATTGTTCCTCCCTTCAACTGATCAAACATGTCATCAATCATTAACAAAGGATACATGTTCTTGATAGTTAACTTATTCAACTACATGTAACCAATGCACAATCTGAGAGTACCGTCCTTCTTCATAAACAATAATGGTGCACCCCAAGGCAACACACTTGGCCTTATGTATCCTTTAACAATCATTTCCTTAAGTTACAAGTTCAATTCCACCAACTCCGGAGTGCTCATCCTGTAAGGTGCCTTTGATGTTCATGATACTCCTGGTACTAAATAAATAGAAAAATCCACTTCCCTATGAGGCAGTAACTCTGAAATATCTGTATGAAACACATCCTAAAACTATTGCAAAGCAGGATAACTCTTCAAGACTTCATCATTCTCAACATCCTTCCCCTTGTCATTGGAAACATGCACTGCAAATAATACACACCCTTTTCTGCAATTGTGCTTAGCTTGCATAGTTGTAACCATTCTCACTGATGTAGGCTTTTTATTTCCATATAAGAGTTCTATTTTATCCATCATCATCCAAGTAGTCAATAACCTTCTCATAACAATCTATCTTGGTCCTGCAAGTAGGCAACCAATCCATACCGAAAATCATGTTATATGAACCCAAAGGAAGCACATTTAGATGTGTTGATGTAGGCATACCATTGAGCTAAAATGCACTAGCTATCACCCAAAGATGAACTCTTTTCTTGGTCCTTGTAGCTAACAACACCAACCAAGACTCTACATGCACTTTTTTATTCAAGCCACACTTATCCACTAGGTCAGTACTAACATAACTATAATTAGATCTAGGATCAATCAAAATGGAAACGAACTAGATCACAGAGCTTACCTTCCATCTCAATAATGGATGTTTGATGATCTGCCTGCCTGTTATCAAGTGTTATGTAGATCCGAGGAATGCTCTGACCAACATCCCCAATTATCTGCACTTCCTGGGCACTATAAATTTGAGGCTTTCCACCCTAGTACAATGGAAAATCCTTCTTATGATGATTTTTGCCACAAATCCAACACTGCAATGGTTCTCTACCACTGCCTTTATTCTGCCTCTCTCTAGGCTGAGACCCATGTCTCTTCGCAGTTCCATTAAGCTTATTGTAAGGAGCCACATTTTCTTTCTCACCTGCATCTTGAGGTCTTCCCTGCTTCAGAGGCCATTTTCCTTTAGCCTTCTCATTCCCTTTCCAGTCATGCCTATGCTCAAACTTGCACTTAGACTGCTCATAATATTACTTCAATTTCCTAATGACTTCCTCCAATTACTAAGGTTCATCATACTCAATACAATCATTGAATTCGAAAGGCATTCCATTGATGAACCTTCGTCTTGTCATCCTTTGAACCTTTGAACCTGCTACCATATGCTCCATTAGCCCTTACCTCCTGTCCATGACTGATTCGTAGTTGTCCCTGACTCTGAAAATCCGATAAGCTCTGAAGGATCACTGCATTAACTTCGCCTTGCTTTTCTTGAGCTTTGGAAAGTCTTTCCTATGACCCAATTATCCTGTCATTATCTTCCTCACAACTTCTGATTTCCGCCTTCGTATTTGTTATATCAAGAGAGTACTCATTTCCTTGTTGCTCAACTAATTTATAAGGAGAGTCATGCAAAATGTAATCCACCATTTTGCTCGTCATCTCTTAACCTTGTCTTCCTACAAACATACCATGTTAAATAAACCAAATATAACATAATCAAAATCATACCTTAGTGAAGTTCAGGGGAGGCCATCTTGTATGCAAAAATCAGTCTAGATTAGCACGATATATATATATATATATATATATATATATATATATAATGACACCAACATATCACCTTATCAACATCATGCATAATAACTCAACTGTAACACTGACTATATACATGACAACCATAAACACTCCAATGCATGCATATGACCGACATGATGCATAACAATCACATTCGCCCATCCAGTCAAAGTGTTTGAACCCGGAAGCTCTGATACCAATCAATGGTATGAGATATCAGCCAAAGAGAATGAAACATGCTCTTATACCAATTTGTAACTACCCCTCCCAACATTTACCCGCTTTTACAAGCTCCCAAGTTAAATGTGAGGAAAAGTGCTACTGTGACATGACACGACCTCCAAGTTATAGTTCTAGAAGTGGGGCCTATAATATGACCACAGACTAGCATCCCTCAGAGACCAACAGACCACTCTAGAGGTTGCTAACCACCCCAGGAGGTCAATCTCTGAGTCGGAGCCCTTTTTCACTGACCTAACACCCCAACTGCACATACAACAAGGCAAGAGTGTGGTTATGAGGCCCCAAATGCACACACAAGCCTGCTTCCATGCAGTTATGACCTAAATCCTCTAGTTCAATGTCAGTGGTCATAATATCTTAGCCACTTTCCCAGGCTAGCCTCCAGAACACTACCCATAACTACCTGTAACTTTCCAAAATCATAATTAACATGAAAACAATGCTAATCATTCAAACTTGAAGCCAAAACTTGACCTATATTACCTAGTACACATTATACATTTCGTCAATTATATGGTGAACATGTAAGTTACAGGTCATGAATGCATATCTGACCATAAATCTCCGAACTTCATATGAGAATCGCCAAGAAGGCTTAACACCCTCTTAAGTAGTTGCAACAACACTTGTTAGCCCATGCATTCATCAACCATTAAAATACTTATCAACTCCTGAACAAGAGCCATAACTAGAGCACATCATAGAACCACACTTGTAACCAACATATAACCATAATATTAACCATGAAAAATCAACCATCAAATCAACATAATAACAAGTACAAGTGGTCATATATAACAATAGGAAAATAACTCTTATTAACTTATGAAAAACCAAACCAAGTTAGGGACTTCCACGTACCACCTGACCATAGAGTGGGTTGAACCAAATATTTCTTTCAGCCAATCACCCTCATGCCATATTCCAAGCATGAATGTGTTATCTCATGGGATAAACCAATACTTAATCAATCAGGGACTCCATAGGTTAAACCTCCTCCACCCTCAAGCTATTGTAATCGCATCTAAACCAATCTCGATATCACAAAACCAAACTGAGCTTTGATGCCTCATAATTTCTTCACCATACCTTGAGGAATTTTCTTGTCTCCACCCACCTGTGAAGGGCTTCCTGAAGAAAACCATCTCCACCCCCAAGCCTTTGGAATTTTCCTGAGACCACATCACCCAGTTCCAAAACCTTCCAACAATCCAAAGCTTAACCAAGAATTAACCCAATCACACCATGGTTATCCACGGAATGGCAAGGAAAGGTTGAAACCGTTGTCAATCCCAACAAAACCCATGCCAATGACAGCAAATGAACCAAATAAACCAATGCATGTACCATGCATTTACACCTCAGCTAAGAAATCACACATGCAACCTGTTACCTGCAAAATCCTCATGTTGAAGTTGTTGATCCAACATTCTCCTTGCTTTCATTTGCTTGTCCTTCGCTTTCCTTTCTCCAAATCCAAGTAAAATGCCAAAATTCTCCAAGATTACTCTAACTGTGCAAGAGTGTATGAGAGAGAGAATGAAAGGAGAGAGCCAAATTGAACTGACAAATGTTGTGAATTTATCCTCTGAGCCTTTTTATTATTGATGTCCAATTTTTCTTCATTTTCCTTCATATTTCCTCTAATTTCCTTAGCATGAAAAATATGTGTCTCTTTAGCTTACTTTTCTCCTATTTTCCTTTGTTAATTTTAATTAATTTCCATTTATTAACTCTCTGCCTTTGCCAATTTCCATAGTCATTAATAAACTGCAAGTGATGCCCACTATAGTGCTTTCCAAACATTCAACTTGGAATACGTGTCATGTGACCTTGGTCTTATTTATCCTTTATTACATGAAATTTTTAACCCGAGGTTGTTACATCGAACAAAAATATGTTAATGAAGCTAACTTGCGAAGCAAAAGAAAAGACAAAGAGAAACATGTGCAAGATGGAGGGAAAGATGCATAAAAGTGTGTGCAAGATGGAGGGAAAAACATTCTTTGGGAGAGAAGGAACAATCATGGAAATGCATGGAAAAAGCAAGAAGAAGAACTCATACGTAAGACATATAACAGTGTGAAGGGTCAAAGAGCACAGAGAAGAGAAGCAATGAATCCAGCAAGAGGAAAGACAAAGAAGAGAAAAAATTATGTGGTTAAGTAGAGAGAGTCAGATAGCATAACAAATAGAACAAACAAACAACATTGATGTAGGGGAAAGAAATAGGGGGTTGAGAGGAGACCCTGGAACCCTACATGTCATTGAGAGTGGACTTCACAAACTCTATAAAACCATGAGTGAATTTTCCCTTAAGGTATTAGATCTAGTTTAGGGGTGGCCAACTATGATAAACTTGTAGCATATTTGTGCGTGCGGTTGGGTGAAGAGTGGCACTCCCTTGTTCAATTTCCAGTCTATTTAGGTGAATTCAAATAACTATAATTATCTCTTTTGAATGAATGGCATTATTGTTCAAAGCTAATGAATATTGATTTGTTGGTCACTATACTTGTTAGTAATAACATACCAATATATGTTGTGAATGTTGGTCACACTGGTCTATTGAGTATGCTATAACAATGAGATGAACAAATGGTATTGTGATTGGTCTCTAGCTATTATTTTCTTTTGTGAATGAATGTTGCTCATGGAGATGTGTCTTATGAAATGCTACCCACAAAGATTATGAATGGTGTGGTTATGAAATGTGATGTAAAATTATATTGGGGTCTAAGCCTCTCCCTGTATTATGTTATAATAGATTATCTTTCATAGACCAAGCTTGGGATGGAACATCAATGGTTGTATCCTTGTTGAGAGTGTGAGGACTTGAAGGTCCTTCTCTATCTAAAGGAACTATGTTTCTCTTGAAAATAAGTTAGGATATTAGCATATTTGTGTACAAGTGTTAGACTTGGTAGTGTCAAGTGGTAAGTTGAAGGCTATGGTAATGATTTATCGATTTTTTATGATCAAGGAGTTGAAAGTATGATATACTTGTGCTTATTCATTAATTTTTAATGCCTTGATGAATGAATGTTGTATGAAGATGTATCCTTCGAAACAAGTTGTCTTGGATGGTTATGGGATGCATAGTGTTATTGTGAGATACGATGCATAAGTTGTTTTAAGCCCAAGAATTCTCGTATGTTCTATTTGTAAGGCTGAAGAAGATCTAAGAGTCTTTAGATTTTTCAGGGACAATTTTCAACCTTATCATAAGCAATTCTCAGAACTCGAATTAAGCCTATAATTCATATGGAGGCCTATAGAATTTAAGGGATTACTCCTTTGTTCATTTCAAAAATTATATGATGGAAAGTTGGAAAGTTGGGGATGGATTCCTTAACCCAACCCCTAGTTAAAAGACCCTTGGTAGCCATGACTGTGAGTCAGCGAGAAGTCGGTCCATTGGGTTGTTAGCATTGGGATATTAGCAAGAGAAATATTTGTGATCAAACTTTCAAAAGAATGGAAGTTAATTTTCTAAGTTGTGGGAGTTGGGTGTCTTTCATCCTAACCCCTAGAGACATCGCCCACAACCACTCTAACCAGGAGCTAACTTGCAAGGACTTATCTAGCTAGGTGTCAACACTTATCAAGATTAATGTTAAACTTCCTCGTGAGGTTGGTAACCCCAAAAATGCTAAGGAATAAGCTTGGAGTGCAGTGGTATGGTCACCAGTGTGCAATGGGTCCCAGGAGATAATTTTATTGGTGTGTTAGATAACATTATGTTGTGTGATAAGATTTTAGTTGTCAAGATAAACTAACCCTTTGCAACAATGCACCTCCTGACATCATTAAAACCTGATAAAGGGAGTGTCATGGTAGGAGATGGAGAGGACATGACATGTCAACCACATGGTGCTAATGTGGTGCTAACATAGCACTGATGTGGTGTTGATGTGTCATTGGTGTGGCACTAGCATGGAGTTGAGGGTGGTTTCCAACTAACGACCATTGTGGTAGTACAATATTAGGTCATTGAATTAACTACAGATCAAATATTTGACCATCATAGACCGAACATTGGGTCATTGGCCCATTAAAAAATTAGATATCATGTCATTATCAAATCAGATATCATATCATTGGCCCGTTGACAAAGCAGATATCAGTGATTGGCCCATTAGCATGTCGGGTGTTAGGTTGTCAGCTATTGGTTCATCCCATAGATGTTTTATCAGGATATGTCCCGGGGGGGTGGGGGTAAAATAAAAACAATCAATGAAACCAAAAACCATCAAATCATGATCCACTATCGAGTCGAGAAGAATGAGAAGACATGTTAGTTATAGAAGGTTTTTGTTGAGAAACCAATATGCTTATAGATAATTAGATTTCTCTTAACTCGATAATTACTTGTGAATGCTTGTTGGCTTCTTATTAATATTACGTTCTCTTCATCAAGCAATTAACAAAAACATAAAGATCACAAAGAGACAAAGAACACCAAAAATTAGGCTCCAAACCAGGGCAAAACCCCATAAGGGGGAAAACCCAAAAATCCTCTTCTTATAGAATTAAATCAAAGTGAGATATCCAAGACCCAAGACAAATACCAAGACTTCCACAAATACCCAAGTTAGCCCTCCTTCAAATCTCCTCCAACCAAGTCAAAGTCAACACTAGTCAAACCTTGTAAAATCATAGAATTTTGCATTTGCAGTTCAGACCTGAAGTTTCAAACTTGTAATTTCACAAAGCTCCCCTAGAAGCTTCACACATGTGAACAGAAAACTAGCCAAAACACCTGAATTTCTCTCTCCTTTGACTCTTCTTCTCTTTCATTTGAATTTGCTAATTTTATTCTTGTATTTGGCATAGAAATTGATGTGTTGGATGAGTGAATGAACGAGTTCGAATTTTCTTGTATTTATAGTTGTCTAGGAGGTTGAATAACTGCCTCTTTAGGCCGACTTGTCCAAAGAGGGCCGACTTTGTCTTGTGGATGACAATTTGACATTTTGACTCAAATAAAATATTTTTCCTTTTTCTTACAAGAATTCCAAATGGTACTTTGATCTAATTACATTTATTTGACACATAATAATTTTTATTTTGACTCAATTGACCCTATAAGCATGATGAATCATCTACCTCCATCTTGTAGAGATTCTTCACTCGAATCCCAATCCTCTTGGTCTGACCCGTGGCTATGTGTCTCAGGAATGCCTTTCCTTTACTGAAGACAACATTGTAGCCTTTGTCCTCCAACATCGCGACCGATACCAAGTTCTTTTTCAGTCCTGGCACATACTTCACATCAGTCAGGGTGAGAGGAGCTCCATGCTCCCTCTGAAACACAACCATACCTTCACCTAAAACACAGTACTTTCCATCATTGCCCATCTCTATGCACATCTGGAGGTCCTTCTCCTCCAAGGTACTGAATAAACTTTTATCACCGGTCATGTGGAATGAGGCTCCACTATCAATATACCAAACACAACCCATCATCGATGACACCATGCATGCGAAGAGGGTAAAGTCCATTTCGAACTGAGAGGCTAATGCCTCACCTTCCGATCCTTTCGAGGATCCCTTCTTGGACTTCTTCGATGGGCAATTAGTTGCATAATGTCCCATCTTGTGAATTCGGTTTGCACCTGCAACCCCAAACTTCAAACTTCGAATTCTTCTCAGTAAACTGTTCACAGCTATGATAACCTTTGTTCTGATACCATGTAGAACTTTTTCTACAAAACCTCGCTCTGATACCATGTAGAAATTCTTCTCTCTACACATCTTGTAGAGAAACTGTAGATTAAACTGATTATGCAACGTACTAAAGCAAAATACTTAGTCTACTTCTACAATCAAACTTGCGGAAGCTTAATAGATTTTGAGCAAGATAAAACATAACACATATAACAGAGAAGAAGATTCAATCACACATGAAACACAAAAGAATACTCTAGGGAAAGCCTCAGCTAAAAACCCTGCTATCTATATTATCCTACAAGTGGAAATATCAGAGGATTACACAAAGCTTTAACTCTCAAGCTATCCAGCTCTCAGTACAATCCCTCACTACTACTCATAGACAAAATAGACAACACATATGCCTTCCTTCAGTCCTCCAAGCCTCCTATTTCCTTGCGCAGTTTCTCCTTGGTCCTCCAGCTGCCACCTGTGTGACTCTCACCTCACGCACTGCTTTAACCTCTAAAATAACTACGCAATCCTGAAGGAGATAATTCCTTCTGCATGGATGAGTTTCCTTTATAGGAAAATTCCTCCAACTGATAGTACAATGTCCCTGTCTTTAATCTCAATTGGGTCTCTGTCTGAACTGACATGCATTGGTTATTTATGAGAGAATATTCAGTTATATGGAGAACACTAGTTGCATGCATGCATGCATTAACTGACTGAACTCACAATTAGTTCCTCCAACTGTTTGGAACTAATTTAACTGGACTTAACTCAGTTAACTGAGCTAACTAATTACAACTCAAATACAACTCATCCTTATCTCCTTAATTAAGGGATAACTTCCTCAATCAAAGCGATAACTGTTGCATGTCTTCACAAAGACTTCATGTTTGATTTTCTCCAACTAATTAACTCAAGATGAATTAATTAATTATTTTTCAAACAACTAGTGAAACTAAATTCAAATTTTAATTCAAGGACAAATTAAAATTGGAATATATCCCAAAATGCTATTTATAGCATTTCTATTTTTTGCTATTTCCAACAGAGTTGGAAAATATCTTGGAATGTTATTTATATCAATGCTATTTTTAGCATTTCTTGTTGCTATTTTCAACAACCAGTTCATTGGGCCTGGAGAAGCTGTGACAATATCTTCATGGGTCTTCCTCGGCCCAATGACATGCCCCATGGATCCACAAAAACTATACTCTTGCACAGTGATCCTTCACAAAACAATGCGAGTCATACGGATTAAAGCTTCTGGTGCCGAAAGAATATTTCTTGGACTCTTCTATTTCGGCATCCGCATGCTTGAGATTTTGTATCTTGTACAACCCGATCCGCAACGAAAGAGTGGGTCAAGGTTCCTTCTTCTTCTGGTGCAACCTAGCTGACAGTTTTGTCGAGATGTGGTACGATACTTCTTGCATGACGAGCTTTTCCATGGAAAAATTCGACAAAACATGCGGAGGCTTCTCCGCGCTATACATCCGTATGAAGGTGCCAAAAGGTGAGGCATACCAATCCGCTATGTAAATCAGTGCCTCCATAGTTGCCTTCAATATGCAAGGTGGATCCTACTCAAATATCATCTTGTACACCGGGGTGACAAAATGGCCTGACAACTGTGTGATGACCGTTCAAAAGCTACATTCGGAAAATAGTTTACAATAAGTGTTCACAGAGGTTTCCACTGATGTCCATGGCCACTTCAAGCCCGAAAACTACTGACAAACATAGATTGCATCCAAGATGTATGTGGACATGTAGATTTCTGCTTTCTGACTGTTGGGCGGATGCCAAGCTCCTGTTACCTATTCTTTCAGCCTATGAGCCAAAATGTCAGACCAGTTGCATGCTTTGCCTTCACTAGCCAGTTGGTCCAACGTGATCACCCAACTTTGCGGGAAGGTCTCCGTGCTATCTTGGCCATACAAGCAACATGCAAAGATGACCAAGTAATGATACACCTTCCACAAGTATCTTCGTCTTGTAAATCTGGTTGGGTGTCATTCTGAATTTGGCTGGCTCCTTCACCCAGTTCTTTAAGATATCCCTAGAGTTGGAATTGCTGTTGGGTATGCTGAAGGGTGTCTCCATGGTGATCACTAGCTTCAGCAAGTGGTACATATGCTGATAGTCCTGTGCCTTGAAGGTAGCAATCTCTATCCCGCTGACACTGCTCAATACCATCGTCTCAGGGTCAGTGTGTGAGACGATCCAATGTATCACGTCCACATGTGGGAATGCAAGATACCTACATGCGATCCAGTACAAACTGGACTTGTGAATGTTCACATAGACTTGGCATCTTCAAGATCTTCCCAAAATGTTCCTGAGAATGCATCATTGACCTCCTGCCATTTCAACTTGTTGTCTTTGTCTACGATCAGCTTGGTGTCTTCATAAATCAACAAACTTGTAGACACTCACTTGACTACTTCCCCAATTGCGCTTCTGTCGATGTCCTTTGACCCTGCTCTCTTAGAGGTCATTGATCCTGAATTGCTGAGAGACGAAAGAAAACCTGCTATATTTGGATACATGGCGACATGTATGGCAAGAAATCTATCAGTTAAAACCAAAGCAAACTTGAGGAATGACATGCAACATACCCAAGGAACAACTGGCAAGGATTGGGCAATTTTCATTTGGAGGTCGAGAGACTGACTGCCAAAACTACGAAAAAGGAAATCTGAACTATCGGGAGGCTGGTTTACTACTAGAATTGCGCAATGCATAATCCAGACTGAACTATTGGGTGTTGAGATTGCGCAATGCGCAATTTCAACTGTCAAGTGATGTAGGACCAGGGACTGCATTGCACAATTTTCTGGACTAGCACTCACTGCCTCTCAGAATTGCGCAAAGCAAGACTGGAGGGCACTGACTGGCCAGATTTGTGCATTTTTTGGGAGGAAGGTAGAGCCTTCCTTCTCGAAATTGCATAATGTTGTCTGTGCAAGGCATAGTCTAGGCCAAGGTTGCCCAGACCCGCCGACGGGCAACTAAAATCACATGAGGATATGAATGCATGGCGATACTGAGTGTAAGCAGAGTGAATGATCATGCATGCAAACAATGAATGCAAGATTCAGAAAATGGAACAACATGCATGTGTGTGAAACGAGTTGACAAATCAGTGACCATTCGTGCAAAACAGTGTCATGCATGCGAAAACAGTGAGATGCAAACGAAAACTAAAATGGTGCTTGTACAGGCTAACATGCATGCAAACGACAACAAGCATTCACAGAAATCAAGTAGACAACACTCACAACAAACAAGCAAACAAACAATAAAACAAAGCAAAAGCGGAAGTAAATGTGTAAGCAAAGCGAGTAAGAAAACAAGCAAGCAAGCAAACAAACATGCAAAGTAAGAAGCAAACATGCATGCAAGCAAACAAACCAAAGAAAAAAATACTCTTACTCCTAAGCTAATGGTGCATGGGTCTGCTCACGTGAAGTGATACTTCCAATGCAGCCATCAGCGCATTGGTCGAACCATGTTGGTGAAGGCATGGTTCGTGAACAACACAGCTGTGTGAACCAGCAGACATGAAATATATAAAAATGAAGACAAACACACTCTGAGATTAAATGTGTCCACGGATTATAAGTGAGTGCAAGTGCATGACATGCAATCTGTGGACTTATCATGATGCTGTGTGACACCGCGTGTAGTTGTTAAGCATACGCATGCTCTTGACTGTGACATGCAAGCAAATGAAAGAAACAAATACAACTTGTGTCGTGCACATGTGCTTGCTATGTTGGATTCCTCCAATGCATGAATGATGGGATCATGTAGTTCGAGTGGAGGAAGTGCAATATGTGTGTGAGATTGATATTCAATGCATACAGATGAGTGATGAGGAGCCTTGGGTGATTCAACAATTTCCTGATCAAAAGTGAAACCAACCTCACAACAGCGAGGGCCTGACATAACCATCAGCTCTGGCTAAAGTGCCTCAATAGTCTTGGGGTTTTTGACTTCGTCGACAAATAGATGATCATAAACATGTGGCTTCGAAAAATCAACAGCGATAGAATCATCATTGTGATTGAATACAGGAGTAAATAGATCATGACAACTATGATCAGCAAAATTAATGATTTCCTTGGCATCCTCTTGATCTGATGAATCAAACAAAGGGGTAGATGAGAAGCAAAAAAGTTGAACCTCTGTGTTTCTTGAAAAAGTAGATGGAAAATCAAGTGGATTTTCAATGAATGATTTTTCCTCTTCGTTGATGAATGATGGCCTAACATCAGGCGCTTCTGCGAATGATCAATAATGGGTGCATCCGTAAATGGTGATACACATGCAAAATCATGGATGGCAGGATCACCAAAGATGTCAGGAGAAAATGGAGGAGGCTCAGACAGAAGGGAATCATCCTTCGTCGAGGGTTGATGCTCAAGCTCCCATACATACTCTTCATGAATGACAACACAGGTTGGTTGCGCAACACCAACTTCGTCAATAGCTCGATCCTTGTTCACAACAATTGTAGAGTCCGGAATGGAAGAACACAAGACAGTGTCATCCAGAGGATCATCAGAATACGAAGATGGAGGTTGAGGTACGAAATACATGTGACAACCCATGGGATTCACAACCAAGTCTGCACGAAAATGGAGAGAAGTGATGTTGGGCAAATGTGACAGTTGAACAGATGTGTGTGCCTGTTCTCCCACATCACTCTCCGGTGGTGGACCTGTTTGATGAGGGGATGGCGGAAAATCACTTGTGACACTGATTGTGTCCATTTGTGATTGCATAGCTCCATCACTGAAGTATGCTAAGTGGGGCTTGGGCTTAAACTTTCTTTCAGGATTAACAGATTTGGTAAGACACTACTCAAATCTGTCCATGAGATACTGGAATTTCATATGACTTTTCGGAGCTTAAAACTACAACACACAGAAGCGATGCCAAAATTCCATAGGCGATTCGTGCGGGGCCTTCCATTATTGTAATCATTTTTTTTCAAGAGTTTCTGGATCAAAATGATGGAAATTAGATTCAATGAGATCACAGAACTTCTAAAGTGAGTGCATGCTGCCAGGTGGCAGACTCCAGCACCATTGTAGTGGGGATTCGCGAAGTGTGTATAAAGGCAGCAGTCTTACCTCTTCTGCATAGAACTCATCTGCATCATCAAGGAATGCATAGAAGTCTTCTAAATAGTCAGGCCAGGCTACTTCGTGTTCACCATCATACGTGAATTCGGACAAGAGATCGGAAAACTCCCTCGTGATGTTGAGAGGTTCGGCATGCAAAAAACATCATGGAGGGATGAGTGTAACAGAATCCATGATAGATGTGCAAATGTTCAAAATAGGATGAGAGGACACAGCTTGTCATCTAGCCCTGCTTCTAGCACCAAAAATGTTGACGGTGCTGGACCCGCCAACATGTCAGGGGATCTCCCTGGTAAGAAGTCCCAACTAGACCTCAGACCGTTTGGTGTAAGAGCCCCAACAGTGGGTCGTACAGTATCGCCTTGACTGCGGTTGCGCAGAGGCAAGTAAGATGTCCCTTTTGGTAGTAGGGGTATGACATGCATAGCAAGCCAAGGAAGGTGCGTGAATGGTTCTAACACACAGAAAGTGAGGTGAGTGTGCCAATTGGAAACCTGTGAAAGCACGCGGCTAAGAAGGGAACACACGAGCAAAGATGCATCACAAACTGGAAAGAAGGTAAGCTAACAATCCAAAGTGATGGTTAAACCAACAACACATCTCAATAAGATTCATACATACTTATACAAAAAGAGTCCATACATGCATGCGTCAGCAAACATATACATATAGCATTAGATTAAACAAGATAGCTTAAATACAATAACAACATATGCATGAAACGTGATGGTTCTATTATATTAAGAAGTGAAAGTTCCAATCATATAGTATAATCATGACCAACCACTAGTCCCGATATCAAAACGTTACAGTCATTGCCGCCTGCTCCTTCAAAGAGATGTACTAGCTCTGCACTATGGAGAAGCCAAGGCTCATTACAATACTCTCCAAGCTTTCTCTAAGATACTCCTATCGAAAGCTTGGTTGACCAAAATCCTATACAATGACTTATGAGGGACTATATATAGCAAAGGGTGGGGTGACCCTTGACATTCCCGTTTGTGACTGTCCATCTACCCTCATGACTCTTCAACTACTCTATGACTGTTACATTCAACTATCGACATTTGAACTTCTTCTTGACAAGACGTTACATATAATCTGCACATGTACCCATGTGATACAAAATAGGCTTAAGCAAGCCATGCAAGACATCATTATGACTCAGACAACTGTGGGAAGACTAACTCTTCGACATCCTCATGATGGTCGACGGTGGAAAACTGATGCCAAGATCGGTAGTCCACGACGGTGTCCGTGTGCTCTATGCTGACATATTTCTGGAAACGAACTCTTGCCTCCGTTGCATTCGGGTACATTGCTTTGGCTCCTTTGTCCAACTCGTCTGATAACATGTAGATAATTGCCTTGAGTGCGACCGAACAAGCGGCATACTGATGCATGGTGTCTGCACTAATCACCAAGTCTGCGCTGGTGGCTATGCACATCAACTCGTCAAAGTACGAGTCAAGCTCTAGTTGGACTTATGCCTTTGTCTTTGGCTCAATTAGTGTCCCAATAGATGGGATCACATGTGCATGCACAACAACATCCATGATTTTGAATACCCATTCATGGGAAGCCTGCAAACTAGTGATGAGCTATAGGAGTTCTTCATAGTTCTGGATCTGATTCCAGATGCATGCCTTCAGCTCGACTGTTATGGGCTTCATCATCTTGGGAAGGTGTAATAGGGATCCCTTGTATCTCATTTTCCATCTTTTCATGTGATCAACATCAACATGCAAGTTTGACAACGTACGTGCTCTCCTAGCACATCGCTGCTGTGAACCGTTGAGATGGACAACTTCCTTATGCATGGTACCAAACTTGGAATACAACGCCCACAGGACTGTCTCAAGGGACGATACTTCATCCAGTATCGCCTTCTTCAAATTTTCTCGGGCGGATGTTTTAACCAGTTCTCCTCCCTGCTTGGTCGTATGTAACTCCTTAGTTATTTGCTCATTCTTTGCTATCAAGAAGTGAACACTCAAGCTGGTGGCTTTGACATATGCTCTGGTAGCATCGACCAATGTTGGTAGATGCTTGCGCACGTCAAAGAATATCACTCATTCCTTAAACTATGTAGGAGATGTGTGGTCATTTAGAGTAGACACTCTAAGCAATTGCACAACTCTATGTTTCGGCTCGTCGAATGATATGTTGTGCAACTCTTCTTCCGGATTGTCTCCAAGGATCTCAGTGTCTCCTTGGTTGCTTGGGACTTGCTTTGCTTTCAAATCAGGTGAAATTGGTGGGTTGACCTTTTGGTGGCAAGGCATGAGGTTGATGTCTTTCCCTAACTCTGCCTAATCCATCTCTGTATCCATTTGCTCAAGTGCTCATTCAATCTCTTGAGCGAAGTCCTGCTCCTGCGAATGCTCACCTTGTCTTCTTTGTGCTAGCTACTCAGATGAGTCTACCACCTATATGGGCGTAGTTTCATCTTTCTATACATGTTGCACCCCTCGTTGTACCAATCCCAGTTGTGCTTCCTTCTCATGTCTGCACAACTCATGTTCCTTCTGAAGTTTCTCCTTCAACTCATGCAACTCCTTCATTGTTTCCTCCATCCTCTGTTTTTCTCTCTGCCTTTGCATGATCCTCTTGTCGCGTTGTTTCCTCTTCGCCTCTATTGCCAAAGCTGCTTTCTCCACAAGTGGATTTGCTATGAACTTGTAAATTTGTTCTGCCTCTGTGCTGTCGATAATCTTTCTCTTGCCTTTGTCGCGTGCTAGTATGTTTACCTCTATTGCTGCTGCTCTCCTAGATGTTTCTTCGCTAACCATTCCACATTGATGTCCACCAGTTCATTGGGCCTGGAGAAGCTGTGACAATATCTCCATGGGTCTTAATCAGCCCAATGACATGCCCTATGGATCCACGAAAACTGTACTCTCACGCAGTGATCCTTCACAAAACAATGTGGGTCATACAAATTAAAGCTTCTAGTGCTGAAAGGATATTTCTTGAACTCTTCTGCTTTGGCATCCGCATGCTTGATATTTTATATCTCGTACAACCTGATCCACAACGGAAGTGTGGGCCAAGGTGCCTTTTTCGTCCGGTGCAACCTAGTTGACAGTCCTGTCGAGATATGGTGTGATACTTCTTGCATGACGAGCTTGTCCATGGAAAACTTCGACAAACATGGGAAGGCTTCTTCGCGCAGCACATCCATATGAAGGTGCCAAAAGGTGAGGCATACCAATCCGCTATTTCAATCAATGCCTCTATTGTTGCCTTCAACATGCAAGGTAGATCATGCTCAAATATCATCTTGTACATCGGGTGACAAAATGGTCTGACAACAGTGTGATGACCCCTCAGAAGCTGCGTTCAGAAAATAGTTTACAATAAGTGTTCACGGAGGTTTTCCCTGATGTCCATTCCCACTTCAAGCCCGGAAACTGCTGACGAGCATAGATTGCATCCAAGACGTATACAGACCTTTGGGCGGCTACCCAGCTCCTGTTACCTATTCCTTTAGCCTATGAGCCAACATGTCAGACCAGTTGCACGCTTTGCCGTCACTGGCCAGTTGGTCCAACGCAATCATCCAACTCTACCGGAAGGTTTCCCTGCTCTCTTGGCCATACAAGTGACATGCAAAGATGACCAAGTACTAATACACCTTCCGTAGTATCTTTATCTTGTAAATCTGGTTGGGTGTCATCCTGAATTTAGCTGGATCCTTCACCTAGGTCTTCAAGATATCCCTAGAGTTGGCATTGTTACTGGGTATGCTAAAGGGTGTCTCCATGGTGATCACTGGCTTTGGCAAGTGGTACATCTGCTGATAGTCATGTGCCCTAAAGGTAACAATCTTTGTCCCGCTGACACTGCTCAATACCATCGTCTCGAGGTCATCATGTGAGACGATCCAATGTATCATGTCCGCGCATGGGAACGCGGGATACCTACATGCAATCTCGTACAAGACGGACTTGTGAATGTTCACATAAACTTGGCGATCTTCAATATATTCCCCAAATGTGCCTGATAATGCATCATTGACCTCTTGCCATTTCAGCTTGATGTCTTTGTCTACGATCAGCCTGGTGTCTTCATAAATTAGCACATAGACACTTGCTTGACTGCTTCTTCAGCTGCGCTTTTGTCGATGTCCTTTGACCCTGCTGTCTTGGAGGCCATTGATCCTGAACTGTTGAGAGATGGACGAACACCTGTTATATCTGGAGACATGGCGACATGTATAGCAAGAAATCTGTCACTTAAAACCAAAGCAAACTTGAGGAATGACATGCAACATACCTGGGGAATTGCTGGCAAGGATTGTGCAATTTTCATTGGGAGGCCAAGAGACTAACTGCCGAAACTGTGCAAAAGGCAGTCTGGACTGTTGGGGGGTTGGTTAATTGCTGGAATTGAGCAATGCACAATCCAGACTACCCTGCTAGGTGTTGAGATTGCACAATGCACAATTTCAGTTGGAAAGTGATGCAGGCCCAGGGACTGCATTGCGTAATTTTTTGTACCAGTAGTCACTGCCTCTCAGAATTGTGCAAAGCAATACTGGAGGGCACTGACTGGCTAGATTTGCATATTTTTTGGGAGGAAGGCAAAGCCTTCCTTCTCAGAATTGTGCAATGTTGTCTGGGCAAGGCAGAGTCCATGCCAAGGTTGCCCAGAGCCGCCGACAGGCAAATAAAAGCACATGAAGATGTGAATGCATCACGATACTGAGTGTAAGTAGGATTGAATGATCATGCATGCAAACATCGAATGCAAGATTCAAAAAACAAAACAACATGCATGTGTGTGAAATGAGTCGCTAAATCGACGACCATTCGTGCAAAACAATGTCATGCATGTGACCGCAGTGAGACGCAAACGAAAATTGAAACAATTCTTGTACAGGCTAACATGCAAATGATAGCAAGCGTTCATAGAAATCAAGCAAATAGTAGTCACAGAATCCAAAACACAAAAAACGATAGATATATTGTAAAAGACAAGTAAAGCAGACTTACACAGAAATAACTGAGTTGGATGTGCTGAAGACTCGTGGATGTGATCTGGGATTTCAGAGCTCCAAAATCGATGTCAATAATGATCTCTAGAGCATTGAATAAATAAGTTTGAGGCTTATGAGGTGCATGCCACAAATCTAGGAAAAAGCGACACTTGGAGGAAAGTTTCTAAAAGGATCTTTGCATGTAACCTCTAGCTGCTAAAAATAGATCCCCTAAAATCTAGGGATGCTTTTTGCATGTTGCCTTTTGCTATTTCGGTAAAAGGAAGCCCATGCATGCAAGTCAAGTTGTTGGGTCTCGGGTGGAACCAATCAACCTGAAGGCACATGCAACAACTTGCCTGACTGAGAGGGATTTTTGCGCAATTTCTAGGAGGAACTGGGATGGTTGTCGAGAGGACTTGCACAATTTCTAGGAGGAGGAGCTGACCATTGCCCATAATTGTGCAATTTTTGGGTTGAGCTGCTGTTTTGGGCCAGATTGCGCAATTTTCCTAAGGTTGTTTGACTGCATTGTGCAATTTCTGGGCCCAGCAAGTTGCCAGTCAGATTTGTGCAATTTCTGGAGGGAAGGTTGGTTCCCCTCCAGAATTGCACAATTTTATGAGGGAGATGCTCAGCTAGCAGCTGGCCCAAATCCGGAGTGGCAACCTATGAGGGGAGTGAAGCATACTATCATGCATAAGCTGGCAAGCTACTGAAAAACCAATGAGGCTTATGTACTTGATATTGTAAGACATGTTGCTAAGGATGGTTGGTAAGGAGGCTCCAAAACGAAGCGAAGGCAAAATTTTGGAGGGTGGTTGTAGTCGCTACAACAAAGCCCAAGGGTTGATATGTTGAGTTGGCCAAGTTCACCGTGTGGACCATTGATGTGGGGCAACATGGAAGTATGTAGGATGAAGTGGCCCAAAGGGAAAACCTTTAAAGGGGTATAAATTCTTATCCAAATCTTCATTTTGGATGAGTTTTATATCGTTGGAAAGTTATAGATGAGCATAAGAATATGGTAGTATCTGAAATGAGTTCCAAAGAGATAAGAAAAAGAGGAATTTTTGCAAATCATATCGTCATAATTAAACTTGAAGGTTAGGTATAAGTAAACCCCACAACCTGAATCAAGCATTAGGGGTCTAAGCACTTTATGAACCAAATGGAAAGACAATATGATGTGGATTAGAAGATAGTTTGCATATTAGTGGAAAAGGAGGTGAATCTAAGTAGCCTTCATCACGAGGAAGAGGAAGAGATACCCATGCTCTTCCATATTAAGATCAAGGTCAAGAAGACAAATATTAATACCATGTTCAACTCAAGTTCACAAACTAACCTCATAGTAGTAGATCTAGTCAACAAACTTATATTGGAGGTTCATGATCATCCTAGCCCATATCCATTGGGATGGGCAAATAAGGATGCAAAAATCAAGCTAAAAAACAATGTGCAATACAATTCTATATTAGTGGTGATTCATTATTTACATAGAATTGGATGTGGTTCTACTTGATGCATGTGGAGTTGTGTTTGGGAGTCCGTGTGTGTATATGCAAGACGCTATCTTCATGCAGACAACCAACCAATATTGCCTCATCAAGGATGGGAAATCATTCATTATCAACATGCAAAACAATAGGTCTAAATTTTTTCTAATAAGTGCCAACCAAGCCAAGAAATTGATCACTTCTGGAAAGAAGTGTGTTTTATTGTTTTTTAAGAGAAAATTGGTCTAGTGAGGAGTTAATAAGGGTAAAGGCATCCTTGGAGGGGTGTACCAAAGAACCAAAAAAACAACTAGAAGGGTTTCTAAAGGTATGCAAGGGAGTGTTCCATATGCCTAAATTGATACCACTCAAAAGGGAAGTGGAGCATGAGATCCAATTGTTTCTATACTCTCCATAGCCAAATATTAGGATGTATAGACAATTTGTTCTAGAAGTAAGCAAAGTGAAGAAGCAGTTGTAATAGTTGTTTTAGCAGGGTGTGATTCACTCAAGTACCTCACCTTATAGGTTACCCATCATAATTGCGCCAAAGAAAGATGGGGCTTGGTGAATCTACATCAATTATATAACGTTAAGATGATTACACTCAAAAACATGTACCCCCTACCTAGGATTAATGATCTATTGGATTAGTTGCAGCAAGCAAAATACTTCACCAACCTGAATTTAAACTTAGGGTATCACCATGTGTGAGTCAAGGAAGAAGACACATAGAAGTCCACCTTCAAAACCAAATAAGCATGTATGAGTAGGTAATCATGCCATTTGATCTGTGCAATGCATTAGCTATGTTCATGATACTAATGAATGATATATTGCACCCTTATCTAGATTCATCTATTATTGTTTATTTGGATGATATATTGCTTTATAATGCTACTTGGGATGAACACATCTCACAATTGATGCAAGTGAGAGAGGCTTTGAAGAAGCATCAACTACTAGAAATCTCAAAAATGTGAGTTTGCATATCAGTCATTGGTGTATTTAATGTATGTGATTAGTGGAGGGGATCTTACAATGGATCTTGAAAAGATGGAGGCCATCATGAATTGGCACATGCCTACAAATGTTTATGAAGTTGGGAGTTTAATTGGAGCAACATAATACATGAGGAAATTCATAACTTTAATTTCAACAATAGTTGCACCAATCCACGCTATAATAGTGAGTGACAAGAGTCTCTAGTGGGGGAAGTGTTAGCATAAGGCCTTTAAATAATTGAGAAATAAAATAAGCTAAGCATCGATTCTTGTGTTACCAAACTTGCAGCAACCCTTCAAAATGGAGATATATGCAAGTGGGTATGCCATGGGAGTGGTCTTGATGCAAGCAAGAAGGCTTGTATGATACCATTTTAAAATGGTTCATGGGGATTTTCCGAGCTACCCTACCCAAAACAAGGAGATTTGTGCCCTAGTACAAGCTGTCAAAAAGTGGAAACACCATCTGATGGGAAAATAGATTGTCATCCACAAAAAATCACTGGCCACTGCAGTACCCATAAGCCCAAAGCAAGCCACAACAAACCAAACACTACAAGTGGATGGGGTTCTTACAATAGTTTCATTTAATAATTAAGTATAAGAGGGAAGCACCAACAAGTTGATCGATGTGCTTTCACAACCCCGTACATAACAAATTATAAAATTTGGAACTCTAATGCACATGCATCCTTTCACCCATGATGAATACAAAGAGGCATATGTAGGGGATGAGGACTTCCAGAAGTGATTCAACAATTGTGTTGGAAAATGCAGCAAGAAATTCTCAATTTTATTTGCCTTGATTAAATTGAGAAAATTTGAATTTCCACATCAGCAAATAACTTGGATGCAGTTAACTTGTGTGGCATGTCTTGTGTCACCCAGTTTACTCAGTAAATCTGAGTTAGAGGAGTTAGAGTTCAGTTAAGCATGTGCGATTTCTAATTTGTAGCAATCAAAGTCAGTTATCTCAAGTTGTTTTCAGTTAAAATCGCTCTAACTATTGACGGAACAAGTGGAAGGTCAGTTGTGTAGTGGGACTTCAATCAAACTCCGTGATCATGTAGTTAACAGGTCAACTAGCCCAAAATAACTAGTGCATGCAGTGAATTTGAGTTCCCCAGTTGTGGTGGGGACTCCAAGGTAGTGTAACATCAGTTGTAGACTAGTCTCGGGTGTACATGTGTTGCATGCAGTAAGATGATCAACCTTGGGAATTGCGGAATCCATTTTGGAGAAATTCCTAAATAATAGGGGCCTAATTTCTTAGGAATTGTGCAAGGAAAGAGGGGCTCAAGTAGAGGCAGAAATTGACTAAGTCTGGATCAGAGCTTCTTCGTGAGCAGAGAAATAGGTTATTCACTTGAGCTTCTCAGTTAGCTACCAAGATTTGATGAACGGGAGGGAGAAACTACCGAATTGGGAATGCTTGTGGTCCAATTTGGTACAGGAGGAAATAAGGCAGAATACCAGAAATGGGACTTCACCCAAGGGCAAGGATGAAGAAAACTTTGCATTGGTTAGAAAGGGAAAGAAGGGAAAAGGAAACAAATCTCGATCCAACCCAGGGGGCAAGAAGACAGATTTGTCCAAAATTAAATGCTTCCATTTTTATGAATTTAGGAATTATTTCACAAAGTGTCCACACAAAAAGGTAAGCGAGAATACCTCAGGAGGAGGAGCAAGTGAAGCCTCGAATTCATAGTTCGAGCTTGACTTTACCCTTATCGCATGCATGGCCAGCATAGTGAGGGGGAGTGTGAGGTACTTGGTCTCAGGTGCATCATTCCACATGGTAGGGTGTAGAGACTTTTTCAGTGACTCAGAGGAGAAATATCTCCATATGCACATCGAGCTGGGGGACGAAAGAAGGTATAGTGTGACTAGGGTTGGTATAGTCACCTTTCAGAGGGAGTTAGGCTCCCCTCTCAGGCTCAATGATGTTATGTTCATTTTGAGCCTAAAGAAAAATCTCATCTATGTTGCAGTTTTTGAAGACCGTGGTTATGATGTGATATTTAGTAAAGGAAAGGAATTCCTGAGACACATAGCCATGGGGCAAGTGAAACAGATCGAGGTTCGTGTGAAGAACCTGTATAAGCTAGATCTCGAAGACTACATTGCATTAAGAACAAAGGCGGAGAAGGTGCAGAGCCACAATTTTGGTGAACTTTGGTACAAAACACTTGGCCATTTGCATCATGGCGCCATGAAGATTATGCAACAAATAACCACAAGCATCCCCAAAGGATCACTTCAATAGCATGATGTATGCAAAGGATGTACTTTGGGAAGTACATAAAATCCACATTCCATGATCGGGACAAAAAAGAACATGTAGCCTTGGAAAGGATCCACTCTAAAGTCTGTGGACCTTTCTCAACAACCTCCACTACCAGACATAAATATTTTTTCATTTTTATTGCTGACTTCTCGCGGAAGTGTTGGATCCTTTTCATGCAGAAGAAAGATAAGACATTCTCCAAGTTTGTAGAATTCAAGGCACTAGTTGAGAAAGAAATTGACAAGAATGTGAAAGTTCTCATGAGCAATAATGGAGGTGAGTGCACGTCGAATGAATTCAAAAATTTCAGTGTGAAAGAAGGCATTTAACGAGAGTTGACAACACCCCACAACCCACAACAGAATGGGGTGGTTGAGAGAGAACCTTAGTATTGTGGGAGTACAAAGCGTGATGTTGCATGACCAAGGCCTACCTCTGAATTTATGGGATGAAGCATGCAACACAATAGTCTATTTGCAGAACCAGAGTCCACATCAGATTGTTGGTATGATTACAGTGGAGGAGGCTTTCTTGGGGAGGAAGAAAGATGTGTTGCACTTCGGGATTTTTGGAGCCTCTATTTATTGCCATGTATCCAAAGACTCAAGGAAGAAGCTTGAACCGATAGCAAAGTTGGGGGTATTTGTGGGTTACATAGAACTCCACACAACTACCGTGTGTACTTTCCATGGTGCTCTCTTGAGAGGGAGCTTCAGATCCCACCAGAAGAGGAGTTTTAGCTCCAAAGGAGGAACCTCAAGAAGTTGTGGAGCATCCATAAATTGAGGAGCAGAGAGTGGAAACAAACACTCAAGCATAACCATATAGAGAAGGCAAAAAAAGAACCAGGGAAGTTGTGAAACTTGTGTAGGATGTGAGGGAGAATGTGGGTGCTCCTTCAAATTTGCGCAATATAGAAGGTCACCTATGTAGGTTTTAACCCTGTACAGAAATTACCTGCATACGAATTCTTAAACAAAGAAAATAAACAATGCGAGAGCATAACCCATAAAACACATATGCACAGAGATTTTTCCCTGGATCCCAAACCGGGACTACCAGCTTGATTTTTCATTATGTTCCTTTCAATGTTATAATACATATTTATACATGCCGAAGCATCCAATACCATGGACCGAAAACCATCGCGTCCAATACCATGGGCCGAAAACCATCGCGTCCAAAAAAACATGTGCGAAAATCATGCACAAAACCATAGGTGGGTCCGCCCAACCTAACATATGGTCCAAAACCAAAATTTTCCGGGTTACGGGTGCCCTTCAAACCCCCTATTAACTACGTGGAAATAATATAACACAACCCAACAATCTCCCACTTGTTGTTTTCTTTCCACAAGGGGCCACAGGAGAGCTTAGTCATTTTTTTTTTCAACCCTGAGATTCCCATTGCTTCTCTACACCAAGAGAACTTCTCAGAGCTCACAGATTTTGTCAATGCATCTGCAGTATTCTTCAAAGTGTCCACCTTTACCAGCAACACCTTTCTGTCTTCTATCATATCCCTCACAAAGTGATACTGAACATCAATGTGCTTTGTCTTTGAATGATAAGTAGGGTTCTTTGCCAAGAAAATTGCACTTTGGCTGTCACAGTCTATTCTTATAGCTCCCTGTACTAACCCCATACTTGAACACAATCTCTGCAACCAAACTGCTTCCTTGCTTGCATGAGTGGCTGCCATGTATTCTGCCTCTGTAGTTGATAGTGCCACTACAGATTGTTTCTTGCTCATCCAACTGACTGCACCTCCAAATAGGTTAAACACATACCCACTTGTAGATCTTCTTTGATCCAGATCTCCAGCCCAGTCTGCATCAACAAAGCCATGAATATCCAACACTCTGTCCAATCCTGGTCTTCCTTGGTAGCACAAACCATAATCACTAGTGCCACGCAAATACCTGAAAACCAGCTTCACGGTGGTCCAGTGCTTCTTCCCAGGTTTTGACATAAACCTGCTCAATACTCCCACTGCATGTGCAATGTCTGGTCTAGTACAGACCATTGCATACATCAGGCTACCCACTGCACTTGCATATGGAACACGAGACATGTCCTCTTCCTCTTCTTGTGTCTTGGGACACTGTTCAGCAGATAACCTCACACCTACAGGAATAAGAACCTTCACCGGTTTACTATCCTGCATATTAAACCTCTGCAGTATCGTCTCGACATACTTCCTCTGGTTTAACCAGAGCTTCCTCTTTGACCGATCTCTTTTAATTTCCATGCCCAAAATATAGTTTGCAACACCAAGATCTTTCATGTCGAATTTGGAGGACAATTGGGTCTTCAAATCCTGGATCATTTCTTTGTCATTTCCAACCAGCAACATATCATCCACATACAAGACCATATAAATAACACGGTCACCAATTAATTTAAAATACACACAATAATCTGCTTTGCTTCTAGTGAAGCCAAGTCCCCGTATAAATGTATCAAATTTCTGATACCACATCCTTGGTGACTGTTTTAACCCATACAGAGACTTCTTTAACTTGCATACCAGTTCTTTCTTACCCTTCACCGCAAAGCCTTCAGGTTGCTTCATGTAGAATTCCTCTTCCAAATCCCCGTGAAGAAATGTTGTCTTCACATCCATCTGTTCTACCTCAAAATCAAAAGCAGCAGCAACAGATAAAAGTAATCTAATAGAAGTTACCTTGGCAACAGGAGAAAAATATCACCAAAATCAATTCCCAGCACCTGGGAATAACCTTTTTCTACCAACCGAGCTTTGTATTTCTCCACCTTTCCTTCTGCATTTGTCTTCTTCTTGAACACCCATTTGCTGCCAATGGGTTTCCTTCCAGCCGGCAACTCCACCAGATCCCAAGCCTCATTTTTGTGCAAAGATGCCATTTCATCGACCATGGCCTCTTTCCAGAGTTTTCCATCCTCTGAATCCACTGCTTCCTTCACAGTTCTGGGATCATTATCAGTAACAGACAAAGCAAAATTTGAACTGAAAGCAGATGGACTATACCTTTCTGGCTGCCTTCTTTCTCGAACTGATCTTCTCACAGCCGGAGTTTGTGGCTCTTCATCTTCTGATTCCTCCTCTGCTGCAGAGTCTGATTCTTCCTCCTTTGGCTCAAACTCTATCTTCTCAGGTTCCTTTGGTTGGACTTCATGTTGAATAACATCTTTTACCTCTCTGAACAACACATCTCGGTTGTACACAACCTTCCGTGTGACTGGGTTCCAAAGCTTATAACCCTTTAAACCATCCTTATACCCAATAAAGATGCACTTTTCAGATTTATTATCCTTCCACCTTGCAACTTCAACTTTACTTTTCCCCGACCAATGATTCTAGCCTTCCTATCATCTCCTAAGAAGACATCACCACCATCGTATTTCTCATACTCGCAGAACCACTCTCTATGGGGAGTGAAGTGAAAGGATGCACCTGAGTCAATCAACCATGCCTCACGATCTACATGTGTACTTGAAGAAGCCAAGTACACATCCCCACCTTCATCTGAGGTGGTTTTCGCCTCTGCAGAAGGAGCATCATCAGATCCCTTTCCTTTATCAGGAGCTTTATATTTACAATCCCTTCTGAAGTGCCCTTCCTTTCCGCATTTCCAGCACACCACCTTTGTAGGTTTTCCTGGAGATTTAGATCTCCCTCTAGATTTAGATCTCCCACTCGATGACTTATTTTTGTTTCTGTTCTGGGAACGTCCTCGTACAGACAAGGCATCACCATTCTGGTTGTCCATATTTTTCCGTCTCATCTCCTCCGTCAACAAGGCTGAGACTATTTCATCAAACTGCAAAGCAGTTGCATTGCTACCTATTGCAATAACCATACTATCCCACGAATCTGGTAGAGAACACAACAGACTGATGCACTTATCTTCATCTGAAATTTTAATATCAACAGATAATAACTGACTTACCACAGTATTAAACGCATTCAGATGCTCTATCACCAAGTCTCCATCTTTCATCCTCAGGTTATACAGCTTTTTCCGCAGGGACAGTTTATTCACCAGAGACTTAGATTGGTACAAAGTCCCTAACTTGACCCACAAAGCCTTTGTCGTAGCTTCCCCTGATACATTCAGCAATACTGAATCCGAGACACACAATCGTATTGCGCTCTTTGCCTTCCAATCCAACTTCTTCCATTCTTCATCGGTCACTCCCGATGGTTTAGTACCCGGATCTACCGCGATCCACTGATCTTTATCCACCAACAGATCCTCCATCTTGAGTTCCCACAACTCAAAATTCTGACCATTGAACTTCTCAATCTCTATCTTTCCACTGCTCGCCATCTTCTTTCACCACCATAATCGATCTCGCAGATCTCCCACTGAACAGGGTCTACCACAGGCCCGAACGAAACCCCTCAGCAACAAAGGCGTCCCCTTGAAGCCAAAACAGCTCTGATACCAAATGTAGGTTTTAACCTTGTACATAAATTACCTGCATATGAATTCTTAAACAAAGAAAATAAACAATGCGAGAGCATAACCCATAAAACACATATGCACAGAGATTTTTCCCTGGATCCCAAACCGGGACTACCAGCTTGATTTTTCATTATGTTCCTTTCAATGTTACAATACATATTTATACATGCCGAAGCATCCAATACCATGGACCGAAAACCATCGCGTCCAATACCATGGACCGAAAACCATCGCGTCCAAAAAAACATGTGCGAAAATCATGCATAAAACCATAGGTGGGTCCGCCCAACCTAACATATGGTGACCCCATAAAGTGGGGTTACGAGTGCCCTTCAAACCCCCTATTAACTACGTGGAAAGAATATAACACAACCCAACAACCTAATCGGTACACTGGCTATATGGATTTAATGATTCAACTTGTAGAGATTGAACCATCCTCTTTCGAGGGAGCAATAAAGAAACTTGTATGGGTTGATGCAATGATGGAGGATATGAATCCATTGTAAAGAACAATGTTTGGGAAGTGGTCCCAAGACCAGTAGATAAATCATTTGTGGGTTTGAGATGGATCTTCAAGGTAAAGCAAATAGCAGACAAAAGAATAGAAAAGTATAAGGCCAGATTTGTGGCCAAGGGGTACTCTTAAGTTGAGGGAATTGAATATGAGGAGACCTTTGCTCCTGTAGCAAGGTACTCATCTGCTAGATCAATTCTTGCTCTAGTTGTGCACATGGGGTGGATGATCCACCAAATGGATGTAAAAACAACATTTATCAAGGGAATTATTGAGGAGGAGGTGTATATCAAGAAACCAGAAGGTTTTGAGACATTTTATCGAGAGTCTCATGTGTGCAGACTCAAGCGAGTGTTGTACGGTCTCAAACAAGCACCCTGTGGTACACCAGGATCGATAACTATCTCACTAGTTTGGGCTTCAACAAAAGTGAAGCAGATGCAAACCTCTATCATATCTTGGTAGAAGGTAAATTGCTTATTATTGTCTTATATGTTGATGATTTAATTTTAATTGGTGATGAGCCGCTGATCATATATTGTAAGGAGAAACTTGCAAAGGAATTTGAAATGAAGGACATGGGTTTCATGCACAACTTCCTCAGGTTGGAAGTATGGAAAGGCGATGGTAAGTTATTTGTCTCTTAAGGAAAGTATGAAAATGAGATGCTACAAAATTTCCACATGGAGAGTTGCAAACTCATGGAGACACCTATAGCGACCAACTGGAGGAAGGAGAATATTGCTTTAGGGGAAGAAGTGGATGTTACCATTTATTGGTAGCTAGTGAGTTCAATCATATATCGTGTAAACACACGACCATATATGTGCTATGCAGTCAACAAGTCGAGCGAATCTATGGTTAGGCCAACCAAATTATTTTGGAAGGAAGCTAAGCATGTTTTACAATACCTCAGAGGCACTACCCAATTTGGAATATGGTACAGACATAAAAAGGGAGTGAAGTTGTGTGGATTCACAGATGTAGATTGGGCGGTGTGTCCATCATATCGAAAGAGTACATCAGGTGGAATTTTCAGTGTTGGGTTTGAAGTTGTTTCTTAGTACAACAGGAAGAAAATATATGTTGTGCTCAGCTTGGCAGAAGCATATTACATTGTTGTAAGTCAAGAAACATGTAAGGCAATCTGGATGAGAAAGATACTTGTTGGACTATTTGGTCAAATAATGGATCCAACTGTGATCTACTATGATAATTAGAGTTGCATCAAGCTCTTCGAGAATCCTGTTTTTCACAATTGATCCAAGCATATAGATATCTAATATCACCATTTACAGGACTATATGCAGAGGCATATAATGTTGCTTCAGAACATTCCGATAAAGGAACAAGATGTTGACTTTTTGACAAAGGCCTTATCAAGAGGGAAGTTAGAGTTCCACTAGTGCAGGATAGGGGTGGTTGATAATCCCTTTCTTAATGAGAGGGAGTGTTGAAAAATGCAACAAGAAACTCTCAATTTGATTTTGCCTTAATTAAGTTGAGAAAATTCGAATTTCCACATCAACAGACAATTTGGATGCAGCTAACTTGTGTGACATGGCTCGTGACACCCAGTTTACTTAGTAAATTCGAGTTGGAGGACTTAGAGTTTAGTTAAGCATGTGTGATTGCTAATTTATAGTAATCAAAGTTAGTTATCTAGAGTTATTTTCAGTTAAACTAGTTCTAAATGTTGAAGGAACTAGTGGAAGGTCAATTATGCAATGGGACTTTAGTCAAACTAAGTGATCATCCAGTTAACTGATCAATCAACCCAAAATATCTAGTGCATGCAGGGAATTTGAGTTCTCCAATTGTGGTGGAGATTCCAAGGCAATGTAACATCAATTGTAGACTAGTCTTGAGTGTACAGGTGTTGCATGTAGTCAGATGATCAACCTTAGGAATGCGTAATCCATTTTGCAGAAATTCCTAAATAATAGGGGCCTAATTTCTCAAGAATTTCCCAAGGAAATAGGGGCTGAAGAAGAAGTAAAAATTAACTAAGTATGGGTCAGAGCTTCTCAGTGAGCGGAGAGATAGGTTATTCACTTGCAGGTTGTGCTCAGTTGAGCAAAGCAATTGTAATACATATCTATTCATCAGATTAATGAAAAAAAGCATTGGGGTTGTTAGCAAATTGCTTTCCCTAGGAAAAATATTGTGTGCATGTGTGTTATTTCTTATTGCATGTCTGAATTTTTTGTTCTAAATTGTGAATTAACTTTTGCAAAGTAGTAGAGTAGGTTTGTGTCTTGTGATTTTGATTAAAACTTCATGAGCAGTTGAAAACCTACAACATAATTTCTACAAATTGTAGATCTAGAGTCATGCATATAATGGAGATAGAATGGTTAGTTATCATCTCCATAATGAATTACTCTAGAAGTTGGACAACCTATGTGTTCCTAAAGGTGAATGACTGCAACCAATTAAAGAGCCTCACACTTCCAAGGTTGTAGGGCATTTTGGTGTATAGAAGATAGTGGCAAACTTACAGAGGTATATATATTGGTGCATAATGTAAGAATATGTAGCAAGGTTCATTAAAGTATGTATGTTTTTTTGTACCAACAAGCCTAGTAATAGGAAACAAGGTATATACCATCCCTTATCTATAGCCACTCGTCCTTGGGAAAGAATTTCCATGGACTTTATGGGAAGTCTATGAACAACCAGGAAGAAATGTGACTATATGTTCATGGTAGTTGATAGGTTTGGCAACATATGTGTTCTCATTCCCTCGAAAAAATACCATCAGAGGGAAAGAAGTAACAAACTTCTTCTTTGAATATGTTTAGGTGCACTTTGGGATAACAAAGAGCATTGCGTTAGACATGGACACTAGATTCCTCAGTGCATTTTGGACTACATTATGGGAGAAGATGAACATGAAGTTGAAAAAGGTATACAAAATTCCATCCACAAATAAGTGGGAAAATGGAAGTAGTTAACATGGCTTTGGTGCATCTTTTGAGGGGTTGCAATGAGAAGCATCTAAAGACATAGGATAAATATTTGGTATATATATAATACTCTTATAATAGATTAGTCCACATTTCCACTGATAAGTCCCCATTTGAAATTTGTTTTGAATATTTTCCACTTTCACCTTTCGATATTGCATATGAGAAACAATGATGAGTGAGGGAGGATCTCATATGGGATGTTTTAAGAGCATAAAAAGTTGATGATAAAATCTGGTAAATTCATTTACAAGGATGGGAGATGCTCAATAAGTCACATGAAAAGTACAAGGTTAGGCATGATCAACATATAATAGAAAAGTTATTTAGAGTGGAAGACAAAGTATGGCTATAATTAAACGAGGAGAGGCTACAGGTTCTTGGTAAGAAAAACAAGGCTTTGTGATATGGTCCTATTGAGATATAAGAAAAGACAAGAGACAATGCTTGCATATTCAATCTACCCCCACACATGCAACATTACTTAATGGTGAATGTGGAAAATCTCAAACTCTATGAGCCTTCCATGTTGGAGCAAGAAGAGGAACGCATCTTACCTTCTATAGAGGACATACTACTAGATGCTCATGCAGATTTGATAGAGGATACAATTTTGTAGAAGAGTTCTAAACTACAATATGGGGCCAACATGACCTTTGGAAGATTGGGTTGAAATGACAACTTCTAGGTAAGGCTAAATGATACTTAGGGGAGAAGGTAGAGGAAAATTTTCCTCAACTCACTTAGTAAAATATTTTGGGGACCAAAATACTCACAAAATTTGATGTATTGTCCAGGTTCAAACATTATATAATCTCCCATCCATCTCAATTCTTTTAGAGTGGAAAAAATAGAGGAATCAACTTACATGAGCAGTTTTATAGGTGGGACCTAGTTTATAGAATAAGGGTCTAAAACCTTCCCTAACTATTTTGAGGCCTTGAATAACATTTTTTTGGGTTAAACATTGAAATTTTTCTACATTAAAAGACTTTTCCAATGGTGCAAGAAAGACGTTAATTAGAGTTCATATGTAAAAGCTACACCTACAAGAAGTTGACTTATTGTAATTAACAACCATAATTTGAGAGCATACCACATCTATCCCCATTAATCAAGAAAAAGAGGCCAGCCACGTGAATGAAGAAGACTCTAGAAATTTCAAAGTTGTAACTCTAGTCTAGAGTTAATAGAGTCAAACTTGACCCCTAGTTGGGTATTGGCCTAAGTTACAACTAGGTCACTAGGAGGAAAAAAGGTTTCGTTAATTTTAGTTGTATCTTCTTCCATAGTAGAGCATAACAACTTGGGAGTGGGAATGAGAGAGAATTAAATAGGGTGTTTAGTGTCTAAAGTAGTCTATTAGGTACAAGTCTCAGCTAACTCCACAAATAGAGCCTTCTCCTTTGTACTTACATTATTTCAATTCCTTACAAAAGAGAATAGAGAAACCCCACCTTCTAGTTGGGTTTTCTCTCGTAAAGGTTTCCAAAAGCATATCTTGTGTTCCATATGGTTGGTGTGTGATCGTATTTCATTATTCTCTGTTTTTTTCATATTATCTATTACATGCCTAAGCATAAAATGGAAATTAATAAACATGGAATATGAAGAAATTAATCCTCATAATATAGATTTTCAGTCTATTTTTATTAGATATATTGTGACAAACTCTCCAATAGAATATCCATGGTAGTTTATGAATCATTTCATGAATTTTTTTTTGCTATGAGGCAATTTCGATTGGAGTTTTATCATTTCATTAAAAAAATGTAGCATGTTTTACTTTTTCCCTGGTTCCTCGTCATATAAGGGAGATACCATGTTCTAAAAATATTAATGTAGTTATAATTTCACATGTTTTGTTAATATCTTCAAGTCTATCTGTAACACCGCCTCCCAAATCCACCCAAGGTAACCATGCCAACCAGGGTAAACATGAGGAAAGATGTTACTACAACCATATTCGACCTCCTAAGTCACCTTAAGGAAGTGGAATCAACGGAACATCACCTACAGTCATCCAACATCATCAACGGACACCTTAGGAGACAAGTCAGCCACTTAGAAAGTCTATCCCTGGGTCCCACTATTATTTTGTAGCTCTTAGGCCTCAGTTGCTCTCATGCTATGGGCAAGGGAGTGATTAGCAACTTAAATTCGCTCTCACAGGCCTGCCTACCAATGATTGTGATCCATAATTGCCAGTTCTATGCCAGCGACCCCCAGATTTGAGCCACTTTTCTAGCCCATAATCATGGCCTCTGCCCAAAACTTGTTGTAACTTTCAGAAATCATTAAAAACACGATAACCATGATGGTCAATCAAAATAACCCTCAGGACTAGGCTTGATCATCCCCAACCGGGATTGACATTATGTCAAACACTTGGCATTAATGCAATCTATAGGTCTAGGATACAAGACAGAGCATAAATGACTGAAACAACTTATGAAACACCAGAAGGGTCACCTCATTCTCCATTGAACTACTACATCATCAATTAGGTCTTGCATCTATACATTTAACAGTTACAAGTAAATATATGAAATAACCATGAAATAAAACAATCATTCAACCATGCTTATAACCAGCATAAAACCATATAAATATCAGAGATATGATAGCCATTAAATCCACATATAAATCAATGCAAAAGTAAGAGAATTTTTCTTTTATTAATCGTAGGCGAATCTGACCAAGTTCGGGACTTCCACGTACCACCCGACGATAGACATGGCTGAACCAAATCTTTCTTTCAGCTAGTCACCCTCGTGCAATATTCCAAGCATGAATTTGGGATCTCATAGAACAACCAATCCAAGAACAATCAAGGGAATCCAGAGGTTAAGCCACCTCCACCCTCATCTAATCGTGATCACACCAAAACTAGTGCTCCCAACTGAACAAAACTTGGAATGTCATTCAGAATCCATCACTACCCTTAAGGAATTTTCCATCTCCTTGTCTCTCAATATTTACCGTAATCCAAACCAGGATCACTAGGCCCTAAATCAAGACTACTCCCTCAGGATTTACCGTTTATCCTGCCAAAATCAAGCAAGGGATTCCTAGGCCTTTGGGAATGAACCTTGAGACCACCTTCGCCCTAGATTTCGAAATCCATCTGGCAATTCCAAAGTTCCAAAACTGAAATAAACGTCCCAACATACCATGGCATCGGGAAAAAGGCTAGGCTAGAATGAAAACCACTGTCATAACCCGACAAGGCCATGCCACCGAAAACAAGAGAACCATACACCAACATCCAAAGCCATGCATGTCCAAACTAACTAGGAAATCACACATGCAAAAGGTTACCTGCAAGTATTCCTGCTGAAGTTGCTTGATCCTACTTTCCTTTCCTTTCCTTGTTCCTTACTTTCCTTTCCTTTCCTTTCCTTGCTTTCCCTTTCCTTTCCTCCAAACTAGAGTGCTCCAAGAAAACTCTAAGTGACCAAGAAAGTGAGTGAGAGAGAGAGAATAATGAAAGAGCTCCAAAATTGAGCTTGACAAAAGCCTTGAATTGGTCCTCAGAAGCCTTTTTGTGCATGAGGCCTCTAATTTCTTCATTTTCCATTATTTTCCTTCAATTTCCTCCTCACATGCACACTGTGACCTCTTACCTTCCTTTTCTCCTAATTTCCTTTATTTTCATAAATAAATGTGCCAAAAATGCATGTTTTCCTTTTAATGCCTTTGCCTTAGGCTTTTCCAGATCTCCTTAGCCAAAACACACATCCAATGATGCCCACTAGGATATATTTTCCCAACATTCAGCTTGGAATAAGTGTCCCTTAACCATGGTCTTATTTTGCCTTTATTAACCTTTATTACATGAATTTTTCACTAGGGCTGTTATAGAACCATCCCTCTTGGGGAACGCCATCCTCGGTGTTAAACCACACTAAGACCTCAACAAAACCATTGAAAATCGAACATACTACCTATGGAGCTTTATAACTTAGCTCGTTGCAACATTTACAATGAAGGACCTGCTCAAAAGAAAAACATCATGACAACATGACAAGATAATAACCATACCGCTTATTGGAGCTTTATAACTTATCTCATGGCGGTATTTACATCCATATACATATACATATACAAATATCAAAACATCAGCAAAACATATGCCAAACATAAACCAACATCAAACCAAAATTGCTTTGCCTCAACCGACAAATAATGAAGGATATCGAGCCCGCATCCGATCCGTCATCTCCCATGTAACTTCTTCAAGCCCAAAGTGCTTCCACTGTACTTTAACTTGCTCTATGGCTTTGTTCTTGAGCATGAGATGTTTCCGCTGCAATATGCACTGAGGCTTTGGCTGGAACTCTCCTTCTTGCTCCACCTACAATACAGACCAATCAATAACATGATCAACATCCTTTATATACTTCTTAAGCAATTAGATATGGAAAACATCATGGACTTTCACTTTTGGAGGTAGTGCAATTTGATATGCCATTGGGCCAATCCTCTCAAGGATCTCAAAAAGACCTGCAATACCGTGGTGCCAACTAGGCACATGAACCAATCCTCAAAGATATTTTCTTGGGCTTGATTCACAACTGCACATGCTCCCCAACCTTAAACTCTTTGAACACCCTATGTTGATCTGCATAAATCTTTTGTCTATCCTGTGCTACCTTTAGATTCTTCTTTATAACCTGCATTTCCTGCTCCACGTTCGTCAACATGTCCGGTTCAATCAACACCATATTCACTGGATCACTCTAGTTGATGGAAGTGTTACAACTCTTCCCATACAATGCCTCGAAAGGACTCATCCTCAATGACTCCTGATAACAATTGTTGTATGTGAACTCAACCAATCGAAGATACTACTCCCATTTCCTCCACTGGTGCATCACGTATATCCTCAGCATATCTTCCAAGATCCTACTAACCCTATCTGTCTGATCATCTGTTTACGGATGATAAGTTGTATTGAAGGCCAACTTTGTACCCAAGCCTACAAATAGCTCCTTTCAAAACTTGGAAGTGAACTTTTGATCCCTGTCCGACACAATCTTCTTTGGAACACCATGTAGCCTCACTATCTCTCTGATGAACACCTGTGCTACCTCACTGGTTGAATATGTAGTCTTTACCGAAATGAAGTGAGCTACCTTTCTCAACCTGTCAACCATGACCATAATAGAATCATGTTGCTTCACTGTCCTCGGAAAGACCTATGATGAAATCCATGGAAATGACCTCCCATTTCCATTCTGGAATCGCTATAGGTTGTAGTAAACCACCTGGATGCTTGCACTCTACCTTTACCTACTGACAATCTAAGCATCTAGCCATGAACTCAACCACTTCTTTCTTCATATTCGGCCAATAATAGAACTTCTTTACCGCCGTCAATGTCTTCTGATATCCTGGATGACCCGAATACGGTTTCACATGAAACTCTCTCAAGATAAGCTTCTTGAGCTTACTGCAATTCAGCACATAGATCCTGTCTCAAAACCTCACCAAACCATCTAACGTGAGACGATAGTCTACATCTTGATCACCTGTTCCTGTACTCTATTATAACCTATGCATTATCTCCATGTATTTGTCATCCCGCTGACCTTCCTGCAAAATCCTATCCTGTAACTATGTCCAATAAGATCTTATAGCTTCTATATGATTTACCTGTAACTTCCTGCTAAGAGCATCTGCAACCTGGTTCTCCTTCCCTTTGATGTATATGATCTCGAAGTCATACTAACTAAGGGTGGCCAACCATCTAGCTTGCCTAGAAATTAGATTCGGTTGGTCAAACAAATACCTCAACCCACTATGATCGCTTATAAATGTGAACCTCTTGCCTAGAAGATAGTGTCTCCACATCTTCAATGCATGTATATTCGCTGCTAGCTCATGATCATGCGTCAGATAGTTCTGATCACGCTCATTCAGTTTCTGTGACTCATAGAACACTACCTATCCTTCTTACATGAGAACTCCACCAAGTCCCCTTTTGCAAGCATCTGTACACACAAAAAACTCCTAGTTCGAATCTGCAATCTTTAGCACTGGTGCATGTGTCAACAACTTCTTAAGCTGCTCAAAACTATATTCACATTCTGTCATCCATTCAAACTTCTTACCTTTCCGTTGCAATGATGTGATAGGATATGCAGTGTGTGAGAAGTTCCTGATGAACCTCTTGTAGTAACTTGCCAATCCCATAAACGATCTCACCTCATCTACATTCTTAGGAACTGCCCATTCCATGACGGCCCTTATCTTTTCAGATCTACTATTATGCCTTCCTTAGAGACAACATGTCCCAAGTAATGTACCTCAGTCTGAAAGAAGCTGCACTTGCTAAGTTTAGCATACAACTGATGCTCTCTTAGCAATCTCAACACCACTGCTAAATGTTCGGTATGTTCCTCCTCATTCTTTTAATATACCAGTATGGCATCAATGAATACAACAACAAACTTGTCCAAATAAGGACGCAACACACTATTCATCAAACACATGAATGTAGCTAGAGCATTAGTTAAGCCAAATGGAACAACATCAAACTCATAATCCCCATACCTGGCCCTGAACGCAGTCTTGAAGAGATACTCTTCCTTGATGCGTATATGATGGTATCCCGACCTCAAGTTGATCTTAGAGAACACTGCTGCTCCCTTTAGCTAATCAAACAAATCATCAATCCTCGTCAAGGGGTACCTATTCTTGATGGTTGCCTTATTTAGCTGCCTGTAATCAATGCACAATCTAAGAGTACCATCTTTCTTATTTACGAACAACATTGGTGTGCCCCAAGGTGATACATTAGGTCTAATGTATCCTTTGTCCAACATTTCTTTTAGCTGCAACTTTAATTCTACCAACTCAAGTGTGCTCATCCTGTAAGGTGATTTCGGTGTTGGAGCTGCCCTTGGCACTAACTCAATAGAAAATTCTACCTCCCTGTGGGGTGGAAACTTGGAAATGTCCTCAGGAAATACATCCTGAAAGTACTGTAATATTGGGTACTTGCTCAACACATCAACATCCTCAACCTCCTTACCCTTGTCACTGGAAATGTGTACTGCAAACATCACACAACCTTTTCTGCAACTACGCTTAGCCTGCATAGTGGTAACCATCCTTACTAATGTAGGCTTCTTCTTTTCCTACAAGGTCCTCTTTTCCCCACTACCATCCACACACTCAATGGCCTTGCCGAAGCAATCCACTTTGGTTCTATGAAGGTATCACCAATCCATACCCAAAATCATACTAGACGATCCCAATGGCAATACATTCAAATGCGTTGCTGCAGGCATACCATTTAACTCAAATGCATGAGATCTTACCCAGTGGTGGACTCTCTTCTTCATACCTGTAGCCAACTGTACCAACCAATATTTTGCATGCACTTATTTTCTCATACCACAGTTATCCACCAAGTCATGATTAATATAACTATAGTTAGATCCAGGATCAATCAAAATAGAAACAACTTGATCACAAAGCTTACTGTCCATCCCAATGATTGATGCCTGATGATCCGCCTACTTGTTGTCCCCAGCTGCATAAATCTGAGGAATTCTATGGCCAACATCACCAATTGTATGCGCCTCCTGAGCACTGTAGATCTGGGGTCTACCACTACTTTGATACTACGGACAATCCCTCTTATGATGGTCCTTACCACATATCCAACACTGTAATGGTTCCTTACCACCACCTCTAGCTTGCTACTCTCCATGTCCCTTCTCAGTTGTATTGAATCTCTTATAAGGAACTGCATTATCTTTCTCACTTTCATCTTGAGGTCTTCCTCTCTTTGGTGGCCATCTTCCTTTAGCTTTTTCGTTCCTTTTCAAGTCATGTTTAGGCTCAACTTTGCGCTTCGACTGGTCATAACAATGCTTCAATTTTCGGATGGCCTCTTCCAACGATATAGGCTCATCAAACTCAATCTAGTCTTTGTATGCAACTGGAAATCCACTAATGAATCTCTGAACCTTGGCCTTCTCCTCTCTTAGGTAAGGAACATATCTTAATAGCTCCAAAAATCTGCTAGTATACTCCTCATCTGTCATAGAATTCATCGGTAACTCATAAAACTCCTTAGCTCTATCATCATAGTACCTCTCAGACAAGTACTTCTCGAAGAGCCTTTCAAACACATGTCAAGTCAACTCATCCTCGTGTATTTCCTTAACATTATTCATGTCTTCCCACCAAATATCCACTTTACCTTTGAGATTGAAAAGGGTTATCCTTTCTTTCATGTTTTCTGAGTAATCATACAATTTAAAGAATTTTCGCATGCCAAGCAACCAAGCCTTCACATCCTACGATTTCTTCATCTCTCCATCAAAGGTAGGTGTCTTTGCCTTCTTGAACTCATCCGCAAATATCCCCTATCATTCCTCATGTACGGATGATAATGATGATGATCATGATGTCTATCAGAACCAGAACTAGAGTAATACTTGTGTCCAGTACCTCTCCTATCCGGAGTGTCCAACAACCTACCATCTCTGATAGTGTCAGATCTATCTAACCTGTGTCTACTATGAGACCTACTTCCATATGCCCCATTAGTTATATCCTCATGTCCATGGTTGATCCGAAGAGGTCCCTGTCACTGCAAATTTGACAAACTCTAAAGTAATATCGCATTCACCTCTGCTTGTTTCTCTTGTGCCTGCATGATTTTGTCATTGTCTGCTTTGCAACTCCTTATTTCTTCCTTCAGGCTTCTCAAGGTGTCTGCTAAGTCAAAAGAGTGCCCCACACCATACTACCCATCTGATTCATAGGGAGATTTTATGTAGTCTACCACTTTGCTGGCCATCTCATCTCTTTCCTGCAAGGAATAATATGTCAGCTAAACCAAATCACCATAAATCAACATACCTTATCATACTTAGGGAGGATACCTTGTCTGCAAGATCATCAAATTAGCATGATGCATGTTAAACATAACCATAATAACATATAGACATATATCAATAAGTGCATCAACGCATAACCATCATACCAGCTAGGGTCCAATCGTCAATGCAAGGCCATATCAACAATGCATGTTATGACCACATGCATGACAATAACTAATACTCCAGTATACACATTGTATCATGCAACTATCCACCTGCATAAGAAATGCCTAATCAACTACACATATGCATAACCGCATGTAGTTGAGCATAAGCAATCAATTCTTGTAATCAACCTACAAGACTGATGCATGTAATCAAATAACCAAGAATGAAACCCAACATACAAGAATGTAATCAAGTTGCATATAATTGTATAACCAATCATATACTCATGACAATGCATTCCATAAAATTGACATCAAGTTACTCATGATAACCTTACTTCTACCATGATCAATATGATGCAATGCAATAAGCACATGGAACTTCAGTGTAAGAGCCACACACGCAACTGACATGCATGCATGACCAACACATTCACCCATATCTGTAGCACCAGATATGACCCAAAGAGAGCGTAACCATGCTCTGATACCAATCTGTAACACCCCCTCCCAGGTCTACCCAAGGTAACCATGCCAACCGGGGTAAACATGAGGAGAGATGCTACTACAATTGGATTCGACCTCTTATTTCACCTTAAGGAAGTGGAATCAATGGAACACATACAACCATCCAACATCATCAACAAACCCCTTAGGAGACAAGTTAGCACTCAAACAACATGTACCTGGGTCCCACCGCTATTCTGTAGCTCTTAGGACTCAATCACTCTCATGCTATGGGCAAGGGAGCGACCAACAACCTAAAGTCGCTCTCACAAGCCTACATGCCAGCGGCTGTGGTCCTGAATTTCCAGTTATGTGTCAGCGACCCTGAGATTTGAGCCACTTTTCTAGCCCATAATCCTAGCCTCTGCCCAGACATTGTTGTAACTTTCAGAAATCATTAAAAACATGATAACCATGTTGATCAATTAAAATCACCCTCAAGACTAGGTCTAAGCATCCCTAACTAGGACTGACATTTTGTCAAACACTTGGCATCAATGCAACCTACAGGTCTAGGATACAAGAAAAAGCATATATGACTTAAACAACTTATGAAACATAACTAGAAGGATCACCTCCTTCTCCATTGAACTACTACACCATCAATTAGGTATTTCATCCATCCATTTAACAATTACAAGTAAATAAATGAAATAACCATGACATAAGTCAATCATTCAACCATGCTTATAACCAACATAAAACCATATAAGTATTAGAGATATGACAACCATTAAATCCACATATAAATCAATGCAAAAGTAAGAGAACTTAGCTTTTATTAATCATAGGCAAATCCAACCAAGTTCGGGACTTCCACATACCACCAAACCATAGACATGGCTAAACCAAATCTCTCTTTCAGCCAGTCACCCACATTCCATATTCCAAGCATGAATGTGGGATCTCATAGAACAACCAATCCAAGAACAATCAAGGGAATCCAGAGGTTAAACCACCTCCACCCTCATCCAACCGTGATCACACCAAAATCGGTGCTCCGATCACAACTGAGCATAACTCGAAATTTCATGTGGAATCCATCACTATCCTTGAGGAATTTTCTGTCTCCTTGTCTCTCAGGCTTTACCACAATCCAAACCCGGATCACTAGGCCCTAAACCGAGACTGCTCCCTCAGGCTTTACCGTGTATCTCGCCAAAACCGGTCAAGGGATTCCTAGGCCTTTGGGAATGAACCTTGAGACCACCTCTGCCCCAGATTCTGAAATCCATCTGGCAATTCCAAAGTTCCAAAACCGAAATAAACATCCCAACATACCATGGCATCCGGAAAAAGGCTAGGCTAGGCTGAAAACCACTGTCATAACCCGACAAAACCATGCCACTGACAGCAAGAGAACCATACACCAACATGCAAAGCCATGCATGTCCAAACCAGCTAGGAAATCACACATGCAAAAGGTTACCTGCAAGTATTCCCGCTGAAGCTGCTTGATCCTGCTTTTCCTTTCCTTTGCTCCAAACTAGAGTGCTCCAAGAAAACTCTAAGTGACCAAGAGAGTGAGAAAGAAAGAAAGAATAATGAGAGAGCTCCAAACTTGAGCTTGACAAAAGCCATGAAATGATCATCAGCAGCCTTTTTATGCATGAGGCCTCTAATTTCTTCATTTTCCATTATTTTCCTTCAATTTCCTCCTCACATGCAACATGTGACCTTTTACCTTCCTTTTCTCCTAATTTCCTTTATTTTCACAAATAAATGTGCCAAAAATGCTTTCTTCTTTTTTTCCTTTTAATGCCTTTGTCATTTTTCCTTAGTCAAAACACACATCTAGTGATGCCCACTAGGATATATTTTCCCAACATTCAGCTTCGAATAAGTGTCCCTTAATCGTGGTCTTATTTTTCCTTTATTAACTTTTATTACATTAAATTTTCACTAGGGATGTTACATTATCTCTCTTTAGCTTACATGAGAGATTATTAAAAAAAAAAATCCCTTCTCACATTTGTTGGGGTATCTATTCCAGCAAGGATAATATTAATTTATTAATTACATTGATAATACTAAAATTCCTCTTTATGACTCTATGAATAAACCTAAAGATTTTATCATCTTCATAAAATCCATCTAATTATAGATTTTTATCTTCAAAGGCCTTCTATTTCCTTTATCGTGTGTCCATTTAGTGTAAAATTTGCTTTTTATCTCTTCCAGGTCTTGAGACAATCATTGTTTCATAATCATTTTGTAACGTTACCTTCCACCTCCTTAGTCTTCCTAATATGAATGGGAGGTGTTACTTTGCTCTAACCCAACTTCCAAGGTCTCATTATGGAAATGGGGTTACAAAATTCCTCTTGGTTTAATTTGGACTACACCATCACGTTCAACTCGTCGAGAGTTTTAAGGTGATATAAACTTTATCAGAATTTGGCTTATAGATCAAAAGTTATGGCCATTTAAAGTTTTGGCCATCTGATCGTGCCACATCATTTAACACTGCCACGTGGCACTACCACATGGCCCATGTGGCATTGCCTCGTCAGACCCAATCTCCACGTGGTCAACCACGTTGTTGCAAGCTATATCATGTTGTCGCGCCCCAACCCTTCACATAAGATGCAAAAGAGTCATGCCAACAAGGGGCCCACGACGCGATCTATATGTTAATTGTCAGGAATAATTCTTGTTCCTTAGCCTCTATCTCCCGGGTCGCTTTGAGGTGTCACCCACTCAAACTAATAGGGCACAAAAAACACTTTTCCATCTATTTCTAGGATATTTTCATCCCTTGACCTCGTTATTTGTAACTTGTCCCGTGGATGCACACTTTGAACCTCCAAGGGTTAGCGACCTATGACTACCATTTTCCGGTCAAGTGCAGGGGAGATTTTCCATCCCCCAACTTTGTTATTCGCGGATCGTCCCCTAAATCACACACTTGAACTTCTGGTGGTTGCTGACACGTGATGACATCACACTGATGTCATCTCGTGATGACAACATGTTGTCACGTGGCCTCTTCTAGAAGCACTATTTGTCACTTAGTTATAGGCCACAAGGCAAACCCCAAAAGGGCATTTTAGCTACCAAGTATCACACTATCTATGTGCCACATCCTCATCTCCTCCACATCACTTTTCCACGTAAGCTTTGGCTTGGGTCCCACCCGGGATCCCAACTCTGCATGAAAAGCAACAATTTCCCATTATTGGGTTCTTGGTGGCTCCCACCATGGACCACTCCTACAAAATTTACATTCATCACGCCCTGACCCAACACTACAACCCAAGGTCTTTCGAGGGACCCACTACCGCAATGCGAAAGCTTCTCGTCTCTTGACGGAAGGACTTTCTATCTCACGACTCCTATCAACTGAGACTGTCATGTAATGACACACCCAATTAAATCTTAGGGAACTGTTAAGTGACAGGTCAGAGGCCAAATTATTTTTACTTGGAATATTTTTCCAAGTCCTCTACAACTCTATGAGGGGTGTAACCAAGTTTCTCTGTGAACCCAATCTCACCCAAAACATACATAAACAAGGAAATTCATTCCTTAAGATAACCATGAATATATTCATCATAAGGTAACAATTAAATATATTTTTCAAAGACATCAGCCTTCCGTCTTATCAGGCATTTTCTCGACCAATCTATGGCAAACAAGTCTCTGTGGGCTCAACCACAATAATGCCAGATCTAGCATATCTTATCAACATAAAATGTTATGTCATCCACTGCCCCATGAGTAAGGAATACAACAACTTGCAAGTCTTGCAAGCTCCATAACCATATAACATGCATGCTCAACACATTAAACAACAATTTCTTAAATACAAAGGGTCTCCATTGCTAAACTAAAACAAACAAGCCATGAGATTCACACACCATGGTAGCATATTTGAAACCTCTAAGAAATCATCGTGGTCATACATCTACCACGCACATACCAATAGTACAAGGATTTCTAAATCCTTCATATCAAGAGAGTAAATATATAAATACCTCATCACCAACTCACAGGATTGCAGACACTCCTTAATAACGATTCTAGCTATACAAACAGAAGTAGACAGTATTTGCATTGCATTTTCATGTACAACGACACAAGTAAACAATTTATCTTATAATGTAATTAAATGGCAACTGAGAGTGGGACTTCAACTCTCCACCCAATCGTAGGCTAACCGCACTAATATTCTTTTTGACACTCAACCACCCCCGAGCTAGATTTAGAGTCTAAGGAGGCAAATTGCTCAAGAGTTCTCAACTAGTCAACCGATTATAAGAGGCATAGACCACTTCTTAGGTGATTTCTCCAATAACTTCTAGTCGTGGTACCCCAATGGCTCTCAACCAGCAACAAGAACACCACAAGGGTTCAAATACAACATAGAAGGTCTCAATTCAACTCCGAAGAAGGATGAATATGTGCAATGGGAGGTTTATCAGTTGAATTAGCTACGTTAGGGACAAGAGCACACCCATCCCATTATTTTATCGAATAACACCATTGCTATCAACCCCAAGGCTACACTTGGTGTTTATCAGTCCCACAAGTACTGAGGTGCCTCAACCTATCCAATAGTTTCTCAACCCAGCAAGTTTCCCTAGTGGTTTATCAGCCTTGAGGCAAGCCATTGCTAAGGTGGTTTTTTTAGCGAGCAAGCCTTCATGGGTTTATCAACCTAGTAAGCATTCGAGAATCCCACCTCCACCGAACTCTCTCTAGCTAAACAACACAGGCACACACAAGCCTCAGTAAAACATCACACATGCACACCAAAAATGGCCTCAACGATAGCACAAGGAATTCAACCTTCAAGCACAAGCACAATTTAGAGAGATATTAAGTCTTCCCAATAGATCCACAATAACTGGCAACTACTCTCTAAGATTTTTGCTCCATCCACCTTTCTTTTTTGGAATGCATCTCTCCCCTCATGTCTGTGTGTCCCCTAACTCCCTATCAGCCCCTTTTTTCAGGAGGCCTATTCTCCTCAGTGAATGGTTGCACAATAGTGCCATTAGGCCAACAGGGATTTAGGTGATGAGATAAATGCAAGGTATGGGTTTACAAGCAACTCCTCCTTCAATCCTTTGAATCCGTGTTCACCTCTCAGCGAGTCAGTGTGTTACATTTCCACATAATTTAAATGAATTTACAATTCATAATAATATTTTACAAGAGGGCTGATAAAAGGGCTATCATAGACCCCACCCACTTAGAGGAACATTGTCCTTAGTGTTCTATATCTGAATACACACTAATTACAAGAGCTTTATATACACAACTCTTCCCAGTCATTTAAATATACATTTACATTTACAACCATATTCACTTTTTCTTAACCAACAAACAAAAATATGTATGACACCCTCATTTACTTATCCATTTCCCATGTGACTTATTTTGGTCCAAAGTGTCTCCATTACACCTTGACCTACTCGATTACTCAATCCTGTAGCATGATCTGCCTCCAAACTAGAATGCACAAAGATTTTGACTAGAACTGTGCCTGTGGTTATACTTGTAGCACAAACCAATCAATCACATGATCAACATCCTATACATATCTTTTAAGAAAAGAAACATGAAAAGCATTATGAACCTTCACTGTAGGTTGCAAGGCCAATGTGTACGTCACTTGTCCTATTCTCTCTAAGACCTTAAATGGTGCACAAAACTGTGGTGCCAACTTGGCACAAGACCTAATTCTCAATGAGCTTCTCTTTGGTCTAATTCAAAGATACACATGACCCCCCACTTTGAATTCTTTTTGCACTCTATGTTGGTAGGCATAGCTCTTATGCTTGTCTTGAGCTATATTTAGTTGTTTCCTAGTGACAATTGTTTCTTACTCCATCTCCTTCAACATATCTGGCCTGATATGCACCCTGTTCACTAGATCATTCCAGCTAATAGGAGTATTGCACTTCCTACCATAAAGAGCCTCAAATGGACTCATATTTAGCGACTCTTGGTACCCATTGTTACAAGCAAACTCCACTAGTGGAAGAAACTCTTCCCACTTCCTTTGTTGGTGCATGATATACATTCTCAACATGTTTTCCAGCACTCTATTTATCCCTTTGGTTTGTCCATATATATGAGCATGATACGTTGTACTAAAAGCCAATTCTATCCCCAGACCAGCAAATAGTTCCTTCCAAATTTGGAGGTAAACTTTTCATCTTAGTCCTAAATAATCTTCTTGGGTACACCATGTAATCTCACAATTTCTTTTATGAAGATCTAAGTAATATCTCTCGTTGTGTGAGTAGACTTGACAACAATGAAATGAGCTACCTTGCTCAGCCTGTCCACCACAACCATGATAGCATCATGCGTCCTGATTGTCTTTGGAAAACCTATGATGAAATCCATGGAAATGACAACAATGTATCATGAGTGACAATAACAATAATTACAACAAAGAACATACTTATTCTTTGAATATCCAAGATGAAAACTTCAAGGTTTCTTAGGTTGAGATAGAGGAAATGCCTTTTATATTGGCATGGATTTCCCTGAGTTGAATAATTTTTTTCCATCTTCTTGGACCAAGGCCTTAATACTCTTACACCCCTTTCTTATGTTCTCCTTGACCATCTTTAGGGCATCTTTGAAAGATTGCACATGAACTCCTAAATGGGGATTTGAAGAACTCAAACTAGATTGAGCATTATCTATTTTATGGTATGGAATGGATTACAAATCTTTATTGAGGTAGGCCTTTCCATAGTAATCATGTGTGGAACATCTAGATCCATGTCTTTTAGGAGGCCTTCAATCTCATCCTCTTTCATTATTGAGTTAGTTGGCTCCTTTTCCAGAGAATTTTGTAGATTACCGTTTGGATCATTATTTCAGGCTCTATTGTGGGTGGAAAAGGCTTGGGAATACCTCTAACAATTGGTTGGGGGATTGATTGATTAACTTCTTTCACCAGGGTCTTGTTTGGAGAGGAGAGAGACGCAAACTTGTTTCCATATCTAGGGTTTTAACTAAAGTTTGTGGCTCCTCGAGGTCTCAAATTCCTTGTCCTTTGGGGGAATTTTCTAAAACCCTCTTGCTCTTTATGAGTTAATTGATTTGTTGGTAAATCCTTTGCAATCAGAGGACAATATTTAAAAATATGCCCATGTTTGTGACAATACCTACATCTAAATGGGACATATTCCAATGTTTGTTTCCAAACATTATCATGATAATAAATGTCTATTCAAGTTAGAAGGGGCTGCGAAATATTTATATAGACACAGTTCCTTGCGTAGGATGTGTATGTCCCTCTCTTAGTTGCCTCAAAAAAATTGACAAAGCTACCAATGACATTGCCAATGCCTTCAAGGATTTCTTCCTCCCAATACTCCTTTGGAAGACAAAAGAGGCGAACCTATACTGGGACAACAAGAAATTTTTCCTTCTCGGGATTGTATCGCTCTTTCCAAAATCACATGAAGAGCTCAATATGATTAAAAAAGTAAGGTCCTCCTTCAAAGACCCTCATTCTATCTTCCAAGTTGGAAACAAATAATGTGAAGTACCCATTTACTCCTAGCTCTAGATCTATTTTGGATCCAACTATTCAGGGACTTTTCAAAGGGCCATAATCTGATGAACTTGCAGATCAGAGCATTATTCGACATATATTGGACATATTTTGTAATCTTGTTATATCTAACCTCATACTTTGGACCTTGCATTGCTTTTAGTTGAACTTTATTTTGCTAGAATAGTCCAAGTAATGGTTTCTCTGGGTGCCTAAAATCTCCATTACCTCCAACTGAGCTTTGAAAAGGACATGAATTATGAGGAGTTTGGGAGGGATTGTTAGCTGATCCAACATTCATACGAACTCCTGAGACAATTTGATTGAAGGGGGGGGGGGTCCCCCTCTCCTAGAACCAGCCATGGATGGTTATACAAAATAAACCCTAGTAAAAAGCCCTAAAAAATCAATTTAAAATTATGTTATTTAATATAGACATTGAAATATTTTATTTATGTCTCTCTCTTTTGCTATTAATATTTTTTTTGAAATACCACATGTCAACTCTATGTTGACCATGGAATGAATTATACATTTTCTTCATATATTACTTTTAAATTGCATGTGTCAACTCCATATTAGGTAGTGGAGGAATTACACATTTCCCTCATATTAAAAAGTAGAACGTAATTATAGAAAAAGATAGAGATTATTCAGTGCCAATTATTTTATTTCTCTTTTCATATAGAAATTATGTAAAACAAAAATAGACATTAAAGTATTTTATTTATAATACACACATACACACACATATAATTTAAATGAAACGATTATCATTTTGCATTCAAAAGAGGGTTGGTTTCAAGGCCAAAACCTTTTTACATCTTTCAATGTTTTTAGAGGCTTCACAATTCCAGTACATTCACAAGAGTTTTTTCTTGCCTTTGTAGGATCTTCTAAATACAATTCTACATTGATATCTACCATAGTCTTTACAAAAACCCCTAAATACAAAACATATTTGCAAAACATTTTTCAAAGCTTGAAATTTTCATACTCCGAATGCCCAACTTCTATTGTTGCGTCCATTTTTTCCTCTGTTGCTATGTGCACTGCTGCTCCTTGCCCATTTGGTTGTCTGACCTTTTTCCTTGGGTAGTCTTTATTATGTTCCAGCTCCTCCTACTTGAGTGCACTCACTTTGTTTGGGGGTGCTTCCACTTCATTCAATTTGAGCTTTAAGACTGCCATCTCTGCCTCCATAATTTCCATTTCCTTATCCAATTATTTTTACAACCATTAACAATTTTCTCCAACAGTTCCAGCTTGCATCCATCCCGGTCGGCCATTTCACTTCTCGAGTTCATTAATTCCATCAACGACACCACCATCTTCATCAGGTTATCAATGGATTGGCACAAATGTTCCTGACACTCAGATGTTCCTCTGTGAATGCCATTTCCATCAACCTATAACTCATTACTCCTAGCAGTATGAAGAGTTAGTTCCATCCTGTAACATGCATTGTACTCACATTTAAACTTGCTATATAAATAGACGAGACTCGACGTTGCCTGCAAAAAGAATTTATTGCCACAATTGCACAAATCAATTCACCGCCAGGGTACTCCATTCCTACCAAGAGATTCAATTCACAACCTGTTCTGAATTGGGTGTCATTTAAATCTAATGAGCGGATTCTAAAGTCTCTGTTCCAGGTGATTAATGGAGAGTGTAGCTTATTTGTTACCCTTCTCCACGTATGTCCTTTCCCTCGCCATGTGGCTCGCCCTTCGATTTTTGTAGTGAATGCTAAGGCTCCTTTTGTACAAATACTCGACATGTGATATTAAATACCAAGACTTGCCATTAAACGAAACACTACTTGAAACTCTAATATATAATATGACATATTCTTCAAGGCCAATCACTTTTTAGTAATTTATTTCAATTTTTTACTACTAAAAAAATTCTTTAATAATATAAAATAATTTTTTATTATTAATATTTTTTTGGTTTAATTTATTGATAAAAATATTAAATGTAAATTAAGGTACAACATCTTCCCATACTCTCGACATACAATTCCAAATATACTATAATAACATATAATATTATTCAAGCAAGAAACCACGTTAAAAAAACCATCAATCTAAAAAGCATTCTATGCATATAGAAATGCCAAATGGAGGGAACTTTATAGAAAGGAGAGTTTGAACCGAAAAAGATGTTTGACAAGACACATGAAAAGGTAATATGAACAACTACTTCAATTACTTTCCAAAATTCTTTTTGAAAAATACAAAGCACAACCTTATTTTTCAAGTAGTATTAATAGGTTAAATGAATGATAAATAAATAATATTTGAGCTAAGAAAATTATTTTATATTTTAGTATGATGTGTAAGCATGATATTAAAAAGTTGAAATTTTGTTTATATCAATTAAAATAAATTAAATAATATATCAAATATTTAAATAATATTTATTGATAAAAAATTATAAGTGAAGAAATTGGATCCCTTTTAGCTCATGTTACAATTTATGTTAGATTTATATTTAAGATGGATTTATGTTGGTTTATTTTCATGCGTGATAAATCTTTTATTATTATTATCATGAAATGGAGTTGCTTTAAGATATAAAAATCCATAAGCAAGAAACTAAATGTATTATTATTTTTATTAAATTTATTTAAAAATTATATTTAGGTTTAATTATTTATATCAAGTTTATTTAAGAATTATATTTAATATTGATTATATATATATAGATATATAAATAATTTTAATTATTTATTTATGTTAATAAAATTATAATAAGTAAAATGATGATGAATTACATTTATTGATTTTAAACATAGACTCAATCATTCATTGTGATGAATTTAGAATAATCTAATCAAATTTATTCACATTAAAAGTCTTAATTATAGCCAAAACTCTATCTCCGACTTAAGTGTGGATGTCATAAAGATGCTAAGTCTTGGCTCGATCATTAAGGATAAAGAAGGATGTCATCATGGATAATAAATATAATATTAAAAATACTATTATCTCCAAATTTAAGAATAAGTTGTGGGATAATAATGAGCTAGAGGGAAAAAAGAAGCTTAGGTATTATAAGGCGGTGATTAACCCCACTCTTGCTAACCATAATTATCTTTTTGTCTTGACTAGTGCGAAGAAGAAAATGAACATTGCAAAGGTAAGACATAATTTTCATGAGCTTTGAAATGAACCTTGATGTTGGCCTATTCTCAAAACACTTTAGGACGGAAGAATTTGTCACCTTTCCGATACTAAGAGGGTTTAAGATGAAAAACACTCTCTCTTGGATTGCCCGACTCTTACTCATCTGCTCTCATTTTACAAAACATTTGCCACACTGCCAACCCTCTTGACTTGTTAAGTCAACAAAACTATAGTGATCTAGGAGCATTTCTTTCCCTTCTTTTTAATCATAAAAATAAAATATTAAAGAGTCACAATTAATCTCTTACTTTCTTAAGGTCTAATAGACTACATTGGTCTTAGTGGACGTTATTCATCATCATAATTTAAAATATTGATAATAATTATTTACAAAAATAGCATTTGATAAATAAAATTTAAATTTAGATAATAAAAAAAAGCTAAATTTTGAAATGAAATGATATTTTAACGTCCACGAGACTAAAAATAGTCCATGGGACTATTAGTTCCCTGCTTTTCGCCTTTTGCAGTTCAATATTTTTCTTATTCAAATTGATGATGAGTTGGCCCAACCTTCCAACAATCCCCTGGCTAAAAAGACAATGCCAAGAAACCGATGCTAATATATTCCCCATAACTTTCTATGATGTCTTTGAATGCATCGCATTCTATTGACACCTAATCATTAGGATTGGGTGAATGTAATTAATGTAAATAAATAATAAGAAATATGAACAGTCATCGGGAGATGAAGTGAACAGTCTCTCCCTCGTGTATATAATAAATACCAACTTGAAGGAATAATATACGAATTGATTTGTTTTGAGGAGTTACTGCCTGGTCTGACATGGTATCAAAGCCAACTCCCGAAATTAGTGTTTATGTAACTCCTAGTGTCTGAGCATTAGTTTTCTGCCCATATTATGCGTGGTTTCCTGAAGCCTGCTCCAGGCAGTGTCATATATGCGTTCCTCTGTCATATGCGTTTTTTAAGTGAACGCCCTCTATCATTTCCGTCGTCCTCACTACAGGACTGGGCGCAGTCATCAGCAGCACCTACAGTTTCAAGCAGCCTAATCCCTTCAAGGAACTTGAAGTTTTTGGTGGCTACCACAACGAACTACTAGTGGCTATCAAATATGCGACACCTTTAGTATTCTTGCTCTTCAGTTTTTTCTTCAGCTCACTGTCTCTCCGTTTCTTGACTCAGGTCAATATCCTCGTAAATATTCCACTGCGTGAGCCCTGCTTGATCACTCTAGATTATGTTACTCAGCTCTTTGATAGGGGTTGTATCTTCAACACCATAGCCACCAAAACGCTAGTATCAGTTCTTGTATTTACGCTACCTTAATACACAGTCTTGTGTATTACATTGAACGTTGCCTGTTGGAATACACCTCGACCTCTCCATCGAACGACCTCTCCATCTATACCTCGGCCTCTCCATCAAACTCCGATATCCCCGCTCCTCTGGTTGACATAACACCCGCAACAACCATACCACCTCTATTTCATCTAAAGCCGTTATAGCACCTGAATCGGTTATAGTTGGGGGATTTTGGATCTAGTAGGCTTTATGGCGTTTTTATATTTTTCAGGATTTAAATGAGGTTTTAGAGGTGAAAGAAGAATTGGGATTTAACGTGCTCTCTGGAATTTTGAGGTGCACTATATAGTAAATAGGCCTTTCGTGATGTAAGAGGAAAAACCTGCATTTTATGTGATTAATGTCATATCGATCTGGTGCTGATTTGGAAGATATTTTTTGATAGTGCATAGCTGATCCGAATATTTCTTTTGGAAATGTTTTATAATAATCAATTTTCATTTAAAGTGTTCTGAAGACTCCGCCATTATCATATATCTGGTATCATACACTGTCATGGTACCTCTGATATATACATCAGAACTATATTTTACTACAGTGCATTTTTTTCTCTTTTACACAGCAAGTGCAAATTGTTTTACCAGTAGAAGAGCGATTTTTTTCCACTGTACACAGATTTTACAATGCATTCAATCATATCCATTGTGGGAATAGTTCTTACTGGCAAGGAGAACTATCCTGAGTGGTCCAGGATGATAAAACACGCCCTCATTTTCAATGAGTCGTGGAAAGGAGTGTGTATTGGAGACGGAGACAAAGAACTAGAACAACGTACCTCAGACAAAGAGGTCACCATTTGGGAAAATAAGAACAACAAAGCTTATGCATTAATCGTAGCATCTGTAAATGAAGAGGTGAGTCGCCATATTTCGCCATTCTCAACTGCTTTCGAAGCCTTACAAAAGTTGAAAGAACTGTATGACTCACATTCTGCACTTGAAGTTGTTCAACTCATGATTAAACTCTTCACTCTTGAATTACAAAATAATGATCCTCTTGTTCTTGCATCCAAAGTAAAATCTATAATGCATTATATCAAATCCATTAAGGTTGAATTGGATATTCCTCTTATCTCTTTTCTCAAGGCACTTTATCCTACTTACTCCAATTATCTTGAGTCATTGCAAGCAAATCGAAATCTCAAAGATATTAACTTTGACTCTCTTGTGAAAAAAATTGCTAAAAGAGAGAAAGATTTTGGAAAGAAGACAATCCCTGAATCTTTTGAAGAGGCTGTGTGCCTTGCTCATAAAAAAAATAATCCTGCTCAAGATTGTTCCAAAGGAAGAGGTGGTCGAAGAGGAAGAGGAAGATATTTCAGAGGCAGGGGGGGTAGACACTCTTAAGGAGAAAATGCAAATCTGCACTGCATACGTTGCAAAAGAAATGGATCACATGATGCCTCTACATGCAAGTTACCATGGGACAAAATTGAGCAAAGAAATCAATAGAAAGGTAAAACTAATGACACAGACAAAGGTAAAGCACCTAAATCTGCTCACTATGTTGTGGCACAATGTAATATTGGAGTAAATGAAGATTTATTTAATGCTTCACTTGCTTCTTGGAAAAATGACTGGTTGCTTGATTCAGGAGTAACTCGCCACGTGACTCATAGAAAATATTTTTTTGAAGAATTTACTGACAATGTTAATGGAGCGGTATACTTTGCAGAGCAATAAAAAATCAAACCATCAGGACTTGGCACAATCAGGCTTAAATTGCCTGGTCTTCCAGACTTTCTTCTGCATCATGTTCTATATCTCCCACGACTGAAGAGAAACTTATTGTCCTTGGTCCAAATCCGCCAGCAAGATCACTCCATTCATATGTTTGATGGCAAGCTTGAGGTGAGAAAAGCATCTGACCACTCACTTGTCTTGAGGGGAATAGAAGAAGAAAGGCTTCTCAAGCTACAAGGTACCTATGCTTGTGCACAACATTTCTCATACAATTCTCATTACGAAGAAGGTACACTTCCATCAAGTTTATTATGGCATACTAGACTTGGACATTTGAACTATGACAGCCTCCGCTTATTGAAGAAAAATGGTGTTGCTGGTTTACTTACAATTCCTAGGAAATTTAAGCAATGTGATGCTTGCATTCTAGGAAAGCATAGCAAACAGTCTTTTCATGATTCACATTCAAGAGCACATAGAAAACTTGAACTCATTCATTCAGATTTATGTGGTCCAATGCATGTTCCTTCTGCAAATGGAAATAAATATATGATGACATTTATTGATGATTACACCAGAATGTGTTGGGTTTATTTATTGAAGAACAAATCTGATGTTTTTCAAACATTCAAGAACTTTCATAAATGGATTGAAAATGATGCACAATCTCATATTAGGTCGATTCGCATTGATAATGGAAAAGAATACACATCAAATGAATTTGAAAACTATCTTCACCAACATGGGATCAAACATCAAACAACTGTACCTTATAATCCCCAACAAAATGGTGTAGCTGAAAGAATGAATAGGACAGTCTTAAATATGGTATGCTCCATGCTCTTCTTCAAAAATGTAAAAATAATGTTTTGGGTTGATGCTGTTCTATGTGCTGCATATATAAAGAATAGATTTCCATCTAATGCTATTAGAAACAGGACTCCATATGAAATGTGGTATGGGCATCTTCCTTCGGTAAAGCATCTCAGGGTCTTTGGTTCCACCTGTTATGCCTTGATACCAAAGGTACATAGAAACAAACTTGGTGCAAGAAGTTGTAAGTGTATCTTCCTGGGGTATTCAAACACCTCCAAATCATACCGTCTCTATGATGAAGTCAATAAAAAGTTTGTTGTATCTAGAGATGTAATTTTTCTTGAATCATCCAAAACTGACAATGTTGTTGAGTGGCAACTTGATCGCTTGGATAGATTTGCAAATGCAAAATCATTTCAAGAATTTGATAATCAGATTCCACATATTGAAGGGGGGATTCTTATACTAGATCAACATGTGGAATCTTCTTCTGAAGAACCCTCTCCCTCGCATGAAACTTCAACAACAGATGATACTTTAAGTGATGTGATGGATAGAATTGGGAGACTCAATCTTGATTCAGTCCCAACTCAATCAATGGAGCAGCCTGGACCATCTGAGAAAGGTCCTCCAAAGTGGCTAATAAAGACACTTGAAAGTGTTCATTCTGATGAGGTTGGTAAGACAGGAACTAGAAATTCAAACCAGCAGAATGGAGATGATGTAGATGACTCTAATTCACCTGTTGATATGGATGTTTCTTATGATTGTGAATTGAATTTGTCTATAGATTTTGAACCAACTTCCTTCAAAGAAGCTGCTTCTCATGATGAATGGAAAGAAGCAATGAAAAAGGAGTATGATGCCCTCATAAAGAATGGCACTTGGAAGGTGATTGATCCTCCATTAGGAACCAAACCAATAGGCTGCAAGTGGGTCTACAAGAACAAGTATAAAGTTGATGGCTCACTTAACAAGCACAAAGCCAGGCTTGTGGCAAAAGGTTTTGCACAGAAGGAAGGGGTCGATTATGAGGGGACTTTTGCCCCCACAGCAAAATGGGCTACCATTCGGACACTCTTTGCCTTAGCAGCTCAGAACGGTTGGAAAGTTCATCAAATGGATGTAAAAACCGCTTTCTTGAATGGAGATCTAAAAGAGAATGTTTTTATGTCCCAGCCTGAAGGATTTGCTGTGAAAGGACATGAACATAAAGTATGCAAACTTGTGAAGTCCTTGTATGGCCTCAAACAAGCACCGTGAGCCTCATATGAAAAACTAACTAAGCATCTTCTGAAACTCAATTTCAAACATTATGATCTTGATGATGCAACTTTATTTGTCAAGAAAGTTGGAAAAACAGTTGTATATCTTGTGGTATATGTAGATGATCTTTTGATGACAGGGAACAATGAAAGCTACATTGCATCCATAAAGAAGGAATTGGAGAAAAGTTTTGAAATGACTGATTTGGGCTATGTTCATTACTATCTTGGTATTGAAGTAACTCAACATCCAAAGTCCATATTTCTTTCTCAAAAGAAGTACATTGGAGATCTGTTGAACATATTTGGCATGACAAAATGCAATCCTCTTACTACTCCAATGGAACAAAACTTAAAGCTCACATCTATTGAAGGAAAAGAATTTGAGGATGCAACAAAGTATAGACAGCTTGTAGGAAGTCTCAACTACCAAACTACTACCAAACCAGACATTTCGTTTGTTGTTGGAATCCTCTCCAGGTTTATGCAAAAGCCTTGTGAGGGACATTGGTCTACTGCAAAAAGAGTTCTAAGGTACTTGAAGGAAACTCAAGACATTGGAATCAAGTATACACAGGTGGACGACTTCAGCTTGATTGGATACTCTGATTCAGACTTCGATGGAGACAAAGAAACTAGGGTATCCACTTAAGGATATGCTATGAGTCTTGGATCAGGGGCTGTCTCCTGAAGATCACGCAAACAATCAGTTCCAGTGGATTCCACAACAGAAGCAGAATACGTGGCAGCAGCTGAAGCAACAAAAGAAATTGTGTGGCTCAGGAAAATTCTTGAAGATTTGCAGGTAAAACAAGTATAATCAACTCCACTCATGATTGACAATACCTCTGTAATAAAGTTGGCAAAGAACCCAAAGTTCCATGATCGAACGAAGCACATCAATACTAAATATCATTTGATTCGACATCATGTTGAGGCCAAAACAATCCATCTCTGTCATTGTTCCACTAATGAGCAAATTTCAGGCATCTTCACCAAAGCGCTTGGAAGAGAAAAGCTTGAACGATTCAGAATGATGCTTGGACTCACCAACATCCCTTTAGATTAAGGGGGGGGGGGATGTTGACACCTAATCATCAGGATTGGGTGAATGTAATTAATGTAAATAAATAATAAGAAATATGAACAGTCATCGGGAGATGAAATGAACAGTCTCTCCCTCATGTATATAATAAAGACCAACCTGAAGGAATAATATACGAATTGATTTGTTTTGAGGAGTTACTGCCTGGTTTGACAATTCCAAAATGAAATGTTTTTCTGATTCCACTGTCCCTGACGTGCAAAAAGTACACACCCGTTCTTCCCAAGCTTCTTTAGGTTTTTTCCACTGTCCTATTTCACACCGAAGTTGATGCGAGTTGGTTCTTAACTAGCAATAAGAACCTTTGCCCTCCATGGAATGCTAGCTCCAATGAACTATTTTTGTTGTAGATTACACGTAGGATTGAATTCCTCAATATAGTACTTCTTCTTTCTACCCAACTCGTTTCCCCATACCTCTTTACGAAACTCCTCCATAACAAAATTCTTTAGCTCCTTGCTATTTGTGGGACATGCATTGAGGTAGATATTTCGTTTTTGCATCCACATGTAGTTTTTTTTTTAATCCATGTTTTTTTTTTTCTCACTCATGTCTTCGTTGTAGATAACATTAGGCCATCTACCTTATCCCATTTGCTCAATTTTTTTTTGATATCTTATGAGCCGCACCATAGCACCATAACACATAACAATTGATTCGATGAGAGTTGCTCATGTTTCACTCGACATTATCTCATAAGGTACCAATTTTTTTATTTTGAATTTACTCATGATCAAATTTTTTGGATTTTCGATAAATAAATGATAATTTATTAACAAAAATGTATTATTATTATTTTTATGAATTTTTTTTAAAATTATAGTTAATTTTAATTATTTATTTATATTAATAAAATTATAATAAGTAAAATGTATGCGTAAAGAATTTAAATTTTGATAAACGTAAGTAATAATTTTGGAATATTTATAATGAAAAGTGTTAATAAATAATTGATTTAAAAATAATAATTTGTAAAAAATAAAATTTAATTTCAGTAAAGTGTCCAATTTTCTTTACTATTATGATTGGATTTGCAAGATTTTATTTTAAAAATTAATCAAAGTTCAAAAAGAAGACCCAGAAAATCTAACCAAATTAAAAGTTGATAAAACTAATTCAAATATACATTACAAACGTCCAAAATTTTTGAATAAAAAACGTAACCACTTGTTTTTTATAACGTAAACCAAAATATAAAGTAAATATAAAAAAACAGATTTTAAAATTATAATAATAATTTAAAATCATTAAGTATGGTAATAAAAAAATTTGAGTTAAAACCTAAATTACACATCAAACACAAAACGTAAACCAGTCATATACCCAACCTCTTTCTCCAAGCAATTTCTAACCACCTTCCGCACCAATTGTAATGCTCCAAGTAGAAACTTAAACCATGTATTCTCATTCAAAAACATCGAAACCGAGTTCAGATATTCTTTTGGTCGTTGAGAATGCTTTGTTTCCCTACGTGTCGCTTTATCTCATGTCCATGGTTGCTATTCTAGGTATTCAATACATATTCATATATTTCCTAGTGAGTATTTACAACGTCTGCCTTCATTGGTTCTCCCTCCTCCTCAGCCCCGGTTTGGTATTAATTGCTTTTGAAAGCACCTACTACATGTTCCAGACATAGAAGGAAATTTAATTGCAGGGATCCAGATCGAGAATCAGATATATCCACACGGAGACATCGAAAAAATTATAATTCTTGTCGGCCTGTTATCCATATCTAGCAGGAAAATCCATTGGTAAGTCTGGCCTGGTTCACGTAGCCAACAAGATCAATATCATGGGAAAACCATTCCTAGTGAGGTTTTTAATCTCTTATGCTTAGTACTGCGATCTTGAATTTTTGCACCAGATCCCTCTATCAGGGCAGTAATTGAATGCAATATTAAAAATGGGTTTTGTGATAATTGCAGGAATGGAATCATTGAGAAAGCAAGCCACCAAGTTTAAAGAGCAGGTCGCCAAGCAGCAGCATGTAGGTGTTTTTAAATACTATTTCTGGTTTTATTCCTCTCATTTGGTATGCCTGTGTATCGGAGTATTTTCTCAGAATGGATATCTGTTACAATTTAAAAAAGTGTTATGGACTTTATCCGTAAGTTCGCTTTTCATTGATTATGGGCGAGCTACGAACTCAAACTCTGGATTCATGAACCCACTTTAACATGGGGGATATAGATTTTAACCATAGAACTAAAAGTTACCAATGCAGCCTGAGGTAATCCAAAAGATAATATGACTGACCCTAGATCATGGCTGGGAGAGGTGTTTGGTAGTTATTAGAAGGGTGAGGTTGTATGGTGAATCCACGAGATTTGATCCAGGTGACTCCACTAGATTTGATCCAGTGACCCTATGTAGATTAAAAATTTATGTAGGAGGAGTCGATTAAATATCTACTTTATCAGATATGGCTTGAAATATTCACAGCATTTATGGTCATGTTCAGCTATACTTATACCGTAGATAAGATTGGCACTTAGTTTTTTTTTAACGCTACTTTTGAGCTGAGCAAGCTCTGTTACTTCTGTGTTACCCTTTTTTAAAGTTTATTTTTGAACTGGGCAAGCTCTGTGACTTTTTAATTACTTTTTTTAAGTTACTTTTGAGCTAGCCAAGCTCTGAGCTTAAACATAACCTGTGCTGATAAGGCATCCACATTCTCCTGATGGTTTAGAAGACCTGCGTTGATTCTATACAGTTTTGTAGATATTGAACAGTTTCTAAGGCAGTGGCATCCTGATACTCTCTTAACATTTCCACAACTTGCTTTTTATTTGTAGCCTCTGCTTATACAGCTTTCCATTGTTGCTCCTTTAAGCAAAGCATGTCATCAGAAGAATCTTTTTGTGCATAGTCGGAAACATTTTTCAATTTTCAAATATTCAAATGTGAACTAATTAGATGTCCAACAAATGGCTACACAAATAAGGTCACTGGGTCTCAGATAGTATATCGAGGGACTGCACAAATAGGGTCAGTGGGACTAAGTACATCCAGGTACATACAAAGCGGGAGTACGGATAATATATCCAAAGATGTACAAAGTGGGGAGTACAAAATATCTCCTGGATCCATGTTAAAAGCACCAAAAAAAGAGAGGAGAAGAAGATGATCATCTCAATAAGAGAGATTAACAAAGAACTACACAAATAAGGTCAAGTGAGACTATGATAGTACATCCAGGGACATACAAGGTGGGAGTACACATAATATATTCTGGGGTGTACAAAGTGGGAGTACAAAAACATCTCCTAGATCTATGCTAAAAGCAGAAAAAGGATATTATCTAACTAAGATAGTATAAAACAAGGTGCAGGTACAATGAAGATAAAAAGATATTGTCTAACTAAGAGAGAGTATAAGATAAGTTGCGTGTACAATGAAGATAAAAATGCTATAAACTGGAAAACTTGGTGCTGAGCAAAAGAGAAGGAGGGTGTCCAGGCCTGCTGGAGCTGGAGGACAAAGGTGAGTGAGGGGATGGGAAGGAACATCTTAGTTATCCCATTTTACAGTAGACAACTTGGTGATATTCCTGAAATACCATACCTGAGGGTTAGTTCAATTGGTCGAGTTCCCATAGTTAAGCACGTCTGAGAAGTCACGGGTTTAATTCTCTCGACACTCTCACAGTCAGGGTCCATGTTTGAGTCGTCGGAAAGAGATCCCTTTGGGTGTATCTGTCTGGAATAATATTCTGTGGACGTAACGAGTCACTGATCTCCGGGGACCATGAACCACATAGAAAAAAAGAAAAAAGAAAAATAAGAAAAAAAGAAAAGAAAAAGGGAAAAAAGGTATTCCTGGAATGCCCCCGCCCCGAAATGGGAATGCTGAGGTGATCTTCAGCTTCCATACAGAACGACAGGCTTCCCTCTACAGAGTGATTGATTTTTGAATTTTTTTTCTTCCAGACATTTTAAGAAACACGCCCCAAGGCCTGGTTTTCAAATTAGTTCAAATTGCTGGTTCAGGTATAGATTTGTTAACATTCGATTCGGCCTAATAATTTGCTATGGTACATCAAAATGAATCGGAATTAACAAGCTCTATAATTTAGGCCAACCAAAAACTCTAAAAAATTCCATATACATTAAAAAACTGTGTTCTCTGTGCTTTATTTTTTATCTTTTCTGCATTGTTTCTCTCCCACTTATCATTACTTGCTTCCAACCTCTCTAAACACTGTTAATTGGCTTAAAGCCTGAAGTCATAAAGCTCAGTTGTTGCACAAAATATGTTGGATGAAAATTGCAAAGCACAAGTTGGGTAATGAAAAAAATGATATTTGCTGAAAGTGTCTGGGCTTCGGGGTAAAATCATTGCCGCTGAAGCCTAAAACTGTCTGGGATTAAATTGTGACTGTTAAGCAGTGGAAATATCATGGTTGCTCAGAAATTATGGTTGGGATAAAAATTATAAATTGTGACTGTTGTTGCTGAAGCCTGAAAACTTTGGTGTGATTTGTGAATCCATACTGCATGAAGCACATGCCCAAGTGCAGTGAAGATTTGTCTGAAACTTGAAAGGCTGAAAGTTGAACAGTTAGTTCCTGAGGCTAAACCCTAGAACTTGATTTTTGAGCCAATTTTAGCCAATTTTAGCCAGGATATTTGAGCCCATTTAAGCCAGAGATTTTGAGCCATTTTGACAGATGTTTCAGCTTAGTTTCAAGTTTCAATGAAGAATGGCTGGAGGTTACACAAACTGAGGGTGATTGGAACAGGTAGAAGTTCCAGTTTAGGGAAAATTTGAAGCATCCATACTTATCTGAAAGTATAGAAATCTTGGCAGGAATCTTGGCCAATCTTACTAAATGTTAAAATTCTAACCATAAAATGATTGGTGATATTTTTATAAAAATATTAAAATTTCTAAGGAGTTTATATAGTTTGTAGAAAATGTTAGTGATTTATAGAGTACAATACTTTAATGTTATAAAATTTAGTTTGTAGAAAATTTTAGTGATTTATAGAGTACAATACTTTAATGTTATAAAATTTAGGTGAATAAAATGTAGATTGGCAAATTGATTTTTGAAATAAAACATGGAAAATATATCATGAGAGAAATTTAGTCCCTAAAATATTCCCTGCTTTGGTGCAGGGATGACGGCCTTCCCAAAATTAGGAATTTGGGAAATGACACCTTAATTTTTTTTTTTTAAATAACCATATATTATACTGACTAGAGGAATCGGCAATTGGGTCAGTCTCGTACTTGCCTGACAGGGTCGATTTCGAATGATACTGTTAGGATTCCAAGAAACTCTCCTAGGTTGTAGCTCGGAGATGCCTGGTAACATATAAATTCAACTATTGTTGCAAGGTTTAATGGAAGGAATGATGGTTTGGTTCAAGCGAGATAAACACTTCTACTCTGTTTCACTCCAGACATGCATGAACAACCCCAGAATACAAGGCTTTAGACCACCAATGCTCACAGTTTAGATATTAGGCGAATATGGAGAATATTAACCACACTAGCAGATATACAAGACCATGTGATGGCCGACTGCAACTAGTACAAAAACCTGCAAATCTAGTCTATTAATGCAAAGATAGGATGACAGCTCTCTTGCATTAGATAGAAAGAAACCTGAGCAACTTATTCAGTGATGCATTCAATATTCTAACACAGAGATAAGATGACAGTTATCTAGTGCTAAACATCAAGAGATCAAGAACATAGCATATCAGGTACAAGCTTAGAACAGAGGAAAATGGACAGTGAGTAGTTAACAACAAAAGAAGCTTGTATTTGCTGAAAATGAAGATGAGACGTTGCAAGTGAGAAAGTGTCTACAGTCTCCAGAAGTTGATCCTTACATCAAATGCCAACCCTGATTACATCTTTCTTCTGGATATTTATAAGTTCACATTACAATGGCACTTGGCCGTTTAGGTATGGAGGGGTCTTAATTGACCACCAATTGCATTTAACTGCCTGATGGAGTCTTTGAACGAGGTTGCTTGCTTCACTGTGTAAATTTGATCTGTACAACTGCTGTGCTGTCCTTTAGGCAGTTGGAATGCTCGCAGCAGTGAAGTCCATGACTGATAAATTCTGTTACAGAGCCGTGCTATATCCCTTTCTCCTTTTGGCCATACTTTCTGTTTAATGTGGTTGTTGGGGATCCGACTGTAACCGGTCCGGCAGAGCTGGTCATCTCCTTCGGGCAACTGAATGGTCGTAGGATGTAGGGTGCATGGGTAGATGGACAGTTGGGACAATCGAGAGAGATGACCGTCAGAGCGGGAAGATGAATGGCGGAGATGGCTCGGCGAAGGCTATCGGCTGAGGTGGGAGCGGGGTGCGTCAGGGCCGTTGGATCTTCAGCAGACAGATCGGACGGTCATTGGGCGATGGAGTTGTGCGGGCACTAATGGGTGGGGGTGGTTTACTTAGGCAGTAATGGTTTTCATCGCAAAGCTTTCAGGCGCTAAGTGGTAATTGCCCGGGGCCGCGCGATTCCACTCAATGAACGACACGTAGCAGCTGATGAGAGAGAAAAACCGCCCTCATCGCGCGCTATCGCTCGATCAGGTTGTGCTCGCAATATGTGTGAAGGCCATCAGGTCTGGTGGAGATGATTTGACGGTGGAGAGTGGTCGAGTAGGTCGCCTTTATCGGGTGCAACATGAGCCGTTGGATTGGCGAGGGTTGATCAACAACGGGGACGCGACGCGATGGGTTACGAGCACGTGAAGACATATGGTAGGGTTTTATGGGTGCTTTGGGGTTTTGTGCTTGGGGCTAAGGCCAAAGGGGGTTGCTTTGTCGGGTTTAGAAGGTAAATAGGGAAACGGAAATGGTGGAGAGTAAGCAGGGTAAGAGGAGAAGGGGAAAATGACCCATGTGGGGCCCCTTTGAGGACACCACCAAACAGACCAGGCTTCTCTCTGACATTAGAAAGTCAGCGTTGCATAGCAGGGCTAACACTGGCTCCTTCTGGGGATGAAATCCTCCCTGTGAGGTTTCAAGAACCATAGACCACTGCCTTCAACAAGATCAACAAGATTTCCTAGTATTCCATTGGGCATGGAGTCTAACTAAGCCTACACTAAAAACTGTAAAAGAACATATTTACAATGTTGGGGCCTAAAGGCCTTAAACAACATAAACCTTCAAAAACCGCCCATTAATTGGGCCATCAAAAACTGTTTCTCCTTCCATACTTTGCAGCATGAAAATGTTGTTCCCCTGGACCTGAGCAATGACAAAAGGTCCTTTCCACAAAGCATCGAATTTTCCATGATTGCCTTTCTTTTTTTTCAATGCAACCCATTTAAGAACTAAGTCTCCAATTTGGAAATTGTCCATCTTTGCCTTTCTGTCAAAGGCTTCCTTGATTCTCTTTTGATGTGCTGCAGACTTCTCAATTAATTGATCTTTGATTTGACGCACTTCAGCCGAGTCACTAATCCTCTTTGCCATGTCATTTTCCTCATTCTGCTCTTCTTGCAAGAACTTGGCCATAGGGAGGGTCAACTGGATTGGGAATACAGCTTGAGTGCCATATACCAGCTTGAACGGAGAATTCCCTGTGGATTTCTTGGTGGTCACCTTGTCAGCCCACAATGAAAACTTCAGTTTGGAATCCCAGTTCCTTTTGTTGTCTTCCAATCACTTTTTGATTATCCTTATCAGGCTCTTATTGGATGAGTCTTCTAAACCATTGCCTTGAGGGTAATATGAGGTGGAATGCACTAGTTTAATGCCCATTGAGTCACACATGTCCATCAACTCTTTTGCCCTGAAGGCTGCTGCATTGTCTGTAACCAATCTGTGTGGATAGCCAAACTTGGTGAAAATGTTTTCTATCAAGAACTTCATGACAACATGGTGATCAGCTTTCTTAGTAGGGATGGCCTCAATCCATTTAGTGAAGTAATCAGTGGCTACTAAGATCCATCTATGCTGGCCACTAGAATGTGGATTAATTTCCCCTATGAAATCCAAGCCCCACTGCTGGAAAGGGCCACTGGCATGTATTGGCTTCAAGGGTAAGGATTTCAACTGCTGTTTTCCTTCAAACCTCTGGCACCTATCACAAGATTTTACAAATGAAAAAACATCAGAAAATAGAGTGGGCCAATAATACCCAGCTCTGAGGATCTTGTGGGCTGTGGTTTTCCAATAGTGATGTCCTCCATAGATGCTGGAATGAAACTGATGCATGACCTCCACAGATTGTTCTTTGTCTAGACATCTTAAGAGGATTCCTGATGGGTCCCTCCAATAAAGCAAATTTTCATGAATACAGAATTTGGTTGCTTTGAGCTTAATAGTCCTGGCTTGGCTTGAACTAAGGCCTGGGGGGACTTCTAGCTTTAGCAAAAATTGAGCTATTCTAGAATACCATTCACAAGAAGCTAGATTTTCAGCCAACGACTGGTCATGTCTTTGTCCAATTGTTGCTTCTCCCGGCTGTCCATCCTCTGAATTTGTACCCATGCAATTTATGTCAAGCATTTTGCAATTTTCTTCAGCCACCAGCTGAGTAAGGCCCTGACCCTTGACAAGCTTGGTGGGCTTCAATTCTATGTTGAATTCAATAAGCTTTGTGATCCATTTTGCCCTTTTTACATCAACATCTGGCTGCGTTAGGACATCCTTTACTTAGTTCAGCATCCCTTAAGGTTTTGCTGAAAAATGCCACTGGATGCTCTGAATCCTCATCATCTTTTTGCAATAAGACTGCTGCAAGGGTGTCACAGGAAGCAAAGGAGAAGATATGGAACTCCTTGCTATAGTCTGGGCTGATCAAAGTGGGAGCTTCCATAATGGCTCTTTTGATGGCTTCAAAAGATCTTCTTGCTGCATCAGTCCACTTGATTTCTGATCCATTTTTTAGCATAGAGGTGATGTGTTTTATCAATTCTGCAAAATTAGGAATAAACCTCTTTACAAAATTTATTTTGCCCAGAAAGGATTGGATGGCCCTTTTTGATCTTGGAACAGACAAGGTTTGTATTGCTTTCACTCTCTCTGGGTCAATCTTGACACCTGCAGCAGAAACAATGTGTCCTAGAAGCTTGCCCTCTTCTAAAGCAAATTGTGACTTCTTAGGGTTCACTAATATCCCAAACCTTCTGCACTTCAGAAACACTTTCTTCAAATGCTGCAAATGATCTTGATGGCTGCTGGAGTATACTGTTATATCATCCAGGTAGACAAGGACAAACTTATCCTTCTCTCCTATAAATGCTATATCTATGGCTCTCTGAAAGGTAGCCCCAACATTCATCAGTCCAAAAGGCATCTTGGAGTACGCAAAAGTGCCTTAAGAAGTGGTGAAGGCAGTGTTTTCTTGGTCATCTGGGTGTACAACAACTTGGTTATACCCTGAAAATCCATCCAGGAAAGACACAACTTTAGCTCCTGAGACTTTCTGTAGCAAATGTTCCATCTTCGACAGGGGATAGTTGTCCTTCCTGGAACATTTGTTCAAGTTCCTGAAATCAACACATAGCTTGATTTCTCCACTTTTCTTCCTTACCACTACCAAATTGGCTACCCACTTCGAATATCTCAGGGGAACTATGATTTTGGCAGCCAACAACTTCTGGATTTCCTTTTCAATCAGAGGGAGGAGCAAAGGATTTATGGGTCTCAGCTTTTGTTTGAAAGGAATGGTGTCTTTCTCCAATGGGATCTTATGCTGGATGATATTTTTGTCATAAGTTTTAAGGTCACTGTATTCCCAAGCAAAGACATCAGCAAATTGCTTCATTAAGGTGCAATACTCAGAACTTTGGGCAGCAGACAAATGGGTGGACAGATTTATATACTTTGGATGATCTGGACTCCCTATGTTATGCCTATGGACTGCAGACTGATTTTATTTTTGGGCAATCTTATGAGGCACATCATTATGGTCAAACAACTTCTCTAGAGGCACTAGCCCTTTAGGTATATGATTGCTAGGCAACTGTACAATGCTGTCTTGGCCAATTCTGTTCCTTAGCTGGGGCTGGGGACATTCCTCCAAGGTTTCATTCTCTTGATCAATTTGCATTTCAGAGAATTCATCAATGACTTGCAGAAACCTATTTACTTCATCATCATCCTCAAAGACTTTCTAGTGCTGGACATTATCAGGCAAGGATGGTCTATATTTTACCTGGACTTCATAAGCCAATCTAGGGGGCATGGGAGGGATGAACATGCTAGCAGACACAGCAAGGGAATCAACAAGCTGATTTTTTACTCTAGGAATATATGAGATACAAAAGCTATCAAAAGAGTCTTTGAGTCTCCATACCTCATCTCTGTACGCTTTCAACCTTGGGTGCCTTGCTTGGAACGTTTTGTTCACTTGTTGAATGATGAGATCAGCATCTCCAAACACCTTTATGTCTCTGATTCCCATGTCTTTGGCAGCGTTTAAGCCCAATATCAGAGCCTCATACTCTGCTATATTGTTGGTGACCTGAAAAGTCAGCTTAAAAGACAGATGTGTGCTTTCTTGTTTTGGAGACACCAACACCACTCCTGCTCCTGCAGTTTCCTTTGAACAGGCTCCATCGAAGAACATATCCCAAGCCTGTGTCCCTTCCTCTTCCATGGCCTGGCATACTGGTTTCTTGAGTTGCATTGAGGCCCTCTGGGATTCTTCAATTTGGATAATACATGCTCCAAAATCAGTGTCCACAACATAAATGGGATGATTAGTGGGATTCTTCTCATCACTGATGATATAGGCCAGCTGGGCTTTCCTGTATAGTCTTCTGCTCTCTCCAAAAATTGGGACGGTGGCATAAGACAAGTCATTTTGCAATGTCCCACCCAACCTCTTAATCCACCCTCTGGAAAGTAGCATACCAAACTTAGGGGGGACATCTGCTACCACAATATCCATCATCATGCTTTTCATGGGTAGCTGAGTTAGGGTGATGGCTAAGTCTTTGATTAGCCCCAGACATTTCACCTTCCTCGAATCGAAGGAGAACAAGTCATGATAAGGTCTGGTAATATCAAGGCCTAGCTCGTCCATAACAGCTTTGGGCATTAGATTATGACTCGCTCCTGTATCCAACAGACAGTTGTGAAGGATTTTGTCATGAATGGCCAGGGAGACATAGAATGATGGGGAATTGTCATCAGCAGGCTCAGTCATTGGGCTAAGCACAACTGCAGGTTTGTCATCTTGTAAATTCACATAGTCATTGGAGGCTCGTGTGGCTTTCAGCTCAAGGGCATCAAGGATGGGCTTCTTAAAGACCTCACTCTTTACAAGTTCGGTCAAAGGCACAGATATTTTTAATCTCTGGACTTCGGATTCAAAACTGAAAGGGGAAGGGGACTTGTCAGGGCCTCTTACCTCTTGAGCCGGTGTTTTGAGGATGACGGGATCAGCTGCTGGTCGCTTCTGCTGTTCTGAGGGGACTGCAGCTCTTTGGGCAGGACTCTCTTTGACATTACTCACTCTTGATCTCAAGTTATATCTCTGCTGGTCTTCAGTCTGCAGAATAGCTTCCCTGTCCCACTCTTGACTGGTCTAGTCCCTAAGTAATGACTCCTCATAGGCAGCTAATGTCAAAAAGGCAGCACTGCCCTTGTCTTCCATGCAGTGAATCTCATTCTCTTCATCAAACTGCTCCTCCTCCATGACTACGTTTTAGAAAGGAGTCTTAACCCTTTGTTCTTCACTGGCCTCTTTGCCCCTCTGAATGATTTGCAATTGTTCATTTGCTCTTCTATATGGATTTGGATTTCTAGGAGCAAATGTATTAGGAAGCCTTGCTTTCCTAGAACTCTGCTCAACCTTCAGCTTGGAGATTTCAGCAGCCAATGACTCTATCATTTTAGACATTCTGTCCATTTTGGGATCTGAAGATGAAGAAGAAGAGGAAGACTCACCTCTCTGCCTCCTTCTATCAACATGTCCTTTGAGTTTCTCTGCAGCCATGATATTGGATTCCACCTCCAAGGCTGCATCTTGCATTTCAGCTAGAGAAGCACATCTCCTCTCTCTTAATAGCAGGCAGAAATCAAAGTCAAAGGCATTGGCATAGGTGAGTTTGGCAGAGGTGGGGGTAGGCTTCACTTCAGCTGGTATCTTGCTATACATACGATTGAATCTTTTATTGAAATCAGACAATGACTCCCCATTTTCCCTTTTTAGGTTACCAAACTCAGTATGATAATAGAGTAGATCTTTCTTATCCCCCAATGCTTTAAAAACACATCATCTAATGCTTCAATGTCTGCTATAGACCTAGGGGTCAGCTCTCTGAACCACTTTCTAGCCTCTCCATCAAGGCTTTGGACAAATACTCTCATCCACACATCATCTTCACTGATATCTAGGTTATCAGCATAGCTATAAAAAGACTCCAGGTGCTCTTCAACTGTTACTCCCTCTGTCCCAGTGAACTTAGGCATGTATTTATGATATTCTCCTGCAGGCATGGCATTCAAAGAAGTAGGCAAGACCAAGGGTCCATACCTAGCAGCTATGATTCTTTCCATTTTAGTGGGTGCTTGTGGGCCTGCCATGGTTGGGGTGAATGGAAGAGTGCTGGCAGTCTGAAAGGTAGGGAGTTGAGAAATGACTGACAGAGCTAAAGGAATATGATGGACAGGAGGGGAGGTTTCCTTTGGGCTGAGATCCAAAGGAGGACCTAAAGAAATAGGAGCTTTATGCTTCTCTGAAAATATTTCTTCATTGCTAGTACAAGAGGCTATATTTTCAACATGTATATGCTCTGTTACGAGCCATTCTGACAGAGATACATAAGATTGTTTAGGCTTATCCGATCTTGATGCTCCCTTTTGTGATGTCTTTCTTTGCTTGACAATCTTCTCAGGGTCAGGTACTGGATCAACTGGTGATTTCTGAGGATTTCTTTGAATATGCCTCACAAATTGAGCCAGAACTGTGAAGTGGAGTCGCCAAGAGGTTCGGCCTCCAGTAGAGTCGCCAAATAGATGATTACAACCAAAAATGTGTCCAGAATTTGCCTATCATCAAAGCTAGATCTGTGTCGTTCTCCCAGGGAAGCTGAGCTTCAATCTCCTCTCCCCGGCAACGGCGCCAATTATGTTAGGATTCCAAGAAACTCTCCTAGGTTGTAGCTCGGAGATGCCTGGTAACATATAAATTCAACTATTGTTGCAAGGTTTAATGGAAGGAATGATGGTTTGGTTCAAGCCAGATAACCACTTCTACTCTGTTTCACTCCAGACATGCATGAACACCCTCAGACTACAAGGATTTAGACCACCAATGCTCACAGTTTAGATATTAGGTGAATATGGAGAATACTAACCACACCAGCAGATACACAAGACCATGTGATGGTCAGCTGCAACTAGTACAGAAACCTGCAAATCTAGTCTATTAATGCAAAGACAGGATGACAACTCTCCTGCATTAGATAGAAAGAAACCTGAGCAACCTATTCAGTGATGCATTCAATATTCTAACACAGAGATAAGATGACAGTTATCTAGTGCTAAACATCAAGAGATCAAGAACACAACATATCAGGTACAAGCTTAGAACAAAGGAAAATGGACAGTGAGCAGTTAACAGCAAAAGAAGCTTGTATTTGTTGAAAATGAAGATGAGACGTTGCAAGTGACAAAGTGTCTACAGTCTCCAGAAGTTGAACCTTACATCAAATGCCAACCTTGATTACATCTTTCTTCTGGATATTTATAAGTTTACATTACAATGGCACTTGGCCGTTTAGGTATGGAGGGGTCTTAATTGACCACCAACTGCATTTAATTGCCTGATGGAGTCTCTGAACGAGGTTGCTTGCTTCACTGTGTAAATCTGATCTGTACAACTGCTATGCTGTCCTTTAGGCGGTTGGAATGCTCGCAGCAGTGAAGTCCATGATTGATAAATTCTGTTATAGAGCCGTGCTATGTCCTTTTCTCCCTTTGGCCATACTTTCTGTTTAATGTGGTTGTTGGGGATCTAACTGTAATCGGTCCGACAGAGCTGGTCATCTCCTTCTTCGGGCAACAAAATGGTCGTAGGACGTAGGGTGCATGGGTAGGTGGACAGTTGGGATGATCGAGAGAGATGACCGTCAGATTGAGAAGATGAATGGTGGAGATGGCTCGGCGAAGGCTGTCGGCTGAGGTGGGAGCGGGGTGCATCAGGGCTGTTGGATCTTCAGCAGACAGATCGGACTGTCATTGGGCGATGGAGTGGCGCAGGCGCTAATGGGTGGGGGTGGTTTACTTAGGCGGTAACGGTTTTCATCGCACATCTTTCGGGCACTAAGTGGTAATTGCCCGGGGCTGCGCGATTCCACTCAATGAACGACACATAGCAGCGGATGAGAGAGAAAAACCGCCCTCATCGCGCGCTATCGTTCGATCTAGTTGTCCTCGCGATATGTGCGAAGGCCGTCAGATCTGGTGGAGATGATCTGACGGTGGAGAGTGGTCGAGCGGGTTGCCTTTATCATGTGTGACATGAGCCGTTGGATTGGCGGGGGTTGATCAAAGACGGGGAGGTGGCGCAATGGGTTACGAGCGCGCGAAGACATATGGTAGGGTTTTATGGGTGCTTTGGGGTTTTGCGCTTGGGGCTAAGGCCAAAGGGGGTTGCTTTGTCGAGTTTAGAAGGTAAATAGGGAAACGGAAATGGTGGAGAGTAAGCGGGGTAAGAGGAGAAGGGGAAAATGACCCATGTGGGGCCCCTTTGAGGACACCACCAAATAGACCAGGCTTCTCTTTGGTATTAGAAAATCAGCGCTGCATAGCAAGGCTAACAGATACCATTATAACCCCTAGGTGAACCATGTCGCCCCCAGCATGTGGCCATCAGTGAATTCAGGGGATTTGATCCTTGAATTTCGTGGTACATAACACTTCATTTTCACGATGATCACCAATTGAGCTGCCCCCAAGGGGCCTTTTTTAAATAAACATATTAATTAAAAATAAAAATAAACTTAAGTTTTGGAAAAATTTAGACTTCATAATTTATGCATCAACTTTCATGCATCTTTCAAAAACTATTTTGAATTTCAGATTCATCATTCATATTGACACAACCATACCAAATTCATATTTAGATTTACTAAATTGAAAAGGAAAGATTTCAACAGATCCTGCAAGCCCACCAAGTGACAGTGCTGCTATGTCAAATCTGCTCTTCAAATACCAAATTCAGATTCAAATTTACTAAATTGAAAAGGAAAGGTTTCAACAGATCCTTCAAGCCCACGAAATGACAGTGTTGCTATCTCAAATCTGCTCTTCAAATGCATGTTTTTATGTTGTAATTGTGCTGTTGCTCTTAAAACACTGATGTCATTGTGCTAATGTTCTCCAAATGCATATCATTATTATTGCTCTCGTCTCTCATCCTGTCACAGTTTGAAACTGAAAATGGCCAAATGATGTTTTGGGGTTTGCATTAGGGTTTCTAGGGTTTTTATTTTCTTCTGTTAGCTGTGGGCACCTGCCCCATCCTCTTTCCCACCAGCATCCCTTCATATCCCTGCTCGACCTTGTATTTTGTATTATTATTGGACCTTCTTTATTAAGAGAGGATTGGTTTCCTTTGCTTGGAAATAGATACATCACGTAAGGAACCATTTGCCATAAGCTGAAATGGGGCAAGAAAAATTACATAAAGCCAACAACCCTACCAAGCCCAAGTCAGCCCCCAGCAAGATCTTCTCCAAGGCAGCTTCCAAACTTTGACCTACTGCAACTTCGTCCCATAATTTCAACCCTGCAACTGCTCCTCAGAATTTCGGCCCTGCAATTTTGGTCTCCTGCAACTGCAGATTCACAGAAACCCTAACTTCGCACATGTGGACAGAGAGAGAGAGAGAGAGATTTAGCCCAAGAAACTTCGATTCTTCCTTCCTTTTCTCGTCTTTCTAGCTCTTCTTCTCCTTCGCTATTGTAGATCAAACTTGACTTGGATGAGTGTCTCAGATGAGGTCGAGCTTCTTGTATTTATAACCTTCTTGGTGGGTCGAATATCCCTCCCTTAGGCCGACTTGATCTTGCTCTTGGGCTGACTTGGTCTTGGGATACAAAATGGTTTTTTTTGATAAAATAAATACCTTTCTTTATACAATGAGTCCAAATAGGACTATGACACATGGCCAATATTATTCTTTATCCTAGAAAGACATAGAAAACCTAAAAGCACGAAGAACATCCTTTTGACTCAAACTTGAGTATGAAACCCATTCTCCAAAATAAAAATAGATATATATTTTTTCTTTCTTTTTCTTTATTTATAAAGAATATAGAATGTCTTGATTACAATTATGTCATTATGAAGACTAAACCTAGTTACAATTTTCAACACTCCCTCTTAACTAGGGAGGTATTCATAATCCCATTACATGGTACAAGGAATCTCAATCTTGAAGCATTCTCATAAGAAGAGTTGAATTGATAAGCCATTTTTGTTAAACATCTTTATCATAACCAACACTGTCCTTAAAGGCCTTAACTAGACGAGCTCATCCTTATTTGAGAGCATTATGCTGGGAGGCTTTACGTGAGCAGCGACACAACCTCTAAGGCACATACCCTATCTGGATGTTCACTGGGTATGTCCTTTTAGGACTATTCTTTTCTTGGATTTCCAATCCAGAATCCTCAAAGAATATCTGTGCTCTTCGACTACTCTTATCTTGGATGCCCTACCTCATCCTCAAAGAGTATCGGTCAACAACTTCTTTTTCCCAAAAGAAGTTCCAACCTTTAGATGCTTATCCAATTCTCCAGACTCCATTCTTTCTTTATGGCCTTCACTGAGGCTTACGACTATTAGTCCTAGTATAGTACCTGACCCATAAAGACAAGAACTATCCAATATCACTCCCTCTCAATTAGGGAAGAGATATCCACCAAACCAAGCTTACCTCTCAAATACTCAAGCTTCTTGTTTGGTAATTCTTTTGTCAAAATATCTACTACCTGTTCATCTGTAGGTAGATAGTGTAGCTCCATGATCCCATCTCGTACCAAGCTTCTAACTTAGTGGTACTTGTTGTTTATATGCTTCGTCCTAGCATGAAACACTGAGTCTTTGGTCAATCTTATACAAATTTCATTGTCACAGTGTATATGTGTAGGGCTAATCGATCCTTCAAACAAATCTGATAATAACTTCTTAAGCCAAACATCATCCCAACAGACTTCGCTTGCAACAACATACTCTACTTCAACACTATTCAAAGCAATTGTATCATGCTTTTTGCTAATCCATGAGACCATGGAAGACCCAAGGTTGAAGCATCCACCTATTGTGATTCTTCCATCTGTTTCACTGCCACCCCAATTTGGATCTATTTATCCCATGATATGGATTTCATTACTAGTATACTGGAGGCAGTGATATATGGTTCCATGCAAATATCTTATGATATGTTTGGTTGCAATCCAATGATCATGTTTTGGCTCCATCTGAAACTAACTGAGGACATTCACTGCAAAACAAATGTCTGGTCTTGTATTTACTAGATACATCAAGGACCCAATCAATTGTTTGTAGCAAGTAGGATCCACCAGACTAGACTCTGAACTCCTCAACTTCTTTAAATTGGTAATCATAGGCTCGCTGTCAATCATGCCAAACTTTTGAAGTATCTTGATCACATATTTACCTTGACCAAGATATATCTCACCCGACTTCTGCCATACTTCTAGTCCCAAGTAATAATGCATAATCCCAAGATCCTTCATATCAAACTCAGCTGCTAACTGCTTCTTGCATTCCTGAATCCGATTCTCTACACCTGTGACTAGTAGATCATCCACATACAAGAGTATGATAACTGGTTCACCTTGGACCACCTTGATATATAGGTTAGGATTTGCAGTACTCTTGGTAAAACCAAGTCTTAATAGGTATGCATCCGTTCTTGCATACCAAGTTCTAGCCTTCTAGGTGCTTGATTTAAGCCATATAGAGCTTTCTTCAACCTGCAAACATGAGTCTCCCTTTGATATATTTCAAATCCTTGAGGCTGCTCCATGTAAACCTCCCCATCAATGGTCCCATTTAGGAAAGCTGTCTTGACATCCATTTGGTGGATGTTTTATCCCATAATAACAACCAATGCAATAAGCAATCTTATTGTTGTATATCTAGCTGTGGGAGCAAAGGTTTCCTCGTAATCAATCCCTTCTTTCTGTGAGAAGCCTCTTGCTACAAACCTTGCTTTGTATTTATCAATGCTCCCATCTGCAACGTGCTTTATCTTGTAAATCCATTTTGAAGTGACTATAGATTTGTCACTTGGCCTAGGGACAATCTCCTAGACATCATTCTTCATTATGGACTGGTATTCTTCCTGCATAGCATTCCTCCACTCTTGATGTTTAGCTGCATCTTCATAGGAGGAAGGTTCCACTTCAATAAGCTTTGTCATATATGCAGCATACCCAGAATACCTTTTCAGTCTTTTACTTTCCCTGAAGGTCCCTGATGCTGTATGTCCTTCTGCTTCTTGTAGAGTAGTTCTCAACCAAACAGTTCTCTTTCAATTTTCTGAAACATTCACTTGTTGTATAGGCTCACTAGGACCTTCAACATCTTCTTTAGTAAATGTCTGACTTTGACCATCATTGTCCCTTGAGATATCCTCAAAGATAGTTATATCTTCTTTATCAGAGTCAACAGGGACATCTTTTGATTTCTTGTTGTAGTATACCTAGGGGGGATATTATGGGGTACAAAGGGAGATATTCAAGGGAATAATGTAATAATGTGATGGGCCATAGTAATAAATAAAGTGGTTAACCCGCATCATGTAAGGGACTACAAGTAGTAAATCCGACCTGCAAATATATGAAAATAGAAAATATGCCTAGAAATAAAAAGATCGAAATATATAAATACTTCTTTTTATTAATCAAAATCCTTGAGGTAGGGTAACACCATACAATCACTCCTTAAGGAAGGAGAACACTCCACAAGTTACATGCTTGCCAACACAATAATCCTTGACCTCCTCAATGGGAAGTCTCTAGCCTCTATATAGGCTTCATACATACAATACCATGGGTCTTTCAACACCATACATACATTACCATGGGCTTATCACATTATTCCCTTGGGTACTTCCCTTTGTACCCCATAATATCCCCCTAGGTATACAGTATACTACATTCCACCTGCTTTAAACATGTTTCGTCCTCGAAACATAAGAACACAAATGATAATATCTACTCAAAAGAGTAGTCCACTGGTACCATGTACATGCATCTAGCCATCCAAGAGAAAGGTGATTACTCGATCTAGCCAGTGCCTCACTCGCTTGAGATGGGAGTTGATCTTGGCGGTTCCTTTATGTTGATGTGCTATGGGTGGATCGTCGCACCTTTCTATTTGTCGAGCAAGGGTTATTGTCTTTGCTGCTAATTCATTGCCATTTTGTTGGGTGATGTGGGTGGTGATATGCTGAAGTTTTAACCAAAGGTGTATCTTTCTTTAATTCACCACCTAATGGAGCCTGATTGGTATCTGGTACATGTTGTGGCGCTTATGGTTGTTGCTTATCTTCCAATATTACTTCAACCACAGACTCCTCATCTGATGTGTTAGTACCTGCAACATTTTCTGCTTCAACCTCCTTGGACTCTATCTGTTTATTGATGAAAATATCCTGTAATGTAATGTTCTTCTTTTTATACCATAGCTTCAAGAATTTCTTTTGCACATTAATATTGATAGTACCAAGAAATTCCATCCAAGGGTATCCCAAAACAACATCCACATTAGCCATATCTGAAGCATAAAAATCAGAATGCAATACATACTTATCCATATAAATTTTCAAATGTTTATAAACTTGCACCTCCTCATTATTAACCTGTGTGTGTTCCATTTGTTTGGTTGGGACTTGCAATCTTTTAGCCAAATGAACATTAATAAAATTATGCTTGCAATTAAGATTGATAGACACAATGATCTTCTCTTTTTGAATAAATCCATGAACCTGTAATAAGGAGATACCAATAGAAAATAACCCCTTATGTTTTTCGTTATCTTGTTTTATAGCATGAGACCATTTGTCTAGAAGGACTATTTCAAATTCTTCATTAGGAAGGTTTAAACTTTACCAACTTCTGACTGTCAAGTGAGTCCCATCATTTGGCTGCCTCATTTTTCAAATAAAGTCTTGCTGCATCTTTCCAAAGTGTCGTCCATGCTGACTTAATATTTTTTAGGAATTATTCAATAGTGGGACCATTATCACGTCTTGTAAAAATCATCTTAGTAGAAGCCATGAAGTAGAATGAGGTTTTTGAAAAAAATTGCCTATTTTATGTGGAAAATTTAAAATGGTCACAATACGGTCAATATAGTTCAGAATTTTTATTATAGCATGTTTTTGGAAATGGAACGATCATTTTGCATCTTCTCATGTGATTGAAATTTCGATTTGGGAACTTTGGAATTCAGATTTGCGCTGCAACTATCCTGCCGGCACAAAAAATCTGAAGAAAGAGTTGATTTTAAATCAGCGATATCTCCCTCATTCGGACTCCGATTCGACCGATTTTTTTTTTGAAATTGGGTAATTTTTCAAGACGAGCTCAGATCTGCAATCTCTTTTTTGAAATTATGCAAAAAAATTGCGAAAATTGACAGGAGAGCCACCATCCATGAATTTTCGTCAGAATTTTTTTTTGCAACACAGCTGATTTTAAATCAACGACATCTCCCTCATCCAGACTCCAATTCAGCTGATTTTTTTTTTTGAATTCATGTATTTTTCTGTGAATGATCCAGATCTACTATTTGTTTTCTCAAATTTTGCACCAAAAGTTTCAGATCTGATTTGCAAATTCGCCGTCAAAAAATTCCTGCAAAAAATGAAAAAAATGCTTCCCCTCTTCGCCCAAGAAAGTGCTTTGATACCACTTGTAGTAGATCTGACCTCCAAATATAAGAAAATAGAAAATATTCCCAGAAATAACAAAATCGAAATATGGAAATGCTTCTCCTTATTAATCAAAATCTTTGAGGTAGTGTAACATCATACAATCACTTCTTAAGGAAGGAGAACAATCCACAAGCCATATGCTTGCCAACACAATAATCCTTGACCTCCTCAATGGGAAGTCTTTAGCTTCTATATAGACTTCATGCATACAATACCACGGGGCATACATTACCATGGGCTTATCACATTATTCCTAACTACTTGTGGTCCCTTACATGATGCGGGTCAACCACTTTATTTATTACCATCGCCCATCACATTATTACATTATTCCCTTGGGTACCTCCCTTTGTACCCCATAATATCCCCCCTAGGTATACTACACTTGTAAGCTATACTTTCATCAAAGATGACATCCTTACTTACTTCAATTCAACGATCCTTCTTAATATAGATTCTATACGCCTTTGACGAAGCACTATACCCAACAAAGATGCCCTTTGGACTGGTAAGATCCAACTTCTTTCTCTTGTCCTTGGGTATATGAATATACACAGGACACCCAAATATTCAAAGATGATCCACACTTGGCTTCTTTCCTGTAAATGCCTCTTCCGGAGTCATGTTGTTGAGGATCTTGTGAAGACTTTGGTTCTGCAAGTAAACAACTATTATACATGCTTCTCCCCATAAGAATTGAGGGAGATCTTGATCATGTAGCATGGCCTTGACACATTCTTTAATAGTTCTATTCTTCCTTTCAACAACACCGTTCTGTTTAGGATTATAGGGAACGATAAGCTCCCTCTTGATCCCTGCTTCATTACAGAAAGCTATTCGTTCTTTAGAGGTGTATTCTCCGCCATTTTTTGACCTTAGAGTCTTGATCTTTCTCTCGGCTAGGTTCTCCACTTCATTCTTGAACTCCCAAATTTTTTCGAATATATCGTCCTTGTTCTTGAGAAGGTATAACCAAGTCTTCCTTAAGAAGTCATCAATGAAGGTTACATAATACTGATGCCCACAAAGAGACTTAACTGCCACATGTCCACATTCATTTGAATGTATGAGATCTAAAACTTCCTTAGATCCGGTATCACTTCTTGCAAATGACTTCTTCACATTCTTGCCTAGAGCACATCCCTTACAGGTCCCTTCATGTTCTTCCTTCAATTCAGGGATGCCATTGACCATTTGACTTAGAGATGGAAAATTCTTGTAATGAAGGTGTCTATACCTTCTATGCCATAGTTCAAAAGGACTCATATCCAAGTGGACTAGAGCATGAGATGGAGATGTAACAAGTCTATATAATGTCTCCTCACAAATTCCAATCGCCCTAGCATCATTAATAATAGAGCCCTTACCCCAAACCAAAACCTAGCCATCAACAAAAGCAACTCTATCACCCTTATCCTCTAGACAAGAAATAGAAGGAAGTTTTCTTCAAGCCTAACATATAATATATTGTTGAGGTGAATGCTTCCACCAGACGAGCTCGAACAAAGTAGATCCAATGCCTTTCACTGGATAGCTCTTCTCATCTCCAAGTTCGATTGAGTGAGAGGAGTTTCCTTTATATAGGGTTTGAAGTTGGCTGCATTCTCCCATCATATATCTAGAGGCACCACTGTCAATAACTCATACATTCTCGTCCTTGAAAGTACTGGATAAAGCAGAGAACCAACTTCCATCTATTACTTCCTTTGCAATTTTGGAGATGATCTTCAATATGCAATCCTTGATAGATGTAGTGATGTCCCCTAGAAACTTGAAACCCTTCATTATAACCCTTGCCATAGTGCTAACTAAGATGTGATCTCCAGTCTCCTTCTTGCACCTTAGCTCTGATAGTGTTAATTTTAGGATAACAATGGTATGTTCTATGCTTAGAGCAATTTTACTTCAGTTTTTTTATTAGCCCAATATCAATATCCAGTTCAGTGATCACATCATCATGATAGTAAAATGCAGATAGAACATAAACAATAATAGTAGAAGACTAGCCAAGACAACAGGACACAGGTTGTGACACCAGCCAAGGACTAACTCCAGCACAAAGAGAGTACAATATACAATTTTCACTTGCCCAGTCAAAGTGAAATCTGATCGGTCAAACAACAGTAACAACAAGCCCTAACCAGAAAGTCAACGTTGGTCAATAGGGCATAATTCTTCCTCCAATTCAGCTCGGTCAAACCCAGTCAACTCAGCCTCCAACAACAAGTCAAATCATCCCAAAAACAATATGAAAAAGTCCAATCAAACCTGGTCAACAAAAGTCAACACAGCGACAGGCCCTAATCAATGTTGGTCAAACTGCCTCAGATTCCGTTCCCAAAACTGTAGCTTGCTCAAATAGAAATCCTCCATCCAAAACCACACTAAAAACAAGTCAACACTTGGTCAGCGCAAGTAAAATCAGCCTCCTACAATTTCGGTCAACGCTGGTCAATGGTTGGAACATAGAACCCTTCCCTTCTTCGCACGTGTGGAGAGCTACCTCTAAAATTCGTACCTAATCAATGAAGGAGAGAGAAGATTGTGAGTGAATGAAGTGTCCAAATGAGGAGGAGGCACCTTGTATTTATATGCAAATGTTGAGGATGAATAGACGTCACTATTGGGCTTCTGAGCCTACATGAGTTTGTTGGCCTACTTTGACAATTTGTCCATAATCAAAATGAATTCATAATTCCATTTGTATATGTCAGAATGGGAGGATCTTTAGATCAATCCTACATCTCTCGGAGAGAGGAATCTAATAAAAATATGTGCTGCCTCATATGAGCTGTCCAATGTGAAGTTTGGCCCTAGTTGCCAAAATTAACAGATAGCATGCTGGAAAATTAGGAGACTTACGTATTATAGATAATTTTCCTTAACTTGATAATTACTTGTGATACGTGTTGGTCTTTTATTAGTTTATTAGATATTGTTCATCAAGCAATTACCAAAATAATGAAGATCACAACAAGACAAAGTACACAAGATATAGGCTCCAAGCCAGGGAAAACCCCTCCAAAGGGAAAACCTAGAAAAATGCTTCTCTTCTTCTTGAGAATCTGCATACAAAGAGACTTCCAAGAGCCAAAGACCAAAGCCAACCCCCCTTCCGAGCACCAAGCCAACCCCCAACAAGATCTTCTCCAAGGTAGCTTCCAAACTTCGACCTACTACAACTTCGTCCCAGAATTTCGCCCCTACAACTACTCCTCAGAATTTTGGCCCTGCAACTGCTCCTCAGAATTTCGGTCCTACAATTTCGGCCTCCTATGCTACAACTTCACAGAAACCCTAACTTTGCACATATGAACAAAGAGAGAGAGATTTAGCCCAAGAAACTTCAATTCTTCCTTCCTTTTCTTGTCCTTCTAGCTCTTCTTCTCCTTCGCTATTGCAGATCAAACTTGACTTGGATGAGTGTCTCAAATGAGGTCGAGCTCCTTGTATTTATAGCCTTCTTGAGGGGTTGAATAGCCCTCCTTTAGGCCGACTTGATCTTGCTCTTGGGCCGACTTGGTCTTGGGATACAAAATGGCTTTTTCTTGATAAAATAAATATCTTTCTTTATTACAATGAGTCCAAATGGGACTATGACACATGACCAATATTATTCTTTATCCTAGAAAGACCTAGAAAATCTAAAAGCACGAAGAACATGCTTTTGACTCAAACTTGAATATGAAACCCATGCTCCAAAATAAAAATATAATTTCTTTTTCATTCTTTATAAAGAATATACAATGTCATGATTACAATTAGGTCATTATGAAAACCGAACCTAGTTACAATTTTCGACAAGGATGGAGGGTGATCCACTAGTAACTAGGTGAACTTCAAAACCCTCATTAAGTTCTAATTCTACCTTGTTGGGTATGTAGAGGACCAATGGATTTGATGGCATTACTTCAAGTAGAGGCCAGGGTAGAGTGTACAGGTGTACGCCACTAAGTTTAGAAAGATAGCCATCATGCTGGGTAACTCGCCCAAGAGCCTATATGTACTCCTCAAGTATCTATGGGGTCTACATAGCCATCTACGAAATCAAGTGATGCTTTTCAAGCCAAGAAAAATGGATGAAGCATGTGTATAGGCACAACATCTTGAAAGCATAGGCCAAAGGAAAGGACATCCAGGTGGTTTGATGTAGAAAGAGCACTAGTAAGTTTCTAAGGAGGGGAGGAAAAAGTGGAAAGGGGAAAGGATAAGAAGACAACAACCACTACACATTAATGTAAGGATCTTAGCAACTATTGTAACCAACCACTACACATTAATGTAAGGATCTGAGCAACTATTGTAACCATTGCAACATTGATGTTCACATTGAGGAGAATTGTTGGAAACTACATATAGAGTTGAACTCAAAGAACCGTAAAGAAGGATGTAAAGAAAAAGAATCTTCAAGCCACAGATTTGAGTAATTAGGTTGAAAGTAGCTTTGATGTGGATGAAAAGATTGTTTGCATATCAGTGAAAAGGAGGTGAATTTGAGTAGCCTTCATCTCCAGGAAGAGAAGGAGATGAGCAATCTATTCAACATTAAGATGTAGGTCAAGAAGACCAAGGTGTAGATACTTTATTCGACTCAGATTCATAGGCTAATCTCATAACTATTAACAACGGATTCGGTCAACAAACTTTGGTTGGAGTTTCCTGATCATCTTAGCTTATATCCATTGGGATCGATAAACAAAGATCAAAGGTCAAGGTAACAAAACAATGCAAGATAAAATTTGTTGTAAGTGCTAGTTATATTGATGAAGTAGATTTGGATGTGGTACCACTTGATGCATGTGGAGTCATGTTTGGCAGTTCCTACATGTATATGAGGGATGCAGTCTTCATGCGGAGAGCCAACTGGTGCCTCTTCATCAAGGATGGGAAATCCTTGATCATCATTGTGCAGAAAGACGAGTGCAAAATTTCATTGGCAAGTGCCATCCAAGCCAAGAAGCTAATTAGTTCTAGCAAGAAATATGTTTTACTTTTCTTAAGAGAAAATTAGTGTGATGATGAGTCAATAAGGGCAAAGGCATTCTTGGAAGGTTGTACTGAAGAACAAAAATATCAACTTCAAGGGTTGTTATAGGGATACAAGGAAGTGTTCTGGGAGCGTAATGGGCTACCACCCAAGAGGGAAATTAAACATGAAATCCAATTATTGCCTAACTCTCCATTGCCAAATATTGGGCTGTATAAACAATCCATTTTGGAAGCAAATAAAGTGAAGCAGTTGCAACGGTTGTTGGAGTAGGGTGTAATTCGACCAAGTACCTCACCTTGTGGGTCACCCATCGTAATGTACCAAATAAACATGGGATTTAGCAAATTTGCATTAATCATAGAGCATTGAACAAGGTTACACTCAAGAAATGATACCCTTTGCCCATGATTGATGATCTGTTAGATCAATTGCAACACACAAAATACTTCACGAAGTTGGATTTAAAATCAAGATACTACTAGGTCCGAGTCAAAGAAGAAGATACCTAGAAGATTACCTTCAAGATCATACAAGGTTTGTATGAATGGTTGGCCATGCCATTTGGTTGATGTAATGCATCAACTATGTTTATGAGACTAATGAATGATGTATTATGCCTTATTTAAATTCATTTGTTATGGTTAGTTGGACGATATCCTGTTTTACAGTGCTACCTAACAGGAGCATTCACACTTGATGCAGGTGCTAGAGACTTTGAAGAAGCATTAGCTACTGGAAAACCTCAATAGATGTGAGTTTTCCCATCAGTCTTTGGTGTATTTAGGGTATGCAATTGGTGGGTCACCCATCATAATGTTCCAAATAAGGATGGGATTTAGCAAATCTGCATCAATCACAGAGCATTGAACAAGCTTACACTCAAGAATTGATACCCTCTGCCCATGATTGATGATTTGTTAGATCAATTGCAACACACAAAATACTTCACCAAGTTGGATTTAAAATCAAGATACTAGGTCCGAGTCAAAGAAGAAGATACCTAGAAGATTACCTTCAAGATCATACAAGGTTTGTATTAGTGTTACTTAGGGGCGGGAGCGAAAACAGGTGCGGGAGCGACATTTTCAAAAGCTCTCGGTTTGGGAGCGAATCCCGGAGCATTTTTTATATAATAAATATATTTTTTATATTTTTATATTTTGATACATATATGTCAACAAAAACATGTAGAATTATGAATTAGATATAAAAAACATAGAAAAACATAGATTGAACCATATAAATCATCTAAAAGTTATAATCTTCATCAACCACGTCCACAAGTTAGTACAAAGTAACATACAACATATTGAGTCTCGTGATTCATCAATCTTAAAGTTTCAAGCTTTCAAAATTCAATATATAACATTTATCATCATTGATCACCAAAGTTGTACTTGTAAGCTAAGTGTAACCATTACAACAAATAATATCTAAGATGAAATGAAATGTTATAAAATGAAATGAAACAACTTTCAACTTTCATGAAGCATCATATTCATTATTCATTACTAATGAGTTATAATTGCCAACTTCAAACTTAAATTGTCATATATTTTTTAAAAAAATATCATAATAAATATGAAAGGGTCAATAGTTATAAAAACTACTAGAAACTAGAAAAGACAAGTAAATCTATTATCTATTGCTTATGTTTGGGCCTCTTGCCACCACGAGAAATGTCTAATTTTTTAGTCTTGTTGGAAAATCAGGATCTTTGTCATTAATATCACCCTCTAAACATTAATATCCAAAGGTATCTTTGTCATTACCTCTGTATAGGATCTTTGTCATTAATATCACCCTCTTAGCATTAACATACGATAGAAAAAGCATAGCATGTCAAGTCATGATTTTGTTTGAGTGATGCGTACATTTTTAGGAGGGTCATGATAGAGGAGTTCGACAACCAATGTCACTAACATCAAGGTACATAGAGGGATTGGTGCTTTTGATTAAATACGAGTTCCATACCCTAATACATGACAAAATTCAATGGAAACATTGCAATCCTGAAATTCTGAAAAACTGATAAGTTTGTTGGATTTTGAATGAAATCTAAAGTTCTACTTTCTCCATATAAAATCCAATGAGGTCGGAACCACTCTCAAACATCCTGAGTCATTTCATGGTAATGTTAAAAATTTAAGTAAAAGTGACATTCTTCTTAATCTTCATTTTCATTCTTTTACTTTAAGAATTTAACATTACCATGAATCACATATCAATACTAGGGCCATAGGATTGATCATTAAGTTGCCCCACTCAAAACTTATTTGTTTCTTTGAAAACAATTGCATTTGGAACATTACTGCAATTTTCTTTTGCAAAAAAGGCTAAACGCTCCCGAAAAGGCAGGGAGAGTTTTTTTTAGGGAGCGCGCTCCCGACCCGCTCCCAAGTCACTCCCGCCCGGAGCGCGGATTGGGAGCGGGATCGAGGGGGGGGGGGGGCGCTCCCCCGCAACACTGGTTTGTATGAATGGTTGGCCATGCCATTTGGTTGATGCAATGCATCAACTATGTTTATGGGACTAATGAGTGATGTACTATGCCCTTATCTAAATTCATTTGTTATGATTAGTTGGACGATATCCTGTTTTACAGTGCTACCTAATAGGAGAATAACTAACACTTGATGCAGGTGCTAGAGACTTTGAAGAAGCATTAGCTACTGGAAAACCTCAATAAATGTGAGTTTTCCCATCAGTCTTTGGTGTATTTAGGGTATGCAATTGGTTGAGGGGAGCTTAAGATAGATCCCATGAAGATGGAGGCCATCATGAAGTGGTTGGTTTCTACAAATGTATTTGAAGTTGGGAGTTTTGTTGGGGCAACACAATGCTTGCACGAAGTTCATATCTTCATTTTTAGCAGTAGTTGCACCACTGTGTGCCATAACAACGAGTGGCAAGAGTTTTCAGTGGGGGAAGAATCGAGGTCCGAAAGAAGGCCTTTTAAGAGTTGAAAAAGAAAATTAGTCACGCACTAGTTCTTGCATTACCAAACTTGCAGAAGCCCTTTGAAGTGGAGATGGATGCAAGTGGGTCTGTCATGGGAGTGATCTTGATGCAAGGAGGAAGGCCTATATGCTATCATTCTAAAGAATTTCATGGGGTAGTTCTCAACTACCCTACCTACGTCAAGGAGCCCTATGCCCCAATGCAAGTTGTCAAAAAGTGGAAGAACTTTATGATGGGAAAGGAGGCCATCATCCACATAGATCATTAGTCGCTACAACATCCGCAAGCCTAGAGAAAGTTACAACAAACTTGACACTACAAGTGGATGGTGTTCTTCTAGTAGTTTCATTTAGTCATCAAGTACAAGAAGGGTAGCACAAATAGGTTGGCTGACATGCTTTCAAGGCCAACCACATAAAAAATTATAGCTTTGGGAACTCTGATGTGCAATGAGGATTTGACCCATGATGCACACAGAGAGGAATACACAAAAGATGAGGACTTTAAGGAGGTGTTTTAGTAGCTGCAAGGCTAGAGTTATGTAGAAGACGATGACCACTTGTTTGTGGTAGCTGATAGGTTCAACAAGATGTGCATTCTCATGCCCTATAAAAAGATCATCAGAGAGCGAGAACCAACAAATTTGTTATTTAAATAAGGTTCGGGTGCACTTTGTGATACCAACGAGCATTAGTTCAGATACGAACATTAGATTTCTTAGTGCATTTTGGACTACATTGTTGGAGAAGATGGACACGAAATTGAAGAGATCAATGACATTCGATCCAAAGAAAGATGGGTAGATAGAAGTAGTCAACAAGACTTCAGAGGGGTTACAATTAGAAGCATCTGAATACCTGGGATGAAAATTTGACCTATATGCAACACTCTTATAACATAACAATGCACAATTCCACTGGTAAGTCCCCTTTCGAAACTTGCTTTGGATAGTTGCCACCTTCACCCTTAGATGTTGTATATGGATAGTAAGGAGGAGTGAGGGGGGACCTCACAAGAGATATGCATTAAGAGAAAAAAAAATTGTTGAGAAGATTAGGTAGATCCATTTGCAAATATAGGAGATGTTGAGGAAGTCACATGAAAAATACAAGGCCTGGCATGATTAACACAAAATAGAGAAGTAATTCAAAGTGGGAGATAGAGTATGGTTACAATAGAACAAGGAAAGACTATAGGGTCCTAGTAAGAAGATCAAAGCTTTGTGGTATGGTCCTATTTAGGTATTGTAAAAGGTGGGTGATAATGCCTATAAACTGAATCTACCCCCACACATATGCATTTACTCATAGTGCATGTGGAGAATCTCAAACTTGATGAGCCTTCCGTTTTGGATTAGAAGGAGGGGCAAGTCCTACCTTCCACAAAGGACTTAAAATTAGGTGCTCAAGTAGAGTTGGTATAGGACACAATTTTGCAGAAGAGGTCTAGAACTACAAGATAGGGGCATCATGACCTTTGGCAGAGTGGGTTGAAAGGACAAGTTCTAAGCAAAACAAAATGGCACTCTAGGGAGAAGGTAGAGGGAAAATTTCCTCACCTTATTTAGTAAGGATTTTGGGATCAAATGCCTCCCTAAATGGGAAGGTATGATCTGGATTAGATCATTATATTATTCATCATCTATCTCTTTACTTTTAAAGTGGAAAACTTGGAGGAATTAGCTTGCATGGCCATTTTTATTAGTGGGTCCCGGTTTGGAGAATTGGAGTCTGAAATCTTTTGGAGCCATTTTGAGGCATTAAACAAAAGTTTTTGGTGTCCAAAACCTCTCGCATTCGCCAGACACCCCGACATTGTTCTACACTGAAAGACCTTTCCAATGGTGCAAGAATCGCTTCAAACGGAGTTTGTATGCAAAAGTTATGCCATAGGTCTCAGGTAACTCCATAGAGAGAGTACCTCTTCTTTGTACTTGCACATTTTTCATACCAAACAAAAGAGAGTAGAGTAGCCTCACCTTTTAGTCAGGTTTTCTCCCTATTACTCACCAAAATGGGTAGCCCTATAGTAGAAAACTTTTTCTTCTATCTTGGACAACCAACCAACCAACAACCCTACACATTATGCATTGATGATGATATGCCAATTTCCTTCACCATTTGTTGAAGTTTCTAAGTCTAACAGTTAGAAACCTTCCATGTACTTTCTAATTTATTCTTACCTACTTGTTCAGTTAATTAACAAGTTATTTACTATGTAAATACTGGAAATAAATACAAGTACATGCTTAACACATAACAGATTATCAACTGAAGGAAACAAAACAAGCACACAAGTGACATCGTTGTTTTTTGGACCAATGTCCCCGAAAAAACCCAATGCGGGAAAACCAGTGCAGCTATCTGAGGGTTTTATTATTATGCAGTTTCTGAATACAATCTGGGTGCCAAAACCGGCTCACCCAACAGAGAATAATCTCGGCAGTAGTACCTCTCCTTTGGAGATAGATGCTCTAGTTGAAACCCCGGATAAACACTCCGACAGCTCCTCAGCTCCAATCTGCCCCACGAAAAACCACAGTGTCAACGTTCCCGGTTGTTCTTGCAGTTCCGGCTTCTACCCTCTACGTTAGCTTTCCCTGCAATTTCGGCTTCTGCCCTCTACGTCAGCTTTCTCGGCAATTCAGGCAGTTCCTGGCAGTTCCGGCAGTTCCCGGCAGTTCCAGTTGTTCTCGACAGTTCCAACTTCTGCCTTCTGCGTTAGCTTTCCCGGCAGTTCTGGCAGTTCCCGGCAATTCCGGCTGTTCCCGGCAGTTCCCGACAGTTCTGGCTATTCCCGACAGTTCCGGCTTCTGCCCTTTGCGTCAACTTTCCTGTATGTTTCGGAAGTTCTGGCTGTTCCCGACAGTTCTGGTTGTTCCCGGCAGTTCTGGCTGTTCCAGGCAGTTCCAGCTTCTGCCCTCTGCGTCAGCTTTCCTGGCTGTTCCGACAGTTCCGGCTTCTGCCCTCTGCGTCAGCTTTCTCGGCTATTTTGGTAGTTCCCAACAGTTCCTGTTGCTGCTTTGATCCTCTTGGTGCTATCTTTGCCTCTCTACTTCTGTATTCACTGCCCCTCAGCCGCAACTCTGATCACTCTTAAGTTTCTCAGCAAACCTAGCCCCAGAAAGTCGAAATCTTGATCTCTTGGTGTGTTCTCCAGGTGACCCTTAAGCCTCCTCTTATACTTTTTTCGTTAACAAATCAACGACCAAGATTAAGTGCCTAATCAACGGTTAAGATTAGATCTGGCTTGATCCATGACTTTTGGACCATTCTAACATAGTTTTATATTAATTCACATTAATATTTTTATTTCCGACTCCATTAAAAATATTAATTATTTTAATATCTCCCAAACTGTTTAGAATCTGCCCAAACCCTTTTTGGGTATTCTCATGTGCCTTAGCCTTTCCACCAAATTTCATGGCTAGAGCACATTCGATGCTACCCCAAATCAACACCATCCACACTGCTCATGCGCCTCTCACCATCCGACATTCCTCTTGGATGAGGGTAGGCTAACGCTCCTCAGGTACTTCAATCATTTTGTAATTGAGTACTTTTACTTAATGTTTTGGGCATTTTAACATGGATAAAGGGGTTATCTGGATGATTGTCCGATCTTGACTATAAATTTGTTCTCCCACCTTACCAGGGGGAATTAGTCTTTAGCCTTAGTCAAGTGGGACCTCCTTTAAGGCCTTAGGGTTATGAAAGAGGCACTACTTGGGAAACACGGATTGAAGCACTGTGTCCATTTCCCTTTCCATACCTAACATCTTCCATCATTCCTTTGTTACGACCTCCATCCTTTGGGATAACTGTCATTGGCTCATTTGGATTTGGAAGTCACACATCCTCATCCTTGAGTAGGACTGGGAAACTTTGCCTTGGAGGTTGATGTGGCTAAAAGAATGAAAAAGCATAAGACGGGCACAACAAAAGAAAAAGAAAAATTAAAATGCAAATAGATGGTTGGGACAAAAGTTGGCACATGGGGAAATGCCTAGCATGAGATCTACCCCCTTCATTAGCCATTACTTAGTTCTTGAGCACTTAATGCCCCATCTCATCATAAGGAACCCTTGCATGTCCCAACCTTGATGAGCGAGAAATTGACTCATCTTAAGGGGTAAAATAAATGCTATATCATAAAGAGCAAGCTTTGATCCTTGAGCTATGCACCATAAAAAGCATCATCAAAAAGAAGTAAAAGGTGCACTAGATGGGTGGAAAAAGTAGCCTGAGGAAAGGGTTAACTCAGTCTTCCACGATTTTTCTCTCCATTACATCTATACACTTAGGATGTGGACTCTCATTAGTCAATCCCTTGTCTATGGCACTTGGCCATGAAGTCATTCCTCTCTCCAGTGCCACATATTCTCTCTAACGCCTATGGATTGACGGGTTGACCTTGGAAATGCCACCTCTACTCTGGGGTTGGAAGCACCTAATAGGGTTTATTACCTAGCCACCCCTACAAAAATACAGAACAATTTTACTAGACTTGATCTAGTTACATATTTGAATGCGATCCCGTTTGAAGTATTACTATGCCCTTAACAGTGAAGTATGGTCCACTTAGATGCATCTATGGTTATTGTCTCTAATGAATGGTGGCTTTCATTTTGAGTTTGAGATGTTGGCCTTGAGCAATTGAGGCCTTTAGGCCACACTATTCCATTCCTACACCACATGATGCCCAGGACATACTATACTTTCGGAGAGCATGGTGACCTTGCAGATGAAGCGTTGCCCTTATTCATCAGAGCATTGGGCACATAGATGATCTTGGTAGTTGATGGACAACCCAAAGCACCTTCAGATGCCAGAATGTTGAGCTTGTCTTGCTTAGCATTGAGGATTCTTGATGATGTACCAATGGATCTAGTGTGTCCCCAAGTTGGCCTTGATACTACTTGATGGACATGCCTTGATCTAATGCCCAGATGAGGATGATTATCCCCTAGAATGTTTGAGGAAGGTTTGTTGAACCTGATGGAGCCCCAACACTGGAGAGAGAGTACACTACTTTGTCTACATGGCACCCATAGAGACAACGCGAGGCACCCAAAGCTAGATTTTGAACACATTGAGATTGTTTGAGGCTTGATTTGAGGCCCCTTCCTCAAATTGATAGTTGATCATGATGCTTCGAGACTCATTTAGCCTTTCCAGTGCACCTTTGGAGCATTTTGAGCCCTAAAAGGGCATGATGTCATGCTTAGTAGGGGCTTATGACTCACACTTGTGGGCATTTATTGACATATTTTATTGGTTGAGCTAGTGGGTTCGCTTGTAACCTATTTTACTCAAAATTAAACTTGTTTTAGTGGATTATTAGAGGTGATAGACCTCCTATAAAAGGATGATCACCCCTTTTTTTTTGTCATCATCACACTTGTGGATTTCAACCTCTCTAGAAGAGCTCGACTTAGCCTATTGTACTTTGTTGCTCAAGGAGACGTGATCTTAGGTGGATTTTTGCTATTGGAGACTAGTTTTTGTGTTGGAGACATTTTTTTGGGATTGAAAGAAGGCATGTTCTTGGATAAATTCTGAGTACTTACTACATATATTTTATGATTTTACATGTAATGAAATATTGCTAGGGTTTCTACTTGTTCCTTGTCTAAATGCAAATTTTTATTGAAAATTCTTGGTAAATTATTGCATGTTTAATCTATTGTCCTTGAACTCCCTAGAAAACCTCCTAGTGAGCATTTTTCTAGTTAATTTCTCCTCTCATAAAAAGATAGCTAGGGTTAGAAAGTGAAAACTAGGGTTTCCCCCTTACTCCATGCAAAAATTTGATATCTCTATGGTTTAAGTTCCTAAGACTCCATCACCCAAGTAGGGAAAAGGCATTGGGATCCCTTTTGATGATCAAACTCTTGAATTTTTTTGTCTTTTCCTGTCCCTTACTTTTTTGGCCATTCAAGACAAGCTGCTAGGGCTAGGGCAAGGGCTGAATTCAACTAGGGCTTGAGCGATTGAAACATTGGAGCTAATTTGGCATCTTTTCACCTTGTTTAACCTTACCAACTCAAAATCTAGCATTTTCCTTGGTGAAAATTGCCTTTTTAGGGTTGATGTCATCAAGCCTGGGCAATTTAAGTCCTCACAAAACCCTAGTTCTGCAAAAAAGGCTTCCATTTAGAGTTTTTTGAAGGTTTACCATTCCATATTGTTGATCATATTCTTAAAGTAAACCCTTTCCTTATACTTGTATGCCTAAATGCTCTCTTTTTGAATCATATCTTGAAACCCTAGGCCTCAAGTATTCTTTTCAAGGCTTATTTCATGGTACATTGTTCCTTAGCATAAATAATTGTGCCCTAATCCAAGTAAGAAGTACCTTGACTAAGCCTTTCTCTTACATCACCTTGAACCTATTGACTTAGAATACCTTTTACGTGATATATACTTGGATACTTCTTGTGTGGTGAAATTCCACTAAAGAGCAGGAGGTGGAGTGCTAAGGTGACAGTGGCAGCCACCTCATTGTTGCATCTTAGTTTAGTTTTTGCCTTGTGAGACATCTCACAAGGCCTGCTATATTTTGAGGCAACACACCCGTAAGGGTTTCTCTGGACAAATTTTGTGTCTATTGTGGATGGTGTGTGTATTTCATTCTATTCTATATTTCTCACATTTTAGGTATTTCATATAAATAAGCGGGAAAAACAGCTAACTAAAGAATCTGAAATTTAAAGGAAAAATTCAATGTTGCACACATCGCGATCGGGATTTAATCGGCGCCGGGAAAAAAGCGGAAAAAATCGTTAAAATCGGGAAAAAATCGGAAAAAAGCGGGAAAAAATCGTTTGGCACAAAAATATTCATTTTTTTTCAATTTTTTTCAATTTTTTTAATATCTAAACCATCTACAACATAAAATAAATACATTGACACATAAATATGATAAAAAAACTAATATATAAGATGTTCAATATCATTTCTAGCGCTAAAATCACACATAACATTGAATCATGTCCTGAATAGTAAGTCCTGAGTCCCAAGTCCAACTCAGCCTCAAAATATCAACAAAAAATATGATAATGTATCTCATCATGTCATAATGTCATATACAATAAAATGAAAGTCTAATCCTATTGATTTCCTCTGCCCCTCTTGCGAGAAAATGGCACAACTTTCTCTTTCCCTCTAGATGTAGAAGCTGGTGCCTGTGGTGGTGGAAATGGCAGTGGAGTCTGACGTGCTCTAGAAGCTGAAGAACTAGTAGTAGCAGCTACAGGAGGCTGAGGTGGACGGAGACCACGTCCTCTACTGGTGGTAGTGGTAGCCCGGGTAGCCCGGGTAGGCGGTGTCATCTCCTCCTCCTGCTCCTCCAACTCCTCCTCCTCCTGCTCCTGCTCCTGCTCCTCCTCCTCCTCCTCCTCCCCCTCCTCCTCCCCCTCATCCTGCACTAACCAATCCTCAGTGCGATCCATGAGAGGCCTCTCGGTCTCAACCCTCCATTCAGCAGTGGTGTCAATCCCATCCAATGAGATGGCTTCCGTATCAGGTGTCTTCTCTAGTTGTTTCACCCACAATCGAAGATTGTAGTAGACATAGACCATGTCATTAAGTCTATGGGACTCCAACCTGTACAAAGTTCATGAAATAATAAATTAATAATTAATATTATAAAAAAAATATTGTTTAAAACTTTAATGAATTCAAAAATTTATTTGGAAATTTGCAATATTTTAAATGTTTAAGTGTTAACCTATTGCGCTTCTTGTTGTGTATTTTTTCAAATACACTCCAATTGCGCTCACATCCCGAGGAGCTGCATGTTTGGCTGAGGATCCGCACGGCAAGATTTTGCAAAAGGGGGACTCTGCCACCATACATCTTCCACCATGCGTCTACAACAAAATTACAAAGAAAATTTTAAATAAACATAAGAAAAAAATGGAATTTGAAGAAACAATGAAATTTGAAACAAAGTTACAAAGTACATACTACATAGTACAAACTAAAAAATACTTGGCATTTTAACCGTCCTATCAATGACAGCCATCTCAAAGCCAAATGTGCCAGCTGACAACTTATATTGCTCAATTTGTCTAGAGACCTCCATACGTTCTTCTGAAGTTCTCACCATCTTCTGGACACAGGTTAATAATCCTTCCACGACCTCAACATCAAAATTAAACCCACATGCATAAGAAAATGCAGGGTTCAGGAAAAGGCCAGCAGCATGAATGGGACGATGGAGTGTGTTGTTCCATCGCTCATCAATGACCTTCCATAGAAGGAGTTGTCTCTGGAACCCATCATCTCCCTTGTCATCATAGTAGGACCGAATGGCTTCTTTGGCCCTATCCATGGCTTCATACAAATAGCCCATTGCGGGCTTCTCACCATCAACCAACCGAAGAACCTTTACCAAAGGTTCTGTAACAGCGCACACCTCCTGCACTCCCGCCCAGAAGTCCTCCTGGTATGAAACTAGTCTGCAGACGGCCTCTGCTTCTGGTTTGCGGCTCATTGACGAAGCACGCCACTCCTCTGAAAGAAACATTCTCTTCAAATCCCACATAGAATTCAAGAGGGATTGAAGAGATATGAAACTCGTCGCAAACCGTGTAATGGCGGGGCGCACCAACTCTTTGTTGTTGGTGCATTTTCTCATCAAGCTAAGCACAGATGTGTGATTGTAAATAAATTTTGTGATGCTTTTTGATGAGTCAACAACCTCTTTGACAAAGGGAATTTTCCCAATGTCCTCTAACATCAAATCAATACAATGGGCAGCACAAGGTGTCCAAAATAAAGTAGGATGCCTGTCCATAAGCATTCTACCAGCAGCAACATAATTTGCAGCATTGTCCGTTATGACTTGGACAACATTTTCTGCACCCACCTCCAAAATAAACACATCCAGCAAATCACATAAAGTTTTTGCATCTTTCATTTGATGAGTTGCATCAACAGATTTGATAAACATAGTCCCCAAGGGACAACTAACCAAGAAGTTTATAAGGGTTCTCCCCTTTTGGTCAGTCCAACCATCTGACATAACAGTGCATCCTGTTTGTGCCCATGATGCCCTAAAATCCTCCAATCTTTGGGTGCAGTCACGCTTTTCATCTTGAAGAAGCCGGCCTCTGAAATCATGAAGAGAAGGGAGTTTGTACCCCGGGCCAACACTGGCAACAGCATCAAGAGTAGGTTGGAAAAATGGATTATTCCTTATAATGCTGAAAGGAATATCACTCCAGAGGAGAAATTTTGTCATCAACTTGTCAGCTTTTTCTTTTTCAGTTCTTTTTAGCATTGAACCAATAGTTGGTTGTGAACCAGGTGTGGTTCGAGGAACAAAATATGATGATGCAGCTACCGGATTGACTGACGCTGCAGTAGAACCTGTGCCACTTGGCCCACTTCCTTCAACTGACCTTTTTATTTGCCTTTTGAGTTCTTCTTTGGCGTCTCTAGTGTGCTCTAATTCTCCCAATGCTCTCATGGCTTTTTGGATAATTTCAGCATTTGTCTTTAGACAGGGCCCCACATCACGTCCAGGGATTTGTGCAAGGTGGAACTTCAACCTGTACACCCCCCCGAATATTTCCTTTCCACACAACTTGCAATACAAGTTTTGTCTATCATTCGGAGTTTTAGGGTCACCATATTCCCAGAAAGGATCCAATTTCCTTGGCATGTTTGTTTTTGAATTTTGAATTTGCAAACCTATGGAAAAATAAGGATTAGGAAATAGGAATTTAGGATTACATAAATGATAATAGTAAATACAAATTACAATTTAGCATTTGCAAAATTACAAGCTAATTATTTCCAAAATCCCAATTTCTAAACCCAAGTTACCCAACCAAATGCCAAAAAACAATGAAAAATAAAAAAAAATAAACAATGTTTAAAGAAAATGAGAAAATAAAAATCAAAAATTGGTTTTCATAGTCATAACAAATAACCCATCCCAAATCAATGAAAAATTTCCAAAAATTCTTTAAAAACAATGAAAAACAAAGTTTTTATAGAACCAAAACAAAAAAAAATTAATCTACATACCTGGTTTATGGACAAATTGGCGATCTTGGCTTGGATTCCTCCTAAAATCGCTTCGATTCGCTCCCACAACCGACGGCAACCCTCTCCCTCACTTCTTCTCCTTCTCCTCCGCGGCGGACTGCTGAATGAATAAAAAAAAATTCGTTTTTTCCATATAAAACCCCGCTGCCGCGCGCCCTCGCGATTTTAAGCGAAAAAATCGCGATTTTATCGAAAAAATCGCGATTTTTTCGATAAAAATCGCTATAAAAAAAAAGAGGCGATTTTTTGGATAAAAATCGCGCTTTGAATCGGCGATTTTAAAAAATCGCGATTTTACGATTTAATCGCGATTTTATCGCGATGTGTGCAACACTGGAAAAATTAACCTTAAAGATTTTGGTAATTTTATCAGATCTGTTATGTCGAACTGTTCCAGTGGAATATTCACGGCAATTTATAGATCAACTAAGATATATACTCTTGAATATTTTGCATAATTCACCTTCATCGTATTTTTCTCCAATGGTGTCTGGCTCTTTACATTTGGCAGGCAGTGATTCTCAGAGCACAGATCCTGTAGGTTTCTTCCAGACCCTGCTCCATTAGGTTGATCACCTACTTGTTGCAGTTGATTTCAGCACTTGGTGGTGCTAAGCAAGATATAGATCTTCCAGTGAGTAGCACAATAGGCAATGGTTTAATGAGGCCATGCACAACATTCCACTGTAGATCTGGTAGAGTGTTTTAGACATGAGTTAGGTGTGCGTGTTCTCTGCATTGATCAGATCAACAGACTGGTCTAGGCTAGATCTATAGCATGTGATTCTTCTCTTTAACCTCAAGTGCTACAAGAAAAACTGCTTTCGTTGCTCTTGGATGTTCCCATGATTACCTAGCCAGGTCCTTTTGATCCTGTGCACTCTCTAGACAGCGGCATCAGACAATGCATTAGATCCTTCTCGATGCTTGATTCTGTATCAGATACTTCTTCCTCCTAGCCATCTACCTCTTCCTGTATTGTGAACATCAATTGATCCCTTGCATTCTGTCCTATTTCTTCTTTATGTAATGTTTAGTTTGAATGTAATTCTTGTATGTACTTTCTAGTCCCATTAACCTATTTTTTAGTCTTTTGTTGGACATCAATAAAAGTATCTCATCTCATCTCATCTTATTTTTATTATTATTATTTTTACTTCGAAAAAATCATACTTTCTGTTTCCAGTAAGAACAGAAAGTACATTGCAAAGGCGCAAAGAGCGCTGACTCATCTTATCTTATGATATTGTATCCTTGTTCTAAGTTTAATTCGTATTTGGTAACTATCCCCTAAGTGTATGCATCCCGACCCATCCTTTCTTGAACCACTGACATCCCTAGTGAACAAAAGATCCATTGGTAATTTTTGAATAGATAAGATACAAAAGTGACATTCTTTGAGTTGTCTTACTAACTCAAACCTACCTATAAATACTGATCTCCTTAAGTCCTAAAGCACAAATTTATTTGCACTCGAAGAGGTTGGATTGGAGGGGGAAAGTGGAGCAGACTTGGAGGAGTAGCACAGGTGACTTAAATCTGGTTAATGATGACCTGGTTTTAACTTTTTGTACCATGATTCACTTATAAGTTGTAAATTATAATGCATCACCACATTGATACTATGATGATGATGTATTGATGTATCCTTTTATTTTCCTTTCGCCAACTGCAATAAAACAATCAATGATTCAACTATTTCAAGTTAAAAAAAATCTTTAGTTAGATGTTGCAATATGTATATTTGCAATTGTTAGGTTATATTTTCTAACTTTATGAATATGGTATACATGAATTTTCTGTACATGGGGTGATATCCTCTCATCTCCACCCTAAAATTTGGAAAGGTAGGGGTTCTCTCCTGCCATTCCTGAAACGCATCCTCTCCCATAAAATTTGGAGGGGGGTTTCTCTCTAGCCGATCTTGAAACTTGTTCTCTCTTTCCCAAAAATTTACATCATATTATAATGTGGCAAAGGCGATGTGCTCTCTTAAGGTCTTAACAGTGGCAGGTGGAGAGAAGCTCGTAGGGACAGGCAATGATTTACCAATACCTGTGAATTTTGCGAGCTTTAACTTCATGCTTGAGTTCTTGAGATATGACCCAAGTGATTGCTCTCCACCAGTTGATCTGGACCTTGGCAACTGTTTCTATAGATTCTCTATGAGAATGGATTGTTTGATCAATTGCTGTATTGGCTGCTTTAAAGTTTAAGAAGATATAATAGACTATTCTTGGGGCCCTAACTAGACCTATTCACGTCCTTACTAGCATTCACCTATAGCATTAAACTGGGTCTTGCAACATTACATCATATAGTGGTTAATGCAATATGTCAGGTAATCAATAAGAGTTTACCTTCTGTTTAGGAAGATATTCTCCACTGTATTTCTTTTCCAAATTACATGTGCTCTAAACTTTCTAAAAACTAGTATCAGGCACATTCCAATGGGAATATCTTCTGTACAGTACATCTAATCTAACTGCCACAGCACAATATAACTTGGAAATTATACCATGCAGAAAAGAACTGAACAACGTATAAAATTCTGTCCATTTGTGCTCCTGAAGATGAAATACAGCCTCTCTGGCCTTTCAAGTTTCACCAGTACATCATGGTGCTTCTTGGATAGTCCATGTTTTTTGGGAGGGACATGTGGAATTGTATTGCAAGATCTGATGATTAGCACAAGTTTTCTGTGTTTTTCTTTGAGTAGTTACTAATGCAATCCGAAGAAAACCCATAACACTTGATGTCTACAACTACAAGGAAATGATAGAAATGATGGATGTGCTGGTAGTTAAATGCAGGTGAATTGTACTAAAAGTAACACTTTTCTACTGTAAAATGGAAAAGACTGTATTATAATTCAAGGATTTTGGGTATGGTACCAAAGAATTAATTACAGAATAGGAAATCAAAAGCATGGGAGAAAGAATATGATCAGCAAGAAGCAAGACTAGAATACAAGACTTGCAGAAAAGTAATACAGTATACTAGAGTGAATGCTGAATTGTGAACATATCTTTGCCTACATGCATGTACTTTAGGAAAAGCCCTACAAGAACAAATCCAAGGTTATCTACAACCAAAGAAATGAGCATGTATTTATAGTCTTGTGAACCTTTGACCCATTTATACAATTGTTGGTCCAATTCTTCAATCGAAAGATGCCATGCATCATCTAATCGTTCATGTGACCTGACATCTGTTATTAGCTAAAATAATATAATCAATCCAGAGCACAAATCTCAACTCAGACGTAGGAAAATTGATCAGGAAAGGAAAACGTAGATTTTGTTCTTTTTTGCCTGTCTAATAAATAGATTGTTTCTATTTTTCAAATTATGTGATGGACCAGGTCAACCGTTTGATCAGGGGAGCTGACGCTTTTTATATTGCAAAATTCAAATGAAGAGCCACATATAGGTTAAGTATATTTGTTATTGCTAAATATGACCTGTTCTGCCCACTCACCCAATCAGATCCTTTTTTCCAAGTATCTTCAAGAGAATCTTTTCCATTATAACAAGCTCCATTGGTCCATTATACTTATAGAGTTGGTTGAAAGAAGTTGTATGTTTTGCATATGACATGAATATATATAATTTCCAACATAGATTATGCTGTTTTGAACCTTTCTAAGTGGCCTACTTGATTCTACACTTCTGAGTATCTATTATGACTCTAATACAGAAAGCATTACAACCTGCAATATCTCTATCTCATATTTTTTTAATGGGAAAGCCTGCCTTTTTGACAGAGGGCAAACCTGATAACAATGTGTCTTACCATCCCACACTAATTGAAGAATGGCACACTTCATATTTTCAATAATTTACCTGAAGGTTACCTTGCCCGAATACTACATCAAGATCCACAACCACATCCAGCAAAACCCACGGAGGGGGGAAGCATGCTCGTTAGGATTTCAACTTGGATCATTGTCACAACAACCTTTCCAATGTGCTGCTAGAACAAACCTGCGTTATCTCTTATATAGACTAATTCTCACTCATTGCCCATGTAGGCCCACCACTATACCAACCCACTGTTACATATACATTCGACCCCTTAAATCAAGGTTACTTGGGAGTGGGAGCGGAAGCTAAATTTTCAGAAGCCCTGTTTGGGAGCAATTCGGGGAGCAATTTTTTATATAATATATATATTTTTATATTTTTTATAATTTGATGCATATATGTCAACAAAAGCATGTAGAATGATGAATTAGATATAAAAAGCATAAAAAACATAGATTGAACCATATAACAACAATCATCTAGATGTTATAATCTTCATCAACCGTGACCACAAGTTAGTAACATAGTAACATACAACATATGGAGTCTCATGATTCATCAATCTTAAAGTTTAAAGCTTTCAAAATTCAATATATAACATTTATCATCATTGATCACCAAAGTTGTACTTGTAAGCTAAGTGTAACCATTACAACAAATAATATCTAACATGAAATGAAATGAAACAACTTTCAACTTTCACGAAGCATCATATTCATAATTCATGACCAATGAGTTATAATTGCCAAATTCAAACTTCAAACTTAAATTGTCATATATTGTTTACAAAAAATATCATAATAAATATGAAAGAGTCAACAGTTATAAAACCTACTAGAAACTAGAAAAGACAAGTAAATCTATTATCTATTGCTAATGCTTAGGCCTCTTGCCGCCACGAAAAATGTCTAATTTTTTAGTCTTGTTGGAAAATCAGGATCTTTGTCATTAATATCACCCTCTAAGCATGAATATCCAGAGGTATCTTTGTCATTAGTATTACATTTGGATCTGTATAGGGATCTTTGTCATTAATATCACCCTCTAAGCACTAACATAAATGATAAGATAGTAAAAACATAGCATGTCAAGTCAAGATTTTGTTTGAGTGATGGGTACATTTTTAACAGAGTCATGATAGAGGAATTCGACAACCAATGTCACTAACATCAAGGTACATAGAGGGATTGGTGCTCTTGATTAAATATGAGTTCCATACCCTAGTACATGAAAAAATCCAATGGAAACATTGCAATCTCCCCAATCTTGAAATCCTAAAAAACTGATAAGTCTGCTGGATTCTGAATGAGATCTAAAATTCTACTTTCTCCATATGAAATCCAATGAGGTCGGAACCACTCTCAAACACCCCGAGTCATTTCATGGTAATGTTAAAAATTTAAGTAAAAAGATGAAAATGAAGATTAAGGAGAATGTCACTTTTACTTCTTAAACATTAAACATTACCATGAATCGCATATCAATACTAGGGCCATAGGCTTGATCATTAGGCTGCCCCACTCAAAATTGATTTGTTTCTTTGAAAACAAATTGCATTTGGAAGGTTACTGCAATATTTTTTTTGCAAAAAAGACTTGGGAGCTCCCTAATTGCTCCCTTAAAACCAGGGAGCCTATTTTTTGAAGGGAGCGCGCTCCCGACTAGCTCCCGAGCGGAGCATGAATTGGGAGCGGATTCGTGGGAGGGGGGCGGCTCTCCCCCGCAACCCTGCCTTAAATACTCCATCAGGGTCATAAGTTATAACAGTATCCTAGTGATTGCTCATCTTTTTCCAAACATGGCTTTTCTGGGTAACACACAAGTCAAAACAATCTCAATCCTTCTTCCAGGGGATTTATTGTAACAGCGACAAATGGTTTGTAATTTTCCAGTTTCCTTGTTTCAAATATTTTTAGAATTATGGCTCTTTTGCACTGGGAAAAGGAACGCTTCTATTCTGCTTTGGTCTATTCTGCATGGCATCTTGCTAGTGTTTCTGTTATGATATAGTCAACTAATATGGAGGATTTAATTGTATGGCATTTGAGTACTTTATTCATATTCCCAAAGTACAGCCAGAAGTTTATTGAATATTCATGTTTACTTTATATGTTTAGCCAAAGGCATTTTAACGTAATTAACCAAAATACGGGCCTGTGGAAAGTAATCATTAGTCTTGTTTACAATGGCTTTTAGTGGTTTGTTTGAAACAGTCATGCTCCTCAAATCCCGTTAGTGCTTGGATCTGTTCTTGTGATCTGCCACAAAATCAATGAGGGATTTTGGGTGTAACATAAAGGTGCCAGCCCACACAGTCATCTTGGCTGTCTACTTCTCACTTTGGGCTGGTGCTTTTCCAGCCACAGTGGGATATCCCCAAGGATATCTAAGGCTAGGATATGTAATGAATATCATAAATCAGACCACATATCTCTAAAATAACTCATTGTGTGCAAGAATGGGATATAAGTCTGGAAATCCAAAAGATAAGTGCAGATGAACATTAAGATGAATCAAATAAACCAAATACTTGTGTAAATCTGTCGTAAAGAAGCTCAAATCTTTGATAATCAGTTGCAAATCTGAGCTGATGTAATTAAATCTGTGGATTTGAAGGTTAAGGACAGCCATAAACACTCCATTGAGTTGACTGGTGCCTTGATTTATTGGGTTGATGGAGGAAAGTGGGAAGAAATCTGCAACAAAGACTTGTTAGGTTCTATCCCTGCAGATGTAGATGCACATTACATTGAAAAGTAAACAGCGGACATCTCCATAATGATACATGCTCCACATAAAACAGTTATGCTTAATAACCAAAGGGAAATCTCGGCGGTACTAATTTCGAAAGAACATGCAAAGGCTGATAAAACTTTCAGCTCAGCCCACCAAAATCCAACAATGTCACTGCTTTAAGCTGCTTCTAACTCCTGAAGGTAACATTGATGAGAGAATGCCAAGAAGAGAAATGGGAAAGGCACAAGGATAACTGATGAACTCTCTCAGTCACATTCCCTCTTCTAGAATGAGCAAGGGAGGATTGTGTATGTCTCTCAGAATAGGTTTAGTGGACTAAAAATGGGGAAGGTAACTTGCAGGTGGTGCACACTTCATTCATAAGTGCGTGTAAGATTACACCATTTCACTCCTAGGTGGTGTGCCCTCTTTTGGTGCTAGTGTAACTTCTGAATAGTGCTGAGAATAGACTAGGGGGTCACTGTCATGAGGATGTGTAACTGCTGAAATAAATGCTGACAGTTCTGCTGATGTAACTGCCACCAACTTGTCCTTAATGATGCTATTAATTGTCATCAGCAATCTATCATGGCTCTGACAGATCTGATGCTAAATCAGGCTCAAAAATAGCTTCCCAAGGCTATGCCATTTCATCTGGAAATGTCTGAAACAGTCCACTAAACAGACTGGAAATAGCTCCTAACATCTCCTTTTATATCTCCATGGCACAGATCTGCTGGTTGCACCCTCCTCTCTGCCATATACTCCACAAAATTCATGGTAAAATACTGCCAAAGAGTGCACCCTATTGCTGTTGTAGCTTCTTCTAAATATGTGACATGGTGCTTCCCCAAAACCCTGCTGAAGGTATTGGAACAGGTTGAAACTTTCATTGCATTCTGGCTACTGTAGCTGCCTCGAAATATTAGCCAAAATCTTACGGAAATGTTCTTCAATCATGCTGGAAACTGCCTTGAAATATGAGTTAAGATTTCTTCTGGAAGTGTTGACTGTGCTTCGGAAAGCTGGTAGTGCATCGATCCCCTTGATATCAAATTGCTTCTAACATTGAATCTGCCAAAGAGGCAGATTTACTATAACTGTTAACAACTCCCTAGCAAGGTATTGTAGGTGCATTAAATCATTCTGTGAGCATTTCTAATTTTCTAGTACATATGCAGACAAGATATTGCACTGACTAAAGTAGAATGTAAATAAATACCATCTTCAATCTATATTGGACTTGTATGTTCTGTGAAATCTAAGTTGCAGGAAATGCCTAGTTTGGTCACGTTCCAATACTGGAAAGGCTGACCAGTACCACGTATGAAATGCCGTTGGCTGTAAGGTATGACCAGTGTGTTTCCAAGGTGATTTGACTGTTTTCAGTGATGTTTTAGCCTTTAGATACCTTTTGGAAAGTTCTGATTCTACCCAAGTGCCCATTAGCAGTGTGGGGAGCCATAGGGAAATATCACCTTTGTCTGTGTGAGTGATCCTTTTAAGACAAAACAAAGATTGGGGATTGAGCTCTGAGGAGTTTGTCATCTTCATAATTAATGGTAATTTTTTTTGGAAATGCCATACAGTAAGGTTGATGGTGTTTCCAAGGTGTTTTGGTCATTTTCAATGAGGTTTCAGGCACCCTTTTGGAAGTTTCAGGGCCCACCCGGGTGCCCATGAGGGGCATGGATCCATAGGAAAAAATATTGTGCTGTCTGTGTTAATGACCCTTTAAGACAAAACAGAGATAGGGGATTGATCTTTGGGGACATTGTCACCTTTGTAATTAATGGTAATATTAAATTCTTAAAGTAGAAGTTACATTCTCCTTTATCTCACCTTTATTATCCTTTTACTTGAATTTTGAACATTTTCATTAATTGTTTTGTGATGTTTGAGACTGGTTCCAATCTCATCAAACTTCTTATGGATAAAATAGAATTTCATATCCCATTCAGAATTCAGCAGACTTACAGTTTTCAGGAATCAGTATTGTAGTGTTTCCACTGGATTCTGTCATGTATGAGGGTGTGGGATTGGTCAAGGCTACCAAACTTATGGGATTTTGCACCATGAAATCACCTATGGCAGTTAATAATATAGACAGGTTTCCTTCTATAATGTCATTTATGTTTATCATTCTTACTTTCTTGCTTATTTTCTTGCAAGATAATGCATTATTGAAAAAGAAACTATATATTTATATTTTTTGAATATTTTGTAACTGTGTTTTCCCTGTGTACTCATTTTTGGTGGAGTTCACATTTCCAGGCATTCCCATTTCAGAAACTTGTATGCATTTCTATGTTTCGTGCAACTTGGTGTGGAATAGATAATATATTATACAAAAAGGAATAAACACAAAAAGGAATATACAGAAATGTACAAGGATGAAAATCCGGTGGTTAATATCTATTTCAAATTTTCATATTTTAGGCAAAGAAGACTTGTTGCTTGAAGAAAATGATTCTTATCTGTTGAAAGTTTGCAACTTGATCCATTTGCTTTTGTACTTTAATGTATTGCAGGCAGTTTTCAAGCAGTTTGGTGGTAGTGGATATGGAAATTCTGATATAGTAATTACAAATGAGGCAGAGTTTCAACGGCATCAAAAACTTGAGAGGCTTTATATGTCTACCAGGGCAGGCAAGGTTGGTGCTGCAGTAAACTTTTATGTAACTTTGTCATTTGCTAGATTGCACTAGGGGTCCACTGTTTTGTACTGTCAAATGTTTAAGCCTTGGATGATAAGTGCAGCATTTTCAAAGGGATATTGTGCGAGGTGTGGAAGGGCTCATAGTTGTGGGTTCCAAACAGCTTGAAATTGGTATGCCTTAGTTGAAAAATAACTTATTTTACTTTCAAAATATCTTGAATCATTTATGGAAGTACAGTTTTAGAGTGCTTATGAACAATTTTTTTTATATAGGAACTAAATTGTCAGAGGATTGCCGGAAGTATGGACTTGAAAACCCTTGTACAAGTGGTGAGACTCTAGCAAAAGCTGCATCATATTATGGATCAGCCCGTGCTCGTATGGAAAAGGAACGGGAAACCTTACACAGATCACTTGGCACACAGGTTTGACATTATTCTTGTTTCTTTCTATTTCTTTGTGTGTAAGTTTTTTCTGGCATGTACCAACTGTGAAATTTGACACCTTTGAAATATTTCTAGCAGATATATGGTCTGCATGAACAGCTGAACTCCTTCCCAGTCTGATCTTTTCTTTCGTAAAAATTTTGTGTATATGCAAGGTTATACAGGGTTGTATCCAGACCTAAGTTGCATGATATGAGGAAATGGGTATGCGGTTTCAAAATGTAAAAGTGTTGGAAATGTGACTCCTCAAAAATTTGAAAGTGGTGAAAAGTGTTATATATATATATATATATATTTGTTAATTTTTGATATGTTCTATGCTTAAGAGCAATTTACTTCAATTTTTTAATTAACCCAATATCAATATCCAGTTTAGCAATCACATCAGCATGATAGTAAAATGCAGATATAACATAAACATAAACAATAGAAGACAATCCAAGACAAGATGACACAAGATGTGGCACCAGCCAGGGACAAACCCCAATGTGGGGAAACCCTTGATCAATTCTTCTTATATTCTTCAATAGTTCAGCAGAGAGATAGAGATAGTACAAATATACAAATCTGATATTTTATGACAGCAGTAGTAAAGCCTTGACCAGAGAAGTCAATGCTGGTCAAACTGGATGGAAATCTTTCTCTAAGTGGCTTGGTCAAGCCCAGTCAACTTCAGCCTCCAACAGTTAGCTCAATCAACCCAAATGCTGCTCATAATACTGATTTCATTCCGCTAATGATTACTGTTCTAGTTAGGGCACTTGATGCAGCCCTAAACTCTTATGACAGTCTTCAAACAGTCCCTAAGAGTGCTGTGGCATACCCTTTAGGAGTTCATCAATCTAGTAGCCCTTCACAAAACACTGCTGCAACATGTTAGCACTGTGGTTTGCTGCATTACTGGTTAGGGCATGTCCTGTAGCCTTAGTTCCACCACACAGTCAGGAGACAAGTCCTTTTAGGACTGCGGTTTACCTTGGAGACCCTTCTCTCATGCCATGCTGCCTTCTAAAGGTGCTGTCCACCCTTGACAGCCCTTAACACAACCTCCAGCTGTGTGCTATGGCCTGCGGCCTAGCACAACAGCTTGCTGTAGCTTTAGGCTTCACAAATGTTTTCCCAAACAGTACCAAACAGCAGCATTACCTTCCTTATGAACTCAGCCTAGCTGACTGCACTTGTCTGCACCCAAACACATACATATTCAGCCCTACGTTGACCTGACTTCAACACACCCAAACCAGACCTTGGTTCATGCCCTAGAACAGCATTATTTACCACGCTGTCACAGAGATTTCCACACTGCCCTTTCTAGGCTCCTTCACGCTGTCATAGGGCTCCTTCTTGCTGTGGCTAGGGCTTCTCCTTTTCTGTGGCTAGGGCCTCCTCTTTGCTGTGGCTTAGGGCCTCCTCTTGCTGCAGATTAGGGTCTTAGATCTTTCTTTCCACCACGTCCTCCTTGTGAGAAGACATGCCCAAACAAGTGGAGAGAGAGATCATGAGATGATGTGCTCTTCAAATGACTTGAGGTCTCCTCTATTTAAATGCAACGTTGAGGATGAGCTGGGGGCAAAAGTGCTTGTTTAGCTTGCTGGCCGACTTTGACAAATTGTCAATAATATAAATAAATTCATGTCTCCATAAATACATGTCGGAAATCGGATGATCTTTAGATCAATCCTACACCTTTCAGAGAGAGGAATCCAAGAAAAATATCGGCTGCCATAAATAAGGTGACCCACATGGAGTTTGGCCCTAGTTGCCAATTTTAACAATATTGAAACTTTGAAAGAAAACATTATAAATAATTGAGCAAGAATATTTAAATGACAAACAGAAATGACAAGCAATGTTCCACCGTTGCTTGTATTGGGATCCTCATCATTAGTATCACCCTTTTCCTCTACCTTGATCCTTGAGGGACATCAGTCATCACCATCCAATTTTGATGAAACTGCTTAATCCAAGCCTTAAAATATAGTAATCTTAACATACATAATCAATATTTTGGCTTGAGAGAAGGGTACATTTTTGTGAAGGCCATGACAGAGGAGTTCAACAATCAGTGGCACCAACATCAGGGTACCTAAAGGGCTTGGTGCTTTTGATTAATGCCAATGCTGTACCCTCATACATGATAGAATCCAGTGAAAATGCTGCAATCCTACCAAATCCCGAAATCCTTAAAATTTCTGTATTCAAGCTTCTGAGATCCATAATGAATTAAGTTTTCTGAATTTTGAATGGGATATGAAATTCTACTATCCACATGAAATCTGTTGGGGTTGAAACTTGAAAAATTTAAGTAGAACGATGGAAGAGGAAAGATGAATTTTAAGTAAAATGATAGAAAAGGAAAGATAAAGGAAATTAAAAAATTTAAGTAAAATGATAGAAAAGGAAAGATAAAGGAAATTTAACATTACCATTAATTGCTAGCATTTTTGGTCAAACCAGTGTTACTTGGGAGCGGAAGCGGGGAGCGGGAGCGGAAGCGGGAGCGGGAGCGACCATTTTCAGAAGCTCCCGGTTTGGGAGCGAATCCCGGAGCGATTTTTTAAAAATATATATATTTTTTATATTTTTTAATTTTTGATACATATATGTCAACAAAAACATGTAGAATGATGAAATAGACATAAAAAACATAAAAAAACATAAATTGATCATTGAACCATATCACATCAATCATCTAGAAATTATAATCGTCATCAACCTTAGTAAAATAAATTCAATTCAATAACATTTATCATCATTGATCACCAAAGTAACAAGTTGTACTTGTAAGCCAAGTTTAACCATTACAAGAAGTAATATCGAAGATATTTCTAAGTCCTAACTTCTAACTGTTAACATGATATGAAATGTTAAAAATTTATAAAATGAAACATGAATAATGAGATGAAATGAAACAACTTTAGTCTTTCACAAAGCATCATATTCATAATTCACAATCATTACCAATGAGTTATAATTGCCAAGGCCCAACTTCAAACTTCAAATTTTCATTGTCACAGTGATATAATGTTTACAAAAAATATCATAATGTCATAATGATATGAAAGAGTCAAGAGTCAAGAGTCAAGGACTCAAAACTCAACACTGAACAGTGATGAAAACTAAAGTGACAAGTCTAATAGAAACTAAAAAAGACAAGTAAACTGTAAATCTACAAGTGGCCCTTGCCACGAGAGTCTCCAGGAGTATAAGTAGGTCGTGGTGGTCTTCTAGGAGTCTCCCGCCCAGACCGACGACCAGAACTAGAGCCTCCACGCGAGGGTGTCGATGGAGGTGGCGACAGCAATGGAACAAGACTCGGGCCCCGAGAACTGCTACTGGATGGTGGAGGTGGAGGTGGCATGGCTGCTGCAGCTGCTTCAGCTTCATCCCGTACAAGCTCATCTTCTAGTTCTTCCATATGTACAATGCCATCCTCCAAATTGTCGTCCTCAGGGTGATTGTCCCAAATTTTATATGTGGGATCTTCATTAGCCCGATCACAGTAATGGCTTAACAACCTCAAATTGTAGTGCACATAAACCAAGCTTTCTGCTCGGTTTTCGTTGAGCCTGTTTCTTTTCACATTACGTATATAACTGTAGGTGCTCCAACACCTCTCTGCAGAAGAAGAATTTACAACCTGTGCAAGAACTTTCAATGCCAATTTTCGCAAAAGTCCGTCGCCGCCATATGTTTCCCACCATGTGAGAGAATCAAATTTATCTTTGTCGTCCATTGCATGGAAGTTACCATACAAACCACTGCCAGTGAAGTATCTGCCTATTTCAAGGCGCACAGCTGCACATTCCTCCCTGTCAGGCACCAACTTTTCTAATGCATCCAGATATCCTTTAGTTACCTCTCGATCTAAATGGGGTTTGGTCCTAACACCACCCCCTGCTGCAGGTTTGCCCAACCAAGAATCTGAGTAGTATTTTGGCGTAAGGATATACGCCAAGCAATGTAGTGGAAGGTTAAGCCTTTTCCACCGTTCACACACACAATCGTGAATCAGATTGTACAAGTCGGGATCTCTGTTATTAACAATGTCTTTTATTTCCCCCAACATGGTATCCATTTGCTCATACACCTCGCCAATCACTGGTTTGTCTGTATCTGCAAACCGAATCATGTTATAAATTGGCTTGGTGAAATCCAATACCTGTCTCACAGTTGTCCAAAACTGCCCATCAAGAGCGGCCTCCTCCACCGTTTCAAAACCTGCAATGTCAGCTACATTTGTAGCCCTTTCCTTTAACACCTGCCAATTTGGACTTGATACCATGCTAGCTAAACCCTCTCTTACCTTCAAAAGGCGCCTGAAGGTGAGGTAATAGCTACCAAATCTAGTCCTCGCAATCTTCAGCAACTCCAATCTCGAGTGACTGCGGAAAAGGCCATGGGTATTGCTATGATTTGTAATAAATTTTATCATTTTTTTTCCTTTCTTGTACAAATCACCAATCCATTGGTATTGTTCATTTTTGTTTTTGACAATATCATGCAACAGAAGGTTCAATGTGTGAACCAAACATCCAGACCAAAATATGTTCGGGTATCTATCCTCAATAATTGCTCCCGCTGCCTTACAATTAGGAGCATTATCAGTGATGACTTGGATGACATTGTATGGGCCAATACGCTCAATTGTTTCAAGCAATGCTTCTGCAATGTTGATAGCGGTCTTGAACTTGTCTGAGTAATCATGTGCAGCTAGAAAAATGGGACCACTTCGGGACACAGCAAGAACACTTATCAATGGCTTGCCTTTTACATTTGTCCATCCATCAGATACAATGGACACCCCATTGTCAGTCCAAGAACTTGTCATTTTATTCAAAGAATGTGATATTTTTGCTTTTTCATGATCAAGGCCAACAGTTCTTGCCTTGTCATACCCAGGGCTCTTGTATCCTTTAGGGGCATCATTTATGGCAGAAACCATTTCGTGCCAATAAGGTGAGCGTAGAACATTGAATGGTATCCCATTTGCATAGAGGAACCTGTAAATTTTTGAATCCACATCATTCCTACACCCCTCATCAAGGAAATCTGATATGGTTCTACGGCGTAAAGATGATGACCCTGAGCCTCCATGTCCATATCCACTGCCTTGGGAGGATGCTGAAGGAGTTCTTTGTGAGCTTTCAAAGAAACCCCTTGATCTTTTTGCTCTGTATTGGGCGTCCTCCTCTTCCTTTATGTATTTGGCTCTATCTGCTGTTGACACCGCGTTGCAAGTTTTGATTCCTATTTGTTTCTCTCCATCCCATGCCCTTTTCCCGCAAAGGTGTCTTCTAGCACGGGTGTATGAGCCTGTGTAATCAGTGTTGCAATGGGGGCAATGAAATTTAGTGGTTCCACCCCCTCTCCCTGTTTCAGCCCTCTGAACATATTTCCACAATGGAGTTTGGTCTTGTTTAGTTTTTTGACCCTCATGTTCACCCTCCTCCACATCCTCCTCACTGGGGTTTTCACCTATTTGACTTCCTCCGGCTTCTTCATCCACCTCTTCAGTTTCAGGCCCCCTCCGTTTCCTACTCCCCACCACCATAATAACCAGAAAAGGGACTAGGAAGAGGAAAATGCCAATAAAAATCCCCAGGTCCATCGTGTTTGATGTTTGTAGGGTTTGAGTCTTGAATCTGCAAATTAATTTAGTTTATTGGGATTAATTCATTTAATTTATTAATTTAATTTAAATTAATGATCTTTAAACTCAAACAGGTAAATTAAACTAACCAAACTAACTACCTAACCAACTAAACTAACTAAATGATTAAGTTACTTACCTCTGCAAGCTTGCTCCTCGCTCCTTGGCACTTGCTCCTCGCTCCTCAGCTCTGGCTCCTTGCTCCTCAGCTCTTGCTCCTTGCTCCTTTGCTCTTCCTCAGCTCTCAAGCTCAAGCTCAATCTCATTGAAATGATTTTTTTTTGGCCCATTGGGCTTATAAACCAAAAAAAATTAGTTAAATTTTTTTGTTTTTTTGGGTCCGGCGGAATTTTTTTCCGCCGAACCGCTCCCGGTTTTTTAAAATTCGCTCCCGGAGCGTTTTTTAATGCCCGGGAGCGATCAGGGAGCGATCGCTCACCGATCGCTCTCGGGCATTAAAAAGCGCTCCGGGAGCGCGGGAGCGATCGCTCCCTGAAGCGCTCCCTCACAAACCAGGGAGCGCAAATTTTTTTACGGGAGCGCGCTCCCGAAAATCGCTCCCGTCCGGGAGCGATTTGGGGAGCGCGCTCCCGAGCCGCTCCCGCCCGGAGCGCGCTTCGGGAGCGGGTTCGAAGGGGGGGGGGGGCGCTCCCCCGCAACACTGGGTCAAACCCAGTTAAAAACCAAATAAAAAATCAGCTAAAACTTTTTGGAATCATTACCATTAATTGCCAGCATTTTTGGTCAGCCTTAGTCAAAAATTATATAAAAAATCACCTAAGCCATTCAAGGAAAGATAAAGGAAATTTAACATTACTATTAATTGCCAGCATTTTTGGCCAAACCCAGTGAAAAACCAAATAAAATATCAGCTAAAACTTTTTGGAAACATTACTATTAGTTGCCAGCATTTTTGGTCAACCTGAGTCAAAAACTGAGTAAAAAATGATAAATCAGCGAAACCATTTTGGAAATTAGCTGTATGGATGGTGATATGGCTTGGAAACACATTTCAGGCTGCATTACATGTGTTTCCACACGGAAACATATAGAGTACTGCCCTCTCCTATGCATTTCCTGAAACATAGATCCAGACATTCTCAGTTAAGCAAACTTGCATCATCTGTATTACTTTTGATAGTGTCTTAGAAGTTAGGACATTGTTTGATAATTCAGTTAAAAACCAAAATCTGCTCATTTTTTATTCATCAGGCTGTCATTTTTTCAAATATTGTTTTGTTACTCTGCTACAATATTGTTTGATTTGAGAGGTTATTAATCTTTGAACATTTGGAGCTTAAGCCTGGAAATTTCCTATAGTAAGAGCATTTGTTACATTAAAAATAGTATAAACATCCTCAGTATGAGCCTCTTTTAAACCTATCTGGTTTTCTGTTGAATTCTACGTGTGTGTGTGTGGAAGAATTCTGCTTATATTAAAAGAAGATATGATACATAATGGAATTCAGTGCTTTTCAGGACTAGATTGCATGAGAAGCATTATCCCATCCTCTTCTGTAACCATCCTATTGCCAAGTGAGCGCAGGAGCAACGTTTTCCATGCTTCCTGATTCTTTGCAACGCAGGTAACTGCCACTGTTGAAGTCATTCAGCACAATATTCACATCACTGATTAGGAAATGTACTTTCATCCTGATTTTATTTCCCATAGCAAATTCTATATCTGAGTAGCAACTTCCATGGTTTCTCACAAAAAAGACATCACACTATCCATTTAGCAGACAAGATAGTTCCCTGCAATATGATTTTTGTAAATTCCTACATGGTATCAGAGCAGAGTTTGGAAAGGGGGCAGATTTTTTTAAATATAACATTATCATTCATTCCTACACTTCGTCGGCATCTTCAACAATTTTTTTTCGAAAATCCATAACTTCATCCGGAAGCCGTTTTCAGAGCCGTTTTTTTTTGAATCAGCCTATTTTTTCGAGATCTTTCCATTGGAACACTTATTTTCAGCATCTATAGCTTCAGTTTCTGTTAAAATGGAAAGTCCATGCCAAGTTATTCTTGATAGTACCAGCTACTTCCAATGGTGGACCTACATTGTGGATTTACTTAGAAGTAAAGGTCTTTATAGAATAGCCTCAGGCCAAGAAACCAAACCGAAAGATGAAAATTTACATAAGCTTCTGTCATGAACGGTTACCCTACAAACTATGTCACAGGGTTCGTCGAATTTAAAGCTTGAGGTTCAAAATTCGGCGAACCTAAAAAAAATTTCAAATTCATTCAGGTTCAACGAACCTCATAGCCGAACCTCAAATTCGAACCTAAACGAATTCGAACCCGAACGGACCCGAACCTGAAGCTGAACTTGAAGCCGAACTTGAAGTCAAACTTGAAACCGAATTTTATAATTTTTTTTTATGGAAGTTAGGGTTTGCGCGGTTTTTTTCAGTGGTTTTTAAGATTTATGAAAAACGGTGGGCGGTTTTTGTGTTTTTTCGCTTCCCGCCAATTATTTCCCGCGGTGCCCACTACATTGGCTTTATTTACTGTTGTCGTTCGTTAATGAGAAATTCAAAACAGCTGATAAAAAGAAGTAAACTCTTCGTAAAATCTCCAATCTGGAAATTGAGACAGCAGGGATAGGCTACAGCGTCCAAATTAAGAGAGCAAATTATGGTGTTATGGACAAGCATGTGTCCTGGGTCCAGCCTCCAAAGTAATATAACCTACATAAAACAAATTGCAGTCTGCAGAAGTGTTGGCGTCTATGTTTTCCCACCAATAAGTTAATACACATAATTTTCTTTAGGGCATTTATAATATGACACTATTTAAAATATCTATTTATTGAAAAAGCCGATTATAGTTGTAGGCTGCAGCTGCTCCATTTGGTATTTGTTATTTTTAAGTGATGTTTTTAAAAGCTAATTTAATATTCAAATCTGGCATTTGGCATTTGGCATTAATTATTTCTAAATGATACATGTAAAAACTATTTTAATATTTAAATCATTTAGCATTTGTTATTTTCAAATCATTCTTTTCAAAACTATTTTAATATTCAAATATTGTATTTGGCATTCGTGCTTCAGTGTTATATTTATGCTTGTTTAGCTGCTATATTAAAAATTAAAATAAATATTTATGTTTGCTTAGCTGCTATAATATTTATATTTGCTTAGTATTATATTTATTGCTAATATACAAGGGATGGAATTTCACTATAAAATATTTAATATTGAAGAAAAATCAATAAAATAAAAATGGTTATTTATTGTAAAAAAATAAAATTGAAAAATGTAATCTCTAACTTAATTATTAAAAGTTAGAAATGTAAACTTGAATACAATCTATAAATTATAAATTTACTTTTAAAAATCAACCTTTAAACTTATTTTTTTTTAATTATTATAAATATAATTATATAAATTATAATAAAAATGATATAAAGTTTTTTTTTAATTATTAAAAATATAATTATATAAATTATAATAAAAATGATATAAAGACAAAAGTTAGCTGTCCGTAATTTAAACTATTAAAATTAATTATGTGTATAATAATATTATCAAAACATAAATGTTCAAACATAATCTAGATACTTTTAAAACCTTTTATGAAATAAAAACAAAACACGGAATATATATCTTCAACATCCAAAAATGGAGTAATCCTCGACTAACATTGCATCTTGTATTTGTTCAAACTTTAAATATAATTATTTTCATGTTACTTTTTGGGTCATAGCTATTTATTTATTTTTACATAAGTTCTTTATTTTTATTTTAATATGAATATTTATTATTCTCATTGAAATGTTTTATGTTTTTAAATTTTAATATATTGTTTATTAGTTTTATATTTATTAGTGTAATTGGAATGTTTTACGTTTTTAAATTTTAATATATTTTTTATTGTAATTAAAATGTTTTATGTTTTTAAATTTTAATATATTTTTTATTAGCTTTATTTAAAATTTAATTAGGAATTTTAGAATTGTAAATTTTATTTGTTAAAATTGTATAATGAAAATGCTTTAGAGATTTCATATTTTTGAGTTTGATAAAATAATTTATGTATTTATAAATGTGATTTAGATAATGTAAAGTTGTGGTTTCATTAAAAATTAAGTAGTCACATGGAGTAATAAAAGAGATTTCTAGTGAAATTCAAAAACTTAAAATGTTTCAAATTTTTGCATATTCATTAAATTTTATTTGTATTTGTATTTTATTATTTTATCTTTTATTTGAATTTTCAAATTTTAATCATAGTATGTGAATAAAATGCAGAAATATTTGCAATGGCACCTCCAAAGTCAAGAGCAAAAGCATGGAAATTATGTTTTAATTATATGATTTTTTTAGAGGACACAAGTATTTGACATCATAGTCATTCTTTTAAATTTTGGAAATTGTAAATTATGCATCCTTTTTGTATTTGCAAATTGCAAATTACTATGGTGTATGTTTACATTTAACCAATGTCATTGATAATTAGATGCTATAGTATGATTAAGTTATTCATGTATGCTTACCAATCAAAATTCTTACTCATATAGCTTTATTGATTGATTTCAATTTTTTTATTATTTTATGTCATATATATGTATATATATGTTGAAAAATATGTGTAGTCGAACCTAATGTCAAACCTCATACGAACCTCATTGGAAAATTTGAGTTCGAATCGAACTTAATCGTTGCCGAACTCGAATTCGAACCCGAACCGTGTGACATAGCCTACAAATGACCCTCCATGCTCTTTAAATAGAGATCATGGACCAATCGGGTGTTAAGCCACAGATCAAGTGTCGGTAATACCGAGGAAAGAATGAACCGTCGGATCACTACATATTGTGACCGTCGGATTGTAAGTTACAAAAGTACATAGTAAAGAAACACACTTTACCTAACTCTACACTAGACCAAGTTATACTTAACTATTTCCTATGTGTCGGAATATCCTAACATCCCTCCTTAAGAACAACTTGGGATAGGATTGAAGGATATACAAATATGACACAATAGGAGAAGGAAGGAGGCATTAGAGCCTATCCCCCCTTAGTGACAACTTCCTGAACTCCAACCATAAATCGAATTTTTGTAAACTTCGCCTCTGTGAGAGCCTTTGTAAAGATGTCTGCAACTTGATCATTTGTTGAACAATATTGCACTTCAAGAACATGGTCATGAATGAGCTTTCTAATGAAGTGCATGTGCAGTTCAATGTGTTTGCTGCGCTGATGTTGGACTGGATCTCTGCAGGTTATGTGTTCACCCTTGGTTCAGGACCCATTACAGGGGCTTGCAAGAAACAAAGTGCCATTTCTCTTTCTTCAGCAGAAGCAGAGTATCATGGTGCCGTAGAAGCTAGTAAGGAAGCCCTGTGGCTTCGTCAGATCCTGTCAGAGTTTGGCTTTCAGCAGCAGCATCTGACTTCACTTTGGTGTGATAATCAAAGTGCCATTCAACTATGCAAAGATCTAGTCCAACATCAGCGCAGCAAATACATTGAAATGCACATGCACTTCATTAGAAAGCTCATTCACGACCATGTTCTTGAAGTGCAATATTGGTCAACAGATGATCAAGTTGCAAACATCTTTACAACGGTTATCACAGAGGTGAAGTTTACTAAACTTCGATTTATGGTTGGAGTTCAGGAAGTTGTCACTAAGGGGGGATAGGCTCTAATGCCTCCTTCCTTCTCCTATTGTGTCATATTTGTACATCCTTCAATCCTATCCCAAGTTGTTCTTAAGGGGGGATGTTAGGATATTCCAACACATAGGAAATAGTTAAGTATAACTTGGTCTAGTGTAGAGTTAGGTAAAGTGTGTTTCTTTACTATGTACTTTTGTAATTTACAATCCGACAGTCACGATGTGTAGTGATCCAATGGTTCATTCTCTCCTCGGTATTACCAACACTTGATCCGTGGCTTAACACCTGATTGGTCCATGATCTCTATTTAAAGAGCATGGAGGGTCATTTGTAGGGTAACTGTTCATGAGAGAAGCTTATGTAAATTTTCATTGTTTTATTAATAAATTGCCTGAAGTGGCTGCGTTGGCTCAGGCCGTGGACTGTTTCCCTCTTTGAGGGTTTTAACCACGTCAACAATACTGGTGTATTGATCTGTGATCTGTTTGTGAGCGGTGTTCTTTGGTGTCCTGTTTGAGGAACTTACCCGGTAAATTCCTACAATTTTAGTAAGGCCTAGGCCACCCCCATGCTTGGGAAAAGTACAAACGCTCCAAGGATCCATAGGAAGTGATCGATCCACCACATTTAGAACACAAATTTTTTGAACATAATATCCAAGCATCTAAATTGAGTGGCAGAAAGGAACCAAAAGAAACATAATAGACATGGCTAGCCTGTCAGGTTTTGTCAAGAATTAGAAGTTTGCCAGGCAAGGGTATATCTTTGAACATCTAGGCTTTAATTTTATGCTAAATCTTATGTCGACAGCATTCCCACATAGTAGACGGACAAGCATTAATGCCAAAAGGTACCCCAGGTACTGTTCGCACCAGAATTATATGCTGTAATCTTGGTGCCAACCTTGACATTCACTCTTACATGTGTCATTCTGCAGCAGTCAGTCCTATGGAGAGTTTATCAGTGCACTCAGCAGTGCAATTCTGGAGATCCAGTGTGTAAGAATCAGGGATAATAACCTGGATTCACTCTCACCACTAGAGAGAATTGAAGAACATAAAACATTACTTCAATTAATTCAGCAAAAACTGACTACAAAACAACACATTAATAAAATATCTGGTGATAAGTCCAACGCATGCATGGGGATGAGATGAGATACTATCTCAATATATGGAAACTTTATCCTCCAGTCTTATTGCAAGTATACCAAGTTCTTCATGCAGCATGTAGACTAAACATAACTGCATGTAGACTAATGCGCAAATCACAACTGTAATCTATTCTGACATCCTAAGGTTGATGTGTGAGCACAAAAAAAGAAGGCAAATGACAATGTTTCGGTTAGTTCATGCACCCCTAATGAAGATATAATTTAGCATGGCCTTTGTCAAAGGCTTGGCGAAGATGTCAGCCAGCTGGTCATCAGTAGCATGTAATTGGAGATCTGTGAGATAGTCATGAATCGACTTCCTCATAACGAACCTCAATATGCTTGGTCCTTTGCTGAAAAGCGTTTCTTGCTATCTGAATAACACTTTGAATATCAGAATACAAAACTGTAGGGTGATGTTGTGGAAAATCCAGCTGACCAAGAATGGTTTAACAGAACTAGTGTGCTTCACTTGAGAGACGTTCAATTGAATCTTATCCATACAACATCCAGAGTATTCTAGGCAGGCTAACGTGCACCAGCGGAGGAGAATCTTAACTGAATCTATGTTCAGTTAATTGATTCATCCAAGGCTAGCTGGTACTTTTGAGAGTTTGACTCAGTGTTACATGGGAGCGGGAGCGAAAACGGGTTTGGGAGCGACATTTTCAAAAGCTCCCGGTTTGGGAGCGAATCCCGGAGCGTTTTTTATATAATATATATATTTTTTATATTTTTATATTTTGATACATATATGTCAACAAAAGCATGTAGAATGATGAATTAGATATAAAAAACATAGATTGAACCATATAACAACAATCATCTAGAAGTTATAATCTTCATCAACCATGTCCACAAGTTAGTAACATAGTAACATACAACATATTGAGTCATGATTCATCAATCTTAAAGTTTCAAGCTTTCAAAATTCAATATATAACATTTATCATCATTGATCACCAAAGTTGTACTTGTAAGCTAAGTGTAACCATTACAACAAATAATATTTAACATGAAATGAAATGTTATAAAATGAAATGAAACAACTTTCAACTTTCATGAAGCATCATATTCATAATTCATTATTACTGAGTTATAATTGCCAACTTCAAACTTAAATTGTCATATATTGTTTAAAAAATATCATAATAAATATGAAAGAGTCAATAGTTATAAAAACTACTAGACACCAGAAAAGACAAGTAAATCTATTATCTATTGCTTATGCTTGGGCCTCTTGCCATAACGAGAAATGTCTAATTCTTTAGTCTTGTTGGAAAATCAGGATCTTTATCATTAATATCACCCTCTAAGCATTAATATCCAGAGGTATCTTTGTCATTACCTCTGTATTTGTATAGGGATCTTTGTCATTAATATCACCCTCTAAGCATTAACATAAGATAGAAAAAGCATAGCATGTCAAGTCAAGATTTTGTTTGAGTGATGCATACATTTTTAGGAGGGTCATGATAGAAGAGTTCAACAACCAATGTCACTAACATCAAGGTACATAGAGGGATTGGTGCTCTTGATTAAATATGAGTTCCATACCCTAATACATGACAAAATTCAATGGAAACAATGCAATCCTGAAATCCTGAAAAACTGATAAGTCTGCTAGATTTTGAATGAAATCTAAAATTCTACTTTTTGCATATGAAATCCAATGAGGTCGGAACCGCTCTCAAACATCCTGAGTCATTTCATGGTAATGTTAAAAATTTAAGTAAAAGGATGAAAACATTACCATGAATCGCATATCAATACTAGGGCCATAGACTTGATCATTAAGCTGCCCTACTAAAATCTTATTTGTTTCTTTGAAAAACAATTGCATTTGGAACCTCATTGCAAAAAAGAAATTTGCAAAAAAGGCAAAACGCTCCCGAAAACGCTCCCAAAAAGGCAAGGAGTGATTTTTTTTTAGGGAGCGTGCGCTCTCGAGTCGCTACTGCTCAGAGCGCGGATTGGGAGCGGGATCGAGGGGGGGGGGGAGGCGCTCCCCCGCAACTAAACTTTGACTTCAGTGCTAATTACCACATCTAGTTCTGTTCAGTTCAATCATATTCACTCATCAACCAGTTCAGTTTAGTTGAGGTTCTATTCAAGGTAAATGAGAGTGCACTGAGGGATAATCTGAGTTGGCTTCTCCATCTTTCATGCAGATTATTGGACAGAAATAAGGCACATCAGTCTTGGGGGAATGTTCATTTAAAGCAAGTTTGAAGGTTGAATTAGGGCCTTTATTTTTCAGAGTTTCCATTGTATTATTTCTTTCTTCCTAAGTTGCACGAAGTGCTGAAACGTTTCCGAGTTTCCGAAACGGGTACGTTTAGAGATGTCACCTCCCATAAATGGAAATGTTGGCCGAAACGTCGACTGAAACGTCATATATGTTTATATATATAGAAAGAAATTTATGAATAAGTGAAAAAACACATTATCTTGCAAGAAAAAAGGGAATAAAACCCATAGATGACAATTTAGAAGGAAAACCAAGTCTATATTAAGTCTCATAGATGATTACGCGATGGTCAAGTTTCGGAGTTTCGGGTATGGGTATGTCCCGAAACGTCGGGTTCCTCGAAGTTTCTTGCAACATAGCTTTCTTCCTTACAGAGTCTTCTCTTCTCGGTTCCCACTTTGGCATGAGTTTTCTAGGTTTGAGGCAACATACATGTGCATGATACTGTTAAAGTGAATATTAGATCAATTAGATATTATACACAGGCATTACTAAAGTATTTTGGCTTTTGGTTATATTTTTTATGTTTTATATCACTTTAGTGTGTATCTCTGTCTATGCCACATTCATAAAGTGGATTGACTCGACTGGTATATAACCCTTTATAAGAGGGATTTCACTTCTCATTTATGCAAGACAACATAGAGAACTCCCTTGAGTTGTCTTGGTTTTCTTTATGTGTTCACTTTTCGTTTATCTTGATATCGTATTACAACTCACTTAGAGCCATGGAATTTGTTAGTGTGTGAAGACAGAGGGATTTCCATTGGTAGAGATGGATCAAGTGATAGCTAGCATAACACATCAAAGTGTAGAAAGAGCTTCAGATCAACCAAATTCAAGATTGTTTTGCAAATTTTTTTTGAAGGGAAGACTGTATGGACCAAGCCGTATGATCATACAGCTGCCAAGGAGTTTTCTCAACCATGCATTTGGAATTAGACGGTTCTGGAATTGAGCTGTACGATCTGCCAAAGAAAAATTGGCCATATGAGCATGAAATTAACTTGGCAGGTCAGCTACCAAAATAAAAATTGACTGTATGGATGCTGTCAAGGAGGTTTTCAGCCAAAATATGATCTGTATGGTCTGTTTGGACAGTCAATCAGTCTAACTTCTAAATTTCTCGACAATAAAGATGATTTAGGAGTGGATTGGAGCTGTTCCAGCCTGTGTTGCTGCCTGAATTTGCTAACATGGAAGATTTAGCTGTTGTTTTGGTTATTTCCAGCAGGTCCAAGGAAAACTTAACTGTTTTGGTGCTGTTTTTGAGCAGATTTTTCGTAATCTGAGAGGTTTGGTGTTTCTTCTTGAGCAGATCTATCAAAATCTGTGCATTTTTGTGTTGTTTTTGGGCAGGTTTATCAGAAGTCTGTGTTTTCTTCAGTGATACATGTGCTATAGGTGGTTACAGCTAGTAGCTAGGTGTTTTTACTCCAGGATTGTAGATTGAGGAAGGGAAGAACAGGTAGTTTTAGCATTTTATTTTGTCTTTGTAATTATTTTTCCCTTTGGCTTGTACCGATGGCCTCTTTTATAGTGGAAGACAGCAAGAGAGTCTCTGTTAAGAGCAAAGAGGAGCTTGGAGGAGAGGGGGCGTTGGCATGTTGGCCATATTTGAGTACGATGCTTGGCTATTATCATCCTAGGTAAAGATAAGCATCCAACAACATGTTAAAAATCAGATGTTCTATGCTGTTACAATCACTTAAATTCAAAATTTCTTTATGCTGCAATATAAGTGAAGTAATTGTAGATAGAACATAAACCATATAAACCATATGCACAATAGAAGACAGCCAAGAACTCAATGAGACATAGAGAAGTTAGGTCAATGACTAGGGCAAAACCCACAAGGGGAAAACCCAACCAGATTCTTCTTCTATTAGAAATCAATTGTTCAACAGAGATACAAAGTACAATGAGGGAATGAAGAAGTTTACCCAAGTCCGAAGAAAACCTCTGATAGCAGTAGCTGGTGCAAACACTGAATCATTTTCGCTTTCCAAGATCTGCTCTTGCTCTCCAAGACTCTCTCTCTCTCTCAATCTTCCTCTAGCCTCTCCAATTCTTTCTCTCTCAAGTTCGAATTCTCCTTTCACAAGCACAAGTAGTGTATCAAGTGAGGATGAGAGACACAAATATATAGGAAGAGCAAGGATGTCGAATTCATGAGGGAGTAACTCTTATGCCTAGAGGAGGAGTTACTCATGCCAAAATTGGAGAGTAACTTATATCATAAAGGAGGTATGCTCTCCTTAGTAACTTTTGCCATCAAATGGGACTACACAAGCCTTGAAGAGAGTGTAACTTATGCATTGAAGAGGTGTAAGAGGAATCTTATGACAAGTCATAAATGCATGTAAGATATGTGTAAGAGGTGTGTAAGAGCATTCAAGAGAGGAACGAATTCATTTAGGGAGAGAGAGTGAGAGAGGTATGAGTGCCATCAAAGAGAGAGAGAGAGGGAGATGGGGTGGATTGATTGCCAAATAGGAGAGGTGACATATATTTCTCTTTTAATAATATTATTATAGCATCATAAGGATAATAATAATAATATTAATAATATTGATGACTAAATAAAAAATAAATAATTGAGATTGATTAAGGATAAGTTAAGTGATTTTCCATCATCTATATATGATTACGAATTGATGGAAGGTGATTTCCTAATTTTTGGAAAGTCATGGTTGCAGAGATAGACATAACTTTCTATTTTTAGAAAGTCACTTTAGAAAGGTCAAAAATGAAATTTTATTCAAGGAAATTCATTCCATAGCTGCATCCCATAGCTGCCAATTTTCAACACAACAATGGGTAGAGAATATGACAAGTTTGATTAGTGAGACAAAAAAGTAGTAATGTTGATTAAATCTTTTGTGATAGATGAAGCGCTTTCTTAGGTTCAGATAGGGAAGACTTCAGTTTAGCAGTGATTTGGAAGCATTTGCAAGAGTTGCATGAGACTTCGAACAAGGTTTAGATTCTTCTTCCCAAAGAATATGTTGTTTTTGATTATTGTAGGAACATTTACTCAAGATCAAGGATCTCAGTGAAGAATTGTTGGCCATTGGTTCAAAAATGAAGGAGGAGGACATAGTGGTAACTGAGCTTTTTATTGAGACCCTAAACATCACCACTACAAATGTTGGACTCAAGTTTGATGAGCCATACAATAAGTTCTTATAGTAGTGGTAACCCTTGGATTTGTCCCGTTACAAATCTGGAGGGTCAAGAGCCAACACATTTCATTAGGCTAGCATTCAAAGGCGTTTACAAAGGCAACTTTACTTAAGCTAAGGGTGGTACCATAGAGTTTAGGCATGATATTGGTCCAGTGATGTGATTGTGATTCAGAGATAGATATTGCATAGGGGTTTTTATAATATTGGTGAGAGTTACTATGTTTGGCAATGTTCCTTCATTTTAGGAGACGGGGTTTTGGGGCTAGCATGGCATTGAGGATAGTACATTTGGAGTCCTTATGAGCTCTGAAGTATGATGAGCTTCTCTTCAATGAAATGCATTACACTTTCTATTTTTAGCAAGTTAAGTTAGGAGACTCACATGTTAGTGATGATGGTATATTTGAAATCCTTGTGAGCTGACAATTTCAATGAGCTACTTTCGGTTTACATGTGAGATAGTGCTATTTTTAGCAGGGCTCGCACATAAGCTCTAGAATCTAATCACATGTTTAGTCTCCTTGCCAAAAACGAAATGTGTTATACCCTTTGCACAAATATCCCCACACGTTGTATGTTGTGCCGGTCGTAGCAGGGGGATTGTAAGGGGAAAAGCCTTCACCTCTTTGTGCAAGGGTTTGGGGAAACGTCCTCAAGAATTTTTTTTGTGTGTTTTTTGTGTTTGGTTTTGACAATTTTCAACACATGTTTTTTGCCTTTAGCAGTTTTGTAGTTTGGGTTAAGGAATTATGTTGTATTCTAATCCATGCTAAATGGATTGGCATTTTATGGATGTTGCAGGATATACATATTGTATTGTAATACTGTAATGAAGAATATATTGTAAAATCTTGCTATTTTTCTCGGTTTTGGTTTTAAGAATAAAATCTGTGTTAATGTGTGTGTCTGCCATTGCATCTTTTCTGTTTTTTAAGAATATGCTTGCAACAGGTAATTGTACAGGGTTAACATTTACATTGGGTAATAGAGAATTTTTGTCTTCAAGGGGTTTTGCTTGGGCTTGTGGTAAACCCTCTTATAGTGGGAGTTATGTAGAATTGATTCTTGTGGTGAAGGGAAATGGCGAGTAGAGCACAATATGATTGTATCTCTCAGATATAGTATTATTGAATGTTTCAGGAGAAGCTACAACGAAGGCACTGTGGAACAAGTTAGGGAATTTGTATCAATCTAAGTTCCCGATGAAAAAATTGTTCCTACGGAAAAAACTGTATAACTTGAGGATGAAGGATGGAGACTCAGTGACATAGCATCTGAAAGCCTTCAATATTGTGGTAAGTTAGCTACTATGAAACCGGATTCGTCCAAACCCCTGGACGAATCCCGAATCGGACGAATCGGACACGATTCTGTCCTGACACGTGTCATGTTGCAAGGACTCGTCGTGTCATATTCTGGTACGTCGTGTCATGGGCGTGTTCAAAAAATGAATAACGTGTCACGAATTTTGGAATCGAGTCCTGGTTTCGGATTCGTTTTTCGGGCTGCTGCTATGTTTAAATGCCTGTTGTCTCTCCCATTTGACGGCATTTGCAAAGGAAACAATGATTTGGCATTTGCAAAGGAAACAACTATCAGGTTTCATTCACCGAATCACCAGTTGCAGCGAGGAGCGGACCGCATTGCAGGTTAGTTTGCTGAGAGTCGAGACTTATTACTATGACCCTCCTGCAGGTTAGTTTGCTGAGAGTCGAGACTTATTACTTAACACTTGCAGGTTAGTTTGCTGAGCGGACCGCATTGTAACCGTTAAAACATGTTTTACTATGACCCAAGACACGACACACACATATGGTCCTCGCCTTTCCTTTGTTCTTTTTCCTTTCCCCTCGTATTTGATGAATTGTCATAGTGAGTGCAGGCATCTTTAGTCCCATAGGTCCTGGTCTAATGGATGGTTTAATAAAATATCAAACGGGACGGACTGTTACATTTCTGTGGTGAAAACCTTTTGTGTAACGACTTGTAAGTTTTAACTGTATTCCTATTGCGATAAGTGTATAGAACCCTTATCACAACAATACTGTAATCATCAAATCTAAGATAGTTCCTACCACTGTGAGGACCGAATCAAAATCCCTGAGATAGTAACGAATCTGTGGTTAGTAGGTTACCTTTATAGTACTGAAATGTATGACTGTGATGCAATCCAAACTGTCATACCCTTTGCTGCCACTGTAATACGAACTGTAGAGGGATCCAAATTCCCTACTTATCCAAACTCTGTCTTGAGTTCTGTTCTCTCATCCAAATCACAGAGATACCCGGCGTGAAAACTTGTTTACTGCTCCAGTTTATTACAGCAAGGCTGTTGAGTGTTGACCCATGTCATTTGCATGAGTTCATCTCATCTCACAAAAGAGAAAAGCCTTCTTTGTATCCTTTAATGAGGACCTTATTGTGATTGAGATAGTGAAGGTCATGGTGAAAATACTAGTATGTGGACTAAACAACCTTGTGAAGACATCCATTTGTCAATTTCCGTAGGTAGAAAATAAGAAGGAACAAGCTGGTGTGAAGGAAGATGGATTAATCATGGCCTAAATGTGCACAACCTTGGGTGTTGTAGTGATATTGCTGCACAAAATTTTGGTGATACTGAGGATATTACTAATTTTGAGATGTCTGAGGGTGCTGTTAATAATTGTTCTCTTGTCCATATCATCAATGGAAACACCACAAGTCCGGAAGAAGATTTATTTTACAGGGAAATTTTGTTTGCTGCCCATACAACTTGGTGTTGGATAGAACATGTGACAGCATTAAGTTCTGCTCTTGACTACAAAAATACTCAGACCTTGGCCTGTCCTGGCAGTGTAGAACACTGTCTTTTATAACACTCAGACCTTGGCCTGTCCTGGCAGTGTAGAACACTGTCTTTAATTTTTTATACAGCAACATAGAATACATTATACAGCCAGTGAGCCACTGCTATATACTATAAAATGAACTTGATTCTTGTTCATTTCTTTTGCTGTTTGCATTTTTAAATTTTTACAGCAGTTTGACTGTTTGTTCATTTTTTTTACAGGTTGAGGTAACATGGCTCAATCAACGGCAGGGGCAGCAAGGAAGGGCAAGAATGTCATGGGTAGAGATGCTCTTCCTCCCCCAATATCATCAGAGTCTGCTGCAAGTAATCTTGAGGGAAGAGGAGTTAAAGACAATGAAAAATATCCATTGTGGAAATATGTCGCAAGAGAGGATGGGTCAAACAGCAAGGGAAAGGGAGGAGGCAATGTGCAATGGAAATGCAGCTTTTGTAACATTTCTTTCACAAGCACATATCACCGTGTGAGAGAACATTTGTTGGCTATACCTGGTAAGGGGATTGGAGCTTGTAAAGATATTCCTTCACAAAAGAGAAAAGAATTGGAAAAGGAGGCCCATGTTGGTATGGAACATGTGGCACTGGCTTCAAAATCAAAAGCACCCAAGGGCAAGAATGAAGACCCCCTTCCATTTTTGAGGAAAGCCACCACCAAATTTCCATTTGAGAGTTCTACTTCTACTGGGGGACAAGCATTAAAAAGAAGATCACTTGGTCCAATGGACAGGATTTTCCAAAAAGAGAGACGGGACGAGCTTGATCTCACCATTGCCTTCTTCTTCTATCAAAACTTCATATCATTTAATGTTGCACGTTCACCTTTATTTGTTGAGATGTGCCGAGCTCTAACTCAAGGGGCTCCAGTAGGGTATGTGCCTCCTGGGTCAGAGAAGTTGAGAACCACATTGTTGACGAAGGCAAAAAAAGAGGTGCAAAAAATTTCTCGAGCCTATTAAGGCATCATGGCCAACATCTGGGGTTAGCATTGTTTCTGATGGATGGACAGATCCAGCACGACATCCAATCATCAACTTCATGGTGTCTTCCTTGAATGGTCCAGTTTTCCTGAAAGCAGTGGATACACTTGGCGAATACAAGGATGCACAATTTATGGGTGAGTTATTTATTAGAGTTGTTGAAGAGGTAGGTGTTGATTCTTGTGTGCAAATCATTACAGATAATGCACCTGTTTGCAAGGCGGCTGGCATGATTGTGGAAGCTAAATATCCACAAGTGTTTTGGACACCTTGCATTGTCCATTCATTGAACTTAGCACTGAAATCCATTGCTTCTGATGTGCTTTGGATTGGAAGCATTATTGAGGATGCAAGACATATCCGTAACTTTGTGCAAAATCATACAAATGCCCTCACTATCTACAAGGAGTACAACAATCTATCATTGTTGAAGATTGCTGATACACGGTTTGCATCTTCATTCATGATGTTGAAGAGGTTGAGGGAGGTCAAGACTGCTCTTGGGTCCATGGTTATTTCTGAGTTTTGGTCTTTTTGGAGAAAGACAGATCAGGCAGCCTCTAAAAGAGTGAAGGACACGGTACTAGATGATGCTTGGTGGGAGAGGGTAGATCTAATTATTTGGATCATGGACCCTATCATCTCTTTGCTTCGAGTTGCAGATACAGACAAACCCATCCTAGGAGAGGTTTATGAGGGATGGGATTCCATGATTAAGTCTGTGAGGAGCATTATTCTACAGAGTGAGTGCCCCCCGTATGAGACATCACCAGAGGCCTTCTGCGATACCATACATGATATTCTTGTCCGCAGATGGGACAAGAATTGTACACCTTTACATTGTTTGGCTCACTCATTGAACCCCAAATACTACAGCCATGAGTGGCTGAATGGTGGACCTTCTCGCACATTCCCTCCTCACATGGATGGTGAAATCTCACAGGGGAGGAAAGAGGCATTGAAGCGGATTTATCAGGATAGTGCATTGCTTGCTGAGGTGGAGGATGCCTTTGCAGAGTTTTCCACTGGCACTGGTCGGTTTGGAGGTTATGATGTGATTAGAGACAGGGGGCTTAAGAAGCCCTACTCTTGGTGGGCAAATCATGGGGCAACAAGCCCTCCTCTTCAGCAGTTAGCCATGAGGCTCCTCTCTCAGGTGACTTCATCCTCTTGTTGCGAGAGGAATTGGAGCACATATGGAAATTTGCATACTGTGAAGAAGAACAGGCTTGAGCAGTCCAGGGCAGAGACAATGGTGTATGTGCACACCAACCTTCGTCTTATTTACAGGCAGAGGGAAGAGTGGTTGAGGGGAAAGACAAAGATGTGGGATGTCTTTCCTGAAGATATGGGTCTGGACACCACTGTTGAGTTGGCATTGGCCAACATGGATCTCGGTGATCCAGTGCTAGACCCTATTAGTTTTGATGACTTAGAGGGGTCAACCTCCATACCAGCAGATGCAGAGGCGACTATGGATACAGGGGAGGAGGAGGATGCAGAGGAGAGCAGTGGGGACCATGATGATGGGGACAGTGATGCTGATTGATGCCTTGAGGCTTGTATACCTATAGTTGTTTTATATTTTCTATTTCTATTTGCCATTGGCATTGCACCAACACTACCTATGTAACAGATTTTGATTTGATGACTTAATGAGAAAACTACAGTTGTCAGTGTGTTTATCTTACTATCTTGTAGTTGTAAGTTGTCTTTCAGTTATGAATTATGAATCATGATTTAAATTTTTAATAGATTTATCATTTATGTGACCAGTACCACTGACATTTATTTGAATTTTGTATGTACTATGCATGCTAATAGCTATAGATGAAGATCTATGTTTGAAATCAATAAATTTGTATCATTAATTAAAATTTGTGTAAGAAATATGCTAATAACTAATTTTTAATATATATATATATATATATATATTTTTTTTAAAATATATATATATATATATATATAGATATATATTTTAATAAAATAATATATAACGTGTCCTAACGTGTCTTGTTCCGGGGGTCAGCGTGTCCCGAATCCGACACCACGAATCCCGAATCCTACGTGTCCCGAATCCCCGTGTCAGGTGACTTAGGTTAGCTATTATCTATTAATTTTAGAATTTTAGATGACGATAAGTGTATCAGTTTGTTGTGTTCTTTACCACACTCTTGGGATAGTTTGGTTGTTGTTGTAGGTAGTAATTCAATTGCTTTAAGTTTCGATGATATAGTCTCATCCTTGTTATTGGAGGAGATGAGATGAAAATATGGAAAATTAGAACATAGATGCCTTGTCTGTAAGAGGACACTCCCAGAGTAGAAATAAAAATAAGTCCTCCAGTGGGAGATTTGAATCTAGAGGAAGATCTAAATCTTTGGGAAAATTTGTAAAGGTATGTTGGAGATGCAGAAAAGAAGGGCATTACAAGAAAGACTGTAAATCTAAAATTGGGGAGAAAAGGAAGGGATTTGATGATGCCCCTTCTACAAGCAAAAACCGCCTCAGAATCCAGATGGAGGGGATGTGTATTTGGCTTCTTGAAATACACACGTATGTCATGAGGTATGGTTGGTTGCCTAGACCAATGTTCCATGAAGCGGGGACGCGGAAGCGTCATTTTCCAAAAATCTAGGAAGCGAAGTGTTTGCTATATATATATATATTTATATTTTTTTGCATTTATACTCAAAACAAACATCCCAAATACCAAATTAGTTGTAGAAGACATGAAAACATGCATATTTTTGCTTAAATCAAGATAGATATAACATCCATTGTACATTAATGATTAATTATTCGAGCATCAACCATTTAGATGCATCAACCATCTAGAATCTAGATTCTTCTCCTCTTGTCTAGCCTTTGCCTCTACCTCTACCTCGATTGTCTAGGGATATTAGTCAACATTGCCCAATTTTGATTAAACTACCTAATTCAAGACTTAAAATATGGTAGTAAAAGCTTAACATTCTTGGTCGATGATTTTGACTTGATTGAAAGGTAATTTTTTGCTAAGGGCGTGCCGCGTGACAAAGGAGCTCCACAATTAACACCACCAACACTAGGGTACATATAGGGCTTGGTGCTCCTGATTAAATGCTAATCGCATATCTTCATACTTGATATAATCTAATGAAATGCCACAATCCCATTGATCCTGAATTCCTGAAAACTGTTAAGTCTGCTGAATTTTGAATAGGATATGAAATTCTATTTTCTCCATATGAAGTCCAATGAGGCTGGAACCACTCTCAAACATCCTGAGTCATTTCATGGTAATGTTAAAAATTTAAGTAAAAGGATGAATGAAAATGAAAAATAAAGGAGAATGTCACTTTTACTTTAAGAATTTAACATTACCATGAGGGAGCATCTGCTATATTTATATTTTTTTTTTCCTTCATTCGTCACCCTAACCCAAGGTGGACCCACCCCCAACAAGCAAACTCACCTAAAATAAAATAAAAATAAAAAAAAAAACGATTTTCTAAACGCTTTTGCGGAAGCGTACGCTTCCTCCTCTGAAGCGCCATTCGTTCGACGCCCGAAGCGCGCTTTGGCCCTTCCGTACCACGCTTCCGAATTTCTAGGAAGTGGCAAAAAATTCGGAAGCGGTGCTTCCGGCGAAGCTTCCTAGGCACTTCCGCACGGGACGCGCTTCGGGGCTTGGAACTGAGGGGGGCGGGGGCGCTTCGTGCAACATTGACCCAGACACATCCTTTCATATGACTCCTCATAGGGTGTGGTTTTGCAAGTATGGAAGATATGATGGTGGTGATGTTTTCTTGGGAGATGACTTGACAACTAGAATCATAGGACAAGAAAAAGTCAAGTTGAAGCTCATGGGTGGAAGGATTAGAACATTCCTTGGTGTTCTGCACATCCCAAGATTGACCAAAAATTTGATTTTTGTAAGCAAGATGAGTAATGCAGTTTTGAAAACAATGTTGGAAAATGATACCTGCAAGATGGTTTCAGGAGCAATGGTATTGTTGAGGGGAGTTTGGATTGGAACTCTGTGTAAGTTGTTAGGAAGCATTATTAGTGGAGTAGAAGCAAGAAAAAGTCCTACTTTCTTTGGAGAAAAGACTATGTTGTGGCATCAAATACTAGGACATCATGGAGAGGAGGGCCTTCGAGTACATGATAATGGTATGGTAGAAGGTATGTCTAATTTCTCTTTGGAATTTGATTTTTTTGAACATTGCTTATATGGGAAGCATAATTAGGTAAGATTCTCCTTTGGCTTTACAATGTTAGAGGGAATATTACAGTTGGTGCACAATTATGTGTTTGGACATGTGTCAGTTCTATTGTTGGGTAAATCTATTTACTATGTCGTATTTATAGATGATTTCTCGAGGAATACATGGATTTATTTCCCCAAGAAGAAACCAAAAGTCTTTGACAAATTCAAAGCATTTAAGGCCTTTGTGGAAAATCAGACAAAGAAGAAAATTAGGGTGACGAGGATAGATAATCGTGGAGATTTCCGCGGGAATGAATTTGAAGAATTTTGTAAGAAGTGCAACATAACAAGGCAAAAGACTACTCCCTACACACCTCAACAGAATGAAGTTATAGAAATGTTGAGCTTGATAATGATGGAGAAAGCAGGGAACATGCATAGGGGTGTCGGGTTAGGATAAGAACTCTGGGTAGAGGCAGTGGACTACTTGTTACCTAGTAAATAGATAACCCTCATTAGCATTAGATGACAAGACTCCACAAGAGGTATGTATTGGTAAGAAACCCTCTCTTAAACATCTTAGGGTATTTGATTGTGATGCTTATGTACACCTTCCAAAGGAGGATATGAATAAGTTGGATAAGAAAGCTGAAAAGTGTATCTTTATTGGATATAAAGATGGTCTGATAAGCTTTGGAACCCATAAACTAAGAAGATTGTGTATAGTAGAGGTGTGGTATTTAAAGAAACAAAGGATGTTGTCAAATAGGAAGTCGTACCAAGGGAGAAATAACTAGAAAAGATAGAGTTTGAATTGAAGGATGATGAATCAAACTCTACAGAAGAACATGAACCAGAAGAAGAACCGCATACTCTAGTATTGAGGATATTAGTTTGGGAAGAAGGCAACCAGAAAGGTATACTTCACTTGATTACCATTCCAATTTTGCTTTGTTTATTAGTGATGATGATTCTAGAATTGTTAGGAAAGTAGTGAATTTAGAGGATGACAAACTTTGAAAAAAGTCCATGGTTGAAGAAATGGGGTCCTTGGACAAGAATGGGGCTGGGATCTAGGGGAGTTACTAGTTGGAAGAAAGTCCATTAGCAACAAATAGGTATTTCAGAAGAAGTTGAATGCAAAAGGTAAAATGTAGAAATACAAAGCTCGTTTAGTAGCAAAAGGATATTCCCATGTAGAGGGAATCGACTTTGGTGAGATTTCTTTTTCTGTTGCCAAGTTAACTTCTATTAGATTTCTTTTATTTGTTGCTGTTGCCTTTTATTTTGAAGTAGAAGAGATGGATGTGAAGATAACATTCCTACATGGGGATTTGGAAGAAGAAATCTACATGAAGTAGCCAAAAGGTTTTCCTGTTAAAGGAAAGAAAGCGCTGGTATGTAGGCTAAAAAAAGTTCATGTATGGGTTAAAGCAATCACCAAGTATGTGGTATCCAAAATTCGATACTTCTACATTAGGACTACACTTCTCAAGGAGCAAAACAGATATAATTTGTGTACTTCAAATTAGTTGGTGATCGTATTATTTATTTTGTGTTTTATGAGGATGATATGTTGATGATTGGAATGTCCGTGAAATAATCCATGAATTGAAAACTCAGTTGTCCTCTAAATTTGACATGGATCTTGGTGTTGCAAATTTTAAATTTGGACATGGAAATTAAAAGAGATTGGGCAAATAAAAAACTCTGGTTAAATCAGAGGAATTGTTGTAAGACAATTTTGCAGAGGTTTAATATGGATAAATGTAAACTGATAAAAGTTCCTATTCTTCTAGGTGTAAAGTTATATGTAGAACAATGTCCCATGACATAGGAAGAGCCCATGACATAGGAAGAGGAGGAGGACACGTCTTGTGTTCCATATGTTAGCACGGTTGGAAGCTAAGTCACCAGGTTCGAGTTCGAGTTCGAGTTCGGCGCCCATGAAATTCGAATAAAGTTCGGCAACTAATATTTTGTCGATAAAATTCGACATATAGAAATTCGAAAAAAAAATGTATATTAAAGATAGATATGCATATGAGAAATGGTATGGTAGCAAGTCCTGTGAGCAACCATTCATAACTGTTCAAAAAATAAAATACATTTGAATCGTAAAATAATTCAATCTTTTAAAGATAGATTGGCATAAAAAAATATACAAAAACAGTTTTAAAGAATTTTCATTGTCCAATATGGGTGATACAAGGTTTCCAAACTCAAATTAAAAAGAAAAGCTAAGAGTTAACACACAACAATGAGCAATTTGAATCTATCGAATTAAGCTTTTTGTGGTTACTGACAGCCTGTAGGTTTTAGTACCTATTTCCTTCTTGTTTTACGATTCAGTACTAATATCCAATCCCACAGAAACTACATAATGGGCAATGCATATTAATCCATTCACATAGATTACACAAAATTTAGTTGATGAACGGTTCACTTACACCATGAAATACAAAAAATCATTATAAGACTTCAAAACTACATAACGAGAAAGTCTTGCCAAAGGTGAAGGCTGAAGCTTATAAACAAGATAAGCCCTTCTGCAACATTCCCACAGCCTAGTCTGTAATATTCCAGGCAATACTGAAATATTTTCATAAACTGTTTCATAAATTACATCATGCATAACAGACAAGACACATGATTCTATCTGCAGACTAGAAATTACACACTGACGAGAATACACATCATTTTACACTGTAAATTAGTATTCATTCACGGTAATTAGATAGATGCATTAAAAAAAACAGTCCCAAGAGGTATATTAAACAGTCCAGTTATGTGGTTCCTTGGGTATCATTGTTAATAAGGTACTCAACATACCTGTAGAGTTCACTGTGTGATTTTCAAGAGAATGGGTACTGGCAATGTCCATATGACACATGATACATGAATACATCCACTAACACATACAAATAGATATTCTTTTGGCAGTTCAATGAAAAACTCTGCATTATAATTTATAAGATACAAAGACGGTTTAAAGTTTAAACTTTAAAGTAGCTTGGCAGTTTTAGAAAATTGTTCATGCAAAAACTAAACTAGAAATCTAAAACAGGAACACAAGTTTTATTCTTGATGTTCCTGTTGCCCACTTGTTATATCAAAAAGTTCTATGTCATCAAGAGCAGTATGAGATGTGAATCCGCTAGATGCTTCAGCACTAGATTCATCAGTGAATTCCCTGTCAGTGTTTATGTCACTATCAATGTACAAATCAACATCATCCATTGTTGCATTTGGAACAGGATCGATCCACGGAGTAGAAGAATTGGATGACTCTTTAGCCACATTCTTCAATGCCAACTGCAAGTTACTACGAACATAAACAAGATCTTCTAATTTTCCAGATGACAATCTATTTCTTTTTTTGGAATGAATGTGGTCAAAGGAACTCTAATTCCTTTCACATGCTGATGCACTTGTTCCCTGGCTTAAGATACGAATTGCAAAATTTTGCAATTCTGGTGCCCCTGAACCATAAAATTCCCACCATAGTGCTGGATCACTTCTGCTCCTATCATACTTTGCTGATTTTGTTCCAAATAATCCTTCTTCTAACTTGTATGCTCTCAACTGACTTTTGATCAAACCTGCAATCTCTGGATCTGGATTTAGCTTCTCAATAGACTGGATAAGTCCATTCATGATTTCTTCGTCCCTATGTCTTGGTAACCCACACAATCTAGGGTCCAAATAGCATGCTGCTGCGTGTAATGGACTATGCATCATCTTCCATCTATGATCAATTAAATCCTATATCTCCTTGTAATCAGCTTCCACATTATCAAAAGCAGTTGCAATGGCCTCTTTGCAACGATCAAGGCTTTCATAAACAAAACCCATACAAGGTTTGTCACCATCAACCATGCGGAGCACATTAACAATTGGGCCACAAATTTTTAAAACCTTGTTTGCATTTTCCCAAAAGCCATTATTGAGCACTATTTGTTCAACATTTTTCCCCTTAGTTTCTTTTGAGAGGGTAGATCTCTCCCACTCAGTGTTGCAAAAAACAACTCTTAGGCTCGCTTTTTCCTCAACAACTCTTTTCAGAGTAATATAAAAAGTGGCAAACCTTGTATCACAAGGCCTCAACAACTCTTTTGATGCATTCTTCCTGTATATGCTCAAAGTGAGACGATGGTTGATGATGAAGTTTGAAATTGTTTTGGCTCTTCGGATTGTTTCATTGACCCAAGGAAATTTGGCTAAGTCATGCAAATTAAATCCAAGCAATGAGTTGCACAAGGGGTCCAATAAATCTGATTATATTTTTCCATAATCAGCTTCCCTGCACCAACACAATTTGATGCATTATCTGTAACAACATGGACAACATTTTTCACCCCAACCTCTTGAATCGCTTCATCCAAAATTCCAAAAATAAAATCTGATGTTTTCACTCGATCCATTGCATTCACTGCCTTCAAGAAAAGTACCCCTTGAGGACAATAAACAAGCACATTGATCAATGGGCGATGACACAAATTTGACCAACCATCACTCAAAATTGTGCATCCTGTAAGCTTCCAGGACTCTTTAATATCAACCAACTTTCCTGTCACTCTGTCTTTCACTCTCTTTAGCAAAGTTGTCCTTAAAGCTTCAGATCCAGGAGGAACATAGCCCTTCCCAAAATCAATGGCCTTTTTAATTACATTTTTAAAATATGGACTCCTCACCATATTAAAGGGAATTGCACATGCATGAAAATACTCAGCAACAACATCATCAACTTCCTGTTTCTCAACAGGTTTCCAGAATTGATTTAATGTTTTCGGCCCACCTGTTTTTGCTTGAGGAGCTGTAGAACTTGATCCACCAATGTTTGAAACTGAATTAATGGTGTTGGAGGAAGACATGGCAATCTCCCTCTCAATTCGCTGCCTCTTATTCACCCTTTTCTGCTTTTGCATCTGTGAATTGGAATGGTCTTTCTCCACTTTGGCTTTTTGTTCATCGGTGATCTTAGTGCAGGCTTCAACACCACCTCCACTTCCATTGCTAATACCGAGAAGGTGATCCACTGCTCTAGTCAAAGTGCCAGTGAAATTATGTCCACACAGCTGACATGAAAGATTAAAACCATCTTTTTGGACAAAATTCCAAGCTACAACAGTTGATTTTGGGGGTGCCATTGGAATTTAGAAGTCTGAAATGTCTGGCACTGCAATGTCTGAAATGCTTGCAATTTTTTTTGAAATTACTTTTTCGTTAGTTAGAATTTAGAAAAAGGAAAAGTGATTAAAAACACTTTGCAGTTTGCACACATATAATATATTTATGCTTTTGTATCAGTATGTTTTCTGGGCAAATTCCAAGTCCAGCATTTGTTACAAATTACCGCTGCTATGGACGTGAATGTGGCTCACAAAAAGGTTGTTATGACCTGCTTCATGTTCATTCTGAAATGGTGTACAAAATTATCAATCATCAAATTATCAATTAGGGTACATGGGCATCTAATGCATGAGAACTCCTTTATTTGGTTGTAAACTTGTAACTTACAGTTGTACTGTTGTGTTTCTTGATGGTTCTGATTCTTCTATTTTTCTTGTAATTCTAAAAATATTTTTATATGTTTTTGTACCCTGCCATTTACCCACCGTGTTCAGATTCTGGCTTTTCAAAAATTTGGCAGATCTGGTAATATAGAGGAAAGGTTGTCTGGTTTTCAATATGAGTAATAAAGAGTGGAAATGAATCGGCACCTTGAGAGTAAGCATTCAATTTGTGCACACATGTTTGCAGATAGGCAATGGTTGTAAAGCAAATGTTCATGATCAAACTGTGACAGGCTGACAGCAAACATATTGCAAGATTAACAAGTCACTTCTACACAGAAATTATAAAAATGAATGAGATAAATGGCTTCATTGCATATGAATCTATGATTAGGCTGTTACACCTGTAAAGTAGATTAGCTTCAAGGTTTGCTTCAAGGATAGCTTCAAGATTTGCTCAAGAATGACTTCAAGGTATGCTCCAGAGTGACTTTAATGTCTACTTAATAGTGACTTCAAGATCTGCTTAAGAGCGACTCCAAGAATGACTTCAAATAAACTTTAGATTAGCCCTAAGCAGAGATTTGTTTTGCCATCAAAACAACTTTCATTCTGCCTTATACCAACCTCCAAAAGAAATCTGTTATAACCCTAAAATAGTCTTGGATCTGCCTTAAAACACCCTGAAACATTCACAGGGGGATTGAACAAATGCCTTAGAATCCGAACTATGAACAAAGATATAGCCTAAAATTCAGCCTCTAGGACAGTTGCAGAAGAGGCCTCAGGGGCGAGCTTAAAAATAGACCGGAAAAGTAGCCTCAGACAGATCACAGTGTGCCCCACAAGAGCTCGGGTTTTAGCCTTAGGATGAACTCAGATTAGAACTCAGATCATGGATATAACTATAAGAAAGGCATTATTATTTATAATTTAATATATTTAAAGATCAGAGCTTACGTGTGATGCTTTCAAGTTTCAACAGGGATAGTAGTGTGAAACTTAAGAAATGTTTTGTTTTGAACGAGTCCTGACTCCTACCTGAAGGCTGTAGACTGTAGTCTGTAGAGTCACGCGACATGCCTGCAGTTTTGCACCCTCCAGCACTTGTCCGCACCAAAGGCTCTGCCCTTTACGTGACTGTTAGCCCAGACCAGCCCTTTACGTGTCACTGCAGTTCAAAGCCCTTACGTATAAGAATGTTGTAACTTGTGAGTCGTGACTGAAGTATGGAGTCTGGTGAGTCTGGACCGCCGGCGCCAACGAAATGAAACCCAAACAATGGAACAATGAAACCCAAACAATGGAACAATAAAACCCGCGGGCCGCAACCTAACGCGCGAAAAAAACGAATTTAATGGAACTGTAGGCGAATTTAATCGAACGTATGGCGAATTTCAACGAATTTCAGGCGATTTTGTTCGGAAAAAAATCGAATTCGACTTGAAATTCGAGTTCGCCATTAAATTCGGCGAACTCGAACGAATATGTTCGTTTGCCATTGAAATTCGCCGAATTTCGAATTTAATGGTTGAAATTCGGCGAATCTGGTGACTTAGGTTGGAAGTTTGATGAATGCAATGGTTTGTACTAGACCAAACATTGCACAAGTAGTGGGAGTGTGGAGCAGGTATATGTCAAAACTAGGGAAGGAGCATTGGACAACAATAAAGAGGGTTTTTGAATATTTGTGTGACACTACTGGTTATGGATTTATTCTAACAAGGAAGACCAGGGTTGGACAATGTTTGACATACATGGCTTTGTTGATGCAAAATGGGCTAGAGATCTGGATTGTAGAAGATCTGTAAGTGGGTATGTCTTTAACCTATTTGGAGGAGTATTATTTAGATGAGCAAGAGATAGTTTGTAGTGGCACTTCCAAAGATAGAAGCTATAATGCATGGAAACCACTCATGCAAGCAAGGAAGTAGTATGGTTGTAGAGATTGTGTTTAGGTATTAGATTGGAATAGCGAGTTGAGAAGATAATTTTTGAGTGAAGTACGCAATGTATCATTCTATGACAAAGCATATTGAGGTTCAATATCACTTTGTGAAAGATATGGTTGAAGAAAAAGTGTTGCTAGTGAAGGTGGACACTTTGAAGAATGTTATAGGTTCATTAACAAAAGCTATGAGCACTTAGAAGTTCTCTTGGTGTGGAGAGAAAATGGGCATTATTTTCATAGATTGCGGATCATGTACTCCTGCGACCCATTGTGTGCAACGAAAACTGGGAGAATGTTGGGTATGTGTTATATTCTTTGCACGACTATCCACAAGTGTTGTACGTTGCACTGGGAGTAGTGCCCCTAAATTCTTTTTTGGGGCGGTTTTTGCATTTGTTTTGGCAGTTTTAAGCATACGAATTTTGCCTTCAGTGATTTTGTGGTGCATGTTGGTTTGTAGTTTTGGTTAAGGAACTATGGTTGTATTCTAATCCACGGTAAATGGATTGAGAATTTATGGATGTTGCAGGATATATATATTGTAATATTGTAAAGAAGAATACATTGAAAAATTTTGTTGGTTTTCTGGGTTTGGATTTCTAGCATAAGGTCTCTATGTTAATGTGTGTGTTTTCCATTGCATCTTATTCGTTTTTATTAAGAATCTATTTGCAACAATCAACTGTACATGGTTAAAACCTATAATATGATGAGTATAATTTCAAGGGCATGCAAGGAATTTTTGTTTTTTACAATGCCTATTTTTAGGCGTGACATATTTGGCAAGGGTCCCCTCTTTGTTTTGGATATTTTCTACTTTTTACTATTTTTAGGGGGATCGTTGTTTTTGGCATCTGTATTTATGGTAGGGTGACATGTAGCGGTCTCATATAATGCAATGTAGTAGCATTTGGTTGAGACATTTGGTAGAATTTGGACACATAGATGAGTTAGTAGTGGTGTGGCAAGCACAAGTCAACTAGGGGAGTTCTTGAGTCATTAGAGCGCATGCTTAGGTTGAACTACTTTTGCAAAAATCTTGATTTTATCGCAAAAAAATTGTGAAATCATGATTTTTTGGCCTAGCCAATGTTTGTTGATTTTTACCGATATTTTGGTGGTATCTTAATTTTGCTAATGTTTCCCGATTTTTACCAATAGCTTTTCAAATTTCAAATTTTTGGTTTTTTTGACTCTTGCCTATTTTATCCCTATGCCGATGTTTGCAACATTGGGTTGAACTATAGACAACTAGGTTGGTTGCACCGATAAGGCAATGGTGGGGCAGTGGAGTGAGTCAACTAGATGTTAGTGTTAATTAATTGAGGTGTCCTCAGTAGCTGATTGGAGTAAGAAGTACTTCACATCACTTTATATTCTATTACAATTAGCTTCTCTCCACGCGACTAGTGCACATGGTCTTCTCTCATTTCATCTCAGTTTATCTCAAAAAATCTTCATTTAACTAAAGCGTCATGCCACCTCATCCTAATCTAGCTTTAGTTCAACTTAAGCTCATCTAAAGAAGACTATTGTGCATGGACGTTTCTCTAAGTTCTATTGCCACTCAATTTAACGAAGTTCCTAATTTCACTAGTGCACATTAACCCTTCTCCTCTAGTTTGTCTCCACTCAAACTATACTCAAGGATACTTTATCTCATGACAACTTAGAGCTTCTAAAGTGGAACTCAAGCGCTTATCTACTTCACTCTACTCTTTCTCCGGATGAACAGAGTTTGCATGTACTTGGATTGAAGTGTAGCTTCACTTACCATGAGTTGGATAGCGTGTTCACTACACACACTAATCAATGCACATGAACTCTCCTTGCATGAGGAATTTGATCTCTCTCACTGTTGAATGCACATAGGAGGAAAGAGTCACTAAAAGGAGTTCGCAATGGTCAAAAGGGGGGATCTTCTCCAGCAACAACACACTCTCTTGTTTTCTCTCTCTCTTTTAGCTTCTACATTCTTGTGTAGGAAATATCATTGTATTGGTTCTATTTTTGTCTCTTTGGTGCAATCATACCCTTGTATATGCAAAATAAAGCATTGTTGTGCCTTTATCTAGATTTCAAAGCTTGTTGGCGTTTTGATGCTTTCTTGTGCAATGTTTTAGAATTTTTTAGGTCTTTATCTTGGTAACAAATCTGCCGTTTAAAGTGCTTTACTTTTTAATTTTCTTTCACCATTTAAAGCCAATGTTGAAGGAAATTCTCCATTGTTTATAAAACATTTTTTATAACCCCTTTGGCAGCTTGGTCGCATGCCAAAGAAGCCTTTGTGTGTTGTTTTGTATGTTTGTTTTGCAAATGTAGGAAAGCAATGCGTGCAAGTGTAGGGACACCCTCCTAAGGTTGGCGAGCATTGCCTTGAATAGAGAGAAGGGTTGCATCCTTCACCTTATCAGATGCATCAATTGATCTAAAAAACATGGTTCCTTGAGGGCAAGAAATAAGGAAATTAATGATAGTGCGGTTCTTTCCATCGGTCCATCCATCTGACATGATGGAACAACCTGTTTTGAGCCATGAATCTTTATACTCAACCAAATACTCATCAATAGAAGATATCTCTTTTTGCAAAAGAGCTCCCCTCAAGTCATGCATACTAGTGCCTTTGAAGCCCTTTCTTGCAGCTATAACAGAGTCCCACATAGCTTGGTAATAAGTTGAGCGAGCAGCATTAAATGGGATATTTGAAGCATACCACCATCTAGCAATGTATTGATGAGAAGTTTCTTTGCATTGTTTTTTCCAATGTTGATCCAAAGTGGGTTGACGACTTGGCTGGGAGGAAGTGGGATCAGAAGAGGCAATGTTAGCAGAAGATGAGAAATAACTTTGGATGTTTGTTCTCTTTGTTCTTTTGATGGTTGGCCAAAAGAAGGATGAATATACTGAAAGGGGTCATTGGTGGAAGGGAGAGAAAAGGAGTCTTCAATCTCATAATCATCATACCCACTCTCTTTCATGGCTTCTAATAATTCCCTCTTCTTTGCAATGTCATCTTGGATGGCCTTCTCCCTAGCCTTATCCTCATAAAACTTTTCAAGCTTGGAAAGATATTCTGCCCTAATAGGACCTAACATTACATTTGGTGCATCACATGGCTTTACTTGTCCTCTTACCCCAACCAAGTGTTGTTTCAATCTAGAAATACCCCCACCTCCAATGGATTTATGGCTTTATTTGCATTCATTTTTCCATCAATTACATCACAATGAGCCCATGCACTGTCCTTTCTTTTTGGAGCTATGTTGCTTGAAATAATTACAATTTGCAAAGAAATCTACCATTTAAAAAAAAAAAAAATTGCAACTAAAAACATGGAAAACCAAAGCTTAGGAAAACAAATGCACATGTAGGCTATATAATTTGATAACATAGAACTAGAGATTTTATAGCATAGATGATAGAAGTTAGGAGTTTATAAATTTATAACACATAAAAAAATTTAATACATGGACAACAGCCAAATGAGGAATTTTCAAGTGAAAATCCTTACCTGGAAATGCAAACTAGCTTCCTTAGCCTCCTCTTGAAGATGCCAACTCCACTGATAGCTACAAACTATCTCCAATATAGCTCCAACTCCAACTCCAAGCCTCCAAGATGACTACTCCAACAAAAACTCAACACTCTCTACAAGCTCCCAAGCAAACTCACAAATACTCCAAATGAGATGTGTGAGACAAATGAAAGGGAGAAGGTCCTCTTAAAGGCTTGGAGAGAGTGTTTTTGGAGGGAAAGGACTGTTACTTTCCCTCCAAAACACCCTAACCACCTTGGATAAATCGTTGCGTGGGTCCTCTGTGGCCGTGGCATCTGACCGGCCAATTTAGGACGGAACTGGCCTGTTTGACCACAAACTAACCGATTTTGTCCTAAATCGGCCAGTTAGGGCTCAAAATTGGTGAAATAGGATGGCTGACCGGGTTTTTCAACCGGTTTGGACCGGTGGCCTTGCTGACCGGCCAGTTTGACTGGTTACCAGTTCCGACCGACCGGTTTTAAAAACACTCAAATAAACTGCACATAATAATATTCAATTAGAAGAATAATTTCCAGTTGCTACAACAGTGAAAATTTCACATGGTATCAGAGCAAGTTTGAATACAATTTGGTGGATCAATAATGAGGGAGAAATTTTGGAGCTTCAAAAGGAGTCTCTGGGTGAAATTTCTGAATTTGTGTAGACCATCAACAAGAAGTGCGAATTAGTAGAGGTAGGATTTGATTTTTAGTTTCCAGGAAACAAAAAATTCGAAGAGCCTTAGTTTTGATGATTTGCAGGCAGTGGTGTTGTTGGGAAGTAGTTCCGATGAGTAGATCACTAAGTTTGTTGAGCAGATCCGAGTGCTGTTGATTTGCAACAAGTTTTGTAGTCGCAGATGAACTCTGCGTGGAAGAGAAAAGCACACTGAGGGGAATTTCCAGAATTTCCCAGAGGATTTCCAGATCCAGTTTTTAGGAGGAGATGTCTAGTGTGAGTTGCAAAACTAAGAAGGGTCCAAGCCAAGGACAAGGCTTGAAAGGAGATAGTGGGACACCAGATCCAGGAAGAGGTGGAGATTGGTTCTCTTGCATATTAGTAGGGGCATGGTTCAATGTAGATGCAACAAGGAGATCAGTCAGATCGGTTCCAGCTGTTGTAGCAGGACCATCACTTTTGCTAGAAGGGCTCATAGTATCATAGTAGCAGGTTTAGTGTCAGCAGGATGCAATTAGATGACAACTGCATAGCTAGTTGCAGTCAGTACTTGAGAGACAATTGTTGAACTAGTTGCAACAACACAAGCAATGAGAATTGCCTAGTTGTAGGTAGCAGGTGCAGTTCAAGCCAGAGAGGGTTCCAATTTTCTAGAGGAGGAAAGGATGACAAGTAAATTCTAGCAGAGAGGTCGAGGGAGGCAATGCGAATTGGTCAGTTGAGACACAGTTCTAGCTAGAGACAATCGGCTAGTTTGTGTTGTAGAGGCTACAAATTGTATACCAGTACCGGGAGGAGATCCAAAGGCAGAATGAATAGTTTCAGTATGCAACAAGAGGCAAAGTGACTATCATAAAGGGTTTCTAGAGGCAAGATTGATTTTCTTGCAACAAAACTATGCAATCTAGTTCGACATGTCGACAGGATTGCGAGTTGCAGTAGAGAGGCTTTGCTAGAAGAAAACTGAGATTTTCCAGTGGGAGATCGGGACTCAGAGGGAGCAGCCTTATGGAATCTCAACACTTCAGATTCTGAGAGGTCAGTACATCAAAACACACAGTTGCAGTGGTTGCAACAACACAGAAGCATCAACAGTGTGAGATGAGGGATAGTAGATCAGTTCTCAGTTGTAGTAGTTGCAGTAGCAGCTGCAACAACAACAACATGAGATCAGTTGCAGTGCAGAGTAGAGATGGCAGCAGTGCAAGGTAACATAATGTAGTGACAACAATAGTGCAGATGCAGGATGGTTCAACTACAAAGTTAGCAGATGAATCAGAGTATGCGCAATAGCTTGGTGGGTAGTGACTGGTTGTCACACGTGTCAGACATTAGTAGCATGAGGGAAGATGTTACAGGAGAAAGACAAAAGAACACCTTCCTCGGTAAGAGGGAGTGTTAGTTTTTGTAACATCGAACATGTATTCTAGTCTTGATTTGTGTCAGAGGCTAAGAACACAAGATCTTTAAAACCCAGAAAAGGTTTCGCGAGATAAGCTTGTGAGATGCCTTAATTAAATTAATTAATCATCATTAAAATTTTTCCTAAGTCTAACTTAGGAAAACTGGTTAATTAATAGGAATTAATCAAGGAAAAGTGAGAAAACTCTAGAAACTCACATGGATTGAGTTTGAGTTGATCTTTGTCGTTGATGGAGATCTAATCATGGTCATTGGTTCACCAACGAGAGATTATAAGAGCAGGTTGACGGGGATGGAGATAGACACATCAGGAGAGCAAGTTCCTTGGTAGATTGATCTATCCAACGGCGAAAGTCAAGCAAGGAAGAAGAGTTTGAGCCAGAAGGAAGCAAAAGGTTGAGGAGTAGCAACATTGAGATTCTGGAGGAGCTTTCCAGTTCTTGAGAGTCAGCAATAGAGAGGCTGAGTTATTCCACTCAGAGGCTGTGCAAGGGTTGCGCAGAAGCCTCAAGAAGGCAGTTCAATTCAACTGAGGAGCAGGGTGATTTAGGTGCCAGAGGCTAGGAAAATTTCTAGAAGGCCTAGCAAGTCACTTCTAGAGGCAGAGTCAACCAAGACGTCAGATTCCGAGCAGTTCTTGGAGGAGTGCGAGTAAGGCTTGCACAAGCTTTGCGCAGAAGCTCACGCAAGGCCAGTTTGAGCAGCTAGTAGAGTCAGTTTTTGGAGCTAGATCAGGGGCGGAGTGAGACAATTTGTCTCATAGATATTTTGGCCAAATTATTTTGCTAAGGATAGCCAGTTTGGGCATCTAGATTATTTTACTCAGATTTTGCTGGTAGATATAATAAAATAAACCCTCATCTGCTGCACTGGTTTTCCGAGTTGGATTTTTCTGGGGACTTTTGTCCAAAAACAACGGTGTCATTTTATGATTTGTTTGTGCTCTATTTTCTTAGTTCCAGTTTATTTTCCTCAATGCATTTTATTTTTGGTGAAAATTGCAGTAGTGATTTTATTTGTTGTTTGCCGTAATAGAAAATAATCTGCACATCATAATATTCAATTAGAAGAATAATTTCCAGTTGCTGCAATAGAGAAAATTTCACAAAGAGGAATTACCTGCACTTTGATCCGGTGGTGCCATCTGAGATCTAACTATCCCAGGAACCTCAACCTTCATTTTCACCCTCTTAGAATTTCATTTTTTAATGGCATCCAAAGAAGCTGCCATTTCAGCAATGACTTATGGAGGGCAACGATCACAAAACACCACACCTTTGCTAGGAATTCTAGCTAGGTGGTATTTCAACAGGTTTATGCTTGTATACATTGTGGCATTGCAATAATTGTACTTGATTTTGTGGTCATCACTAGGAATGACTCAAACACAATGTGTCCATGCCGAATCATGAGGCGTTCTATTATCATTCGGTGGCATGGAATCTGGAAGAGAAAAAATATAAAGTTATAATATTAAATTTAGCTCTAAATTTAAATTTTAAAATTTATGTAATAGGCTATAGGAGAATTTCAGCCTCATGGCTTAAAACAATCAGAGAAAGGAAAAAAAATTGAAACAAAAAAAATTGAAATGAAAAAAAATTTGAAACAAATAATCAAACTTCATGATGCCTACCCTCATGCAAGAGCTCCTTCACTGTGTAATGGAGTCACTCAGCTCCTTCAGTCAACACTCAGTGAATGAGAAATGAGTCAAATGACAAGTGAATGAGAAATGAGAGGGAGGGAGGTGCTTATAAAGCATTTGCTGCCCTCCATTTTCCCTTTCCTTCCACCGGATCTTAAAAAACAAAGAAAGATATAAAAAAATCAAATTTCTGTCAAGGAAGTCCGCATTGGGTCTGCCGCGAGTCTTACACGAGTCGGTGTGCGAGTCTGGACAAGTCTTCATGAGTCTGAGTCTTAAGCGCAAGTGTGGACAAGTCTTCACGAGTCTGAGTCTTAAGCGCAAGTTTGGACAAGTCTTCACGAGTCTGAGTCTTAAGCGCGAGTCTTGGCCTCTAGACTCCTTTCAGCTATTGACTCGTGAAGACTCGCGAGTCTTATATGAGTCAAGCTTCACTGGTTACTACTATGGAGCACATGGTTTGAAGTTGCTCTTTAGACAAGTTATATCATTGCTTAATGGAATAGAAGAGGTGATGCCATGGCAATATTTCTCATTTGAAAATCACTAGAATAACAATATATTTAGTATATTTCATGGCAATGAATTTCAATTGCTCATGTTACATTTGCACACTAGTGTGTGATGAGGCAGCAGGCTACACTTACTTTCCTCTGCAACAGGTTGAAACTTTCACCTTTAACTGTAATTACAATTGGTACTGCAAGGAAGGGCTGTTTCAGAGTTATCAAAAGCACGATTCTATGGGTGGGTGTAACTGTTACAATTTACACTTGAAAGATAACATAAGGAAGACAGTACATGGAGAACCACATTTCAATGGAAATGATAAATGTTTACGAATGTATCTATGCTGTTTCATGTGAGGTACATTTGAAAAAAAATGACGGAACGAGCCATTTGTGCTTTTATGCTTTGCACTTCTGTTTTTTTATTATAACATCAGGGCCATTTTGTAAGGGCTGAGCTGATGTAAAGGACTATTTCTGAAACAATAAAGATTTATTAAACTGTAAATATTGTAAAGAGTTTCTACAGAACTATCTATTTTAAACAGAGTATGAAACTTTAAGAAAAACTTCTGTTCTAAGTTTATGCAAAACTTCATATGATTAATTGCTTGATTCAGTGATAAATACTTACTTGGTTTGTTGCGAATGTCTGCTGTGGATGAAAATGTTCAGAACTCCTTCAGTTTGCTCCTAAGTCACCTGACACGGGGATTCGGGACACGTAGGATTCGGGATTCGTGGTGTCGGATTCGGGACACGCTGACCCCCGGAACAAGACACGTTAGGACACGTTATATATTATTTTATTAAAATATATATCTATATATATATATATATATTTAAAAAATATATATATATATATATATATATATATATATTAAAAATTAGTTATTAGCATATTTCTTACACAAATTTTAATTAATGATACAAATTTATTGATTTCAAACATAGATCTTCATCTATAGCTATTAGCATGCATAGTACATACAAAATTCAAATAAATGTCAGTGGTACTGGTCACATAAATGATAAATCTATTAAAAATTTAAATCATGATTCATAATTCATAACTGAAAGACAACTTACAACTACAAGATAGTAAGATAAACACACTGACAACTGTAGTTTTCTCATTAAGTCATCAAATCAAAATCTGTTACATAGGTAGTGTTGGTGCAATGCCAATGGCAAATAGAAATAGAAAATATAAAACAACTATAGGTATACAAGCCTCAAGGCATCAATCAGCATCATTGTCCCCATCATCATGGTCCCCACTGCTCTCCTCTGCATCCTCCTCCTCCCCTGTATCCATAGTCGCCTCTGCATCTGCTGGTATGGAGGTTGACCCCTCTAAGTCATCAAAACTAATAGGGTCTAGCACTGGATCACCGAGATCCATGTTGGTCAATGCCAACTCAACAGTGGTGTCCAGACCCATATCTTCAGGAAAGACATCCCACATCTTTGTCTTTCCCCTCAACCACTCTTCCCTCTGCCTGTAAATAAGACGAAGGTTGGTGTGCACATACACCATTGTCTCTGCCCTGGACTGCTCAAGCCTGTTCTTCTTCACAGTATGCAAATTTCCATATGTGCTCCAATTCCTCTCGCAACAAGAGGATGAAGTCACTTGAGAGAGGAGCCTCATGGCTAACTGCTGAAGAGGAGGGCTTGTTGCCCCATGATTTGCCCACCAAGAGTAGGGCTTCTTAAGCCCCCTGTCTCTAATCACATCATAACCTCCAAACCGACCAGTGCCAGTGGAAAACTCTGCAAAGGCATCCTCCACCTCAGCAAGCAATGCACTATCCTGATAAATCCGCTTCAATGCCTCTTTCCTCCCCTGTGAGATTTCACCATCCATGTGAGGAGGGAATGTGCGGGAAGGTCCACCATTCAGCCACTCATGGCTGTAGTATTTGGGGTTCAATGAGTGAGCCAAACAATGTAAAGGTGTACAATTCTTGTCCCATCTGCGGACAAGAATATCATGTATGGTATCGCAGAAGGCCTCTGGTGATGTCTCATACGGGGGGCACTCACTCTGTAGAATAATGCTCCTCACAGACTTAATCATGGAATCCCATCCCTCATAAACCTCTCCTAGGATGGGTTTGTCTGTATCTGCAACTCGAAGCAAAGAGATGATAGGGTCCATGATCCAAATAATTAGATCTACCCTCTCCCACCAAGCATCATCTAGTACCGTGTCCTTCACTCTTTTAGAGGCTGCCTGATCTGTCTTTCTCCAAAAAGACCAAAACTCAGAAATAACCATGGACCCAAGAGCAGTCTTGACCTCCCTCAACCTCTTCAACATCATGAATGAAGATGCAAACCGTGTATCAGCAATCTTCAACAATGATAGATTGTTGTACTCCTTGTAGATAGTGAGGGCATTTGTATGATTTTGCACAAAGTTACGGATATGTCTTGCATCCTCAATAATGCTTCCAATCCAAAGCACATCAGAAGCAATGGATTTCAGTGCTAAGTTCAATGAATGGACAATGCAAGGTGTCCAAAACACTTGTGGATATTTAGCTTCCACAATCATGCCAGCTGCCTTGCAAACAGGTGCATTATCTGTAATGATTTGCACACAAGAATCAACACCTACCTCTTCAACAACTCTAATAAATATCTCACCCATAAATTGTGCATCCTTGTATTCGCCAAGTGTATCCACTGCTTTCAGGAAAACTGGACCATTCAAGGAAGACACCATGAAGTTGATGATTGGGTGTCGTGCTGGATCTGTCCATCCATCAGAAACAATGCTAACCCCAGATGTTGGCCATGATGCCTTAATAGGCTCGAGAAATTTTTTGCACCTCTTTTTTTGCCTTCGTCAACAATGTGGTTCTCAACTTCTCTGACCCAGGAGGCACATACCCTACTGGAGCCCCTTGAGTTAGAGCTCGGCACATCTCAACAAATAAAGGTGAACGTGCAACATTAAATGATATGAAGTTTTGATAGAAGAAGAAGGCAATGGTGAGATCAAGCTCGTCCCGTCTCTCTTTTTGGAAAATCCTGTCCATTGGACCAAGTGATCTTCTTTTTAATGCTTGTCCCCCAGTAGAAGTAGAACTCTCAAATGGAAATTTGGTGGTGGCTTTCCTCAAAAATGGAAGGGGGTCTTCATTCTTGCCCTTGGGTGCTTTTGATTTTGAAGCCAGTGCCACATGTTCCATACCAACATGGGCCTCCTTTTCCAATTCTTTTCTCTTTTGTGAAGGAATATCTTTACAAGCTCCAATCCCCTTACCAGGTATAGCCAACAAATGTTCTCTCACACGGTGATATGTGCTTGTGAAAGAAATGTTACAAAAGCTGCATTTCCATTGCACATTGCCTCCTCCCTTTCCCTTGCTGTTTGACCCATCCTCTCTTGCGACATATTTCCACAATGGATATTTTTCATTGTCTTTAACTCCTCTTCCCTCAAGATTACTTGCAGCAGACTCTGATGATATTGGGGGAGGAAGAGCATCTCTACCCATGACATTCTTGCCCTTCCTTGCTGCCCCTGCCGTTGATTGAGCCATGTTACCTCAACCTGTAAAAAAAATGAACAAACAGTCAAACTGCTGTAAAAATTTAAAAATGCAAACAGCAAAAGAAATGAACAAGAATCAAGTTCATTTTATAGTATATAGCAGTGGCTCACTGGCTGTATAATGTATTCTATGTTGCTGTATAAAAAATTAAAGACAGTGTTCTACACTGCCAGGACAGGCCAAGGTCTGAGTGTTATAAAAGACAGTGTTCTACACTGCCAGGACAGGCCAAGGTCTGAGTATTTTTGTAGTCAAGAGCAGAACTTAATGCTGTCACATGTTCTATCCAACACCAAGTTGTATGGGCAGCAAACAAAATTTCCCTGTAAAATAAATCTTCTTCCGGACTTGTGGTGTTTCCATTGATGATATGGACAAGAGAACAATTATTAACAGCACCCTCAGACATCTCAAAATTAGTAATATCCTCAGTATCACCAAAATTTTGTGCAGCAATATCACTACAACACCCAAGGTTGTGCACATTTAGGCCATGATTAATCCATCTTCCTTCACACCAGCTTGTTCCTTCTTATTTTCTACCTACGGAAATTGACAAATGGATGTCTTCACAAGGTTGTTTAGTCCACATACTAGTATTTTCACCATGACCTTCACTATCTCAATCACAATAAGGTCCTCATTAAAGGATACAAAGAAGGCTTTTCTCTTTTGTGAGATGAGATGAACTCATGCAAATGACATGGGTCAACAGCCTTGCTGTAATAAACTGGAGCAGTAAACAAGTTTTCACGCCGGGTATCTCTGTGATTTGGATGAGAGAACAGAACTCAAGACAGAGTTTGGATAAGTAGGGAATTTGGATCCCTCTACAGTTCGTATTACAGTGGCAGCAAAGGGTATGACAGTTTGGATTGCATCACAGTCATACATTTCAGTACTATAAAGGTAACCTACTAACCACAGATTCGTTACTATCTCAGGGATTTTGATTCGGTCCTCACAGTGGTAGGAACTATCTTAGATTTGATGATTACAGTATTGTTGTGATAAGGGTTCTATACACTTATCGCAATAGGAATACAGTTAAAACTTACAAGTCGTTACACAAAAGGTTTTCACCACAGAAATGTAACAGTCCGTCCCGTTTGATATTTTATTAAACCATCCATTAGACCAGGACCTATGGGACTAAAGATGCCTGCACTCACTATGACAATTCATCAAATACGAGGGGAAAGGAAAAAGAACAAAGGAAAGGCGAGGACCATATGTGTGTGTCGTGTCTTGGGTCATAGTAAAACATGTTTTAACGGTTACAATGCGGTCCGCTCAGCAAACTAACCTGCAAGTGTTAAGTAATAAGTCTCGACTCTCAGCAAACTAACCTGCAGGAGGGTCATAGTAATAAGTCTCGACTCTCAGCAAACTAACCTGCAATGCGGTCCGCTCCTCGCTGCAACTGGTGATTCGGTGAATGAAACCTGATCGTTGTTTCCTTTGCAAATGCCAAATCGCTGTTTCCTTTGCAAATGCCGTCAAATGGGAGAGACAACAGGCATTTAAACCTAGCAGCAGCCCGAAAAACGAATCTGAAACCAGGACTCGATTCCAAAATTCGTGACACGTTATTCATTTTTTGAACACGCCCATGACACGACGTACCAGAATATGACACGACGAGTCCTTGCAACATGACACGTGTCAGGACAGAATCGTGTCCGATTCGGGATTCGTCCAGGGGTTTGGACGAATCCGGTTTCATAGGTTTGCTCCTATTTACCAAAAGACCAAAACCACCTAGCCAAACTGAGCAGAACCTCGCTACTCAGTCCAGTAAGCTTCTCAGTTGAAGCAGACTGTTCCCCCGTGCCCAGAAACCTCAGAACAACCAGCTCTCCTTCCGTAGGTAACTCCAGTTTACTTCTTCAGTATCCCCTTCGTTCTTCCTTCTTCCTCGAATCCCCCTTCCCAAACTCTTCCTTCTGGTTTATAAACTAATTCTTGGCGGTGGCCGTCCTTCCTCCAGCACCCACCGCTTCATTTCCTCATGACACCCTTCCCCTGTCGTGTCATATACTTTCCTTTTTCTGATTTTATTTTAATATAAAGGTTAGAAAAATATTTTATCATTAGTTTATTTTTATTATTTTATTAATTGATTAATATAATTTTCTTATTAAAATTTATTTAATACTACTTTTATAAATAGGTCGTTACACATTTCTGTTGGTTCTAGTCATACAATTAGAGATTATTATTGATTTTTTTAACCTACTCTTGAATTGTTAAGTTCCATAAAAATGATTATTCGGAAAAATTTCAAAATTTTATATCTTTTTTTCCTTGAGATTCAACAGGTCTCTCTGATAAATGCCCAATGCGAAACTAATGATCCTTATTATTGCTAGCTTTAATATCCACTTCTGACACTGAAATGCTTTTCTATGGAACCTGGGCATGTATCAGATTGCAGAACCATTAAGGGCAATGGTTATGGGAGCTCCCTTGGAGGATGCTCGTCATCTTGCTCAACGTTATGAACGAATGCGACAAGAAGCAGAGGCACAGGTGACCTTGCATACCTGGTTTGTTTTTTGGTTCTGCAGCAGTGTTCACATATTCAACTCTAATATTGTTTCATGATAAGTAGAATGCTTTCTTCCAGCATTATTGCTTGTCATTAGCTTTTGTTTTTTTTAGTTTCACTGTTTTATATACTCCAGCAGTTAAAGTGCTGTCAGGATAAGTATTTTTCTTAGAGGGAATTTTCAGAGAGGGTTCACATAGTTGTCTACCATTATGAATTCCATGTGGATGGTGAACAGACGGCTGAAGTTTCAAGGCGCCAACTGAAAGCCAGAGAAACTACAGGTAATCCAGACAATGCAATGAAGTTGCAAGCAGCTGAAACAAAGTTGGAAGAATTGAAGGCAAATATGGCAGTTTTGGGAAAGGAAGCCGCAGTTGCAATGGCAGCTGTGGAAGCACAGCAACAAAGGTTGACTCTTCAACGTCTCATTGCCATGGTATGCATTTTGATCAGCACCTTGAAACAATTTTATTTATCAGGAATCAACACTGACATATTCAATTTGAAAGGCTAGCTGGATTTTCAGGCTGAATTTGCTAGAATGTTACCTTTTCTTAGGTTGAAGCAGAACGCACATACCATCAAAGAGTAATGAAAGTTCTCGATGAGGTTCATGGAGAGGTATGGCCTTACATTACAGCAACATCAATAAAATATCCCTTTTTACTGACTATTTAGTATTTACTCACCTAGACTTACTTTGGAGCCTGCCAAATAGTGGATTTAAAAGTGAGCCATATATGATTTTAATTTCTGCTGGTTATTTCTTCAGATGGTTTCCAACCGGCAACGTATTGAATCTGCACATTTTGCAGTTGCTGATAATCCCATTCCACCTCCAACATATGAGGAGTCAAATGTGACTGATATTCATGCATCTCAACATTCATCCTTTTATAGAGCTGTTGAGAATGTCCCACACTTTCTGGGAGAGGTAACCCCTTCATGCTTGTCATTTCTGTAAAAAACTAGTGCTCATGTTGTATGGATGCTCCTTGCTTTAAGAAAGACCTCTTTGCCTTGTCAGCAGGTAATACAGGCATTTCAAGCTGAGACTGATGTGGAGCTTAATCTGGCAGTTGGTGATTATGTTGTTGTTCGTCAGGTTTTCTTTCATCCCTTTATTTGAACATTGTTATAAATAGTCTTGCATTATATGTGTGAAAATATGGAGCACTTTAAATACAACTTTACCATTATATGCAACAAGCTACAATTGCAATGTTGAAAGGATTCTTGGCAGGTTTAATTACACATAAACATATTGTATTCTTAGTTTTAAAACCTAGAACTGGGTTTCGAACCAGTTGCCTATTTAACCATGATTAGAACTGGTACCGGATCAAACCAGATTCAATAAAATGGAATTGAAAAAATACATAAAAATTAATAATTATTTTTTAATTAAAAAAACTTATTTTAAAGATTGCAAACCAAGATTCCAAACCATTAGAGACAAAATATGGAAAGTCTTCTCATCTATATACCATGTAAGGTTGCATATTGTTAGAAAATGCTAAAGTGGCAGCTTATTATACTTATTTTCCTTAACCTTGATACTTGCTTGTGAATCTTATTTTTCTTTAGTTCTTTAATTAGATCTTTCCATCAAATAATATCAAGAACAATAATAGCAACAATAGAGGACACAAATATAGGCTCTCAGCCATGGCAAAACCCCTCCAAGGGGAAACCCAGAAACAAATATAAGCTTCCATCTGCTGCCAGAGCCTTGGCAGCCTTCACGATGTACTTGCAACACTCATTAGGAGGTCCTGGAAGAAACGATTATAACCAAGAAAAAGACACAAAGGCAAGTGGTTGCCCAAAAATAAAGTAATGATAATTGTTAGCACTCTGTAATTTCGTTTAGGCTGAAAAATGATTACAAAGGTAACCACAGACCACTCTTAGGCTAGAATCTAGCCCTTCTATCCTTCTGGCTCTCTCACTAAGGTTTTCTCAGTCAATTAGATGACTGAATGATTTCTGATCTTAGGCTAGTTATGAGGATCAAAAGAACAAGCTTGTTTTAATGGTTTTGAAGGCAGGTGTGAGGAGACAGATCCATTGGGCATGGAGTCACTCTCAATTTATGGTTTTCAGTGAATAGGTGGGATAATGAAGGGGTCTTGTAGCTGGAGCAAGATAGGTAGTCCTTCTGAGGTTTTGATCAAGTTTGTTGTAGGAGGGTGAGTAGCAGAACAGTGGACAAATGACATATAAAGCATCTAACTAAAGGATGACTTTCACATGTCATTTAAGAGGAAAAACACAGATTGTTTAGCAAACTAAAAATAGAGCACGGCAATAGTGAATTCTGAGATATTTCTTTGTTTATCTAAACAAGAAGACACACATTCATGGCGTAATAATTCAAACAGGAAGCTTACATCACAGAGAAGCACATCACCATAGAGACTAACATGAGAATTCCTGTAACAAGCCACTTCAGCCTTCTGCTATTCACTGAAAGTTTGATAGAGAGTACAAAATACCAGACTTCTCTTTCACACACTGACCAACTAACAGTTTACTATGATATTTACATGTTATATACATCAAAACATTCGACTGCCACCTAGCAGGATCAAAATTTTCGAAGGAAAACTAGTCATCAGCTAGATACATCGAATTTACACCTACTATGCTGAAAAATAGGAACTAATTACCTACTGCGACTCTTAACTTAATGCATCATCAAGACATTTAATATTTACAACAGTCCATATCTGCATCATCCTAAAGCTCTAAGACACATGTCAGCAGAATCAAAACGGTTGTGGAAGCACAGTAGTCGAATCTGCAAGTCAAAAAGGCTGGCTGTTCAAATGCGTTTCTCCGTGAAATCTTTGCTAACTGTTTTTTATTTTTATTTTGATGCTTTGATGAGTTCTGTTGGTCCAATTTAAATCTTATCCCTTGTGCTGATTCATTGAAAGTAAGAAGTTTTCCAGTTGTTTAAATAATTAAATAATTCAATAATCAGCCGCTTGTTAGCTAGCTGCCACCTCTCCCTTGAAATCCTTAAAACTGATTTGGATGCCCTTCAACTGTTTGACTACCTTCTTATTTGCTGCCCGAAAATTCTCAATTTGATTGCCATATATTCCTATGAATCTGGGATTTAAACCTGTTGATTATTTGCCAACACTGTCAGGTGCCCTGTGCATAATCACATCCTTTTCGTCTTGTCCTAGTTTTTAGAGATGACAAAGGACAGATTACTACTCCCACAGGTACAAGAGTACTTGGCCCAACAACTGTCGTTGACAAATTAAGCACTGATTCTGTAAATGATCCATTGTTGTGAACAGAGATTCTCCTGCATCTTGCAATGACTTTGATTCTGAAAGCAAAGGCACTTTTAACGACTTCCTCTTTCGGTCTTGTAAGCTTCCCCAAAGTCATCCTTGAAAACCTCTCAGGCCAAACAACCGAATCTTCTTTTGTTTCTTTTGCTGGAAAGCAGGGCTGATTCAAAGATCTCTGGAACAAAACAATGCTACCATCCAATTTATCCATCAAAGTTTTGCATTGAAGTTTCAATCTGGGAATTTCTTTAAAGGAACTGTGCATGAGATCTTCATCTACAAATACCTGCAAGTCTTGAAATGGAAAAACAGAAGTATGTCCCTCAGATGATAGAAGACGTTGATCTGTTGAACTTGGCTGTTTTAGCTAGTTTGATTATTCCATTTTGAGTTCGAAAATTTTGGGTCAAATGAAATAAATCAGGCATGCTGATTTGAGATGACATGCCATTATCAACATCTGCTTCCAAAAACTCTTTGTAGAACACATTTCTAACTTCTCAGAGTTGAAAATTAACCCACCTTGCAATTGTTTGGGGGGCAGTGTCACCATCAAAGACATAGCCCTCATGAAAATTAGAACACACATATTTGAACAGAGTAATTGGAGCCATTGTCAGATCCTGAACTTGATCAATATGTTCCCAGAATCATCAGACATCATTGTCCTTTTGACCTATAATGGACTTGACATGAGCTAGAGCTTTTTCATTCATCACTGGTTCACGAGAGTCCTCTTGATAGAAAACTGGAATAGGAACAATCCATTTTAGTGTTAAGTTTCAACTCCATCTCTTTCAAAATAGAGATCTCTGACTTAATTCTCGAAGGCTTACTAACATTCGGTACACTGTGAGTGCAAAGACCATCTATGGTGCGGGCATTGATGCAAGAGCTAATTCTTTTGAAAAAAAAGTTTGAGGTAGCTTCTGAACAAACAAAGGGAATTCATTGACATTTATAACGTGAAACAATGGAGGAAAACCAATACTGGGGACAGTCTCAGCTGAGGACAATCCACTTTCTAGAACTGTGTGCTCCATTGAAAGAACTTCAATATCATTGGAACAAATCTTCAAATCTTTCCCAGGCTTCAAATAATTGCTAGGCAGAGTCTTGTCAAATTTGGTTCCCTTTCTTTCTGATGTTTCAATCACTGCCTCTGAAATATACTCAAAATTAATGCCATACCCAATTGTTCTCTGGAAACAAGTTGTTCTACATGTTCATATGGAATCTCTGATTCATGAAACCATCTATGAAACTGTCTTTTGTTTTGCACACCTCAGAAGTGTTGCAATATGTCATAACATAAACCCTGCTTTAATTAAGACACGATTGAACCACATATGATGATTAATACCAAGGAAATCCTTCCTAAACCACTTGTGCCCCAATGGTCCTGGTTAGTCTTGTCAACTGGCTGGCACAAAATACAGCCAGAAATAATGCCACTCAAGCGACTGAGCTTTAGAATGTCTGGTACATTTGCTGTAGTTGAATGCTTTATGCCACTCAATGTTTTACACATGCATTGAAACCCCCTGAATCTGTCCTTCAAAGAATATGTTGGCATTTTTCAACCTGTCCTGAACGATCTTGGTAAACATTTCAGCTAGTTCCTTCTGTGCAGCAACATCAAACCCCTGAATTTGTACTTCAAACACTGCATGATTCCTTTTGATAACAGCTGAGTATTTCCCGAGGCACATGTCGTTTATCTGGGCATTCATTTTCGACTTTTTACTTGGCACTTGGAATGCTTTTTGTTAACATCTGGACAATCTTTGATGATTTACCCTTACAATTGTGTTTTTTTGCACTGCCAAATGTGTGGATGGCCTGTTTAGCACTACTTGTCAGCTTTCTGTATCAACATTTTCATTTTTTTCTTGGGATATATCCCACATTGTTGAGGGAAAAGATATTTATTTGCATTTGTATACACAGATGGCTACAACGTTTATTGACGTGTTGTGCACGTATGCCCTCATGGGTTCCTCTGTTGTGATTTGGTGCTTAGCATTTGATTTGATTGGTGGCTTGTGGTGGAATGACTCATGCGTTGCAGTGGCTGATATCTGGCCTGGGCTTGGGGATTGGTGCTTGGGGCCCAATACTTTTGATAAAAATTAATAAAACAACCTGCATAAGCCAGAAAACCAAATTTGGCTATAAAAAGCCAATTTTTTTTTTTGACCATTTGACTAAAGAAACCCAGGACTTAGATCTTGATGATCAGACTTCCATAATTTTGAGAGAAAAATGACCCTTTTAACCAATTTTGGCTAAATTTGCAAATTTTTACAAAAAATTACCGAGTGCCAACATTGGCTCCAACTGGGGATGGCGTCCTCCCTGTAAGGTGCCAAAGAACCTCAGATCTAATGCTTATCCATCGTCATTCCTGCAACCTGTTTTTGCTTTGAAACCACCGCAACTGAAACCAAACTGGCAACCTGTTCCAATCCTCAAACTGAACTGAATCCATTCTTCAAACTGAAACCTAAACTGTACACTGCAAAGTGCAAACTGAAAACTGTGCTGCAAACTAAAACTGAAAAGAATGCTCAGGGTGCTGAGCTTATTCATCATACATACCTACTCAAAATTGCTGGAAACATCTACTAGATCAGGTAATAGAAAAATGCCGATGTAACCATAAAAGCAAATGGTTATTTGATCGCTTTTTGCTCATATTTTTCTCAAGCAGAAAGAAAAATTTGTAGAATGGCAACTCAAACTCCATCCTTAACCCAACTTTTGCACTGGTGAACAAAACAAGATCTACCTTGACTGATGATTCCAATAGGCTTGTAAAAGGATCCTGACATTCAGGAATGACTACCTTTGCTTGATAATGAAGAAATAGACCATCATCTCCTTCATGGTTATATGCAGATTGCTCTATATGATGGAGTTGATTATCCTCAAATAAAACGGCATCAAGATGTTCTTTCCTATTATTAAGCTCGGAGGCAGCCATATCTTGACTAACAAAAATATTTATAAGTGACCTTTCAATAAGAATATTGTCTTGCTACTTTAAAATTTCTGAATTTAATAATTCAAAAGATGAAATATCATGAACAATTTGTGTACCATCCAAGGGATTTATAATGACCTGTTGTTGTTTAGTATTTTCTTGCAACTTTTGGTAATTATCATCTGGAATAATTTCACTGTCTAAAGCTTTTATGCATGCAAATTCAAAACTCTGATTTTCACAGACTTGTTCTTGAAATAAAGATTCAGAAAATGAATGAGCTGAAGAACAACTTAAATGAATATCTTGATCTTCTTCTTGGCTACTTAACAATTGACAAGGCTGCTGAATATGTCCATCAAACTAAAGAGAAAAGACATGAGATTCAACATCAAGATTACACTCTGCTTCATTTTCAGAGAAAGAAGAAACTTTTGTCTGCTGGAAATTTCCCTGAATATCTTGACAACTAGCCTCTAACGTTTCTTCTTGATGTCGAAAAGGGTTGTCATGAAGGGCCTCTAAAATTTCCTCATCCATGAACTCATTATCTTCATAGAAGTTTTCCAAATTTTCAATGAAACTCTCAAAATGTCCACAACAGTTCTCAACCATTGACAAAGAAGGATGAGATTCTTTGTATTTCTCAAAAAATACTAAATGAAAATCTTTAAGGGAATATAGACTAGCAATTGGAAAACCTTCATACCAAGATCTCACATTTTTCTACAATGTAACCATAAACATCTTCATCAGACAGTCTTCATGGAATTGAACCTTAAGTCTACACACATGCATGTGAAATTTAACCAAGTGAAGAGCAACATCATCTCCTACCTGATCTTTAAATCTCGGCAAATAAGTCTGCCAATCTACACAAGGCATGCGATTTGGAAATCCTGGAATATGAAGGCGATGCCTAGGAGCATACCTTGCAGATCTGTGATCCATCTTGACCCAATAGAGTCGCTAGTAAAACCCTGATTTCTGGATCCTGTTGCCAGTGGACTCTTCGGATCAGGTTGAAATTTGATTGGAGTCTCCAGGTGAATGATATAGCCTTTATGTGTTTGACTGCTGTCCACCATCAAGAATCAGATCTGAAGCTTTGATGATCTCCCTCGGGGAAGATGGAACCTTTCGCTCCTTGGCAACGACGCCAGAATGTTAGCACTCTGTAATTTCCTTTAGGCCGAAAAATGATTACAAAGGTAACCACAAACCATTTTTAGGCTAGAATCTAGCCCTTTTAGCCTTGGAGAGGGCTATCTCACTAAGGTTTTCTCAATCAATTAGATGACTGAATGATTTCTGATCTTAGGCTAGTTATGAGGATCAAAAGGACAAGCTTGTTTTAATGGTTTTGAAGGCAGTGGTGAGGAGACAGATCCATTGGGCATGGAGTCACTCTCAATTTATGGTTTTCAATGAATAGGTAAGATAATGAAGGGGTCTTGTAGCTGGAGCAAGATAGGTAGTCCTTCTGATGTTTTGATCAAGTTCGTTGTAGGGAGGGTGAGTAGCAGAACAATGGACAAAGACATATAAAACATCTAACTAAAGGATGAATTTGTAGAAATTTCTGTTTTCCCACCCCGGTTTTCAGTTTCTTCTTATTTCTCCCATGTAGTTAAATGCCCATTCCCATAACCATACATTTAACAGACTGAAAAAAATAAATATTGCTGAAAACACAAATTCTGGAATTTTTTCAGAATGCTAGAAATTGCAGAATTAAAAATCAGCAATAAAAAACAGCCATTAAAACACATTAAAACACTGATATTTTTGGTCAACTTGACCCTGGAAAAACCCCCTACAACTCTTGGGGAAAACCAGTTTGAGAGCTCTTCTTTATTTCTGAAAATTGCCTTTTTACAGTGAGAATTATTCAGCAAAAAATCAGCAAACAAATTTACAACTTATCTCCTTTCCCGTGCCTCACAGCAATCTGGAAATTACAGCAAACAGGACAGCAATAAATGCTGTACGGCCTCCGTTTTGTGTGCAGAAAAATCAGCAAACTGCTCTTCGATTTTTGTGCAAAAATCTGCCTTTCACTATGTGCTGAATCAGCTGTACAAATCTGCTCAACTGCTGCCTTGGAATGTGTGCCAAGCTGCTGTCTCCTTCTCCTCCCTGCTCAGAAATCTCTCTTGCTCTCTTGCTCTCCTTCTCCCAATCTGCTCATGAAAGAATGAATGACCTTTTCCTTTTTTTCCTCCTTTAATGTAACTCCAAGTGACTTTTGGGTGATCCAAGTGACTTTTGGGTGATCTCTAAATCCAATGGCTGAAATAGATTTAGATCAATGGTTGAGATTAAATGCTCATTTAAATCTCACTTTCTATTTTTTAATTCACCCCACATTAATAAAGACCCACTTAGTCATTTATTTCCAAAGTCACTTTTCCTTTCTAATTTTTCATTTACTTTATAAAAGTCACTTTAAAATTAGACTTAATAACTTTATCACTTAAAGTCACTTTTAAATTAGATTTAACTTTATAAAATTATAAAGTCACTTTAGGAGAAAAATTAAATTCTTTTGGACACTTTTCCCTAGGCCAAAGATCAAAGCCTAAGGGAATCACCTGTCCTCCGGTACCAAATTTTAACACTCCCTCTTACCGAGGAAGGTGTTCCTCACCACACCCATCTTGTCTCTGAAGTAGACATGCTTGCCCCATGGTAAGGCTTTGGTAAGGATATCTGCAACCTGCTCATCAGTGGAAATATACTCAAGCTTCACAGCTCCCTTTTGAACATAGTCTCTGATGAAATGATATCTGATCCCGATATGCTTTGACCTGTCATGAAATACTGGATTCTCCGTGAGTTTAATGCAACTCTGATTATCACAGTAAATCACTGAAGGTCTCAACGGCTGACCAAATAAGCCAAACAACATCTTGTGAAGCCAGATGGCCTCACAACTAGCTAGACTGGCTGCCATATACTCTGCTTTCGCTGAACTCAGTGCTACTGACCGCTGCTTCCGGCTGAACCATGACACTACTGCTGAACCCAACCCAAAACAACACCCTGAAGTGCTCTTCCTATCAGAAGCACAACCTGCCCAATCAGAATTGGTGTATCCTGCCAATCTCACTCCATCTCCCTGCCTATAGTCCAGACCATAATCCACTGTCCCCTGCAAGTACCGCAAAATGTGTTTTGCAGCCACCCAGTGAACCTTCCTAGGCTCACACATAAACTGACTCATCGTGTTGACTGCAAAACAGATGTCTGGTCTAGTGTTGACCAAATACATCAAGGAACCAATCAGCTGCCTGTACAATGTGGGATCCACCAACTCGGAATCCGAAGCATGAAGCTTCTTCCAGTTGGTGATCATCGGTGTCGACATGGGTCTACAATCCTCCATGTGGAATCTGCTAAGGATGTCCACAATATACTTCCCCTGCCCCAGGAAGAAATGCCCCTCCTCCTGCCACACCTCCAAACCCAAAAAGTAATGCATCAAGCCGATGTCCTTCATCTCAAACTCCGCCGCAAGATCTCTCTTGCAGTGCTCTATGAGTCTCTCTGCACCTGTAATGATCAAGTCATCCACATACAGCACCAGAACGAGAGGCTCCTCACCAATCACAATAAAGTAAAGGTTCGGATCTGCCTCACTCTTTGTGAAACCCATCCCCTGCAAGTATGCATCTATCCTGGAGTACCAAGTTCTGGGTGCTTGCTTCAGGCCATAAAGGGCCTTCTTCAATCTGCACACATGGGACTCCTTACCATGCACCTCAAAGCCCTGTGGCTGCTCAATGTACACCTCCTCCTGTATGAAGCCATTGAGAAATGCGGTCTTCACATCCATCTGGTGGATCTTCCAACCCATCTCTGCTGCTATCGATATAATGGAGCGGATCGAAGTATATCGAGCCATGGGAGCGAAGGTCTCCTCATAATCAACTCCCTCTACCTGGGAGAACCCTCTAGCCACAAACCTCGCTTTGAATTTCTCAATGCTGCCATCAGCAGCATGCTTTACCTTGTAAAGCCATCTGGAAGTAACCACGGATTTGCCCTCAGGCCTCGGCACCACCTCCCAAACATCATTCTTCATGATAGAAGAATACTCCTCCTGCATGGCCTCTCTCCAGACCTGCTGGCTAGCTGCCTCCTCATAGCTAGAAGGCTCAGAGTCAAGGATGCTGGTAACCATCGCCATATAGCTACAAAACCTCTCAGGTGGTCTACTCTCTCTGACCGGCCTCTTCGGCTCAGCAACAGATGTGGCATCTCTCAAGGTGTCCTGAAGCCACTTGGGCTTTCTCTTCCCTAAGCGCACTTCTCCCACCGGAGAATGAAACTCCTCCTCCTCATCATCATCAGTAGCCTGAACTCCTGACTGTCTGTCTGCTGTCCTCCTGCCTGCACCTGAACTTGTAGAAGCTGAGGTACCGTGTGAACTGTCCATCAGTGGACTCCCTAGTGAACTGCTCTGCATGCTGCCCGGAGCACCACCCCTCTGGCTCGGCGAGCCACTACTCACTGATGGACCTGACATCCTCATAGATGTACCTCCGGATCCTCCTGATCCCTGCCCACTGGATCCTTGCGACTGACTCAACTGCTGCTGAGGGTCTGGCTGATCCAGATACTCTAACTCCCGTGACCTCCTAAAGGCCCTGTCCTCCTCGAACTTCACATCCCGTCTGACAACAACTCTCCTCTGTGCAGGAATGTAAATCCGAAAGGCGTTTGAGGTCTCACTGTAGCCCACAAAGATACCCTTCTCTGCGGTGGGCTCTAGTTTGGTCCTCTTCTCCTTGGGTATATAGGAGTATGTAATGCATCCAAAGATATGAAGATGACCAATATCAGGCTTCTTCCCAGAGAAAGCCTCCTCCGGAGTCATGTGCCCCAAGGCACGATGCGGACTCCTGTTCTGCAAGTAAACAGCTGTGTTGCAGGCCTCTGCCCACAAGAACAATGACAACCCCTGATCATGTATCATGGCTTTGGCAGCCCCTATGATGGATCTGTTCTTCCTCTCCGCAACCCCGTTCTGCTGGGGGTTGTAAGGAACAGTGAACTCCCTCCTAATGCCTGCCTCCGCACAATAATCAACAAACTCTCCAAGGGTGTACTCTCCTCCATTGTCCGACCTCAAGGACTTGATCTTTCGACCTGTCTGAGTCTCCACAAGAGCTCTGAACTCCTGAAACCGCTTGAAGACCTCACTCTTGGTCTTCAAAAAATAAATCCAGGTCCTCCTGGAGTGATCATCAATGAATAAGACATAGTACTCATATACACTCAAGGAAACATGAGACATCCGACCGCTCACATCGGAATGAATCAAATCAAGTATCCCAGTCGCTCTGCTGTCACTGCTGGGAAAAGGGGATTTGGCAAACTTGCCCATCACACAACCTCTGCAAGTATCAAAGTGATCAGTACTGAAATCTGGCACACCTGTAGTGATCAGTGTTGCAGAAAGCGCCCCCCCCCCCCGCCCCCCCCCCCGATCCTAGGCCGGAATCGCGTCCCGTACGGAAGCGTTCCGGAAGCGCCCAAGGAAGCGCGATTCCAACTTTTCCGAAGCGCGATTCCTAATTTTTTATGCGCTTCCTGGTTTTTGAGAAGCGTGGGCCCCGAAGCGCGCTTCGGATGGCGCTTCGGGCCTCCGGAAGCGCCACGCTTCGGGCCCGGAAGCGTACGCTTCACGAGCGCTTCGGAGCGCTTCCGAAAAAACCGCGCGGGCTAAGGAAAGACACTTCATTTTTTTTAATTTTTTTTTAAAGTTAACTTAACTTAGCAATGAGGGGGTGGGTTAGGGTGAGTTTAGGGTGAGGAATGAAAAGCATAAAGCTCCCATTCATTCCTCATTTTCTCACTTTGAGTTTATGAGAGTTGGAGAAGAGAAGAGAGGAGAGGAGAAGAGAAGAGAGGAAAGGAGAGGAGAAGAGAGGAGAGCTTGGAGGAGTGAAGGAGGAGCTAGGAGAAGGAGGAGGAGCTTGGAGCAAGAGCTTGGAGGACTTCATCTACAAGAGCTAAAGAGGTAAGTTCAAACCCCAAACTCCCTTGTTTTTTTGAAAAAAAATTTGTATTTTTCTCCTCCCTCTCCTACTCTTTCCCATTGTTTCTACTTGCTCCTTTATTTACAGGTTGTCCACCACCTATATCCATATTCCAAGATGGTGTTCTTTTGGCTTCTATGTATCATTCCACTCTTGGTTTTAATGATGGCAAGGGTGAGGAATAGAAGGGAAGAGGAAGGGGATGAACTTGGTCCTAATAGTAGTGACCCAATGTATGATGAGGAGGAAGGGTTTGAAGAGGAAGGGGATGAACTTGAAGGGGACACTGAAGCACAAGATGGGAAAGGTACATCAACACCCTTGTGGAACTATGTGACCAAACTTGATGGGGGAAAGGGTGGTGGATCTTACAAATTTGTGTGCCCTCATGGTTGTCATGGAGGAAAACCATATTGTGGTTCATATACCCGTCTGAGGAGGCATCTTTGTGGGGTGCTGGACAGTGATGAAAAAAAGGGTTCTGTGGGGGTACAAATTTGCCCAAACATTTCAACTGAAGAAAGAAGAAAATACATCCAAATAGAGATGGATGCACAACAAAAAAACAAGAAACAAAAAACTCATTCTGATTCAAGTGCAACCTCTAAATTTGGTAGTTGCCCATCTCCTCATGGTACTTCTGCAACCTCTGGAGGTAGAAGAACAATAGGGGATTTCCTTAATGTTGCTGGGAGGGATGATGTGGATGGAAAGATAGTCCGTTTTCTTTGTGCTTGCGGTGTACCATTCAATGTGCTTCGCTCTCCCTATTGGCATGACATGGTAAAGGCCATCAATGAAGCCCCAAAAGGATACAAGGCCCCCAACTATGAGAAAGCTAGAACAGTGTTATTAGAAAGAGAAAAAGCTAAGGTTCAAAGAGCTTTGACACGTTTTACACATGAGTGGGTGGATTCTGGGGTATCCATTGTATCAGATGGGTGGACAAATATTAGAAACCAACATCTGATAAATGTTCTTGGTGTTTCTTCTAGTGGTGCAGTATTTATTGCATGTCATGACTCCTCCTCCATCAGTGCAACTGCACAAAACATTGCAGATCTCCTATTGAAATCAATCAAAGATGTTGGTCCGAATAATGTGGTTCAAGTGATCACAGATAATGCAGCAAATTGTAAGGCAGCAGGAAAAATTATTGAGCGTACTCATCCACACATCTTTTGGTCTGGGTGCCTGGTTCACACATTGAACCTTTTGATGCATGATATTGTGAAACACAAAGATTGTGGGTGGATTGCTGAGGTTTACAGGAAAGGGAAGCAGCTCATTAAATTCATCACAGGGCATACAAGGGTAAACTACTTCTATGGCACTTACTCCAAGTTGCAATTGCTTAAAATTGCAAAGACAAGATTTGCTAGTTATTACCTCACCTTTAGGCGGCTAGTGAGGGTGAGACAAGCTTTAACTAATCTGGTGTGTGCTGAAACATGGGATGAAATTAACACTGACACAGATGGTGCTAATGCAGTCAAGGACACTGTTCTTGACAGTTACTTTGGGTCACAGGTTAAATATGTTTTGCAATTCACCAAACCAATTTATTACATGATCAAGTTTGCAGATTCAGATCGACCAGTAATTGGGGAGGTGTATGAGCAAATGGATAGCATGTTGGGGCAGATTAAAGACATTGTTGAGCCTAGAGATACCACCTTGTACAATTATATTCGTGTAGAGGTGCAAAACCGATGGGAAATGCTAAATATTCCATTGCATGCATTAGCATATGTTTTGACACCTAAATACTATCATCCATCATGGCTTTCAACACCAGCACCTGGGGGGGGAAGCAGGAAAAAACCACACCAAGATAGAGAGGTTCACGAAAAATATATGGCTGCATTGAGTAAATTAATCCCTGATGAGGAGGCTGCATTGGTACGGAGACAGGTGAGCAACTATACGCTCAACACTGGTCCATTTGGGAGCATGCATGCAATTCAAGATCGAGAGACTTTTTCTGCTCTTGAGTGGTGGAACATGCATGGAGGGGGTACTCCACTTCTACAGAGTTTGGCATTGCGGGTGCTATCACAGGTGGTAAACACTTCTTCTGCAGAGAGGTGTTGGAGCTCTTATTCTTTCATCCACAGTGTTAAAAGGAACAGGTTGAATTTAGACCGGGCAGAGAGCTTGGTTTATGTTCATTACAACTTGCGATTGTTGTCCCATTACTGTGAAGATGCAAAGTCTAATAAAGACTTGTTGATTTGGGACAAGAATCCAGAGGAGCCCAATTTGGAGGATGGAGTGTTGCGACTAGAGCAATTAGAGGATGCTCTTATCCAGGTATGTCCATTGTGGTATGAATTTTCCAATTTTCCCTTATAAAGCATTTCTCTAATTCATGTTTTTAATTTTTTTGTTAACTAGTGTTTTTTTTTTTGCATGAATTTTTTGAGCGATTCTAGGATGATGATGACCGTGTTGATATGTCACCACCCCCACCCCCATCTGGTCCCTTGGTTCCTAGGTTCCATGGTTCAACACCAACAGCAGGGGGTTCTTCTTCATCAGTTTCAGTGCCACGACTTACACAGGGACCATCTTCTTCATTGCCACCACGTGGAGGCCCGCCATCACGTTCTATTCGTGGTGGAAGGAGGAGAGATTAGTAGATATATTCACAATCTACTACTTTTTGTCATAGATTACTCATTAGACTTGTAGACTTGTGAATTTGAATTTTGAATCTTTTTGGCTTGGCGGTGACCAAGTGACATATTTTGTAAACATTATTATTTGAATTTTGGACATGACAAATGTTGACAGTTGCTCACTTGCTAGATAAATCATAATATGCTCTATGTTTTATGTTTTATAATATGCTTAAATGTTTTATGTTTTATAATATGCTTAAAAATTTGATGTATGTTTGTAATAGCTAGAATATAGATGATTGTTGTACATACTAGTAACTACAATGGAATCATGGATGCCATATCTATCTTGATTTATGCAAAAATATGCATGTTTTCATGTCTTCTACAATTAATTTGGTATTTGGGATGTTTGTTTTGAGTATAAATGCAAAAAAATATAAAAAAATATATATATATAGCAGACGCTTCTGCGGACGCTTCGCTTCCTAGATTTTTGGAAAATGACGCTTCCGCGCTCCCGCTTCCGCTTCCGCGCTTCCGCTTCGCTCCCGCTTCGTGCAACATTGGTAGTGATCTCCCGCAATGTCCTCAAGGCTCCATGATACATATGTCCCATCCTGCGGTGCCAAATCTCACACAGCTCAGAACTGCTAGCTCTGCTGTCGGTACTACTGCTCAATGCCAAAAGGGGTTGGAATGCAAACTTGTACACCTTTGCATGGCGTACACCTATCACTCTAGCTGAATCAGCTGGAGTGCCCCTGGGATACATCAACACCTGTCCTCCCCTGAACAGTACCTCATATCCTCTGTCCTCCAAAGCTGAGACGGATATGAGGTTCTTCCTCATCCCTGACACATAAAGAACCTCTGACACCTTCAAGGGAGGTTTGGACTCCCTCTGAAATGTCACTGTCCCCACCCCGACTGCTCTAACAACTCTGTCATCACCGAGTACTACCTCAATATCAGTGCCACTCTCTGAAAGCTCTGAGAAGTACTCACGGACTCGTGTCATGTGACATGAAGCCCCACTGTCCACATACCAGATACCTGTAGATGCTCCGCTAATCGAGGGAAAAGCATGCTCCCTAGAACCTGTGTAGCAGGTGATCCTGCACTAGAGGACTCACACGTAGTGAACGCAAACTCTCGGTCAAAACGACCAGCAAAGTCCTCAATCTCTGCTGAAGCTGCCACGTCTTGGTTCTTCCCCTTCTTCTTCTTCTTCTCCGGACACACAACTGCATAGTGTCCCATCTTTTGACAATTCCAACACTTCACCTTGGAATAGTCCTTTTGTGTGTTCCCCTGTTTACATTTACCTTTGCCTTTGCCCCCACCACTGCTTGTGGAAGCCTGCTTCTTCCCTTTGCCTTTCTTGCCTCCTGCCACCAGTGCTACATCCTCATCCTGCTCAACTGGCTTGGCTGCCCCAAGCTGTCCTTTCCTGATCTCTGTCTGAATGCAATCATCCCAAAACCTCTCCCATGTGGGAAGGGTCTCACGTGCACAAACCCCATCAGCAAAGTTCAACCATGAACGGGGGAGGCCATTCACTGCAATCCGCACCAACTCAGTGGGTGGAATGGCCTCTCCAATCGCTGCCAACTCATCTCTCACATTAGTAATCTTTGTGAGATATCCAGCTGCACTATCATTACCCATCTTAATGTTCTTCAGCTTCTCCTTCAGGACCATCTTCCGGTTCTCATTGGTACTCTGGTAGAGATTGGACAATGCTGTCCACATCTCATGGGCATTGCTCTTTCCTCTCACATGAGGAATGCAATGGTCTTTGATTCCATCTAGAATCAGCCTCTTACCCTTATTGTTCTTCTTTTTATACTCAGCCAACTGAGTAACATCAGTGGGCACAACAACAGGGTTCTGTGCGGTATGCACCATGATATCCCAGACTTCTGCCTCCTCAAAGATACTCTGCATTTTCTCCTTCCAAATGCTGTAATTTATATGCCCATCCAACCTTTCCTCCACCCTCAATCCCAATGACCTGCTGTCCTAAAACTGAAAAATAGCACTGCTGTAGTAAAGATAAAACTGCTGTTTATGAAAAAATCAGCTTGCTGGAATTTTCTGAGTGAAAAATCAGCAACTGTAATTTTTCCTTTTGCTGTCCCAAACTGCCCTTCAGCACTCAAGCTCTGATACCATGTAAAAATTTCTGTTTTCCCACCCCGGTTTTCAGTTTCTCCTTATTTCTCCCATGTAGTTAAATGCCGATTCCCATAACCATACATTTAACACACTGAAAAAAATAAATATTGCTGAAAACACAAATTCTGGAAATTTTTCAGAACACTGGAAATTGCAGAATTAAAAATTAGCAATCAAAAACAGCCATTAAAACACATTAAAACACTGATATTTTTGGTCAACTTGACCCTGGAAAAACCCCCTACAACTCTTGGGGAAAACCAGTTTGAGAGCTCTTCTTTATTTCTGAAAATTGCCTTTTTACAGTGAGAATTATTCAGCAAAAAATCAGCAAACAAATTTACAACTTATCTCCTTTCCCGTGCCTCACAGCAATCTGGAAATTACAGCAAACAGGACAGCAATAAATGCTGTACGGCCTCCGTTTTGTGTGCAGAAAAATCAGCAAACTGCTCTTCAATTTTTGTGCAAAAATTTGCCTTTCACTATGTGCTGAATCAGCTGTACAAATCTGCTCAACTGCTGCCTTGGAATGTGTGCCAAGCTGCTGTCTCCTTCTCCTCCCTGCTCAGAAATCTCTCTTGCTCTCCTTCTCCCAATCTGCTCATGAAAGAATGAATGACCTTTTCCTCCTTTAATATAACTCCAAGTGACTTTTGGGTGATCCAAGTGACTTTTGGGTGATCTCTAAATCCAATGGCTGAAATAGATTTAGATCAATGGTTGAGATTAAATGCTCATTTAAATCTTACTTTCTATTTTTTAATTCACCCCACATTAATAAAGACCCACTTAGTCATTTATTTCCAAAGTCACTTTTCCTTTCTAATTTTTCATTTACTTTATAAAAGTCACTTTAAAATTAGACTTAATAACTTTATCACTTAAAGTCACTTTTAAATTAGATTTAACTTTATAAAATTATAAAGTCACTTTAGGAGAAAAATTAAATTCTTTTGGACACTTTTCCCTAGGCCAAAGATCAAAGCCTAAGGGAACCACCTGTCCTCCGGTACCAAATTTCAACAGAATTTCATATGTCATTTAAGAGGAAAAACACAGATTGTTTCGCAAACTAAAAATAGAGCATTGCAATAGTGAATTATGAGATATTTCTTTGTTTATCTAAATAAGAAGACATACATTCATGGCATAATGCTTCAAACAGGGAACTTACATCACAGAGAAGCACATCATCATAGAGACTAACAATAGAATTCCTGTAACAAGCCACTTCGACCTTCTGCTATTCACTGAAAGTTTGATAGAGTACAAAATGTTGATTTTTGGTAGCATTGGATGTGCTCTAAGTCTCAAATTTTGTAGAGAGGCTTAGGCACATGTATTCCAAAGAACCCATAAAGTGTTTTGGGAAATTCCACCCATAAACAGTTGTATTAAAATTATTAATTATTTTTAAAGGGACCCTAAGTCTAAACTTAGGAAAATAAAATAATTAAAGGGTATTAATATAAACCGTGGGTGTAACTTCTAGAAGAAGACGAGGATCAAGCATAAATGATCTTAGCCATTGATTAACTTCTAATCTGGGCCGTTGAATATCAACGAGGAGATTATTTAAGGAGGCTTGAGGGTCACTTGGAAGAGACACAAAGAGAGTTCAGAAGTTCAATTTTCTGAAGCAGAATAACTGCTGAAAGAATTTCGATAGTGAGCTGTTGCAGAGGGGCAGAGAGAGTTTTGCCTGGAGGATCTTCTCTGGAGCCAAGAATACCTAGTAGAGACGCAGAAAGACACACGGAGGAGGCAACACAGAGGGCAGAGAGGGTGACACAGATCCAGGAAGGGCTCACGCAGGCCCCACGCAGAGTAGCGCAATTGCTTCTAGTGCAGAGGTCCAAATTTGCTGAAGGAGCTAGTGTTTCTGAGCCGAGAGGGCTAGAAAAGGCTCTTGAAGGCAGATTGATTCTCAGTTGAGCTGACGCAGTACTTAGAGGCTGACGCAGGGCCCACGCAAGGGCAGCGCAGAAGTAGCCGGGGAAGTCTCAGTTCAGTTGCGGATTAGCCGGGATCAACAGAGTTGAGTGAGGTAATCTCACCTGTTTTTCTTGCCAAGTGATTTTCTCTGTAATTGGATTGCCCGGAGGGTCTCTAGAGTTGTATTCAGAATACTTCGGCATAATAATAATACCCTCAGATCTGCTGCACTGGTTTTCCCGCATTGGGTTTTTCTGGGGACATTTGTCCAAAAAATATTGTGTCACTTGTGTGTATCTTTCTCTATTGTTCTGTTTTTGTTTTGGGCAAATTAATTAATTAAGTGAAGACTGCAGTTGTATTAGCTTCGATATTTGCTGTAGGAAGCAGTAAATAATTTGTTTCAGTAATTATCAAATAGGAGAAGTTTAATCAGTTGCTGCAGTAGTAGATTTGGGCGGGATTCTCGATTTTTCACAGAAAATACCAGACTTCTCTTTCACAGACTGACCAACTAACAGTTTACTATGATATTTACATGTTATATACATCAAAACATTCGACTGCCACCTAGCAGGATCAAATTTACACCTACTATGCTGAAAAATAGGAACTAATTACCTACTGTGACTTTTAACTTAATACATCATCAAGATATTTAATATTTACAACAGCCCATATCTGCATCATCCTAAAGCTCTAAGACACATGTAAGCAGGATCAAAATGGTTGTGGAAGCACACTAGTCGAATCTGCAAGTCAAAAAGGCAGACCGTTCAAATGCGCAGTAAAGGTTCTGCGCTTCTCAGTGAAATCTTTGCTAACTGTTTTATTTTATTTTGGTGCTTTGATGAGTTATGTTGATACAATTTAGATCTTATCCCTTGTGCTGATTGATTATTTAATTATTTAAATAATTAAATAATCCAATAATCAGCCACTTGTTAGCTAACTGCCACCTCTCCCTTGAAATTCTCAAAACTGATTTGGATGCCCTTCAACTGTTCGACTACCTTCTTATTTGCTGCCTGAAAATTTTCAATTTGATTGCCATATATTCCTATGAATCCGGGATTTACACCTATTGATTATTTTCCAACACTGTCAGGTGCCCTGTGCATAATGACATCCTTTTCGTCTTGTCCTAGTTTTTAGAGATGACAAAGGACAGATTACTACTCCCACAGGTACAAGAGTACTTGGCCCAACAATTGTCGTTGACAAATTAAGCACTGATTCTGTAAATGTTCCATTGTTGTGAACAAAGATTCTCCTGCATCTTGCAATGACTTTGATTATGAAGGCAAAGGCACTTTAACAACTTCCTCTTTCGGTCTTGTAAGCTTCCCCAAAGTCATCCTCGAAAACCTCTCAGGCCAAACAACTGAATCTTCTTTTGTTTCTTTTGCTGGAAAGCAGTGCTGATTCAAAGATCTCTGGAACAAAACAACGCTACCATCCAATTGATCCATCAAAGTTTTGCATTGAAGTTTTAATCCGGGAATTTCTTTAGAGGAACTGTGCATGAGATCTTCATCTACAAATACTTGCATGTCTTGAAATAGAGAAACAAAAGTATCTCCCTCAAATGATAGAAGACGTTGATCTGTTGAACTTGGCTGTTTTAGCTAGTTTGGTTATTCCATGTGAGTTCGAAAATTTTGGCTTAAATGAAATAAATCAGGTATGATGATTTGAGATGACATGCCATTATTGACATCTGCTTCCAAAAGCTCTTTGTAGAACACATTTCTAACTTCTCAGAATCAAAAATTAACCCAGCTTGCAATTGTTTGGGCAGTGTCACCAGCAAAGACATAGCCCTTATGAAAATTGGAACATACATATTTGAATAGAGTAGTTTGAGCCATTGTCAGATCCTGAACTCGATCAATATGTTCCCAGAATCATCAGACATCATTGTCCTTTTGACCTATAATGGACTTGACATGAGCTAGAGATTTTTTATTAATCGCTGGTTCACGAGAGTCTTCTTGATAGAAAACTGGAATAGGAACAATCCAGGTTCTTCATGGGTCAAAGAAGAAAGAAGAAAGAAATTATTTTAACGTTTAGGAGGCTAAAGCTAGCCTATGGGACAGATTGCTTCTTCATCTGCTTGATGTATTCGGCCTTTTTTCTGTGAAGCTTCAAAATAAATGCTCCCAGCTTCTCGACAAACCCCTCTCTAAATAGATTATCCCAAGAGCTAGCTGCCAGCATATCTGCATAGCTTTACCTGTTGTCTTTGAAAGCCTCACATTCTAAAACGAAATGTTTTTCTGTTTCCATTTTTTTGGAAGAACAAAAAATGCATATTCTTTCCTCCCACATTTCCTTTGGCCTTTTCCAGCGCCTTGTTTCACAACGGAGTTGATGAGAATTAGTCCTTAACTGAGCAATAAGAATTTTGGCTCTCCGAGGCACTTTCAGACATCCTAGTAGTAAAATCTCCATGCTCCCAACTATCTCATCATCATATTTTTCCATTTTAATGTTAAGTTTCAACTCCATCTATTTCAAAATAGAGATCTTTGACTTAATTCTTGAAGGGTTACTAACATTCAGTACACTGTGAGTGCAAAGACCATCTAAGGTGCAGGCATTGATGCAAGAGCTAATTTTTTTGAAAAAAAGTTTGAGGTAGCTTCTGAACGAACAAAGGGAATTCATTAACATTTATAACATGAAATGATGGAGGAAAACCAATATTGGGGACAATCTCAGCTAAAGACAATCCACTTTCTAGAACTGTGTACTCCATTGAAAGAACTTCAATATCATTGGAACAAATTTTCAAATCTTTCCTAGGCATCAAATCATTGCTAGGCAGAGTCTTGTCAAATTTGGTTCCCTTTCTTTTTGATGTTTCAATCACTGCCTCTGAAATATATTCAAAATTAATGACATACCCAATTTTTCTCTGAAAACAAGTTGTTCTACATGTTCATATGGAATCTCTGATCCATGAAACCATCTATGAAACTCTGTCTTTTGTTTTGCACACCTCAGAAGTGTTGCAATATGTCATAACATAAACCTTGCTTTAATTAAGACACGATTGAACCACATATGATGATTAATACCAAGGAAATCCTTCCTAAATCACTTGCCCACCAATGGTCCTGGTTAGTCTTGTCAACTGGCTGGCACAAAATACAACCAGAAAAAATGCCACTCGAGCGATTGAGCTTTTGAATGTCTGGTGCATTTGCTGTAGGTGAATGCTTTATGCCACTCAATGTTTGAGAACACCCCAACTATTAAAAATTTGGTTGTTTTACACATGCATTGAAACCCCCTAAATATGCCCTTCAAACAATATGTTGGCATTTTTCAACCTGTCCTGAATGATCTTGGTAAACATTTCAGCTAGTCCCTTCTGTGCAGTAACATCAAACCCCTGAATTTGTACTTCAAACACTGCATGATTCCTTTTGATAACAGTTGAGTATTTCCCGAGGCACATGTCGTTTATCTGGGCATTCATTTTCGACTTTTTACTTGGCACTTGGAATGGTTTTTGTTAACATCTGGACAATCTTCGATGATTCCCCCTTACAATTGTGTTTTCTTGCATTGCCAAATGTGTGGATTCCCTGTTTAGCACTACTTGTCAGCTTTCTGTATCGGCATTTTCATTTTTTTTCTTGGGATATATCCCACATCGTTGAGGGAAAGGGTATTTATTTGCGTTTATACACATATGGCTACAATATTTATTGACTTGGTGTGCACATATTCCCTCATGGGTTCTTTCGTTGTGATTTGGCGCTTAACTTTTGATTTGATTGGTGGCTTGTGGTGGAATGACTCATGCATTGCAGTGGCTGATAGCTTGGGGCCTGGGCTTGGAGATTGGTTATTGGGGACCAATACTTTTGATAAAAAATAATAAAACAACCTGCATAAGCCCAAAAACCAAATTTGGCTATAAAAAGCCAATTTTTTATTTTATTTTTACCATTTGCCTAAAGAAACCCAGGACTTGGATCCTGATGATCAACTTTCCATAATTTTGAGAGCAAAATGACCCTTTTAACCAATTTTGGCCAAATTTGCAATTTTTTACAAAAAAATACCTATTGCCGACAATAATCAAGGAAATAAGGTACTTATCTTTTAATCTGAGGATTGTTGGGAGTTTGTCAACTCCTTCTTGATCCTTGCCTTCTTGCAGAAATCATTGAAATCCATTTGCAAACTCATCATCCTCATCCTCATCATCAGATACTAATGCATGTTGCTATGCCTTTTCTTCCTTGCATGAAATGTATGAGCCAGAGTTTCTTCATCTGTGAATTGTCCATCCACACAAAAAGACTCAACTACAAGCTAATGACATATTCATGTTACCAAGTGCATGCCCCTATTAGCATTCAACATTCTTAGTCACATTCTAAGGTTTCACAAACCCTTATTTAAGTCATAACCTTAAGATCTTCTAGGGTTTTCAAAACCCTAAGTATACCAGTTCTTCCAAGAAGGGATCACACTTATCCAAGGAAACTCCTGTATCCAAGGAAACAAAAATCCATCAAATAGATATCCATTGAAAATCCAAATCATCATGTATATAGAGAACATCTGTTGGAATAGAAAAATCTACTCTAACATATCAAAGCGCAAAGACATAAAAGTAAATGCATGAAATAGAAACTAACTAGTGACATAAATGAAATCCTAATTAAGAGTGTAGGGTTAGAGATACTATACAAAGGATACTCCATGGCATCATATGTCACCCATGTGGCACAATCTAGAACATCTGTTTACATACAGGTAAGTCAATCTGTTGTTTTTCAGACGTCCCTTGTTGAAAATTGACCCTTTTTGGTTGGTGAAGACTTTCATTACTGCATTGCACACATCTGCCAAAATCAAGCCTTCGTCATTTTCTGCTTGGAAGATGGGATGGAAGATGAGGCGAAGATAAGTGATATATAGGCTGAAGGAACTTAGTGACCATTGCATTATGTTTTGAAGGATGACCCTGTGGTGCAATCTCCTGACCTTCATTTGGCCTCCTTGGATTTTCAATGTGATATCTTCTTTCAATTTCCCTGTATAACCTGACCATACCACCTGCTGTTGCAGGAATAGTAGCATATGATAAGTCCATCTCAATACATCCACCTAAGTCAGCTACAAATTTTCTTGATAGAAGCATTCCCCATACATCTGGCACATCAATAATTGCTATGTCCATGGTGATGATTTTGTATGGATAATTGGCCAAGGCAACCTGTAAGTCTTTAACCACACCAAGGACTTCAATCTTCTTAGAATCCATTGAGCAAATGTTGTGATAAGGTCTTGAGATTCTTAGATTTAGTTGATCCATAACTTTCTTAGTCATGACATTCGTTGAAGCACCAGAATCTAACATGCAGTTATGAGGAAGGCGGTCATTGATATCCAATGTCAGGAAGAAAGGTTGATAAGCTTCATTTGTCATGTAACAATTTAGATCCTTTAACTAGATTTCTTCGTCCTTTTGATTAATATCAACCTTATCCTGTTGAGCCATGCATAAAGCTTTGAAGAATGCTGCTCTTTGAGAAGGAACCTTTAGAAGTTCGAGCACTAGCACAGACATCTTAACACTGTTAATCCATGCGACCCAGTCGATTTTCAATCTTGATTTATGTCTCTTGGATGCAACATGTCTATTTTGACTTGACTCCTTGCCCTTCTTTTGATATGTATAACCTTTATTTCTGGCAATTTCAAGAATTTGCTTTTGAGATGGAGTTTCACCATACATTTGCATGATAGGGTCCTTCTCATCACTGAAGTTATTGATGGCGAAAGATGAAGAGATCATGTCTATGCAACGAATTTCATTTGAAGCATTAACATTATTTATCTACTAATTTGTTCCTTCCTCCAAGATTTTTCTAGCAAGAGCACATGAACTTTCCTCATGAAAACTTTCACAAGGTATGCATAATGGGATAGGCTGGTCAACAACCTTTGTAGACTCAAGAGGGGTAGGTGGCCTTTGGTCATTAGGAGGATTCCTTCTTGGCCATTGATTGTTGTTACCTCTGTTATTATTATTGTTTCTAGGTTGAACATTTTGATTCTGATTTTGTTCCATTTGAATCAACCTAGATTGCATGTAACTTATTTCTCTAGCATGTTCAACTCTCATTTCCTTAATCATTTGCGTTAATTCCTTAATGGGATCATGATCTACCTCCTTAATATCTTTTCCCTTAGACTTGATCCGACCTCGTTCAAAACCATGAATTTCTGAGTACTAGAAGCTTTCTTATCTTTTTCTAATTCTTCAGCTATAGCTTGGGCAACAGCTAAACTAGTAGGCTTAGACCGTCTTATCTCATATGATGTGTCAACACTAAATCCCTCAAGATATTGTTCCAATAATGTCTTATCAAGTGGCATGTAATCTTGAGTCATATCCTTAAGAATACCATTAAACCTTTGATTAAACTCTTCAACTGTCTCATTTTCCCTTTTCTTGATAGAGTTAAACTCCTTGAACAAATATTTTCCTTCTCTTTTATCCCCATATTTATCCTTGAATGCATTGAAAATGGCTTGCAAAGAATCAAAAGCATTATTGGGCTTATCCAAAAACCACTGCAAGGCATCATCCTCTAAAGAATGATAAAGAGATTCATTCTAACATTCTTGTGATTGTACTGAGCAACATGAGCATGTCTTAATAGGAAGGACGTGAACTTCTTGATATGGGCATCAACATTGATTGCATTATTTCCTTGAAAAAGCGGAATCTTGTCCATATTGACATTTAGAAGGTTGTGAGGATATCCCTAAATGTTGGTGAAGTTGCAAGGCCTGTAGAAATCCATGAGGTCCTGATTGATGGGATCAGGGAAAAGCAAGTGGATGTCAGAGAGGGCTTCCTGTCCGAGAAAGAATAAATGCTTACTAGAATGTAATTTGTTTAACTGAGCTCTTAAAACCTTTTTAGGATCAGGAGCGGGGTTAACCAAGCTACTAGGATTTCTTCTAGTATAAGCTCTTGTGAATGGATGAATCAATGAAGTTAGCACCCAAACATGAAGGTGCAGATAGAAAAATGATGAGAGGATTTGTGAAGGAAAGATGAAAAGATGATAAGATTGGAAAGGATGTCAATGGCACCAAAAAATGTTGTGGCGTTTTCGACTCAAACGAAAAGGTGAGAACACCGATGAGGATCTTGTCAATGCCAAGGACCAAAAGATTAATCCTCGGCAACAACGCCAAAAAAATGTTGTTGCTCAGATTGTACAGGCACGATGCGACAATGATTCAGGTCGGGGGCTATCACTCTGATTCTCGACGTCTTCGTTCTAGTTGTCTCCCAATAGCAGGCTATGGGGGGTAGTCCCTATGAAATGTGAAAAACAAAACTTATTGGTAACCAACAAATCAGGGAGACATGATTGAATGGCCTAGCCACTTGGTTGATTTTAGCAAGTTAAAAGATTAGATTGATTTATTTGATGAGACCAGTGCCTTATGGAGTCAACTACTTTCTTTATATTGATTTAATACCAAATGACCGGATGAACAATTGCTACTTAGATGTTTTGCGAGCCTATATGCTATGGAAATCCTATGACCTAGGTGAGATGCAACAACCTTAGTTTATTTTAATTATATGCGTAACTAAGTGTATCCCTTAATCCTCAACTGTTTTGAGGCTAGTCTCTAAAGTAGGTTGTAGAGAGAAGTTAAGGCGAAGCAAGAAATGGCTTGGTTAATGATACCTCACCTTGAAATCTAACATATCCAATGCCTCCAGCGTTGCAGAGACTGTGGCTCTGATGACTGCAAGGTCACCGTGTTAACCACTAGAGAGTGGTTAAGAGATGTAGGGTGTTCCTATCTTTCTATCAACCAAGCTTAGGCTTGGAGGTAAATCCATTAATCAATGTTATTAGGACTAGATTGAATCGGTTTGGACTGGCCGATCCGATCGTTTTCAACCCTAAACCGGTTTGGACCGGTGCAATAGACCGTTTGCCGAACCAGCCGGTTCAATGCAGCCACCTAACAACTCATGTGTGGGGCCCATTCAATCAATTTTTATTTTTTTTGATTTTTTTTTGATTTTTTAAATATTTTTCTTAGTTGGGGCTTTAGGGTGTGAACGAAATTGGAGTGATTTTGAGTGAATACATGCCAAGAAGAGGAACTGTTTTGAGCAAAAACGGTTGAATGACATGGCTTATGTTTAGTACAACCTTAGGTTGAGGCGAAACCAGTTATTGAACAAGACACCTGAATCAAGAAACATAACTTTGGATAACTTTGATCCATCATCAGAGTGGGCTGTGGAGACCCAGGAACTAGCATTGACAATGAATATCTTTCTTGGATGTACTTGGACCCACTACCAGCTCTTCATTCAGGGCCAAGAGAATCAAGTCAAAATCCCATTATAGATCCTTAGTCTGCTACTGCTAATTTTGAGGATGAAGATGAGGGGCAGGCTGAGGATGTTGATTATGATTAGTAATTTAGTACTAATAGTATTGTAGTTTGATGTACCAGAGGGCATTTAGAGTCTGTATCTTGATGTATTTTATTTGAGACATGTATTGCATTAAGTGTTATTTTGGTATTATCATATTATGCACTCTTACTTGCTATATAAATGAGAACTTTTTCGTATTTGTGTATAAATGGTCTGAATTTATATTGATGCACATGAATGTATATGTTTTTCTTTAAAATTTGAATATTTTATGTATATTTGCTCAATTGGTTTTTTGTTCAGGTTTTTTTTTACCAATTTCCGTCCAGTTTTGACTGGTTCCTGGTCCGAAGGGTCTACCAGTTCGACAACCAGTCTCTGATAACTATGTTATTAGTGCACAACTAGGCCTATAATGTAATGCAAGATGATTGAATGCTCTTGATTTAAGATTGCTTATGATCTTTAATGCTTAATCACAACTGATCTTTAGTTATCACACAAGAGTACTTAATGAATAAAGTGTTGAGAAATCTAGGCGCAACTAGATAGATGATTTCTCATTCTTGATAACTGCTTGCAATATATTTTTACTTAGATTATCTTCAACTTGATTATTAATGTGTTCTCTTCATCAAACAACTACCAAACCATGAAGAACAATAAGACAAAGGACACAAGATATAGTCGATCAGCCAGGGCCAAAACCTCTCCAACTTGAGCGGAAAACCCACCAAAATTCTTTCTCTTCTTATAGATCTTCAATTGACAAATTCCAAGACCTTTGACCTTTGACCAAGACCCTCCAAGACCAAGTCAAACCTTGCTTCCAACAACTTCTGCAAAAACTAACTTCCAACAACTTCTTCTGCATTTTTGACTTCCCTAACAAATTCTTCTGCAACTTCGACTTGGCCAACAAATTTTTCTGCAACTTCGACTTGTCCAGTAGATTCTTTTGCAACTTCGACTTGTCCAGAAAATTCTTCTACAGAAACCCTAACCATTGCATGTGTGAGAAATGCTAGTGTATTCTCTCTCCTTTCTTCTTCGCTTGGGTGGATTTTCTCTCCTAGATAATTCAACTTCTAAATAGCTTTGCTTGATGACCTAACTTCACTTCTGCAACTCGACTTCTTCTGCTGCAATAGGAGCTCTAATTTCTTCACACGTGTGGAGAGTATTAGCTTAGAAACAATCCCAAAAACTCGAATTTCTCTTCCTCCTTCGTCCTCTTCTTCTTTTCACACCTTTGTCTTTCTTATGATTGAACTTGAGTGCGTGAAGTGTGTCCTCCAAGTGAAGTCGAGGTCTCCTTTATATAGGCTTCTCATTGGGTCGAATTGCTCCTTTTAGGCTCACTTGTCCATGAGTTTAGGCCGACTTAAATGACAAGGCCTCGGAGGGTATATTGACTCAAATAAAATCTCTTTTTAAAATATGTAACATTCCCAAATGGGTCTTCAATACATGACAATTATTTTCTTGACTTGTAGATTCAATGACAAGCCCTAGAAGCTCTCAATGGAGCTTGACCTATAAAATAAATTTCCTTGAGCATGAAACCGATGCCTCAAGAATAACAATAATATCTTTTTTTTCTCATTACATCAAATACATAAAATCATGATTATGTATGTCATTATGAAGACCGAACCTAGTTACATATTTCAATACTCCCTCTTAACTAGGGAGGTATTCAGAATACATACAAGGTACTTGGACATTTTCAATCTGAAGAATTCTCATAAGAAGAGTCAGATTGGTAACCCATCTGTTTAGCATCATATTATCCAACATTGTCACATAGCAAGGCCTTGACTAACAACTCTATCTCTCCACAAGGTCAGAGCACAATGCTGGCGAGACCAATGATTTATAGACACCATCATCATTGTCTGTCAAGGAACATACCCCACCTAGGTGTTCACAGGGCATGTCCTCCTAGGACTATTCTAATCTTGGATTCCCAGTTCTCAAAGAATATCAGTCCTCTACAATTACTTTTATCTTGGATGCCCTACCACATCCTCAAAGAGTATCAGATGGCAAATGCTTACCCAATCCTCCATTTTTTCTTCCCAAGTGAAGACAAGAATGATGTGCCTATCTCTCCCTTTCAACTAGGGAGGATATACCCATTCCTAGCTCCCTCTTAGCTAGAGACTTGCTTCCAAGTTCCTTCTTAACCAGGAACTTGCTTCCAGTCTCCCTCTTACCTAGGGACCGGTTTCCAATAGCAACTATCTTTTCTTTGGTGGAGATCATGGGACCTTTAACTTCTTGTATAACTTTTCCATTCGATGTCATGTATTTTATCTTCATCTTTATGGAGCCTTCATTTTGTAGGGCATTGGCCATCCATCACTTTCCTCAAGTCAATCATGTCATCCTTCCTCTTGTCTGAAAGTGATCTTCTAATTCACATCTGGCTTTCCTTCATACAACTACCTCTTCCCCGTCATGTTTCCTTCAGGATTTTCCATCCAATCACACGAGTGCTAGATGTAGATAACATCTACAACTCTCTTTTGGTAGCCTTGTATTAACCCATCCAGACATTGTTCAAAAATAAAAAAATGAACATCAAATCAAAGTTACCTTTTGTGATGGCCCTCCATGACATCTACTTATTGCAACATCAACATCCTACATATATATTGACATATCTCCACCATATTCAATGTCAAGGGTCTTCTTCCTTTCCAGACATCATCAGAGTCTTCATGCCTTTTTCCTGGAGATTTCATGATCAATTCTTCTATTCATCGGATGTTGATTTCCTTTTATACGTGATCATCGTTGCAGTTTTCATGATCTCTTTTTTCTTTCTTCACATATTTCTCCCCAGGAATTTTCAACATATTTCCTTCATCTTGGTCAACCGCCTCATATTTCATATGAGGACATATTATGTTGATTTCATCTAGTCAATATGTGAACCATGCCTTCATGCATCCTTGAAAGAGATCCCTTTTCTTTGATCATACTCATGAGGTAGAGTATTCTCCCATGCTATGATGACATGACTTAATTTATTGAACATATGCATACACGCCTCTTTTCTTCTTTTGGTCATCTGGAGCAGCTTCTTTGAAAGTACTTCAACCATCTTGACATGCTACACTTCTCTGTCACCATACTAGCATTCTTCAAACAATGAATCCCATCCAAAGTGGAATTCTTAGCGAGACATTTATTTCTTCCGAGAGATGAACCTTCTAATGAAGATTCCAATGGAGGATCTTAATTATTGTCATCCTACAAATGCTCCTTTCCAATGATGTATGATGAGTTCTATACAGATGACTCTCTTTTACCCATAAGTTCTACTCATGCTTCTAATGAGGTTATCAAGAGCTAACTTTTTCTAATGATGACTGCCATATACTTTTACTTCAACTATCTTTCAAGCTTCTTATGATCATGTCATGCACTCTTGCTTCAATTGTATGCCCTTATAATGCCATCTCCTAAAATGATCCTGTCATGCTTCTAGAGTTTCCTACCATGATAGATTTACAAAAGCTGAAAAGAACTTGGCGGAGAAGATTATTTCAATCATAGTAGATATTTTTCACTTCCTCCTTTGGTTTCTTCTTTTCAATTTCTTTCACTTCTTCAGTGATATGGCCTTCTTTCCTTCCTCTTTTGGTGTTGTCCTTCTTGAATTTGGGACAATCTCTCTTGTAGTTCCCATATTCTTGACAACCATAGCATTGAACCTTGGCCATATTCTTCTTGTTCTTTTTCTGAGGACCAAATCGTCCAAATTTTCTTTCTTCTTAGTCATGGCAACAAATGCTTGTGCTTGCTCGTTTGATCCTCAATCACTCTTTTCCTTTAGTCTGGTTTCTTCAATTTTGCATAGTGACCAAAGTTCATTGAATGGGGTGGCTTCTTTCTTTCCATAGATGCTTGATGTAAAATTTTCCCATTCTTCTGGTAGTGCATTGGGCACTATAGTGGTCACTTCATTATCAGACATTATTTCTACCAACTCTTGTGGTTGGTCTCTAATTTCTGACAACCTCATAAAGTATGAGGCTATTCCTCCTTTTGATATCTTCATCTTGTAGAGTTCTTGTCTTAATGAGATCACTTCTCTTGCAATGCTTACGGAGAACAATTCTACAAGTTTGTCATAGATTTCTTTTGATGTTTCCAATTTTGACATATAGGGAATGAGGGGATCTTTGATGGATTCTATGAGATCCTTTGAACCCTTACTTCCCCTTTCATGTACTCTGCTAGAACTTGATATTCTTCCTTTAGAGGTTTAGTGATAGAGCCCCTAACATGATCCACAACTTCATTTTCTACAAGGATTAAATTTGTCCTCTTCTTCCATGCAAGAAAGTTTGATGCCCCAACCAACATGTTGCTTTCCTTGCAAAAATACATTTTGATAGATTCAAATGTGGACACAAAGATACTTAATTGAGAAGATACTTTTTGATGACAATATCTTCAGTCTGCGATCTTCTTGATTTTTATGATGATATTGATAGAAGATATATTCCATCAAAAGTGATCCTTCAAAGAGAGGGAGATCACCTTGATTCCTTGATTAAGATGACAATGCCTTCTCTTGTTTTTTTTGATGTAGAGTCTTCAAGATGCTCCAATTTGTAGTTCTTCTATATTTTAGTAGAGATAGGGTCTTTGAGATCTCCTTCTTCTTGACATGATGGTTGAGCAAGGTTCCCAAGAATGCTTCAAGTGTAGATTCCTTCTTTTGAACGAACTAGGGTTTTTGAGGTCTTCTTTAGAAACTTCCTTCTTCAAGATGATGATGTAATCCTTGTGCTTGTGATGTCTTTGAGATAAGAGGTTTAGCTGCTGCCTCTTGAGTGTCCTTCTTTAAGCTGCCCTTCCTTGACTTATAACCTGGTTCTAATTCCATGTTTAGAAATCTAGGGGCAACTAGTGTTATGTAACCCACTCATAAAATAGAAGAAAAGATAGATCAACGACTTCAAAATCAACCTTTTCGAGGGGGCAACCTTGTTTACATTACACAAATGAATAATTCTTGGATGATACAAATGACAAAACCTCCTTTCTATATATAGGAGTCTAAGGGGTCACAATATAATCAAAGCCAACATAACAATAATAATATAAGGGAACAACAATAACAATAGTGGGCTTATATGGGGCACAATAATAACAATATGGGGACAATAGGGGCACAACAATAACAATAAGGGCTACAATGACAATAGTAATGGGGGAATCACAGTATTATAGGGACCTAACATGCCCCTCTCGTTCGAAAAAGTGTTGTCCTCAATACTTGAGTAGTTCTGGATGCTTCTGTATAAAATTCTTACCCTCCCATGTGGAATCTTCAGCGGGTAAGTTCTTCCACTTGATGAGATCCTTCGAAATTGATCGATTTTGTCGCTATCAAGTTCTTGTTTTTGTGACTGCTTCAGGTAACAATATGATTTTTCCTTCCTCGTCAAGTTCTGGCAATATTGTTTGAACTGGGAGTTTGTCACCTATAACCTTCTTTATGCATGAAACATGGAAAACTGGGTGCACTCGAAAAGCTGCAGGAAGCTCCAATTTGTATGCCATAGTACCAATCTTTTGCAATACCTTATATGGACCATAATACTTTGGTGATAATTTATTATCCTTCTTAGCTTGCTTGAGGGACATTTGTTTATATGGTTGTAGCCGTAGGAATACCTAATCACTTACATCAAAACTTCTTTTGCTGCGATGTTGATCTGCCTGTTGTTTCATTCTATTCTGCGCCAAAGTGAGGTTTGTTGAGAAATCTAAGGGCTTGATATGTTAATGATTTCTCGATCTAAGATAACTGCTTGTGAAGTATTTTTCTCCTTTTACTTATTAAAACAAGATCTTTTCATATGTGTGTGTTTATTAACTTCATGAACCAACTATCAAGCATAATAAACAAAAGAACAATAACACAAGATAGAGGCAGCAGCCCGGGCAAAACCTTCCCAACCTGAGAGGAAAACCCATGATAATTCTTCTTATAGAATCTTCACTTGACAAAATTTCCAAGACCTAGACAAAGACCCTTTGACCAATGTGTCTCCAAGATCAAGGCTAGTACCTTCTGCTACTGCTGTCCTCTGACCTGCTGTACCATAGATCAGTTCTGCAATTATAGGTGGAAGGATCAACTTCCCTCTAGCATTTTTTCTCCAAGCTTCACTTGTCCAAAATAGTTCACTAGTCAAGATGTTGTCCTCAAAGCTTGTCTTTAGACAAGATGATCTGCTTCCTTGACTTGAACTGTTCAACAACCCTAGTAGCAGATTTGAAGATGTCATTGTTTTTGCACGTGTGAGTGAGCTACAAGTTCTTGTAGCCTCCTCCTTTCCTCGCTATGCTTGGAGCTTCCTTCTAGATGAACAACTGAACTCTTTAGGCCTCAAATCAACCCTTTTCACAAAGATAACCTAGGACTGTAATGCAGCCCTAATTGTGACTTGTTCCTTTGCATGTGTGAGAGGTTTAGGGCTCTTCTAGCCCTCCTAAACCTTCGCTCTCCTTGTGACTTCTCTTCAAGTAATCTGCCCTTCAAAATAGCCCCAATATCGAACTATTTCCTTGCTAATGAGAGCACATAAGATGATTCCCTAGCCTCACATGTGTGGACAGATTTCCTGCGGTTATAGATCGCATAACAAAGTTCCTTCTTGTTGACCTGCGGCTCTTTGACTTGACCCTTTCTTCGCACCCTTAGACAGAATTCTTCGCATAGGAGAGAGACCGAATTGATGTGATAAGAGTGTGTTCCAATGAGGGAGGAGAGGCCCTTATTTATAGTCCTCTCAAGGCTGCTCATTAGGCCGACATGACTTGTCTTTAGGCCGACTTACATAATTGATTTAGCCAACATGGCTCGTCTTTAGGCCAACTTACATAATTGATTTAGGCGGATATAGCCAACATGAATATAATACATTTTTGCCGAAATTACAATACCTTTTTATCTTTGCTTGGAGGAGACTTTTACTAGCCATTTTTACTTGAACTTGGAGGAGATATTCTTCATGGTTTTGCCCTTGATCTTGGAGACACAAACTATATAATTTAAAAGTGTAATTATTTACATTAATGACACAAACCTATCACCTAGCCTAGAGCTCTCAATGGGAGCTACTACAAACAAATTTTGAGCATGAAACCCATGACTCAAATTTACAAAATATTTTGCTAGATACAATTTACATCATTTACATTGGAATGTGTTATTATGAAGACCAGACCTAGTTACACTTTCTTCAATAAGGTTATCCTTTAAGAGTTGGAGAACTTCTTGTTGATGCTCGATGTGATCTTCCACTGCTTGAACCTTAGAATTTTCTCTTAAATATGATGTGATGGACGTGGATGATATCCATAAAGTGCCATAAATGGGGTCATTTTTGCTGTAGTATGGAAGGAAGTGTTATACCACCATTTAGCCAGAGGCAACCGTTTGACCCATTGTGTTTGTTTAACAGATACAACGCAACAAAGATATCCTTCCAAACATTTGTTTACTATCTCAGTTTGCCCATTAGATTGCTATGAACTCACTGAGTACCAAGACAAGAGAATAATTTTGTCAAAAAATTTCTAGTGAAAATGGGATCTCTATCGCTTTTGGTTTTCCATATAGCTTTTGAATTGTTTCCATAAATGCAGTAGAAACTGTACTTGCTTTAAATGGATGCGATAATGCACAAAAGTGTGGATACTTGGTAAGTCTGTCAACTACCACCATGATGACACTCTTTTCTTCGGACTTAGGTAAACCTGTGATAAAATCCATTGAAACCTCCTCCTAACATTGGCTTGGAATGGATAAAGGTTGTAATAGACCTGGGGTCTTAATTGTTTCAACTTTATTTTGTTGGGCAAACCAAACATTCCGCCACAAACATTTGAATATCCGAATTAAGGCCATCCCAAAAAAATTCTTTCTTAACCTTGTGGTAAGTTTTTAGAAATCCTCAGTGCCCTCCTAAGGGAGAGGTGTGCAATTCCATAAGAATCTTTTGTTTGAGTTGGGAATTCTTACATGGGTATAAGCAATCTTTGTATCATAACAAATCATTTTTCCAGCTAAATGTACCAGAATGAGTGCCCACACTTCTTCGTCATTCTTCCATTCATCCCTTGCTTCGTTTATCCAATCTGGTTGGATAATAGAAATGGTGCAAAGAAATGCTTCCACATCCACATCCTTTATTGAGAGTGCATCTGCCACAACATTTTGCTTCCCTTTTTTTAGATGATTTCAAAGTCATAACCCAACATCTTTGTGACCCTTTTTTGTTGCTCTTTTGAAGATAATCTTTTTTCTAAAAAATATTTAAGACTATCATGATCCCTTTTTTATCTTGAAGTGTCTTCCCATTAGGTAGGGTCGCCATTTCTTAAATTCATGTAGTATTGCCAACATTTCCTTCTCATAAATAGCTTTGTGTAAATACTTTCTTTTGATTGGACGACTTTTGAAAGCAACGAGTCTTTCTTCTTGCATTATAACAACACCAATTCCATTTCCTTAGGCATCACATTCCACAATAAAGGTTTTTGTGAAGTCCAACGTAGTTAAGACCAGTGCTTGGCACATTGCCTCTTTAAGATGTTCAAAGGCATTCGTTGTTTCTGGAGTCCATGAAAATGCATCTTTCTTCAATATTGTTGTTAGAGGTGCTGCTATTCTCCCATAATTCTTAACAAACTTGCAATAATACCTTGTCAACCTGAGAAATCCTCACAGATGCTTTATGGATGTGGGGATTTTCTATTCCTGAATGGCTTTATTTTTGCTAGGGTCTACCTTAACACTTTCATGAGATACAATATGACCCAGATATTCCACCTCTTGTACTCCAAAGAAACATTTGGAGCTTTTTGCATATAATTGTTTCTCCTCCAATAGTTTGAGCACCCTGTCAACATGTTGGACATGATTCTTCCATGACTTGCTGAAGATTAGTATATCATCAAAAAATACTAACACAAATTTTCTAAGGGTTTGAAAATGGAATTCATCAAACCTTGATATGTAGAAGGTGCATTGGTAAGGCCAAAAGGCATGACAAAAAATTCATAATGACCCTCATGAGTTCTAACTTCTAAATGTTGTTTTCAGAATGTCTTCAGTTTTCATTATGATTTGATGATATCCTGAACGAAGATCCAGCTTGGTGAAGTAAACTGATCCATGCAATTCATCCAATAATTCATCAATGACAGGAATGGGAAATTTATCTTTAATAGTGAGCTTGTTGAGCTCCCTATAATCCGGACACATGCGCCATGACCCATCTTTTTTGTGCACCAATACTACTGGAGCAGAGAAGGAACTTTGACTAGGTTGAATTATACCAACCTCTAGCATTTCTACAACCATACGTTCAATTTCACTGTTTTAGGCATAGGGATATCTGTAAGGCCTGATGTTTGGAGGAACACTTCCTAGAATCAAATGAATAGCATGATCATGATCACGAATAGGTGGGAGGCCTTTGGGAGTCTCAAATACCTTGGAATGATTGTCCAAGACTTTTTGGAGATCTAGAGAAATAGACGATTTCGATGTGGGAACCTCTAGCGAACATAATTGTGCAATTATGCCTCGTTGTTCTTTCTTTAGAAGCTTTGTAGCTGATTATTTTTCTTGGTTTCCCTACGATACCCCTTAATTCAACTTCCTTTCTTTCTGATTTTTTTTTTTAATGAAAAGTTCTTGGAAATTAAAAGCTACTGTACCCAAGGATTGTAACCATTGGACTCCTAGTACAACATCAACACCACCCATTCTCCCATTCTCCCATTCTCCCATGGATAGCTTGATATTCTCCCATGGATAGCTTGATATTATGGCACTTTCCAGAGCAATTTATGGTTCCTCCACTTGCAACCATCACTTGACACTGTGATGCTGGATATAGGAAGCAATTCAATTCCTTGGTTATCTTACAATGAATAAAATTATGGGTACTGCTCGAATCAATCAACACTATTAACTTTTTCTTCTTGATATGTCTTATCTTGATAGTTTGAGGAGTCGTAATTCCGACCAATGCATTACAATATATGGTTGGATTCATTTCTTCTTTCTCTAGGGTTTGTTCCTGGTGTATATCCTTTTCTTTTGACGTTTCTTGTTCCTTTTCTTCCTCCTTTTCACAATCTATGTAAAATAATTTCTTTTCAGCACACTTATGACCTTTAGTGTATTTTGTTAGGGTTCGACCTTAACCCCTTTCTTTATGTAATAGGGTCGAGTCATAGTTATTGTTAGTTAAAGAGTCAATAAAGCTCGTATTAATAATTGTAAGTGTTGACCCGCATTTAAGAAAGAGACCACAGTTAGTTGCAACGGGCCATAATTAATAAATAAAGTGGTTAACCCATGCTATGCAAAGGACCACTAGTCGTTAGGTTGTTGAAGGTCATTTAGCTATAAATAGTCATAGCTAGAAGGGAAAGATCATCGAGTCTTATTTTGTAATCGAGCTCTGCTGGAGATTGCCCCCTCGAAGAGGCAAGTGAACATTGCTTTTATCTCTGAATAATAAAATACTTGCTGTTTTCTCATTTTATTCTGTGTTCTCGGTTGTATTTCTTTGCATAATTGGTATTCTGGAATTTCTCGCAAGTCAAGAGCATAACAAGTGGTATCAGAGCACTTTTTTGGGCCAGTGGTATCTCCATTTTTGGCAGAATTTTTTTTAGGCTAGAGACTTGTTCCGTCGTCTTTAAACCACGAGATCTGTCGTTGAGCGCATAAACCTGCGGATTTGGGGAGGCATGCACATAGGGAATACAAGAGGTGGTCACGTTTGTTGGACTCCCTTGTAAACCCTGTGGGTACCCCTTTGAGTAGTAGCGCATTAGATAGAACTGCGCACACACTGCCTTCCACGTACCCTCTGGATATATCAGAAGCCCCCTAGGCTCACTTGAAACCTCACCTTAGATAAGCCGTCAACCGTCTTGCTGCTACAGTACACTGAGAATAGCACTTAGGGAGATTTCTCTCACGTACGATAGGGTAGTTGGGTAGTACGACTAAGGGTACGGTTGATCCTTCTTAGTTAGTGCCCTAAAAGATTGGACCAAGTACTATTGTTGGACCCTTACATATATTGCCATCTGTAGCACCTGACACTCCTTTGAGACTATAGTTCCCTCGACTCTTTGAAGATCGCCCATTATCTTATTTTGCCAGATCAGATCCACCAATTGGGGTTCTACCGCCGTAGTATGATTCAGATCTAATAGTTGGAGTTCTGTCGCCGCCGCAACAATCAGATCCACCAGTTGAGGTTCTATGCCATAGTACCATTCAGATCTAGCAGTTGGGGTTTTGTCGCTGCCGCAATCCAACTCACACTCAGCCGTTGGGGTTTCGCAGGCAGATCTGACCCTCTGTGTGGTGAGGCTTGTGGCTCCTATAGTGTGGACCCAATTTTTGTAGGAAATTGGGCAGGATCAAGTTTTCTGGAATTTGGCCAATGCAATATTGATCATCGGGGAGTAAAATTCCGTTCGGTGCAAAAAATAGTTTGAGGCCTTCCAGGACGCCTATAAGAGACTTACCCCATAAGATTCAGGATGACGAGCTGATCGTAGTGGTACCATTCATTTGTTAACTTCAATTTTCTAGCGGTCCCAATTTTTTTCGAGGTGACGTCAAGTGACCGAGATTTGTGTATGGTAGAAACCGGAGCTCAAGTCATGGCCAATGAGAAGATTGAGTGCCTTGAAAAAAGGTTGGATTCTTTCCACGAAGAACTGCAGAAAATTACACAATTCATTGACAACGCCACTAAGAGGACGCCGGGGTTGCATCAGGAGGAACATAGTATTGATGAACACCTTGAAGGAGAATCTAGCCATCATATTCACTTCCATGGAAATCACCAACATTCCCACCCTCGACCACATAAGCTGGACGTGTATAAATTTGATGGCTTTAATCCGACAGTATGGGTAGCACAAATGGAACAATATTTCATTATGAATGATATCTGCGATGATGCAACTAAACTACGTGTGGGAGCCCTTTACTTGGACCAAGAGAGATGGCAATGGTGGTAGTGGCATCAGAAATGCTATCCTAGGAACATAACTTGGCAGGTGTTCTCAAAATCCCTTTGTGACCGCTTTGACAGAGAATCTAATTTTTTGGGTCGTCTTACTAAGCTTCGACAGACAAGCACAGTAAAAGACTACATTGCAACCTTTGAGACATTGGCCTTCTGCACAGAAGGTCCAAGAGATAAATTCTACTTGGAATGTTGTTTTATAAGTGGTCTCAAAGAAGCCATCCAAGCACATGTTCGGATGCACCACCCACCTACATGGATAGACGCTTGCACAAAGGCTGTCGAAGTGGAACGTGCTTTAGCTGCCCAGTCTCCTCATCCAAATTTCATAGCCAAGGGACACCCCACCCAGGCTCAGGGCCCTACCCAAACACTTAAGGTTCAAAAGGTGTCTCTAGCAGAAATGGCTAAAAGAAGAAAACAAGGATTGTGCTACTACTGTGATGACAAATACTCCCCGGGGCATAAATGCAAGGAACCAAAATTCTTTCAAATTGATGTTACTGATCACAACTCATCTGAGGAAGCCCCACCCCTTGGGGGGACCAGAGGACGAAGTTGAGGAAACCCAGCAGGACAATGAGCTCATAGCTACGCCAGAGGAACCAATTATCTCGCTACATGCTTTGGCAGGCATTTTTGCGCCCCAAACTCTCAAAATCAGAGGCTTTATTAAACATCTCTCTGTAGAAGTCTTGATTGATAGCGGTAACACTCATAACTTTATCCATCAGCAAGTCACCGAAGCTGTTCATTGTTTTGTAAGGGCAGTCTCTAATTTCCAGGTCCTGATTGTTGATGGGGGGACAATGAAATGTGAAGGCCACTGCGAAAATATTAAACTTCAGATGGGAGACTACCACCTAAAGACCCACATGTTTGCGATTAACATGGGTGGTTGTGACATTGTCTTGGGTGCTGAATGGCTTCGTACACTAGGCCCAATCACAATGGATTTCCAGGAGTTATATATGAGCTTTAACAGAATGACCACATGCATACCCTCCGTGGACTCCAGGCAGGTGCTCCTTCTATCATCAGCTCACATCAAATGGAAAAGTTGTTGAAAAAGGGCCATCATGGAGTTATCGCCTAGTTTAATGCCATCCAGGCCATAGAACCCACTACTCTTCATATTCATCTTGAGATGCAATAGGTCTTAAACCACCACCAGTAGGTATTTGACAAACCTAAAGAGCTTCCACCCTTTAGAGGGGAACATGATCATAACATCACTTTGGTCCCAGGGGTACAACCACCGAATGTGCACCCTTATCGATATCTTTTCGCCCAAAAGAATGAAATTGAAAAAAATCATCAAGGAACTCCTTGAAGCCAGTGTTATTCATCCTAGCATCAGTCCTTATTCATCACCAGTGGTCATGGTGCTCAAGAAAGATGGGGAATGGCGCATGTGTCCAGACTTTCGTGCTCTCAACAAGCTCACTGTCAAAGACAAATTCCCTATCACGGGTGTTGATGATCTGCTTGATGAACTACAGGGTGCTCAATTCTTTATTGAGCTAGATCTTTGCTCTGGCTATCACCAAATACGCATGAAAGACGTAGACATTCCCAAGATTGCTTTACGAACTCATGAAGGCCATCATGAATTCTTGGTCATGCCATTTGGTCTTTGTAATGGCCCATCCACTTTTCAAAGCCTTATGAATCACCTGCTGAAACCATATCTCCGGAAATTTGTCCTCGTTTTCTTTGATGATATTCTCATCTACAGCCTAACCTGGGGAAAACATCTTTAGCATGTAGACTTGCTCTTGCAACTGCTTCAGAATCACAAATTATTTGTCAAATTGTCCAAGTGCTATTTTGGCAGGGAAGAAGTCGAGTATTTGGGACACATTGTGGGTCATGAAGGTGTTCGGGTGGATCCCAAAATGATACAAGCAATGCAAGATTGGCCCCAACCAAAAACCTTGAAGAGTTTGAGGGGATTCTTGGGTCTCACCGGCTACTATCGCAAATTTGTCTGCAATTATGGTTGCATTGCTAGACCCCTCACTAACCTTCTCAAGAAAAATTCATTCCTCTGGACTGATGCAGCACAACAGACGTTTATGGCTCTCAAACAAGCCATGTGTTACACTCCAGTATTTGCACTACATGACTTCACCAAATATTTTGTGATTGAATGTGATGCTTCAGGTACTGGTATTGGTGCTGTCTTAATGCAGGAAGGTCGACCCTTCGCTTTCACTAGCCAACAATTGAGTGGGAAACAAGTGGGACAATCTACCTAAGAGAAAGAGATGATGGCCATCTTACATGCAATAGATACCTGGCAACCATACTTATTGGGGCGATGTTTCCAAATCCGCACAGACCATCAAAGCCTCAAATATTTTTTGGAGCAATGTCTATCCTCGCCACAACAAAATAAATGGCTGGCCAAAATGTTGGGATATGATTATGAGATAATTTACAAGAAAGGGCGTGACAATGTAGTAGCGGATGCTTTATCATGCCAATTTGAGGATGAAAGCACCCTACTATCAATCTCTCTTCCCATACCAGATTGGATTGAAGAAGCCCGCAAGGAATGGTTTTCACACCCATCTCTCTACCAACTCATTAGTAACTTGAGAGCAGATCCTAATTCCTCAGTTGGTTACTCTTAGAAGGATGAGATTCTTCGCTACAAGGATAGAGTAGTTATATCGCCGACATCCACCCTCAAAACGCACATTTTGGCAGAGTTGCACTCATCTCCCACTATAGGCCATGCAGGCTTTCAGAAGACTTATGCTCGCACTTGTCGTTCTTTCTTTTGGACAAGCATGAAAACTGACATTCTTACTTTTGTAGCTGAATGTGATGTATCATGTGTGTCAATGCCACAAAAGAGAAGAAACAATCAAGTTACCAGGGACATTACAACCATTGGCAATCCCTGTCTCCGTCTGGACGGATGTTTCTATGGATTTCATTATTGGTCTCCTGAAGTCAGGCAAGAAATCAGTCATCATGGTGGTCGTGGACAAACTCTCTAAATATGCTCATTTTTGTGCTCTACCCCACCCATTTACCCCCACTTTGGTGGATCAAGCTTTCATGGGCCAGATCTTCAATCTGCATGGCATGTCGACTTCCATTGTGTCTGATCGTGACCCGACTTTCACCAGTAACTTTTGGCAAGAACTTTTCAAGATACAAGGCACCCAACTCCAACTAAGTACTTCCTATCATCCCCAAACTGATGGTCAAACTGAAGTAGTCAACAAATGTTTGGAGACATACCTAAGGTGCTTCACTTCAGAAAAGCAGCATCAATGGGTGCAGTGGCTACCTTTAGCTGAATGGTGGTATAATACTAACTATCATGAAGCCACCAAGATGACTCCATATGAAACAGTGTATGGCCAATTCCCACCTTCACCTATTTCTTATATCCCTGGATGCTCTAAGGTGCAAGCAGTGGATCAACTCCTACAGAACCGTGTAACTATGCTAGCTCGTCTCAAAGATAATCTCCATCAAGCTTAGAATCGAATGAAGCAATGACAGACCAACATCGTTCAGAGCGCACATTTCAAGAAGGGGATCAAGTATTCCTGCGGCTGCAACCATATAAGCAAACATCGCTCAAAGAAAAGGGCTGCCAGAAATTAGCTCCAAAATTCTACGGACCTTGTCAAATACTTCAGCGCATTGGAGCAGTAACCTACAAGTTGGCCTTGCCACCGACTTCAAAAATCCATCCAGTCTTCCATGTATCATGCCTCAAGAAAGTGGCAGGGAACAATTGCATAATTCAAACTAGTCTACCTGAATTGGATGAAGAAGGTTCACTCTGGCTCCAACCTGAACAACTTCTCGATACGCAAGAACGACATCTGGGCGGCCGCACGATCAAGGAAGTCCTCGTCAAGTGGAAAGACACTTCTCCAGAAGATGCGACCTGGGAACCAACCACTATTCTTCAGCTTGTTTTGCAGCTTCAGCCTTGAGGACAAAGCTGCTTTTCATGGGGGAGGGCATGTTAGGGTCCAACCCTAACCCCTTTATTTATGTAATAGGGTTGAGTCATAGTTATAATTAGTTAAAAAGTCAATATAGCCTGTATTAATAATTGTAAGTGGTTGAACCGCATTTAAGAAAGGGATCACAGTTAGTTGCAACGGGCCATAATTAATAAATAAAGTGGTTAACCCATGTTATGCAAAGGACCACTAGTCGTTAGGTTGTTGAAGGTCATTTAGCTATAAATAGTCATAGTTAGAAGGGAAAGATCATTGAGTCTTATTTTGTAATCGAGCTCTGCTCTGCTGGAGGTTGCCCCCTCGAAGAGGAAAGTGAACATTGCTTTTATCTTTGAATAATAAAATACTTGTTGTTTTCTCATTTTATTCTGTGTTCTGGGTTGTATTTCGTCGCATATATGGTATTATGGAATTTCTCGCAGGTCAAGAGCACAATATATTTGCTATCACAACTGTAAAAAAGCCCTTTTGCTGTTTTTTTTTTCCAATTGTTGTGGTGTCAACCTTGTAGGTTATGGAAGGATAGGGCAATAACACTTCCATCTTTATAGTTGTGAGTAGTAGGCTTCTTTGTTGCCATAATTTCGCTTTCCATTTTTATTGCCAACCTGAATGCTTTCTCCAATGAATCAGGTTCCCAAAGACGAACGTCATGTTGGATGTTATCCTTTAAAGTCCATATGAACACATCAATCCTATGCTCCTCTAGAATATCTTTTACCCTTATATTCAATTTTTGGAAGTCCTCAATGTGCTCCATCATTGAATCCTTTTGTTTGAGATTTATCAATTGGCTAAAAAAGGTGTTTCTTTTTGTATCCTCATAATGTGCTCCATCATTGAACCCTTTTGTTTGAGATTTATCAATTGGCTAAAAAATGTGTTTCTTTTTATATTTTCATAATGTGCTATCATTTCTTCCGTAAAAATTGCCCAGGTGACAATTTGTTTATGAGAGCAAAGCCATCGATACCATACAAACTGATTTGGTTCCAAATATAAAGTTGCATTGCGTACCTTTTGTGTGTTTTGCACATTATGGAGATCGAAATATTGCTCAATCTGTAGTATCCATGTTATGGGATCCTTGCCATCAAACTTCCTCATATCGATCTTTGGAACATGGTGGGTCTTCAAACCAATGTGGGTCTTCAAACCAATGTTAGAGTCTATGAAATCATGATTAACATTTCTTTTGTTCTCATCATGAGTTTCCTTTACTACACTTTCACCATTAGTAAGAATTTCTTGTAGCAATTTTGTCAAATCTGTCTTCAAATCTTCCATGTTGCCTTTAGGTTTTTTTCTATACCAACCATCTTAGCTTCCATGTCATTCATCTTAGTTTCCACGCCTTTCTTTAAACCATCCATCTTAGCTTCTGTTACTTTTTGTGAGAGTGAATTTTGTCGCACTTGGTCTCGTAATTTTGATATATCATATTGCATTTCTTAGTCTTCTTCATGAGTCATGCTAGAGATTTCAGGTTGCTTACTAAGTGTTTCCATTTTCTTTTTTCGGGGCATCAAATAATGATAATAATGCTTCACTATGCCCTTTGAATTCCTTCAAACTAAATTTTCAAACCAAACTTATTCAAACTTTAAAAAAAACTATATACCTTTTTTCACTTTGTAGGAGCTCGATATTGGATCCACTGTATCTCTGTAATTTCGGATCTCCAAAGTCTGAAATTGCGTCCTGCGGTAGCCCTCGAGTCTTCTTTCCAACCCCGCAAGTCTGATCAAGATTGGATTCTCTAAGGAAGAGTTATGCCAAATCTCCCACGATGATCTGAGTATAGACTGGTTCAGTAGAGCGAATTTATACGAAGTGCCACGTGTCACTGTTTTGACCTTAAGACCTGAAACCAATACACAAAAAACTACAAGTTGTCCTTTTTCTGTAACTTACGAAATTTCAATCTGATGCTCAGAGAGAAAGTTATGACGATTTTCCCGAGGTCACTTGTTTGAGATATAATTCGGGAGCCTGCAAAAACCTTAACTTTCTTGGATCCTATCTCTGAAAATATAGCGAGAAAAGATTTGAAATTCAGACCCGAGGTTCATCGAGATTTTGGCTCAAATGGGTTTTAATTTCAGCTTCTGAAACGTCGTAGAAAAAAAGTTATAGCAAAATGCCACGATGACCCGTTTGGAGCAGCGAAACCCTAGAATCCAAAGGCTCTGAAACCAAATGTTATGTAACCAACTCACAAAATAGAAGAAAAGATAGATCAACGACTTCAAAATCAGCCTCTTCGAGGGGGAAACCTCCTTTACATTACATAAATGAACAATTCTTGGATGATACAAATGACAAAACCCCCTTTCTATATATATGAGTCTAAGAGGTCACAATATAATCAACGCCGACATAACAATAATAATATAAGGGCACAACATGTAATGTCCCTTAATAATAAATAATAAATAACAAAAATAATAAGTAATAAAAATAATAAATAATAAATAATATAATATAATATAATATAATATTAAATAATAAACAATAAATAAAAAATAGTAATAGTAAATAAATAATAAATAATAAATTAATTACATACTCTAAATAAATATAAATAAGAATAAACAGAAAAGTAGTAAAAATCAGTAAAGCTATCAAAAAGTAAAAATAAAAGAATAAAACAAGAAAGCAGTGAAGTTGCATCTTGACACATGGAGTGTGTGCATGTGGTTCCCCTTCCAATGTTTGTTCTATTTAATAGATGGGGAGGAAGATGAGAGGCATTCCATCATTCCATGATTCTATCGTTCGTTCTCTTGGGAGAATAGTGTTGTGAGACAAAGGATTCCCCCTAGCAGTAGTACGTTGATTGAGGGCTCGGGGTTGGCCAGTTGCAGCAAGATTTTGTGCAATTGAACCTACGGTTGGGTGGAGAGTCGTCCCCAAGACTTTGTTGCAGTTAGTAGAATTCAACTAGCATTCAACCCTGAAATCAAAAGTAAGAAACATCATTGCCGCAGGGAAGTTGTCTCTACTGACATTTGTTTTGTGAAATTTAATATTAATTAGTAGATAAATTGCGTGTTGATTATAAATCGCATGATTAATCTAATTAATTACATGTTTTTGTTTCGAAAGTTTCACAACACCCGGGAAATCCCAAAGGATTCTTTGTCATTTTTCCCACTTTCAGAATCAGGCATAAGCCTCCTCGGTCTATATCCTAGTCCAAGGCGGGCCCCAAGGCTCGTGCCTGACTCAGACCCAATCTGCCCCAAGGCAGGCATCCGGTACAATGCTCAATGTCACTGGGCATCTCGCAAGGTTGGCCCACTCCCTCCACAACTTACTAAGGTGCACAACCCCAGGCATCGAAGTCCTTACACCCCCACCAGACTTCTGCATCCCAATACAATACTAGGCACCTAGCCTTCAATATCAGGCACTTAGCCTCCTCAAGATGGTCCCATAGCCTTCAAGAGCTATCCATTAAGAGCTATACAAGACAAAGGAACCCCTGGCATATGTAGTGTTGATTGAGTTTGTCCCTAGTCCATATGGTGTAACTTATGCTCCTTCGTGCGTATGGGCTCGCACGAGATCAGCAAATAAACCGACCCTCTCGGCCCATTTGTGGAGTCCTGTCAATCATCACACCTCAACATGCAACCAATGCATTAGCTATACCATCATAGTATCATAGAAAATAATCCACATGCCAAGTCTTGCATGTCATCATGAGAAAATTCATCATTGTTAATTGCAACATTATGAATAATAACGAACTACATGCTCATGCATGTCATAAATTTGCATGCAACTATCACATGCTTCACCTCATGAAATACCATCATAAGTTATAACGTCAACATATTTGCATCAAAGACATATCATGACTTCACATAATAAATGAACCACATGTCAATAAACCTCATATTATAGCATCATAATTCCTATTCCACGTTATGCATATCATATGCATCATGAGTATTCAACATTAAATACCTATCATCATGTAGTAAATAAATATGTCAATATACCTCGACATAACATCATAATCATAAGGATACATCATCACTATAAGAACCACATGTGCATCATTATCCTCCTACCATTATATCACGAATACTCAACATCATAACAATTAATTAAACTAAACTGAAATCGTAGTGTACGATTTAGATGTATCATAAAGTTTAAACAATAAAACATGATTTAGATGCTCCATAAAAGTACATGTCTTAGCTAAGTAAACACTCCTAATTAGTTCACCACACCTTTTAATCAAGTAAATAAGGAAATTCATTAAAAAATAACATCTGCATCTTCCCAGGTAGCTGACCTTGGGCTATATTGGTCCCCCTGGACCTTGACTTGCTTAAACTCAAGGTTCCTGAGTCGACGAACTTGGTGGTCCAGTCTACAGAATGGTTCGACCCGAAGGAGGTTTACGTTGTAGGGTAGTTTATGATAAGTTTATTTATGGAAATATGGCTTAAATATGATGCATTTCACTGTAATGTCTCAAAACCGTTTTAATATATCAGCAACAATAAATTAAAACCACAAAGCCTTATGAAAATGACTGGTGATATAATTCTAGAGATTTTTCAGACAGCTATAACTTTGTCCTGTAATATGAAGCTTAGAAACTTGATAGAATTTCATTCTACATACCAAGAAGCTGCCTCAAAACAATGATCTAAATGAGGATAATTTATGTTTTCCGACCTAGAATGCAATATTCACTGAGGACATTTTCCCTCGTCATTTATTGGGTGTTCAGAAGACTAATATAGTAATAAACAACAAAACAGGGATATCGCAGGATCAAATTCATTCAACCCTTCAATCATCCGTCTAATTTGATTCTCCACTACCATTGAAGCTTCATTTTTGCCTCTACAGACTGAAATATTATGTTGCCACTTCATGTTTTTGGCAACATAACATCATGAATTCAAAACCCAACAAATTGCTGAAATACCTCTTTACTCAGATATTGAGACCCTACACTACATAACATATGATTAGGACCCCTTCTTTTGTTTCTAACATCTTACAATTGGGTGCTACAACTCTAATACATCCGAATGCCAATACTACAACACATGACATGCTTTTGTTTTTTTTAAATAAAAAAGAAAGTTGTATGGCCTCCATTTGAAGGCATTTATGCCCAAAGACACCAGTCATTGGTATCCATCTTTGACTTCTCTACCCATATTTAAACACCTGCTTACAAAACTACATAGTTCCCAACTAGCTACAGCTGCACCAAGTGATTATGCAGATCAGTGGTACATGATACATCAATGTATAGTATAAAGCTGTCGTGAAACTGCCATCCCAAAATAGGATATATATTGTATATCCTCTCAACCATCCCAAAATAGGATATATATTGTATATTCTGTCAGTGCTTTATGGACATCTTGCTCTGTCCATGGTTGGGTTTCAACAACTGAAAAACAAAAAAAATGCAGAGGTTTAATGCAATGCATTCATCCAAACCTTAAAAGTAATTTCTTGTCCTCTACCTTCCAACTGACTTCGCAATTTGCAATATTCATTCTCTTGTATTCAACATTGCCATTAAAACACTGATTTTAATAAACCCAAAACCACTGGAAACGCCTCTCTAGCCCAAACATTGGCAACCCACCCATACAATACAATATAATGAAAGACCAAAAAAAAGACTGCCATGATATAACCCTTGCCACTTGTTGACTGACAAGTTTTCAAGAAATTATACTATACAATATACTCCAGATCAACCAAACTACCAGTATAACACGACATTTTTTGTTAGAACCTTCCCACAAGAATCCTAAAGCAAATTAATAGACCCCAAAATCACTGAGCCACATTACTTCACAGATATAGCCTTTCTCCAGCCTTTTTTTTAAAAAACTAGCTATTCTTACAACTTAATAAAATTCATTATATTTTTCCACCTCTTAAATCTTTAGAAAATCCCCTTAACCGTATGGCTCATCTAAATGATATTCTCGTGTAAGTTCCTATAACCGTGACAACATTAGTCCTATTTCTGTCTGAAGAACTTATAGGCTTCATTACACTCACTTGTATTACTGAAAAGTAGTACCGCAGCTTGACAGAATAACTGGGATGTACATTCTGCTGTATGGAACATAAACCTTTCTCTGTACTGTCACAAAAGCTCAGGAACATATTCCATTCTGATTTTTCAAATGCATATACATCCTCACAAGTATCTTGCTATGGTCAGACTTCTTGCTGATGCAGGGTTCAATCTAGAAGCTATCACCTCTTTTGCCCCTCTCTGGCACGCCTATGAAGGGTGTGCTGATATAATCTATGTTCTAAAGCTTGGGAGAAAAATATTAGAATCTTATCACCTGTCCTCCAGAAAGATTAGTTGTGTGTGCAGCATTGAAACCCAAATTCAATGGTAACATTTGTCACTGAAGCCCTTTTTGGACCCTTAAAATGAACCACTGATTGGATTTAACTTTTCTTCTTTCCACTAATTAGCCAATAAAACATAAATGCATTCCAACTTAAAAATCCTTTAACCTGCAAAATGAACATATCCACGAACCCATCACAAATTTTCAACCAGGCAACAGTCTTGATCAAAACATGATGCACACCATTGCCATGAATTGGTGGGATATTCTCAGTAGCAAAACATATTAACTGCAAAATTACCCGCATCTTAACTGCACACTTACCCACATCACTCTTTCCAGTCCAGTAGCTCATCCATTGACCCATGCAGGTCCGAAACACATGGAATACGCTCCAGGAGATTGGTTGCTAAAGGCATAAACAATGTAACTGCCACTTAAAGAGCATTTTTCAATTCCAGGATCATCCGCAAAAAGTCATACAAGACTAGAGGGTCTACTCAAACTGTTATCCAGTGGCATAATCACTTATCAGGTCACAAGTTAAAACCCGGAGAGTGATTACTTGGACACGTAATATAATCACTGATGGAAATATTGAATGCACATAGGTCATTTAAGAGGATCTTGATATCTTAGTACTCCAAACTTAATCTGCTTTCCTTCTGTTGATATGCACACTAGATCCCCATAATTGGTTGCTTGTAGGCTTCTTCAAACATCCATTTATGAGCTTAAATAGGTAGCCACTAAGCAGCGCATTTGATCCCTTATAAAATTGAAGGGCGTGTTTCAATACCTCTCACTCACTCACCTAGAATCTCTGATATAGCTGCGAAACTACTTCAATGTGCTGATTTACTGCATGCATTTTAATTTAAGCACGCAGTTTCGTGTGCTTTGTCGGTCCCCGTACTTGTAACTGGTGTCTTCGTGATGCCTTGTTAAAGGCAAGCTTATAACAATCACAATGGCATATCCTTTGCTGCAGATTTAGTTCCTCATTGATATGACTACTAATACTTCCTACATGGGTTTCTAACAGCCAAATATCATTTTATGTGGGTTTTCAGCATAAATATCTTGATTAGACTCAGCAGTCGATAACACCCATAGAAAATCTAATGATGAAGACATTTTGTCACATCCCTTATTTAAGGTTTGATATGATATTCCATAGGAAACTGTAAGCGTCCAATATCATTCTGATGCCCCAAAAACCGTACCACTAAATTTGGATAGGAAACCGCCACCATAATTTAGAAACCCACTTTTTCCTTACAAACCGTTATGTAACAAGTTTTCAATAGCTCATAAATGTTATTCCTCTGTGGATGCACATCACAAATGCTTAATAGGGGTAGGTCTTTCTTGGTCATGTGAACGGTGTTTTAATGCATATTTTATTTGAATGGAGCAATACATAGTTGATTGCTAAAATGTTTAAGCTCTGTTTTTTCTTTAATTATGTTACAAAGTTGAAGTGACACTTGTATCTCTCGGCTAGATTTTTATAGCTAATACTACCAAAATCTATGGGTTGGGGCAATAAGTCAGCATACCAAGAAAATTACCTATTATGGAGGCAGACCTTAAGTCAAGAAAAGCAAGTAAAAAAATATCCCTTGGTCAAGATGGAAAACAATTTTTTTGCAAGAGATTTCAAACGTTCATGTTATTTAACATATAAATATTTTTAATCTGAATTTATTATTATTCAAACTAATTTGATTCCTCAATCTTTATTTGCCCTAACTGTAGCTAAATGGATTTGGATTTTCCTTTTATGATGTCAATGTTAAAAGAACCTCAACTCAAAAATCAAATGGAAAAGTTTACTCACCTAAAATAGATAAGGTCAACTGCAGAATATCTATTGACAATCATGAGATTAACATAGACATCATTGGGTTTTCCAGAGATGAAGTATAATGAAAGAAAGGTAATTGATCGAGATTTTATTGTCACTAAAATTCAATGAAAATTGGATCTGGAGTTGATTCTAAGACTGGCACGCAGAGAGAAGCATTTTCATCTTAGGACATGTCAAATTTTTGGTATTCTTGTTTTAAGAGGACAACATATTAGCAAAGCAACATCTTCTCTTGTAGGTAAAGCCTTCAAAAAATGAAGCTTTCATTATGTACCAACTTTTGTAGACTTTTCAATCTCAGATGTTCTTCATGGAACTCAATTTCCTTCCAATGGCTTCTTAAAATCCAGTTACATTGTTTATTTCTACCAACAGTTCAGAAATAGAAATCGTGTGCAAATTCATTGGTGTTGTTTGTATTATCCATACTCTAAAGATGCATTGATAGGATCACGAACACACATATTTGATTTTGATTCATTTCTTATCACACGCGGTTAAGGCTCTCCATCCCCTCACTGGGGTGGATCTTACCACAAGTTCAACAAAATGGACAAATAAATACAAGTCAGTTTATTTCGATTGCATTCCTCATCAAATTCTCTGAGCGGGTTGTGAGATTTTCCATACCTAATAGAATTACCTCGGCGTGTCATGGCAGGGGCTTTACGAAATCAAAAATTGATTGACAGTTAGCCATATCAAACAACCAAAAAGAGATTCCAACAGAAACACACAATAAACAAGAAGAGACACCGACACCCGACCAAAATCGGATCGGATGACTGGGAAGGCTATCCCTCCCCAAAAACACAAAATAAAATCATTTTATTAATAATATGGCCCACCTGCAAGCGCACCCGCGAAGGCAACACCATATCAAACCCTAACAAAGCTTTAATGGCTACCAGGTTTTACATTCATCAATTACCTTTTCACTTCTTCTTCTTTAAGAGTGAGGATTCAAGATCGAATCGAATCCCACCTCTTTGAGACCTACTATACACAATTTTCCATCAATTTACCACTGCAGATTTCGAGATCTCGAAAAATAAATGTCCAAGATTATACCATGACAACGCTCTCTAATCCTCTTCACAGGGTTTGAAAGGAAGATCAAATCTGAAGCCTGCATTAAATAAACCACGTCTGAATACAGCGGTAAACTCTCACATGTCTTTATTTCTGGATTATCCCATCATATACCGTCATCGCATGGAAAAAGGCCTCTGGCCCCTGCACTCTGATTGCAAGTACCAAATACCCAGTTCTCCAGAAAAAGGCATTTATGAGCGATGTAAATAATAACAACATAAAGATCGAAACAAAACCAGGAAACTCTAAACAAACCTATTAGCTATAATACATCGACATTGGCATATTTTTAGAAAAAAATTATGAGGAATTTCCTTAAAATTCCCATGTTCAAACCCGCAAAAAAAAATAAAAATTTCTACCTCTGTAATACATCCAAAAGGGATTTTTCAGTCAAGTAAATATGACGGCCTCTTAATGCTTGCGACTCCTCCAACAAAAAAGAACCAAAACAATTATTTTAGATGTGAGGAATGAGCTTAAAAAAAAAACTGGAACCTTAACCGTATGGAAGAAAATTATGAAGGAATTGCAAGCAAGAACCCTCAAATTTGTAAGATTTGTGGAATTCCAAAAAGAACCCTCAACTTTGTAAGATATGTGAAATTCCAAAAGACAAACAGAAGATACATGGGAAATCGACTATATACAATGAGGGTTAGGAAATCTATATACAAAGAATATGTTGGCATTATGATTCAAGTGTTGTCCTTGATGGCAACTCACTCAGAGGTTGGTACAGGTGATGGCAACTTAATCAGAGGACAGATCTTAGTACAGCAGGTCAAGAAAGTTCATACACGCAGGTTCATTAAGCCCAAGTCGCGTATACACGGTAGTTCACTATATACCAAGTCGCGTGTACGCAGGTTCGCTATATACCAAGTAGGGTATACACGCAGTTTCATGAACGGAAAAGAGCGTACATGTCAGAAAGCTTACTTTTGGTCCGTGGTAGTTAGTCCTTGGAATTTGTGCCTATGGTTTTGGACCATGGAGTCTCGACAGACGTGTTGATCCCTAGTATTGAGTTGATGGTATTGGGTTACTATGGTTTTGGACCGTGGTATTGTGAAGGGCCTAAAGCTATATAAGGAGAAAGATCATTAGGCCAGAATATGTAGTGAGTGTGTGTGAGTGATGAAGATCTGAGGAAGTGTGAGATCCAAATGCTGGTTATGGGTTGGTGATCTGAACCAAGGTTTCACTCATGTGGAGGATGATGGAACGAGATCTCAAGGCTTGGAATAATTATCTTCATATGGGTTGACTGTGGACAGACTAGATCTACTGACGCTTGTTTATTATTATTATGATCTGGGTATGTTTTGATGTCTGATATAGCTGCGGAGTTTTAAGCTTGAATTTGCAGATCTGTACGCGGGTTGTCTTTGGTAAAAGAGCGTATACACGCAGGTTGGGTTCGTCGAAGTAGCGTATACAATGTGAAGTATGATATTTGAAGATGGAGTTGGATCTGGTTGTTGTTATGATGTTGTTGACAGGGTTTCAGTGATTCAGTATTGGGTGTTTCAGTGATTGATGATGCAGGCTGTACTACAATGGTGATTGTCTTATGGATCCAGTATGAAAATGTATGAAACGTGGTCCCAGGAAGATCGTAGGCCGGCACCTACGTACTGGTAAACATATCAGCCAGTACAAGAGCCAGGGGGGTTGTAGCTCCCTTCCAGGAGCAGCTGGAAAACGAGTGAAGGTTGTAGCCTTCTGTAGGGTTGGCACCTACGTACTAGTAAATGGATCGGCTAGTACAAGAGCTATGAGGGTTGTAGCCCTCTGCAGGTTGTAGCCTGCGTGCTGGTAAAGGACTGCACCAGTACATTGTAAAAGAAGTTTCTTATTAAAGAAGAAAGAGACGAATTGCAGTAGGTGGTTTTCACCCACATTGGGTTTCCACCTTATATCATGGTGTTCATGTGTGTGCCTTATGTGTGATGATCTGTTCTGTTATACTGCACCTATTTACTGTTAATATGGTTAATAAAGTTCTGATGCATTTACTGAAGATAAGCTAACTGAATCATAAGATTACTGCATGTACGCTAGTTGCTCTTAACAAAGTCGCGTATATACGCTGATATCCTTAACTGAAGCTGCGTGTATGAATCTGAGTATGAAATTGAAAAAGTTTTATTGATCTGATAATACTGATTCACCCCCCCCCCCCCTCTCAGTATTATTTCCAACAGAATATTAATAAATTTACAGATTTATTATATCTAAAACGTATGAGTACACCAACCCTTTTTTTTGATCAGTGGAAATAAGCTCTAATTTAGCCAGATTTATTTAATAAAGCACAATAGTTCAGAGAAATGGGAAGATAAATATTTTTTTTTCACTGACAATTGTCAAGAAACCTCTGCATCCCTTTTAATATTCCCTTTTAAGTGGATAGAATCATTAGGATGTGACTGTAAATTTTCTAAGGAATAACCCTCTTAAATAGTCAAAAAAAGAATTTAAAGCTCTTAGATAATAAAAGAGGAATTTAAAGCTTTAAGGAAAGTTTACAAATAAGAAAAAAAATTAAATACCCCTCAAAATATTAATGAGAAAAATTCTTTATAGTGATTTTATAAAAATTAAAATGATAACCTTTCTCCCAAAGGAAATTGATTTTCCTCTAAATAAAAAAAGAACTCAAAGCAATTGACGTCAAAGCTCAACGATGAAAATTACGCACTAGGTAAAGTGAATAACAGCCTCAGAAATTAAATTATAGATTCCAATGCTTTGAATAATTTATTTCTCAAAATTGACTTCAAATACTGTAGAGATTTTCGCTCAGAAATGTTGACGGCTTCCCAAAAGAAATCAATAAATCATTTAGATCGAATTTTTCTATATTAAAATGTCTATAGGCCCTAAGAGTTGAACCTAAGCTCTGATACCATATGTAACAACCCCGAAATAAAAACATGTAATTAATTAGATTAATCATGCGATTTATAATCAACACGCAATTTATCAACTAATTAACATTAAATTTCAAAAAACAAATGTGAGTAGAGACAACTTACCTGTGGCGATGTTTCTTGCTTTTGATTTCAGGGTTGAACGCTAGTTGAATTTTGCTAACTGCAAAAAAGTCTTGGGGACGACTCTCCACCCAACCGTAGGCTCAATTGCACAAAACCCTGCTACAACTGGGCACTCCCGAGCCCTCAATCAACGTACTACTGCGAGGGAATCTTTTGTCTCGCAACACTATTTTCCCAAGAGAACGAATGATGGAATGCCTCTTATCTTCCTCCCCATCTATTAAATAGAGCAAACATTGGAAGGGGAACCACATGCACACACTACATGTGTCAACGTGCAACGTTACTGCTTTCTTGTTTTATTCTTTTGTTTTTACTTTTTGATAGTTTTACTGATTTTTACTGCTTTTCTGTTTATTCTTATTTATATTTATTTAGAGCATGTAATAAATAAATAAATAAATTTAATATTATATTATATTATTTATTGTTTATTATTTATTTATTTATTATTGTTTATTATTTATTATTAAGGGAGATTACACAACAATAACAATAGTGGGTTTTTATGGGGCACAATAATAACAATATGGGGACAATAGGGGCACAACAATACTAATAAGGGCTACAATGACAATAGTAATGATGGGGAATCACTAGTATTATAGGGACCTAACAGCGAGATTGATGATTTCTCTTTCTTGATAGACGTTTGTGATATATTTTTACTTAGATTATTCTTGAACTTGATTATTAATGTGTTCTCTTCATCAAACAGATACCAAACCGTAAACAACAATAAGACAAAGGACACAAGATATAGGCGATCAACCAGGGCCAAAACCTCTCCAACTTGAGAGGAAAATGTTGAAAAATCTAGGGCATGAATAGTTAGGTGATTTCACTACTTATGATAATTGCTTATGATAGTCTTTTTGTTAATTTTAGGCAACAATGGTATGTTCTATGCTTTAGAGCAATTTTACTTCAATTTCTTTATTAGCCCAGTATCAATCACATCAACATGATAGACACAAGATGTGGCACCAGCCAGGGACAAACCCCGATGTGGGGAAACCCTTGGTAAAACCTTCTTTTAGTCTTCAATAGTTCAGTAGAGAGAGATAGTACAATTTATAGATCTGATAATTTATAACAGTAGTGAAAAAGCTCTAACCAGAAAAGTCAACGCTGGTCAACTGGGCAGATTTGACCCTCAACAAATCGGTTAATTTCATTGAACTTCGGCCTCCAAACAACAAGATAAAACAACCCTCAAAATAGTCAAATTTAGCCTAGTCAAAGTCTGGTCAAACAACCCACTTGTGGTCAGCCCTAGTTGCAGTCAACGCTGGTCAACAGTCAATGTTTAACCTCGATTTTTGTGCCCAAAAATGTGCCTTTCCCAAACAGAGATAGCCCTCACAAAAACACAGTCAAAGGAGGTCAATGCATGCTGGTCAATGCTTGGTCAAACTGTCCTGAAATTCGGTCTCGTAAAATTTCGCTCTTCTGAAATTTCGGCCTCTTGAAATTTCACTCTTTTGAAATTTTAGCCTCTCGAAATTTCGAACATGTGGAGAGAGAGAGAGGCCAAGAAATCCATACCCAATCAATGAGGAGAGAGAGAGAGATGTGTGAAGATGAGTGTGTCCAAATGAGGCTAAGCCACCTTCTATTTATATGCAACTTTGATGATGAATAGACGTGACTCTTGGGCTTTTGAGTCTACATAAGCTTGTTGGCCGACCTTGACAATTTGCCCATAATCAAAATAAATTCATAACTTCATTTGTACATGTCAGAATTAGATGATCTTTAGATCAATCCTACACCTTCAGAGAGAGGAATCCAAGAATAATATCAGTGGTCATAAATAAGATGACCCAGGTAATGTTCGCCCCTAGTTGCCAATTTTAACACTCCCTCTCAACTAGGGAGAACTCCATCTGCCAATTTGTACTATCTCTACCATCAATGCACTGCTCTGCTCTGCTGAACTATGAAGAAGAAGAAGTGATCGAGAATGTATCATACCATTCTCTATTGAATTGAAGTCAGTCCCAATCAAAGGAGAGTGTGTCATAGCACTCTTACTGACCCGAAGTCAGTTCTAATTAAAAGAGAGTGTCTCATACCACTCTTACTGACCCAAAGTCAGTTCCAATTGATCCCAGATCAATATTGGTCGTCCTAGCATAGGGAGCACGGTAGTACACGATGCATCCATCGGTAGTACTATGGTTCCTATCCTCTTTTCCCTACTCATTGGCCAGATGAGAGGTACTTCCCCTGAGTCCCACACTGCATGGGTAGGATGTCTCAGCAGGAGAAAGATGAACTACTCATCCTGCCTACATGTTGCCAAGGGCTATCACAGGGGAAGGCTGAACCACTCACCATGTATACAACAAACCACTAGGGGAAGGCTGAACCACTCACCCTATGGTTGCTCATCGCTCCAAGAAGTACTCCAAGCCCCTCGGAGCTCCCAGAGCTCAATGTCCATCTCATACAAAACCCTCATAAGAGGGTCTCTCTACGAATCCAAGTCGTTCTCGGAAGGCCAAGAACTTGACCTTCCCTAGGGGCTTTGTCAGAATATCGGCGACCTGTTCATCAGTTTGAATGCGATGGAGCCTTATTGCTCCTCGTTGTACCATATCCTGGATAAAGTGGTACTTGATATCTATATGCTTGGAGCGATCATGAAACATGAGATTCTTTGATAATCAGATTCCACTCTGTTTGTCGCAGAGGATCACAATGGTATCCAACACATGTCCAAACAACTCATTGAAGAGCTTCTTCAACTAGATAGCTTCACAGGAGGCCATACTAGTAGCTATGTATTCGGCCTTAGTGGTGCTCAAGGCAACCGATTTTTGCTTCTTGCTCATCCAGGGTATCGAAGCAGAACCCAAAGAAAAACAACATCCAGAAGTGCTCTTGCGATCCACCACACTGCGAACCCAATCAACATCAAAATAACCATGCAGCCTCACATCTCTGGCAGTGTATCTCAGTCCATGAGTGATTGTGCCCCGAAGATACCTCAGAAGATTCTTGACACCAATCCAATGTATATGATGAGGCTCAACCATATGTTGGCTCAATGTGTTAACTGCAAAACATATCTCCGGATGGGAGTTCACCAAGAACATTAGTGCTCCTATGAGTTGACGATACTCTGAAGCATTTCCCAATTCAGGTCCAACAACACGACCACATAACTTCTTAAAGCTAAGTTCTATCAGAGTAGTCATAGGCTTGCAGTCCACAATCCCAAATCTTTCCAATATCTTCACAACATATTTTCATTGAGAGAGGAAAATTTCACCTAGCTTTTGCCAGACTTCCATCCTTGGGAAATAGTGCATCGATCCTAGGTCCTTCATCTCAAATTCAGAAGCGAAATCCTTCTTACATTTGTTAATGAGAGGCTCTGCACCTGTCAGAAAGAGGTCGTCCACATAAAGTACCAGAATGAGAGGTTTATCATTTTCAACCTTAAAGTAAAGGTTTGGATCAGCTTCACTTCTAGTGAATCCTAGATTCATCAGATAGCTATAGATCCTCTCATACCAAGCCTGAGGTGCTTGCTTCAATCCATATAGTTTTCTTCAACCTGCATACACGAGATTCCCGATCATGATCCTCAAACCCATCGGGTTGTTCCACATAGACTTCCTCTTTGATTGAACCATGCAAGAAAGCGGTCTTGACATCCATCTGATGTAGGTTCCATCCTTGCAAGGCAGTAAGGGTTGTGATCGAGCGAATGGTGTTGTATCAGGCGACAAGTGCAAATATCTCATCGTAATGTACACCTTCCTTTTGAGAGAAGTCTCAAGCAACAACGAGCCTTGAACTTTTCTGCACTTCCATCAGCTCCATGCTTGCTTTTGTAGAGTCACTTAGAGTTGACAACCATTTGTCTTGGGGTCTAGGGACCACATCCTAGACATCATTCTTCATAATTGACTCGTATTCTTCATTCATAGCATCCTTCCATACTTGATGCTTCACGGCTTCTTCGAATGACGAAAGCTTATTTTGAATGATAGTGCTCATGGCGGTCAAATATCATTGATACCTATTCGGCTTATTGCTTTTACGGAAAGTCCCCCTTGGTGGAATGTGTCTCTCGACATTTTCAAGAGTCTCCCTAAGCCATGAGGGTCTCCTTTTGGAGGAGGAGGGCTCATGAGGAGGAGGATCAATAGGATCCATAGGTTCATTAACATTAGGGATTGTTTCGTCTTCTTTTGCATCCTGATTTTCGGTGTCAGCTTCTTTTTCCTTAGGATAGGAAGGTTGTTGATCTTCCTAATGGCCATATCTTCGTCGAAGGTGACATCATGGCTTATCTCAACTTCCTTTTGACCAGCCACATAAATTTCATATCCCTTAGACTTTTTACTATAGCCCACAAAGATTCCTTTTATCCCAGATGCACCTAATTTGCTTCTTTTCTCTTTCGGCACATGAAAATATACAGGACTTCCAAAAATTCTAAAATGAGAGACATCGGGTTTCTTATTAGTGAACATTTCTTCGGGAGTCTTGGAGTCCAATACTTGATGGGGGCATCGATTTTGAACATATACAGCGATATTTGCAGCTTCAGCCCATAGGAACTTCGAAAGGCCTTGATCATGAAGCATGGCACGAACTGCTTCTACAATAGAGTGATTCTCCCTTTCATCCACACCATTCTGCTCAGGAGTGTATGGTGTTGTAGTCTCCCTCTTAATGCCAACTTATCTACAATAATTTTGGAATTCATTGGATTCGTACTTGGTCCCATTAACAGTCCTCAATATCTTGATTTTCTTCTCGGATTGGTTTTCGATCAAGGGTTTGAAGTGTCAGAACCACGTGAACACTTCATCCTTCTTCAAGAAGTAGATCCAGGTCTTGCAAGAATAATCATTCGTAAAGGTGAGATAATATAAGTATCCTCCCAAAGAGTTTACATGCATCATACCAGATATGTCGGAGTGGATCAATTGCAATATATCTGTGGTCTTGCTATTACTTGAGGGTAATGGTTCCCTTGTAAGTTTTCCTTCGGCACATCCCGGACATACACCTTCATGTTCTACTTTGAACTCGGGCATACCTGTCACCATCTGTCTCACATCGGGTAGGGCCTTATAATGAAGATGGGCAAACCTCCGGTGCCATAGTTCAGAGATGTGTCGCAAGATATGGCTCCCAATGGACTTCCTCCAACTTGATACAAAGTGTCAACCCTGAACCCAAGAGTAAAAGCATCTTTAAAATTTCTTTTCCAAACATGTATCTTTCCATCGATGAATGCCACCTTGAATCCTTTGTCCTCCATGGCTGAAATGGACACCAGGTTCTTCTTGAGATTAGGTACATATAGTACTTCTTTCAAATGAATAGTGTTACCTTTGATTCAATTGAAGGGTAACATTCCCTACTCCTTTCACTGGATAGGTGGCATCGTCTCCAAAGATGATCTCCAAGTTTGTCTCATTTTCTATCAGATTGGAGAGGTCTTCCTTGTATCCGATGAAGTGCCTTGAGGCACAACTATCAATCAACCAATTTCCCAAAGTGTCCGGAGGAGAGGTAGTGGAGAGGGCCGATATAAGATAGTACTCTGTTTGCTTATTGTTAACAACATTTGATTCTTCATACTTGGAGTTCCTTGATTTCTTGGAGGGTCGACCATTTCCTTGATGTCCCACATTCGTTTTTCCTTTGCCATTGGACCTGCCATTCCTTTGATCGTTGTTATTGAAGTTGCCCCTGGAATGATTGTGATTATCATAATGCGATGTGTCCTTTCTATTTGGACACTCCCTTGCATAGTGGCCAAACTTATTGCAAACAAAGCACCTGCCCTTCCTTCCTCCCTTAGATCCAGGCTTTCCATGGAAATGACCTTTAGACCATACATTATTTCTCCTTTTGGCATGAGCGGAGAATGCAGTGGGGTTGCTTCTATTAGAAGGCATTTCTTGCTCCACCATTCTTGTTTGTTTTTGAATGCATCTCAACATCAATATTTTGAACCCTGAAATTCGATCATCGTTGAGGGCGGTGGTCCTAAATACATACCATTGAGGTAGGAGTCTTCCAAGGGTGGTGAGAGTAAGTTCCCTATCAAGAATGACTTCTCTAATCAAGAGTAGATCATTCTTGATTTTAGTAATTCTCAAGAAATAGGATTGAATATTCTTGTCCTTGCCCTTCTTAATGTCCTTCAACTTATTCTTGAGAAATAGAATTTGATTGGCATTACTAACCTTGAACATGCCGACCAACCTGTCGTAGATCTCCTTGGAGGTCTTCAATTCATAGATTTAGGCCACCAGATGCTTGTCAATGGAATCCCTAATAATTTTCTTTGCTTTGACTTCAACCCTATTGTACTTGGTCTTCGCAGTAGCCGATGGATTTGAAGGAGGTTCAGGGATTTTACCCTGCATATAGTCCATCACTTCTTTTTCTTCCAAGGTCAAATCAAGAGACATCTTCCATCCATGATAGTTAGATTTATCATGGAGCTTGTCTTCAGCCGAGAAATAGGATGAGGAACCCATTGAGCCTTTTGTCGTTGTCCAACTGTCTTTGGTGATTTCTCTTTCACTCTTGCTTGGGCTTGTCTTCACCTTAGCTTCGATACCATGTTAATTTTAGGCAACAATGGTATGTTCTATGCTTCAGAGCAATTTTACTTCAATTTCTTTATTAGCCCAGTGTCAATATTCAAATTAGCAGTCACATCAACATGATAGTAAAATGTAGATAGAACATAAAGATAAACAGTAGAAGACAAGCCAAGACAAGAGGACGCAAGATCTGGCACTAGCCAGGGACAAACACCAATGTGGGGAAACCCTTGATCAAATCTTCTTTTAGTCTTCAATAGTTCAGTAGAGAGAGATAGTACAATTTACAAATTTGATAATTTATAACAGCAACAAAAGAGCCCTATCCAAAAAATTCAATGCTGGTCAACAGGGCAGATTTGACCCTCAGCAAATTGGTAACTTCAGTCAACTTTGGCCTCCAAACAACAAGATAAAACAACCCTCAAAACAGTGAAATTCAGCCTAGTCAAAGTCTGGTCAAACAACCCACCTGCAGTGAGCGCTAGCTGCAGTCAACGCTGGTCAACAATTAACGTTTAGCCTCGATTTCTGTGCCCAAAAATGCCGCTGCCCAAACAGAGATAACCCTCACAAAAATGCAGTCAAAGGAGGTCAATGCATGCTGGTCAATGCTGGGCCAAATTGTCTATAAATTCTGTCTCGTGAAATTTCGCTCTCTTGAAATTTCGGCCTCCTAAAATTTCGCTTTCTTGAAATTTCGGCCTCTTGAAATTTCGCTCTCCTAAAATTTCGGACATGTGGAGAGAGAGAGGCCCAGAAATCCGTACCCAATCAATGAGGAGAGAGAGAGGCCCAAAAATCTGTACCCAATCAATGAGTAGAGAGAGAGAAGTGTGAAGATGAGTGTGTCCAAATGAGGCTAAGTCACCTTCTATTTATATGCAACGTTGAGGATGAATAGACGTGACTGTTGGGCTTCTGAGCCTACATAAGTTTGTTGGCCGACTTTGACAATTCGACCATAATCAAAATAAATTTATAACTTCATTTGTACATGTCAGAATCGGATGATCTTTAGATCAATCCTACACCTCTCGGAGAGAGGAATCCAAGAAAAATATCAGTTGTCATAAATAAGATGACCCATGTGGATTTCAACTCTAGTTGCCAATTTTTACTTCTTGATTACGATCTTCTCTTTTTGAGTTATTATTGTGTTCTCTTCATCAAGACAATTACCAAATCATGAACAATAAAGAGATAAGAGACATAGTGTATAGGCTTGTCAGCTAGGGCAAAAACCTCTCACTCTTTGAGAGGAAAACCCAAACGAAATTCTTCTTATAGAACCTTCAATTGATGAATACCAAGACCATGAGAAAGACCCTTGACACTAGAGTCCTCCTAAGACCAAGTCACTAGCTTGCTCTTTAACGCTGCTCTTCCTCTTTTTGTTCTCGGCTTCCTTCAGATTCTTGGCCTCTTCTTGTAGGTTTGCAACCCTACAACAAAAACCCTAGATGACTTTTGCTCCTTGGATAGTATCCTCAAGGAGATTCCTTTCACTTCCTTACTCGGCTACCTTGAGTGAAGTCTTTTTCCAAACTTGATCACCCTTGTATGATTGCAAAACTTCGGTCTATCCTTACCAACTTTGGACCTGCAATTTCTCGCATGTGTGAGGGTAATCTGGCCCAAAAATAGTCCTCCAATGATGACCCTCTCCTTCGCTATCTTCTCTTCCTCCTTCGCTGATCTAGAGGCTCTTTCTTAGTATGTTTCTCACACTTCTTAGACTTGCTTCACCGAATTGCTTGCTTCCAAATGAGGCCGAGCATGGGTATATATAGTCGTTGGTTCATGACTGTTTAAGCCAACATGATCTTTAGAGTAGGTCGACTTCACCCTCTAGAATTATCTCTTTGTTGTAGGCCGACTTGAGTGAGGGCTAGTGACAAGGTCTTGGAGGGTTCCTTACAAAGACAAATATGACCCTTTGCAATGTGTAACATGCCTTCATTACATGACAATGACTCTTTTGACTTTTATGACTAGATGACAATATCCATAAGGGCTCTCAATGGGAGCCTTTACTAAAAATAAAATATCTTGCTCATGAAAACCATGTTGCAGGCATTACAATAATTTTCTTTTTCTTCTTTACCTCTCTTAAATCACAATTACATGTCATTATGAAGACCGAACCTAGTTACACTTTTCAACAGAAAACCAACTAGAATTCTTTCTCCTCTTATAGATTTTCAATTGACAAATTCCAAGACTTTTGACCCATTGACCAAGACCAAGTCAAACCTTGCTTCCAGCAACTTCTGCAAAAAATGACTTCTAGCAACTTTTTTTGCAATTTCGACTTCCTGAGCATATTCTTCTGCAACTTCGACCTGCCCAATAGATTTTTATACAACTTTGACCTGTCCAATAGATTCTTCTGCAACTTCGACTTGCAAATTCTTCTGCCAGTTTGACCTATCCAAAAAATTCTTCTGCAGAAACCCTAACCCTTGCACATGGGAGAAATGATGGTGTATTCTTGCTCCTTTCTTCTTCGCTTGGGTGTATTCTCTCTCCTAGAGAATTCGACTTCTAAATAACTCTGTTTGATGACGTAACTTCACTTCTGCAATTCGGCTTCTTTTGCTGCAATAGGAGCCCTAATTTCTTTGCACGTGTGGAGAGCATTAGCCCAAAAACAATCCCAAAAATTCGACTTTCTCTTCCTCCTTCATCCTCTTCTTCTTCGCACTCCTTTTTCTTTTTTGTGATCGAACTTGAGTGTGTGAAGTGAAGTGTGTTCTCGAAGTGAAGTCAAGGTCTCCTTTATGTAAGCTTCTCATTGGGTCGAATTTCTCTTTTTAGGCCGACTTGTCTATGAGTGTAGGCCGACTTGCATGACAAAGTTTTGGAGGGTTTTTTGACTCAAATAAAATTTCTTTTTACAATATGTAACATGCCCAAATGGGTCTTCAATACATGACACAAATTTTCTTGACTTGTAGCCTCAATGACAAGCCCTAGAAGCTCTCGATGGGAGTTTGACCTATAAAATAATTTTCCTTGAGCATGAAACCCATGCCTTAAGAATAACAATAATAAATTTATTTTTTTCATTACATCAAATATATAAAATCATGATTATATATGTCATTATGAAGACCGAACCTAGTTACATATTTCAACATAAAGGACAATCTTAAAGACAAGATGAAGTGCTCAAATTCTAATAGTACCCACGAGATACAAGTTCAATATAGCCAAGAGATAATTGTTCAAGTATTAGATGACAACAAGATAAATGCTCTTAAGAATAAATCACCAATATGCCAAAGGTAAAATTATCATCCACAATAGATTTTAACCATGAAACAATATTGACAATGATGGCAAGTTAAAGAGATTAGAGCACTTATTACAATGATATTTCTTAGAACAATTAACCAAGGTTCTTTGAGAGACAATGCAATGAACGATTGCTTAAGAGATTGGCAATTAGAGGATTAGTGTTCTTTAGACAATTAGAAGCTTTCCAAATTATGTCAACAAGATAATGTCAAAATTGTAATCAGATCTTCATTGCTAACAAGAGATGCCAATATCCAATCAATTTAAGCAATATTAACCAGTGAACAAGATATTAGACTTTAGAATCATTGCTTATGTGAGTGAATTTGTTAAGTGTAAAATTACGACTTTGAAGATTATGAAGCTCACAAGAGACAACAATATATTAGTGTTCTTATTAGTATTGAAACAACTTAACCAACCGTCACTTAAACAATTTAATGTGAGCAATGTAATAAACACCTTTCCACAATGTGCTATGATTATCACTAGAGTATCAACAAGTAAAAACCTTTATGTAACTTATGTTCTAATGATATTAGGTGAGCAAAAATTAATTCTATTGACAATAGTAAGTATGTTTCATTTAGAGCACATTAGGAGGCAACACTAGGCTCACCAAGAATGGAAGGAAAGGTTGCGGCTAGAGTTATAGGAGGCAACACGAGGCTTATAAGGCAAAACAAAATAAATTTGAAACCCTTGCAAAAATTTAAAGATATGCTTCAGACCTCCAAAATTGCCAAGATTCGTCACAAAAATTCTACGAGGGGCTAGCGACTTCTTTCCTTGCTTGAGCGTTGAGCTTGGAGGGTAGTTGGAGGCCAGATCTTGCCTTCCAAGGCCCATATATGCCTCTAAAACCCCAACGAAATTTTTCCAAGGCTAAAAGGCCTTGAATCCCTTTCAAAATTTCAGATTTTGATTGAGAAATCACCTGCACAAATGAAAATAAAATTTTCCCAAAACCCCAATATATATAAAATTAAAATAAAACCCCAAACCCCAATAGCTGCAAAACAAGGGTTAGAAATAATATAGATAAAAAATATTTTACAAAATTCTGTACAATGATTCACAAATATACAATGCTTGTAAAATGGATTTTTTTGAGAGGGCCTCTAGGGCTTGAGTCCTCTAGAGGCCCACGACAAGGCCTTAGAGGTCTAACCAGGGCTGCGATCCACCCTTAAGGCTGATGACAGGGGTAATGGGGCTCATGACAAGGGTTTTAAGCCTTGGAAAAGCTAGCAGCTCACCAAGAATAGAAGGAAAGGTTGCGGCTAGAGTTAGAGGAGGCAACACTAGGCTTATAAGGCAGAACAAAATAAATTTGAAACCCTTGCAAAAATTTAAAGATATGCTTCAGACCTCCAAAATTACCAAGATTCGTCACAAAAATTCCACAAGGGGCTAGCGACTTCTTTCCTTGCTTGAGCGTTGAGCTTGGAGGGTAGTTGGAGGCCAGACCTCGTCTTCCAAGGTCCATATATGCCTCTAAAACCCCAACAAAATTTTTCCAAGGCTAGAAGGCCTTGAAACCCTTTCAAAATTTTAGATTTGGATTGAGAAATCACCTGCACAAATGAAAATAAAATTTTCCCCAAACCCCAATATATATAAAATTAAAATAAAACCCCAAACCCCAATAGCTGCAAAACAAGGGTTAGAAATAATTTAGTTAAAAAATATTTCACAAAATTATATACAAATGATTCACAAATATACAATGCTTGCAAAATGGATTTTTTTGAGAAAATTAATTTTGAATAATGGATCAATGTATTTTTCGAAAGATAGAATATTGACCAACATTTTAGCGAAGTAAGAATACCATATAATATTTTCCGGAGCCCAAACAAGGTCGGCCCTTGCCTACAATCTGTGAACTTGGAGCCCTAGGGCTAGTGTACCTGCAGATCTCTATAATCTTTCTTAAGAAAAACTGTTAGACCATACAATGAATTAGATCACTTAAGATAAACACAAAATTTATCAATAGAATGCTTCTATCATTGACAAATAAAATAACAATTTATATAGCACTGAAGCACAATATAGGATTATGACATAACTAGCATGTATCACAGATCAATGAGACTAAAACACCATGAACTGAACCCCAAAGTTTTTTATTATGATATCAAATGTTCTCAGTAGAGCAATGACTCAATACCAACATTATAAATTTACATAGCCTAGAACCAGAATCACTGTATCCGAAGATGACCTATAGAAGCAAAATGACTTCTATTTATAGAGAAATCCCCCAAGTGGAAAATAACGGCTAGTTGTCTTAATCCCCGTCAAAATAATGTTGATTGTCGATAAATACTTGATCATCTTTTAATCTCCATGGTCAAATATTTTTATTTTGAGGAAAATTCGAAAATTTCTTAAAATCCACTTTTAATCAATCCAAAAATTAATTTTTTGGATTAATTTCCTAAACATTTTGACTTTGACTTAACCACCAAGGTCCAAGGGCTTAATTTTTCGTAAAAAATCCATTTTTGCCTTGGTAGGGGATCTCCAAAAATTGACTTCTTTTTGACCCACGAATTTTCCACTTGGAGAAGAATTAATTTCTTTAAAATTAATTTTGACTCTAGATTAATTAATTTTTTGGCTTAGGATTTAATTTTATTTTGCCAAAAAATTTGATTAATTGACACAAGAGGAGATTAATTATTTTTTCCACCCTCAAATACTTTAACCATGGTGTCTGATTGTAAGGGACCATGCACTAAAATATTTTTTACATCAATTGTTACAAATTCAACCCTCAAAGGGGGAATACCTATTCATTGTAGACCGTAATAAAATTTACCCAATTCTGCAACACAATATGATCTTGTAGACCAAGTGATTTGCAATAAAATAATTTAGCCAAATAACTTAAATTATTCCCAAACCACTTTTACAAAGACTTAATATAACGCTAGGACTCGCATAAGGTTTCGATTATGAACTCCACCCTAGCTTTGGGGTTTAAGCTGGAGGAAAAACTCTGCCGATTATCTGTGTTTATAAACACACATAATGCGGTGAAATTAAAAAACCTTATAGGATGAAATTCATCGCCAAATTCAAAGATTTACCTAGGTTGTTACATAATTAAACGTTCATATTAGCGTCATTTACATTACAATTTGCAGAATTTGGGTTTACAATGATATAATAATTCGCTGGATGACGATTATGTAGGAATTTACAGGGTAAGTTCCTCAGAAAGAACACCAAAAGGACACCGCTCACAACCAGATCTCAAATCAATACACCAGTATTTTTGACGTGGTTAAAACCCTCAAAGTGCAAGGAGGGAAACAGTCCACGGCCTGTCCCAACGTGGGTACTACAGGCAATTTATTAATCAAAGAATGAAAATTTACATAAGCTTCTCTCATGCACGGATTACCCGAACAATGACCCTCCATGCGCTTTAAATAGAACTCATGGACCAATCGGGTGTCAAGCCACGGATCAAGTGTCGGTAATACCGAGGTGAGAGTGAACCGTCGGATCACTACATATCGTGACCGTCGGATTGTAAGTTACAAAATGTACAACGGTAAAGAAACACACTTTACCTAACTCTAACCTAACTCTATACTAGACCAAGTTGAACTTAACTATATCCTATGTGTCGGAATATCCTAACATCACCCCTTAAGAACAACTTGGGATAGGATTGAAGGATTTACAAATATGACACAATAGGAGAAGGAAGGAGGCACTAGAGCCTATCCCCCCTTAGTGACAACTTCCTGAACTCCAAGCATATATCGAAGTTTAGTGAACTTCGCCTCTGTGAGAGCCTTTGTGAAGATGTCTGCAACCTGATCATCTGTTGGACAATATTGCACTTCAAGAACATGGTCATGAATGAGCTTTCTGATGAAGTGCATGTGTAGTTCAATGTGTTTGCTGCGCTGATGCTGGACTGGATCTTTGCATAGCTGAATGACACTTTGATTATCACACCAAAGTGTGGTTGGATGCTGCTGCTCAAAGCCAAACTTTGATAGGATCTGACGAAGCCACAAGGCTTCCTTACTAGCTTCCACGGCACCACGATACTCTGCTTCTGCTGACGAAAGAGAAATGGCAGCCTGTTTCTTACAAGCCCATGTAATAGGTCCTGAACCAAGAGTGAAGACATAACCGGCAGTAGACTTCCGATCATCATGGTCACCAGCCCAATCAGAATCAGTGAAACCAACTAGCAGAGGAGCTGCTTTGGCACTGTAATGAATCCCAAACTGTACTGTACCTCGAACATAACGAAGTATTCTTTTAGCTGCTTTCCAATGACTTTCACGGTGGTTTTGCATAAAACGAGCAACAAGGCCAACAACAAAGGAAAGATCAGGACGAGTATGGGTTAAATACAAGAGTTTTCCGACAAGTTGACGGTATAAGGTAGCATCAACTTCAGGAGAAGTACAAGAGACTGAAAGTTTGACTCCAGACTGAAAGGGAGAAGGGGCTGGCTTACAGTCTTCCATGTGAAAATGACGAAGAATATCACAAGCATACTTGGACTGGGAAAGGAAAATACCCTCTTGGGATTGCAAGACTTGAAGACCGAGAAAATAGTGTAAGTGTCCTAAGTCTGTCATTTCAAATTTCTTTTTAAGGCTGGACTTCACATGGTTTATAAGGTTGGGATCACCACCAGTAAGAATAAGATCATCAACATAAAGAACAAGGATGATAAGAGAGTTGGCCACTTTCTTGGTGTAGACAGTATTGTCAGAATGACACCTAGAAAAGCCAGATTCTAAAAGAAAGCTATCCATTTTGGCATACCAAGCTCGAGGAGCTTGCTTGAGGCCATAAAGGGATTTCTTAAGTCGACAAACAAGGCTAGAGTCTGTTTGTATGAAGCCAATGGGTTGTTCCATATAGATTTCTTCCTGCAAGTCCCCATGCAAGAAGGCAAATTTAACATCCATCTGATGGACTTCCCATTTTAAAGAGGCAGCAAGGGAAAGAACAAGGCGGATAGAGTTCATTTTGGCAACAGGGGAGAAGGTTTCAGTGTAGTCAATGCCTTCAACCTGTGAAAAGCCCTTAGCAACGAGACGAGCTTTATGTTTATCAACTTTCCCATCTGGTCCATACTTGGTTCTGTAAACCCATTTACATCTAACAAGTTTGCGTCCCTTTGGTAGAGGAACAAGATCCCATGTATCATTTGTCATCAATGAATGATATTCTTCATTCATAGCTGCTTCCCAATGTGGATGGCCTGAAGCTTCTGCAAAAGTGTCAGGATCATGATTTACTGGAGCTTGAGCCAGTAAAGAAGAGGCTCTTTCAAACTGAGAACGTGTACGTCGCTGATCTGTAGGATCACCGGCAAGATCACCTGCTGCATCCTGAGTAGTACGGACCCATCGTGGAAGTTGAGGATCCTGAGAAGGTGGGGGAGGATTATCATCCTCGCTTTCATCATCTGAAGAAGAAATGTTTTCAAAAGTAGAAGAGATAGGAAGAGGTGGCACATCCGCCGGACTAGGCTCGCAGGCCGATTTATTTTCATCAAACTTTACATCTCTTCTAATGATAACATTTTTGGACTTAAATGGAATAAGTCTATAACCTTTTACATCTTCAGAATATCCAACAAAAGTACATTTCTCACTCTTAGGTTCTAAAGCTTTATGCTTTTCATCTGGAATATGGGCCCATGCTTCACTTCCAAACACACGAAAGTGACTTACATCTGGTTTAATGGAACTCCAAGCTTCTTCTGGAGTGATATTCTCTAGAACCTTAGTAGGAGTGCGATTGATTATATAATTTGCACAATTAATTGCTTCGGCCCAAAAACTAAGACTGAGTCCTTTAGATTGCAGCATACAATTAGCCATTTCCTTTAAGGTGCGATTTTTCCTTTCAGCTACACCATTTTGTTGTGGAGTGTATGGAACAGTATGTTGCATTTGAATTCCATTTTCGGTGCAAAAGTTGATGAATGTGTTTTTAACATATTCTCCACCATTATCAGTTCTTAGCTTAAGAATTTGATGTCCAGATTGTTTTTCAACAAAGGCTTTGAAGGCCAAAAAGGTGTTAAATACTTCGCTCTTGAGTTTTAAGAAGTATACCCAAGTGCGTCTGGAGAAATCATCAATGAAAGTTAAGAAGTACTTGCAGCCAGAGAATGAAGCAACAGGAAGAGGACCACATAAATCACTGTGCACAAGCTGTAAAGGGGCTGAGGCGTGCCAAGAGGCACGTTTGTCAAAACTGTCCCGATGATGTTTTCTGAGTACACATCCGGAACAAACACCATCTCTGCAAGATACCATAGGAAGACCTGTCACCATATTTTCTTTACATAGATGCTGAAGGGAGCGATAGTTTAAGTGACCAAATCGCTCATGCCAAAGTTTGCTCACTTCATCATTATGAGCAACAAATACTGAGGGAAGATTTGATGACCCAAAGTTGTGAAACTTATACAACCTTTTGGAATCATCAGCAAGACCAGTAGCTAGAATCTGTTTAGGATCTTTTAGATCCTTGATTACAACATCATGAGGTGAAAATTCAACAATTTTACCTTCACCTGAATGAGTTATCTGATAGACAGATAGAAGGTTGCAGGATAAGGTTGGAACACATAATACATCATTAAACTGACCATTGTCTAGATGAACAGTTCTAGTCCCTACAACATTAAGAGATCTATCATCACCAACATATATATTTTTGGTGTTACAATCATTTAAAGAAGAAAACATGGCTTGGTTTTTGGCCATGTGACAAGAGGCTCCAGAATCAATGAGCCACTCATGAGAATGAGAAGAAGAAGAAGATACATTTAATGCATAACCAGACTGAGATGATTGACAATGACATGCAGAAAGTGCCATTCCGGAAGTTGAAGTTGAAGTAGGCTCCACATGGATGTTATGTTTCTTCATTGCGGCTTCCAAGGCTTCCATCTTCTTAAAGCATTTAGATTCTAAGTGGCCATCTCGATTACAAAAGTTACAATGTCTATCAGTCTTCTTCCATTTGTTTTTATTGGTCTTATCATTTTGCTGAAATGATCTTTCATTTTGAGGCTGAGATGGTTTAGGACCATTCTTTTGAGGATATGACTTCTTAGGATTCTTTGAATTTGGTTGCTGCTGGGCGGCTAACGCTTTCGTGGAAGAGTTTCCAAGATTAAGAAGACCAAGGTGTAAGAGTTTTTCTTGTTCTCTTATTAAGGAATCACAAAAGGAGTCAAAGGAAGGGGCCTTGTAGTCTTGTCCTTGACAAATGAAAGCTTCCCTTGTAGAATGGAAAGTGGAAACAAATACAGAGTAGGCTGGTCCCAACTTAGTAAGGATGGAATAAATAAGGTTACCATCTTCTTTCTTAACTTTAACACCTTCCAAGAGATATCTAAGGGTCTTGAATTTGGACAAGAAATCTTCAATGCAAGAAAAATTATTAGGATCCAAAGTAAGCAGCTCATTTTCAAGTTGATGGGCTCTAATTTCATTTTTAATCCCAAAAACTTTAGCGAGTTTTTCTAATGCTTCATGAGGAGTCTCAAGTTCTGCAATGTGGAATCTAAGATCAGGAGAAATAGACATCCCTATCAAACCACGTGCTTGATCTTGTCTATTTTCCCATTTTGCAGCCTTGTCTTCATCTTTTGGTTTCTTCTCTTGGTCTGTGGCTATTCTGTAGAGACCTTTACTTCTAAGTAAATCTTCCATGTAGGCTACCCATTGGAAGTAGTTAGTGCTGTCAAGAATGACTTGGCATGGATTTTCCATTTTTTTAAAAAAAACTGAAGCTGAAGATGCTGAAAGTAAGTGTTCCAATGGATAGATCTCGAAAAAATAGGCGGTTTTAAAAAAAACGGCTCTGAAAAAGGCTTCCGGATGAAGAAGTTATGGCTTTTTGAAAAAAAATTGTTGACGTTGCCGGCAAAGTGCGCGAATGTGCGGGAATGAAAAAATCCGCCCCCACAAAATGGAGACTTGAACCCAAGACCTCTACTCTCTTAAAATAGCTTTGAACCAATTGATCTATACAAAAAATTTGAGAGAGAGAGAGAGAGAGAGAGGGGGGGGCCTCGGTTTGCGTGCTTGCCTTGAGAAAGCTCTTTTTCCCTACAAAACACAAAACACAAAACCCAACACGAATATGCAAAGAAAAACGAACCTTGCGGCTCGAAGTTAGCTTTAGCCAAAAAATTAGAAATTTTTAAAAAAAATCTCAAAGTTAGCTTTAGCCGAAAAACTAAATATTTTTCTCAATGTTTCTGATTTTCCGAGATCACACTAAGGTGCAGGGAAAAGAGCATACGCATGAGAAAAAATCCTTCTTTTCTGTTTCTGATTTGCCCAGATCGCACAGAGTCGCAGGGCAAAGAGCATACGCAGAAATGAAAGGTATAGATCCGGTTAAAAAAAAAGGCTAAATAAACTGAGACCGAAATAAGCAGAGAGAAAATAACAGTAAACTGCAAAAAAAACACTGTATACCTCCCGATCTGAAAAATGACGCAGCTAGGGCTACCGGAAACCTTTTCGCGTGAAACGAAAGGGGTTTCTCACTAGAACAGATGCTCCGAACGCAACAGAGCAGTTCTCTCGGCCCGAAAGCAGTCAGAAACAGCAGATCTAGGAAACGACAGCCGCATGCAGTTCTACCGGCTTCAGATTTGGATCACCAACGGACGCGGCCCTCAAATAGCTCCGATTCCATGTAGGAATTTACAGGGTAAGTTCCTCAGAAAGAACACTAAAAGGACACCGCTCACAACCAGATCTCAAATCAATACACCAGTATTTTTGACGTGGTTAAAACCCTCAAAGTGCAAGGAGGGAAACAGTCCACGCACTGTCCCAACGTGGGTACTACAGGCAATTTATTAATCAAAGAATGAAAATTTACATAAGCTTCTCTCATGCACGGATTACCCGAACAATGACCCTCCATGCGCTTTAAATAGAACTCATGGACCAATCGGGTGTCAAGCCACGGATCAAGTGTCGGTAATACCGAGGTGAGAGTGAACCGTCGGATCACTACATATCGTGACCGTCGGATTGTAAGTTACAAAATGTACAACGGTAAAGAAACACACTTTACCTAACTCTAACCTAACTCTATACTAGACCAAGTTGAACTTAACTATATCCTATGTGTCGGAATATCCTAACAGATTATGAGCTTTGAAAATTTTTGGTACACTACTTGCTTGGACTTGTGACAAAATGAGTGCAATAGGGTAGACAATGTAATCCTTCAAGGGACTTTTGACTTCGAATAATTTCTTTATTAGCGACTTTCAATTTTGAATAATTTCTTTATATGTGAAACTCACAAAATCTTTGTACTGGTAAACATATAAGAGATAATATAATCTCTTTTACAGTGTTATATGCGAACTTAAAAACATATTCTCTCAAGCACTAATTCTCCCTCATCATTCTCAATTCTAAGAAAAGAGCACTTTTAACTATTCCACCAAAAGATATTCCCGTTCTTTATTGTATTAAGAAAAAAATACATAGTATATGCACACATAAAAAAGGGACGTGATAACTTATCCTTGGAAATAAAAATGATAGCACTCTGCGGCTCTATGCAGTGCTCCAGGACTTCATTTAGTTGCTTTAGATTTTGTGAGATTTCTGGGATTCATCTAATAGAATTTTGCTGCCCGTTCATGATGTTTACACGCAGCTTCACGCACAGGTCAACTATAATGCCGCTCCATGCACACAGGTTGTTCTACACTGTTCTAGGTCTACAAAACCCCACATAGATTGCTTCTCAAGTTCCACGCCTCAATGCTTGTGCAACAACCTCATGGATGCAGACTCCTTGTCCAAAAGCAAATGCTTGAACCAATCATTACCTACAATCTCTCACCAACCTTTCCACAAATCTCTCATCATGGATGCAGACTCCTTGTCCAAGAGCAAATGCTTGAACCAGTCATTACCTACAATCTCTCAACAACCTTTCCACAAATCTCTCATCATTAGTTCTCCATCTCAAGCTAAATCTTTGAGACATAACGAAAACTTAACAATCATTTATACTAGAATATGACAAATGATCATTATTCCAACACATATGGCATAAAACAGGTATGCTGGGCATGATATATTAAGATTGACAAATACTTGGATGGTTCCAGTGGAGACCTTTAGATTCCAATCTATATGTCAAAAGCATTGGTAATGATATCATTCTACTATTCATATGTAGATGGCATCATTATTATAGGTCGTGAGGCCAGCGCTACTGAATAGATCAAATCTAATATGAGTAAAGCTTTTGACATGATTGCTCTAGGCCTTGTACATTACTATTTACATGTAGAAGTTTGACAAACACAACAATATCTGTCTCACAAACAAAATATTTCAAGAGTTTGCTTGATAGGTTCAGAATGGTTGATTGCAAAGTCTTGTCTCCACCCATGGAGAAACGGTTGAAGCTTTCAGCCAAGACGAACTCTAAGGCAATTAATCAGTCAATCTATAGGTAGCTATTGGAGAGCTTGATATACTTGACAGCCACTAGACCTAATTTGAGTTACATTGTGAGCTTAATTTCCAGATTCATGGCAGTGCTGAAGGTAGAGCATTGCATTGTGACAAGGAGGGTGTTAAGATATGTGAAAGGGACACTTGGCTTTGGCATTCTGTGCAACAGAAGCAAATAACCTAGGCTGTGTGGGTATATAGATTCGTATTGGGTAGGTTGCATGGATGATAGAAAGTCAATTTTTGGATATATATTCAGCCTTGGGATGGGTGTAGTCGCATGGGCCAGTTAGAAGCAGCATGTGGTAGTGTTTTCATTGATAGAAGCAGAATATTGAGCATATGCGCGTGGCAGTTTGGCTTAGGAGGATGCTTTTAAACATGAAGATGCTGCAGACAAAGCCAACACCCCTACTTTGTGACAATCAAGGGATGCTCAAACCAGCTAAAAATCTAGTCTTCTACATAAATACAAGGCATTGTGAGATACATTGCCACTTCATCAAACCACTTCTAGAGGATGGATCTATTTAGCTGGTGTACTTTCTCACTGAAGAACAAACCACAGACACACAAAATTCTAGGATTAGCTTGGTGTAGTTAGTAGATTGACCATTAAGGGAGGGTGTTTAAAAAAATGTTGGATTATAATCGTCAATTAAATATTGGATATAGGCATTAAAAGGGTCAACTTGACTTTATGTTATTTTATGCTTTTATGCGTTATTTCACTTTAGTGTATTTCTTGGTTTACTCGTTATTCATAAAGTGGATCAACTCGACTAGCTTGTAACTTTTTACAAGGAAGCTTTCACTTTGTCATTTTTGTAATGCAATACAGATAATTCTTTCAAGTTATCTTGGTTTCTTAATGTGTTCAATTTCCATGATAATAGTGTACATGAATTTATGAATATAAATACTTCTACCATGCTGTTAGCTTTTGCCTTATTATTAGTTGCCATGATAAAGGTCTTCTATTGCAGCTTGTATTTCAAGGAATTGACAGTCTGTGGTGGATATTTTATGCTGATCTTTTCTGCCTGTTGCAATGGTGTTTAGGTCTCTCCTACAGGCTGGGCTGAGGGTGAATGCAAGGGAAAGGCTGGTTGGTTTCCATCAAGTTTTGTGGAGAGACGTGAGCGTGTTCTAGCCAGCAAGATCTGATTTTTCTGATGGTTGGTAGGTTTTGAAGGATATGTCGATGTTTTAGACTGCCACCTGAATCCATTGATTCATTGGTAGACTTTTGAAATTGCTTTGAGAATATCAGTCAGGTTTTGCTTTAAACCGTAGGTTTATTCCCCAGTCTTCAAAATTTGAGATCAAGAAATGTATGTGTTATCTGAAAGTGGCGGTTGTATTTTTTAATTTATTCGACATATTAGTTCTACCTTATATGTTGTCATTAGCATCCAATCTCTGGAGCTGGTTTCTTCTGCTTTGTCCAAAAATTGTATACTTTGACATAAAATGCAGGCATTTCTTTTGTATGCTGTTCTTGATGAATGCTAATTTATGCTGTGTGTAAACTTGGAGGACTAAGAGCAGAGAATATGTAGTGGGAACATATTATTGTATTGTGGTTATTGTCATACAATATGTTTGAAAGCAGAAAATACAAGGTGGTAGGGTGGAGAAAAGTGCTAACATATCTGGATAAAAGGTTAAAAGTCTTAGAATCAAATTGCAGTTGCAGTTAGAATTACGTATTCCCCATTTCTGCCGGTAATGAGTGTTAAATGATAGAATATCTCTAAGTAAAACCTAAGTGAAGCCTGTTCAGAAGACGAGACAGTATGATTTGGTTTAAAAGTTCACAGAGACGGTGATTATCACAGTAAATAATTGCTGAGCATGCGTTGCTTTTTCTTCTATCTCGGAAGTTGTTCGAGCAAAACAGTTGAGTTGATGTATTAGAATTTAGAAACGGAGAAAATATTTTGGATACCTTCCTAACTCGAACTAGAGTATTTCTTTGTACTTACATAAGCATGTGTTGGAACATGCCTGAGATACTCTTCAAATCATCTCACACAAGCATCTATTCTATTTTTATCAAGTGCTCCGTGAATTGAACTTGACCCGTTTTTAACGTGTTTGTTCCAATTATAGTTGCATACAATTGGATCAATTTGGGGTTGGATCGATTTTATTCGTGTAGTTTGATCATTGACTGTATTCCTGTTTTATATAGATGTTAGAAGTCTAGAATAAATTGGCGTCAGTGCTCGAAAGCTTAATCGTGAGTACCTTTTATTCCCGATGGCAGTTAATTTTGTTTTTGAATCGCAACTGATACAGGTTTCCAAACTTTTCAGATTTGCAGTTAGCAGTAATCTAAAGGTAAGGCATATCTCCTCACGCTGCTGGGAATATCTACCAAACAGGCTTGCCTATACTCTGGTTTGTGTTACTCATCAGAAGAAAGTTTAAGAAATCATAAATATAATGGCATTTCTTTGCTTCCCTGTAATAAGCATCTAATGCCTGTTCTATTTACCAAATACGTGAAAATAAAAATTGAATATGTAAGACTCTAAAGCGCAACTCGTTAAGAAATCATAAATTTAATGGCATTTCTTTGCTTCCCTATAATATGCATCTAATGCCTGTTCTATTTACTAAATACGCGAAAATAAAAATTGAATATATAAGACTCAGGTACAACTCGAAGGAACAATCCTGCACACATTCATTAGCAAGCAGTTAACACTACATGTGAAATACAGCAAACAAAAGTGTCTTGTCTGCAAGAGAACTCTATTATCTAAACATGTGGAATGGTCATGGAGTGGTTTCCACACAACCATAAGGAATCTTGGGATGATTGCTACCTTTTCTATGAAGGCTATGAGCTGATAAGGGCAACGGGAATTCTCACATGCTCATAGGCTTACAAACCTTTTGACAAAATTTCACACAGGTAACCACTCATAGAATTGCGACCAAACAATTCATGCATGCTTAGAAGCAACTCTGTGATGTTCAATTGGGTACTTGCTAATCTAAAAGCCATGCGAACATTTACTTACCAACCTCCTTCGTTAAACAATAGCCGATCCTTGCCCAACTTTGGCACTAGAGCAGAGGGCTATGGACACTTTAGGTGCTCTCATTCCTCCCTTCACTATCATCTCTTTGCAAGCACAAGTAAATTTATTGTAGATTGATCTCAGCTTATTCCAAGCCTGCATCACTTTTCTGCCTACTTAGCTTGTGGTTTATCTCACACGTACACTTCTTCTCACTATTGATGCATTAACCTCCACCACTCAAACACAATGAGAAGGAATCATATACTAACTTCAACCCTTTTGGACAATATGCTGAAGTGCTCATAAAGGGTGGGATAATGACGTAAATTACGCCAGTGAGTGAACACCGACGAATAAAGAGCAAAAGAATGCAAAGTCAGATACATCAAGTTGACCCATATGGATCTGGTTCCTGAAAACATTAACAAGAGTAGCAATTCGCAATAGAGAGGACGTTGCAAAATGTTTTTTGGTATCCTCCATACAGAATGAAAGATCTATATAGGGAAGTGGGGATGCCTCAGCAGCTGTGGAAGCGTGATGTGGTCAAGCCACATATGAGGAATAACTTGACTGTTAAGACTCACAGAAGAGGCTCATCTTCACCTATCATTTTTTAATTATATATCTACATGTTTTGTGTTATATATACTCTGATAAATTATTTCTTATTAACTCCAAATTGGTTTAATACAAGGAAATAATATTAAAGACTTAAAAAAAATCAAAATTCTTAAAAACCGAATAAAGACAAATTATTATTTATTTATAACTATGTTAAAAATGGAAAGTTAAAATATTTGAATCTAAAATTTTATTACATTCATGTTTAGATTTTATATTTCATTTATTTTATAAATTATCAAAACAATTTAAATCACGTTTTTTACATTCGTTTTTAGATTTTACATTTCATTTATTTTATAAATTATTAAAATAGTGTCTTTTATAATGATTTTACGAAGTAATTTAAAAACCAGAGAGAATAATTTAAATAATGTTTTTTATAATGATTTTAAAAAGTAATTTAAAGACCGTAGGCTTTAAAGTATTAGTGGCATATTATTTAGTATTTTAATATTTTTTTATTATTTTTTGAAAAATATTTTTCATGTTCATCTCCAATTGAATATATACTATATAATATAAACATAATATTTAAATAATAATATAAACCAATATATACTCTATATGCACGATGAGTTACACAATCACTTATCCATGAGAACCTATTCCAAATGACTCAAATAATATTTAAATAATAATATAAACCAATATATACTCTATATACTAATGATGAGTTACACTATCACTTATTCACGAGAACCTATTCCAAATGACTCAAGTCCATGCATATAACCAATTAGGGAGTCTATGTATATATTCATTCATGGTATATGTTGGCTATCGATTAGACCAATTCTTATTACATACATATTTGTTCCGATCACACTTGCATTTAATTCTGATCATATATACATGTAACTCTACGAGAGTCATAAAATAGTACCTAATTTGGAAATTTCCTGCACTTTGATAATTAATTTCAAAACTGTAAAATTACATTTTCTATTATGGATATAATACAGGAAAAAATAATAATGTAATTAATAATAATCATAATTAATGATTAGTTAATTAATAGTTAGTATTGAAGAGGCATGTTCTAAAAACATGATTATTTGTGAAGAGGTACTTACATAGGGTACATAAGTAGATCTTCACTCTCATTTGTAATCATTATTCTCATTCTTAGATTTTAATATATATTCTTGTATTTTCAATGAAGATGTTCATTTTCGAAGTCTTTTGGAGTATTTAACTTTTAAGTTAACTTTGTTTGTATCATTGCTTTCAGAGTTGTTCGATCCTTTGGCCATTCAACTATTGCACAAAGTTAGTTTGATCCAGCCTTTGACCATCAACTTTCTGTCAACTTTGTTGTTGTGTGATTCAAACGTTTAGCTACACAAATTCTGGATTCTCCATATTATCCTCGATAAAATATAAAGGAAAAATAAAAAGATATATATATATATATATATATATATATATATATAAAACATATCAAAATTCAAAATATATATAAAACAAAGTTAAAAAAAATTATATTAAAAAAATGGAAAATACATTTAAAAAAATAATAAAGAAAAAAAATAAATATATATATATATATAAAAGATAATATTAAAAAAAACAAACACTTTTCTCACTGTAGCATCATCCAATAGTCGCCTACGCTGCTGACCATGATCACCACCAGAACCTGATTCCCTGCTAAATCGCTGCCGTTGACAAGTCGAGTAACCATTGCAGTAGCCACATCCGCAAAAACAACATTCAACATAGTTACCGATCAAACGGGAACCATTAGCTCAAAACGAGTACTCGAGCCCAAAAATAAAATAAAAAAACATGAAAAAACAACTAAAAAATAAAAAGTGTTGATTCTGCATCACCATTTTTTTTTGAGAGTAAATTTTCAATATTTTTTAAAAATAATAGTAAAAAACAATAAAAAACCATTTTTTTGGTGCAAAAAACACCTTGAAATCGAAAAGCGTTGATGTCAGAATAATGTTTTTTTTTTTTAGTGTACGTTTTCTACATTTTTTAATAATGATGTTAAAAATAAAATATCGTGACTTTGAAAAACTTTAAATTTCCAATGATTTTCAAGCATGACATTAACGATAATATCACGTCTTTGAAAAACCTTAAAATTCCAATGATTTTTAAACATGACATTAAATTTAAAATATCACTTCTTTGAAAAACTTTAAAATTCCAACAATTTTCAAGCATGGTGTTAAAAAAAATATTTATAATTGTTTTCAACCATAACATAAAGATAAAATATAACGACTTAGAAAAACATTAAAATCTTGACAATTTTTCAACTATGGAATTAAAACCAAAGATTATGACTACAAAACAATTTTAAATTTTCAAAATATTTCAAGCATGATATTATGGAAAAAATTTATCACTAAAAAAAACTTAAGAATGAACACCTGAATGAAAGAGTTATTATACCAAGAGTAATTTTTTTAAATGCTAAATATATATCAATTTTGAAATCTTAGCCCAAGACAACTTGATACATTGCAAAAAAAAATTAAAAATCAACTATCAAATTGACATGCAGTGTAGGTGAGTTCAACCATTGTAATGAAAAATTAAAGACCAACCATGAAATTAAAACATTGTGGCGCGAGCTCTATTCATTATAATGAAAAAATTAAAATCAACTATCAAATTGCACATAAGGGGATCGCGTTGCTAGACAAGCATCGACACAGTGTTTACAAAAAAATTACACACACACACATAAACAAAAGTTCAAATATTGAAAAAAACAAACAAAAATATAAAAGAAAACAAAAATAAAAAATAAAAGTAATAAAACATAACAAAAAAATCAAATATAAAAAATATATAGTAATGACATAAAAAAACCATAAAATGTAAAACACCATTGATGGAAAGGTTCTGCCATCTCTGTGAGAATATGAACATCGAGGATGAAAATCACTTTCTCTTAGAGTGCCTTGCGTACAACCACATTAGATTTCAGTTTCAAAATCTTTGTTGCAATACTGACCTTTCTAGCCTTTTACATTGTCAAAATTATAGTGAGCTCGGTAGGGTTCTTTCCAACCTTTTTGAGCATAGGAATAAAATCTTAAATCAAACTAAATAATTCGTTTCTTTAGGTCCGATAGACCAAAGTTTGGTCTCATGGACGTTAACCATCATCATAAAAGATATAAAAAGAATTAACCATATCATGTAAAATAAAAAAATAAAAAAAGGCATAAAATAAAATAAAAACCAAATAAAAGAAATACAAAAATAAAATACAACATTAAAAAGAATTAAAAAAAAATTCCCCGGCCAACTGAAGGCCCAACCAGCCAGAGGTGGCAAGGGGACGATTTATGACAAAAAAAAAAATTAAATTTCATAAAATATATAAAAAAATTAAAAAAACAATAAAAATGTAAAAAAAATTCAAAATTAACTTGTAAAAATGAAAATTTTAAATTTTAAATAAAAAATATAAAAATATAAAAGAAAACAAAAAATTAAAAAAATATAATTTAAGAAAAAATAAATAATTTATTTTTTTATTTTATTTTATTTTTTTCAAGTTAAGAATAAAAATAAAAATTAAAAACATCATTTAAACAAAATGTTAAATAATTAGTTAAAAAAACAAAAATAAAAAAGAAATTCAAAAAAACAAAAAAAAATTTAAAATTAAAATTAAAAAAAAAAATTAAATTTTAAAAATATTAAAAAAATTATATTTTAAAATTTAAATTATAAAAAAATTAAAATTAAAATTAAAATAAAAAATATTTAAGTTTAAAAATATATATGATGATGATGGTGATTAACGTCCACTGAGACCAAACTTTGGTCTATCGGACCTAAAAAACAAATTATTTAGTTTGATTTAAGATTTTATTCCTATGCTCAAAAAGCTTGGAGAGAAGCCTCCCGAGCTCACTATAGTTTTGACATCGTAAAAGGCTAGGAAAGTGAGTGTTGCGACAAAGATTATGAAACTGAGATCTAATGTGGTATATATATATATATATATATATATATATATAATAAAAATAAAAAAAATAATTAAAAAAATTCAAAACATATTAATTTTTTTTCAAAACAAATTAAATTAGAATTAAAAAAATTAAATTTAAAATTAAAAAAAATAAATTAAAAAACAATTAAAAAAACAAAAAAAAAACAATACAATTAAAACAAACATAAAAAAAACAATACAATTAAAAAAACATTAAAACAAAAACATAAAAAAATAAAACTAAAAACAATTAAAAAAATTAAAAATAAAAAACAATACAATTAAAAAAAAATTAAAAAAATTATAAAAAAAGAATTAAAAAAGAAATTACTGCCCCTCCCTCACCCCTCTACCCTCCCAACCCTCAGCCCTCCCCTACTCCGCCCTCCGCCCCCCACTCCCCCCGACGCCTCATATCTCTCCGCCCCCTCCCTCACCCCCCTCTCCTCCGCACCCATGACCCCCGCGTCCCCCTCCTCCCCTCCCCCGATCCCCGCGCCTCGCTCCTCCCCTCCCCACCCGGCCCCCAGCCAGCGGCCAAGAGGCCGCAGGCCGATTCTCTTGGCCGCTTGCTGCGGGCCTGGGTGGGGAGGTGTCATGCCCTTACCATGGTGGTACTCTTCCAACCGCACGAAGGGGGTTGCGCAACCACCACCTGTTTTCTTTTTAACAATACTCACAAGTGTGGACTACGCCTACTTTTCATATGTAGTTTATTTTTCAACTCTGCTAAGTATTTATCTTTCGTTAACACAATTGAAACATTCATACATCTTTCATCATCATCATCATTATCATTTTTAACATAAGTGCACAACGGATATAAATCAGGAGGGGAAACTTCTTGCAATATGAGTCTGTCCGAATAATAATGATAATATTAGTTTTCACATATAAACTTACAATGGAGAGGAACTCCCAGATTCCAACTCTCAAATCTGCAAATTTACACTTCAGGCCTGCACCACTGTGCAACCTTGCCTTTTCACCGGGCAGAGGTGCCCACGGGTAACCTCCACCGTTTCACCTTTTACTTTGTCGTTCGGCCCGCGCCCGTCGTTCATCTGCCTTCATATAGCACTGCCCACCCACTCGACGCACACCCGCGACCGTCCGCACTGTCGCACCAACTTGTCACATTCACCCGTCCAACTTGTCACATCGGCTCATCGTGCCGTTCACCTTCGCACCGGCTCGTCGTGTCATGTTACCTAACTTGCGGGTCACCCAAATCGCCCTTGGGCGCGCGCACCATTCGCTGTTCACACCACCCAACTCTCCAACTTTGTGGTAGCCCGACTCGCATGTCAACCACTGCCCGTGGTCAACCCAACTCGTTGCACCAACCTTCGTTTCACTGGCGCCTCAACTCGCCGCGCCAACCCACCCATCCACGGTTCAATTGACTCATCGCGCTCCCGTTCAGCTCACCCAGGCACCTCTACCCAAATCACCGTTCAACTGGCCGAGTCACCAAACACGCTGTTCAACCCACCCGGGCGCCCTCCACCCGACTCGCCTCACCCAACCGAGTCACCAAGTGTGCCTCGCCTGTGGTCTACCCATCGCACCTCGTATGTGCTCGCCTTGGCTTGCGGTAAACCTGCGACTTGACTGCGGCCTTCGCCCGACTGTCCGAGTTGCGGCCCTCGTTGCCTGTGGCACACCCGAATTGCATTCGTCCGTTCTGTGGCTTTGTGCTTCAGCCTCGATGGTTCGCCTAAGTTTCAAAGCTCTCCAAGCTAGCTCGCACACTTGCTCACCGAACACTTGGAAGAATTGTGTTGTTCTATTCTCTCACCATTCGTCGCTTGGTTTATATGGCAGTTGGCCTTTCGGTTGGGGCTTCGTCCCATCAAGCTGACCCACCGTTTTGTCCAACTCGCCCCTCCTTTGCGTCGGCCCATGGTGTGGGCACCCATACATGGGACTGCCCTCCATATAAGTTCGCCGCACTTCCACACTTAACCATTTTTGCGATGATCTTATGCGGTCACCCTTGGCTCGTTTCCTCTGTTCGTCCAGCTCTTCGCACCGTGCAGGCACGCCTTGACTCTCCGGTTGAACCGCCCAGCTTGTCGCTTGTCCATTGCATGCCCTCGCCGACTCTCCGCATCGCACAATGACTTGGGGGCCTTACATCCTTCCCCACCTCAAGTCATTGTTGTCATCGACATTTCTCCATCCCAACAACCATTTGTTGCCAAGACCATCATCCACACAAACTGTGTATATGGGTAATCCAGATGTGTCCCCCACTCGACCTGCCTCACGCCATAGATATGCCACTACTCTGCAAGGAATCATGTGTTGGTACCCCTCATGTCGGTGATTAGTTGGGTAGCTAATCTAACCATGCATCGCCTCCACAAGGACTCATTCCCTTACATCATCATTATTGTCTACTACATGCTACCGTCAACCTGTGTCATCTCACCCCTAGATGCTTGCTCAAAATGTTGGAGACTCACTGCCATGAGCAGCTAACAATGAGCCTCATCTCCATGATAGTCTAAGAAGATGAGGAGGGAGTAGAGCCTGAAGGCTCTCCCTCACTGATCAACTTATTCCACTTATCCCGATCCTCCACTTGTAATCTTTGCAAGTATGCCTCCCGATCCTCTATCTAAACATTCGACCTCACATACTCATTGTCATCATCATCCTCCACTGCCTTCAGCCTCCTAGATAGATCCAAGATGCTCTCTGACAATGTCCTGATAACCTGTGACTGCTCCTTAAGCTTTGTCTCTGCAACAGACAATGGCTTATAAACCTCTTCATCTCATTTCCCAATCTCCATATTCATCGCTGTTAGTTTACACTCAGCCTTAGTTACTCCTACGGTCGGAACACCGATAGGTACATCCTCTCGTCTGTCATAAATGTACAATTTCTTCAAATGGGGAACAATCATCGCTTCATATTGCTTCATAAACTCCATGCCCAGTACAACCTCATAGTAATCTATCCACACTATAGTGAAATCGACTCTCCCTGTCTACTCACCAAGTGTCACATCCACCTTCTCAGCTGCAACGATCACATAATCTAGAGGAGAATTCACTGCCTTCATTTGTGCCTACATCGGTACAAATTTCAGTCTAATCCTTCTCACAGTATTCTCGCTCATAAAGTTGTGAGTTGCCCCATTATCCACCACAGTGAGTACAACAACACTCCCAACTTTCATCTCGACATACTCCAACCTGTTTCTTTCTGGGTCTCTTCGTGAGACAACTTCCGTAGCCACTGCAGCTCCTAAAATTTGCATAACTCCTACAAAATTTTCTTCTTTATTCTTCGTATTGGCTTGTGCTAAGGCAGACACTTTTGGTATTGAAGGATAATTCTTCACCATATGTGGTTCCTCACAAATCCAACACTTCAACGGTTTCTTCGCCTTCGTCTTATCATGCGATCTCGAAGTCTCCTCTTTCGGTTTGTCATTCCTTTTCTTCTTCTCATTAGAACCTTCATTATAGTGTTCTACCAAGAGGTCCACAGCAACGAATGCTTCTTCAAGTGTCTTTATCTTTTGCCTCTTCACTTCATTCCGCGCCCAAGGTTTCAACCCTATGATAAAGTTGAACACCTTGTCCCTTTCCGCCATGTCTGGAAGTTCCAAAACTGCACTTGAGAACTCTCGCTGATAAGCTTGTAGACTCCCTGTTTGCTTTATGTATTTTATCTTCATCCTTGCATCCCATGTTTCGTCTTGTGGACTAAAATGAGTTTGCAAAGCCTTCTTCATGTCATCCCACGAAGTAATGTCTTCAACATTGCCATTGGCAATCTGGTCCATCCTTCTTCGCCACCACATCTTAGCATCTTTCGTTAAGAATTGAGTAGCTACCTTCACTTTGGTTTCGTCATTGGACATCCCCAAACGCTCCAAGTACTATTCCATATCCCATAGAAAGTTACCAAGAGTTTTCACACTCCTCGTCCCGTCATAAGAATCCAGCTCTTTGACTTTCACATGAGCCACCCCTCCACCTGAGTTGTGCCCAACAACCCTCTTCAAAACCACGATCTCATTCCGAGCATCGTCAAGAGCTTGTTGCAATTTCAAGATTTTTGCCAAACCTTGATCTCTTGCTTCACCAATCTTCTTGACTTCTTCTTCCGTTTGTGCATACTGCCATTCAGTATACTCGTATTAAACCTTGAGGTCCTCAAGCTCCCCTTTCACCTTCGCATAGCCTTCCTGAACTTGTATGTTCTCGGCCTTCATCGAAGCCATATCAAAAGCAAATTCCTCCATATGATCCAATACCCTGTCAAAGAAAGCTTCACCTGCATCCTTGCTAGATTCACCTGTCACAACATGAGGTTCCTCTGCCATCTCTACCATTTGCCTTCTTTGTGATCTTGTATAGAACATCCACCAAAGTCACCTGCAAACCTGAACCTCTTGTTAAGTCTTCATACTTCTTCATCATGTATCAGTACCTCTGATACCACTTGTCACGCCCCTACCTTGGCGGTACTCTTCCAACCACACGAAGGGGCGCTGCGACATCACTACCCGTTTTCTTTTTAATAATACTCACAAGTGTGGACTACATCTATTTTTTATACTTAGTTTATTTTTCAACTTTGCTAAGTATTTATCTTTCGTTAACACATCAGAAACATTCATACATCTTTCATCATCATCAACATTAGCATTTTCAACATAAGTGCACAACGGATATAAATCAGGAGGGGAAACTCTTTGCAATATGAGTATGCTCGAATGATAATGATAATATCAAATTTTACATATAAACTTACAATGGAGAGGAACCCCCAGATTCCAACTCTCAAATCTGCAAATTTACACTTCAGGCCTGCACCACCGTGTAACCTTGCCTTTTCACCGGGCAGAGGTGCCCACGGGCAACATCCACCGTTTCACCTTTTACTTCGTCGTTCAGCCTGCTCCCATCATTCAACTGCTTTCGTGTAGCGCTGCCCGGTCGTGTCGCCCACCCGACGCACACTCGTAGCTCATCCGCATCGTCGCATCAACTCATCGCGTTCCCCTGTCCAACTCGTCACACCGGCTCGTCGTGCCATTCACCTTCGCACCAGCTCATCTTGCCGTTCTTCGTCGCACTGGATCATCGTGCCGTGTTACCCGACTTGCAGGTCGCCCAACTCGCCCTTGGGCGCGCCCACTCGTTCGCCGTTCACACTGCCAAACTCTCCCACTTTGCGGTTGCCCGACTTGCCGTGCCAACCATCGCTCGTGGTCGACCCAACTCGTCGCACCAACCTTCGTTTCACGGGCACCTCAACTCGCCGCGCCAACCCACCCAACAGCGGTTCAACCGACTCGTTGCGCTCCTGTTTAACTTGCCTAGGCGCCTCTACCCAACTCGCCATTCAACCGGCCGAGTCACCAAACGTGCCCGTTCAACCCACCTGGGTGCTCTCCACCTGACTCGCCTCACCCGACCGAGTCACCAAGTGCCCCCCACCTATGGTCTACCCGTCGCACCTCGTGTGCGATCGCCCTGGCCTGCGATAAACCTGTGACTGATTGCGGTATTCGCCTGGCTGTTCGAGCTATGGCGTCGCCCGCTACCCGACTTGCGGCCTCGCCCATTGCCTGACTTGTGGCCTAAACTTGTTGACCCGACCTGCGGCCCTCGCTACCTGCGGCACACCCGAATTGCGTTCGCCCGTTTTGTGGCTCCGTACTTAGCCCCTGATGCTCTGCTTGCATTTCGCCTAAGTTTCAGAGCTCTCCAAGCTATCTCGCACACTTTCTCATCAAACACTTGGAAGAATTGCGTTGTTCTCTTCTCCCACCATCTGTCGCTTAGTTTATATGGCGGTTGCCCCTTCGGTTGGGGCTTCGGCCCATCAAGGCGACCCACTGTTTAGTCCAACTCACCCCTCCTTCGCGTCGGCGCATGGTGTGGGCACACATACATGGGACTGCCCTCCATATAAGTTCTCCCCACTTCCACACTTAACCATTTTTGCGATGATCTTGTGCGGTCACCCTTGGCTCGTTTCCTCCGTTCGGCCAGCTCGTCACACTGTGCGGGGGTGCCTTGACTCGACGGTTGAACTGCCTAGCTCATCGCTCGCTCATCGCGCGCCCTCGCCGACTCTCCACATCGGATAATGACTCGGGGGCTTTACAGGAGGGGGGGTGGTCGGGGGTAAGGGGGGTAGGGGGATGGCCGAGGGTGTGGAGGGGAGGGAAGTGGGGTGAAGGTAGGGGTCAGGTAGGGTGGCGATGCGGAGGGAGGGGAAGGCCCTAGGGTGGTAAGGGGAGGCGGGTGAGGGAGAGCGGGGCTTGGGGTATTTTTAAATTGTTTTTTGTTTTGTTTTTTTTTTTTTTTTGAATTTGTTTTTAAAATTTATTTTAATTTTTAAATTTAAATATTTAAATATTTTTTATTTATTTATTTTTTTTAGTGTAAATTTTAAAATATAATTAAAAAACCATTTAAAATTTTTGTAATTTAAATATTTTTAATTTATTTTTTTTGATTGTTTTGAATTTTTTTGTTTTTGTTTTTTATTTTTTATTTTATTTTTTGATAATTATTTAACATTTTTTTAAATAATGTTTTTATTTTTTATTTTTAACTTAAAAAATGACTTCTTTTTTATTATATATATTTTTCATATATTTATTTATTTATTTTTGTTTATTTTTTAATTAATTAAATTTTTATTTTTACAAGTTTAATTGTTGTTGTTTTTTTTAATGAAATTTAATATATTTTTTGTCATGAATGGTCCCCTTGCCATCCCTGGCCAGTTGGGCCTCAGGGTCGCAAGAGATTTTTTTATTTTATTTTTTATTATATTTTTTTTTTAATGTTGTATTTTATTTTTGTGTGTGTATATATATATATATATATATATATATATATATATATATATGGTTTTTATTTTATTTATTTATTTTAATTTTCTATGGTAGGGTTAATTTTTTTTTTTACATTATATATACATATATTTTTTATGTCATTACTATATATTTTTTATATTTGATTTTTTCTGTCATGTTTTATTACTTGTTATTATTTTTTATTTTTAGTTTATTTCAATATTTGAATTTTTGTGTTTTTTTTTTCCAATATTTGAATTTTTGCATTTCTATATATTTTTTATATTTGATTATTTTTGTCATGTTTTTTATGTTTTATTTCTTTTATTTTTTTTTCAATATTTGAATTTTTGTTTTCTTATGTATCTTATATATATATGTATATATTTTTTTTGTAGGGTATGTGTTGATGCTTGTCTAGCAACCCGATCCCATTATGTGCAATTTGATAGTTGATTTTAAATTTTTCGTTGTAATGAATCGAGTCTGCCTCACAATGTGTTAATTTCATGGTTAGTCTTTAAGTTTTCATTGCAATGGGTTGAGCTCATCTACACTACCTGTCAATTTGATAGTTGATTTTTATTTTTTTCACAATGTATCAAGTTGTCTTAGGCTAAGATTTCAAAATTGCTATACATTTAGCATTTAAAAAAAATTACTCTTGGTATAATAACTCTTTCATTTAGGTGTTCATTTAAAAAAAAAAATTAGTCATAAAATTTTCCCATAATGTCATGTTTGAAATATTTTAAAAATTTAAGATTGTTTTGTAGTCATGATCTTTGGTTTTAATTCCATGGTTGAAAAATTGTCAAGACTTTAATATTTTTCTAAGTCGTGATATTTTATCTTTAATGTTATGGTTCAAAACAATTATAAATATTTTTTCTTAGCACAATGCTTGAAAATTGTTGGAATTTTAAGGTTTTTCAAAGAAGTGATATTTTAAATTTAATGTCATGCTTAAAAATCGTTGGAATTTTAAGGGTTTTCAAAGACGTGATATTTTATTGTTAATGTCATGCTTGAAAATAATTGGAAATTAAAGTTTTTCAGAGTCACGATATTTTGTTTTTAACGTCATTATTAAAAAATGTTGAAAATGTACCCTGACAAAAAAAAGAAAAAAAGAAGAAGAAGAAGTTATTTCGGCATCGACACTTTTCGATTCCAAGGTGTTTTTTGCATCAAACAAAATGAATTTTATTGCTTTTTACTGTTACTTTTTTAAAAAATTGAAAATTTACTCTGAAAAAAAAGAAAGAAAAAAAAACATTATTCTCGCATCAACACTTTTCGATTTCAAGGTGTTTTTTTGGGATTTTTGGGCTCGAGTACCCGTTTTCAGGTAATAGTTCCCGTTTGATCGATAACTATCAATATTGTTGTTGCGGATGTGGCTACTATGATGGTTGACTCGATTTGTCAATGACAACGCTTTAACAGGGAATCAGGTTCCAGTGGTAATCGTGGTCAGCAGCGTAGACGACTATTGGATAATGCTACGATGGTGAATATTGTTTTAATAGATTTCAACCATAATAGCCAAAGTCACACGTTACTCCTTTAATACATCCATTATTGCTCTAAAATGATCCATCATATAAATTTTTTTACTTTATTTTTAAAACCTTATTTCATAATCCATATTAAAACTAAACATGTTTCTCTCTTTTTCTAATAATAAGGTTATGTAATATAATCAAAATATCATTGTATAATATCATAAAAATCATAATATAACAATGACATTTTAAAAATACATTTTTAATAACCTAATAATTGAAAGGACAAGAAAATACTAAACAGTGTTAAATGAACAAGTTAAGAAACAAATTAAACCTAACAAAAATGCACAATGATCAACCATGCCATGTCGATTATCTAGATTATATTGGGGGAGTTTGTGATAAAGCTTCTTTTATATGCTGATGATATTGTATTGATTTCTAAATTTGCCCATGGATTGCAAATGCACTTATATTTTCTTGAGCATTTTTGTGGAGCAGTGGGGATGCAAGTTAATAGTAACAAGACCAAAATAATGATTTTCTCTAATAAAATGAAGCAGAGGCAACATACTTTCTTCTTTGAATACAACATTCTTGAAGAAGTAAATGAGTACAAGTACCTCGGGATTGATTTCAACAACAAACTCAATTGGGAGGACTGCAGAAAGAAGAGAATTTTAGGAGGGTGGAAAGCATTATATGCTCTTCAAAACAAATGTAGAGAGGCAGAGTTATGGGATTGGAAAATGATTAAAGTGCTTTTTGGACTCCTAGTTTGTCCAATGATGTTATATGGGTGTGAATTGTGGGCTAGCAACACCCTCGTCTCAAAATGGAAACAAATTGAGAAAATCCAAAAACGCTTGACCATGAGCAAGTTCAAAATAAAAAGTTCAGCACCTTATGAGATAATGTTGAGTGAAATAGGAACAACTCCCATTGAAGCAATTGCTATGGTGCAACTCATAAGATATCTGAATAGAATTGAGCAAATGAGAGTAGGTAGATGACCTATTATTACCTTCAATGAAGGAATGAATGAAAGAAAGAAAACATAGATGAAACAAAATTACACATGGATGAAAAAATGGAATATCTACCTTAATGCCTGTCCCACAAATAACAATGAGCTAAAGGATTTTGTTATGGAGAAGTTTCTTAAAAATGTATGGGGAAAAGAGTTGGGTAGAAAGAAGAAGTACTACATTGAGGAATTCAACCCTACATGTGATCTACAACAAAAAGAGTTCATTTGAGCTAGCATGTCATGGAGGGAAAAGGTTCTTATTGCTCAATTAAGGACCAACTCACATCAACTTCAGTGTGAAACAGGACGGTGGAAAAGGCCTAAAGAAGATTAGGAAGAACGGGTGTGTACATTTTGCACGTCCGGGGCTTTGGAATCGGAAAAACATTTCATTTTGGAATGTGATGCATTCAAAGACATCATAGAAAGTTATGATAATGTGCTAGTATTAGTTTCTTGGCATTGTCTTTTTAGTGGGGGATTGTTGGAAGGTTGGGCCAACTCATCATCAATTTGAATTGGAAAAGGATTGAATTGCAAAAAATGAAAAATAGGGAACTAATGGCCTCATAGACTATTTTTAGTCTCGTGGACCTTAAAATATCATTTCATTTCATTTCATATTGGATTCACAAAAGGAAATTATTTCACGATAATATTCGAGTCTAATATCGCCAATAGCACTTTAAATTAGATTGCTTGCACCTTTCAATCCGATATACGTTATCACGATAGATCACAAGAAATCCTAGCTCCCCGATATATTGGACTTCAGGCCTAAATTTGTTTATGCTAGCATTGGTGCACCTCTTGCATAAAATTCACACAAAATATATCTAGTTTTAGGTCACTGGCAGTTGTGACAAGGGTTATACAACAATACATAATAATATGAAATTGTTTGATACATAGATCAGGGACAAAATTTGAACATATTACCTTCTAAAATTGTTCTTAGTTGAACCGATAGCTTAAATACTTCAATGCCCTCATAAAAGGTGCTGATAATGTCATGGTGCGAATTTTGGTATTTTCTGTTTTTGCATTTTTTTTCATAGGTCTGAAGTAAAAGGAAAACACCTATCTCTCACATAAACTTGCAAAATGCAATGACTGAAATTTTCTACACTTGAGAAGCAAGTCGATGCTTCTTTGTGCTGGGCGCTCTGCTCCATGAGTGTGATATCACCCTTCAAATTTGTGGGTCTCAAAGTACTTGGGCTACCATCTAAAACTTGGTAATTATCGCATCACTGACTGGACTTGGCTGTTAGATAAAGTTGAAAAGAAGCTGACATGTTGGGATCACAAGTGGCTCTCGATTGGGGGCAAGGTCACCATGATCAAAGTTGTCCTGCAATGTATCCTAGTCTACTGGATGCATCTATTCTACATTCCCCAAGCAACCATTAACAAGATTGATGCTCTTATCTCCAAATTCCTTTGGTTCGGAACTGGACCCGATTGCAAGATCCATCTCACTCACCTAAACATGATTTCTAGGCCCATTCAGTTGGGCGGATGGGGTATTCAGGACTCTCAAAGGTTTAACATTGCTCTTCTGGCATCCAATATGTGGAGGGCCTTCAAAGAAAGAGGTCTCTGACAAAGCATAATTTTCAGAAAATATATTCCCTATCTTGGGCTAGAGGAATGGGTGGTTGCAGATGCGCTAATCAATCCTCATTCATCTTTCATCTGAAGAAGCTTCAAACATGCGATTCTATGGTCTTGTAGTAATATTCGCTGGTTGGTGGGTAATGTCCAAAGCATTTATGTTGGGATGGACACTATAAAAGGCCTTTTCAGATCCCATATTATTTCTGTCCACTCTATTCACCTTTTAAATCAGCAAGGAATCTTTACACTTGACAATCTGGCTAGGGCACAACCATTCCCTCTTGCCTCCCCCTCCTGGCTTCATGCTTGGCATTTGGGTCTCCCTCGACATTTGGAAGGGGAATGGGAGTCATACTGCAATATTCTATGTCAAGTTGGGATCACTCTATCACATAACAAAGACCTCTTGGTGTGGGGCAGTAAGATACTAAATGGTTGAATCTCTATCAAAGAAGTATACTCTTACATTTCCTCCTTCATTCACTCTTTACCTTATTATGATTGGCCTACTAGTATGTGGGGTTGGAGCGCTCCATTGAAGATCAAATGCTTTTCTTGGCTTATAGTCCATAACCACATTCTCACTTGGGATATCTTGTTGAAGAAGGGGTTCATTGGCCCTAGCAAGTGAATTCTATGCAAATTGGCTTCTGAAGACTGCTCTCACTTATTTTTACAATGCCCCTTTGCTCCTGTTGTTTGGCTGGTGGTTTCTCTTTTGCTGGGCATTTCTGTCACTCCAGATGACTCTTCCATTGTGGCCTGCCTTATGTCTTGGGCTCAAAGTGCACCTGCTTACAATTATGTTCCTTTATATGTACTATAGGGGATTTGGAAGGCTCAGAATGATCTTATCTTTGAAGGCAATTTTTTTGATTCATATCAGGTTGCCTTAAAAACTGCTTCCTTCTTCATGGAAATCGGTCCTTGGCTGCCTAAGGCATCCTCCCGTTCTATTTCCATGCTTGATCTATATGGAATCTTTCCCATATTTTTTTTGATGGGGCTACCTCGAGAGGCATATGTGGTTATGGTGCTTTCCTGAGAATTGACCCCTCTTCACATTATAGGTTCTGTTGGTCTAGTGGTAGGGGAGACAACATCAGGGCCGAGATGATTGCTTTATGGGGTGCCTTACAATGTTCCTCATGGCTGGGAATTGAGTTGATTTCAATTTTTTGGGATTCCCTTACTCTAATTCAATGGATTTTGGGCCACTCCAACCTTGGGGTCTCCTCCCTTTGCAATTGGATGATTCGTATCAGGGATCTAAAGGCTAACTTTTTTGACATCTCCTTCCAGCATATCTACCATGAAAAAAACCTCTTTGATAACGCCCTCTCCAAGTAGCGCCTATCTCTTTCTCCTAGTTTTTTCCATTTTGAGTACTTTTCTGCTGGTTCGTTATGTGGGCAAGGCTTTTTCAAATTTTCATAGGTGTTATTTGCAGGTTTTTTCTATCTCGCGAGTCCCGTCCTAGGATTGTTCTATGTTTCGATGTTTGTCTTTGTATTTCATTCTGGTTTTAATGCCATCTAAATATGCTCGCTATCCTGCTTCCTTATGGCTACTTTATTTTGTTTTTTGGATGAATTTTGGTCTTCAAGGCTCATTGCAGAGCATCATTGATGAATTGAATTTGATCCAAGAAAACATAAAACTCTTCCCCGGAAAGCGCAAGGGACACCATTATTTTTGGACAATCGTCCCCAGAAAAACCCAATTCGGGAAAATCGGTGCAGCATATATGAGGGTTTTATTATTAAGCATATTTCTGAATACAACTAGGGTTCCGAAAATGGCTCACCCTTTAGAGAATATCCTTGGCAGTAGTTCCTTTATCTGGAGATAGATATTCCAGAAAATCAGCAACCAGATGAACAATCCCACAGTGACTCCGGCTATTCCTTGTGCTAGACAGTGAAAGTTGTTCCAAGCACTCCTCTTGAACCGCGTCACCCTTCAGGAACTACGTCACCCTTCCTCAGCTCTGCGCCATCTAATCATCTCCTAGTTTTCCCCACAGACACTCTCAACACTGCCTCTGAAGCCCTCTTTAACTTATGCGTCAGCCTCTACAACTTCTGCGTCAACCTCTACGACCCTCTCCTTCCTCTGTATTGGCCTCCTTAGCCTCTGCGTCAGCCCTCCTAGGCTCTGCGCTGCCTCTTACGACATTTTGTTTCCTCTTTGATATGTATTCTTCAGCCTTGGATCGAAATCCCTTGCTGAACTGACCCTCACTGCAACTAATCTCTAACTCGATTTCCTCAACAAACCTAGCCCTAAAAAATCAAATTCTTGATCTCTCTTGGTGTGTCTCCAACTGACCCTCAAGCCTCCTTTTATACTTTTCCTAGTGACGATTCAATAGCCGAGATTAAGTCCCTAATCAACGACTAATATTAGAAATGGCTTGATCCTCATCTCTTAGAACTTTCTCACCCATGTTATATTAATACACATTAATATTTTTATTTTCCTAAGTTTAGACTTAGGAACCCATTAAAAATATTAATTATTTTAATAACTCCTCATCCGGGTGGAATTTCTCCAAATGATTTCTGGGTCTTGGAGATCTCATGTGCCTTAGCCTCTCCACCAAATTTCATGGCTAGAGCACATTCGATGCTACCCGAAATCAACATAAACTTCATTGTTTCAAGTGGATTTTGAGAAATTCCTGTTTTCTTTTCTCTAGATTCATATTAAATACTCCATTAACATTTGGAACTCACACTATTTGAATTATTTTAGTACTGATAATTCAATTCTCAGCAACACTTGGGATGAATTTTTTAAAAAGGGATTGTTATGGTTCAACCTTTATTTACTATTTAATGCGGCTCATTTACATATAAGATTTGTGAGCCTTTTTGATGTTAATTGAGCATTTAATATCCTTACAGACCACAGACTATTGGTGCCCTTTCATAATTGCAACTTGTCCTTTACACAGTTAAACAAATTGCAATTTCCTTTGAATAATATTACCCTCATACTTTGCACTACTGGAAAATGACGTTATGACACTTAATTGGAGTAACTTCATTACATGATGTCACCACTCATTATAGTGTTGGTTTTAAGATGTCATCTCAATTCATTAAATTACATTATGTGATTTTCATTATCTATCCCAAGTTTTTTTAGGTTTTTGCACTGTCCCGTTTCACACCAGAGTTGATGCAAGTTAGTTCTTAATTGAACAATAAGAATCTTTGCTCTCCATGAAATTCTAGGTCCAATGTACTCTTTTTGTTGAAGATCACAAGTGGGGTTGAATTCCTCAACATAGTACTACTTCTTTCTACCCAACTCTTTTCCCCATATATGCTTATGAAACTTATCCATAACAAAATTCTTTAACACCTTGATTTTTGAGGGATATACATTGAGGTAGATATCCCATTTTTGCATCCATTTTTTGTTTTGTCTCATCCATGTTTTCTTTCTTTCACTCATTCCTTCATTGAATATAAATTTAGACCATCTACCTACTCCTATTTACTCAATTCTTTTTAGATACACAATAGCAATTGCATCAATGTGAGCTGCTCTTGTTTCACTTAACATTATTTCATAAGGAATCAAACTTTTTATTTTGAACTTGTTCATGGTCAAGTGTTTTTGGATTTTCTTGATTTGTTTCCATTTTGAGACAAAGGCATTGCTAGCCCATAATTCACACCCATATATCATTGGACAAACTAGGAGTCCAAAAAGTATTGAAATATGTAACTAGGTTTGGTCTTCATAATGACATATGTAATCATGATTTTATGTATTTAATGTAAAGTGAATTATTATTATTATTATTATTCCTTGAGGCATGGGTTTTATGCTCAAGGCTATTTGATTTATAGGTAAAACATCCATTGAGTGCTTATAAGGCTTGTTATTTGAGTCATTGTCATGTATGAAAGACCCTCTTGGGCATGTTACATATTGCAAAAGAAAAATTATGTAAAGTCAAAGTGTAAAATAAACCCTCCAAGACCTTTTCATCATGCAAAGAACAAGTCGGCCTAAGGATAGGACATGCCAGCCTCATTGGATAGCTATTCGACCTCCAAGGAAGACTATATATAAGAGTCATCGACCTCACCAAAAGATCATTCATTCATTCATCAAGAAGTTCGATCAAGCTAGAAGAAGAAGCCTAATACTTGGTGAAGGAAAGGAGAGAAAAATGAAGGAAGAGTGAAGCACTTTAGTGACAGTTTTGGGCTTCATTCATCTCACATGTGTGAGAAAATTAGGGCTCTTATTATAGCAGAAAGATCGGAAATTACAGTCACTCTAGAAGACTGAATTTGGGTGACAAAGGGATCATATTGCAAGCCAAATTGTTGAAGAAGAAGCAACTCACCAAGCAAAGAAGAAAGGAGGACTATTTCTCCATATTCTCACTCACACATGTGGCCTAGGGTTTCTGCAGTAAGGTCGAGTTGTAGGTCCGAAAAATAGGTCAAAGGAGAAGCTATAGCTATTGGAAAGCGAGTTTGTTTGAGTTTGAATTTGTGAAAGAGAAGCTCATCAAGGAGAGACATTGAATTGGTATTGGAGGGGTCTTGGTCAAGGGTCATAGGTCTTGGAATTTGTCAATTGAAGTTCTATAAGAATAGAAGAATTCTTGTGGGTTTTCCTTTCAAGAGGAGAGGTTTTGGCCTTGGCTGATCGCCTATATCTTGTGGCCTCTTGTATTATTGTTCCTTATGGTTCTTTATTGTTTTTTATGATTCAGTATCAAACATAGGAGTTTTGAAACCATCATGTTCATGAGTTTCCGTGAGACAAATTATGTCTCTACCTTTTGTAATAGGCCCTAATCCAAGTCCCCTCCTCCAAGGGTAATCTCTACAGTTCCAACAAACTAGACTTAGGTAGACCTGGGTAGGATTTGGTTGCTGTGCAGTATAATGTCATCGTGCGAATTTTGGTATTTTCTAAGTTTTGCATTTTCTCCTGACAAATTTGAAGTGAAAGGTAAACACTTATCTCTCACATAAACTTGCAAAGTGCAGTGGCTGAAAATTTCTACTCTTATTGGAGAAGCAAGTCGATGCCTCTTTGTGTTTGACACTCTGCTCATGAGTGTAATATCATTGGCAGGAGAATAAGCCAAAGCCACAAAGGAGAATAAGAATCTATAAGGATATCGGGTTGTCATCTCTGGTGAGATACTTTGATGGAGCATTTTCAAGTGGGGAGTATGGGTGTGGGGCTTATATTGTGATGGAGCCTACCCACACTTATCATTTCTTTTGAGGGCATTGTTCCAATAGTAGCGCTGATATGGTGGCACTTTGGGGAGTTTTGAGGTGTGTGTCTTGGCTAATAATAGAGGAGATTGACATTGCAAGTGACTTCAAATCGGTCATTTGAATGGGCTCTAGGTCAAATCATCCTTTGGGGTGCTATCTTTATTCCATTGGATGTAGAAAATTATATATCGGATGGAGTCTTTCGAGAGCCTTTCCTTCTCCCATATTTATTGCAAGCAGAAGTCATACGCATATCTCCTCTCTAATAGAGGTGTTTCTATCCAACTTGGAGAGATTCGCTATAATCTTCTTGTCGATGGCTCGGTCAACTGCTTGAGGGATTTTTCTTAGATTTTACTTTCTAAAAGGTGGAGTTGGTTTTGTTGCTTGCTGGGTCAGAAAGCTACTCTATTTTTCTCATATGTCGTAGATTCAAGTCCTTTTTATAATTGTCGGAATGTCCTTTTTTGTGCTTCTAGATCCAGATTGATTAATGTAGTTAGAAGGTTTTTGCATAGACTCTTTGATTCTAGCACATTGGCGGGGAAGTATCTCGAGGCCAAGGTTCTTTCTTCCCTTTGGTGATGTGATGATACATTGGAATCTCTGGTTTTTGGTTTTTGCTCTCTGATAGATTTTTTTGGACATACTCTGAATATTGGGGTCTTCATAAAAGTGCATATGTCACTATTTTTGTTTTTAACAAAAGATAGTTGTTTTAACTGCTTTTGTTTTTAATGAAAAATAGTTGTTGTGTCTCGTGCAGAAAAAAATCACCTCTCAAGTTAGTTGGTTATGAGTTAGACAGCTCGACTTATAAAATTCACTATTTCAAGTGGATTATGAGAAATTCCTGTTTTCTTTTCTCTGAATTCATATTAAATACTCCATTAACATTTGGAACTCACATTATTTAAGTACCGATAATTCAATTCTTAGCTACACTGATCTTATTTTCCTGGGATAATTTTTTTAAAAAAGGGGAAGGTTAACCCTTCATTTACCATTTAATTCATTTGCAGATAATACTTGTGAGCCTTAACTTCACAAGTTTGATGTTGGCATGTTAATTGAGCATTCAATCTCCTTACACAGTCCACATGCTATTGGTGGCCCTTCATAATTGCAACCTGTCCTTTACACAATTACATAAATTGCAATTTCCTTCCAATAATATTTACTGTCATTATTTGCACTTGACACATTTCTGTTTGCACTACTAGAAAATGATGTTATAACACTTAACTAAATTGAAGTAACTTCAGTGCTTGACGTCACCACTCATTATAATTTTGGTTTCAAGATGTAATCTCAATATCAGTACATTACATCGTGTCACCACTCATTATAATTTTGGTTTCAAGATGTAATCTCAATATCAGTACATTACATTGTGTGATTTTCATTTTCTATTCTTCATGATGGTTAATGCTAAGCCCATCATACGTGAGAGGTAAATGGTCTTTCATTTTAAACATGGCGCATAATTACACAAATTCTGAAATACCTTGTTGAATCTTTTTATGTCATTACTGCCATTCAAATATTAGTTTGATGACACATATGCTTATTGTTAACATATGAAATAATTCCTCAATTCATGGAGAATTCATTAGAGGGCCAGATGCCACCATCACACTCTTAATGGTTCTTTGAAAAGCATGTTTATTGTAACCATAGACTAGAAAGAAAGGCTATTAAAGGCTTTTACTCAAGCATGACAACCCCAATACATCCGACGCTGTATTAAAATTTCTTGTTCATGTTGGCCATTCTGCTCCTGTATATTCCATGTTGCATGCAGAATACACAAAATTATAGTCAATGCTTGTGCCATTTTTCAGTATACATCTTCAACATGCCAAAATAAAGTAAAGATGGTCTATGGTCCATTTGTTAAACTTCCAAAATATTGCTAGGGGCTTGTGGTTGATTCTATTTATTATTATTCGAATGTCTCTTTGACATTCCTTGAATCTTTGGCTCATTGTTGCCTCTATCACCTGTTAGATTTGACTATATTGATACACATAATTCAAGTACTATAAACATCGAGAAGCTTGCAGGTTTGGTGTTTGAACTTTTGAAATCATCTGCGTCAAAAGGTTCCCAATCTTAATCTGAGCACTTACAACATCTATGTGCAGTTTTTGGGTTGTTACACAAATTTATAAAAATGAAAGTCTGCATTACAGACTTTCAGTTTTGTTGGAAGCTTGACAACTAATTATGTAAATTTGGGTAAAATGTAACAAGTTAGTTTTACACCGAATCATCAGTTATGTAACTGAGGAGGCACATATAAATCCAAATGAATGCCCGAACTACTGTAAGGAGAATCATTATTGATTGAATAGAGATTCCGATCCCTTGCCCCGGGGAAGTTTCCTTGACACCCTGTCAAGGTTTTACCACGTAAATCCTGTGTTATTACTTGTGTGTGCATTCAGTTTTCCAGTCAGTGTGTGCGTTCAGTTTTCCAGTCAGTTATATGTTTTTTTTGGTCAATGTATAACTAAATTGTTTTCCTTCTTTACTCATTCACCTATTCGAATTACAAATGGTATCAGAGCTTGGATCGATTAAAAATGCCCAAATGTTTTCGTGGAGCGAGCGTTGAGATCCGAGGACCACGCTCGGTAGAGTGGTTGGAACAGTTGAGCATGGTCTATGTTTTTCTGTGGAGAGGTTGGAGCGGTTGACTGTGGTTTCAACTTGGGTATCCTGCATGTAGACCTGGCAGTACCATTGCTTCTCGAGATGGGGAGAGAGCCATAAGTTGTTGGTGTGATCAGTGACGTGGAGGGAGGTGAAACCGTTGGTTTGGAAGGCGGTGCGAGTTAAGAACCCTTACTACGTTTGCAGCGTTCGATTGCGGTGAGGTAAAGACCCGAGGAGTTTGGTCCAGCGCTGTGGGGCAGAGTGAACCACTGCGTCTATGGTGTGGAGGTACCGATACTAACACACGTCTCGTGTGAGGGTTCGCCGAGAATAAAAACCGTGGAGGTGTGTGACAACATGAACTGGTGGCAAAATCGCAGTAAGGCGAGACCCTCATTGCAGGCTGAGTGAAGTTCATTCCCCTTGTGTGATCGAGATTTGGAGACGTTGTTGAATCTAGCAATCTGCGTGGAGACCTCTGCGTGCTGGAGCAGAGTTGAAGACCCTGTGTGATCTGTGTGTTGCTAGCTTGAACGTGCTAGAGAAGAACCCTTTGCCCTGCCAGTTGCTGGTTCGAAAAACGTCGAGGGGGATGCATTGACTGCACGTTGCCACAGTGGTCTCTGCGTGCTGCGTGGAACCTTCAAACTATTGCTCTCTATGTGTTGCTGGCCATAGACTTGCATTCTGCATGGAAGAGCCATCGAACTAGAACAGAGCCTGTGTGCTGCCAGAGGCCTGGCTTATGGATCCGGGTAATTTTCTTTTTTGTTAAATTTTGAGAGAAATTTTTTCAGAAATTTGTGGTGGATTTGTTTAAATTGAAGGAAAGAAAAAAATCAAAGGTTCTTTAATCAAAGGGTTTTTTCCATTAAATTGAAGAAAAGAAAACAAAGGTTTTGAAATAAAAATCTGTACAAGGGTTGTTTTGGGGGAATTATTTTTTTTTTAAAGTTTTTTGAAGAAAGGAAAAATATAAACCTTAGTTGAAAGACTGAAGACTGAAACCCTAGGAGGAAAAAAATGGCCAAGATGTCGAATGCAAAATTCGAGGTGGAGAAATTCATTGGCAAGAGCAATTTTGCTCTTTGGAAACTGAAAGTTAGGGATCTGCTTGTGCAACAAGGGTTGCACAAGGCATTGGATGGGGCAACTAAGAAACCTGCAACCATGACTGATTCAGACTGGGAGGACTTGGATGCCTGAGCTCTCAGTACCATCAGGTTATGCCTGGCGGATGAGGTTCTCTTCAACATTGTTGAAGAGAGTACAGCTTCAGGTTTATGGGAAAAACTAGAAAAACTCTATATGACAAAGTCATTAACCAATAGAATTTATTTGAAAAGACAACTGTACAGTCTTCGAATGAAGGAGGGTTCAAAAGTTGCAGAACATTTGAATGTTTTTAATACACTTATATGCCAATTAACAGATATGGAAGTTAAAATTCAGGAAGAAGATAAAGCCATAACCTTGCTGTGTTCTCTGCCTGAATCATGGGATCACTTCGTAACTTCAATCAGCTTGAGCACTGCTAATTCTTTGAAGTTTGAATCAGTCGTGGGAGCTCTCTTGTTTGAAGAAGTACGAAGGAAATCCAGTATTGAAACAACTGCATTAGAAGCCATGATAGCTAGAGGACGGTCAAATGAAAGAGGAGAAAAGACAAGGGGGTCTTCCAGATCTAAATCGAAGGGAAAGAAGTGTAAGGCAAAATGTTGGCACTGCAATAAAATTGGACACCTGAAGAAAGACTGTTGGAAATGAAAAGAATCTGGTAACCTGAAGAAGGAAGCAAATCAGGTCAATTCAGGTATGATAGACGAAGTTTTATCTGCTGAAGAATTATGTATGATAGATGAAACTTCACCTGAATGTAATGTCTCTCAGGGTTTAGAAAGCTGGCTGTTAGAATTTGGTGCTTCTCATCACATGTGTCCACACAGAAATTGGTTTACTTCGTACGAAAATGTGAATGGTAGTTCTGTGTTTATGGGTAATAATGTATCATGTCAGATTGTTGGGATGGGAAATATCAGGATTAAGATGTATGATAACACAGTTAGAACATTAACTAGTGTTAGACACGTTACACCTGATTTGAAGAAAAAATTGATTTCTTTGGGAGTGTTGGATTTGGATGGTTATAAGTTTACATGTCAGAATGGCGTGCTGAAAGTCCTTAAAGGTGCCCTAGTTGTTATGAAAGTAGAAAAGGTTGGAAATCTTTACAGATTAAAAGGAAGTACTCAGGTCAGTGAAGTAGCGATTGCGTCAGAAAAGGAAGAAGCAGGTATTTGTCTATGGCATCAGCGATTGGGTCACATGAGCAAGAAAGGTATTCAAATACTGATGAAACGTAAATCTCTTCCCGATCTGAAATCTTTAAAGTTAGATTTCTGTAAACATTGTGTGTATGGAAAACAATGTAAACAGAGTTTTAAAACTGGAAATCATAATAGTAAAGATATTTTAGACTATATTCATTATGATCTGTGGGGACCATCTCCTGTTGTATCATATGGAGGTGCTCTATATTTTTTAACGTTTATTGATGATTTCTCCCATAAAGTTTGAGTCTTTTTGCTAAAAAAGAAAGCTGGTGTATTCAATATCTTTAAACAATTTAAAGCAATGGTAGAGACAAGAACATGCAAATCAATTAAATGTTTAAGAACTGACAATGGTGGTGAATTCACTTCAATAGAACTTGAACAATATTGTAAGGATGAAGGAATCATTAGACACAAAAATGGTGTTTATACTCCTCAGCAAAATGGTGTTGCTGAATGTATGAATCAAACTCTTATGGAAAGAGCTAGAAGCATGATCAGCGATGCTAACTTGCAAAAGGAGTTGTGGGCAGAAGCAGTATCTACTGCTTGTTATTTAGTTAACAGATCACCTTCAGTAGCAATTAATTGTAAAATTCTTGAAGAAGTTTGGACAGGTTAGTCTTGTGATTATTCACATTTAAGGATATTTGGCTGTGATGCTTATTCTCTTATCCCTAAAAATCAGCGTTCAAAATTAGATCCAAAATCGAAATGTTATGTCTTTGTTGGGTATGACTATGCAGTGAAAGGATACAGGTTGTGGGATCCTACATTGCGGAAGATAGTCATTAGTAGAGATGTAACATTTGATGAATCTTCTCTTTTAAAATCAAATGTTGAAAGAACTGAACAGGAACAGCTATCGCCAAATCAACAAGTTTAGTTGGAGGCTAGACCTTTTGATGGCAGTCAAAAGGAAGGAGAGACTTTTGGAGAAAAAGGTGTTGAAGATACAAAGGAAGCTGTTGAAGTTTTTGAACTAGTTCAAGTTTCTGAACCAGTTCAGCAACTAGTCACTCTAAGAAGGTCTACAAGGGAAAGAAAAAATCCCAAAAGGTATGAAGATTCTGCTTCATCTTTTGCTTTGATCACTGAAGATGGGGAACTTTCTTGTTATCAGGAAGTAGTAGATGATACAAATAGCGAAAAATGGAAAACGGCTATGAAAGAAGACATGGATTCCTTAGCCAAGAACAATACCTGGGATCTTGTAGAACTTCCTAAAGGGAGAAGTGTTGTTGGATGCAAGTGGGTCTTCAAACTGAAATGGAAAGTTGATGGAAGTATCGAAAGGTATAAGGTGAGACTGGTAGAAAAAGGATATTCTCAGTTTGAAGGTATCGACGTTCATGAGATTTTTTCTCTAGTTGTAAAACTTGTTTCTATTCGTACTTTGTTGGCACTAACTGCATTACTTAACCTTGAGTTAGAACAGTTAGATGTTAAAACAAATTTTCTACATGGTGATTTGAATGAAGAGATATATATGGAACAACGAGAAGGTTTTGTACAAGGTCACAACGGAAGATTAGTTTGCAAGCTCAGGAAATCATTGTATGGTTTGAGGCAGTCTCCCAGACAATGGTACAAAAAGTTTGATTCCTTCATGGTGAGCCAGTGCTTTATAAGAAGTGAGTATGATCATTGTGTATACTTCAAAAGTTTCAATGGCATATTCATTATCTTAGCTTTGTATGTTGACGATATGCTTATTGCAAGCAAAAGCATGGAAGAGATCAACAAGTTAAAGGCTCAACTCTCTAGGATGTTTGATATGAAGGATCTTGGAGCAGCGAAACATATCTTGGGCATGGAGATACACAGAGACAGGAAAAATGGTAATCTTTGGTTATCACAGCAGAAGTATGTGGAGAAAGTACTTGAAAAGTTCTGTATGAACAATGTGAAACCTGTTAATGTTCCATTAGCTTCCCATTTTAAGCTTTCTTTGGTTCTGAGTCCTAGAACTGATGAAGAAAAGTAGTATATGTCTCATGTACCATATGCAAATGCTGTAGGCAACTTAATGTATGCAATGGTATCTACAAGACCTGACATTTCACATGTAGTTGGAGTTGTCAACAGGTTCATGGCAAATCCAGGTGAAGAACATTGGCGAGCAGTGAAATGGGTGCTTCGATATCTAAGAGGCACAAGTGACCATTGCATCATATTTAGTGGTAGTGAAGGATCAATCTGCGGATATTTAGATGTTAATTATACAGGTGATTTGGACAAAAGAAGATCTACTACAGGTTATGTCTTTACTCTTGCAGGTGGAGCAATTAGTTGGATGTCAAAGCTTCAAGAAACAGTTGCATTGTCCACTACCGAAGCAGAATATATCGCTGCTTCAGATGCCAATAAAGAAGCAATTTGGTTAAAGGGTCTACTTGATGAGATTGAAAGGACGCTGGAGAAGTGAATGTACTTTGTGACAGTCAAAGTGCTATTCACTTGGCTACAAATCCTGCTTATCATAGTAGAACCAAGCACATTGATGTAAGGTCTTATTTTCTGAGACATGTGATCGATGGCGGAAAAGTAGCTCTTCAAAAGGTCTGCGAGAGAATTGTGCAGACATATTCACAAAGCCAGTTACAGTAGAGAAGCTGCGATGGTGTTTGGCTTCTCTTGGCTTGCAGAGAAGATGATGAATGGGCTTGGGCAAGGGATTAAGAAAATTGTTGTCAAGGTGGAGTTTGTTGGAAGTTTGACAACTAATTATGTAAATTTGGGTAAAATGTAACAAGTTAGTTTTATACCGAATCATCGGTTATGTAACTGAGGAGGCACATATAAAACCAAATGAATCCCTGAACTATTGTAAGGAGAATCATTATTGATTGAATAGAGATTCCAATCCCTTGCCCCGTGGATGTTTCCTTGACACCCTGTCAAGGTTTTACCACATAAATCCTGTGTTGTTACTTGTGTGTGCATTCAATTTTCTAGTCAGTTATATGTTTTTTTTTGTCAATGTATAACTAAATTATTTTCCTTCTTTACTCATTCACCTATTCGAACTACAAGTTTGTGAGTCGTCAACTAACACTATTTTATAGAATATAAATGGATTTCGGGCTTCCAAGAATATGAAAATATCTAGTGAAGAAGGAGAAGTATTACAAAAGTTCCTATAGCTAGTTGAAAGTCACTACTAGTGCAGTACATAACTGGAATACATTTGGAGAAGGTAATTAGGAATTGCTTCAACAAGCACATGATCTTGGTTACAAAGAATATGCCACCTTATGCCACCTTATCCTTAGAAATGATTACCTAAGAATGATTAATATTTAAATATTATTGTAATGGCTCATGGGAAAATTGACATAGGACATTGATGATTTTATCTCCATTTCAGAATCTCCTCTCCATGCCACATGTTGCATAGGATACATTTTCCATGTAGTCTAAGTAGAAATCGAAAATCTTGTACGAGTTGGGGAAAAATATTTCCATTGTTTCTACAATGATAAAATGATTACTTCCTCTGCTCAGTGCCGCAATAAGATTGGTTGTAGCTGGTGGGTTAAGGTTCAATAATTCAATCTCCATAGAACAACTCATATGCCCATTTAAGATGGTCAATTAAAAGGAATATTCATAAATGGCTAAAAAAAGTCACAAGACGATGACAAGTAGTTTAAGCAATTAATAATTTAATTAAATGAATCTTCATAAAGTTAAAAGGGTGAATGTACACAAACTAATATTAGCCTTAAGTATGATTTATGCAAATGGTTATATCGGAAAAAGAATTAAGGAGTGAAAAAAAAAGCCAAGAATTGTGATACTAAGGGATGATTTACTCAAATGGTTGTTATCGGAAAAGGAATGAAGGAGTGAAAAAAGGGCTAAGAGTTGTGATACTAACAGGGATTTTAGTTTTACACAGGGACAAGAGACCAGTGCAGCCTAGAGGACCAAATTTACAATAGATTAAGACCAACCAATGAATTTACATCAACTTCGTAGATTTAGTCCGACTTTTTTCATGATTGTAATTTTTTTTTTAATAACTTTTTTGGTTTCTATAACTGTAATTTATTATTATCGATTATAATCCTGAAAAAATTTACTGTTCATAGAACCTCATTATTTTTGTTTTTTTTAACTATTTTAATATCATCCCTTTAATGAATAGGTTTTAAGAAATTACTTTTTAAAATTTTATATGAATATGATGTACACTATCGTTTATTAGCCATAAGATTTATGTGTTTAGAAACAAATATGCTAAACATTTATTGATTTATGGTTTAAGGAAATTATTTTTTTTGAAATTTTTATGTATGGTATATATTATTGTTCGTCAATTATAAAGATTTTGTTTCTTAAAAGACCAATATTGCGAATATTTTCATTTCTACTTAATTATTAAGTTAGATGATTAATTTATTTTGTTTCTTAAAAGACCAATATTGCGAATATTTTCATTTCTACTTAATTATTAAGTTAGATGATTAATTTATGGTTTTCAGGGGTGGAATAAGTTTATTTATGCAATTTCATACATTTTCTTATTATTAAATTATTAAGAAAAATACACACTATTTCTTAGTATTTAATGTGTATATAATGTTGGGTAGATTATATGCATAAATCCACATTAAATCATCAACTTGGGGCTAGTAAGCTTCAAGATGCAAGTGCAAGAAATGTAGGATCAAAGCCTATTCTAGCCTATACTAACAACTAATGCTGATAAACTATTCTTAAACACAAACTACAAAAAATAAACACTAAGGAATGTATCACTGGGTTATGGAAAAATTGATGTTATAAGGACTTTGAATCACAATCTTTCATGCACTCAGGTGATGTTCATGTGATTTTTCAGAAGTAACTTATTAGTGCTCTGAACCTTTAATGATTATTTGCTATAATGAAACTAAGCAACGAATGAACAGAATGAAAATAATTTGTTGCAAGTAACTTATTAGTTCCTTGAAACTTCAATGAATGTTTCCTATGGTGAAACTAAGCAATGAATGAAAGAAAGGAAAATAATCAGGTGTAAATTCCACATAGATGTCTTGTACACTGAGCTGATGACAAAGTTACTCTTATGGTGCCAATCACATTCTTTCATTGAGATCAAATCTAAGTGTTCCTACAATTCAAGAGAGAGTATTTCCTTTCCCAATGAACTTTAGTAGGGAGACTTCCTCTATAGAGGATTAATGCATTAAAAAAAATACAAGGAAATTTAGATCAACAACTGAACTTGCTAATTAAAAAAAAATGAAAATAGCACAAAGCATGTTAAAGAATGGGGCCCCTGCCAAACCTAGCACGTGTTGTGAGAAAGCTTACAACTGAATGAGTAATTCAAGCTAGAGATAGAATACAAATAATTAACTATTATGAGATGGAAATAGGAGATTACAAATATCTAAGCATGGATTCCACTCCCTCTTAAAATAATCCTCCTTACATCTTCATTGCCAATATTCTCCTCTATTCTATGCCTGTATATATATACAAAGGAGAGCAATGATGAATCAAAACAAATTCCTTTAAATTAGCATTGCTAGGTACAATTCGTTTACAAGATATTTGATTTCTCATGTTTAATGGATCTTGGTTGCATAAGTAACACAAGATCTGATTACAATTGATATAAAAATGCTAAGAATAGGTCAATTTGGTCTTGTTTTTATAACGGGGTGATCCATATTTATGAGGGAACAAAATTAAATATAGATATAAATAGAAACATAGAGATACAACGAAAACAAAACTTCAATTTATTAATAACAAAGTACTGAAAACTGTTTACATGCATAATGAAAATAAACTAGCTCAGGTGATGATAACTTATCTCTAAGAAGAGGTGTGGCGGCTACATGCCTTCTGAACTGTGTTACAATGATGCTTGGAGGCTTATTTATTATTGAGAAACAATGGAAAACCCTAAACATAAAAAAACCTAACGTCAGGAGATGAAGCACCAAAAGTTTGTGGGCCTTGTTGGGGTAAATTGGTACATCAAATTCCCGGGGTTGTAACTTTGGCATACAATCTCTGTTTGATGCATACAATATCTCATTAGAAATATCTATCCGAGGACTACAACTTTCGACTACAAACCCCTGCCACAGGCTTTCAGTTTTCTCGTTTTCCAAAAAAAATGTCGTTTAGGGCTTCAAAACGACTTTGGAAGTCCAAGTGGAATAGGCGGGTGGGGGTCCAAGTGGAATAGGTAGGTGGCCACCAATATAATCCAGGATCACTCGCTGTATTCATTTGTATATAACATTAGAGAAGTAAGGTCTAACAATAAATATGGGGAAAACCGAATTAGAAAAACACTCATATCTCTCAAAACCTTCAATATTTTCAAAAAATGCATGCAATTAAGCTAAATGGATGTGTTTTGCAAAAAATTCATGTTCCATAATTTTTAGATTCTTCTTTATTTTCCAAGAAATCACATCTAAAGTTCATTACCCGATTTTGGCATGAATTTAACCATGAGCTTTGACCATGCCTTGGAATGTCTGCCTGCTTGTTTACTTAAAGCTCCACACTAACGAGGAGAGGACTAATGTAGTATAACATGTTAACACCCATGTTGGCAGTCAAAATTTTGATACCCAAGCGACCAAATATGATTTGAGTGCGCAAAACAACCACAATGGTACAAGAATAGGTCAAACATCCTTCATTAGAAAATATAGCCTAGAACCCTTATTAATCTATTAAGAACTTAGGAAAAATAATAAAATAAACAACTATAATTCAAAATACTTGTTAAGGGGGTCTTAGGATTGAAATCATGAAAATGGATGACATCATGGCTAGGTTTAAATGCAAAAATAGAGTGTGAGTGGTAAAATAAGTGTTTGGTTGGTGGAAAAATAGGAGGTCAAAATCTCCCCCACGCCGAAATATTTATATGCTCTCATGCAAAATAAATCTGTCTCCAATAAAGTCCTTTGGCAGGTTTTGGTTTCACCCTTTTGTTTTATTACCATTGCTGTCACAAATATTATCCACCTCCCCCGTACAACAATTATATCAAAAATGCATCCAACAATCACTGATATAACAATCTATGAATATGAAAAGTTGACATTTTTTAACATTAGCAACGGAGGTGTTATCATTTTCAATCAACCTAGACGATGTTACAATTTCCCCTTCAATGTAAATCGAGGCAATATTTTCATTTTTCAATTCTAAAACTCACTTTCTGAGATTTTAGTGTTAATAGTTTGCACTATTTTCTCATGGATAATAATTTTAATCACCATTGTCGCTGCTTCTTCCTAGTCTCAATGGTGGCGGCCTAACAAATTTTATAATGTCCAGAGGCTGTATCCAGTATTTCTCAGCTCTTGAGCCTCCATATATGCGACCAAGCATCGATAATGTCTTGCATTAGAAAATTTTGAGGTAAAAAATGGGCCTCAAAACAAAAATGTACAACAAAATTCAACTTTATAAGAACCAATAGGATTCAATATGATGATGTCAACTATGGGGGATGATTCACCATTTTTGGAATAAAAAGGTAAAAATATAAAAAAGTTAAAAAACTACTTTTTCAACTCGTATTTTCAACTTATTTGCCTACGATTTTACTCAAATTTCAAGTTGGAATCACATTTTTTTCATGTATTTCACATTTTTTGTGTAGCAGAGTCAATCAAAAGTATGCAACATGGGTACTAATTGGATGTAAAATTAAATTCCACATCTAACGAGTGCTCTCGCTCAATAAGTTGAAAATACGAGTTCAACAAGTAGTTTTTCTTTTTTCCCTCCAAAACTTGATGAGGTAATCTAATATTATTTTATTATTTCCACTATTATTTTATAATATTCCTTAGGGGGCCCATTTTATACCTCCAAATTTCTCTAATGGGAGATCCTCATTGAATCTCTCTGCTCCATGGCCATGCCAAGGAGGAAGAGGCAGTTGGCCTCTTCCTCTACTTCCTGTCTTAAGACGACTATGCTCTTTCACCATTATTGTAGGTATTTGGAATCAATTTTTTTTCATGTATTTCACATTTTTTGTGTAGTAGAGTCAATCAAAAGTACGCAACATGGGTACTCATTGGATGTAAAATTAAATTCCACATCTAACATGTGCTCTCGCTCAAAATTTGAGTAAAATCGTAGGGAGATAAGTTGAAAATACAAGTTGAACAAGTAGTTTTTTCCTTTTCTCCCTCCAAAACTTGATGAGGTAATCTAATCTTATTTTATTATTTCCACTATTATTTTATAATATTCCTTAGGAGGCCCATTTTATACCTCCAAATTTCTCTAATGGGAGATCCTCATCGAATCTCTTTGCTCCATGGCCATTGCCTCTTCCTCTGCCTCATGTCTTAAGACGACTACGCTCTTTCACCATTATTGTAGGTATTTGAAAACTCGTATCACTCAAACTTTTACAAATAGTTTCTCCAATCTTCTCACCAACCTCCCTAATGAAAATGACAAAATGATTAAATGGTACCCTTATTAAATGAATGTATAATTCTCAAGCTGACCATAATTTCTAGGTCCTTTTCATCATGCCACCACAAGCCATGTATTGCCTTGAATATGTGGAGATGGCTAACATGAAGCACTGCCATTATCCCATATTAATTGCCTCAGATTTAGAAAACATGCATGCATTTAATGTTGTCCCCTGATACTTGACCACCCAGATATGGGGTAATTTGTAAAAGTTAAGGATATGGTGTATATTTGTAAAATTATGGATCATTGACATACGTTTCTTTAATTATTATGTGATTCTCATGCTGAATTTTATTACTCAATGGATGGTAAGATTTAAAAGGAAACCTTCATTTTCTTATTACTTGTAATACAATAACTTAAAATGCACCACTTAGCAACTAATAAAAATATGAAACTAGCAACCTGCGTATGAATATCCTGTATGTATTATTGTGAGTTTGGTTTAAAAAAATGTGTGTGTGCATGTCTAAATTGGTTATATGGGGCAGGTCATTACACTTGGTATCAGAGCCAAGTTTCCACATGGAATTTGGGGACACCACTTGATTATGTCTATAAATTGAAGTCCTTATTGAATTTTATTGACTCCACACTCCCTTTTTGGTAGAAAATGTTGGCATTATGATGCATGTGTTGTACTTAATGGCAACCCACTTGTAGAAGAAAAAATCACTTATATATAACTAGATGAATCTATAGAAGAGATATCAGATGTGACAAAATACATGGGATGCAGGACAGCTCAAAGGAATCAGTTCAGATGTAATGAACAATGACAACTCATTAAGATGACAGTTCTCAGTATGACAAGTTAGCTTTGCCATCAAGTTCAAAGGGGGATATTGTTGGCATTATGATACAAGTGTTGTCCTTGATGGCAACTCAATGACAGATCATAGTGTAGTAGGTCAGTAGCAAAGAATTGATGATCAGACTACAGAGAATGAAGAAAGAAAAGTATATACCAAGTCGTGTACACACGCAGGTTCACTATATACCAAGTCGCGTATATACGCAGGTTCGCTATATACCAAGTAGTGTATACACGTAGGTTCACTATATACAAAGGTGCGTATACACATGAGATTGCTGATCAAAAGTCGCGTATGCGTATGCACACACTTTCATGCATGGAAAAGCGCATACATGTGGGAAATCTTATTTTTGGGTCCGTGGTATTTAGATCTATGGTTTTGGACCTTGGTATTGCATCCGAAGTGTTGAACCTAGGTATTGGGTCCCTGGTATTGGTTCTACATGGTTTTGGACCATGGTATTGAGTAAGGTCTAAGACTATAAAAGGAGAAGAAGATCATTAGGCAAATGGAATGGAGAGAAAGTCTCGAATATCTGATGAAGTATGAGATCTAGTATGCAGGTTATGGGTTCATGATGCTTTGCTTGATCTGAGCTAAGGAGGAATCTCATTGGTTGATGGAGAACAAGATCTAAGGATAGATCGGGATCAAATTGTTTGGAATGAATCATCTCTATATGGTTTGATTATGCTTATTCTAGATCTGTATACTGACGCATGTAATGTTCTAATCTGGGTATAACTTAAGGTTGAAATAGCTGCAACTCATGAATGAATATTTATAGATGTATACTCTGGTTGACTTTGATAAAAGCGCGTACATACACATGTTATATACATCTAAGTAGCGTATACCATATAGTCTATGATATTTGAAGTTACAGGTGGTTCTGATAGTTGATGGAAAGTCTGAGTTTTGGTGACTGTTTACTGGTGTCAGTATTCTGCATATTTAGATTGGTTGATAATGTTTAGCTTCAGTGTTGATGGATGAGATCTATAATGGATTAGGATCATAATGGCTTATCTTTATGTGATCTGATGGACTAGATCTGGTTGCTAACATGTGTATTATCCTTGTATATGTAATGATCTGGTTATGTCTGAAGTCAGGAAGTGCAACGAAGACATAAGTAAGTAATTAATGACATATACACTGGTTCGCTTTGGTGAAGCTGCGTATACACGCTGGTTCGGCTCTTCCAAGTAGCGTATGCACTCTGATGCATGATTTTTGATGATACAATTAGATCTGAACATTGTTGCAGAGTTCTGTGTTCTGCTCTGTGTTCTGGTGACTGCAGTTTGTTGACAGGGTTTCAATGATTCAGTATTGGGTGATTCAGAGATTGATGATGCTAGTGTTGATTGATTGTGTGCCTCAATGATATTGATGGGTCCAGTATGAAAATTGGATGAAATGTGGCCTTCAGATTATGGCATTGTGTTCCATGAGTATCCAGTCTGAAAATTTATGAAACGTGGTACCTGGAGGAAGAAAGAGAAGCTTGTAGCCTTCTGTAGGTCGGCACCTATGTATTAGTACATCAGCTAGTACAAGAGCTAAGGGGGTGGTAGCTCCCTTCCAGTAGCAACTGGAAAACGAGTGAATATTGGAGCATTCAGTAGGTCGGCACCTACGTACTAGTAAAAGGATCGACTAGTACAAGAGCTAAGGGGGTTGCAGCTCCCTTCCAGGAGAAGCTGGAGAACGAGAGAAGGTTGTAACCTTCTGCAGGTAGAAGCCTGTGTACTGGTATAAGACTACACCAATACATAAATATTGTAAAAAGAAGTTTCTTATTAAAAGAAGATAGAGATGATTTGCAGCAGGTGGTTTTCACCCACATTGGGTTTCCACCTTATATCATGGTGTTCATGTGTGCTTCTTGTGTGTGATGATCTGTTCTGTTTTACTGCTCTTGTTTACTGTTCATATGGTTAATAATGTTCTGATGCACTCATTAAGGATCAACTAACTGAATCATAAGTTTACTGGATATACGCTTGTTGCATTAAACACAGTTGCGTATACATGCGGTTTACCTTAACTGAAGTACCATATATGAATCTAAATGGAAATGAAAAAGTTATATTGATTTGATAATACTGATTCACCCCCCCTCTCAGTCTTATTTCCAACAATTGGTATCAGAGCAGGTCCTTTGGTAGAAGCTTGATCGCTTGAAGGAGATCCGTAGAACAATGGGAAAGAAGCTTAAGAAGAAAGCACCTAAGAAGAAGAAGACATCTCAGAAGAACTATGACAGTGGGAGAATCGATTGGGTAATATGTGGAAGAAGCACTTTAGATTCAGAATCACTTCAGAATGAAGATGAACAAGCAAAAGAACTATCAGGTATGAATTTGTTATCCTCTGGTGATACATTTATCCATCCATTCGAAGATGATGAAAGTGATAGTGAAACAATTGAATTTGCTCTTATGGGTGAGAAAGAAAGACATAAAATAGAGGCAGAATTTAAAAGACTTACGGACAAATTAGAGATCAACAAGATCTGTTGCACAAAAGGGAATGTATCTCCAAAGAAGAAGTTACCAAACTAAAATCTCAACTAGAGGAAGGAAACAAGGTAAGGAAGCTATTCAAGGAAAAATGTCAAAAGTTGCAGGATGAAGTGACATCATTAAGAAATGAAGTAAATGAAAGGAGCACAACAATCAAGAAACTCAGAGAAAGATCCAGTTACTATGAAAGTCTTGAAGCTACGATCCTCTCGCTAAAAGAAGATCTTGAAGAATCAAATAAACAGAATAAAGAACTACTCCAAGCTCTTGAAAAACAAGAAAACGAAGTTCTTGAATTAAGACACCAGTTGGAAGAAGGAAGAAAAGCTGAAGAAAACATGAAGAAGCAGTATCGTGAAAAGGAAGAGCAACTTCAGGTTGAGGTAAATATTCTAAAAGATAACTTAGAAGAAAAGGATAAGCTCTTATGATTTCAAGATAGTACCAAGATATTGGATGATATTCTTAGTAGTCAAAGGTCTCTTGTTATCAAAACTGGTCTTGGTTTTCATGAATCTGTTGAAGGTAAATCTAGTTCACAAAATAAGACAAGGAACTCTAATGCACAATCTGAAATACTCAACAAGGAGATGAGAGGTCAATCCCATCAACAACCAAGGAAAGAAATTCTTCAAAGAAAATCTTTCACTCCTCCGATGAATAATGTTGAATGTTATGTATGTCATAATCGTGGACATGTTGCAGCCAGATGCAGAAGTAGAATGGTTCAAGACCATCACACAGAAAGATCATCATGTTCCAGGTACTTTAAGGGATATTGTTTTTCTTGCAATATGTTTGGTCACAAAGCTGTTGATTGCTACAGAAGGAATATGAAACATGTAAGATGTTATGCATGTAACAAGCTGGGAAATATAGCAAAGGAATGCAGGAACAAAGTACGGGCACCATACCAAAAGGAGAAAACATCAACACACTTGAAGATACGCAAGTTTCATAAAGAGAAGTCGCGTATATACGCGAGTTTGACAGTGCACAATCGCGTATATGTCAGTTTGAGAAAAGCAGTGGGACAGGCTCAGGAAAAGGGTTTGATATGATTCAGTCCATTATTTGCTCTGTTTGATAATGGTTACAATCTACTGATGATGTGTGGAAATGTCTTTATACTTGTAAGATGTTTAGAAGTGTTTTGATCCATGATGCCTTGATACTTCTTGCTGATATATGCATGATCATATCTGACAGTAAACAAGATGGCACAGGTTCAGGGGGAGCATATACTTTTAATAATGCATTGTTGGCATTATGGTTAGTAGTCCTTGGCGATGATGTTTATATGGCTAAATGATACATCTTGCTATGATATGGTTATGAGTTGTCCATGATAAAATCTCATATGATTCTTGGGGTTACATAGTTGGTATTCAAATCAGATTTGTGCTTACGAGAAGTACAAAGCTTGAATACACAATTTCATTACTTGATGATGAGTCACTCATATGCTGCTGTCAACATATAATATAGTTATGATAGTTCTTGGCGTTCACATGGATGAGGATTGTTGCTATCAAGAAGTCTTGACAAAAGATCTTGAGCTCAAGATACATAGTGCTGGATACATGGATGATTACTCAAAGTTGCATTGTTGGAGACATGATGATGATGAGTTCTTACCCATATGATGACAAGTTGCTACTTACATATGTTGATTGATATAGATGAGGGATGTCTCCGAGTGATGATTCATGGATGATATATAAGATCATGCAGATCTTGATGTTAATGAGATGGCTATGGTGTCTTTCGCATATGATATAATGTGAATGATTCTATAATGATTAAGATCAAGAGGATGAATTGATATCTATATGCAGACATATCTTATCACAGGTTGATGCTATCTACACTAATGGACATATACAGGTTGCTGGTCTGGATGCTGTTGACAGATGTTTATAGAGCAAATCATACACTATGTATGATAGTTGCTGATGACTATCATGGTCTTATTTAGATGTTTGGTCTTTGTTATAAATATCATGTATATCATTCAATGTAAAGGTCATATCAAGACTCATGATGTAATAGCTTGTCTCTATCTATTGTAGTCATTTGATGAATCCCTTTTGGTCATATGATGTAATTTGTACCCCCACTATGCATGGGAAGGATGATGTAATATTTCAGTCATGTATAAGATTTTGGTGTATCCCCACTTGGTTGGGTGGATGAGTCAATATTGGTATATCCCCACTTGGTTGGGAGTTGGATGTATGTATGAGTCTTTGGTGATAGGAAGGTCATTTATGATGTCTAGAGTCATGTTCTTCTTGTAGAACATCTTTTTGCGGACCTTGCTTACAGTCAGGAGGAGCATGAACAACACACTTCAGCAGAGCAGATATTTCAGCATGTATTTAGATGGAGCATGGAAAGATTGGTACACCTTGGCATATACAAAGGGGGAGCTCAATCAGAAATTTTAGCAGGTACTTAGGGAGAGTATGGACAGCGGAATGTATATCAAGGAAAAGAATATCTTGGTTTGCCCTTTGCCCTTGATGTCAAAGGGGGAGAGTGACTTGGTGTGGTTGTTGCCATCAAGTCCAAAGGGGGAGATTGTTGGCATTATGATGCATGCGTTGTACTTGATGGCAACCCACTTGTAGAAGAACAAATCACTTATATATAACTAGATGAATCTACAGAAGAGATATCAGATGTGACAGAATACATGGGATGTAGGAAAGCTTAAAGGAATCAGTTCAGATGTAATGAACAATGACAACTCATTAAGATGACAGTTCTCAGTATGACAAGTTAGCTTTGCCATCAAGTTCAAAGGGGGAGATTGTTCGCTTTATGATACAAGTGTTGTCCTTGATGGCAACTCAATGACAGATCGTAGTGCAGCAGGTCAGTAGCAAAGAATTGATGATCAGACTACAGAGAATGAAGAAAGAAAAGTTTATACGCAGGTTCACTATATACCAAGTCGTGTACACACGCAGGTTCACTATATACCAAGTCGCGTATATATGCAGGTTTGCTATATACCAAGCAGTGTATACACGCAGGTTCACTATATACAAAGGCGTGTATACATGCGGGGTTGCTAATCAAAAGTCGCATATGCGTATGCATGCACTTTCATGCACGGAAAAGCGCGTACATGTGGGAAAGCTTATTTTTGGGTCCGTGGAATTTAGACCTATGGTTTTGGACCTTGGTATTGCGTCCGAAGTGTTGAACCCAAGTATTGGTTCTAAATTGTTTTGGACCATGGTATTGAGTAAGGCCTAAGACTATAAAAGGAGAAGAAGATCATTAGGCAAATGGAATGGAGAGAAAGTCTTGAATATATGATGAAGTATGAGATCTAGTATGCAAGTTATGGGTTCATGATGCTTTGCTTGATCTGAGCTAAGGAGGAATCTCATCGGTTGATGGAGAACAAGATCTAAGGATAGATCATGATCAAATGGTTTGGAATGAATCATCTCTATATGGTTTGATTATGCTTATTCTAGATCTGTATACTGACACATGTAATGTTCTGATCTGGGTATAACTTAAGGTTGAAATAACTGCAACTCATGAATGAATATTTACAGATGTATACGCTGGTTGACTTTGATAAAAGCGTGTACATCCACAGGTTATATACATCTAAGTAGCGTATACCATATACTCTATGATATTTGAAGTTACAGGTGGTTCTGATAGTTGATGCAAAGTCTGAGTTCTGGTGACTGTTTACTAGTGTCAGTATTCTGCATATTCAGATTGGTTGATAATGTTTATATTCAGTGTTGATGGATGAGATCTATAATGGATCATGATCATAATGGCTTATCTTTATGATTTGATGGACTAGATCTGGTTGCTAACATGCGTATTATCCTTGTATATGTAATGATCTGGTTATGTCTGAAATTAGGAAGTGCAGCGAAGACATAAGTAAGTAATTAATGACATATACGCCGGTTCGCTTTGGTGAAGCTACGTATACACACTGGTTCAACTCTACCAAGTAGCATATGCACTCTGATGCATGATTTTTGATGATATAGTTAGATTTGAACATTGTTGCAGAGTTCTGTGTTCTGATCTGTGTTCTGGTGACTGCAATTTGTTGACAGGGTTTCAGTGATTCAGTATTGGGTGATTCAAAGATTGATGATGCTAGTGTTGATTGATTGTGTGCCTCAATGATATTGATGGGTCTAGTATGAAAATTGGATGAAACGTGGCCTTCAGATTATGACATTGTGTTCCATGAGTATCTAGTTTGAAAATCTATGAAACGTGGTACCTGGAGGAAGAAAGAGAAGGTTGTAGCCTTCTGTAGAATCAGCACCTACGTACTAGTACATCAGCTAGTACAAGAGCTAAGGGGGTGGTAGCTCCCTTCCAGTAGTAGTTGGAAAATGAGTGAAGGTTAGAGCATTCAGTAGGCCGGCACCTACGTACTAGTAAAAGGATCGTCTAGTACAAGAGCTAAGGGGGTTGCAGCTCCCTTCCAGGAGAAGCTGGAGAACGAGAGAAGGTTGTAGCCTTCTGCAGGTAGAAGCCTGTGTACTGGTATAAGTGTACTGGTATAAGACTGCACCAGTATAGAAATATTGTAAAAAGAAGTTTCTTATTAAAAGAAGATAGAGACGACTTGCAGCAGGTGGTTTTCACCCACATTGGGTTTCCACCTTATATCATGGTGTTCATGTGTGTTATGATCTGTTTTGTTTTACTGCTCCTATTTACTGTTCATATGGTTAATAATGTTTTGATGCACTCATTAAGGATCAACTAATTGAATCATAGTTTACTGGATATACGCTTGTTGCATTAAACACAGTTGCGTATACGCGATTTACCTTAACTGAAGTAGCGTATATGAATCTGAATATGGAAATGAAAAAGTTATATTGATTTGATAATATTGATTCACCCATCCACCCCCCCCCTCAGTATTATTTCCAAGTGTTTGACCCATGTGGGTTGACATTGATTCACAAACTCAAATATGGTAGCCTTGCATTTTGTAGGATAGAGAAGACCTACTAATACAATTTGCGTTGAATTATTTCTTCTCTTCTCCACATAGGAAAATAACATATCATGAGCCTTATAACAAGTAAGGAGATATTTAATCCTTAAATCCTTTGGGGAGGCATCTGACCTCTTCATGAATAAAGGAAAAACATAGCCGATTACGCGTAACAGGGAGGACAATGTGACCAAGGAAATATGTTGCATCTTCTAGGTATCCTCCATTCATAGATTAAGGTTCTGTATAATGGTTTCAAATTAAAGGCAAACAATTATGGCAACTTGAACTAGGAGTGGTTGTTACATAAGTTCGAAAAAAAATTGATGTTGTCGTTAAATAAGTGGCTATCTCTTGGTGGGCGGTTGATATTGGTCAAGTATGTCCTTCCAAGTATTTCATTGTTCTGGATGCATTTATTTATGCTTCCAATGGAGATGATTCACATAATTTATTCCATCATGGAAATATTTCTGTGGTTTGGTCACAATTAGTTAGGGAAAATGCATTTGGTTTGTATCTCTACCATAGCTAGAGTGGTTGAAGCAGGTGTATGGGGTACCTTGGACACTAAAAAATTTAACATGTATTTGATTATCAAGAGTCTATGGAGAGCGTTGGGTGAAAGCATGGAGTTGGGTTACACTTTTTGACAAGAGAGGGTACGTTTAGGTGGAAAAAATGATGGTTCGATCGATCCATTTAAGTGCTCGATCGAGCTCCTCGGGTGCTAAAAAAGTAGCTTGATCAAGGGTTATAAACAAATCATCGATCAAACTTTATGGCTCGATCAAACCATTTTTTTTTTTTAATATTAAATACCGCATTTGCAGTCTGTGTGTGCCATTTGCACAGACAATGGGAATTTGGGATCTCGACCGAGAGTACTGGAGCTCGATTGAGCAATTGCATTCAAATCAATTTCATGAACGACCCCGCCAACATCCCAGAGGCTCAAACGAAGGTAGGTATTCTATCTTTTTTGTCTTTCTTATTTAATATTTTTGCAAAATTAAACAAATTAATTTAAAAATAATAGCCATACAAAAACCATGAAAACCAATTAATTAAAAAAAACCATGAAAACCACAAAAAACACCTTTCAAAAGAACTTAGAAAATCACAAAACTAACCAATAAAACCACAAAAAACAATACAAAAAACCTTTCAAAACAACTTAGAAAACGACAAAAACAACCTAGAAAACCATAAAAAAATCCTTCAAAACAACCTAAAAAACACTTCGAAACCACAAAAATAAACTATAATTTAGGTTTTGTTTTTTTTCTTATTTGTAATGTTTTGTTATTAAATGCATATTTTTTTTAGGAATTTTGTGAAATATATATATTTTGCATTTTAAATTGTAATAAAATAACTTAAAAGAACTTAAAGTCTATTGGAGTATTTGGTTGGCATGAAATTTTATTAGTTTTGTAAAAATGTTTATTTCAAATTTTTACATATATATTTACATATTTATGCGCTATGAATAAAATGAATTATTTAGAAAAGAGAAAATGTGTGAAGGTAGATTTTATCACTTATTTCAATTGTGTTTACATGGAACTCAATACTTCGGTTGATAAATTATAAAAAAATGGATTCTAAAGTTTAGGACTTCAGGCTAGATTATTCTGCTTGAGTTTAGAAATGGTTTTTTTGTCAACATTATTTCTAAGTCAACATTTTTTTCTTGGATTAGTTTATATATATTAAATGTAATAGTTTTGTATTATATGTAATACTTTAGTCAACCTTTTCTTGGATTACTCTATATGTATTATATGTAATATGTTGAGGTATCCCATATACGTGCCCCAACTGCAGGCCATCATAGTGCAAGGGGTTCTGTTATACGTGGTCGGGCTCGTGATAGATCATGCAGCCCACTGAGAGTTCATGTTCCACCCATAGATACTGCCTCCAACTTTAGTCAGAGTGTCAGAGGCAATGTTTCTGTGTCTATTGATGATCATGCTACCTCTAGTGGACCTTCTTCGCCTATTTCAGGTACAACTCCTGTATTTTAAATCCTCTTTAAAATTTATGCGTTTATGTTTTGAAATTGTCTTTAATTTTAAAATGGTCTTCAAGTGATGTGTTTGAATTAATGTATATGTTATTATGATTCTAGTTTGTTAATTATATATGTTAAATTATGTTTATGATTTACAAGACCTCATCAGGTCGAAGCTAAGGATTAAAGTGCCGCATCGATCCCTCTGTGGGATGATGCTATAACTCATATCACATTGGAGGATGTTACAACCCTTCATATGTGGATCATGTTGAGAAATCTAGGGCAACAAGACATTGGGCGATTTCTCTTTCAATGATAACTACTTGTGAATACTTTTTACTTATCTTGATTAGGTTCTTGTTTAGCTTGATTAATATTGTGTACCTTCATTAAACAACTAACATAAAACATAAATAACAATGAGACAAATTACACAAGATATATGTGATCAACCAAGGCTAAAACCTCTCCAATCTGAGAGGAAAAACAACAAGAAATCTTCTTCTTATAAAATCTTCAATTGACGAATTCCAAGACATAGACCCTTGAAAAGATATTCCTCCAAGACCAAGTCAATCCTTTCATTTTTCTCAAGTCAAACTTGCCTTTCAATAGCTTCCTCTTTCCTTTAGACCAATAATTCAGATCTACAACCTTAACTATAATTTCGACCCCTTCTGCCTACAACTTTTGATCTCCTGCAATTCTCGCACGTGTGACCAAACTAGGGCAGATTGGAGAGAGATTATTATTTGCTGGCCTTGAACTTGTATTCTTATAATTTCATTTTGGAAGAAAGATCCTTCACATGCAAAATTTTGGCTTCCTTGAGGTTTGCAATTCATTCTTCCTGCAATATGTGGATGCCCTAATTTTCCTCGCACGTGTGAGATAATTTAGCGCAAAAATAGATCTAAAAATTTTGATTTCTTCTCTTTTATTTCATCTTCTCTTCCTCACAAATTTTCTCTTATTTGATTGAACTTGTGATTGGAATGAATGTGTTCTTGAATGAGGTCGAGGCCTCCTTTATATAAGCTCCACATCCATCTTTGTAGGCCGACTTGTAGCTGCATTTAGGCCAACTTGTCATGTTAGGAAGGCTGACTTGTTGCATGTATTTTTGACTTGGTCTTGGATGTTTTCTTGACTCAAATAATTTTCTTTACAATATGTAACTTTACCCAAATTGATCTTTCATACATGACAAAGACTCAATGATAAGCCCTAGGAGCTCACAATGGGAGCTAGACCTAAAAATAAATTTCCTTGAGCATGAAACCCATGCCTCAAGATTAACAATAATAAATTTATTTTTATTATTACATAAAATCATGATTACATATGTCATTATGAAGACCGAACCTAGTTTCATATTTCAAAACTCCCTCTTAACTAGGGAGGTATTCATAATCCATACAAGGTACTTGGACATTCTCAATATGATGAATTCTCATAAGAAGAGTTAGATTTGTAACCCATCTATATAACATCATATCATCCAACATTGTCACATAGCAAGGCCTTAAATAAAAAATATATCTCTCCAAAAGATCATATCACAATGATGGCAAGACCGATGATTTATAGACACCTTCATCATTGTCTCTCAAGGACCATACCCCACTCGGGTGTTCACAAGGTATGTCCTTCCAGGACTATTCTTACAAGGATTCCCAATCCTCAAAGAATATCGATCCTCTACGACTACTCTTATCTTAGATTCCCTACCACATCCTCAAAGAGTATCAGATGCCAAATGCTTATCCAATCCTCCATTATTTTCTTCCCAAGTGAAGACAAGAATGATGTGTCTATCTCTCCCCTTCAACTAGGGAGGATATACCCATTCCAATGAAGGAATGCACCTATTTATATAAAAATAATTTACCCAAGATCCCTCTTAACCAGGGACCTTTCCAAGCTCCCTCTTAGTTTAGGGACTTGCTTCCAAGTTTCTACTAAATCAGAAACTTGATTCCAGACTCCCTCTTAACTAGGGACCTATTTACAACAACAAATTTTTTATTCATTGGTGGAGATTATGGGACCTTCAGCTGCTTGTATAGCTCCTCCATTCGATGTCATGAATTTCATTTTTAATATTATGGAGCCTTCATCTTTTGGACTTCTATGTAGGGCATCGACCATCCATCACTTTCCTTCTTGAATCAGGGTAGTCATGTCATCCTTCCTTTCCTCAGAGAGTGATCCATTGGACCATATTTGGCTTTTCCTCATACAACTACCTTTTTCACATTATGTATCCGTCAAGGTCTTCCATCCTTCCACATGAGTATCAATTGTAGATGAAATCCAAACTTCTCTTTAGGTAGCCCTATATTATCCCATCTAGATATTATTCAAAAATAAGAAATGTACATCAAATCAAAGATTACCTTTTGTGATGGCCCTTCATCATGACATATGTTTGTTGCAACATCAACATCTTGAATTCATATTGGTTGGAAAATTAGAAAGGAAAAAACATTTTCTTTACGTTGATAATTACTTGTGATATTCTTATTTTCTTATTAACTTTCTTATGTTCTTCTTTTACTTTAGTTCATCAAGAAATTACCAAAACAATAACATGAATATCCTAGACACCAGATGTAGGCAGACAACTAGGGAAAAAAGCCTATCTAGGGGAAAACCCAGTCAAAATTTCTTCCTTAATAATTTCATGAGATGATCCAAGACTCCTTGACCTAGACAAAGACTTCCTCCAACCACCAAGTCAACCCTTCCCTTCTTCTGCAGATGAAAACCTTCCAACAACAAATTCAACCTAGATGCAACAACAAGACTTCGACCCAACATAACTTCAACCCAACAATAGACCATGAAAAATTTGACCCAATAGTAGCCCAGCAAAACTTCGACATAACAGTAGCCCAAAAAAAACTTCAACCCAACAGAAACTTCGATCCATCAGAATCTTTGATCTAGTAGAAATTTCGACCCAACAGTAACTTCGACCTAGTAGTAACTTCTACCCATTAGAATCCAAAACTTCAACCTTCCCAATAGTAGATTTTCAACCTAGTAAATAGCCCAGTAAATAAACATCTATGAGAGAGAGACAAACCGAAAAACTTCGATCTTCCTTTTCTAGCAAATCTTCTCATTTTTTTGTAACTTCACATTTTTTTTGCTTCCTCTTCTTGGATATTGAACTTGTGTGAGAGTGTCTTCTAAGTGAATCGAATTACTTGTATATATACCCTTTTCTAGAGTTTGAATTACCCTCATGTAGGCCGACATGATCAGGTAAGGGTCGACTTGGTGTGGGGGTGACAAATGACTTATTTTACTCAATATTAATTCTTTTACATGATTCAAAAGCCCAAGAAGGGTCTCTTTAAATGGACAATGACTCTAATGACTCAAGACAAAACCTAGAAGTCCTCAATGGGCAATTTTACCTAAACATGATGACCCAAGCATGAAACCCATGCTTTAATAAGTCATAACAATAATAATAAACATTTATTTTTCTTTCTTTTGATAAATACATTTGATTATGACTGAAATACAATTATGAAGACCAAACCTAGTTACATTCTTCAACACTCCCTCTTAAGTAGGGAGGTATTCATATACAAGTACTTGGAAGATCTCAAAACACATGAACAATGAAGAGTTTAGGAACTTAAGGTGACACAGACTAGATTCTTGACCAGGGAAATCTATCCAGGTGGGACTAAGATGGAAAAAATCTTTTAGCCTCTCTAGGTACCATTAGGGTTACTTGCTAACCATCAACCCATGGAAATATGTGTGTAATGCAAGGTCAGAGCTCTATAATTAATGCCTCCCTCCCTACTTCGGGAACTAGACATTAACACATATGTTGGCCAGATGTCCTCCCAAGCATTTTACACACACAATGCCTCAATACATCAAATTTCTCTTGATCAAATAGATTGATAACCTCAAACACGATTTTCAAAAACTTCGAGAGATTTACCTAAACACTCACAACCCGAATCAGTAACAACCTTTAAAATAATCATGCGTAAACACACACCTTTGGGGTCTTCAGACATATTGATACTACTTCACAATTTATCATAGAAGGATGTAGAGGCTTCCGAAACAGATCTTGACAAAGGTTTCCTCAATCATTCAACTTCATTTCCTACTTCACATGCAACAACCAAATCCTGCTTTCCTTCTTTCAGCAACACCTCAATATGCATTCTCCAATTTATTCAAGGTATCCATCATGACTATAATATGCCCTCCCTCTCAACTTGGGAGATATCCTTCCTTTTATCTCGATTCCCTCTTAACTTAGGGAGATCAACTTATTTCTATAACATCAGGGAATATTTCAAGGCTTCCATCCTTCTTATCAAAGTCATCTTTATCATCTCATTTGTATAACTTCCTTCATCATGCTTATTAATCAATTCAACTTTACTTACAAATATCTTTAACATCTTGAAGATTATGTACCTGCGCAACTTAGATAGCAAGTACAACCAAATACATATATAGAAGCATGAAATTAACTATATCAGAATCATATAATAATGGAAGAATTGGAATTTAGAAATCAAATACCTAAACTTAGTTAGGTTCATAATCAACAAGAGACACATACTTTTATACTTCTTACTTAGGTTAGGTTATAACCCCTAGATCACATCAGCGACTCAATCAAGATATCAATCTTATTATATCTAGGGTCTCAATATTTCTTCTAGATATATGACATACTCTACTATAATATATTTCAAACCGTAGAATCAATTCAAACAAGTATAATTCTACAATGCATCCAAGAACTTTAGAATTCATATGTTAGACTTCTACTAGGATTTCATGCAAACCCTAAACTTAAATAATCAAAACCAATCACAACACAATCTAATGTTTCAACAACATGACAAACCTTTTTGTAAACCATAGATTTTATTATCACATTTGAAACAACATCATTTAATCAAATCCTAGATTATCAAACTTATTTTAAGGCTTAGTTACAAACCCTAGACTTTGCACACTATAAGCGTCAACAATTTGGTTAGCACATATATCTAGGATTTTATAATCATGCATAAGCATATCAATTTCCATTAGGTAAGCCCAAGACACAAATAGCAATACATTTTAAATTTAGATATATAAAAATCTTGATTATGCTAGGGTTTTGATAAAGTAGACAAACATACACCTAGGGTTTCATTCCTGGGAGCTTACTCTCAATATATAAGGGTTTTATTCATAAACCCTAATTTACCAAAACCTCAAGGTCCAGCAATGCATAACCATCCAACCCTAAAATAATAGGGTTTCCATAACAATACTAAGACTCCAAACATGACAATACCATCAAAACCCGAACCATAAAAAAATAGTTGTTTTTAGATTTCATTAGTGACCCTAAGTAGACTAGGGTTTTCTACATTAGCATTGACATACCCTTAGGTTAGGGTTTTACAAAGAACCTTTTAAGGTTCCACAACTATGATGTTTTAATGAGGGTAGATGTAATTTAATGATTAATGACTCGATCAAGAATCTTTAAGATTCAAAGGTCCTAGACATAACACTTGTTAATAATGTCAAGCAGATTTAAATGAATATACTTTTATCATGAAGAGAACAAAACTTATAATCTAAAACATACCTTTGAGTTGTTTTCTAGACAAACTTTATAGGACATCAATTCCAATGCTTTGTCTTGTGAGATCTTTTCCATAGCCCTTGAGCACATCAACAAGCTTTTCCTAAAAAAGAAAAGTTATTAGCATCTAGTATAAACACATATAGATAAGAAAAGAAAAAACAAGTATGAAAGATAATACAAGGAGTAAGATACTTATCTTTGGTAAAATGGTGAGGGATCCCTCTTAATCCAATCTTGATGGATACCTATAACAACTCAAAATTTTTCTTCCAAAACATGTTAGACCTACAAGTAATAGAAATCAAATAAAGGAAAACAACTCAAAACTTAGAATATAAGGTTATGTAAGGGATAGAGTCCCTAAGAGTCCCTAGAAAATGAATCTTTGACTTCAGATCCTTCCATATTTTTCTTCTTTGGCGAACCTTCGTTTGAAATGTTTGCTTGATCCTTATCTCTTATTTTATTTCTTGGATTCTTAGGAGAATTACTTCTATAATGACCCATCTTGTGACAATTGTAGCATTTAATCTTGGATAGGTCTATCTTCTTCATTGGCCCTTTGGAATTCTTGAAGGTTCCTTTATTCTTGAGATGAGTGGAATAGGCATTCAATGTTTTCTCTTCACTCTCCTTGTTGCTTACTAAAGATATTCAGACTTCTTCTTGACTGCATGCATTCTCGAATGTAGGAGTATCTTTCCAAATCTCCTAAGTGGAATATATGTTGGATATATATGGGATGAGGTTATCCTTTATTCCATCCACTATTATGATCATGGTAAATATTTATGTTTCTCTAAAATTTTCTTTTTGTGCTTCACTTGATTCATCTGTAGGTTTATTTACTTTTCCTTTGACTAGATTCAAGACTTTATTCTTCTTCACGATGAGATCTACCCTCTTTTTCCATGCCCTGTAATTGGAGGCTCCTTCTAATTTGTTTTCTCCCTTCAATGAGTTAGACATGATTCTTGAAGATAGTAGGCTTATATGATCCCCTTTGATGACCCTTATTCAACTTGTGATATTTCCTTATTCTCCTTTCAATATATATTCAGGTTTCCTTTTCCTTCTTCACCTTAGCTCTAATACCACGTTGGAAAATTAGAAAGGAGAAACAATTTTATTTATGTTGATAATTACTTGTGATATTCTTATGTTCTTATTAACTCTCTTATATTCTTCTTTTTCTCTTGTTCATCAAGCAATTACCAAAACAATAAAACAAAGATCATAGACACCAGATGTAAGTGGACAACCAGGGAAAAACCCATATCCAGGGGAAAACCCATTCAACAACTCTTCCTTAATAATTTCACGAGATGATCCAAGACTCCTTGACCTAGACATAGACTTCCTCTGACCACCAAATAAACCCTTCCCTTTTTCTGCAGATGATAACTTCCAGTAACAAATTCGACCTGGATGCAACAATAAGACTTTGACCCAGTAGTAACCTAGCAAAAATTCAACCCAAAAATGGCCCAACAAAAGTTAATCCCAACAATAGCCCAATAAAAACTTCGACCCAAAAGAAACTTCAATCCAGCAGAATCTTCGACCTAATAGAAACTTCAACCCAATAGTAAGTTCAACCTAGCAGTAACTTCAACCCAACAATAACTCCGACCCAGTAGAATCCAAAACTTCGACCTTTTAAACAACAAAATTTAGTCCCAGTAAATAGCACAGTAAATCAACACGTGTGAAAGAGAGACAACCCAAAAAAATTTGATCTTCCTTTTCCAACAATCTCCTCCTTCTTCTGCAACTTCACATTTTTTCTGCTTCCTCTTCTTGGATATCAAACTTGTGTGAGAGTGTCTTCCAAATGAATTGAGTTGCTTGTATATATACTCTTTTAGGGAGTTCGAATTACCCTCATGTAGGCCAAATTGATCAGGTTAGGGCTGACTTGTTGTGGAGGTGATGAATGACTTATTTTACTCAATATTAATTCTTTTTTACATGATTCAAAAGCCCAAGAAGGGTCTCTTTAAATGGACAATGACTGTAATGACTCAAGACACAACCTATAATTCCTCAATGGGGACTTTGACCTAAAACCAGATGACCCAAGCATGAAACCCATGCTTTAATAAGTCATAAAAATAAAAATAAAAATTTCTTTTTATTTCTTTTCATAAAATACATTTCATTATGACTCAAATACAATTATGAAGACCTAACCTAGTTACATTCTTCAACAACATTGACACATCTCCAAGATATTCATTAGTCAAGGGTCTTCTTTCTTTTTAGACTTTTCCAAGGTATTCATATATTTCCCATGGAGATATCATAGTGAATTCTTCTAGTCATTGAATTTTGATTGCCTTCTCCATAGTTGCATCTTTCACAAACTATTCTTTTCTCTTTATTCACATATTACTTCCCAGGAACTCCCAATCATACTTCCTTCATTTTTTTCAATCACTTCATATTCCATATGAGGACATATTATGTTGATTTCATCTAGTTAATATGTGACCCATGCCTTCATGCATCCTTTTAATGAAATATATCCTTTTCCATTGTTCATGCTCATGAGGTAGAGCATTCATCCTTACTATCTGCAACTATATAACAACATGGCTTGACTTATTAAACATATGCATACATACCTCTTTTCTTCTTTGGTCATCTAGATTTCCTTCAACAAATTCTTGTCCTTGAATGAGAGTGGTTCAATAATCTTTGACATGCTGCATTCCTTTTCCATCCTATCATCATTCTTAAAAATAGTGAATCCCATCCAAGGTGGTAAATTCCATCCAAATAGTGAGGCACTTGCTTCTTCCAAGAGATGAACCTTATAATGAAGATTCCTACAAAGGATCTTGAATGTCCTTGTCCTACAAATGCTCCCGTATAATTATGTATGATGAGATCTATACTAGATGACTTCCTTCTTCCATAAGTGATACTTATGCTTCTAATGAGGTCACCAAGGGATACTTTTTCCTATGATTACTGTTGCAAGTATGTAGATTTTTACTTCATTTCTGACATGAGCTCTTGCTTCAATTGTATGCTTAATATGACGCCTTCTTACTAAGACTCATCCTATAATTCTTCAACCATGGTAGATGTATTTCATCTTTTATTTTACCTTGATATCCATCTACATCATGAATAGAGTCTAAGGGTCGTATAGTTCCCTTCTTCCATCATGTCTCTCAAAGGATCATCCCATGCAGATTTTTACTTCTTGTACCTGCAATGATAATTAAAAAGTACCCCAAGCAAAATACGATAGCAAAAAATGATTTCAAGTTATCCTTCTAGGGTTTCTATGTAACTAAGTAGTCATCCTAGGGTTTCTTGGGTTCAAACCCTAACTCATATTACGTCACACTAGGGTTTCTCTCATGCCCTAGAATCCTAACAAACCCTAGAAGTCACATCATAGGGAACAAGTACTTTGAGTTTCTAAATAAAAAGGTTTCTTATGAGCCATCCATAGTTCAAAATACAAGCCCTAGAGTCATAACTTTAACATTACAACATTTTATGATGGACCCTTAGAAATAATAGTAATATCATACATACCTCATGGATACCTACTTGTGATGCCATGATTCCTTCACAAAGATTTCTTTGCTTCCATTCTTGCAATATTTCAGACTTTATTTTATTGTTCTTTTGATGGTACCTTCTCTTTCACAAGTTTCCCTAAGACATAGATCGACTATAGCTCCTTTTTGCTACCATGATGGATACCAAACTTTTCTGCAACATAAATTTATTATGTAGATCCCTTTTGTTGCACTTATTTTCTGCATGTAGTTCCTTAGTTCAATTGTTTACAAGAAATGTATATATGAGTACCAAGGAAAATAATTGCTTGTGAATACTTTTTACTTATCTTGATTAGGTTCTTCTTTAGCTTGATTAATATTGTGTACCTTCATCAAACAACTATGATAAAACATAAATAGAAATGACACAAAGGACACAAGATATATGCGATTAACTAGGGCTAAAACCTCTCCAATATGAGAGGAAAACCCATGATAAATATTCTTCTTATAGAGTCTTCAATTGATGAATTCCAAGACCTAGACCTTTGACAAAAAATTCCTCGAAGACCAAGTTAATCCTTTCCTTTTTCTCAAGTCAAAATTTCCTTTCAGTAGCTTTCTCTTTCCTTTTGACCAAGAATTCAGACCTGTAACCTTGACTGTAATTTTGAGCCCTTCTACCTACAACTTTCGATCTCCTGCAATTCTCGCACATGTGACCAAACTAGGACAGACTGGAGATAGATTCTTCTTTGTTGGCCTTGAACTTGTCTTCTTATAATTTCATTTTGCAAGAAATATCCTTCACATGCAAAATATCAGCTTCCTTGAGGTTTGCAATTTAGTATTCCTGCAATATGTTGATTCCCTAATTTTCCTCGCATGTGTGAGATAATTTAGCTAAAAAATAGATCTAAAATTTTTGATTTCTTTTCTCTTCTTTCATTCTTCTCTTCCTCGCACTTCTTCTCTTCTTTGATAAAAATTGTGAGTGGATTGAATGTGTCATTGAATGAGGCCAAGGCCTCCATTATATAGGCTCCATATCCATCTTTGTAGGCTGACTTGTCATGTTAGGAAGGTCGACTTTTTGCATCTATTTTTGACTTGGTCTTGGAGGTTTTCTTGACTCAAATAATTTTATTTTACAATATGTAACTTTCCCAAAATGGGTCTTTCATACATAACAATGACTTAATGACTTATATATTAAATAACAAGCCCTAGCAACTTAGAATGGGAGTTAGAACTAAAAATAAATTTCCTTGAGCATGAAACCCATGCCTCAAGATTAAAAATAATAAATGTATTTTTATTATTACATAAAAGGATGATTACATATGTAATTATGAAGACCTAACCTAGTCACATATTTCAACAGATCAAATAAGAGATACGTAACATCCCTGCTAATTCACCGACTTGTCGTAGTTTGCCTTTGATGCTAGATAGCATCAATAGGTTTATTGAGACATACCAGAGGTCGGGCTCACAAAGAAACCTCCTACATTCCATACATAGGATTGGGAGGCATGAGGTTAGAGGCCTAGATACTTGGGAGGTAGTGAAAGAGGCCACCAATGACATTGATGTTCGTGTGGAGTTGTTCAAAATCCCTCCAGATCGCTCTACTAGACATAGAGGTCTGATTCCACTGAAATATTTTAGGAATGTTAATGAAACCCATTTTGTGTATGATATATTCATTGAAGCTTGGGGCCAGATCCCCCACCATGACCAGGTCACCATTTATTTTTCCGATCATTTATATGCAAAGTTCATGTTACATACGAGGCCAAATTACACTTATACCAGGTCTCATTATTATGGACCAGATTCGGGACGTACCTATGAGCATGAGGGGGTTTGTAGGGACCCTAGGAATGTACCACCACCTCCGAGATTCTTTCCATTACTATCTTAGAGCTTGGTATTACCGACATAGCTAGAGGATTTGTCACAGCTCGGTGGTGAGACCAGGGAGACTATTGTAGACAACATGCATATGTCATTGGCTAGTGCACGTGTTGTATTAGATGGAGAGATTAGAATACCAACACCATTTCCTTGTGACTTGCCAGTGCCCTTATATGATGATGCATTTATCGCGAGTTTACCATTTGAAAAAATTTTGACATCTACATGTATGTATTGTGATATCATTCATGAGACTTGGAGGGTGCACGACCTGCATGACACGAACAAGGTACATATATATACAAATTTTTTGACTCTTATTATCAAATTATGCATAAGTATTTATATTAATTTCTAGTTCGTATTAGATTGAATTTATATTAATAAGTTCATGATAACATGTAGACACAACCCAACCACATGGATGAGCTTATGAGGTCATCCGAGGGGGCAGTTGATCAGCTAGACCATCCTCGACCACAACATGTTTCCATGGATTCTCCTCCACCTCATATTTTCACTAATGTGTAGGAGAGTCACTATGTACAACCACATGGACCAATAGTTGAGGTAAACTTTTTTATTCCTACGATTTCATCATTTTCTTTTTTTAAGTTACACATATATGCTAGTTAATTTGTAGACTAATTATAATTTGTCCTTGCCATTATGTACACAGGCCCATATGCATAGTGTTGTTGATGCCTTTGTTATGTGGAGACATGAGTGGGATGCTAGATTTAGAGGCACTGATGATGCAGGTCCATCGATGAAGGCCCCAATCATTGAACCATAAGCAGGGGAGCACCAAACCCATATTAATTAGACCCTCGTCCTTTCTGAATTGTGTTTGGACTCGACTGAGGTTAGTAAATTCATGTATATGTAATTAGAAATGTGGTTCAAAATCATTTAGTTCCATATTGTTTATTTTGTACAAATAATTATCTAATTAGTTTGAATTTGAATGTGTTATATTGTAGTACCAGCTTATGGACACTTACTTTGTGTGTTGAAACTCACATAGGAGTTCTAGTGGTACTTAGATTGGATAATTTGTATATTTTTCAGGCTCATTTCATAGGGCACAATCACATGTGACATATAATTTGTATATTTTCATACATGGACAGTTTATGGATGTACATGGACAATATTTTAGTTTATGGATGCTTATTATTTCAAATTATGGACGTTCATGTGATATTTGTAATTTGTATATATTTTCATATGGATAGTTTATTGATACATGTATTCACTATTTCAGTTTATGGATTTGTATTAATCTTGTTTATGGATTCTCATTAATTTTTGAAATTTATGGATTTATTAAAATTATTTCACCTTTTTTTTTCTATATACTATAACTTTTATTAGTAAAATATAACAATTTTGATTTCTAGTTTCATAGACTAAGAAAATAAGTACAATTTTAAGTTATGATGCAAGTCACTTTGATACTTAAAATGAAATAAAATATATCATGTATCAATTTAATATTGAACATGGAAAGAATTACAATCATGCTTCATATTGTCTTGTAGAAAGTGTCTTTTAGTGCAGTCAACATGTATGTTATTACAATTAATTTTAAAAATAAATTATTTGAATTTTAAATTCATCCATATTATATATATATATATATATATATCTATGAATTTTTTTGTGACCCACCCATATACCATTGCATGGACAACTTTTTAAAGTATTTCAATCAATTTCTTAATAATCTCAAGGTTCAATTTAAAAACACAAATAGGATTGAAATATGTTTTATTTAATTTTCAACGATTTTATGTAAACAACAAATAGATTTTATTCAACATTATTTATTTTGAGATTATCTACAAGAGATTAGTCATAACATGATATAAGTCAATCGTATTGAAATTTAATATATAAGTAAAAAAATATATATATGACAACATTTCTATAATTTTATATAATGCTATCAACTTTCCTAAATTTACAAGTAGTTATCCGAGTATTTCAATCAATTCTTTACGATTGAAATAATTTTTATTCAATTTCTAAATACTCAAATATGATTGAAATAAGTTATATTCAATTTTCAAATATTTGGAGATGTAAACGTTACAAATACAAGTTTTATTCGATTTTATTTTGTTTGGGGTTATGTACAAAAGCTTAGTCATAATGCACGTTGTCAATAATTTTTTTGTGCTTACACTGAAATCAATGCACAATGTTAAACTAAATACCTTGAAATTAATGTAAACCATATATTTAGTTACATCAAATAAGAAATCAACATCTTCACTTAAATCAATGAATCTAATGCAAGCAATCAAATAGGGTGAGAAATCAACATCTACACTAAAATCAATGCATCTAATGCAAACAATTAAATATGATTAGAAATCAACATCTACACTAACATCAATGCATCTAATGTTGCAAGCAATAAAATGGGATTAGAAATCAACTTCTACGCTGAAATCAATGCATCTAGTGTTAGCAATCAAATAGGATTAGGAATAAACATCTACACTGAAATCAATAGATCTAATGCAAGCTCAATCAAACAAGATTAGAAATTAACATCTTTAATGAAATTAATGCATCTATTGCAAACAATGAAATATAATTAAAAATCAACATCTACACAGAAATCAGTGCATCTAAATGCAAGAAATCAAATAGGATTAGAAATCAACATCTGTACACTCAAATCAATGCATCTAGTGGAAGCAATTTTCTTCCCTTTCTCTGCCCCCTCCATCTATATCTATATCTCCCTCCATATCTCCTTCTTTGTCTCTCTATATCACCTCCCTAGACACACATTCTCTCTCTCTTCATATCTATCTATCTCTCCCTCCCTCCCTCTCTCTCTCTTATTCCCTCTCTCGCCATTCTGTCTATATCTCTATCTCCCCGTGTCTCTCCTTCTTCATTTCTATATATCACCCTGTAAACATACACACTGTTTCTCCATATCTATCTATATATACCTCCCTCTCACTCTCCCTCTCTCTCTCTCTCTCTTCCCCTTCACTCCCTTTGTCTCTCCTTTTACCTCTCTTCCCTCCTACTCTCCTCTCTCCCTCTCTTTCCATCTCCCTTGTCACTCCCTATCTCTCTCACTCCACCTATATCTCTCTATATGTATTTATTCTTACCTCCCTCTCTCTCCCCCTCCAACTCCATCTCTCTCTCCCTCCCTCTCAATTCCTCTCTCTCTTCCTTTCACTCCCACCTCCCTCTGTGTCTCCCCCTCATCACTCACTCACTCACTCTCTCTCTCGAACTTTGTCCTGCAACTCTGTTGACTATCTCCTTCCCTCTCTCATTATCTCTCCCCCTTCTCTCCAACTCTCCTTCTTTGTCTTTCTATCTCATCCCCAAACATACACACTCTCTCTCCATCTCTCACTTGTCACTCCCTCTCTCCCTCTCCACCTTTCTCTCTCTATATGTCTTGAACTTCTTCCTTCCCTATCTTTTCCTCCAACTCCATCTCTCAATCTCCCTCTATTTCACGGAGACTCTCTCCTCCTCTCCCTCTCTCCATATTTTTGCCCCCTTTCTCTCCCTTACCCTTCTCTCCCACTCTATTTCCTCTATATTTAAAAAAATTTAAAATACTTTGACAATTAAATTATTATGTTTAAACAATTTATTTATTTTGATGTCGTACAACATTTTTTTATTATAACACATATTTAAAATGTGTGTCTTCCAATTGAAATTGTTTATGATTTATTTATCTAGGTAGTTTTAGGTTATGATTACTTCAAGATTTAAAAAATATTATTTTATTATGTTAGATCTATAAAAAAATTAGGTTAAATAAAATTAACATATTGAGTCAGTTTGTATGACTCTTTTTGTGTTAATAACTCTCTTGCTAACGCCTATGGCATATATCAACCACATTTATTAATGTGGTTGTGCTAGTATATATTATAATATAACAAATTTTATACTATATTAATTCAAAATTAATAAATTTAATATTAACATTAAAATATATTAATATTAAAATTTTTATATTAACATTAGACTTCATAATTTAATTTAATAGTAATAATATTTTTCTAATATTAATATTAAATTTAATAAGGTTTCTACATGACATGATAACAAAAATTATAATAAACTTTGGAATTTTAAAATGTGGTAAAAACTTAAATTTTAGATGTTTATTGATTCTAGAATCTAAATTATGGGATTCGATTTTTTTTTATTTATAAAGGTTCGATCGAGCTATATAGCTTGATCGAGCCATAATGCTCAATCGAGCCCCTGTTAACCACATATATGGCTCGATCGAGGGTTTACAAAACTCTCGATTAAGCTATTTGAATTTGAAATTTAAACGCTTGATCGAGTGCTTTAAGCGCTCGATCGAGCTTCTGAAGTCCTAAAATCCACAATTTCAGCACCCCTTCTACAAAATTTCTTGCAACACCATTTTGTACCCTAGCAGACTTAGGGAAAAATTTGTCCTTAGGTGGCAGAGTTGATCATGTTAGATTCATGAAGGAATCCTCTATCCAATGGCATATGAGTTTGACATTTTCAAATTCATATGATATTTTTCATCTAATTTCTTTTAAACATAATTCTTGAAATTTTTTAAAACAATTTTAAATAGGTTGAATAAAAAATCAATATCATAAAATATACACAACAAAAAAATTTCAAAAAATACCACTATCTTCGTTTACGAGTCCTCTTCAAAAGGGTACTCTTGGTTTTTCAATTTATTTAAATAGTTGAAAAAAACCTTACATAAACACACGTGTTTGCAAAATGCAATTGAAATATTACTTTATAAAAAATATAATTTTACATAAAAAATAAAATTTTAATATGAAAAAATTATCTCTCTTCATGTACATCATGCTTATATATATATATTACACAGTTTATACTAAGTTATGCTATGTGAACACATGCCTACCTCTTAAGATGTGTGAAAATTTGTAAGGACAAACATTTCGTTTAATGGAAAATTGACATATTATATGACATTAAATATTTTTGCAAAAAATATCATTAGGATAACAACATATTTCTCCACAATTTGTTTTTTTACTCTGAATCAAAATTCACAGTGCTTATATGATTTTTGAGGGCTTCAATTCGATAAAAGAGGAAAAACTTAAAATTTCAACGCCACATTTGGCCCAAAAGTGTAACCCATCTTCATGCATTCACCCGGTTGTTTGGTAAAAACATATGGACACAAATCATCAGTGGGAAATATATGATTACTAGGTATATGATGTATGGATCAAAGAAGGAGTGGTTCAAAAGAAATGTTATTTTTCGTATGGCACAGTTGTAGGAATTTACAGGGTAAGTTCCTTAGACAGAACACCAAAGGACACCGCTCACAACCAGATCGCAGATCAATACACCAGTATTTTTGACGTGGTTAAAACCCTCAAAGAGAGAAACAGTCCACGGCCTGAGCCAACGCGACCACTTCAGGCAATTTATTAATAAAAGAATGAAAATTTACATAAGCTTCTCTCATAGATGGATTACCCTACAAATGACCCTCCATGCGCTTTAAATAGAAATCATGGACCAATCAGGTGTCAAGCCACGGATCAAGTGTCGGTAATACCGAGGAGAGAATGAACCGTCGGATCACTACATATCGTGACCATCAGATTGTAAGTTACAAAATGTACATAGTAAAGAAACACACTTTACCTAACCCTATACTAGACCAAGTTGTACTTAACTATTTCCTATGTGTCGGAATATCCTAACATCCCCCCTTAAGAACAACTTGGGATAGGATTGAAGGATTTACAAATATGACACAATAGGAGAAGGAAGGAGGCACTAGAGCCTATCCCCCCTTAGTGACAACTTCTTGAACTCCAACCATAAATCGAAGTTTAGTGAACTTCGCCTTTGTTAAGATGTCTGCAACTTGATCATCTGTTGAACAATATTGCACTTCAAGAACATGGTCGTGAATGAGCTTTCTGATGAAGTGCATGTGCAGTTCAATGTGTTTGCTGTGCTGATGTTGGACTGGATCTTTGCATAGTTGAATGGCACTTTGATTATCACACCAAAGTGTAGTTGGATGTTGCTGCTGAAAACCAAACTCTGACAGGATCTGACGAAGCCACAAGGCTTCCTTACTAGCTTCTACGGCACCACAATACTCTGCTTCTGCTGATGAAAGAGAAATGGCACCTTGTTTCTTGCAAGCCCATGTAATAGGTCCTGAACCAAGAGTGAACACATAACCGACAGTAGACTTCCGATCATCAGGGTCACCAGCCCGATCAGAATCAGTGAAACCAACCAATAGAGGAGCTGCTTCGGCACTGTAATGAATCCCAAACTGAACTGTACCTCGAACATAATGAAGTATTCCTTTAGCTGCTTTCCAATGACTTTCACATGGTTTTGCATGAACCGAGCAACAAGGCCAACAAAAAAGGAAAGGTCAGGACGAGTATGGGTTAGATACAAAAGTTTTCCTACAAGTTGACGGTATAAGGTAGCATCAACTTCAGGAGAAGTACAAGTGACTGAAAGTTTGACTCCAGACTGAAAGGGAGAAGGGGCTGGCTTACAGTCTTCCATGTGAAAGTGGCGTAGAATATCACAGGCATACTTGGACTGAGAAAGGGAAATACCTTCCTTGGATTGCAAGACTTGAAGACCGAGAAAATAATGTAAGTGTCCTAAGTCTGTCATTTCAAACTTCCTTTTAAGGCTAGACTTCACATGGTTTATAAGGTTGGGATCACTACCAGTCAGGATAAGATCATCAACATAAAGAACAATAATGATAAGAGACTTACCCACTTTCTTGGTGTAGACAGTATTGTCAGAATGACACCTAGAGAAGCCAGATTCTAAAAGAAAGTTATCCATTTTGGCATACCAAGCTCGAGGAGCTTGCTTGAGACCATAAAGGGATTTCTTAAGCTGACATACAAGGCTGGAGTTTGTTTGTATAAAGCCAATAGGTTGTTCCATATAGATTTCTTCATGAAAGTCCCCATGCAAGAAGGCGGATTTAACATCCATCTGATGGACTTCCCATTTGAAAGAGGCAGCAAGGGAAACAACAAGGCGGATAGAGTTCATTTTGGCAATAGGGGAGAAGGTTTTAGTGTAGTCAATGCCTTCAACCTGTGAAAAACCTTTAGCAACAAGACGAGCTTTATGTTTATCAACTTTCCCATCTGGTCCATACTTGGTTCTGTAAACCCATTTGCATCTAACAAGTTTTCGTCCCTTTGGTAGAGGAACAAGATCCCATGTATCATTTGCCAATAATGAATGATATTCTTCATTCATAGCTGCTTCCCAATCTGGATGGCCTGAAGCTTCTGCAAAGGTGTCAGGATCATAATTTACTGGAGCTTGAGCCAGTAAAGAAGAGGCTCTGTCAAACTGAGAATGTGTGCGTCGCTGATCTGTAGGATCACCGGCAAGATCACCTGTTGCATCCCGAGTAGCACGAACCCACTTTGGAAGCTGAGGAGCTGAAGGAGGATCCTGAGATGGTGGGGGAGGATTGTCTTCCTCACTTTCATCATCTGAAGAAGAAATTTTTTCAAAAGTAGAAGAGATAGGGAGAGGTGGCACATCCGCCGGACTAGGCTCGCAGGCCGATATATTTTCATCAAATTTTACATCTCTTCTAATGATAACATTTTTGGACTTAAATGGAATAAGTCTATAGCCTTTGACATCTTCAGAATATCCAACAAAAGTACATTTTTCACTCTTAGGTTCTAAAGCTTTATGCTTTTCATCTGGAATATGGGCCCACGCTTCACTTCCAAAAACACGAAAGTGACTTACATCTGGTTTGATTGAGCTCCATGCTTCTTATGGAGTGATATTCTTTAAAACCTTAGTAGGAGTGCGATTTATTATGTAATTTTCACAGTTAATTGCTTCTGCCCAAAAACTAAGACCAAGTCCTTTAGATTGTAGCATACAATTAGCGATTTCCTTTAAGGTGCGATTCTTCCTTTTAGCTACACCATTTTGTTGTGGAGTATATGGAACAGTATGTTGCATTTGAATTCCATTCTCAGTGTAAAAGTTGATGAATGTGTTTTTAACATATTCTCCGCCATTATCAGATCTTAGCTTAAGAATTTGATGTCCAGATTGTTTTTCAACAAAGGCCTTGAAGGCCAAAAATGTGTTAAATACTTCACTCTTGAGTTTTAAGAAGTATACCCAAGTGCATCTGGAGAAATCATCAATGAAAGTTAAGAAATACTTGCAGCCAGAGAATGAAACAACTGGAAGTGGACCACATAAATCACTATGCACAAGCTATAAAGGGGCTGAGGCGTGCCAAGAGGCACTTTTTTCAAAACTGTCCCGATGATGTTTTCCGAGTACACATCCGGAACAAACACCATCTCTGCAAGATACCATAGGAAGACCTGTCACCATATTTTCTTTACATAGATGCTGAAGGGAGCGATAGTTTAAGTGACCAAATCGCTCATGCCAAAGTTTGCTCACTTCATCGTTATGAGCAACAAATACTGAGGGAAGATTTGATGACCCAAAGTTGTGAAACTTATACAACCTTGTAGAATCATCAGCAATGCCAGTAGCTAAAATCTGTTTAGGATCTCTTAGGTCCTTGATTACAACATCATGAGGTGAAAATTCAACGATTTTACCTTCACCTGAATGAGTTATCTGATATACAGATAGAAGGTTGCAGGATAAGGTTGGAACACATAATACATCATTAAATTGACCATTGTCTAGATGAACAGTTCCAGTCCCTACAACATTAAGAGATCTATCATCACCAACATATATATTTTTGGTGTTACAATCATTTAAAGAAGAAAACATGGCTTTGTTTTTGGCCATGTGATAAGAAGCTCTAGAATCAATGAGCCACTCATGAGAATGAGAAGAAGAAGATACATTTAATGCATAACCAGACCGAGATGATTGACAACCACATGCAGAAAGTGCCATTCCTGAAGATGAAGTTGAAGTTGAAGAATGCTCCACATGGATGTTATGTTTCTTCATCGCTGCTTCCAAGGCTTCCATCTTCTTAAAGCATTTGGATTCTAAGTGGCCATCTCGATTACAAAAGTTGCAATGACTATCAGTCTTCTTCCATTTGTTTTTATTTGTCTTATCATTTTGTTGAAATGATTTTTCATTTTGAGGCTGAGATTGCTTAGGACCCTTGTTTGGTTTAGGACCATTCTTTTTAGGATATGACTTCTTAGGATTCTTTGAATTTGGTTGCTGCTGGGCGGCTAACGCTTTCTTGGAAGAGTTTCCAAGATTAAGAAGACCAAGGTGTAAGAGTTTTTCTTGTTCTCTTATTAAAGAATCACAAAAAGAGTCAAAGGAAGGGGACTTGTAGTCTGTTCCTTGAGAAATGAAGGCTTCTCTTGTAGAATGGAAGGTGGAAACAAACACAGAGTAGGCTGGTCCCAACTTAGTAAGAATGGAATAGATAAGGTTACTATCTTCTTTCTTAACCTTAACACCTTCCAAGAGATATCTAAGGGTCTTGAACTTGGATAAGAAATCTTCAATGCAAGAAAAATTATTAGGGTCCAATGTAAGCAACTCATTTTCAAGTTGATGGGCTCTAAGTTCATTTTTAATCCCAAAAACTTTATTGATTTGTTTCATTGCTTCATCAGGAGTATCAAGTTCTGCAATATGGAATCTAAGATCTAGAGAAATAGACATCCCTATCAATCCACGTGCTTGATCTTGCCTATTTTCCCATTTAGCAGCCTTATCTTCATCCTTCGGTTTCTTTTCTTGGCCCGAGGCTATTCTATAGAGACCTTTACTTCTAAGTAAATCCTCAATGTAGGACAACCATTGGAAGTAGTTGGTGCTGTCAAGGGTAACTTGGTATTGACTTTCCATTTCAATGGAAACTGAAGCTAACGATGCTGAAACTAAGTGTTCCAATGGATAGATCTCGAAAAATTAGGCTGGTTTAAAAAAACGGTTCTGAAAATGGCTTCTGGATGAAGAAGTTATGGCTTTTTGAAAAAAAATTGATGAAGTCGCCGACGAAGTGCGGGAATGTGCGGAAATGAAAAAATCCACCCCCAAAAAATGGAGACTTGAACCCAAGACCTCTACTCTCATAAATTAGCTTTGCACCAAGTGAGCTATACAAAATGTTTGAGAGAGAGAGAGAGAGGGGGGGGGGGGGGGGTTGATGCTTTGGGTTGCGTGCTTGCTTTGAGAAGGCTCTTTTTCCCTACAAAACAAAAAACACAAAACCCAACATGGACATACAAAAGAAAACGAACCTTACGGCTCGAAGTTAGCTTTAGCTGAAAAACTAAATATTTTAAAAAATGAACCTTGCGGCTCAAAGTTAGCTTTAGCCGGAAACTAAATATTTTCCTCAATGTTTCTGATTTTCCGAGATCACACTAAGGCGCAACGGAAAAGAGCATACGCATGAGAAAAGTCCTTCCTTTCTGTTTATGATTTGCCCAGATCGCACAGAGTCGCAGGGAAAAGAGCATACGCAGAAATGAAAGGTATAGATCCGGTAATAAAAAAAGCTAAATAAATTGAAACCGAAATAAACAGAGAGAAAATAACTGTAAACTGCAAATAAACACTGTATACCTCCAGATCTTAAAAATGACGCAGCTAGGGCTACCTGAAACCTTTTCGCGTGAAACGAAAGGGGTTCCTCACTGGAACAGATGCTCCCAACACAATAGAGCAGTCCTCTCGGCACGAAAGCAGTCAGAAACAGTAGATCTAGGAAACGACAGTCGGATGCAGTTCTACCGGCTTCAGATTTGGATCACCAACGGACGCGGCCCTCAAATAGCTCTGATACCATGTAGGAATTTACAGGGTAAGTTCCTCAGACAGAACACCAAAGGACACCGCTCACAACCAGATCGCAGATCAATACACCAGTATTTTTGACGTGGTTAAAACCCTCAAAGAGGGAAACAGTCCACGGCCTGAGCCAACGCGGCCACTTCAGGAAATTTATTAATAAAAGAATGAAAATTTACATAAGCTTCTCTCATAGACGGATTACCTTACAAATGACCCTCCATGCGCTTTAAATAGAAATCATGGACCAATCGGGTGTCAAGCCACGGATCAAGTATCGGTAATACCGAGGAGAGAATGAACCGTCGGATCACTACATATCGTGACCGTCGGATTGTAAGTTACAAAATGTACATAGTAAAGAAACACACTTTACCTAACCCTATACTAGACCCAGTTGTACTTAACTATTTCCTATGTGTCGGAATATCCTAACAACAGTATGATGAAAAATAAGCATTGGCTTGTTGGGAGGCTTCATTGGGACTGGTTCACAGATTGAGGTTGGTTGGATGCCATCAAAGGATTTGTGGGAAAGCGTTGATTATCAATTCCTCTTCTTCTCCATTTACATGAAAGAGGCATATTCTTCCTTAATCACATATCCACTGTTCAATTTTTTTTACCATTTTTCATTCTTAGCTTAGGGAAGACGAGATAGGCTTAGTAGGTTATTTAGCAGAGGGATGGGGAAATTGCATCAATTAACTATGTGCAACAGGTATCACAATTTATGAGTGGGAGGATAAACTGATATGGGATGTCCAAAATAAAAAGGGTTAGATCGTGGTTATGGAGATATATTATAGGCTACCTTTGATATCATATGCTCTAGTTAATAGGTTATGGTTTCAAAAATCCTAGTCCTCGGGGGTCCCACATAAATTAAAATGCTTATGCTGTTTGTCTCTGCACAAAAATATTGTTATGTGGGAGAATCTTTTACACATAGGTTTCATCGGCCTTGGCTTATGCTCCATGTGTATGAAAAATTCTAAGGATGTGAGGCATTTTTATTCCTTAATTGTCCCTTTGCAACATCGGTATGAAACAAGGTTTTAAACTCACTAAAATTTTAATTTCTCTTAGGGATATATTTTTCTTTTATTTAGATAATTTCATTTCATCATTTACATATTGAATTCACCCCACAACATCATATCATTATTCAATTTTACATTATCAATCAACAACATATGCAACTATAGAGAAAGAATAATATTATCATCAATGCACTGAAACATAAAGGAATAATAGAAGAAAAAAATTCACACATAGAGACACCAGGATTGGTCAGAGACCAGGGAAAAACCATTTCAAATTATTCTTATTATTATATTGTCTTCAAACCTTTAGCAGAGAGAGTATATCATCAGAGTCCAAGTCAAACTTTTACTAGCCAATATCCAATATCCAAGTATGAAAACAGAGAAAAACAACAATGTGAGCCCTAACCAGTCAAAGTCAATGGTCAAAACAAGCTTCCAAGAGCTTCAACAATGAATGCAATTACATTTCAAATTCTTGCAATCATACACGAATTCTTGTAACCATACGCGAACAAATTCCTACAATCATACGTGAATTCTTGTAATAGCAAATTCCTGCAATCATAAGTGAATTCCTATAATCAGACACGAATTCCTGTAATATCAAATTTCTGTAGTCATACGCGAATTCTTGTAACCACTTGCAAACAAATTCCTGTAATCATATGTGAATTCTTGTAACCACACACGAATTCTTGCAATCATACACGAATTCTTGTAATCACATGTGAATTCTTGTAATAACGCGCGAAATCCTGTAATAACATGCAAATTCCTCCAATTTGTACGAACTAATGAAGAGAAGATGTATGTGATGAGTGTGTCCAAATGAATTTTAGGTCACTTGTATTTATAGGCTACCAAGGGTGCCCAATTTTCTTTAGGGTCAACCTGATCAAATGTGCATATGTGGGATTTTATTCAAAAATACACTTTCTGTTAATCAAGATTGTCATTGATGTCAATATGGCAGTGTTTGTGATGGAAAATTCTTGTGACATGTGATGTTTCTCATTGATGCCCATTAATCATAATATTACTCATAGAGGACCCATGGGTTGAATATATATATACATACATAGTAGAAGCAGTGAACCCAAGAAGTGTCCCAAGGAGGAAAGCGATCGAAGGAGTAAAGAGGGACACATCATCAGAAGAGTCGCTATCGGAAGTCATAAGAGAGAAGAAAATCCACAGGAGCGATAAGCCAAGAAAAAGCATATGCCCAAGAATAAGATCCATATCGAAAGAACTAAGGAGAAATATTGAAGGAAGGAATAAACCGTGTAAACCATTTAAAAGTTCACATCGCATTGAAGAAATCAATATCAATGGCTTGATCGCTTTTATTATGTGTCACGTTGAATACCCCGACTACGATATCTATTACAAACCCAATGGTTCCATAACAATATTATCTATTGTTATATCATATCTGCCATGCCGGAACTGCTGCATCGGAAGTTATGTATCATAAAGGAATGTCACACTTGAAATCTGCGATTGCATTTTGAGCTGTGGACCCAATTGGTCAAATAGAACAAGCTCTAATGTAATACCATGTTCGCCACTATCGAAAGTTACGTATCAAAAGTATTAAAAAGGTCACGCTAAAAACATCGATTGTGATATGTACTGCGGACCCGATGGTTCCATTATAATACACCTTATACTATATCGCATCCGCAGTATTGCTAGTTTCTAAGGGATGTCAAACCACTGATTGTGATAAGACTTATGGAACCAATGGACCTTTGATTGCGATAGAGGTGTGGACCCGAAGATTTATTAAAAATAGCTTATTGAATATCGCATCCACTCCATCGATAGTAGGGGTATCAAGAATATTATATCGTGAAACCAAAGGGTTGCGATTTTGGGAGTTTGGAAAGTTGTGATTGTGATTAATAACGTGGCATGTGGGACCTCCATGTGGGCCTTGGATGAATATTAAAAAAGGCCTCTCCGATATATTGTGTAATAAGCGACCTCATACAATAAGTCAGCTACTCCTCCCAATGAACGTGTCTTTACGGTCATTAGTGAAACCCATATAAATATAAGTTAAGACGCCTCATTTATGGTCATCTATATCGGGCATTGAACATAGAAAGGAAGTAACAATTCACAAATCGTGAACTTAAAAGAAGCCGAAGGACAAGCAAAAAAGAAGAAACAGAGGAAAGGAAGCCGAAGGTTGATCAGAAGAGAAATACACAGGAGCATTAAGAGTTGAAGAACGAAGAAAGCCAAGATTGACTGCACATAGGGTCATTCATACAACTCGGACCTGTGTTTGATAGTAATTCAGATAATAGTTCAAAAAGGATGTTTTGCGGATCTAAGAAGATTATCTGAGTGTGAACAGGGTTGTCTCTAATTGAACACACAACCTGAAGTCGCGATAGTCACTCCTCTGAAGAAGGTACTCCTAAAGCAGTTACTAGAACAGAGGATTGAAACAGAGAGTTGTTTCTTGTGCAGAGTTCAGTGCAGTTCATTGTAGACACATTAAAGTTTTGTGAAGACTATTGAGGACCATGGTGTATTAGTCATCATGATGTGAATTGGAAATTTTGTTTGGGTAAATATGAAGAGAAATGGTGACACCTTCTATGAGACAAGGTTGTCATTGATGATGTAGCATGGAGACTACAATGAAGTTGTAGATTGATAGAACACAGTGAATAATATTTTGAGAGTTGTGTAATATAATCAAAAAATTTCTTGACAAAGCAAAACTATAGGGTCGGAGCCCTTGGGGTTGGTCCCTCAAAATTGGAAGGATTGGTGTCCTTGGAGTTGGTGCTCCTAAATCCAAGGTTGGTGCCTTGACAAGATAGGGTTGGAGCCCTAGAGGTTGGAGCCTCACAAAAGACCAAGTTGGTGTTTGGAAACATGTTGGAGCTTGGAGATTGAATATCAGTGTCCTCATTAGGGGTTGGAGCCCTATATATATTGTACTTGGTTAATTATAAAGATTATATTAATAAAATCATTTATTCCTATTGCTCATTTTGTGTTCTAAATATAATTGATTTAACTGGTAAAAGTAACAATTGAAAATAAGTACTGATTCACCCCCATTGTCATTATTTTCAACACTTTCCCTTGTCCAAATTGAGTGCTTCAATAGTCAAAATCGTTCCTCTCAAAAAGAGGAATCTCATCCGATGATCGAGATTTTTTACTGAGTTTCTAAATTAACACTCCCTCTCAACTAGGGAGAAATTCCAGTTGAACCATGTGATCATCATACATATCTCAACATCATGTCATGTGCATCCCAGTTCATCTCTGCTTGTCGCTACTCATCTTATGCTGGACACTCTTGAATCTGAAGAAAGAATAATATGACATCGGAGGGAAGACCAAGCTACCACCCTCTAACCGTTGGGGATCCACTGCTACCACCCAAAATCTCTACAAGCTGGGAGCCCAATGCTACTACCTGAGAAACATCAATGGGGAGCCAATTCTACAACTCAAATCAATATCGAAGAGCCTAAATAAATTTGAAACAAATCAGCGAGCACATATCAACCTGAAACCAAATGGAGGAGCTTAGTCTCAACCCAAAACCACATAAGGGAGCACATCTCAACCTAAAATCTCATGGGGGCGAAAACATCTTCCACCCCATATCGAGCAATAGGAGTTATCTCACATCTTACTCCCTATGTCAATCAATACAATATCTCATCAATTTTATTGCCCACTGATCTTCAATAATGCTCAATAGTTATGTGGTATAACACTTGCATCATAATCAACTTGGGTGAGATACTTGAGAAAGGATCACACACCCCCAAGCTCACTCTCTCAACCTGTTGTCCAGATAGGGAGCGATAATCCCACCAAGCCCAACTTGTTAGTATGATGCCAACTGGGGTATACTTTATTAGACCAAGATAGGGGAGAAACATCTATGACCCTATGGGTGACATATAGGGTTGATACCCTACTTGCTTATCTAAAGATGATCTGAGGTTGTCATTGATGTCAACCCAAGCAGCACTAGGGGCTACCCTAATATTGAAATGGAATTTTGACTTGACAACTTACTCTATTTTGAGTCAAGGATCTTCTAGATATATTCTGCTCGTCGAGATGTTTCCGTTGATATATGGCACGCCAAGTAATTCTTCACGGTTTGAGAGATATTCATGTTTGAAGTTAGTAACCCCAGTTAATGGGCTAAAACCCTATGGGGTTGTGGCATGACACTCATAATTTGTTTTGGTCATTGAATTTTCAATAATTAATAATTTTTGAAGCTCCTAAAACCCCTCCAACATTCTCTATATAAGCCCCTCTCAACTCTATAAAAAGAAATCTCATATATCCTCAAAATGTAGTGATCGTGGAATTTTCACTATAACTTCATTTCTGCGAAGTCTTAGATTCTGGAATGAAAACCCATTTGATTTACAATCCTGATGAATGTCATGACTAAATTTCAGATCTTGTTTCACTATATTTCAGAGATATGATATGTGGAAGTTAGGGTTTTTGCAGGCTCCCGAATTTCGTCTCAAAGAAGTAACCGTGGGAAAATCTTCATAACTCTCTATCTGAGAAGAGGATTCGAATTTTGTAAAAAGTGGTGGATAGTGCATGAAATATAGTTTTCTTTATATCAATTTTAGATCCAAAGGAGGAAACAGTCACACGTGGCACGTCGTACAAGTTCGCTCTACTGAACTAGTCCATAATTAGGTCATTGTGAGAGATTGGGCATAACTTTGTCTTGAAGAGCCAAAATCGGGTCAGACCTGTGGAATTGAAAAGAAGACTCAGAGGGCTACTACATGACCAAACATCACATAGTGGGGATCTGAAATCACAGAGATACATTAAATTAAATATCGTGGTACTAGAAGGCAAGAATAAACTAGATCAAGTGCTGTCAAGGGGTGCAAAGGACCAGACTTTCTAGGGCAGCAAAGAGAAAGGTGCAACAAAATGATGCAACAGAGGCAAGATACAACTAAGTATATTCTATATTTTCATGTTCATATCTTAATTGCATTAGGTTCTTTGTATTCTAATTTGTTGTTTTTGTTTAACACTGACATATGCTCTGCAGGATGAGGTAAGTTTTGCTATTATCATGTCATAGGTATTTCCTTGAAGACTTTTTTCAGGTATTATATATTCATCAAGAGAAGAATCAATTTATAATATAATGTTCTGAAGAGTGAGAAAGGGTAGCATGACAAGAGCAGCAACCAAGGTGCAAAACAACATCAAGAAGTTCACCATATGAAGTCTTCAAGTGGGCAGCACTGCATACAATCATTGTAAAAGTATCATTGTAAAAGCATCATTGTAAAAGTTGTACATGTGACTATCTGCCAAGAGTTGAAGAGGCAGTGTTGGGAGGTCTAGAATCATCATTAGGTGGTTGTGTCATAGTTGGGGTTATGGTCTAGTGTGTCTTCTTCTTCTACATCATTCTATATCATTGTAAAGTGGACCATTTTCCCTCGTACGAGAGTCCATTCTTCTTTTATTATTCTATAGGGTGGTAGGGTGGTGCTAGGCTGGTGCATGAAGTCACCAATAGGTTCAAGCCTGTGAAAACTTCAGGGTGGTAGGGTGGTGCTAGGGTGAGTTGTAGCTCATTGGGTGTTGGGGCATCCATTTAGTTGACTACTAAAGAATCTCGGGCGTTGGAGCATCCATCCAGTGGGAGCTGGAGAAGAATGCTTTTCTAGAATTCTAGGAAGTTGTTGCTTTCATTTGAGTTGGGGCTGAAGATTAAAGATTTCATTAGAAAAGAATTCGGTGGTTTTTGACCTGGAGGGGCTTTTCCACCTAAAATATTTGTGCCTCCTGGGTTTTTTTATTTACTTTTATTACTGCATAAACGCTAATATTAATTGAAGATTAAATCATGCTCTGAAAAGATTTAAAAATGCTAATTGCTAAGGAATACTGATTCACCCCCCCCTCAGTATTTTCCAACAATTGGTATCAGAGCTTGGTTCCTTTAATAGCAGTTTAATAACTGGAAGGAGATCATGGAGCATACCAAGAATGGTGTACCTCTATTCAATGAAAATAATTATGCACTCTGGAAAGGAAGAATGGAGGTCTATCTCTTGGCACAAGGTTATGAAGTATGGGACACTGTTCAAAATGGCTTTACACCAGCCGCGGATGAACAAGTTAATAAGAATTTGGTAAATGATGCAAAAGCGAAGAATATTATTATCAGTGGACTTATTGAATCTACTTATCATAAGGTGTTGGGTTGTAAAACCAACAAAAATGTATGGGACAAACTTGAGAATATATATGCAGGTGACTCAAATGTCAAAGAAGCAAAGCTTCAAATATACAGAGAAAAATTTGAGCAACTCAGAACGAAAGAAGATGACAACATTGCTGTATACTTCCAACACATTGATGAAATAACCAACACTCTGGAAGGATTGGGAGAGCCTTTTAACGAGAAGACTATTATACGAAAGGTTCTTAGAGAGTTACTAGGAAGATTCAACCCAAAGGTATCGGTCTTATAATACAGTGAAAATATGGACAAACTCAGCAAAGAGGAATTACATGGAGTTCTCATAGCATATGAAATGAGACTTGATGAAGAAGAGGGTACTTCGCATCTAGAAACTACTTTCGCTGCATCTAAGAAAACCAATAAGGACAAACAACCTTCAAAGGCAAAGAACTGCACCGACACTTGCAAGTGTGAAGAAAATGAAGATGATGAAGAAGGTTTTTCAGATGGAGAATATGTTTACTTTACGAGAAAACTAAAAATTGGTAAGGGAAAAATTCAAAGGTAAACTTTCATTGATATGTTTCAGTTGTGGTGAGGTTGGGAATTTCACAGCAAAATTTTCGAATAGAAGTGATGGAAACTCAAAAGGAAAGAAAGGATTTAAGAAATTCAACAAGCAAGGCAAGAAGAAAGAATTCAAAAGGAATTTTCTCTCTAAAGAAGATATCTCATCATCCGATGAAGACAGTGACATTGAAGAAGAAGCCAATGAGAGAGTATTGTTTATGGCCAAGCACAATAAATAGAGGTATAAAACAATAAAGAAGAAGGGTTGACCATATAATAATTTTCTAAGGAGGCAATCAAGCTTATAAAAGAGCTCAAGGCCAAGAAGATCCATTCCAACGCTCTTGAAGAACAAGTTCAAGATCTCAAAATTGAAGTTGAAGAACAAAATGTATTGAAGAGTCACTTAGAAATAAGTTGGAAGAAATCAACTGAGAAAGGGAAGCATTAGAAGCCAAAGTAGTCTCGCTGTGTAAGGAAGTGAAGAAAGGAAAAGCTGTTCAAAACTATGCCAACAACTCAAGGGCGTTGGAAGAACTCATCAATAATCAACGATCTTACAACGACAAAACTGACCTTGGTTACAAAGAATAAGAAGTAGGACCTTCTATAACAAAATACAATGAACCTATGAGATCTTATAGGCATGTAGACTTCATTGGACAAAATTCACAAGAACAACCTTGGAAGAAATTTCCCTGATGAAGATTTCCATCTAGGTACCAACATATTTTTCATGGCTATTGTTATTCATGTGGAAAATTTGGTCATAAAGCTGTAGAATGTCGCACGTACCCTAGGAACCAATACAATTCCAAGAGATCTGTCAAATATTAACCTCCCAGGGCTCAACGAAACATCAATAGATTTGAACATTTAAGAAGTAATATTGAATGTTACAAATGTCAAAACTTTGGACACATAGGCAGAAACTGCAGAATTGAAAATCCTCCAGAAGAATCTTCAAAGCCACAGAATGAACGAACATGGAAGAAGAAGAACATTGATAATTGTGCTCTCACTCTCAAGGCTCAAAACAACAAAGATGTGTGGTATGTTGATAGTGGTTGCTCAACGCATATGACTAGAGATAGAAATAAATTTGTATCTGTGAAAGAGAAGAAGGATGGAATTGTGTCCTTTGGAAATGATGGATCTTCAAATGTTATAGGATCAGGTACCGTCAGTCTCGGAAGCAAAGATGCTCTAGCCAAGAATGTTATATTGGTTGAAAACATGAGTCACAATCTGCTCAGTGTTGGAAAAATGTGTGATCAAGGACACATAATGCTATTCAACTCCCCAAAATGTGAAATCAGGAAAGGCAGGTATGGTAAAATTGTGGCTACAGTAAGTCAAGCTCCAAATGACATATATGTTCTGGATGAAGCAACTAAAGCATGTCTACTAGCTAAAGAAGATGAAAGTTGGTTATGGCACAAATGGATGTGTCACATAAACTTTGACAACCTTGTCAGGATAAGCAAAAAGGAAGCAATACGAGAAATGCCAAAAATCTCAAAACCTTCCAACACACTATGTGAGGCCTATCGGCACGACAAGTAGAAAAAATGTGGATTTAAAACAAAAGAACACTTTGCATCACATCCATTGGAATTGATACATACTGATCTATGTGGTCCTATGGGAACAAAAGGCTTAGATGGAGAATTATATTTCATGTTAATGATAGATGACTATACCAGGATGACAACCGTCAGTTTCCTAAAGAAAAAATCTGAAGCATTTGAGTGCTTTAAGATCTACAAGGAGTTGGTCGAAAATGAAACTGATTTAAAATAAAGTGTCTAAGATCAGATAATGGCGGAGAATTCACTTCCAAATTATTTCAGCAATACTGTGACGAAAATGGAATAAAAAGACAATTTTCAATGGCATGAACACCTCAACAGAATGGAGTTGTTGAAAGAAAGAATAGAACCATACAGGAAATGGGTAGAAAAATGCTGAAGGACTCAAAATTGGAAGAAAAATTTTGGGTTCAAGCACTTGATACGGTAGTATTCATTATCAATAGAAATCTTAGAAATAATTGCAATAAGACCCCATATGAATTATGGAAAGGAAAACTGGCTAATGTAAAATATTTCAGAATCTTCGGAAGCAAATGTTATATCAAAAGAGAAGATCAAAAGTTGGGTAAGTTTGAATCGCATGTTGATGAAGGTATCTTTGTTGGTTACTCACACAAAAGAAAGGCCATGCTATAATCTAAGACGAAAATAGAGTGGAGAGCATAAGTGTTACATTTGACGAAGATAGTGTTCTAACGAATAATGATGAGGATCTAGAATCTTTGAAGCTTGAGATAGAAGTTGAAATAGGTACAGAGAAAATTCTAGATCAAGAAGCAACTGTCAACCTGGAAGAAGTAAATAATGATCAACAAGATATACAGGAACAAAAACAAGAAGCTCCTCTAAAGAGAACAAAAGAATGGATTCAAAAGAACCATCCATCAAATCAAATCATTGGTGACATAAATGAAAGAATTGGAACAAGAAAAGGTCGACAACTTCATTCATCACAATAAGATCACATTGCTTTTCTAGCAACCTTTGAGCCTAGTATTTTTGAGGAAGCCAGCCAGAATGAACATTGGGTAGCAGCTATGAATGAAGAATTGGATCAAATCGAGAAGAGTAACACCTGGGAATCAGTTCCACGACCAAAAGATAAAAATGTCATTGGAACTAAATGGGTGTTTAGGAACAAATTGAATGAAGATGGATAGGTTACCAGAAACAAAGCAAGATTGGTTTGCAAAGGCTATGCATAAGTGGAAGGAATTGATTTCGACGAAACATTTGCACCAGTTTCCAAAATGGAAGCTATCTAGATTTTTCTCACCTATGAATGCTCAAGAAAAATAAAAGTCTACCAAATTGATGTTAAGTCAACATTTCTGAATGGAGAATTAGAAGAAGAAGTTTACATCAAACAACTTGAAGGTTTTCTACTATCAGAAAAAGAAGACTCTGTTTGCAGGTTAAAGAAGGATCTTTATGGTCTCAAGCAAGCTCCTAAAGCATGGTATGCTCTTCTTGACGGATATCTACATCAACAAGGGTTCAAGAAAGGTACTGCTGATAGTAATCTTTATGTACAAATAGATAAGGATAATTTAACAATCATTGAGGTATATGTGGATGATATAATCTTTGGTAGCAATGATGATCGACTAAGTAAGAACTTTGCTACAAAGATGCAAAGTGAGTTCGAGATGTCTTTACTTGGTGAGTTGACATAATTCTTAGGGAGTCAAATATCTCAGCAACAGAAAGGAATAATTATATGTCAAGCCAAGTACATCAAGAAAATGCTCAAGAAATTCAAAATGGAAGATTGCAAACCCGTCCTTACTCCAATGGTAACAGGTTGAAAATTGAGCATAGATGACTCATCTAAGGATGTGGATCAGAGGTTGTACATATCTATGATTGGTAGTCTTCTATATGTAACACCTCCCGACTAGATGTTATGCAAGCAGTTGGACAAGTAGCAAGATTCCAAACAACACCAAAAGAATCACATATTATTGCCGTCAAAAGAATTCTTCGATATCTAAAGGGGACAACAAAATATGGCTTGTGGTATCCCAAGGGAAAAAATATCATTATTCAAGCCTTTACAGATGCAGATTGGGTAGGAAGGATTGATGATCGTAAGAGTACTAGTGGAGCAACATTCTATCTAGGAAGTTGTCTCATATCATGGTTGAGAAAAAAACAAACCTCAATATCGTTATCTATAGTGGAAGTAGAATACATTGCAGCGACATCTTGTTGTACTCAATTCCTTTGGATGAAACAAACTTTGCAAGATCTTCATGTAAAATTCAGTGAGCCTATTCCCATCTTCTGTGATAACACCAATGCCATCAACATCTCCAAGAATCCTATCATGCATTCAAAAACAAAACACATTTTGATAAAATATCATTTTGTTAGAGAACAAGTTGCTGAAAAGAATATCAAACTTGAATATGTTGGTACAAAGGAACAAATCGCTGATATCTTCACTAAACCTTTACCTCGTGAAGCATTTGAATATCTTCACCAGAAGCTTAGGATTCTCCCAGGTTCTCATTAGATTTTCCTTATTCAGAAAATAAAGGGGGAGTGGAAGTGTGTATAGGTCCGCAGGATGGTTGTGTGTCAGAGGGAGTTACCCTTTTCCATTCGTGTTAAAGGGGGAGAGAAGGCAGTAGGAAGAGGTGCCTTGATCGTAGAGGGAGTACTTGTGTTGTGATCAATGCCAAAGGGGGAGATTGTTGATCTAAAGATGATCTGAGGTTGTCATTGATGTCAACCCAAGCAACACTAGGGGCTATCCTGATATTGCAAGGGAATTTTGAATTGACAACTTACTCTATTTTTAGTCAAGGATTTTCTTTATAGATTCTACTCGTCGAGATATTTTTGTTGATATATGGCACGCCAAGTAATTCTTCACGATTTAAGAGATATTCATGTTTGAAGTTATTAACCCTAGTTAGTGGGCTAAAACCCTATGGGGTTGTGGCATGACATGCATAATTTTTTTTGATCATTGAATAGTCAGTAATTAATAAATTTTTAAGCTCCTAAAATCCCTCCAACATTCTCTATAGGAGCCCCTCTCATATCTATAAAAAGTAATCTCATATATCCTCCAAATGTAGCGACCGTGGCATTATCGCTATAACTTTATTTCTGCGAAGTCTTAGATTCTGAAATGAAAACATATTTTATTCGAAATCCTGATGAACGTCGTGACTAAATTTCAGATCTTGGTCCGCTATAGTTTTGGAGATATGATTTGTGGAAGTCAGGGTTTTTGTAGGCTCCCTAATTTCATCCCAGAGAAGTAACCGTGGGAAAATCGTCATAACTCTCTTTCTGAGAAGAGGATTGGAATTCTATAAAAAGTGGCGGATAGTGCACAGACTATAGTTTTCTATATATCAATTTCAGAGCCAAATGAGGAAACATTCACACATGGCACATCGTACAAGTTTGCTCTACTGAACTAGTCCATAATTAGGTCATTGTGAGAGATTGGGCATAGCTTTGCCTTGAAGAGTCCAAATGGGGTCAAACCTGTGGAATTGGAAAGAAGAATCAGAGGGCTACTACAGGACCAAAGATCACTTATTGGGAATTTGGAATCACAGATATACATCAGATTAAATATCATGCTCCTAGAAGGCAAGAATAAACTAGATCAAGTGCTGTCAAGGGGTGCAAAGGACTAGACTTTCTAGGGAAGCAAAGAGAAAGGCGCAGAAAAATGATGCAGTAGAGGTAAGCTACAGGTAAGTATATTCTGTATGTGAATGTTCATATCTTAATTGCATTAGCTTCTTTCTCTTCTAATTTGTTTTTTTCTTTATCATTGACATATGCTCTGCAGGATGAGGTAAGTTTTGCTATTATCATGTCATGGGTATTTCCTTGAAGACTTTTTGCAGGTATTATATATTCATCAAGGGAAGACTCAATGCATAATATAATGTTCTGAGGAGTGAGAAAGAGTATCATGACAGGAGCAGCAATCAATGTGCAGAATAGTAGCAAGAATTTCACCATATGAAGTCTTCAAGTGGGAAGCACTGCATACAGTCATTGTAAGAGTATCATTGTACAAAGTCATTGTAAAAGCATCATTGTAAAAGTTTTACAAGTGTCTATCTGCCAAGAGTTGAAGAGGTAGTGTTGGGAGGCATAGGATCATCATTAGGTGGTTGTGTCATAGTTGGGGTTATGGTCTAGTGTGTCTTCTTCTTCTACATTATTCTATATCATTGTAAAGTGGACCATTTTCCCTGGTACGGGAGTCCATTCTTCTTTTATTATTCTATAGGGTGGTAGGGTGGTGCTAGGCTGGTGCATGAAGTCACCAACAGGTTCAAGCCTGTGAAAACTTCAGGGTGGTAGGGTGGTGCTAGGGTGAGTTGTAGCTCATTGGGTGTTGGGGCATCTGTTCAGTTGACTATTGAAGAATCTTGGGTGTTGGAGTGTCGATCCAATGGGAGCTGGAGAAGAATGCTTTTCTAGAGTTCTAGGAAGTTGTTTCTTTCATTTCAGTTGGGGCTGAAGATTAAAGAATTTATTAAAAAAGAATTCGGTGGTTTTTGACTTGGAGGGATTTTTCCACATAAAATATTTGTACCTCCTGGGTTATTTTATTTACTGTTATTACTACATAAACGTTAATAATATTCAAAGATTAACTAATGATATGAAAAGATTTGAAAGTGCTAATTGCTAAGGAATATTGATTCACCCCCCCTTAGTATTTTCCAACACTAATTTCCAAAGATCCCTCAACCCCAGGAGCCCTCCATCTCAATTCCTCACCCCGATAGCTTAGACAGGGGGGAAGAGACAGCTTAGTATCCTTAGTCAGTTCTACTCTCTGTAGATTATAAACATATCAACGTTCTCATATCTGATGCTAGCTTAAACAATTCACTGAAGAGTACAATCACAATGTATCGATAGCAGTAGTCTCTTGTTAATGCAAACAATCAAATAAAATATTATATTAGAACAAATGTATATCACAAAAGGATACCATAATCTTTCTTTCTCCCTCTCAAGGAGATAGAAATCACAAGCCTAATATTGTCTCATAACAACACTGTCTCTATGTATGGAGATGTCTCAGTGATCTGTTTTTGATTGTTAGTTTTTGCTGTGCTAATACCAATTACAGATTTCTAAACATGTGCTTGCTTATTCATTCTTGTACTGAGGTTTCATTAGCTGTTTATGTATGTAAATAGGTAAATTTCCTTAAGTTTAATATGACATTCATGAGAAAAATAGCTTTAAAACAAGTACTGAACAATAGACATTCAAAGTACATCAAAAAATCAAAGAGACACTTTAACATAGTGTTTTGGTGAAGGAGTTCACCCTTCCTGGGCTACATCTCCTTGGTCCAGTTTCCATGGCTTGGGCTTTTGTATTAGATCGATTATGGAAATATGTTATTGTACAAAGCTCTATGGCTTTTTCTACCTACACCAATGTGTTTAGAATGTCCAAATTAGCTAAGAACACCTCTTCCTGAGCTCAATTTGGTCGAAAATTGCTCTCTCTATGACTCAAATAGCCTTTTCCTAGAAAAATCCTCTAATTATAGAATAATTCCAGTTAGAGTCGCTAGATGTGGAGGCGGGCCCAAAATTGGTGGCACCACCAAAACTTCTGCCATTTTAAACTAGCAGTTAATTAAATTAATCTGGATTAATTAACTATAAATAAGCGATTAGCGTTAATCCTGCAGTTTTATTAACCAAAAACCTGACGGTCTCGGTGTAGCGGTAACATGCCAGATTAAACATTAATGGTTTTTGAACTTGTCCACCAGGGATAACACTAACCGCAATCGCCGGTGGTAGAGTGGGGTCACATGTGGTGGTTACCTCGTATTTTTGGAGCCTACCGCATTGACCGTTTGGTGTAACATCCATTACGTTCACATGGGCGAGCACTAACCGTCACAGAGTTCTTTGGGGCACCATTACATAGCCGCCTACCCAGCTGTTTGCGCTAACACTCTTTGCATTCATATGGGGAGGGCTGAGCCTCCCCTAACCACCCATTCAAACCATATCAAACTTTAAATACAAATGGTGAGCTAATAGGGTAATTGTCTAGTCAATTTAGTGTCCTAAATTGCTCTACATAAATTATCAATCCAGGTATCGTAAACTGATGATGTGTGGTGCACTATATGTGCTTAGTTAACCTTTCTCTTACTTCGTTGTTTTATAGTTTATGTTGTTTTTGGGGTTTTTGTTTCTTATGCTTTAAGGAAATTAATCTCAGAAAGAAAAGCTATGCTTCTAGGTGAAAATCTCTAAATGTTAATGGTCAACTAAATCTAATGACTTTTAATGTTAAAATATAATTTCTAAAGAAAGGAGAAAAGGAAATGAACATTAGATAAAAGCAAATCAAAACTTTGAATAGTTAGATTAATCTAAGCCAGCAAAATGTCTATGAAATGAAAGCAAAAATGATAACAGCTAAATGAAGTGTTTTATCATTCTGCTATACAATTTTGGGAGAACTTCCTCCTTGTGATAGCATTTTGAGAGATTCTATACTTCATTTTTCTAAAACTGAAAATGAGATTTAAATGAAAGACTAAGACTGAAAGTAAAATTGCAACTAATCTATTATAATAGCTAAATGAAGTGTTTATCACTTTGCTACACAATTTTGGGAGAACTACCTCTTTGTGATAACATTTTGGAGGGATCCAATACTTCATTGTTCTAAGAAAAAGTAAACATAAAAATGCAGAGAAAGACTCATTTATAAATGAAATACTTCACCACTTAGTGAACCAAGGGCTTTCGGAAATATTCACTTACAACATGAGTTATTAAACTATGGAAAGCAAATACAAAACATGTAAAGGAAAACTAATCTACTGTGTGCTCTAATGCTCCAAGCACCAATTGGAAAATACTTTCTTAGACTATTTTGCTAAGCATAGATTACACAGTTAGATAAATCTACAATCAACTGGTTGAACACACTTGCATGAATGGAAAATCTACACTATTAAATTTGAAAACAATAAAATGACATATTTGAATGAAATCAAAGAAAAACTACAAAATAAAATCTAATCTACCTTACATTATAATATGCTCCATGACATCTACTTCACATCTCCTTCCATGTTGAGAACATCAAAGCTTTATTCAAATTCTTCAAAATTACAAAAGTTTACAAAGCTCTCCAAAGCTTTCCAAAAAATTTCCAAAACTAAAAAGCTACCAAATGAAGGAGAGAGATCTCCTATTTATACAAAAAGATGAGAAGTCATCTCATTAATGAGAGTCCATGAATATCTCCCTATACCTCTAGAGTTCTAATCAAAATAGGAAATGATGAGACATATGTCTTCTTAGAGTTTCAATACAAATAGGAAATGTGACACATATCGTTATGATCCTCTCCACTCAAATTCGAATTTGGCCTTAGGATGCCACATAAAGGTCTTCTAGAAGCTTCTTTTTGACCTACACATGTCAACAATCTCATCCCACTTGTTAGGTATAAGCATATGCACATTATTTTTTATTTTTTAATCACAAATTCATTTAAAAATGCTAAGAATTAAGAAAGTTTGGAAAAACATAAATGAGACTCAATAATAATGAAAGTGAGATGAATGTAGTGAAATGAAGGTGATATAATGGACATAATAGTGAAAGTGTAATGGAAATGAATGACAATTTCAGGACCCAACATACCCCCCAACTGAAGTTATTGCATGTCATCATGAAATATATATTACATTAATTCTTTTGATCCTTGCTTTGGCTTAACTTTTCATGATATCATTTGATAACTTCATACTTCTGCAAAGTGTTTTACTTGAATTGCAACATGGTTGGTTCTTGTGCTACAACCATATTTTGTTGTTGCATTTTATTTTGATCTTTGAACTTTGCATAATGATAATTTGATTATTAGATATCATTTTTGGGATTCAACTGCGTTAAGTAAGTCATTCAAAGTATGACCATTTCCATGAGAGGTAGTCGTAAAGTGACTAATTTCTCATGATTTTTGAATAGTTCACTTAGCACTCATTGCATCGGGTGATGCTCACAGGGGTGAAGAAGTGGGATTGAAACTAGTGAAATGTGGAGAACGAATCACATAGCATCAATCATCACTTCCGGGGCTTGCACCCGGTAACCAGGACTTCCCAGGAGGTCACCCATCCCAGAACTCCTCTGGCTCAAGCGCGCTTAACTGTGGAGTTTTTCCCACAATCAAGCCCACTTAGCTTGCTACCCCATTTGCAAAACCTTAGCAAGTATTGTGCCTCATGAACCATTCAGGTAGAGATCCCTTTACTCTTTTTGATTGTTCCAAAGTATATCTTTATTGGATTGCATGATGGTTGGTTCTTGTGTGACAACCATGATTGTGTTTGTATTCAATTATCCTTTAAGCACTTTTAAAAATCCATTGTATGCTCATAATAATAATGTAATAGTTAATATATTTTGGAAGTATTTGGGCTTCTGAATATGATATGAATATGGAAAGATAGAAATATGAATGTATTCCCCCCCAACTGATGGTGTTGGCAATTTTATGAAATAAGGAAGAGAAATGTTTTTCCAACAATTATCATTCTAGCTTTTTATGAAATTCTATGGTCAAATGTTAGAAAATGATGTATCTTAACTTACCCTTTGAAATGGATGAGTTTTATGTGTGGTGGCTACAAAATTTTGATCATAATCTTCTTCAAGTGGGCAGACAAAAAGGGTCATGGATAAAAGAGTCAAGATGACTTTTTATTGCTTCTACTAAAACTTGCTGAATCTACTGCTAAATAGTGCTTATCTGTTTTATATCTGCTCCAAAATGCTGAAAATAATAGTCTTCATGTCTTCAAAACTCATTGGCACAATTCCTACTATGTGAAGACATGTTCTGATGTTTAACACAGCAGGAAATTGTTGACTTAGTGGCCATTAATGGATGCCACTAGTCAACACGAGAACTCTCACCATTGAGGACAATGAGAGTCAAGATGCCCAAACACATCTTGCTAGGTATGAATAAATTTGCCGATGTCGAGTCACCTAGAAGATCTGATGAACAAGGGACATTAATGTATTCCCATTGTTCATCGGCATGAGGACTTGCCATTAAGGCATGCAAGCCTCAAGGTGTTTTTGCAAGGAACTTAGACTCAAAGGACTATGAACTCAATAATTTGCATTGAAGCAGGGTTTATTTGCGAAATGAAAATGATAGGAAAGGGAAGATGAAAATGGAAGATGGCAATGGAAAGTAGTAATGGAAATGGGAAATAAGCATGTAACTGAGCCTCTTGCTTTTATTTGTGGGTTAGGAGTGGACAAAAAGAAATTGAAAGTGTATGTGCATGTAAATAGAAAATATGAAGGGAAATGAGGTGAATGGTTTATTATAAAGTATGGATGTAATGGATACAATAGTATCTGAAAGTTTTTTTCAAGTGTTTGGATCTGATTTTGCATTAGCATGTTTCTTCTTTGTTGCTAATCATCTTCTTATGGAACAAATTGGTCTCTTAAAAGAGACACTATTCACTTGTAGTCATTTGTCCTTCCTCCTGAAAACTGCAAAAAAACTAATACTTCTTCTACAATGGAATGTAAGATTATCAAAGGAGAGAGGTGATCAATATCTCTAGTTATGTTGTTTACACACAAAATTAAAAATTCGTATTAATGAAACAAGTTCACAAAGGAAAACCAAAAGAATTTATACTTGCTTCAGAATTAGTGCCTCAAGTTAACTGTTGTATCTTTTCAGCAATTTATTTCATTATTTACTATTTCAAACACTGATGATGGATTTCTCATTGTGTAGATCTCATTGATATCTTTCCAATGGCACTTGAATCATTGAAATCTGATTTCGTATGAGAAAGTTAGGCTGAATTTGAACAGTGAGGTTTTTCAGTTGCAAAATTGATGTTTAGCTGCGGAATGGCTTTAGTTGCGGAACGACTTTAGCTGCGGAATAGGGTCTAGTTTCTGTAGCTAAAAATCTTGAACAGAAAGTTAGCCATTCATTTTTCATCATCAGTCCAAAATTAATCAATACCTTTTAGAAAAATGAGCAAATAACCTACTTATTTCATTGATATATATATATATATATATATATATATATATATATATATATCTTTTATTATTATTTTTTCTCTTTTCTTTTTTCCTCGGTTGCTTGGAAACATAAACCTTATTGAATTCTATTTGTGTAGGTGGCAGATGAAGTCCGTGGCCTTAGGAAACCGCTTTGGATCCTTATCTCTGAGAAACATGTGCAGAACAACGTCTTGTTTGCCATAGGTTTCTTTGTTTGACTTTCCTTTGACCAGGGTCTTCTTCATCGATCTAGGCCAGATGGATAGGATACAATCCATGCTCTGATGTTTTCCAAGCTACCCATATGGTCATTTTCCTCTCTTGACACCTGTAACCTACAAAAGCGTGGAGATGGCTATGGAACAGTCGATTAGCTGCGGAACAAGGCTGTGTTCTGTAGCTAAAAGACAACCAACCATAAATTTTCTGATTTAAGTTATTGGAGAAGAGATTTTATGCAGCCAAGTACCAGGGAGAAAAGTCCAAGATCACAGCTGGTGCACAGGACCAATTATTCATGAGCTTCTCTGCTATTTTTCAAAAAATTTCTTTACTGTCTGCGTGGAAAAAAATCTGTAAACTGTAATGGTATATAGAAGTAAAAACGGTTACAAAGTCGGAAATGAAATGTCAGGGTATGTGGAAAGAAAATGATGGATATGTGAATGAAGCGTAGAGAGTATATGAAGCAGGGAAATCATATGCAAAAATTAGTGTGGAGGCTGTAAGGAATGGAGGTGCTGTATACATAGACTGTATGAAGACAGAGTGTTGCTTATAGGTAGAGAGAATTGAAAACTGAATGATTAATCCAAGTGCTCGTATACATAGGAAGGATGCGGAGGTAAAAATGAGAAACTTGGTATATTAAATGAAAAATAGGGATGTAAAAGAGTCGTATCCAAATGGTTCAAGTTATAGAATTAGCCGTTAAATAGATCAGTTTGGAAGAGTCGTATTCAATTGGGATACGTCATGTAATCAACTGTTAAATTGAAGTAACAATGAAGTATGAGTTATTAAATGCGGGAGGCGTGTAACCAGGATTGAATGCCACCACACAATAAGTTCCCAAATTGGATTTGCGTTCTCTAAGCACGCCGAGTTAAAACAATAGACTGTTCATTAATTAAAATCCGTTTTTCTTCACGCGGCATGCAAAAAGAGGCTTCAAAGAACTGAGAAATTATCCCAAACCACCATGGATTTCTTAAAACCATTTATGGGTTATCTAATTAACCACATCCCTGAAAAAACCCATGTTTTATTTTTTCCTAATTCGTTTTCATTTAGCCGGATCGTGCAGTTAAAGTTTGACATTTTTTCAGTTTTGAGTTTTTGTCAATTACATCCTCTGTAAAATCGATTTCAATTTTTTTTTGTTTTCATATGCAATCATAGCGTAGACAATGGCACCAACAATGATCTAGCCAATCTTAGGAAATTCTTACAGAGATTTTACAACTTCGATAACTCTTGCAAAGGCCTTAGAGAGTCATTTGGATGGCCGTTTGAAGGCTGGTTAAACACATGTTTTGAAGTAGGCTTTGATATCAGCCATGGTCACTGATAAGACATAGTGGATAAAACAGAGCCAACAAAAAAATCATGGCACTTGATATAAATTCTTTGCCGGTAAATGACACTTTGAAATTTGTTAAAATGCCACCGCGCAAATGAAACTTGTCTTGCTTACACAGAAAATTGGATTTGTCTCTCACCATTCTTATTTACAAATCAACATTTTCCTATTGAACTAAAGCTCAGATGATTTGCACAATTGGATTTTTCATTGACAGGTTTTGATGAAGTCCTAATCACAACAACGGATTAGAATCTAATGGTTCCCAATTTCATGCAGCAAAGGCTTCAAGGTAAATGTATTGAAAACAAGACTTTGACTGAGGTCTTAAGCTCATTTTTTTATCGATCTGGGCTGGGTGACTAGGATAGAATCGATGTCGAGATGATTCCAAAGATGCCCGTGTGGTCGGTTTCTTCATTTGATACCTGCAACCTGCTAAACCTTGGAAATAGTTGCGGAACACACAGTTAGCTGCGGAACAGGGCTGCGTTCCGCAGCTAATTTGCAAAATCTTATTAAATAGGACACAGTGTTTTGAGGGTCACTTCAAACCATAACCAGTCAATCTTGGACAGCTGAAACTATCAAAGTAATTGGATTTTTATTAAATCAAATGATTTTTTTTTAATTGAATCAAATGATTATTTATTTTTATTTTATTATTTATTTTATTTTATTTTATTTTTTATTTTTTATTTTTAACATAAAAAATCTTTTTCTGATCCTCTAGATCACATAAAGTGCAGGAGGAGAGCATACTCGAGAAATTATTAATTTTTTTGAGATGTAAGAAATAAGGTCTCCTAATTACACTTCCTCGACAACGACGCCAAAATGTCTAGTCAATTTAGTGTCTTAAATTGCTCTACATAAATTATCAATCCGGGTATCGTAAACTGATGAAGTGTGGTGGACTATATGTGCTTATTTAACCTTTCTATTACTTCGTTGTTTTATAGTTTATGTTGTTTTTGGGGGTTTTGTTTCTTATGCTTTAAGGAAATTAATCTCTGAAAGAAAAGCTATGCTTTTAGGTGAAAATCTTCTAAATGCTAATGGTCAACTAAAGCTAATGAATTTCAATGTTAAAATCTAATTTCTAAAGAAAGGAGAAAAGGGAATGAACATTAGATAAAAGAAAATCAAAACTTTGAACAGTTAGATTAATCTAAGCCGACAAAATTTCTATGAAATGAAAGCAAAAATGATAGCAACCAAATGAAGTGTTTCATCATTTTGCTATACAATTTTGGGAGAACTTCCTCCTTGTGATAGCATTTTGAGAGATTCTATACTTCATTTTTCTAAAACTGAAAATGAGATTTAAATGAAAGACTAAAATTGAAAGTAAAATTGCAACTAATCTACTATAGCATTTAAATGAAGTGTTTATCACTTCGCTACACAATTTTGGGAGAACTACCTCCTTGTGATATCATTTTGGAGGGATCCAATACTTCATTGTTCTAAGAAAAAGTAAACATAAAAAAGCAGAGAAAGACTCATCCATAAATGAAATACTTCACCATTTAGTGAACCAAAGGCTTTCAAAAATATTCACTTACAACATGAGTTATTAAACTATGAAAAAAATACAAAACATGTAAAGGAAAACTAATTTACTGTGTGCTCTAATGCTCCAAGCACCAATTGGAAAATACTTTCTTAGACTATTTTGCTAAGCATAGATTACACAATTAGATAAATCTACAATCAACCGGTTGAGCACACTTGCATGAATGGAAAATTTAAACTAGTAAACTTGAAAACAATAAAATGACATATTTGAATGAAATCAAAGCAAAACTACAAAATAAAATCTAATCTACCTTACATTATAATATGCTCGATGACATCTACTTCACATCTCCTTCCATGTTGAGAACATCAAAGCTTTATTCAAATTCCTCAAAATTACAAAAGTTTACAAATCTCTCCAAAGCTTTCCAAAAACTTTCCAAAACTAAAAAGCTACCAAATGAAGGAGAGAGATCTCCTATTTATACAAAAAGATGAGAAGTCATCTCATTAATGAGAGTCCATGAATCTCTCCCTATACCTCTAGAGTTCTAATCAAAATAAGAAATGATAAGACACATGTCTTCTTAGAGTTTCAATACAAATAGGAAATGTGACACATATCGTTATGATCCTCTCCACTCAAATTCGAATTTGGCCTTAGGATGCCACATAAAGGTCTTCTAGAAGCTTCCTTTTGACCTACACATATCAACAATCTCATCCCACTTGTTAGGTATCAAAATATGCACATTATTTTCTATTTTTTAACCACAAGTTCACTTCAAAATGCTAAGAATTAATAAAGTTTGGGAAAACATAAATGTGACCGAATGATAATGAAAGTGAAATGAATGTAGTGAAATGAAGGTGAAATGGAGGTGATATAATGGATATAATAGTGAAAGTGTAATGGAAATGAATGACAATTTCAAGACCCAACATACCCCCCAACTGAAGTTATTGCATGTCCTCATGCAATATATATTACATTAATTTTTTTGATCCTTGCTTTGGCTTAACTTTGCATGATATCATTTGATAATTTCATACTTCTGCAAAGTGTTTTACTTGAATTGCAACATAGTTGGTTCTTGTGTTACAACCATATTTTGTTGTTGCATTCTATTTTAATCTTTGAACTTTGCATAATAATACTTTGATTATTGTTGCAAAATATATCTTTATTGGATTGCATGATGGTTGGTTCTTGTGTGACAACCATGATTGTGTTTATATCCAGTTATCCTTTAAGCACTTTTGAAAAGCCATTGTATGATCATAATAATAATGTAATAGTTAATATATTTTGGAAGTATGTGGGCTTCTGAATATGATATGAACATGGAAATATACGAATATGAATGTATTCCCCCCCAACTAATGGTATTGACAATTTTATGAAATGAGGAAGAGAAATTTTTTTCCAACAATTATCATTCTAGCTTTTTATGGAATTCTATGGTCAAAAGTTAGAAAATGATGTACCTTAACTTACCCTTTGAAATGGATGAGTTGTATGTGTGGTGGCTACAAAATTCTGATCAAAATCTTCTTCAAGTGGCTGGACAAAAAGGGTCATGGATAAAAGAGTCAAGATGACTTTTTATTGATTCTACTAAAACTTGCTGAATCTACTGCTGAATAGTGCTGATCTGTTTTATATCTGCTCCAAAATGCTAAAAATAATAGTCTTCATGTCTTCAAAACTCATTGGCACAATTCATAGTATGTGAAGAGATGTTCTGATGTCAAACATAGCAAAAAATTGTTAACTTAGTAGCCATTAATGGATGCCACTAGCCAACACGAGAACTCTCACCATTGATGACAATGAGAGTCAAGATACTCAAACACATCTTGCTAGGTATGAATAAATTTGCTGATGTCGAGTCACCTAGAAGATCTGATGAACAAGGGACATTAACGTATTCCCATTGTTCGTTGGCATGAGGACTTGCCATTAAGGCATGCAAACCTCAAGGTGTTTTTGCAAGGAGCTTAGACTCAAAGGACTACGAATTCAATAATTTGCATTGAAGCAGGGTTTATTTGCGAAATGAAAATGATAGGAAAGGGAAGATAAAAATGGAAGAAGGCAATGGAAAGTAGTAATGGAAATGGGCAATAAGCATGTAACTAAGCCTCTTGCTTTTATTTGTGGGTTAGGAGTGGACAAAAAGAAATGGAAAGTGTATGTGAAAGTAAATGGAAAATATGAAGGGAAATGAGGTGAACGATTTATTATGAAGTATGGATGTAATGGAGATAATAGTATCTAAAAGTTTTTTTCAAGTGTTTGGATCTGATTTTGCATTAGCATGTTTCTTCTTTGTTGCTGATCATCTTCTTATGAAACAAATTGCTCTCTTAAGAGAGACACTATTCACTTGTAGTTATTTGTCCTTCCTCCTGGAACCTTCAAAAAAACTAATACTTCTTCTGCAATGGAATGTAAGATTATCAAAGGAGAGAGGTGATCAATCTCTCTAGTTATGATATTTACACACAAAACTAAGAATTCATATTAATGAAACAAGTTCATAAAGGAAAACCAAGAATTTATACCTGCTTCAGAATTAGTGCCTCAATTTAACTGTTGTATCTTTTCAGCAATTTATTTCATTATTTAGTATTTCAAACATTGATGATGGATTTATCATTGTCTAGATCTCATTGATATCTTTCCAATGGCACTTGAATCATCGAAATTTGATTTCGTATGAGAAAGTTAGGCTGAATTTGAACAGTGAGGTTTTTCAGTTGCAAAATTGATGTTTAGTTGCGAAATGACTTTAACTGCGGAACAGGGCCTAGTTTCTGTAGCTAAAAATCTTGAACATAAATTTATCCATTCATTTTTCATCACCAGTCCAAAATTAATCAATACCTCTCAGAAAAATGAGTAGATAACCTACTTATTTCATTGATTCAAAAAATTTATATATATATATTTTTATATTATTATTTTTCTCTTTTCATTTTTCATCGGTTGCTTGGAAACATAAACCTTATTGAATTCTGTTTGTGCAGGTGCAAGATGAAGTTCGTGGCCTCAGGAAACCGCTTCAGATCCTTATCTCTAAGAAACATGTGCAGAACAACGTCCTGTTTTCCATAGGTTTCTTTGTTTGACTTTCCTTTGACCAGGGTCTTCATCGATCTAGGCCAGATGGATAGGATACAATCCATGATCTGATGTTTTCCAAGCTACCCATATGGTCCTTTTCCTTTCTTGACACCTATAACCTACAAAAGCATGGAGATGGCTGCAGAACAGCCGATTAGCTGTGGAACAAGGCTATGTTCCGTAGCTAAAAGATAGCCAACCATCATTTTTCTGATTTAAGTTATTGGAGAAGAGATTTTATGCATCTAAGTACCAGGGAGAAAAGTCCAAGATCGCAGTTGGTGCGCAGGACCAATTATTCATGAGCTTCTCTGCTGTTTTTCAAAATATTTCTTTACTGTTTGCGTGGAAAAAACTCTGTAAATGGTAATGGTATATAGAAGTAAAAATGGTTACAAAGTCGGAAATGAAATTTCAAGGTATGTGGAAAGAAAATCATGGATATGAGAATGAAGCATAGAGAGTATATGAAGTAGGGAAATTGTATGCAAAAATTAGTGCGGAGGTTGTAAGGAATGGAGGTGCTGTATACATAGACTGTATGAAGACAGAGTGTTGCTTATACGTAGAGAGAACCGAAAACTGAATGATCAATCCAAGTGCTCGTATACATAGGAAGGCTGCGGAGGTAAAAATGAGAAACTTGGTATATTAAAGGAAAAATAGGTATGTAAAAGAGCCATATCCAACTGGTTCAAGTTATAGAATTAGCCGTTAAACAGATCAGCTTGGAAGAGTTGTATTCAATTGGGATACATCATGTAATCAACTGTTAAATTGAAGTAACGGTGAAGTATGAGTGATTAAAGGCGGGAGGTGTGTAACCAGGATTGAATGCCACCACACAAAAATTTCCCAAATTGTATTTTCCTTCTCCAAGCACACTGAGTTAAAACAACAAACTGTTCATCAATTAAAATCCATTTTTCTTCATGCGGCATGCAAAAAGAGGCTTCAAAGAACCAAAAAATTCTCCCAAACCGCCACGAATTTCTTAAAACTTTTTCTGGGTTATCTAATTGACTTCGTCCCCCAAAAAAAACCCATGTTTTATTTTTTCCTAATTCATTTTCATTTGGCTAGATTGTGTAGTTAACTTTTAACGTTTTTTCAGTTCTCCGTTTTTGTCAATTACATCCTCTGTAAAATCGATTTCAAAAAAAAAATTGTTTTCAGATGCAATCGCAGCATAGACAATGGCACCAGCAATAATCCATCCAATCTCAAGAAATTCTTGCAAAGATTTTATAGCTTCAATAACTCTCGCAAAGGCCTTAGAGAGTCCTCTAGATGGTCGTTTGAAGCCCGGTTAAACACATGTTTTGAAGTAGGCTTTGATATCAGTCGTGGTTACTGATAAGACTTAATGGATAAAACAGAGTCAACAAACAAATCATGGCACTTGATATAAATTCTTTGTTGGTAAATGACACTTTGAAATTTGTTAAAATTCCACCGCACAAATGAAACTTGTCTTGCTTACATAGAAAATTGGATTTGTCTCTCACCATTCTTATTTACAAATCAACATTTTCCTATTGAACTAAAGCTCAGATGATTTGCACAATTGGATTTTTCATTGACAGGTTTTGATGAAGTCCTAATCACAACAATGGATTGGAATCTAATGGGTTCCAATTTTAGGCAGCAAAGTATTCAAGGTAAATGTACTGAAAATAGGACTTTGACTGAGGTCTTAAGCTCATTTTTTTATTGATCTGGGCTGGGTGAATAGGATAGGATCCATGTCAGGACGATTCCAGAGATTCCCATGTGGTTGGTTTTTTCATTTGATGCATGCAACCTGTTAAACCTTGGAAATAGTTGTGGAACACACAATTAGCTGCGGAATAGGGCTGTGTTCCACAGCTAATTTGAAAAATCTTATTAAACAAGACACAGTGTTTTAAGGGTCACTTCAAACCATAACCAGTCAATCTTGGACAACTGAACCTATCAAAGCAATTGAATTTTTATTGTTTTTTTTTATTGAATGAAATGAAATTTTATTTTTATTTTTAACATAAAAATTCTTTTTCTGATCCTCCAGATCACACAAAGTGCAGGAGGAGAGAATACTCGAGATTTTTTTTTTTTTTTTTAGATGTAAGAAATAAGGTCTCCTAATTACACTTCTCCGGCAACGACACCAAAATGTATAGTCAATTGAGTGTCCTAAATTTCTCTATATAAATTATCAATCTGGGTATCATAAACTGATGAAGTGTGGTGCACTATATGTGATTAGTTAACCTTTCTCTTACTTCGTTGTTTTATAGTTTATGTTGTTTTTCGGGGTTTTGTTTCTTATGCTTTAAGAAAATAAATCTCTGAAAGAAAAGCTATGCTTCTAGGTGAAAATCTTCTAAATGTTAATGGTCAACTAAACCTAATGAATTTCAATGTTAAAATATAATTTCTAAAGAAAGGAGAAAAGGGAATGAACATTAGATAAAAGCAAATCAAAACTTTGAACAGTTAGATTAATATAAGCCAACAAAATGTCTATGAAATAAAAGCAAAAATGATAACAGCTAAATGAAGTGTTTTATCATTTTGCTATACAATTTTGGGAGAACTTCCTCCTTGTGATATCATTTTGAGAGACTCCATACTTCGTTGTTCTAAAACTAAAAATGACATTTAAATGAAAGACTAAGACTGAAAGTAAAATTGCAACTAATCTACTATAACAACTAAATGAAGTGTTTATCAGTTTGCTACACAATTTTGGGAGAACTACCTCCTTGTGATAGCATTTTGGAGGGATCCAATACTTCATTGTTCTAAGAAAAAGTAAACATAAAAATGCAGAGAAAGACTCATTCATAAATGAAATACTTCACCACTTAGTGAACCAAGGGCTTTCAGAAATATTCACTTACAACATGAGTTATTAAACTATGGAAATAAAATACAAAACATGTAAAGGAAAACTAATCTTCTGTGTGCTCTAATGCTCCAAGCACCAATTGGAAAATACTTTCTTGGACTATTTTGCTAAGCATAGATTACATAGTTAGATAAATCTACAATCAACCGGTTGAACACACTTGCATGAATGGAAAATCTAAACTATTAAACTTGAAAACAATCAAATGACATACTTGAATGAAATCAAAGCAAAACTACAAAATAAAATCTAATATACCTTACATTCTAATATGCTCCATGACATCTATTTCACATCTCCTTCCATTTTGAGAACATCAAAGCTTTATTCAAATTCTTCAAAATTACAAAAGTTTACAAAGCTCTCCAAAGCTTTCCAAAAACTTTCCAAAACTAAAAAGCTACCAAATGAAGGAGAGAGATCTCCCATTTATACAAAAAGATGAGAAGTCATCTCATTAATGAGATCCATGAATCTCTCCCTATACCTCTAGAGTTCTAATCAAAATAGGAAATGATAAGACACATGTCTTTTTAAAGTTTCAATACAAATAGGAAATGTGACACATATCCTCATGATCCTCTCCACTCAAATTCGAATTTGGCCTTAGGATGCCACATAAAGGTCTTCTAGAAGCTTTTTTTTGACCTACACATGTCAAAAATCTCATCCCACTTGTTAGGTATAAGCATATGCACATTATTTTCTAATTTTTAACCACAAATTCACTTAAAAATGATAAGAATTAATAAAGATTGGAAAAACATAAATGTGACCGAATGATAATGAAAGTAAGATGAATGTAGTGAAATGGTAGTGAAATGAAGGTGATATAATGGACATAATAGTGAAAGTGTAATGGAAATGAATGACAATTTCAAGACCCAACAATAATCATCACCTGGTAGCGGAGGCGATTAAGGTTTATGGAATGTATAGTAGAGGTCGCGGGTTCGACCCAATCTCCACCAAAAATTTTGTGCCACTGTCGAGACTATCTATACCGTTGGGAGGTGCCACATGGTGGCCTCCGGGCTTGCCACAAGGCATTCTTTCATTGGCCCAAAAACAAACCAATCACATTGTGCCACATCACCACCTGTGTAACCCAATCACAAGCTGACACTTGGCAAACTATAATTTGATGTTGACCACCTTTGATCCTGCCTAGTCACTTGCCACGTCAGTAGTACACATTGTGCCACATCACCACATATGTAACCCAATAACACGCTGACACTTGGGAAACTATAATTTGATGTTGACCACCTTTGATCCTGCCTAGTCACTTTCCACGTCAACAATACAGATTGCTGACTGTGCAGTGATTGGGCATTTTTTTTTGCAAATTTCGCTTATTTAGTAAAGCGATCAGAACATAATAACTTTATCATACGAGCTCGGTTTTCGGCGAAACAAGTTGCGTTAGGATCATTTTTCTAATACGGACGCGGTCATTCAAGTTTTGAGCCACTTTGAGAAATTTTATTTTTGAGCTAAATATTGAGCGTCTGATCATTCCTCCCCATTATAAGCCTTTTGGACCCTAAAAGATACTGTCAATTGTTCAGTAGGTGAGGGTAAAACTCCCTCACCTTATTGATCTGCAACAATTTGGCTTGAGAAGGTTTTTGTCCCTTGAGTCCCACTCTAAGGTATTCAACATCCCCTCTCTTCGAAGTCCCAATTCTTCTGTCAAGTATGAGATCTTGCTGAAGCTCATCGAGATATTCTGGTGAAAAATCATCTATTGATGGCAGCTGAACATGCTCTCCTTGATCATCAATTAAAGGAGGCTCAAACAATCTCAAATTCTCAACATTAACAACAGAGTATATTTGCATATAAGGAGACAAACCAAGCTTAAAATAATTATTACCAATCTTTTCCAGAATTTTAAAGGACCATAATAGATTAGTTTAAGCTTTTTACCTTCCCCTTGAAGTCTCCCTTTGCTAATATATAACCAAACTTCATCGCCAACTTGAAATTTATGATCAATTCGATGTTTTTCATGCCTTGCCTTGTAGCTGCTCTGACTTTTCTCAAGTTGTTCTTATACTGTATGATGTATCAACTGAATTTTCTCTATGAACTTCCTTGCCTCATCGATGTCACTAACCTTCAATGGCGACATCTATTCCAATGGAAATCTTGGAAAGTAACCATAACATGCCTCAAATGTCGATGTGTTTGTGGAAGAATGCTTTCCGCTGTTATATGCATGTTGTATGTAATGCAACTGTTCATACCACAACTTGGGATGTTTTCTGCAATATCCTCTAATAAGATGAATGAATATTCTGTTGACCACCTCGGTTTGTCCATCTGTTTGTGGATGAAGCGTCGTACTCTTCTTCAACTTTGTGTCCATCATGTCCCACAAATTTGACCAAAAATTCCCAACAAATCGAGAATCTCGATCACTTACAATAGAAGTAGGAAGACCAAAATGAACCCAAATGTTTTGGAAGAAAAGATGAGCTGTTTGTTCAGCTGTAATTTTATTTTTACATGGTGTTAGTATGCACATCTTGCTGAACCTGTCTACAACTACATACAAGTAATCATGAACTTTCCTTGACAATGGAAGACCTCCTACAAAATCCATTGAGATACTCTCCCATGGACGTGAAGGTACTGGAAGTGGAGTGTATAAACCAAGTTTCCTATTGCTAGGCTTACTTGTAGCACATAAAGAACATCCTCTTATGAAACGAGAAACATTATCCAACATGCGTGGCCAATAACAATACCTTTGAATATTCGCTATTGTCTTGCCTACACCAAAGTGTCCAGCAATCAATGAAGTGTGAGCCTCCCTTATGATATTGTTTGTTTCTCCCTGTGGAATACACAACTTGACTAAGTGATACAACAAATGGTTATGTACATGATAATCCAACTCTTCAATTTGGTTTCCTTGACTCAAGCTTGCATATACTTCTTGAAAGTCACTATCATTTGCATATTGTTCTATGTAACTTTCATGCAAAAAATAATTATGCTTGAGTCTAACATATGAATTTACAATAGGCCTTGAAATAATATCAACTACCTTATTGTAAATTCCATTTTTATACCTGATAACCAAATGAAATTGTTGTAGAAAACTCATCCATTTGAAATGTTGAGAGTGCTACAACTTTGACTGTGATTGTAAGTACTGCAATGGTTTATGGTTCGTATGGATGATGGTCTCCTTCCCCATCAAATAATGCTTCCATTTCTTAACAATTTGTACCAATGAATAAAGTTCTTTGTCATAGGTGGGATAGTTACAACCCCATTAAAAACTTCAAAATGAAATGAAATGGGCTTACCATGCTGCAATAGAACTATGCCCATGGCATAATCTCTTGCATCTGTTTGAATCTCGAATGGATGTCTAAGATCCGGAAGAGCCAATACTGGTGCTAAAATTATCTTTTTCTTCAAAGCATCAAATGATTTCTGTTGTACATCTCCATAATGGAAGAATTTCTTGACACTTGTCAATGCATGTAACAGAGCTGCAATGGAAGAAAAATTAGCAATAAACTTTCTCCAATATTGTGCTGCCCCTAAAAAGCTTCTTACCTCTATAATTGTATTGGGCTTGGGCCAATTCAGAATGACATCAACTTTAGAGGGGTCGACCTTCAACTCACCTCCTCCAAAAATGTGTCCCAAATACACTAAATAAGACTTGCGAAATTCACACTTCAACATCTTTAAAAACAACTGTTCTTTTCTCAAGACATCTAGTACTTTGTTTACATGCATGACATGCCATCTCTTGACTTGCTGAATATGAGAATATCATCTAAGTAGACAATGAAAAATTCATCTAGAAATGGTCTCAATATTTCATTCATTGCCCTCATGAAAGTAGCTGGAGCATTTGTAAGACCGAAAGGCATAACAAGCCACTCAAACAATGCTTGTTTAGTTTTAAATGTGGTTTTCCAAATGTCTTCTTCAACTATCCTAACTTGATGATAACCACTTCGTAAGTCTAACTTAGTGAAATAATTTTCATACCTAAACTAATCAAGAAAATCATCAATTCTTGGGAGTGGATAATGATTCTTTACCATGATTTTGTTCAATGCACGGAAATCCACACACATGTGCCAAGTTCCATCCTTCTTTGGCACCAAGACAATGGGTGGACAACATGGCGAAGTAGATGGGCGTATGATACATTTGTTCAAAAATTCTTGAATTTTCCTTTTGATGTCCATGCTCTCCATAATAGACATGCGATACATGCCTATGTTTGGAAGTGGAACATCCTGTTGCAACTGAATCTCATGCTGAATTCCCCTCTTGGGAGGTAACCCCTTAAACATATCACCATGATTACTTACCACATCAAAAAAATCAGATTTCAATTTATCATCACAACCTTCAAAATATTCATAATTAATATCATTCTTTTTCTTGATCTTGAGAAGCACAAAATTTTTACTTGCATTTACTAGTCTCTTCATCTGCCCTACATTAACCAAAGAAATGTTCAGATTTTTGCAATGGGCTCTAACAATGTACTCCACCCCATTCTTGAGCAATATGTATTTGTTGTCATGGTGATAAAATACTGCTTTCCTATCATACCAATAAGGACTATCCAAAATGATTCATGAGATGTCAAGTGGAACTACATCTAACTCAACTCCATCAATGAACTTTTCCGTAATGGAGAACTTGAATAAACAATTCCTTGTAACCTATAAGTTTGCATTGTTAACTATCCAACCCAATGGATATGAATTATGATGAGGTATAATTTCAAGGTTTAGTTTTTTTACCAAGTCTTCTGAAATCAAGTCTGATTGTGACCCACTATCAAATAATGCATCAATCTTTGTATGATTTGAAATCACTCTTACTCGAAACAACTCTATTCTTGACTCTTCATTTGGAGTGTTGTTTTGACTATGTGAGGAACTAGTGCTTGTAAAATTTTCTTTTCCTTTTGTAACCATGGCTAAAATCTTGGTCTCATCACCAGAGTCTGAACCAAGGTCATGTTGTGTGGTAGCGATCGTCTTTTGTTTTCCCTTATTGTTTGTTTCTTCGGCCTTAATTCGAGATGCAATTTCCAGTAGTGGGCTTCATCATGCCCAAATTTGGAAAAATGTTGGCATATGGTTTTCTCCCCTTCTTTCTTCACACTTGCATTTTTCTTTCCCTTCCATTTTCCACCCTTCTCTTTCTCCTTTCCCTTGAATGGCTTCCTCTTACTACCCTATTCTTGAATGTTCTTTCCTCTAGATTCAAGGTGCGTGGCTTGCACACATACCTCATCTAAGTTATTTGGATTGAACATGAGAATAGTATGTTTCAGAGAGTAATGAAAACCCCTAATATATTTCAATAGTGTATCTTGGGAATTAAAATTTACTCCTAATAACAAAGCCCTTTTCCTAAACTCCTGTTTATAATCTTGGACTGTTTGGCCTTTGAGCTACCTAAAATTTTTCCAACTCATAATGGCTTTTTGCATATAGGCTGAAGGATAAAATTATCTTTTAATTGCAAAAACAAATTCAACCCAAGTAATGGATATCTTACCATAGATTCACATTTCCTCTTGAGTCTTTTCTTCCCACCAAACTAGTGCAGCTCCTTCTAGCCTCAGTGAAGCCAACTGGATCTTTATGTCATATTCTTGAAGGTTCTGAATTCTGTGGTATACCTCCAACTGCAGAATCCAATTGTCCAACTTTTCTGCATTCACCTCTCCATTGTACATGGGAAGTTCAAATTTTATGTCCAATTTAAGTAAGGGAGTCTTTCCTTTTAAGGTTTTTGAATGAGCATGGGTAGTTTTAGTGGTGGTAGTGGAAGATGATGCAGTGTGAGATGATGAAGAAGATGATGAGGATGGTGGAGATGGAGGTGGATTTACACCATTGCCTTTTGAATCCTCCTTCTAATCTTTTTTATCCTCTGAGCTTCCTTCTCCATGTGTAGGTTTAGAACTCTCTCCAACCATTCTAGTGTTCCTCTCTTCATAGAGGACTTTAACCATCTCAGTTAAAGTGAAGAAATATTTCTTGAATTGTTCCTCTTCTGAAGAAGGACCATCATGCTCTCTTTCTCCAGACATAATGGCTGTGGATTTAGGCTCAGAAACTAGTACTGCTTGTACCTCTTCAATCTCAGTTGAAGGAAAAAATTGAGAAGTTTAAAGTGCAATTGGAATTGGAACTTTGGGTGGTGGAGATTGTGGCCTTGTGACTCTCCTTCTTCTGGGCATTACCTCAGGAGTTGCAACCGATAACTTCCCTTCTCCTTTCTACAGCTTTAACCTTGTAAGCATCACAATTTTGCAACCATTAAAACCCTAATTTCACAAACTTAAGGAATCAAGAAATTCAACCTTTCCTCTGATACCAACTTGATCTATTTTTGATTGTTAGTTTTTGCTATGCTAATATCAGTTACAAATTTTAAACAAGTTCTTGCTTATTGCTTCTTGTACTCAGGTTTCATTAGCTGTTTGTGTATGTAAATAGGTAAATTTCCTTAAGTTTAATATGACATTCATGAGCAAAATAGCTTCAAAACAAGTACTAAACAACAAACATTCAAATTACAACAAACCATCAAAGAGACACTTTAACACAATGTTTTGATGAAGGAGTTCATCCCTCCTAAGCTACATCTCCTTGGTCCATCTTCCATGGCCTGGGCCTCTATATTAGCTCAATTATGGAAAAATGTTGTTTTACAAAGCTCTATGGCTCCTGATACCTGCACCAATGTGTTTATAATTTCCAAATTAGCCAAGAACACGTCTTCCTGAGCTCAATTTGGTCGAAAATTTCTCTCTCTATGACTCAAATAGTCTTTTCCTAAAAAAAACCTCTAATTTTGGAATAACTCCAGTTAGAGCTGCTAAATGTGGAGGCGGGCCCGAAATTGGTGCCATTGCCAAAAATTATGTTGTTTTAAATTGGCATTTAATTAAATTAATTTGGATTAATTAACTATAAATCCGTGATTACCGTTAATCCCGCGTTTTATTAACCCAAAACCCGATAGTCTCGGTGTAGTGGTCACATGCCAGATTAAAAGTTAACAGTTTTTGAATTTGTCAGCTGAGGATAATATTAACTGTAACTACCTGTGGTAGAGCAGGGTCACATGTGGTGGTTACCTCGTAGTTTTAGAGCCTGCCACACTTACCGTTTGGTGTAACACCCATTGCATTCACATGGGTGAGCACTAACCGTCGCAGAGTTGTTGGGGGTGCCATTACATAGCCGCCTACCCAATCGTTTGTGGTAACACTCTTTGCATTCACATGGGGAGGGATGGCTTGTGGGCTGGCCCTCCCCTAATCACCCATGGACCTCCCCTAAGTTCCCATAACAATGTAAACTTTGAAACGGGAACTATAAACTCAAAACGGGAACTCTGGCCCAAAAACCTCAAAAAAACCACAAAAACAATGCTCAAAACGAAAAGTGTGTATACTGGAACGATGGTTTTTTTTTTTAGGTGTCAATTTTGCGGCTGTTTTAAAAATGGCAGTGACTACGAAATTTTCTACGAAATTTTCCTGCAAAATATAGCTTCAGAACGAAAGTGTTGATACTGGAATAATGTTTTTTTTTTTAGGGTCAATTTTCATACTTTTTAAAAAATGCTAATAAAACCAATTTTTTATGTCTCAAACAAAGTTAAATTTTAAGGAAAAAACACATTAATGTTTCTGGTAGAATATCATTTTTCTTTCCTAAGTATAAATTTAACATGTTTTCAACCACAACATGCTAGATACAAAAGAAATTGAAATTTTTTCAACTATAAAACTAAAAAAACATGACATTATGAACAAATTATATCACTGAATGAATTCAAAAGTCTTTATTTGTATACTGAATAAAACAGACATTAGATCTCTAATTTGATATTGCATTGTAGATATTTAAACAATAAAATTTATCATACTTAAGACATAATCCAACAACATAAAAATGCTTCATAACTTCTCATTTAACAAAATATGGAAAACATTAATTTTATTTGAAGATACGATGCATACATCAGTTATATAAACTATCTTAAACAATTATTCAAAATCACTCATATTTTCTTGCACACCATCAGAATTCACATCTTCAAATGAGTGACTGGATGTTGACGAAGATGTTCCATATTCTTCTCTTTCATCAACTATCAACTAGTGCCCATCTGAGTTCACATGCATGCCCAACATTCAAGGTTTCAAAAGTCTTCTAAATCTACCACTGGTTTCAGAAGACTCCCATGTCAACACTGTTCCTTCTGGTAACAACCTTTTTAGAATCTCTGTCATCTTGAAGCGAAGAGTTCCTCTCTACTTCCATGGTGGATTTTTGCAAACAATACTAATTTTTTTTATATATTTTTTCTCTACACACTAACCATAACATAACCATACTTATTTGAATGAAAAAGGGACCAAGTAAATTGATTGTTATCCCCCAATCTACGTATTTAGTGGTTTAAAATTTAAAATTGTTCTTTAACTTGTTTGTCTTTTCATTATTTTCAAAAAAATTCTACGTGGTGCATCAACTCGCAGTGATTATTGATGCTTTTACGAGCCACACTATGTACAATGGGTTAATATATAGAGCATATTGTTGGTTTATTATGCTTGTTAGTATACTTAGAAAGAAAGGAAGGACATACCATTTATGGTGATTTGGTACATCTTAACTCGCTATTGAGTTAAAATTTCCTGCAATTGTCGGTCAATTATTATTATTAAATGTAGTAATGCACCTTTAGGTAATGCATTTTTAATTCGCCTTCCATGCTAACTTTCATTCCTATTCTCTGCAGGTACCTGAACCATTCCACACCCATTTCAAATTTTCGTCTTTCCTTCCCGTGGCCCAGCACTCTATTCTCTGATTGCTGTAATTCTACGGCTTGAAGTCTACATGAAACTTACAAATGGCCATTCCGCAATGAAAAAAAAGGGTATTATTTCAAAGTGAGACTGCATGGTTGTTGTAGCTAAGGCTATCCGGTGGAGGGCTGAAATTCATTTAGGTCCACAGTAATTATTTATCGTCTCTTTCTTCAATGCAAAGAAATAGTTGTGATTCCAATGCATATAGATGTCCAGCATCGTACAAGCGAAGCCCTTAAAGTCCATTTTTAAGTATTTAATGTTCGAAGCAAATGTTTATTATTACAAATATTTCCATGGGTGGGAGTCGAGATTCATAAAGCATGTTATATAAACTTGGGTATATATCACAAGAGAATATGAAAATAAAAATGATGTTTGAGATTGCTAAAGCAAATATGGTGGAAGTGCCTATGAAGCCTGCAAAGCAAAAATCCTCAAATACAATGATCCTGCAATTATATGGTTAGAAATATCCAATATCGCCATTAGTCTAATAATAATGAAAAGCTAGGTCTGCTATTGCAACTTAATTAGTGATCACTATGTTATCAATTATCATACCAACCATAAGATAGTCGAGCCAACCAAAACCAAAAATAAAAATAATAAAATCTAAAATTTGGAGTTGGACACGATGATTTGGTTATGTAATTACCCACAAAGTGCAAGCAAAAAAATCTGGCAGAAATGTGGCAAGTCATTGGAAGATATTTGTTTTTACAAAACTGGAATTTAGATCCATAATTTCAAACGTTTCATAGATTAGAAACCATCAACACGTTGTGTTCAGACAAAATTTTCCAGTGGTTGAAAACTATTTATGAAACCATCAGCACGTTCAGACAAGAAATTACGGCAAATAAGCATAAGTAGGTGAATCCTAAGTATGTTAATCTATTTCCGAAAAAACAAAGGATAGAAATCAATAAAAAATAATAAAGGGGGGAAATTCCGCAAGAAGTCAAAAGAAAACTTTGTCATAACTAAACACATACTTTGTACTACGAACCTGTACATAGTTGTCGTTCGATAACTAAAACCAATGACCATGAAATAGCACCTAAATTTCAAGAACAATGGTGGGAAATAGTATCCCGATCCATGAATTATTAAACAAAATCATTGTAAACAATCACATCTACTTAGCAGTCGAAAGGAGCAGCCCAAGAAGTGAATGCACGGGTGCTATTAGCTCAGTAGACGAAGGAAAGAAATTGAAAGGGATGAATGTTCAACATTGATTTGAGTTAGTTGTGCACTCAAAAGGGATTATTTAATTGAGGTCAAAAGTTGGTATCAACAATGCTATTCCAACATGCAGTGCCCCTTGAAGGATGGCTAAGTCATTTAACCTCGATTGCAAGAGTAAGCCCTCACGCTTCCGTAGCACCCTGAGTTTCTTCAATTTTTAGCACACGAGTTCGTAGACAATAGTTCCTTTGGTTGTTAAGAATAGCAGAAATATATAATATTTGCTTACAGTCGACCCTGAGTTTCTTCAATTTTTAGCACACGAGTTCGTAGACAATAGTTCCTTTGGTTGTTAAGAATAGCAGAAATATATAATATTTTCTTACAGTCGATGGGATTTAATTCCATGGATCACTGGGGGCATTGGAGCAGCTATTGAGCGTCGATTCCCGGAATCGACAATAGTTCCTTTGGTTGTTAAGAATAACAAAAATATATAATATTTGCTTACAGTCGACGGGATTTAATTCCATGGATCACTGGGGGCATTGGAGCAGCTATTGAGCCTCGATTTCCGGAATCGACGCTCCGCCCCTCGGGTGGGGCAGCGCCACCCCGGGCCGCCCTGTCCCGCCCGAGGGGCGGAGCGTCGATTCCGGGAATCGACGCTCAATAGCTGCTCCAATGCCCCCAGTGATCCATGGAATTAAATCCCGTCGACTGTAAGCAAATATTATATATTTCTGCTATTCTTAACAACCAAAGGAACTATTGTCGATTCCGGGAATCGACGCTCAATAGCTGCTCCAATGCCCCCAGTGATCCATGGAATTAAATCCCGTCCACTGTAAGCAAATATTATATATTTCTGCTATTCTTAACAACCAAAGGAACTATGGTCGATTCCGGGAATCGACGCTCAATAGCTGCGTCGATTCCCTGAATGGGACCAGAAAGTATTTGAAGAACTTGTTGGCACATTTCAATGAACGTGCTATGTCAAGTATTGACTCTATTTGAAGCCAAAGGACATGCTGGGTTGCTCTTTGCTATTGCGCATCATACAGCCGGTGGACAGTGAAATCGTGGGAGGGACAGATTCGATGCAGGGAGCTTTGCTTCTATAGTCAGGAATGTCTGATGGCGAACGATTTCCTCATGCGCAATAATAATCTGGTTGGTAAGTGAATTGCCCAGAGCCACGGACAACCTCATGTGTACTGAAACTAAGATATTCCTTCTAGAGAAGTCGCATATCTTTCTGGCCGTTCCGGATCGCCGTTGTTGTATTTCAATTTTTAATTAAATCATTCATATTTCAACAATTTGTCGGCCACATTTGATCATACGCTTAACCTAGTTGTGATACACGGTGTCGGCTACATTTTGATAATACGTCTTGTCCCATTTGTTATAAAACTTTTCAATCGGAAATCCTTTTATAAAGTGTCGTTTGGTATTGTTAATTTTGGATCATGCGCTATATTTATTTAAAATTGCCGTGTTTAACTATAAGTTTATATTTTTAGAATATTGTAAACATAATATTTATAAACAACAAGTTAGAATATGTCTAAAATTATTAATTCTTTTATTCACTTCCATAATTTGGCATCAAATGCAATTACAAATTTGCATACCAATATGATTATTTGTGAATTAAAATTAGTTTGCTATACTTTCTGTTTTAATATATAAATTCATGTAAAGTTTTTTTTTTCCTATGTATAAATACATGTAAAAGTAGATTCTGTTTCTGAAAACTACGCAGCGTGCCTGTCCTATGGTGTGAGCGCCTGTACAATATATATACATGCCGATGTTGTTAATTATAATTGTTCCACAGCTCAATATACCTATAGGTTTAGTATTGATATACTTGAGTTAGTAAATATATTTTACAATTTAGTATCAACTATATTTTGAATTCTTTCTCTCTGAATAAAAAATAATGATAATTATAATATATAGATATATATAATTATTAATATTTTATTATAATTCAAATCTTCTTTCCGGTGAAAGTAAAATTAAATAGTTAAATCCAATGTTTTTGTTTATCTTTTTTGGGTTTTATTCTAACTAATTAAATCAAGAAACACTTATGGTTATATCAAGAAACAGTTAGGGTTAACAAAGTCTTGATCACGACCTTGTCATTTGTTATATATCAGAGATCTATTTTGTGAAGGGGAGCGAACTTTTCTCCATACTCTACCTCTCGCAACCGGTGTCTGCGAGAGAGGTTTGATTTGTAACCCGTGAACCTTTTCCCGGTCTCGCAATCGAAAAATTACATCATGTCCCATTTTCCGTGCATGAAGAATTTCCAGGTGCTTCATTTCCCCAGTTTATCTTTATCCTCATCAGATTCCTTGTTACAGTATTGACTTTCACATGGCTGGTATTGTTAATTTTGGATCATGCGCTATATTTATTTAAAATTGCCGTGTTTAACTATAAGTTTATATTTTTAGAATATTGTAAACATAATATTTATAAAGAACAAGTTAGAATATGTCTAAAATTATTAATTCTTTTATTCACTTCCATAATTTGGCATCAAATGCAATTACAAATTTGCATACCAATATGATTATTTGTGAATTAAAATTAGTTTGCTATACTTTCTGTTTTAATATATAAATTCATGTAAAGTTTTTTTTTTTCCTGTGTATAAATACATGTAAAAGTGTTTTTGACGTAAAACTTTTTTAAGTCAATTTTAAATAAAACACAGCTATTGAGCGTCGATTCCCGGAATCGACAATAGTTCCTTTGGTTGTTAAGAATAGCAGAAATATATAATATTTGCTTACAGTCGACGGGATTTAATTCCATGGATCACTGGGGGCATTGGAGCAGCTATTGAGCGTCGATTCCCGGAATCGACCATAGTTCCTTTGGTTGTTAAGAATAGCAGAAATATATAATATTTGCTTACAGTCGACGGGATTTAATTCCATGGATCATTGGGGGCATTGGAGCAGCTATTGAGCGTCGATTCCCGGAATCGACAATAGTTCCTTTGGTTGTTAAGAATAGCAGAAATATATAATATTTGCTTACAGTCGACGGGATTTAATTCCATGGATCACTGGGGGCATTGGAGCAGCTATTGAGCGTCGATTCCTGGAATCGACGCTCCGCCCCTCGGGCGGGGCGGGGCGGCCCGGGGGTGGCGCTGCCCCGCCCGAGGGGCGGAGCGTCGATTCCGGGAATCGACGCTCAATAGCTGCTCCAATGCCCCCAGTGATCCATGGAATTAAATCCCGTCGACTGTAAGCAAATATTATATATTTCTGCTATTCTTAACAACCAAAGGAACTATTGTCGATTCCGGGAATCGACGCTCAATAGCTGCTCCAATGCCCCAGTGATCCATGGAATTAAATCCCGTCGACTGTAAGAAAATATTATATATTTCTGCTATTCTTAACAACCAAAGGAACTATTGTCTAAGAACTCATGTGCTAAAAATTGAAGAAACTCAGGGTGCTACGGAAGCGTGAGGGCTTACTCTTGCAATCGAGGTTAAATGACTTAGCCATCCTTCAAGGGGCACTGCATGTTGGAATAGCATTGTTGATACCAACTTTTGACCTCAATTAAATAATCCCTTTTGAGTGCACAACTAACTCAAATAAATGTTGAACATTCATCCCTTTCAATTTCTTTCCTTCGTCTACTGAGCTAATAACACCCGTGCATTCACTTCTTGGGCCGCTCCTTTCGACTGCTAAGTAGATGTGATTGTTTACAATGATTTTGTTTAATAATTCATGGATCGGGATACTATTTCCCACCATTGTTCTTGAAATTTAGGTGCTATTTCATGGTCATTGGTTTTAGTTATCGAACGACAACTATGTACAGGTTCGTAGTACAAAGTATGTGTTTAGTTATGACAAAGTTTTCTTTTGACTTCTTGCGGAATTTCCCCCCTTTATTATTTTTTATTGATTTCTATCCTTTGTTTTTTCGGAAATAGATTAACATACTTAGGATTCACCTACTTATGCTTATTTGCCGTAATTTCTTGTCTGAACGTGCTGATGGTTTCATAAATAGTTTTCAACCACTGGAAAATTTTGTCTGAACACAACGTGTTGATGGTTTCTAATCTATGAAACGTTTGAAATTATGGATCTAAATTCCGGTTTTGTAAAAACAAATATCTTCCAATGACTTGCCACATTTCTACCAGATTTTTTTGCTTGCACTTTGTGGGTAATTACATAACCAAATCATCGTGTCCAACTCCAAATTTTAGATTTTATTATTTTTATTTTTGGTTTTGGTTGGCTCGACTATCTTATGGTTGGTATAATAATTGATAACATAGTGATCACTAATTAAGTTGCAATAGCAGACCTAGCTTTTCATTATTATTAGACTAATGGCGATATTGGATATTTCTAACCATATAATTGCAGGATCATTGTATTTGAGGATTTTTGCTTTGCAGGCTTCATAGGCACTTCCACCATATTTGCTTTAGCAATCTCAAACATCATTTTTATTTTCATATTCTCTTGTGATATATACTCAAGTTTATATAACATGCTTTATGAATCGCGACTCCCACCCATGGAAATATTTGTAATAATAAACATTTGCTTCGAACATTAATATTCCTTTTATGGTTTTCTATACAAATTGTCGATTGTACAAGTGCTTTATAAATCATATCTGGGTACATTGTGTGGAGAACTATGGTATCCCCAGGCAACTAGATGCAAAAAAAAATAATTATGTTTTGCTAGGGATAGTAAAAGGTTACCTATTATGTTATGCATGTTGCTTGTACATCTTCTTTGGTGGTTGTTCATTTTTCATTAGAAAAATAAAGAAAAACCCTTATGTTCTCACATCTAAATTTTGTTTCACCATTTTGGTTATTAAACACCTCGGAAGGAAACACATGTGAATGATAAATCCTATAATAGTATGCTTGACATATATTACTAATATTACTAATTTTAAATTAGTTTTTCTTTCAATTTTTCTTAGCTCTCATGTATTACTTTCTTCGACTCTGATATTTTTCTCATTACATTATATTAGTTACAGTTGATACTTTTCAAAAATAGCTTGAAAGCCTTCATTCAACATATTATGTTTATGTGTGTTAGATAGAAATATCTAGAACAATAAATTCACTTAGTATTAAAAACAATCTACACATTCATTTACACATTTTTTTATGTTTTCAAGAGTACTTATATGTGTGTGTGTGTATGTGTGTTTAGTCTGTGGATAATGCAAGCTTAACCTAGGGCTTGCAGCAATCTTCAAGCCTATTAATTAGCGTTTATGATTGTTCCCCTTTGGTTCAATGACTTATAGTTTGTTTATTAACCTCGATAACTAACCTAACCCAAAGAAATATTACATTCCTCTTTTGATTTCATAATTTTCAAATTACAAAACATTAATACATTGGAATAACCACAAGCATAAAAAATAAAGACAAAAATCAGAAAACAAAAATACATGTTTAACATTCATTCGCTTATATGAATAAATGACTTGGCCTACCGCAAAACCACAGTGAATAGAAAGATGCTCTACCCAACCAATGGGAACTGGTACCCCCTGAGCAAATTTTCTTTTTGTTTTGCTAAACTAAGAGTTGTAACTTCTATTTCATTAAATCAGAAAGAAAAATACATAAAATACAACAGTCCCCAAGGAACTTTGGGCTAAAGAAATATCAAACTGCTTAAAGCCATAGACCCACAAACAGAACAACAAAACCCTCGAAAAACAAACATAAGTCAACACCGTTCGATCACCCCTCAAAGATCTGACGGATGAGGCTCATATCGGGGCGAGAACCTGCAACCACGTTAAAATTAGAATCGAACCCAATGAGGAAATACAGACCATTCTAAAAGGATTTTGGGTCTGAACGGGGGGATAACCCTCGAGCATGTAGTCCACCCGAAATCGACCGATTCCCACCATGAAGCACAACAAACTCAAAGGATAACACTCACCTCGACCTACATACATATCCTTAATCGTCGAATCTCCTCGCTAGATCTAACGGCAGAGGAAGACATCGCTTGACCTACATACATATCCTTAATCGTCGAATCTCCTCGCTAGATCTAACGGCAATTGAGAAAGATCCATTACAATGCAATTTCATTCAGCAAAGAATTAATGCTCTTCAATTTCTTCGAGATGCAATGCAAGAAATTGGGTTGAAGAAAGGGGACTTTAGTGAATCACGTATGGCAAAAAAGGCAAAGGAACCCCAACCACCATTACATGGAATGTTTGGAAAGACATATATTGGGAGATTTGCAGACATCAAAGACCCATTAGAAGAGGAAAATGAGCAAAATGAAACAGAAAATATTGTGGAAGAGGACAATGATGAAACTCTAGAGGACGAAGAATTTGGATTACGTGACATTGTTGATTAAATTTAAGTTATGCTTGTAAATCAAGCTTTGCAATGTTTTGACTTTGACATTTTATGAGAAGAATAAACACTCAATTAGGGTTGTTATATGTTCAATATTGGTAATATGTGATTTCTGCATTGATTTTTAAGTTAATCATTATTTTTTGAAAAAAAAAATAGTTATTATTATCTTTTTGACATGTAATTCATAAAAAAAAACTATTATTTGACCATTTTTAGTTAATATTTTTGTATAAAAATTGTGATTTTGACATGTTAATTCTAGCAAAAAATTATCAAAACGTTTAGTTTTTTTGTTATATTTATGTTAAAAATGGTTATTTTTTATCCATTGTTAAAAAATGTTGTTTTTTAGAAACAATTATTTCATGTGGATTGAAAAACTAATTAATGATGTCTAAACATGTAGATTATCTAAAATTCAAACTATCGACTTTCTAATTTAAAAACGCAAAACAATAAAAACCCCACTAAAAAAAAAAAAATTAAGATAGAGAACAAGAAAATATGAATACAATGACAACTTCAAAAACTATCAAATTTAGAAAATAATTTTTTACATTTCACACACTAGAAAATTTAAAGTCAAAAAATAGGTCTTTTAAAAAAAGGGTGTGATGTAGAATACTCACTTTTTAAAATCAGGATGAAAATCACTACCATTCACTACCATTCTAAAACTTAATGCACATGAAAAAAATTAAAGTTCCAAAAACCATGTTCTAAAAAAAACATGTGTATTCTGCATCACCACTTTTGAAAATCGGGTCATTTTTTTGCCACCTCTACAAAACGGGTAACAGTATCAGTTCCCGTTTCAAAGTTTACATTGTTCCATTCAAAGCATATCAAACTTTAAATACAAACGGTGAGCTAATAGGGTAAGCATCACCTGGTAGTGGAGGGGGTTAAGGTTTGTGGAATGTATATCGAAGGTCGCGGGTTCGACCTGACCTCCACCCAAAATTTTTCTCCACTGTCGAGACTATCTAGGCCATTGGGAGGTGCCATGTGGTGACCTTTGGGCTTACCACATGGCATTCTTTCATTGGCCCAAAAACAAACCAATCAGACTGTGCCACATCACCACCTGTGTAACCCAATAACAAGCTGACACTTGGCGAATTGTAATTCGATGTTGACCACCTTTGACCTTGCCTAGTCACTTGCCATGTCAATAGTACAAAGTACTGATTGTGTAGTGACTGGGCATTTTTTTGCAAATTTCACCTATTTAGTAAAGCGATCAGAACACAAAACTTTATCATACGAACTCATTTTTCGACGAAACGAGTCGCATTAGGATCGTTTTTCCAAGATGGATGCGATCGTTCAGGTTTCAAATCATTCTGAGAACTTCTATTTTTGAGCTAAATACTGAGCGTCTACTCACTCAGACTCATCAATATACGAGATTTTCTACCAATCAGATCCCACACTTTTATTATCACAATGTATCCCTGTCATATCCAGAACATACTCAAACAACTCTCCAAATAAGTTCCTCAACCAGACAACCCCATAACTAGTCATGCTAGCAATAATGTACTCAACCTCGGTCGTGCTTAAAGTTATAGACTTCTAATTTCTCGCTCATCCGAAATATCATGGAAGATATCATACAAAAGAAACACCTAGATGTACTCATCTTATAAATAAAAATCCCAAACAACAATAATGCATCCATGCAGTCATATATCATAGGAAGAATATCTTAGAACAAAAACTGATCGTCCCATGCAAATATCTCAAAATATGCTTGGCGACAACCCAATGACTCAGGTTGTTTAAAACATATATCCAGATGGGTGTTCATAGAGAACATCAATGCTTCAATCAATTGTCGGTTGCTAATTTAGGTTCAATAATATCTTTGCATAACTTCAATTCCATCAAAGTGTTCAAGGATTTTCATTTTCATTTTCAAAATAATCATCTTTCCAAGATTCTTCATATTGAACTTTGAAGGCCAACTCCCTCTTACTTTGATCATCAGAGATTTGTTACCTGCCAAGAATAGATCTCCATCATATAAAACCAATATAAAAGGCATACCTTAGACCACTTGATGTAGATATTCAGATCGACATATCTTCCAGGCTTCACCAGGTAACTATCAATGTAGATACCATGAATCTTGCTTCAAACCATACAATGCTATCTGCAAATATTATAATTCTTAAACCAATATACTCATCCTCACACAAATCAATACTGTGGAAATCAAATAAGTCTATTTATAAAGCCTTAAATGTCAAACTAGAAAAAATATCAATGCCATGAAAGTTTATGCCAATATCACTATCCAACTTTTGAATCTAGGTGCTAGGTAGATCTCACACTCAAATACCAAGTTACAAACTTATCTATTGTTATGTCAACAACTGTCATTTACCAAGCAATATCCAACCAAAATTTATCAAGCCATTCTCATGATCATAATATGAATCGTATTATAAATGCATACTCCAAGGATACGTCATATAAGTTTCTACCATGCATAAAATTAATGCATACTGAATCACAATTATTTAATTAATGTGCCAAATGCCAATGATGCCAATACAAAATCATTGAGAGTCACTATGCTCATATTGTCATGTCACATCAAGGTAAATCACCATTATCAAGTACCAAATCAAATCAAAACTCTAACTTGTTATCACCATGAATTCAATCAATCCATAAGACAAAACATATCTATGAATTATCATGCATCATGTCAAAGTTCTAAGACATCATCAGCTATTCAAGCTAATCTTGCTCATATATACTAATTCAAGCCAATAGTGTTATATACTAACTCAAATGATCAAGTCAAGGAAAACAACATATTGATATTCATATTTCAGTCTCCTGCAAACACAAGATTAGCCAAGACATTTACATTCTTTATAATAAGTCAAACATTATGTACAACTTCCCTACTTATATAACATGTTTGTAGGGTTGTCATACACTTGGTGAGTTCTTGGTATTGTGCATAAGGATTTATATTTTATAACCTATAGGCTCAACCACACCCATAAGCCTTCTTCCATGCAGTTGGGAGGCTTATAACCACACCCTTAGGCCTTTCTCCCAACAGTTGGGGCTTGGACTAGGAGAAACCTTTTCTGCTCAGATTATAACCTGCCAAAACTTATTTAACAACATCAGATGGTTATTCATGACCAAACTTGTTCCTTTAACAATCACATGTCTTCTTTTCAAATAATAATAGGTGTTAAAATCTCATGAAGTGTTTCTCCCTTTGAATGAGAAGCCTCTTCAATCATCACTATCAACCTGTCTATCATGATATTGTCATGCTACAACAAAAATGTTAGATCACAAATTATATCAGGTTCTCAATTATATATCATAACAAGTCATCATCATGTCATCAAACAATAATCAAGGGTTAATGTCATATAAGTGTATATTCATACCTCAAGGATCATAATCACAAGATCAAATCAAGGCATCCAATTCTACCACATGTTAGATTTACCAAAATCAACAAGAGAATCAATCTTACTGTCACACTTCCATCATGCTTATCTCAAGCATTAACAACAACACCAAGTTACCATATATCAAAAACAATGTGCTAGCCTTCTACATAAGATCAAGAAGTCCATCATGTCTAAAATGTAAGATGCTTGCCAAATATCAAGAGCACCAATATACATCACATATAAATCAAACTTACTTTCATAATCATATATGAGTCATTCATGAAGGTGATATTCCCATCATACCTTAGGGCTTATCTTTCCATCCAATATTGCAGCTGAAACAATATACTATACATACCTTATAACATTAAGATACCTTTTCACTTTGAATCACTTGTTGTGGACAATTGTAGCTCCTCATTTCTTACACTATCTATCTTTTCCTGCACCTCAGATGATCCTCAAGAAGGATCCAATTATCACATCTCATCAGAAGCTTAGAAGTATCCAAGTAATCAAATATACATGCAGGAAGTATAATCAATGATCAAATCAATAAACCTAAACAAAAGTAAGGGCATAAAGAAGTAGCATAAATTGAAGAAGTACTTATCTTCAATGAGAGGCGATCATCTCCCTCTTGAACTAGCCTTCAATAGTCATGATTTTCTATTGTCCATATAACATTGTTTCCTTTATTATATTTCAACTAACTTCATCAACAACTCGGCCTAAATGAGACTGTCCCATCTAGTGCTACAAACAAACCTTTCACAAGTTCTAGAACATATTCACATTGATCATTCTAGGGTTTCTAGATTGCATATCTCAAATCTTTGTCATAATCCATGGTTTCTTCCAAACCCTAATATCATAATATCCATCAAACCTTAATAACCAAATTTCCTAGGGTTTCCTTCAAACCCTAGTATTATTTTAGGTCTCGTCCATCATCTCTTGCTTCCATCAATGGTGTCTTCATAGGGGTGATCTTCAATGACTTTTCTTCATCCCACCTCTGAGATCATGTTAATTTCTCTTAGGGATATATTATTCTTTTCTTTAGATAATTGCATTTCATCATTTAGATATTGAATTCACCCCACAACATCATATCATTATTCAATTTTACATTATTATTCAACAACATATGCAGCTAAATTTAAAGAACAATATTATTATCAATGTAGAGGAATATAAAGAAAAAATATAAGAAAAACATTCACACATAGAGACACTAGGATTGGTTGGAGACCAGGGCAAAACCCACTACGGGGAAAACCCTTTCAAATTATTCTTCTTATTAGATTGTCTTCAAATGTTCAACAAAGAGAGTACATCATCAAGAGTTAAAGTCAAATTTTGACTAGTTAATATTCAATATCCAAGTATGGCAACAGTAAACAACAACAATGTGATCCCTAACCAATCAAAGTCAATGGTCAAAACAAACTTCCAAGAGATTCAACAATGAATGCAATCACACTGCAAATTCCTGCAATCATATGCAAATTCATGTAACCACACACGAAAAAATTCCTGCAATTATATGCGAAATCATGTAACCACACGTGAATTCTTGTAATAGAAAATTCTTGCAATCATACGCGAATTCTTGTAACCACATGCAAATTCCTGTAATAGCAAATTATTGTAATCATATGCGAATTCCTGTAACTACACATGAATTCCTATAATCATACACAAATTCCTGTAACCACGTGTGAAAAAATTCCTGCAATCATATGTGAATTCCTGTAATCACATGCAAATTCATGTAATATTGTGCGAACTCCTGTAATAACACGCGAATTCCTATAATCGTGAATTCCACCAATTTGTATGAACCAATGAAGATAAGATGTATGTGATGAGTGTGTCCAAATGAGGTTGAGGTTACTTGTATTTATAGGCTTCCAAGGGTGTCCAATTTGCTTTAGGGTCAAACTGATCAAATGTGCATATGTGGGTTTTTCTTCAAAAGTACACTTTCCCTTGTCCAAATTGAGTGCTTCAATAGTCAAAATTGGTCCTCTCAAAAAGAGGAATATCATATCATGATTGGAATTTGTCATTGAGCTACCAAATTAACATAAACATAGTTTCGATTTGGGTACAATGTTTTTTAGAGGACTATCTAAAAATTGATTCGGAACTCAAAAAGGAGATTATTCTTTGCCCTTTTACATTTTATAGGGCATCTCGAGAAGCATGAACTACAAGATCTTTGAACAAAAAGTAGTTGATGTTAGGAGCACCATGATTAAGATAGTGGCATATTATTCAGAGATTGGACCTAGGAAGAAGATACACAATAAGAGAAAGGTCAGTATAAGGGACATATGGAGGAACTTCTCTATCAGTTTCTTTGATGGTGCATGTACACAAAGGAAATGCAAATGTGGTTCCTACATTGTTATAGAGCTGGGTGGATACTATCATTTTTAGTGGGAGAGTGAGATTGGTTCCAACAACCATGTAGAAATCAATGCTTTATGGGGTGTACTTATCTGTGCCAAATGGTTGGGTCTTGATGGCCTACATGTGCATGGAGATTCAAAAGGAATAATTGATTGGGTCAATGGACACTCATAATTTCAGCCTCCACTACTTTCAAATTGGATGCACTACATTCATACTTTGGAGAAGTACTTCCAACAAATATCTTTCAAGCACATTTATAGGGAGCAAACTAGATCACAACCATTCTATAAAAGAGAGGAGTTGCAAAGGATCCAGGTGTGATCTATTTTCCTGATTTTGTCCAGGGTTATTTGTCTAATGTAGGAAGCATTAATATCATATAGGAGATCTTTGTAGTCTCTTATTGTTTTTATTGTGGTGTTTGAGAATTTTTTGAAACAAATTTTTGTGATGATAAATTTCATACTGAACAATTTCCAAATATGATGGTTTGGTTTATGTATCATCATGTAAAGAAACACATTCACACCAATATAGAAATTAGGAAAATCTATATGTTTTTTTTAACACAAGAAAGATCTATATCGTATGTATTCTCTTTTTTGAAAGAAAAAGAAAGCATTTTTTTCTACTTAAAAATAATGCGTCTAGCTACTAGGACTTCCTTACGTATTTCATCAAAGTTTTGGTCCTCCTGTGGATGTCATCATTCTGAGTTCTCTGTTTTCATACACCCACCCATAATTGTTTTTTTTGCTCGAATGAAACTAATTTTTTAATGAGTTTAAATGAAGCCCATCGAGGAGAAAATACATAAGCTTTCCTAACCAAATTGGAGGCTATAAAATCAAAACTTCAATTGGCTACGGTTTTGCAACCGTTTTGTGTTGTATTCATCCATTTTATATCTAGAACCTTCAGAATTTTGAGACTCCCCGATAAACAACCACTCAGAATAATGGATAAATCATATGCAGGAAAGTATGTTTCTTATAGATCCATTAGTAGGTTATGACACTTACTAGCCTTATGGGGAAAAATTTCCAATGTTTTAGGGGCACATGCATCCATTTCCATTAATAAAATGTTCCCATGACTTTATCCACATCTACCATTGAGTGCATGATCTGAATTGGATCATTATATTGTTTTTCATCCATCTCAATGCATTTGGAGTGGAAAAAGTGGAGGAATCAACTCACCAGACCATTTTTACCGGTGGGACCCAGTTTGGTGAAACAAGGTCCGAAATCTTTCGAGATCATTTTGAGGCATGAAACAACGTTTTTTGGGGTAAAACTTTTCCTCTTAAGCATTGCAAATTTTCGTGCTATTCTACACACAAAGAGATTTCCAATGGCACAAGAATCACATCAATTGGAGTCTGTATGCAAAAGTTATGCGACTCAGAAGTTGACCTTCTTGTTTTCACACCTATGGTTCAGGAGAATGCCACACCAGCTCCCATTATTCATGGAAAAGGGGCTAGCCACGTATTTGTGATGTAAAAGAATCTAGAAGAGTTTATTTTGTAACTCTAGTTAAGAGTTTATGTAGTCAAACTTAACCACTAGTAGGATATCTGATTTGAAATGGAGCAGATTAGTAATGTTGTGCTAATTCCCCATTCGGATTAAAACCCAATATGATTATATCATTTTCTTATCAAGTGCTTAAGGATTCAGTATTTTTGCTCAATTAATTGATTCCCATGATAGTTTCTTATGTAAATGTTAGAATAATTTTTTCATAAAACATATGCTAAACAATAACAAAATATCAACAAAGAACATCAAAATGTAACACACAACACAAATATTTGATGAGGAGTTCACCCCTCCTGGCTACATCTCCTTGGTCCAACTTCCAATGCTTGGGCCTCTCTATTATTCTCAAATTACAACAAAAGTGTGTTTACAATGCTCAAATGCCTCTGAAACTTGTCTCAATGAGTTTAGAATCCCCAAAACTGCTAGCATTCACTCTTTTTGCATCCAATTTGGATAAGAACTGAAGAATTTATGAGTTATCCCAGTTATTCCACTATTCATTCTAGAAAATTCTTAAAATCTAAACAAAAAGCACATTTTCGCTCCAAAATCAGCTAATGGAGTGAGAAATTCACCGCATCACAGGCCATAACCTGTCGGCCGTATCACAAATCGTAATTGACGAGTGTTTGCCAGTGGAAGGTATTATTAACACAACTAAACGTTGCGATTGCGATATCGTCAGACCCGACAGGAACTTAAACTGTTACATATAAAATCCTGCATCCAGAGTCTTATTGGTCATTGCAATTGGCTAGTGTTTGCGGGAAGAAGATCTTGTTAACACAACAAAATGTTACGACTGCGATATCGCGGACCCAACAGGAACTTAAACTATTACAGATAAAATCCCATGTCTGGGGTGTTATTGCTCATCGAAATTGGTGAAGAACCAATGACAATATTTATTGGGATTTGTGTTTTCCTGCGATATGCGATTGCGATATTGCATCACAACCCAACCTGCCGGGGATTGATTTTCGTAATACAAGTCCATCTGTGATTTGCGATTGTGATTAGATCGCATCGCAAAATGTCTACGCTGGGGCCAATTCTTTAACTAGAACCACTTACCGTTGCGATATAAGATATGCGAGGGCCAATGACGGGCTGCCACTTGGCGCCTCCTTATTCGCTGAATACCTTGCCACATCATCCCAATCCTACCATGCAGACAAGCCAAACTTAAACTTTGACTTGCTCTAACTTCTGCATACGAACTCGAATTTGAGTGCCATTCACACTGTTGGATTCAGAATGACGAGCTCTTCAATCTGAGCTGAGTTTGACAAGATTAAGACACTTTTATTTTTGAGCATAATTCTGAGCACCTGATCACTATTGGGCTATGTTATAACTGAGCCACTAGGAGGAAGAGGCATTCCATTCTTTCAAGAGAATTTTGTTCCATAGTTGAGTAAAGATAGCCAGGAGAGATAGCAGGTAGAGTACATAGAGAGGATCTGTGCACTGTAGTGGCCCAAAGGCCACAAACATTACTTCTTTGTATCTGCAACCATATTTCCAGACAAAGAAAGAGAGCTAAGCGACCTCACCTTCCAGCTGGGTTTTCTCCCGAAAGGGTTTTCCATATAACATATCTTGTGTATTATGTGTGTGTGAGATTTTTTTTTTGTTGCCTAGCTTTATGATTGATTTACTTTTACATGCATGCACTAATTACTGTTAATTTTACAGATCTAGAAATTAAATAAAACTGTAATAGTGTAGAATCTCATATTTTTAATATAATACTATTAAATATGTTGTGACAAACTGTCAAGTGGAATATCCACGATAGTTTACAGATCATTTTTAATCAGAGTGGATTTCTTTGGGTATTTTATGGAGATTGCAAGGGTCTAGATCGGCGACAAATCGTAAAACCTTAATCATGGGCGACAAATTTGTAAATGAACCTCGTGATCCTATAGAGGTGAGGTTTTTGTGGCTCGAAGAACAAGTCATGTATATAAACCAAATGTGAAACTCTTCATGGTGGCCCTAAGAAATAAGTTGCGGATATTTAGAGAAGAAGAGGTTTCAAATGCAGAGGACAAATCAGAAGGGGGATTAGGAGATCGGGAAGATGTAGAGAACCAACCGAAGAAAGAACTCAGAAAAGATAAACCCAGTTTGAGTGCCATAAACCAATCCCTGTTTAAAGTGGAAGAAAAATTTGATATCAAGCCAAACCATGGTGAGATTGACGCTCTGAAGCTGAACCACTAGTTGCAACAACTGGAAGTTTATTTCAGTGTCCATTAGATCAAGAAAGGGCAGAAGATCTCATTCGTGGGGCTGAAATTGGAGGGCCATGCACTGAATTGGTGGGAGAGACACATGGAAACCCTGAGGTTGGAGGGAGAACGCCTAGTGACTAAGTGGGAGGATTTAAAAACCCTCATTAAGTCACATTTTTATCCCATTGGGTACGTGGAAGACCAATGGTTCCGGTGGCATTACTTTAGGAAAAATCTGGGTCAAAGCATGTAGGAGTACACCACATAATTCAAAAAGATGGTTATAATGTTGGGTATCTCTCCAAAGAACCCATATGTACTCCTCAAGTATTTGGGGGCTTGCACCACCATCTTCGTGAGAAAGTGATGTTGTTCAAGCCCAAAACGGTGGATGAGGATTGTGTACAGGCACAATACCTAGAGAATATAGGGTTGAAAAGAGAACAATCAAGTGGATCGAAGCAAAAGGAGCAACAAGATGCTTCTAAGGAGGGGAAGAAGAAGAGAAAAGGGGGAAAAGATAAAAATATGACAACCACAACACACCAATGTAAAGATCATAACAACCACTGCAACCACTACAACATTGATGGCCATACAGATGAGAAGTGTTGGAAATTGCATCCAGAGCTAAACCCAAAGAACATGAAGAAAGATAATAAGAAGAAGAATCTCATGACCACTGATTCGAGCAACCAAGTTGAAAGAAACTCAAATGTGGATGAGAAGATCGTCTGTACATTAGTATAGAAGGAGGAGAATCTGGGTAGCCTTTTGCAATAGGAAGAGAAAGAAATGACCAAACTCTTGCATTTAAAGATACAGGTCAAGAAGATGATGATTGATGCTATGTTTGACTCAGGATCGCAAGCAAATCTCATTGTAGCATATCTAGTTAAGAATTTGGGGCTAGAATTTCATGATAATCCAAACCCATATCCATTGGGATGGGTACATAAGGATGCAGAGTTGAAGGTAACAAAACAATGTAAAATTAGATTTTCTATTAGTGTTGATTTTATTGATGAAGTAGAGCTAGATGTGGTTCCCCTTGATGTATGTGGAGTTGTGTTTGGGAGTCCATACATGTACATGCATGATGCAATATTCATGAGGAGAGCTAACCAATACCGACTCATAAAGGATGGAAAATCATTCATCATCAACACACACAAAGGCAAGTTGAAAATTTCGCTGGTAAGTGCCAACCAAGCCAAGAAATTGATCAGTTCCAGCAAGAAGTATGTTTTATTATTTTTAAGAGAAAATCAATTCATAGAGGAGTCAATAAGAGGCCAAGGCATCCCTAGAGGGGTGTACTAAGAAAAAAAATAGCAATTGGAGGAGTTGTTATAGGCATACAAGGATGTGTTCTGAGAGCCTAAAGGGCTACCCCCTAAGAGAGAAGTAGAGCATGAGATCCAGCTATTTCCAGAATCTCATTTCCAAATTTTTGGCTGTACAGGCAACCTGTTATAGAAACAAGTGAGGTGAAGAAACAATTGCAGCAACTGCTGGAACAAGGTGTCATTCGACTGAGTACATCACCATATGGGTCACCCATCATCATTGTGCCAAAGAAGGATGGGACTTGGAAGATCTGTATAGATTATAGGGCGTTGAATAAAATCACACTCAAGAACAGATACCCCCTTCCTAGGATAGATAATTTGCTAGATTAGTTGCAACAAGAAAAATATTTCATTAAGTTGGGCTTGAAGTCTAGATATCACCAGGTTTGAGTCAAAGAAGAAGATACATGGAATACTGCCTTCGAAACCAGGCAAGGTTTGTATGAGTGGTTAGTTAGTCCATTTGGCCTATGTAATGCACCAGCTACATTTATGATATTAATGAATGATGTATTGTGCCCTTTTATAGATTCATTTGTTATTGTCTAATTGGATGATATACTGGTATATAGTGCTACCTGGGAGGAGTATATTTCACATTTTATGCAGGTGCTGGAAACATTGAAGAAGCATAGCTACTAGAAAATCTTAAGAAGTGTGAGTTTGCGCAACAGTCCTTGGTGTATTTGGGATATGTGATTGGTGTAGGAGAATTGAAGATAGATCCTTCCAATATGGATGCCATCATGAAATGGTCGGTGCCTACTAATGTTAATGATGTTAGGGGTTTCATTGGAGCAACACAATACCTGAGGAAATTCATAGCCTCGGTTTTAGTGGTAGCAGCACCTGCCATAATAGCAAGTGGCAAGAGTTTCTAGTGGTAAAAAGGGCAGCAGAAGGCTTTCGATGAGTTAAAAAAGAAGATCAGTGAAGCACCAGTTTTGGCATTACCAAACTTGCAACGACCCTTTGAAGTGGAGACAGATGCGAGTGGGTATGCTATGGGAGTTGTCTTGATGCAAGGAGGAAGGCCCATTTGCTACCATTATGAAGTATTTCATGGGGCAGTTCTTAACTACCCTACCTATGATAAGGAGCTCTATGCCATGGTGCAATTTATGAAGAAGTGGAAGCACTATCTAATGGGAAAGGAGACAATAATCCACACAGATCACCAGCCATTACAGTACTTGCAGGCCTAGAATAAGCTACAACAGACCAGACACTACAAGTGGATGGGGTTTTTATAGTAGTTTCATTTGGTGATCAAGTATAAGAAGGGAAACACAAACAAGTTGGTTGATATGATTTCAAGGCCACCTACATCAAATATTACAACTTTGGGGACTCTTATGCACATGGAACCATTCACCCATGATGCATACATTGAGGCATATTCAGAAGATGAGGACTTCAAGGAGGTGTATCATCAGTTGCAAAGTCAGAGTCATGTGTACGATGGTGACAACACCATTGAATACCATCTCCAAGATGGATTACTCTACATGTAAGATAAGCTATGTGTTCCTAAAGGTGAGAATTTGCAGTTGATTAGAGAGGCTCACACCTCCAAGGTTGCATGGAACTTTGGTGTAAATAAGACGTGGCTAACTTGCAGAGGTATGTGTATTGGCCCAAGATGCAAGAGCACGTAGCTAGGTTCATAAGAGGATGCATGCTTTGTTGTACCATCAAGCCTAGCAACAAGAAACATGGTTTGTATCATCCCTTACCTGTACCTACTCATCCTTGGGAAAGCATTTCCATGGACTTTGTGGGAGGTTTAATGACAACCAGGAAGGGACATGACTACCTGTTTGTGGTAGTTGACAGGTTCAATAAGATGTGTGTTCTAATTCCATGTAAAAAGACCATCAGCGGACAAGAAGCAACCAAATGTTTCTTTGGACAAGTCTGGGTACACTTTGGGATACTAGGGAGCATCATTTCAGATAGGGATACAAGATTTCTCAGTGCATTTTGGACTACATTGTCAGAGAAGATGGACATGAAGTTGAAGAGATAGACAACATTCCATCCACAGAAAAATGGGTAGACAAAAGTAGTCAATATGACTTTGGTGCATCTTTTGAGGGGTTACAACCAGAAGCATATGAAGACTTGGGATGAAAATCTTGTATATATACAACATTCTTATAACAGAGCAGTCCACACTTCTATAGGAAAGTCCCCATTTGAAATTTGTTTTGGATATTTTCTAGCTTCACCTTTGGATATTTCATATGGGCAGTAAGGAGGAGTGAAGGAAGACCTTACATGAGATGCTTTGAGGGCTGAAAAATTTATAGATAAGATTAGGTAGATCCATCTACAGGTACAAGAAACACTATAAAAGTCAAAGCTGAAGTATAAGGCTAGATATGATCAACAAAGAATAGAGAAATCATTCAAGGTGGGAGACCATAATTCAAGGTGGGAGACCATAATTCAAGGTGGGAGACAGAGTATGGCTACAGTTGAACAAGGAGAGGCTGTAGGGGTTTGGTAAGAAAATCAAGGCTCTAAGGTATGGTCCCTTTGAGATAGTGGAAAGGTGGGTGATAATGCCTATTGACTCAATTTTCCACCATATATGTGCATTTACTCAGTTGTAAATGTAGAGAATTTCAAACTCTACGAGCCTTCCATGCTAGATCAGGAAGAGGAACAAGTCCTACGTTCTGTGGAGGATTTGGCACTAGATGCTCAAGGAGAGTTGACAGAAGATACAGTTTTGCAAAAGAGGTATAGAACTATAAGAAAAGGGAAACAAAACCTTTGGCATATTGGGTTGAAGGGACAACTTCGAGGCAAATCTAAATGGTACACCAGAGAGAAGGTGGAGGAAAATTTTCCTCACCTCATTCAGTAAAATATTTTGGGGACCAAAAGCATCCAAAAATGGGGAGGTGTGATCCTAATTGGGTCATTATATTATTTGTCATCCATCTCGATGCATTTGGAGTGGAAAAAGTGGAGGAATCAACTCACAGGACCGTTTTTACCAGTGGGACCCAGTTTGGCGAAACAAGGTCTGAAACCTTCTGGGAGCGTTTTGAGGCATCAAATAATTTTTTTTCGGGGTAATTTTTTTTTGCTTAAGCATTTCACATTTTCATGCTATTCTACACACAAAGATCTTTCCAATGACCTAAGAATCACATCAATTGGAGTATGTATGCAAAAGTTATGCCACTCAGACATTGACCTTCCTGTTGTCACACCTATAGTTCGAGAGAATGCCGCGTCAGCCCCCATTATTCATGGAAAATGGGATAGCAATGTGTTTGTGATGTAAAAGACTCTAGAAGAGTATATTTTGTAACTCTAGTTAAGAGTTGATGTAGTCATACTTAACCACTAGTAGACTATCAGGCTGTGTTATAATTGAGCCACTAGGAGGAAGAGACATTACATTCTTTCGAGAGAATTTTGTTCCATAGTTGAGCAAAGATAGCCTGGAGAGATAGGAGGTAGATCACACAGAGAGGATTTGGCACTATAGTAGCCCATGGGCCACAAACATTACTTCTTTGTATCTGCATCCATATTTCCAAACAGAGAAAGAGAGCGCAGTAGACTCACCTTCTAGCTGGGTTTTCTCCCAAAAGGGTTTCCCAGCGAGAATATCTTGTTTATTATGTGTGTGTGAGATTATTATGTTATTCTCTAGTTTTCTGCTTGATTTACTTTTACATGCATGCACTAATTACCGTTAATTTTACAAATCTAGAAAGTAAATAAAATTGTAATAGTGTAGAATCTCAGATTTTTAATATAATATTATCAGATCTATTGTCACGAGCTGTCTAATGGAATATCCATGACAGTTTACATATCAGTGCAATAGAAATGCCATCCAACCTATGTAGAGAATATAAAACATTAAAAGGTGTAACATCCCTAGTGAAAATTACATGTAAAAATATATAAATACCACGGATGATGGGACACATATTCCAAGCTGAATGGTGGGGAAGACATCCTACGAGTGTTCATTTGGTTGTTTATGACTAAGGAAATTGGCAAAGGCAATGCTAAGGCATTAAAGAGGCAAAGAGGTATTTTGGCACATTTATCTATGAAAATAATGGAAATTAGGAGAAAAAGGAGGTGAAAGGTCACAGGTTGCATGTGAGGAGGAAATTGAAGGAAAATAATGGAAAATGAAGAAAATAGAGGCCTCACTAATAAAAAGGCTTATGAGGATCAATGGGCAAGACTTGGTCAGTTTAGTTTTGGAGCTTTCTCATTATTCTCTCTCTCTCTCTCTCTCTCATACTCTTGGTTACTTAAGGTTTTATTGGAGCACTTTGGCATTGGAGCAAGAAAGGAAAAAAAGGCAAGAGGGAGCAAAGATCAAGCAGGGAAATGCGGGATCAAGTAGCTACAACAAGCTTCATTGTAGGTATCAACTTGCGTGTGTATTTTCCTTGCTAGATTTGGCATGCATGGGATTGAATCTATATTTTCCTTGCTAGATTTGGCATGCATGGGATTCCACATGTTTCTTTTCTACCATGTCATGGGTTTTGCTAGGTGTGACAATATTTTCAGCCTAGCCTTGCCATTTCCTGATAACTTTGATGAGATGGGTTCTCTCATGGGTTTTGTGGGGGATGGACGGATTGGATTCGAAGTTGAGTGGGGTGGATCTTCGAATTGACAAACACATGGTGGTAGTGGTCCCTGAACTAGACTGAGGATGCACAAAGCCACTAGCCTAGTAACCCCTGAACTAGACTATGGGTTGTGGTAAATCCAGATTGTGTGCCTTGGTGGGCCTAGGAATCCTTGCCGGTGAATGGCGGGATATACGGTAAAGCCAAGAGGTGTATTTTCTCTCCATTGGGCCTAGTGATTCTGGGATGGAATGCACGGTAAATCCTGGAGAGTATGTCTCAGTGTAGGGCCTAGTGATCCCTGGATCAGACTGCGGATGCACGGTAAAGCCTGAGAGACTAGGAGGCACTCAAATTCCTCACGGTGTAGGCAGAGAACTCTGGTGGCATCCACATTGATTGGTGTTTTTTTGATGTGTTCTATGAGTCCCACATTCATGCTTGGAATATGGCATGGGGGTGATTGGCTGAAGAGAGACTTGGCTCAGCCAATCTATGGTTGGGTGGAACATGGTAGTCCCATCACCGGTTGGTTCATTGCATTATTAATGAAAAGAATTCATTCCCTTGATTTCCATGTGAAAATGTAATGATGTATATATGAATTTTTATGGCTAATATTTTTATTGTATTTCTATTCCTATTATGTTTCTTATATGCACATTTACCCCAAAGGTTGTCACAAGTGGTATCAGAGCATAGTTCAAGCACTTGGACTGGATGGGCTCTATCATAGTTAAAATGAAGAACAAAGGTTAAATTTTAGACCTTTCTATCATATCTATTATAAATTTTCTTCTGTGGCATATTAGAAGTTGAAAATTTGTCCATACTGAAGGTAAATCCCACTAATAATGTGGTAAAATTTTCAGATATTTGTCCACAATACTTTAGGAATTATGATCTAAGGACGATGACCTTCCTGAATGCACCTTTAAACAGGTCACATTGGCATTTCTGCAATAACTTTTCTTTTGTAGGCTTGCATAAGTGAAAAAATCGTCCACATTGAGAGGAAATACCAATGATCATGTGGTAGAAATTTCAGATATTGGGTCGCAATATTTTAGGAGATATGAGCAAAGGGAGTCAAGTCTTATGAATGCTCCTAAAATCAGGTCTCAAACAGGTCACACTGATAGTTTTGTTATAACTTTTATTCTGGGCACTCTCAGGAGATGAAATTTTTTCCACAATGAGAGGAAATCCCACTGGTATTGTGATAAAAAATTCAGACATTTATTCGCTATATTTTAGGAGATATGACCAGTGGAATTCGAGCTTTCTGGATACTCCTAGAATTGTGCACCAAATATGACTGTGTTGGTATTTTGTTATAACTTTTCATCTATGAAATCTCAGAAGTTGAAACTTGAACCATAGTGAGGGAAAATACCACTGATCATATGGTTTAGGTTTCATAACTTGTGCTACTACAGTTTAGGATATATGCATTGAATCATTCGCTATATTAGTTTGCATGTAAAGTGTTTGATGAAATGCTTAAATGGTTCAATGATTAATTGCTACAAACTGTTTGATAAAATGCCCCAATGAGTTTGTTGTTTGTGGTTGGGGATAGTATTGATGTGTAATAGTATTTCTATAGTTGATATATACTTACTTGTATGCAAATAATTTACTATATTAGTTTGCATGTAAAGTGTTTGAAGAAATGCTTACATGCAAATGTAATAGTATAGTAGTTGTTTGAAGAAAAATGTAAAAGTATGGTAATTGTTTGAAGAAAATGATACTTTTTTTGGATGGGATAGTATTTTAGTATGATAATATGGATGTAGCTGATATATGCCTATTTGCATGAAAAGAATTTGGAGAGGTGCATGTAGGGAATTGGAAATGTTGCATACAAGGAATTCAAAAAGTTGCATGTAAGGAAATGGAAAAGTGGCATGTTTTTAGTTATTATGTTACAAGTGGAATAAGTGCAATGCTTTTGAATTAGTATCATACAAATGTATGAGAAATAAAAATCATTTTCTTTTCAATTGTGGTTAAATTTAGTAGAGCTTTGGAGATCCCATTTCCATAATTGGACATTGGAGATCAGACCATTATAGTAGCTTCCTCCTTCTACCTTAGTGTGGACCATGGATAGTAAGGGGGTATGCTTATAGGTTGTTAGCATTGGTGGATATTGATTTCAAATTAATAGACACTATGTCTTGATTTTTGGAAGATTTGACTGACTGTGTATGGATTATATGTCGCTTACATGTTGATTTCATGATACCTACTTACACCCTTGTATGTTAGGTTACAATTTTGAATGTTTTGATTACATGTATTAGTCTTGTAGGTTGATTACAAGAATTGATTGCTTATGATCGACTACATGTGGTTATGCGTATTGGTAGTTGGTTTGGCATTGCTTATGCATACTGTTGGTTGCATGTGGCAATGTGAACAATGGAGTAATGGTCGTTGTCATGCTTGAGGTCACGCTTTGTGTATTTGATATGGTCATGCATTGATGACTGAACTCTAGATGGAATGATGTGTATATGGTTTGATACTCATTTTTTATGTGTGTATATGTAGTTGTTATGTGTGTATGGTCTTGGTTATGATTATGCATGTATAGTAGGTCAAACATGCCTTGTGAAGTCATTGTATGCAATTTAGGTCATCATGGTGCTATTGGTTGTTATGATGCTAATGAGTTGGTTGAGATAAAGCAAGAGATGCAGATCATCAAAGTGAAGTTGTAGCATTGGACCTCGAGGCAAGGGCAGATCATCATATCAGTATTGCATTTGAGCATGCAGGTATGTAAGTTAAGGATTTTTATATGCATTAGGTTTATGTACATGTCTTTTGATGTTATGGTTACATTCATGATAGTTGTTGGTTGATTAGTGTAGTTATATGCACATGTGTCAAATAGTCAAGAATGATAGAAACATGTAGTTGTATGCATTGCTATTGTTGTTTTATATTAGATAACCTGACGATTATGCTATATGTTTTTGATGAGTATGTTATAGGTTAACTTTTTGATTTTTATATGATAGTTAACTTGACAATTCGGTTTTATGTTGTTGATGAGAATGATATAGATTTTATTGTTTTTATATGCTATTAACTTGATGATTAGATTTATTTCATTGAGATCTTGATGCTGTAATTTGGATTGGTCATATGCATGATGGTTATGTTCATTTCCATGAAGATCTTGATGTTATATGTATTGTGCTAACCTGGTTTGACCTATGCAGATGGTTATTGTTGTGATATTTAGGTATGACCCGACATATTTGTGAGATGGTGTCATACTAATCTAGATTGACTTTTCATATGTGTGAATGATAATTGTGTATGAGTTTATGATGTGAACATGTTAGTTAGATATTGTTATGGATATCATGATCTTATGAGTGCATGAGTTGACATGTTGTAAAGTTATATCTCGCTAACTAGATTGAATATACAGACAAGATAGCCTCCCCTGAGGTACACTAAGGTATGAGTTCTCTTATGTATTATACTTGGTGTTTCATAGTTGATTATGTGCTCTATTTTATATTTGAGTGTTGGTGCCTATTATGTCATCTAATTGATTTATTTAACATGGTATGTTTGCAAGTTGGTATGAATGTTTGATGAATTGCATAAAATGAGTATGTGTTCATATGATCTTGTTCTAAGATGATTGTACTAAAATATATGTGTTGAGACAGTTGATATGTACTTGAGTATAGTAGGTGATAGTTGTAGTATTATGACTGATGACTATGAGATGACTATGGATTATGACATAATTGTTTGTAAAAGTTGATTTCAAATTTGAATGTCTTGATATTTGGAACATGTGGTTGACATGTGTGAGCATGATGCAGGGAGTTGCATGGCAAGAGAGGTTGCCATGAAATCTGGAAGAAGGCTTGGGTTGAGATTTCCCTGGGAACCATGGGGATTGAGTCATGGTGTTTGTTGTTAGTCTTGTGCTTTTGGTCTTTTATGAATTGTTGAGCTTGATTTGCAGCTTTGTTTATGTCTAGTGTATGGCCATACCACTTTGTTTGCAGAGTCATGTTGTTATTGGTTTTTATGGTCTTCTTCTTGTTTTTCTTTTCTTATCTTCCCTTTTATGCTTTAAGTCTTGGGAACTGGTTGGGAAAGAGGAAATTTGATGAAAATCGTGAGAGAGGTGTAGTACCCAACCGACGATATAAGACCTAGACGAAGCTCTGTGCATGAGTAAGTGCAACGAAAGGTAAGACTATGACAATCATTTGGACTGGTTGGGTTCATTGTGGTAAATGGACAGTAGCAATGTAGACACAAGAAAGGTAACCAGAAAAGGTAAAGTAAATGGATCAGAGGTATCATATGCTTTGGCTATGTTGGGAACTGTTGCTCTCAATGCCTGTGCATAAATAAGGAAGTTCTCTTAACCTAGACCTTATGCTATCTGGTAATTATTTTATGATCATGATTATGTTGAAGTTTATATATGTATACATGTATGAATGTATGTCACTATCTAATAGGATCATGATTGTTTTATGCTAATGTTTATATGTGTATGTATGTATCCATGTATCTATGTTATTGTCTGACAGGGTTGTCAGGGATCATTCTTGTGGAGGAATGATTGCTTATGTAGGAGAACGACATGAAGAGGTTCTTGGTCTTACGAGGAATCAATTGGGAAGAGTAGTGACAACAAATATACAGTATCATGTGGATATGATTTGGTATTGTATACTTGTATTATGCCTATGTTTATGTTATGCCAGGTAATGTTTAAGGATACATCGACAAAGTGAAAGCAGTGTGGTCTGCAACATGCTAGGGTGAGCATGGATAAGACACTAGAAGCAAGGTTTCTTTGTAAGAACAATGTGGTTTTGGATGTGCAGTACTACTATTATGCATATGTTGTATATGTTGTACATGTTGCATCTATGATGTGTGAACTTGTGGTGTTGTGTATACATAACATGTGTACATGTTATTTATGCAATGTTATGTACATGATGGTACAAATAGGGTTGTGCGAATATTGCATATGGGGTGTTGTATACATATTGTACTGTCTTCATTACGTATATGCGGCGTGTGTGCATATGGTGATATGTACATATTGTACTGTGTGCATGATGAATATGCAGTGTTTTGTGCATATGGTGCTATGCACATGTTAGATATGCAGTGCTGTGTGTAGATGATGCTATGTACGTGTTGGATACGTAGTGCTATATACAAGTGGTGTTGCGTGCATGTGGTACATTGCTACTATGTACATATGGTGTGGTGTGCATGATTGTACAAGTGGTGCTATGTACACATTGTACAAGTGGCACTGTGTGCATGTGGTGCTATGTACATGTCGTGCATATGGTGTTGTGTACATGTGGTGTCACGTATATGTCGTGTGTGTGGTACTGCGTACATGTGGTATTGTGTACACATTGTATAATGGTGTAGTGTACATGTGGTGTTGTGTACACGTTGAGCAGGTGGTGCCATGTACATGTGATGTTGTGCACACGTTGTGCAGGTGGTGCGGTGTACCGATGGTACTGTGTACATGTTGTACGTATGGTACTGGTGTACATGTGGTATTGTGTGCATATCATCGATGTTGTGTTATGGGCATGAAGTATTATGTATGTGCATCATGTAGTCATGGTATTGTGTTGTGCATACTCGTTGTGTTGTGCTCTATGTAGTTACATGTATTGGGTGGTATTGCACATTAGGTATAGATGATGCACTATGTTGTACACTGGGTGTAGGTGTATGTGTTGTATGTCAGGTGTAGATGCATGTGTTGCATGGAGTTGCATGTCATATGTGGTCATATGTGTGTGATGCACACTATGCATATGTGCACATGGTTGAGGAGAAGGCACTAGATGTTTGTTAGGTGTGGCAACCAATCCAATGTGTTACAAAAAGAACCAAGGTAGAAGTAAGGATTGATGAAGGATAAGTATTGGTATTGTATTTTGGTTTTAGTATGCATGTGATTTATGATTCTGGCCCATGATGATTACATGTTATCTATGATTCTGGTTTATGATGGTTACATGTGATTTATGATTTTGTTGGTTATGTTTTGAGCTAACCTGATGTGATATTTTTATACATGTTTATTTGGCAAATATGCTAGTTTGACTTCTTGTGACAGGGAGTGAACAAGATTTCAAATGTACCTTCTTGACGAGCTACCAATGAGGTATGATGTGAATTTATTTAAATTTATTTTAAATCTAATGGAAGTTATGTGCTTGGTACAAGAATGCATGAAATTCTCGGTTGGGTGGTTGAAATCGAATGCAATAATTAGTAGCAGCAGCAAAGGCATTGAAACATGCAGCAGTATGCTGGTAAATCACTTTAGGAGCAAGGCAATTTTGGGACACTGGTACCAAATAGTGTCCATTTATTTCCATGAGAATGCTATGATTGGTATGATGGTTTTGAGGTAGGTATATGCCTTGGTCTTTGAATCTTCTGATGCGAGGAAGCCTTGCCAAGGGATGGACTGCCCGAGATGGGGGTGCCAACAGAACTTGGAAGGTGAGTGATTGCACGGAAGAGGTGACTGAATTCCCAAGGGATTGTGTAGCAGAGAAGGGAAGGTCACAAATTGATTTGGTTTGGTCATTAGCATTTCCAGATGGAATTAGATGCACATTGGGAGTGCGCTCGGGAACAATGAGTTGGTAACTGTTCACCGAGAGGACAAGTGGCGCAGGATTATAACACTAGACATTGGATGCAGATTTGATCGTGCAATGGATTTTGGACTTCCTGGGAAGGAGGTGGATCCTGTTATTACTTTGAGGGTGGAGGTGTGAGCCTCTGGATTCCATTGTTGATTGATACAGGCATCGTATCCTTTATTTACAAGTTAAGAAAATGTGCATGTGTGTATATGTATATATGGTTATTGTAAATATCGTAATGAGCTATGTTATAAAACTCCAGTATGTAGTATGTTGTCACGTTGTCATGATGTTTTGATTTTGAGTAAATATTTCATTGTAAATACTGCAATGAGCTTTGTTATAAAGCTCCATGGGTAGTATGTTTTGTTTGCAGTAGCCTTTTTGGTTATAGGTGTCATTGAACACCGATGACGGTATGCCCCCAAGGGGGAGGGTTCTGTAACATCCCTAGTGAAAATTCCATGTAAAAATATATAAATACCTGTCATATATTCAGAAATAATTTATTTATTTATTTATTTTTTATGGTTCGATATACATAAATACCATATTCATTATGAACACTAACATAGTAATTAGTAATTTGATGAACCTGCGAAGAATCTAGACCTACAAACTCTAATTCCACACAATATTTGGATAATGCTATGGTGTTTTCTATGAATTGACTCCACTGGCAGTTGGCACAAATCCCATCCATTTGATTAATGTAACCTACAGGTGTATCAAGGTTAATGGTATTGTAGTCTTGTAGCCTTTATTCATTTCACTTTGGTGGCTAGATAACATTGATTGTGCAATGAACTGTCTGTACCCACCCCGGTACGTGGAGTGGGCAGGCTACAGTTGCCACCTTGGGATCCTCTATGCATCAATGACCATGAGACCTGGAGGATGATCCAATGGTTGTGGTGGAGTCTCATTGACTTACTCTACCCTTGGCGCCGAGATGCAGTCCCATTCTCTCGTGGAAGAGCCTGAGATCTGCTTCGCCTCCTGTCGCGGCCACGGACTTTGGCAGCCTCTGCTCCAGGGTTTGGTTGCTGAGAGAAGGGCGTGCGAGGCTTCAGAACCTAATCCTGCTGCCAGATTTAGCTCCCGGGTAATAGCAGGGTGGAGTTCTTTCCTATACAACCTACCTGCGTCATTTCTGCGTTTATTTGCTAACAGATAATTCATTTCTTCTTACATGTTAGGATAATTCTATATTTTTTAACCATACCCGCTATGTTTGCTCGCAGGTATACCTTCTGTCATATATCCTGGCTCGCAGATGACACTGGGTGGAGCGGTGCTGCTCTTGAGCTAAAGTTCCTCCTGGTTTTACCACCGGTATGAGGAATTTCCACATTGTTACTAGTTATGTATGTTAGAAGCTAGAATAGGGTCTACAAACCCTTGCACAAGAGTTCTGTTCTTACAACTCGCGTGAGCTTAGCTGTTTGACGACCCAGTTTCAGGTCTCGGTGTGGAAAATCCCGTGGAGGACTTTTGTATACCTACGCTTAATGATTTTGAGGCTTTTCATTCCTCATTTGATTTTGCTGAGCCACTCTGGCTGTACTTGTAATTTATTTTCTAGTTCTATAACAGATTCTCTCTTATGTTAACTTATGGATTTGGAGCGACTCCTTCATTTATTTCATGTCTCTAGCTTTTTGTGTAAAGTAATAGGTAGTGTCTGTTTAATTTACTCGTCCTCAACTTCAGGACTATGCATGGCAGTTTTGATTGAAACTAGAATATGTAATGTTGCTCTTCTTATTATTGGTTTCTCGCTCAGATTTTGTTTATCTAGCCATTCAATGCTGTCATAGCTTAGTGAAAATCATTGGCTCTGCTCTTAGCAGTGTTATTTGTTCAGTTCTCAATTTATGCTATCGACTGGAGAAATCTACTTCGCTGTTTAGCAGTGTTATTTATTCAGTTCTCAGTTTATTTTATAGCCTGATAGAATTATTTGCCATTTAGCTGCTTGAGGGTTTGACTCTAAATAAGGGTTTCGGGGTTTTCATTTCTTTTTCTGTGAGTTGAATAAAGTCCTATTTCTTAAAAGTTATTACCTACCCCTTTAGGTTAACTCTTTACGTTTGTCTGGCCAAGACCCTAGACTTCTATCTCAAGACCCTAGCAACACCCCTATTTAAGCATTTTCATGTAAGGGTAAATGAATAAAATATTTATGAAAACTGGGACATCACCAGTTCCTAACATTAAGGAGTTTCTCTTCCAAATGGTTGATTTTCGCTAAAAGATTGAGTTATTATTATTTTTTTAAAAATCATGGATGATCCTTTTCCCATCTTTGTTTTATGGCATTGGGTTTTAGAGCATTCCAAGATTCTCAGACATCTGATAATTCATGTATCGAACCTTGCATTATTCAGTTTTATATTTATATATATATATATTAGAGGAGCTTTGACATTTCGTTTCCATTAGATCTTTCGCTATATAGTCCATCTATATTTGAGAATGGTCCGACTACGGTGTACAACTATTACTTATCAGTGAAATCAAATATAAATTCCTCGACTACATAGAGGGTTTCTAGTGTTTCTGCTCCTATTTTCTTTAAAAAAAAAAGTAGATAGAAGTAGAGAATATGTTTCATTTGTTTTTTTTTTTTTTGCTTTTCTCCAGTTAAACACAGGACAAAGTAAAACTAGAAAGTTCTTGAGTTTACTTACTACAGCTAATAATTTATTACAACACATTTATTCCACCTAATTTACCACATTCACTTATAGAATTTGCTTACAAGTGTTCTTCCACTTACCTGTACTGTTGTAACTTACAAAGTTCTCCAGAAGCTGGGCCTTCTCCATTTCTCCCGCTTCCAATCTGCCACCTGACATTGAGATTTGTCTTTCGGGACCAGAATCTCCTCCCTAGCTCTCTTGCTGGACCACTGTCCTCAGCAAGTCGCTTGCACCTCGTGCTTGGCTATCTGGTCATCACCAGACTTAGCCATCTTTTTTCTTTTTTTTCCTCTCTGCCTGTCCTTATAGCACAGACCCTTTCCCCCCCTTAGCTCCCTTTTCCTCTGGAAGCCCTTCCAGTTAGGGAAAACAGTTAGGGTTGGAAACACAACAACTACCTTGCCTCCCACTTCCTCCTTGAGAAGTTGCTAGCTCTTAAAGAAACGTTTCTTATTTTTTTTTTAAAAACAAAAAATATTATTAAATCCAAAAAGATAATAATATCAACTCAGTTTATCATTTACCACAGTATATTCAAATATTTACATTTATCCCGAGGCATTACATCTCCCCCTCATGAAATTAGACAACGTCCCGATGTCTTTCGGCCATGAACAGTCCTGGATAAGCTTTTTTCATGAGCTCTTCATCTTCCTAGGTAGCCTCATCAGGCCCAAAGTGCTGCCACTGCACTTTAACTTGGGTAATAGCTCGCTTCCGCAGCATTACTTCTCTCTGGTCGAGGATGTTCAGTAGTTCGACCAAGATTTCTCCTTCCAGTTCGACCTACAACATGCAACATCCTAAGTCAGTTCTCTTTTAAAAGGAAACATTTGGACTGATTTATCAGAGATAATTTCTCACCTGTATATCCTGCCATCTGATTACATGTTTGGGATCATAAACATATTTTTTTAACACGGAAACATGGAAGACGTTATGGACCTGTATGTGACTTGGCAGAGCGAGCTGGTAAGCTACCGGCCCAATTCTTGCTAAGACCTGAAAGGGTCCACAAAATCGGGGTGCCAACTTAGCACACCCGCTCCACTGTAATGTGCTCTTTTTTGCTCGAATCCTCACATATACATGATCACCGACTTGATATTCCTTAAACTTCCTTTTCCAGTCAGCAAAATTCTTTTGCCTATCCTGAGCTGCCTTTAAATTGACTCGCACTTTCTTAACCATTTCCTCCATTTCCTTAAGCATGTCGGGTCCCAACATTAATCTGTCTTCCGGTCCACCCCAGCTTGAGGGCGTGCGACACTTCTGCCCATACAATACTTCAAATGGGCTCATTTGCAATGATGTATGATAGCCATTATTATATGCGAACTCGACCAAGTGCAGATAATCTTCCCACTTGGTCGGTTGCTGCATTACATATGCCCTTAACATGTCTTCCACCACCTGGTTCACCCGTTCTGTTTTTCTGTCAGTCTGAGGATGATAAGTTGTACTGAAATTCAACTGAGTTCCTAATTCTCTAAACAACGTTTTCCAAAAAGCCGAGGTAAATTTTACGTCACAGTCTGAAATTATTGTTTTAGGTAACCCATGCAGCCTAAATATATTCTGCATGAAGATATGGGAAATCTGCACAACTCTATAGGTAGATTGCACAGGTATAAAATGTGCCGATTTACTTAATTTGTCCACCACCACCATGATGGAATCGTTATTTTTCTTTGTTTTGGGAAAACCCGTTATGAAGTCCATGGAGATGGTTTCCCACTTCCATTCCGGAATGGGTAATGGTTGTAATAACCCCGCAGGATGTTGGTGCTCTGCCTTAATTTGTTGGCACTCCAGACAACGTGCCAGGTATTCAACCACATCCCTCTTCATACCTGGCCAATAATACTCCTTTCAGAGTGATGTGATCATTTTCTGATATCTTGGGTGTCCAACATAGTGACTTTTATGAAATTCATCCAAAAGCAAGTTTTTAATGCTGTTTTGATAGGGCACATACAACCTCTCCTTATAATACAACATTCCAACAGTACCTAAAGCATAACCCTACTGTTTTTCCTTGCCGGTGGGGTGCTGTACTTGCTGTTTTATTTGCTGATATACAGTATCTTGTTCTGCTGCCTTTTTAATCATCTCCTCGAAGGGGCTTCTCCATCCGCTGGATGAAATCTCGTATAAACATTGTAATTTCCAACTTAAAGCGTCTGCCACACGGTTCTCTTTCCCTTTTAAATGCTTGATCTCGAAATCAAAACCGCCTAGAAAATCCACCCACCGTGCTTGCCTGGAATTTAAGGTGGGCTGGCTAAAATAATTGGTTAGACTGTGGTGGTCTGTCAATAGTAAAAATTTCCTTCCCAAAAGGTAATGTCGCCACATTTTCAAGGCGTGAATGACAACTGCCAATTCTAGATCATAAGTAGAATATTTTTGCTCATGTTCTTTTAGTTTCCTGGACTTGTAAGCAATTACCTTCCCTTCTTGCATCAACACGCCTCCTACACCTTCTTTGCTCGCGTCAGTGCACACCACATAATCTTTGCTAGGATCAGCTATGTTCAGAATGGGTGCGGTGGTGAGCAGATGCTTAAGCTGCTCAAAACTTTTTTGGCATTCTGGGGTCCATCTAAAAGCTCTTCCTTTTTTCTGTAAGGAAGTGATAGGATACGCTACTCTTGAGAATCCTTCTACAAATCGTCTGTAATAACCGGCTAATCCCATGAAGGATCGAATGTCTACCACATCCTTTGGTACAGGCCATTCCATTATGGTTTTTATCTTTTCGGGGTCCACCGCGATCCATTCTTTCATGATTATATGCCCCAAATACTGTATTTATTCCTTAAAGAAATCACACTTGCTAAACTTGGCATATAATTGGTGTTCTCGAAGGGTTTGCAGCACCAACCTGAGGTGCTCCTTGTGTTCTTCCATAGTGCGAGAATATATCAGTATATCATCAATAAAGATCAGCACAAATCTATCCAAATATTGATGAAATATGTTGTTCATTAAACACATAAAAGTCGTAGGGGCGTTAATTAACCCAAAGGGTAGCACCACAAACCTTGTTCTAAAAGCAGTCTTAGCTATGTCTTCCTCCTTAATCCTGATTTGGTGATAACCCGATTGCAAATCGATCTTGGAAAATATTGTTGCTCCTTTCACTTGATCAAAAAGTTCATCAATCTGGGGTAAAGGATACTTGTTTTTGATGGTCAATTTATTCAACTGACGATAATCTATACACATGCGAAGGGTCCCATCCTTTTTCTTAACAAACAATACCGGAGCTCCCTAGGGAGACACACTAGGGCGAATGTAGTTTTTGTCCAACAGTTCTTGTAACTGCATTTTTAACTCTGTCAACTCGGGTGTACTCATTCTGTAGGGTGCTCAGGATACCAGGGCTGCCCTTGGTACCAATTCGATAGTAAAGTCTATATCTCTCTTATGGGGCCGTTCGAGAATCTCCTCCAGAAACACATCAGCAAATTCTTGTATCACAGGGATGTTGTTCAATGTGGCTGTTTTATCTTTCGAGTTAGCATAGCCCACTTGGATGGCATAAATTTGACACCCTTTCCTAATGCATTTTGCTAACTGAGAGGCAGTTATTGGCCAAATCTGCACTGGTCGCTTAATCCCCTGCATCTCTTGCCTTACTCCAAGTTCATCCCTGTAATAGATAGTCTTTGTTTTACAGTTGACGAGGGACCAATGTTTTTCTAACCAGTCCATACCAGTTAGGACGTCATATGAACCAAGGGGAAGCACATTTAAATCTGCCTTCACTGGCTGTCCTGCTATCTTTAAGGGGCAATTATTGACCTTAGCCAGTACTTGTTGCCTTTCCCTTGTAGCCAACTGTACTAACCATGGGTTCTTAAATTTATCAGGTTTCAATTTACAATGCTCCATAATCTTAGGACTAATATAATTTAATGTGGCTCCAGGATCAATTAAAACAGTTACAGTAAGGTCTAAAATTTTACCTTCGAATTCCACCATGGTCAGCTGGTACTTCGTCTGATGATCTTCTAGGGCAGCATTAATCCTTGGTAGACTACGTCCTACGTCACCGACTGTAGATGCTTCATGGATCTGGGAAACCTGTTCGGTTCCCTTCCGTTGAGGACAGTTTTTGACGTAATGAGGTCCACCGTAGCCCCAACACTGCACGGGAGGCCTTGCTGTCCCTTCACTGTCTAATTTTCCAGGTGGTTCACTGATCCTTGACTCACTGGTTGGCTTTGACCTGAGGGAGCTTTTCTGTAAATTCCTACTGTTTTGCCCTTTGGCAAAGCCCTTGTTACCTCCACCTCGATTCCCTTTATTATTCCCAGCCAATTTGTTGTTTCTCTTATCAGTCCATCTTTTACCTGGAACCTCTCCCTTCTGTTTACTTTGTTGGTAACAAATTCTGGCTTTACGTATTACTTCGTCCATTGTTTTTGGATTGTCAAACTCAATCCTTTCCCTCATATTCAAGGGTAAACTACTGACAAACCTCTGTACTTTAGCCTTTTCCTCTCTAATATAAGGTACATAATGAAGTAATGATGTAAAACGAGTAATAAATTCGTCCATGGTTTGCTGTCCCAAACGCAAGTCATGGAATTCTCTCGCTTTTTCATCATAGAAGCATTCTGTCAAGTACCTTTCCTTAAAATATTTTTGAAATTTTTCCCAGGTAATATTCTGCTCACTTACTCCTCTCACAATCTTGACTTCCTCCCACCACAGGGTGGCTTTCCCTTGTAATTGGAAAATGGCTAACCGTGCCTTGAGGTTGTGATCGTATTCATATAGTTGGAAATATTTGTTCATATTAATCAACCATGCCTCAGCTGCTTCCTCCTATTCTCCATCAAAGTGTGGCGGTTTGATCTTACAGAATTCCCCTTGCAACTCTATCCATTGCCTTTTTGATGTCTGTTGCTCGGAAGCGTTATCAGATCGTTCTTCCCGTTCTTCATCCCTTCCTTCTGACTCCTCTGGTTCTGTGTGGTGATTCTGTTCCTCCGACACCCTTTGCTGCTCAGCACTGGGATTCAGCAGTTGCTGATTCTGCTTGTCTGATAGGCTCTTTAAAATCCTTTCCTGCTCCATGGTTAACCTCGCGTTATCCTCCCGTAATCGGGCCATTTCATTTTTCAATTCCTGTACTGTCTCTAATATTGCAAGGTTCGTATTGTGAGTCTCCTCTCCAAGTTGTACCCATAATTTTGGGTTATTTCCAGGGCTTGTTGCAGGTCCCTGACCTACTACAAACCTATGTGGAACACTGCCTGCCCTTCGCATATTGGTTGTCTTTTGTTCTCCCTGGTCTTAGCCTAAGAATAGAACCAGAAGAAGGGTTAACACATTAACTGCTTTCCTTTAAATATAAGTAGAATTGCAATTTCAAAATATGTAATGGTTTTTACTTCATCTGTTTATTTCCCAGAGGCCACAGTTTTTGAAACTGGGCTCTGATACCACTTGTCATATATCCAGAAATATATATATATATATATATAATTTTATTTTATGGTTCGATATACATAAATACCGTATTCATTATGAACACCAACATAGTAATTAGTAATTTAATGAACCTGCGAAGAATCTAGACCTACAAACTTTAATTCCACACAATATTTGGATAATGCTGTGGTGTTTTCTATGACTTGACTCCACTGGCAGTTGGCACAAATCCCATCCGTTTGATTAATGTAACCTACAGGTGTATCAAGGTTAATGGTATTGTAGTCTTGTAGTCTTTATTCATTTTGCTTTGGTGGCTGGATAACATTGATTGTGCAATGAACTGTCTGTACCCACCTCGGTACGTGGCGTGGGCAGGCTACAGCTGCCACCTTGGGATCCTCTATGCATCAACGGCCACGAGACCTGGAGGATGATCCAACGGTTGCGGTGGAGTCCCATCGACTTACTCTACCCTTGGCGTCGAAACGCAATCCCATTCTCTCATGGAAGAGCCTGAGATCTACTCCGCCTCCTGTCGTGGCCGCGAACTTTGGCAGCCTCTGCTCTAGGGTTTGGTTGCTGAGAGAAGGGTGCGTGAGGCTTTAGAACCTAATCTTGCTGCCAGATTTAGCTCCCGGGTAATAGCAGGGCAGACTTCTTTCATATACAACCTACCTTCGTCATTTCTGCGTTTATTTGCTTAACAGATAATTCATTTCTTCTTACAGGTTAGGGTAATTCTATATTTTTTAACCATACTTGCTACGTTTGCTCGCAGGTATACCTTCTGTCATATATCCTGGCTCACGGATGACACTGGGTGGAGCGGTGCCACTCTCGAGCTAAAGTGCCTCCTAGTTTTACCACCGGCATGAGGAATTTCCACATTGTTACTGGTTATGTATGTTAGAAGCTAGACTAGGGTCTACAGACCCTTGCACAAGAGTTCTGTTCTTACAGCTCGCGTGAGCTTAGCTGTTTGACGACCCAGTTTCGGGTCTCGGTGTAGACAATCCCGTGGAGGACTTCTGTATACCTAAGCTTAATGATTCTGAGGCTTTGTCATTCCTCATTTGATTTTGCTGAGCCGCTCTAGCTGTACTTGTAATTTATTTGCTAGTTCTGTAACAGATTCTCTCTTATGTTAACTTATGGATTTGGAGCGACTCCTTCATTTATTTCATGTCTCCAGCTTTTTGTGTAAAGTAATAGGTAGTGTTTGTCTAATTTACTCGTCCTCAACTTCGGGACTGTGCATGGCAGTTTTGATTGAAACTAGGATATGTAATGTTGCTCTTCCTATTATTGGTTTCTCGCTCAGATTTTGTTTATCTAGCCATTCACTGCTGTCATAGCTCAGTGAAAATCGTCAGCTCTGCTCTTAGCATTGTTATTTGTTCAGTTCTCAATGTATGCTAATGACTGGAGAATTCTACTTCGTTGTTTAGTAGTGTTATTTATTCAGTTCTCAGCTTATGTTATAGCTTGGAAGAATTACTTGCCGTTTAGCTGCTTGAGGGTTTGGCTCTGAATAAGGGTTTCGGGGTTTTCATTTCTTTTGCTACGAGTTGAATAAAGTCCTGTTTCTTAAAACTTATTACCTACCCCTTTAGGTTAACTCTTTACATCTGTCTGGCCAAGACCTGAGACTTCTGTCTCAAGACCCTAGCAACACCCCTGTTTAAGCATTTTCATGTAAGGGTAAATGAAGAAAATATTTACGAAACTAGGACCTCACCAGTTCCTAACATTAAGGAGTTTCTCTTCCGAATGGTTGATTTTCGCTAAAAGACTGAGTTATTATTATTTTTTTAAATCATGGATGATCCTTTTCCCATCTTTGTTTTATGGCATTGGGTTTTACAACGTTCCAAGATTCTGAGACATCTGATAATTCATGTACCAAACCTTGGATTATTTAGTTTTATGTTTATATATATATCAGAGGAGCTTTGACATTTCGTTTCCACTAGATCTTTCGCTATATAGTTCATCTATATTTGAGAATGGTCCAACTACGGTGTACAGCTATTACTTATCAGTGAAATCAAATATAAATTCCTCGACTACATAGAGGGTTTCTAGTGTTTCTACTCCTATTTTCTTTTAAAAAAAAATAGACAGAATTAGAGAATATGTTTCATTTGTTTTTTTTTTTTGCTTTTCTCCAGTTAAACACAGGACACAGTAAAACTAGCAAGTTCTTGGGTTTACTTACAGTAGCTAATAATTTATTACAACACATTTATTCCACCTAATTTATCACATTCACTTACAGAATTTGCTTACAAGTGTTCTTCCACTTACCTGTACTGCTGTAACTTACAAAGTTCTCTAGAAGCTGGGCCTTCTCTGTTTCTCCCGCTTCCAATCTGCCACCCGACCTTGAGATTCGTCTTTCGGGACCAGAATCTCCCCCCTAGCTCTCTTGTCAGACCACTGTCCTCAGCAAGTCGCTTGCACCTTGTGCTTGGCTATCTGGTCATCACTAGACTTAGCCATATTTTTTCTTTTTTTTCCTCTCTGCTTGTCCTTACAACACAGACCCTTTTTCCCCCCTTAGCTCCCTTTTCCTCTGGAAGCCCTTCCAGTTAGGGAAAACAATTAGGGTTGGAAACACAGCAACTGCATTGCCTCCCACTTCCTCCTTGAGAAGTTGCCAGCTCTTAAAGAAACATTTCTTATTTAAAAAAAAACAGATAATATTATTAAGTCCAAACAGATAATAATATCAACTCAGTTTATCATTTACTACAGTAAAGTCAAATATTTACATTTATCCTAGGGCATTATAATACCACAGATGATGGGACACGTATTCCAAGCTGAATGGTAGGGAAGACATCCTAGGGGGTGTTCATTTGGTTGTTTATGGCTAAGGAAATTGGCAATGGCAATGGCTAATGCATTAAAGAGGCAAAAAGGTATTTTGGTACATTTATTTATGAAAGTAATGGAATTAGGAGAAAAAGGAGGTGAAAGGAAACATGTCGTATGTGAGGAGGAAATTGAAGGATAATGGAAAATGAAGAAAGTAGAGGCCTCCTTAATAAAAAGGCTTATGAGGATCAATGGGAAAGACTTGGTCAGTTTAGTTTTGGAGCTCTCTCATTATTCTCTCTCTCTCTCTCATACTCTTGGTTACTTAGGGTTTTCTTGGAGCACTTTGGCATTAGAGCAAGAAAGGAAAAGAAGGCAAGAGGGAGCACTGATCAAGCAGGGAAATGTAGGATCAAGCAGCTACAACAAGCTTCATTGTAGGTATCAACTTGCATGTGTATTTTCCTTGCTAGATTTGGCAAGCATGGGATTACACATGTTTCTTTTCTACCATGGCATGGGTTTTTCCAGGTGTGAGAGTATTTTCAGCCTAACCTTGCCATTTCCTGATAACTTTGATGAGATGGGTTCTCTCATGGGTTTTGTGGGGGATGGCTAGATTGGATTCGAAGTTGAGTGGGGTGGATCTCTGAATTGACAAACACATGGTGGTAGTGGTCCCTGAACCAGACTGTGGGTTGCGGTAAAGCCAAATTATGTGCCTCGGCGAGCCTAGGAATCCTTGCCGGTGAATGGCGGGACATACGGTAAAGCCAAGAGGTTTATTTTCTCTCCGTTGGGCCTAGTGATTCCAGGATGGAATTCACGGTAAAGCTTGGAGAGTATGTCTCGGTGTAGGGCCTAGTGATCCCTGGATCAGACTGCGGATGCACGGTAAAGCCTGAGAGGCTAGGAGGCACTCAAATTCCTCACGGTGTAGGCAGAGAACTCCGGTGGCATCCACATTGATTGGTGTTTTTTTGATGTGTTATATGAGTCCCACATTCATGCTTGGAATATGACACAGGGGTGATTGGCTGAAGAGAGACTTGGCTCAGTCAATCTATGATCAGGTGGAACGTGGTAGTCCCATCACCAGTTGGTTCATTGCATTATTAATGACACTCCCTTGATTTCCATGTGAAAATGTAATGATGTATAAATGGATTTTGATGGCTGATATTTTTATTGTATTTCTGTTCCTATTATGTTTTTTATATGCACATTTACCCCAGAGGTTGTTACAAAAGGTAACCAAGAAAAGGTTCTCATTTAACTCTTAACCATTTCTTGAATGTTTTGTCCCCCGTTTGACAACCATGGAATCATCCCACTATCACCTTCTCCACAAGATCGATAACCTCATTCATTTTCCTTCCTCACCAAAAACTAGATAAGTAGAGTGGCTAGTAACTTTGGAACATATCCTTGATCTCTACTATCTAAGTTACCGTATCTCTTTAGTTTATGAGACAGTGATCTGTTACTTGTAGTAGCAGATCTCAACTGTCAGCTCCTTAAAATATTGATATAATTTGATGTGTCATATACAAACATTTTAATTAACAATATGAACCTGTCATTATGTAGTTAATTATTGTAAATTTTTATCTCAGAAATTTCATTTATTCATCTAAGTGTTTGTTGGTGCCATATTTATTGTTGGAAATATGCATGGCGATTGACTTTATTAGAGAAAATTTATTTGGAACTATAAAGTATCACTCTATATAGCTTTAGTAGAGAAATATATAGTCACTGCCAATATTAAGGTTTGGTAGCATATGAATGAGAGCTTTCCTTTGAAACAAAGTTTCAATGGTAAATTTCAATTTAAATACGAATTGATTAGAGATTGAGAATAACATACAATTTTTTTTTTTTTTTTTTTTAGTTTGTGAAGTTGTATGTGTTCCTCCAGGCTTGAAAAACCATGACCCAGGGGCATTTAAGTCGTCAAAGTCACCCAGGGATTGCACCTAGATTGGGCCACACAAATCCTAATCTAAATGGATTTAGCATGTTTCCTCCCCCTAGCATGGGCACAACAACCTCCATGAGGTTTGATCCTAATTTGCATTGCAAACGAGGCCCATCCTCAACTGATTGTGCTAGTGAGACTTGACAACATATATAAGTTATTATTCTCATATTCTTTATATATATTTATATCCATTAACATTAACATTATCTTTTAAAAACACATTGTTGACATTGCCCATCCCTTTAAAACTTTTCTCATTAACCTTCTAATTTATTTTAACACAAAATTTCACTATGATCATTAGATGTGAAAATAAACTAATGAGAACCACGTGGTAGCATTTCACTATTTTTTATATAGTTAGATTATGTATATATTTGTGCATAAAAGAATCATAAAATTTCTATTACCTTATGAAATATATTATAATATAAATATTATAATATAATTTTTTTTAAGTATAAATTCTATTTATCTAAGCAAAACTACTACTTATTTTTCTAATTCAAGCCAATTTAGCCTATAAATATGAAATCAACATGATTTTACCGATAAAAATAGTATTTAAGTTCAATTTAGCATATAAATATGAAATTGCATGATTTTACCAACAAAAGTAATATTTAAGCTAATCTTTTTACTGGTGAAAATATCATAAAAAAATAATCGAATTTAAATTACTTACATTATTTATGGTATAATAATCTATAAAAATACTAAATAATCACTAAACATCAATTATAAATAAATAAAAATATTCATATTACTCTTAGTTAAGATTCATAATATTATATTTATAGTTAAAAATTAGATGTTATGCTTTTGATTATGTAATATTTTGTTTTTCTCAATAAAATTATAATTAAAATAATTTATATTTAAATTTAATTATATAATAAAACTAAATGATATATTGAGTATATTTAATACAGACATTATCACTAAAATTTAAATTTAATTTTCACAAATTGCAACTTTATTTAATTCAAATTATTATTAATATAAGTTGAAAATATATTTATTTAAATCCAATATTAAAATAAAAAATTAATTTTAATTAGAAATTTATTTAATTCAAATTATTATTAATATAAGTTGAAAATATATTTCTTTAAATCCAATATTAAAATTGAAATTTAATTTTCTAGAATTCCTAATTTGATGCATTATTATGTAAATTAAAAATATATTCCTTTAACCAACACGTTAAGAGGCATCTAAAATCCAAGTTTACATGACGTTATATTTGTCCATATTTAAAACACCCATTGTATTATCTAACTTCAGTACAGTACATGGTTACAAGTACACACACATGAAGTACAGTACATGGTTACAAGTACACACACACATGAAGTGAAGACGGATCCTCCACTTTGATCTTCATCTATGTCTTAAGCACTTTATAATTCTAATGTTTGAGATTTTTTTTTTTAAATAATTATATAAATAATTTTTTAAGTAATAATAAATTTATATATTATAATAAATTTATTTGAAGAAGTAAAAAATAATAATAATAAAAAATGGAATCGGAAGTGGAAGAATTGTGTGAATGATTAAAAGTGTTGAATTTGGGAATTTATTTTCAAAAAATCTTGTAGATGGAGTGTTTGAATCATGTTTTTGATGGTGGAAATGGATTTAGTACCATAAAAAACGTCTAGAGCACCTAAAATTATGAATTTTAACAACTTTTACCTGGATTTACAAAAATCCCAGATTTTTTCAAAATATAGCCGGAATTTCCATAGCTTTTAGGTCAAGAAAGCATAATTTTTAGACTATGGCTAAAAAAAATTGATCTGGTTCATAATTAAAATATTTTAACTTTCATTTTAATTTTAAATCAACTTTATATAGAGAAATAGTAAAATAATTAAAAAAAAATTACTTTTAAGTATAAAAGAGATACTTAATTTATTCACTATTTAATATAGAGTTGACAAAAACATAATAAACATGATGTGTGATTCATTCTATGTTCAATTTACATATAATATTTAAAATAAAAATATATTAATAACATTTTATTTTTATTTTTTTATTTTATTTTATTTTTTATTTTTTATTTTTCTTTAAACTGTAAGTAAAATCCAATGTCCATATTAAATAATATAATTATATAGAAAAAACAAAGTAATTTAAATTAAAAATTTTTTTATATTTCATTTTTTATTACTAAAAAATGTAATTTAATGTGGGTTATAAATCAAATATTCAGTATACATATTGAATAAAGATTTTAACATCAAACTTATAAAAAAAAAACTAAAATAAATTTTAACGTCAAACATATAAAGAAAAACACACAAATAAATTATTATGTCCCATGCATGTAAGTAATATCCCTAGGGTAAAAACCCTAATAAAAAAATACATACATATTTACAAAGTAAAAATTGTATAAATTTAATATATCTATTTAAATCATTCCATCAAGAATTATATTTATATTTGGGGATGCCAAGAAGCAATTGTGATCGTTAGGTACGTAATTTCATGAGGTTCTTGCTTATTAATTCTTGATTGTTAATACGATGGAGGCCATGAGAGATGACAGGGGGGTGACTGCCTCACGTTACTATTCACATAATTTCATTATCTTGTTTGATTGCATGTGCCCTCTCGTCGATGGTGAGTCTGAATTTTATGTTATTCGTTCAATGAATGCAAAATGTCGTAGACAGATGGATGAATGGATCCATCATTATTTATGTATTAAGAAGCAGCCAAGTGCACCAGGTCTCTGTACCCCTCTTTCACACGACAAAACATAGTTATAGAATCTATACCAAATGACAGGTAATTATCGAAGAAGCCTTACGTCCATTTCAAACGCAGGCAGGGCGAACTACTGTATAATCGAACTGCATAGCGTTGACATGAGTTATTCGATTATAGCGTTGACATGAGTTATTAAGTGCATATAGGGTTTGCAACTTTGCATTGAAGATTGATAGTAGAGGTAATGCGATTTAAATAGAGATAAGTTTCATTATATTTGTGTGCAGACGTTAACATATTGCAGGAATGTATGTGTTTATCTTTCTGGTTCTTGAAACGGTTCGCTTGGTTTATGCATGTGAATCTTGTGTGTTAAAATATAAGTAGCTTTATTATTTTTTCGAAAGAAATTACACTAGATTTTTGCACAATAAATCTAAGTAAATTTATAGTTTCCTTTAGAAAAATTATATGTGAAATTTGATTGTTAAAAGGTAATAAAGATAGATTTGTCAATTTCTTTGGAAGAAAAAAGCTAAGTAGATTTGTCAATTTCTTTGGAAGAAAAGTAGCTAGGACATCTTCTTGAACATTTTCTTGAGAAACGATGCATGATATCCCTAAAGATTACATTGAATCTTGAGTTTAAAAGCTAAGTAGTTAAGTAGATTTGTCAATTTCTTTGGAAGAAAAGCAGCTAGGACATCTTCTTGAACATCTTCTTGAGAAACGATGCATGATATCTTTAAAGATTACATCTGAATCTTGAGTTTAAAAGCTAAGTAGCTAAGTAGATTTATCAATTTCTTTGAAAGAAAAGTAGCTAGGACATCTTTTTGGAAGAAAAGTAGCTAGGACATCTTCTTGAACATCTTCTTAAGAAACGATGCATGATATCTTTAAAGATTACATCTGAATCTTGAGTTTAAAAGCTAAAGTAGATTTGTCACTTTCTTGTAAGAAATTACACTAAATTCTTCCTAAGTAGCTAGGACATCCTCTGGAGAAATGATGCATGGGATCCTTGCAGGTAAAGCTTTGTCACTTTCTTGGAAGAAATGAAATGATGCATGGGATCCTTGCACGTAAAAACATAGATAAACCATGTAAATCCTCGCAGGTAAAGCTTTGTCACTTTCTTGGAAGAAATTATACGAGCTTCTTTCTAAGTAACTAGGACATCCTCTTGAGAAATGAAGCTTTATCACTTTCTTGAAGAAATTACACAAGATTCTTCCTAAGTAACTAGGACAAACTAGGACATCCTCTTGAGAAATGATGCATGGGATCCTATCACGTAAAAAGATAGAGAAACCATGTAACATCCTTGCAGGTAAAAGGATAGAGAAACCATGTAAATCCTTGCACTAAAAAGGATAGAAACCATGTAAAACCATGCAAAGTTCTTGAGGAGAACGAATGAAAAATAGCGAGGTTTTCTTTGAATGGAATATGTAATTTTTTTTAATAGCTTCTTTAAAAGGAATATTTGTTTAAATTCATTGTGATAATAGTTATTTTGCGAAGTTTTTTGTGAAAGATTTCACAAATATGTATTGCATGCATCATACAAATAGCTAATGAGCTACATTTTCGGGTAACATGTGCTTCTATGCATATAGATAATTATTACTTTACTAATTGAAGAAAATGTAAAATATGTATTGCATGCATGATACAAATAGGTGAGGTTTTCTTTGAATGGAATATGTAATTTTTTTAATAGCTTCTTTAAAAGGAATATGTGTTTAAATTCATTGTGATAATAGTTATTTTGCCAAGTTTTTGTGAAAGATTTCACAAATATGTATTGCATGCATCATACAAATAGCTAATGAGCTAGATTTTTTGGTAACATGTGCTTCTACGCACATAGATAATTATTAATTTACTAACTTTCTTGAAGAAAATGTAAAATATGTATTGCATACATGATACAAATAGCTAATGAGCTAGATTATTCTCTTGTAGGAATATAAGTTTTTTTTAGTTCTTGAAGAGAACATGTGCTTCTATGCACATAGATAATCATTACTTTACCAACTTTATTGAAGAAAATGTATGTTTTATATACACATAAACAATAATCATTAAGATGGTTTCTTTAAAAAAAGAGAACATAGTTGCATGCATGAAAATAATGGCTTTTATGATAAATATCTTGAAACAAAAATATGTGTTTATATATGCAATCTTTTTAAAAAAATATGTGTTTATATATGCAATATTTACAAAAAAAAAGAGAACATAGTTGCATGCATGAAAATAATGACTTTTATGATAAGGATCTTGAAACAAAAATATGTGTTTATATATGCAAGAAAGAGTAGTAATTGCATTGATATTTCTCAAAAAGAAATAATTTATTTGCATGCACAATAATAATATTCATTATATTGGAATTATTGAAATAAACTTCTACGTTAATTCTTGAAAATAAAATACTAATTGCATGCATCATTGTATTAGATTTCAAAGTGAAATAAAAAAAGAAAAGCTAATTAGATTAATTTCCTTGGAATGATTTTCATGAATCTGTATGCATATATTACCCATGTTGTTTATACCGCAAGGATTTGAGTGTATAAAGACTACATAAAGACTATATAGGAGTTTTGCATGAATTGATGAAAAATTAAATATTATTTTTCTTAAAGGAGGCAAATGAACTTGTGATATAGAAAATATGTTTTTGAGTGTAGATAGAGAATGTTATGTTAATATTCTTGAAAATAATAATCTCTTGAAAATATTATCTCACGAGATAAATTGTGTTAATTTCTTTATTTAGTTGCATAAAAGATTAAGTTAACTGTGAGTTAACCTTGTTATTGTTGCCTGGGTTTTATGCATAAAATATAGTTATCTATGGTAATTTCTTGAAAGGGAAGCATGAGAAACTTGTATGTAGAAAGATATAGAAATGAGGTTATGTTAAATTCCCTTTGAAAAAGAAGTATGTATTTGTTTACATGAAAATAATAGTTAATGATGGTAGAATTCTAGAGAAAGGAATATGTGTTGTGTGCATTAAAGAAGGACTATGATGATAAGTTCTTGTATACATAAAGAATAGTCATTGTGTTATAAAGATATGTTCTTTGCATGGGTAGAAGAGCTATTGAACAATATTTCCTTATATATATATATATATATATATATATATATATATTTACTTTTATGCTATCATAACTATTATCTTAGTTTCTTTTGGAATAAGATGCATATGCATGCAAGATTTGTGTTAGCCTTCATTTGGAAAGTTAGCCTACATTGGAAAAGATCATTTTGGGAAGTATATGCATTTGGATGCATAGGAACCAAATTCATTGTGTTAGCTTTCTTTATGTATTTTCCTACACCAAAAGCAATAGCTGTTATTTTCCTTTAAAGGAATGTATGGACAATTGTAGTGATTTGTATTGCAAGAACGTAAGCTTGTGTAAAGAAAATATTAGTTAATGTTGTATTTATTTTATAGACATGATTTGATAGTTACATGCTTATAACCAGTGCATATGAAATGTTGTTAAAGGAAGCATGTCGTGATATTTTGCTTGCATTTTATGAATGTACATGAATAGATGGTGAAGCATCACTAGTATAGATTTATGAATTGGGTGATTAATACTTTATGTAATCATGATATCAACATATGTTGACGACAACAATGGAAGGAAAGGATGGCGACTTGTGCAAAGGAAAGATTATGTTTAACATGGTGGTGAATAAAGAATTAATGCTCCACACAAGTGAGCGTGAGTTGCATGATGGTCTGCTAAAGGAACAACCAGGCCATAAGATATAAATATTGAAAAATTGTGGGTAAATGATATCATGATGATTATAATAGATTTTAACTAGATATTTTGTATTTAAATGATACTTCCTTGTAAGATTTTATGACAATGGTTAAGGGACGAAATCTCTTATAAGCCATTGTGTGAGGGGTGAACAAACTCACAAGCGTTTAATAATAAAATTAAACATTTGATGGTTTTCACCCTATGGGGTTTCCATGGTATATCAATGTTTAATTATGTGATGACTTATTGTGTCAGTTTGATGATGATTATTCCTTGCATGATGTGATGTTTAAAATATCAAATATGTGATTAACTAATATAGTTAAAGGAATCATGAAAATGATGCAAGATCATGTCAGAAAGTTTATGTTAATATTCTACAATAGTGGTTGTTAATGGTTATGTAATTCACTATTCCTTACTAAAGTTCTCTATGTAATGATGAATATTCTATCTAATGGTTAATGAAGAATCTAGAATAGTAACTTGGATAGTTACCCGTAGGTAGATTGTGTAAATTTTTTTCTTAACTACATGCATTTTCATGCAAGGTTACCAGGATGTTACAATGTATGTTTTCTATTTTGGAATATGAGGAGGCATGTATTAACATTTTAATAAATAAAACATTTCAATCTCAAATAAGTATAAATTAAATAAAGCAAGTGAAATAAGAAATTTCTTATAGTTGAAACATTTTATTTGTGTGTTGCACAAAAACATCATAGATAGAGAGGAATCAAATCTCTCCAGGTCTAAACCTTTACTATCGAAACCTTTCCTCAAGTTTTTCATAGGTTTGAATTTTGAGAAATTGATCCCTCTAGGAATTTGGTAGATCCATAATTAATATCAACCTATGTTGGTATATAAACAATTATAAAAAATAAATAAATCTATAAAATACAAGATATTTAGTATGATAATATGTTGAGAGCTAATTAAACTTGTATTAATGTAAAGGCTTTAATCTTTCAAATAAGTATAAACACAATAAGTTTAAATTAGTATGAAATATATTAAGGATGGAAATTTATTTTAAAGTTTAGGAACTATGGCTAGTTTTACTAGTATGTAAATTATAAAAAAAATTAGTCATATTTTTGTAAAAATATTCAAATTTCTAATGATTTGATATATTCTTTATTAAAGTTTGGTGATTTTCAAAATAAAATAATTTTATATAAAATTTGTATGAATAATTTCTAAGAATAATAGAAATTAGTGATTTATGTTTTTCGAAAAAGAATGGAAAATTAGTCAATTTTTAAGTAAATAAAAAAAATCATAAAATTTAGATAATTTTAATCAAATAAAAATATCCTTATATGATTTTTTTTTTAAAATCTAAAAGTTTATAATTTTTTTTACATTATACATAAAAATATGTATTTCATTATTTTATCAATTCTCATTTACAGTTTAGCTTATTTATAATTTGTGATTTATTTTACGCATAAAAAAATTGTGATAAATTTTTATAAAATTGAATAAATAGAGGTGTGACTCATTAATACTTGGAGTATAATTGAACTCAAACTCTCATCGATCAAAACCTGAGGATGGGAACCCTGGCATGACCAAACCCTGACACGAGGTAGGGTTTCTGCAGTCCATCGGTGCTACCTCATCTACGTACTAGGCTAGGCATGTCTACCATTTGACGTTGTTATCCTATCTCCCAAATGTCATTTACATGCTCCATCCGTTTGCCCATTGTGCATCTAACATACTCCCTGTCGCCGTGATTGAACTCTTACCGTTTAACATTTTTGTAGCTGTTGGTCCCCCACCGTGATGGTTATTCCTGAATACAGCGACAATTGGAGTAACCCCCGAAGAAGTAATGGAGATAGATTTAATCGATTATTCGGAATACCCCCTCAAGGGTACTTCCATTTTTAGCAGGCACACAAGAACATAAGGTTTCTTCCCATTTAGCAGAGACCTGACTGAAGCCATCACTCCTGTTGATCACGGGTCCATCATGCGTGGTCATTAATCTGCCTAAGGTGCCGTCCTCCTGGCCACCCTTCGCCACTCCTCCATCGCTGACCTCCCTGCAATTTGTGGCCCGATGCATTGGCCCTGACCTTTGCGGCTGGCTCATTCAGACCCTCACCCCTCCAACCATTCATAGGCTCACATTACCCCTCTCACTCACTCCACGGTGTGCCTTCGCCCCATCTGACTCCCCCCATCTCGACCCCGGCACATGTTCCCCCTTCTGGCAGCTTCACAGATGTTCCCCTCTCCCAAGCACATTCCCCTTTGGCCCTGACCTAAATCCCCCAAACCGTAACCCTAACCCATCTAACCTTACCTTCAACGAATCACAGGAGAACGCTATGGTCGCAGAGCCTAGACCCAGAAAACGACTAAGGTGCATAAAATCAAAGGCGCAAGATGCAATCATCAGCTGGGAAGAGGATTTACGGTGGGAAGAAACCATGGACATGACTGCGAGAGTCTTGGTGGGAAGAGTTAGGGGAAGGAACTACTCAGCGACAAGATTAAAACAATGGGTCGGGGAAATATAGGGACAGCTTATGGCAGAACTGCCCTTCGTACAAACCTTTGTCTGCTGCTGGTTCACATTACTATTTGTACGAGTAGAACATGCAAACTGGGTTTTGTACTCCTTTTGGCATATTGAACAGGCCCCTGTAATGTTAAGGAGTTGGAGTTAGCTTTTTGACCCAGACAGATAACAACTTGGGGCTGGGCCTCTATGGGTTCGCCTCCCCGGTCTTCCGCTACAATTCTGGACCAAGGACATCTTCAGGCACATCAGAAACACCCTCAACACCTTCCTGGAGTATGCTATGTCATATCTCACCACTAGGGTCATGGCCTATGCAAGGATCTTAGTTCATTTAGACATTAGAGGAGGGTTGCAGGAGCAAATCACCCTATGTTGGAGGAACTTCACACAAACCCAAATCCTCGATTATGAGGGTGTTCCATTTCGATGTAGATAATGTCACATAGTAGGCCACCTCTACAAAGACTGCCCTCCTCTGGGGAAATCGAAGTTAGGTAACAAGGGGAAGACAATTCCCTCAAAGGACCATCGGACACCAACCGATCATTCCACTCCGACTGAGGAAGCAGAGCACACAACCCCTGAAGTAGCTGGAACCAGGCTGGCCTCGGAAAAACTGAAGAAGCATGGAAAAGCACCTTTCCGACCTCCTTCCCCACCACTGACCAGGTCAGGGGCGGCCGCTGGAGCTGCGCTATCTTCAGGGAGTGAAACACACTTGCTGACAAACTTTCCAACGAGGCAGTTGTCCGGCCACGTGACACTTGGATGATAAAGGAACAAAGGGATGGTGATCATTACCAATATTATCATCGCCCTTTTATGGACCATGCTACACAGGCTCAACAAGAGCCCGTTTCTATATGATGTGCTACTTTATTTACTGTTTACTTACTATATGCTTATATATTTTTCCAGTTACCTGTAGATAAAATTACTCTCTGCGCAGAGTAAATTTAAATTTTGAAACAATACAGGAACATATCTAAAGATAAAGTCTCCCTGTGTGGAGAACTTATATATTCTATTTTTCCTTACTTGATAGGCACATAACCACTTAACTGCATATGCACACAACATTTACAACATGTAATTTTCCTTAATATAATGAAAATTATGATTTTTTCCAAGGGGTAAAAAATTGTATAAATAGAAAACAAAATATTTAATTAATATTATTATGATATTAATAATAATATAAAAAATAAAAACATTATTAATTTTCTATTAAAAATAATAAATTATTAATGATTCCTTATAATGTGAATAACTATTCCTTGTTGTAGCTGGTAATAAGAGATGTAAGTTCTACGAGCATTTCCCACGATCGGTAATATCCCGCTCATCTGGTATAGCAGGTTGTACTGGTGGCATAATGACATATCTCGAATGACGTAATTACGTATATAATGAATGACTGGAATCACTGGTCGAAATGAACCAAGGGTTCACACAGCAGGTAAGCTACCCAGTTTTGAATTCAGTATTATTGAATAGTGAAAAGTGGGAATTCTCTTTGGACCCCCGGGCCACCAACGTTTTTTATTTTTTGGATGATTCAGAGATGGTGAATAATGGTATACTTAGAAATTTATGAAGGTTGACTTGGCGATTGCTGAAAGGTGGCTGACCAGCTGTGAAATGCCGAAGCCTCGAGATGAAGCAACAAGGAGGGGGTCTTGAGATGGGGAGAAGTGATGTGATGAGTTAGCCGCCTCTCCTGCAGTTTAACAAGTAAATTATTGGAGAAATACTAATGTAATGACGAGGTGTAGGGATCTTTTTTTTTCAGGATTAAACAAATGGATTCGCAAATAGAAGCGCTAGGGCCACAACTAGTCCATAAATAGTTAAAGCTTCCATAAAAGCTAGAAAAGAAGGGAAAGGTAGGGATGACAGGATTTGAACCTGCGACATTTTGTACCCAAAACAAACAGGCTAGAAACTGTTGTTCTTGCCCAGCTTCGGGAGCAATTTGATCGGTTAATCAATTTGTTGACTAATAAGGAGAGGGGCTCACCATTCCGATGGTGAGGACCGGCAGGATGCGTAAGCATGCTCGACTGGCCCCTGAAAAAGAAGCAGCGCCCATGCTTCCCTTCTTGCTCCCTCTTTACCTACTCTAATTCGCTCTGGTTCGCTCAACTTCAATCTATCATTCATTGGAAAAGATGTGAAAACCTCTGCCATCCCGCCTGCTCTAGAGAAACATCACGAAATGTAATTCTTCTATTATAAAAACCTTACTTGAAGTGCTTCATTCAGTAAGGCGTTATAGAGCTAACAAGTATAGGTATTCCGGTGGGCGAGTTTCTAAAAAGGGAAGGGGTAATGTCGTACCCTCCAGATCTGATTCCTGGCATAAGGTGTGGTTGGGCAGACCACCCTAAACTTTTCTCTTCGGCCATTCTCTCGGGTGCAGAGCAGGGAATTAAGAACTTCAAATTCTGGATCGAAAAAAAGAAGGTCCGGAGGGATGCCAAAAAGCTGGATATAAAGATGTATTTTCTATATCCTCCTGTCCTTATCCCTCCTAAACCCGATCAATCAACCCTTGTTGCTCTACCTACACCAATCGGGTCGTGTCACGTGGAAGGATCGTCGGGTATTAGAAAGTCAAACAATGAGACCCTTTAGGGGGCTTGACTGATAAGGACCTTTAGGTACTTGACCACAAGGGAGAGGAGAGGAGTGCCTTAAATAATAGATAATGCTGTCCCCCACTTCACGAAACACCCACACAACCCTATACCTTTTAAGGTCCATCAGGGGCTCGACTGTTAAGGACCTTTGCTATGAAGATATCACTGGAGGGTGTAAAACGGTAAGGCCAGCAAGAAAGAAAAGGTAACGTAGAACAACTGGGCTTGGTGCTTATTAGGAATGACCCCCCTTAACGGGTCCTACCGGACCTCAAATTAGATTGCGTAATTATGTATATAATGACTGGAATCACGGAAGAAAGAGAGATTTCTATTGATAGGAACAGAACTTCTTAGAAAAGCAGTGAAGACGAGACTAGTTTCAAGTCAGGTATAGCCTACCTCTAAGCTAACGTTCTAATCACAGTAATACTTACACTAATCAGAGTTGTACCTATTGATTACTGATTAGCTTAAGCTGGAATGGTCTCTGTACCCAGAATGCTCTCTTTACTTCTTTCTTGAATGATGAATGATGACCGGGGGCCGAGCAATGAGAGCATGAAGTGGAGCCCTCGAGAGCCTGATACAAATGCAAGAATTTTTTTCCGATGTTTTGCTTACCTTATACTTTTGACTTATTTATTTGATAATCTTTCAGGTCGTGGAATTATTTGGTGGCCTCTTGTCGTCCGAAACACCTATGACGAGATGTTCGAGCTCAATAAGATTCTATGCTGCCTTCGTGGATCAATTAAATGCTAAAGTGAGATGTCCCACCTTCCACAAAAAAGGGATCCATAACCTCGATTCAAGCAGTTTATGTACCTGTTGACGACTTGACCGACCCTAAAGGTCCTTAACAGTCGAGCGCCTCCGGACCTTATGGTCGAGCACCTCTCCTTATTAGTCGAGCGTGCTTACGCACCCTCACCATCGGAATAGTGAGTGACTTCGTCCCTCGTACCCTTTCGTAAGTCACTCCCATGCTTCTCTAAGCCACGTTATCTCATACAAGCCAGAAGAATAACCGCCCTACTATAAGATACTTTCCTTCCGCGACCCAATTCGTCTGGTCGTTTCTTTTCTTTCTTGTCAGTTTCCCACCCACACTTGCTCGGTGAGCATCATAAAACCTTTCTGGACGCTTTGGAGAATGAGAGTTTCTATTATTGGGAAATCATTTTCATTATTGAATATCTAACTCGAAATCAATGGGATTTTTCCAGAATATTCCCAAAAATTAGATTCTATTTCGTCGACATCTTATAGGAATATATTTACAATATAAAAAGAATTCATACAAAATAAGATAGGAAAAGTAACAATTTTCACCTTTATATGGAAGGAAAACTCTACTCTCCCTTTTTTGAACTGGCCCAATAGCAGCATACCTCTCACCGCCCACCCTGACTGAATATTCACTTCCATTGTAGGTAATGTATTTGGATTCAAGGCCCTACGGGCTCTAGGTTTGGAAGATTTGTGGATTCCCCCGCTACCTTAACCCCAGAGGTGTGCTCTCCTTCCTATGGTTCAGACTCTGCAACAAGCTATCGATCTGGCTTGGATGATGGAACAATAAGTTTTCGAATTGGTTGGACGGATTGCTGGTCTTCTACCTTCCTTAGTTCACCGGAGCAATCAAGGATCGGTAGGGTGAGGTAACGAACTCTCGACTAAAAGGCCGCCTTCGCTTCCGCCCTATGAAATCAATAAATCAGAAATGAATGAATAAGTTTTTTTAGAATGGCTAACATCAACACACAACTGTCTTAAAATCCCACATAGTATGCAAAACAACCATATACAATACCCTTGGAGCCCACTCCTTTTCAGTAGACAAAGTCCTTTGTCAAACACTTTTATTAAAAGGATTCGTGGCTTATTTATTAGAATTCCTAGATTTCTTGGATAACTTACATCTCTCTCCTAGTTTTTTCTATATGAATTTTCCAGGAATCAAATCACTGTGTATCACTTTTTACTTCAATAAAATTATGGAGTTAGAAAAATTTTGCCACCAACAGAAAGAAAGTGTCACTATCTCTTGGGTATTGGAGCTAGGACATGACTTGGAAATAAAGCTAACTAAAAATTTATATACAAAACCAATATTAACTTTGTAAAAAACCAATTTTTTTTGCGTAATAGTGAACTAATAAAAGGAATTTGAAGGAGTATACATGGTGCAAAAATTACTCACAAAACTATTGATATATTCACTCCACTCAAAACCAATTACATGCCACATATATAGTGCTTATGAGATCCAATAATTTCCAAACCAAGAAATTGCTTGTTGATAAAATCTCTCAACAAAACTTAACAACCAACAAACTAATATTACCTATATACTATTGTAAGAATTATTTCAAGGTCCTCCTTTAATGCTTACATTAAAGATTACAAAGATTATTACAAGAATCATAAGTTACATATATTCAAATCTCTCTGGTTGGTCTTCATCAACACTCACATCCACTCTGCAATCTCATAGACACTGCTTTTTCTTGACCACTTCATCTTTGAGCTGTCTCTTGAAAAAAAATTAAAACATAAACCCCTTTGACCATGTTTGAAGAACTTGCATGATCAACAATGTTGACATACTTTATTCTGCCAAATTACATAGCTCATTGTAACTGTCAGAAAACATAGCCAAGTAATGAACCGTCCTATGGACAAGCTCCCATATATCAGACGACATAGCTCGTTGTGGATAACAATTATCTAGCATAACTATCTGGGTACTGAATGTGTTCGGAATTTGACCATACAAGTTGAGATGTCTACCACATAAGGATCTCATAAAAATAACCTGTAGCTAACATTCCCGACTTTACATGACTCATCAAATTTATAACATAAAGTAAGCATAACCAAATTAGTGAAATGTTCTCGTGGCACCTTATACAACAAGAACCACTAATTTGAATATGTTACTCTATTCTATGGAATTGGTTCTACACTCCTTAATTTAAAACCCAAAATATAAATAAATAAATAATTTAATTACACAACTACTCTCCACACCTTTTCATAACTACCCTTTTCAAATTATTTAAACTTAACTTAAATGTAGATCAAATTCACCACCAACAATCCAATCCCGTCAACATTGCCATGGGAACCATATGAAACTACAAATCACACTAGAAAAAGTTTACGGTTGCCATGTTCAATATGGAGATGCAGGAGGTTACACATGCCATCTTGCTCTCAGCATAGATTTTCATTTTCATCCCTTTTGAATGTGCCACAACATCAAAAGCATAAAATTTGGTCAGTTCAAGCGGCTTATTACTTGCACATATTAATCCCATGTCAAAAGCAACAGAGACTGCAACTTCCATTGTAAAGGTACCATATCGCTCCATATCGTTACAAGGTTTGTTGAATGAACCATCATCAATAGGAATTTCGGTGGGGCCATTTGGATTCCAGTTGATCTAATCTCCAGTCAGTGCTTTCCTTCTCTGTTGGCCTTTGAGATATACTTCATTAAAAACCTGTGCGTTAGCACAACAATATTTTTTTTCCTCGGTTTAAAACTCGCGTATAACTCCTATATTTAGCACATTCTTAAAGTAGAAAAACATGTCCATATTTTGAAGACCAAAGCATACATATTTGATTGGCCTGACTCCAATAACTCATTTGAAAAAATAATTAACATATAATACAAATATGAAACAGTAGAAAAATCAGAGGAACAACCATCAGAGTGAGTCATAAATACGAAGAACACGACAGAAACAATACCAAGGGCCCATTGAGGTGAGTCAGATCATTGTCTACCACCAGAACTTAGAGAGGTGGAGTTGGCGGAAGACGACGTGCTACTTGATGACATGTAGAACTAGAGCTTTTCCACGATGCAGATATCCACGCAGGTCTGCACAGTTAATGTCCTGGGGAATCCCTTACACTCAACAACAAGCAGCGCTGTAATGGATGCCAATTCTTGGACACAATCACACCTAGAAAACACACAAGGAATGATCAAATTCAACACTCTAACAATTGAAAAATAAATACCCTCACATACTAATTATACATACTAATTATATGTATAGAGAACAAAATATCATATCTCTTCCATCTCTTTGGGCCCTCCCATGAGCGAGTCAAGTCTATATAGGCTTTGATACCAAAAAGGAATTTGGAGGAGCAAACATGATGCACAAGTTACTCACAAAATTATTCATATATTCACATAACTCAAACCAAATTACATGCTACATATATAGTGTTTACAAGATCCAATAATTTTCAAACCAAGAAATTGCTTGTTGAAAAAATCTCTCAACAAAACTTAACAACCAACAAACTAATCTTACTTATATACTATTGTAAGCATTATTCCAAGTCTAATACCACCTCATCGAGATAATAATAACAATGACATGACCCAATAAGTTGAAGATCACCAACAAGTTGCAACATGGCCACATATAATGATGAGTTATCTTCAATTAAGGGTTCCACACCAGTCTCAGAAATCTCAGATTCTTTCACTATAATGTCAGATGTTTATAGAATAGAAGTATGAACGTACATGTGTAAAAAATTTATAATTGGGTTGGAATACCTCGATGTCCAACGGGTACAATAATTATTCCTTTAAATTAACCTCAATTAATCACCATGCAACTGGGACAATTTATGAGTTTTAAATTTCTAAAGTGAATTGAGTTACTTGATGTTTGATTGAACCTCCTTCCCTAGCTATCCTCCGTCATTACCATTTGTTGTATATCAATTTTAAAAGAGTTGCACTCCATCATCCCTTTTTATTAGAATTCATTGGACGATTCTCGAGATTTGCACTAGGTTCTTTGTTTCTTTTAGAATGAATCAAATAAAATTCTTATTACCCTACATTCTATATGAATTTACCATTTGTAGTATATAACTAATCTAGTATATCTACAAAAAAAAAAATAATCTCTTCCACTTTCAGGTTTGGGATTTTATGTTAGCATGCTGTATTAAACTCAAATCAATATTTTTTTTACATTCCACCATTAAGTAAATTATTATAAATTCTTATGATAAATTGTTATATCACAAAAGCTATGTTTGCTTGCACACCAAAATGTTAAGACATCTTTAAATTGGTAAAAGATAAACATTTAAGCTAGAGAAAAGTCTATTAATCATTTGATTGTGAATCCTTGGGGAATTCAAAGCATGGTGTGTGAGATTAATACATGATACAATATGAAAATTGTGTGGGTTGATTTGAACCTCAGTCTCTCAGACCAGGGGCTAAATATGATGCCTTAGACCACTTGGCCAAACAAGCACATGTAGATACTATAGTCAGATTTAATTAGAATTCTTAATTTCTAGTTATATTTTTATATAATAATAATAATAATTAAACTTTTTAGGAAATTCTTATTGTATATGGAATTCACATATTCAAGTCCATGTCATAATTAACATTTTAAAAGAGTAATAAACTGTTTAATATGAAATCCATGTAATCTAATATTTATTATCATTTAAAATTTTAAGTAGATATGTTTTTTGAATTATAGCCATTCTATTCATGAGAAATATTTCTATAGTGCTTACATTTTCTCAAAGGTTCATTGACCTCACTCTTACTAGATTGATTAACTAACAAATATATCCCCAAACAGATAGCTAAATGCCTAAATATTCTAAGTAGCCAAAATTTAACAGAACATATATATTAGAAGGTGTTCAAAATTAAGATACATCCAACAAAAATTATACATTTGAGGAATTATCGGAGCTGGGTGATCAGGACTAGATCTCAGAGAAGGAGGTAGTCTGAAATCACAATGAACATGCTTTTCCATCGGGGTGAGCCTTCCTTCAAGATTCTCTAGCTTTTCTTGTAGTCTCCCTTGTCCTTTGTGAATACTAGACAAGTAGCCTTGCATGTGCCATTGGTTCTGCTATAGATCATTGAAGAAATTGATAATAGAATTGTGATCCTCATGTCGATCCTCACCAAACTATTCCAACATGTGGGTAACTTCACTGAGTGGATTCTCTAAAGATTCCAAGGAAGGGGGATGAACAATGTTGCCTTATGTTTGAGTGGGGTGGGGGTCAATCACCTCAGAATGGTCATGACCACCCAACCCATCATCACCCATATGGCTAGCCTCCCCCATAACCCTCCTGGCTTGCCCATGGTGATGAGGCATGGCTAATTCCCCAACAATCCTACAAAATTTATGATTGTGGTTGCATTGTTCCCACTAACTTCGGAACCACACACCCTTCTTTTCATAATATCACACCATAGTTCAAAGTGGGAGTCTAAGACGAGGATACAGAGGCATACCTAGAAAATTAGGACAAAGAACCTCCACCTAGAGCTTTGAATCCCATGTGCCATCCACTAATGACAACTTATAGGTTCCCTAGATTGAGGCCAATTCCAATAAGTAATGCTTCTTAAGATGAGTCCAAACTGCCTAGACCGTCATCCAACTAATCCAGGTGTAGAAAATTTCCAAGCTTGAAATGAACCACTCCCCTAGAGAATTATAATAAGACCCCTTAAAGAGTATCCAGCTATGAGGTAGTTGGCTTGGGGGATGAGCTTCCCCAACTTCCTCTTGGCGAACCCCCATCAGAAATAGAATATTAACCCAGACTTAACAAAGAGAATTCTAAACCCCCGCAGATATAGGAAACTGCTAGGATTGAGAGGACATGAAAACAATAACTCAACAATGACAGTGAATTTATTTACTAAAAAAGTTAGAACCAGGCCTAGAAAGCTAAGATATATGCACCAAATCTCACATTGTTGATGCACCTTCAAAACTTCATGCAGTGAAGCCAAGTGGGTGTATAAAATACTAGGGATCCAAACGAGGTGTGTAATTTTGCACACAACACCCTATAGTGAATCATCAAGACCTGACTGTCCCTCGTGTAGCACACATTCTAGCTCCACAATGGGCGTAGATACTTGTGTAGGATTTTTAAATGTTCCCCTTACAAACTCCACTCCTGTACCACCCATGAACTCACAAAACGCATTAACAATGCATACCAAGAACCATATCATTTTACCTCTCACAAACTCTATCAACTTAAAATAAACAAGCTTAATTGTGATGCAAGTGTGCATGCGTGAAGGGTGACATGCCACCCCTATAAATTGTTAGGCAGGTTGATGGGGTGATAGTCACCCTCAGTGGTCCCAAGGTTCCTCACATCTGTCACCCCCATCGAGGAATCCATATCATTTGCTAATATATTTTCCATTTGATTGGACCAGTTATATATTGTCTCTAGTATCCAAGGTGTTGAGAAATTCAAGTCGCCTTCCTGACCACCCTAATTAGCTAGAAAATCTGCTTCTTCATTGCCAATTCGTCTGGTAGGAGTTGTGATTATGTAGGGAAAAAATCATAATAATTCCTGGATTCTTGTTACCATAAGATGAAGCTTCCAACTTATAACAAATTTTGACACCAGAGATCCATGGCTAAGTTTCTGGGCTACATCTATTGCTATCACAGAGCCTCCCTCAATCTGAATATTAGAGAACCCTTCCTCCCTTACAATCTATAATCCTATCTCCAATTTAAACTTCACAACATTGTTAGTAGTTTTCCCACATTATCCTGCATATATTCTTAAGACAATTTCAAACTCATCCCAAAATATTTCCCCAAATCCCATTGGACCAAGGTTTCCTTTAGAGGCTCCATGAAATTTGAGTTTTTCAAAGGCCGAGAGAGGAAAAGACAAGTTATGAGTGGATGCATTTTTATGTTGATGACCCATGACTTTTGTGGAGCTACCATTTTTTGAGAAAATTCCGAGTCTCTTAAAATAGACCCCTTAGACTAATCAATTTTCCAATCCTTCGCTTCCCAATTTTTTTGACAAAATAGTTCCTTTAGATTCTTTTTAGTGGTTCACCATAGAGTCTCCTTCATAAATCTCAGGTTCTTGAATATACTCCTATTCCTATCCTTTGAGATGACCTAGAGTAGAATGACCACTACTAAATTCCATGGCTTGTTGAATACTGGACTCTTAAATAGATATAGTTTCAACATTTTTATAATCTCCCACAAGTTGTTTGGGTATCTATCCAAGTAACCAAATAAAGAGAGCACCCAATTCCATAACTATCCCATAAAGTTACAAATATTCAAAAGGTGCTCCATAGTTTCCTCTTGTTTTTATGAAAAGTAGACACAAAAAGGGGTTGATAAATAATTTTTCCCTCAAATTGTTCCATGTCAATGATTTTATTTTCCCAATGAGCCACAATAAGTGAGCATCTTTTGGCCATAGTTTACCCAACCAGATTCTATGCCAAAAGGTATCTCGTTGTATGGTAGAATCACCTACCATGATTTCATAAGATTCATTTACTATAAATTCCCCATTTTATTTATGTCCCCACCTTATCCTATCATGGTCCTGTGCCACCTAAAATTTTTACTATGTTAGGAAGATATACAATATTGGCCACGCTTGCATTGTTGGATCATTCAATCAATCTTCCTAAGATTTCCATACTCTCTAGGGGGAGCGAGGATTATCTATCTCCTAGCAGTCCACCATTTTGGTGGCACCTAGGGAGTTGGTGAAAATCTTAAGATTCCTGAACTCTTCTCTAGACTCCAAACATGGGAGTTGTTGCTAGACTTCCAGAATTGGGCGGTTCTGCCATTTCTCACTTCCCAAAACATGTGGTTTTGGATTAATGATTTATTCTCCTTTTCTAAGTTATAAATAAAGGACCTTGAAGGGAATCTCTAGAAGTGTAATTTCTCTAATGTTGATCTAATTGGGTTATAATTCCTATCCCATGTTTTCTTTTAGAGCTCAGAGCCTCTTTGAAGCCATCTCCACCACAATTTAGCCCCTAATCTTTTATTAAGGATTTCATGGTCTCTCAAATCCAATCCTTCACTAAGATTTGGGACACATACCTTGTCCCTAGCCACTAGAGGTGACTTCTTGGCATGCTTGGCACCTTTCCATACCAAGTTTTTGAATTTATAGATGATATCCCTCCAAACAACTTTTGGAGTTGGGAGCACTAATAGTTGGTAAACCGGGAGGACTTGGATAATCAATTTCAATAGAGTGGATTGACCAACTATATTTAATGGATGGAAGGCCCAATTATCTAATAATTTGGTGATATTTCTAATGATATCATACCAACAAGATATTTTTGGGGAGGTTGAAACCAAAGTGATGCCCATATTTTTTGTCAGGAGGCTACCCACCTGCAATCCCATGATCTGAGCTAAGTGATCTGTACTCTCTACCTAGTATTGAAGAAAAATATATTGGAATTGTCCCATTGATAGATGCACCTAAAGCTTCTTGGAAATCTGAGAGGAGGAGGTTGATTGTCTTTGTCTCCTGTATAGAAGGTTCTCTAAATAACATAATATCATAAAAAAATTGTTGATGAGTGATGGGCAGATCCTAACACAATATGAATCCCTTTGAGGTGTCCTTAATTAAATACTACTTTGATGTATCTTCCCAACTCTTTAGTAGCTAAATTTAATAAGAACTATGACCTAGGGTCACCTTGATGAAGACCTCTAGAAACTTGAAAAGTACGAGTTGGGGAGCCATTCAACAAAACTGAAAAGAAAGGTGCGGAAATAAGGGTGAATACCCACCTAATCTAGTGGGAGAGAAGCCAAAGGTTTCTAGGACCCTGAGCAAGTAATTCCAACTCAATCTGTCATATGCTTTAGACATGTCAAGTTTGATGATAATGCCAGGGCATTTGATCTTGTTAAACGAATGTACCGTTTCATGGGTTGTCATTATTCCATCCAATATTTGGCTCCCTTCAACAAATATTGTTTGATCCAGTGAAATGATTTGATTCAATAGAGGTTTAAGCCTCTTCATAATGACCGATGAGATTATTTTATACACCGCATTACTGGAATTACTGCTTTTAGGAATGGGAGTACTGAAAAGTTGCATTCAAACTAGACCATACCTCTTGAAGGTTTCTTGATTCTTCCACAAGGGAATGAAATTATTCACCTATCAATGACCAACAAAATTTAAATAAATTTGATGTGAATCCATTAGGTCTCAAGGCTTTTTTTTTGGGAATCACCTTCACTTCCTCCTCCACCTCAACATATGAAACTTCCTACATTAGGAAAAAGCTGTGTTCAACATTCAAAAGATTGTGAATATGATAAATTATCTTCAATATAAATTTCTCTCTATCTGAATCCTCCTTAATTAATATCTCTTGGTAGTATGAAATTATTTCATCTTAGATGTCCTCATGTTGCAATAATCGATGACACCTCTCAAGATTTGAGTGAAAAGATCCTATTGTGATGTCAGTGTTTGATCATTGCTTTATGGAATAATTTCTTGTTTCACTCCCCTTCTCTTAGCCACTGAATTTTGGATTTTTTCCTCCATAATACCTATTCCTATTTTCTAAAGGTTTTAACCCTTTATAGAAATAACCTGCAAAAAAAATTAAAAAAATAGAAAAAATAGACAATGGTGGGAACATAAAAATATACACAGAGATTCTCTCATGGAATCTAAACTGGAAAAGCTAGATTGATTTTTCATTATATTCCTTTCAATGTTATAATACATTATATACATGTTGAAGCAATCATAAAACCCAATCCATTAACCTTGGATTAGAACATAACTGTAGTTCCCTTGTCCGGATCTACAAAATACCATGGGAAAAAGCCATCGTACCTAAAACCATGTGTAAAACTCATGCACGAAGCTATGGGTAGGTCATCTCACCATATTTGGGTCTACCTCCCATCCTTGGGTCCACCCAACTATTATTTGGTTCACATAAATTTCTATTTCTTGGGGCGCTAGCCCAGACCTTGTGCAGGGGGGCTAATGCCCCCTGCAAACCTCTCGGTAGGGCGGTTGCCACCCCCGTTGTGCCTGGCACAACATAAAATCACATGATGTTAGTTGTGGAAATAATATAGCACACTCTTGACAATTTCATCATTGCTCAAGCTCATGGATGAGTTTCCCCTCTTCCTCCACAATACCCTCTTTCCTATATACTTCGATCATTTCCTGCTGAAACTCCCCCAGACGGTTTCCAAATTTCTCTTTTCTACATGAATGTTCCCAAAATCTTCTTGGTTCCAACATTTTATTTAGTTTTAAGTTATTTCAATTTGATTTGAAACGTTTGCATATTGTTGCTTCCCTGTGCTCCATTTTTGACAACATATCTAGGCTTTGAAGCCAGAAACTCTAAAATCTGAAAGGTGGGCCATTTATAAATTTATCTCTAAGAAGATAAGCTAATGATTCGAGCCTAGGCAGGGTAAAATGGCCACTCAAATGCATCCCTTCCTAATAATTCTTCAGATAACAGAAAACAGTCCAAGCGACATGCTATTTGGTGACATACCCCTCGACGACTATTCTAGGTGAAGGTGCCATTAATGGTGTATATTTCTCAAGTTTCATATCTTGGATTGTACAACAAACAAGGTTTTTATATGCTTTGAAGAATGATCTAATACCAATGTAATAGACAAGGTTCATTTATGCAGCGGAATAAACTTCAAAATACTTTGAAGGCAAAGACATCCATTGTTGGAAGGTAATTGTATATTAAATATTATATAAAAGAGTTGATGTGAGATATGAGATGATTACAAATGAGAATGAGGGCTTGCTTATATACCCTAGGCAGGTACCTCTTCACCAACGGTCATGTCCTTATGGACATAACTCTTCATTAACTAATTACTAGTTATTTAGTCATTATTTATTATTTTTATTGTTTACGTTATTTGTAATATTTTATATATTTTTATCCATAACATTGCCTTCCTCTTCAAAATGCTTTGTCCTCAAAGCTTACTGATGAAAAAACTTGATCTCTTTTTTAGCTCGTTGTGGAATTGTCATCTTCGCTATTACAAGATGATATGATCCTTGGAGCAATAAATAAAATTGTCGAATCGACAATGGATCTCACCATCCTAGATTAATCCTTTGTGAAATCTTCCGGTCACTAGAAATTTGCGACAAATTGTTATCATCAGATTGGATTATGCAAACTTTAGTATTCTTTGGAACATAAATTTGTGACTGAATTATTAATTGGAATTTCCATTGTTTGAACTGCCATATCTGAAATGGTTTTAACTTCTATAGATTCCTCTTCTTATTGAGTTGTGATATTGACTAGATTGGTATTTATTTCTTTCTTTTCAACTTGGACTGAAAAGACAAGAGACTTCAATGCTTCTTCTTGAAGTTGTTCTAAATTGTCATTTAGTGGTTTTTTGTCACATTTTAGTTTCTTTATTTGTGTAAGAAGGTCTTGATTATGATTCCTAAGCGTAAAAAATCTTTGTTTTCTGAATCATTGACTTTGTCTTTGGTATCCTTCTCTTTAACTTTTACACTTTTTATTTGTTCTAATAATTTTTTATTAAGGTTCTTCAAGCTCAAATTTTCCTCTTCCTTCTCTGATAGACTTTTTTTTTTTTTGTAAGTCAGATATGTATATTATAGAACAAAATATGTTACAAAAAAGTCTGCCGAAGCAGAACGAGACCTTAGAAAGACCATTTTACCAGGGCTGACAGCAAGCCCTGAACTTTCAAAACCAAGCTGCACACCTCGCAGGGCGGCCTACTCTTAAAGCTGTTACTTATTGCCACGACACTATCAAAACTTGGACAGAAACAGAGTAACATAACGATCTTGCATAAGGCCGAAGCCATGACAGAAGACAGAAGAAAAACATAAAGAAAAAACTAAGGAAACCCGCCAGTACGAGGAAAACCGCCAATTCGACTGACTGTGTCTAAGCCCACGTCCAGAACATGCTTGTCAACTCTGGCCTGCATATCTTGCATGGATTGGAATTCCTGTGCTTCCTTCATCTTGTTCTGCTGCACCAGGGGATCCGGGCTCAGAGTTTGCCGAAGAAGCCTGATGAGCAGAGTCAGTTTCTTGTTGACAGTTTCCACTGCATCATGCACTGTGGAAATTCTTTGATCTAGCGATTCATGGATTTCATGAATTTTCATCAACTGATCCTACGATAGGGAGTTCCCCTTACCAGAATGCTGCTTCCCTTCGTCCTTTGAGTCCAGGGCTTTCGCAAGGAGGGTTTTGATTCTCCAGCTCTCCACTTTGGTCCAAACATATTGAGTGGCACTTTTGGAGGGAGTGCCCGGGTCATGTAACCAGTCAACCTCCTCCGTAATGATCCCCTCGGTTCGCTGCGCTTCTTCCTCTTTCACAGAAGCTTCCAGTTCCGCGATCTTGCATTTGCTCCTGGCTGCTGCTCTGGTCTCGTACATATTCTGCATTGTTCGTAGCTCTTGGTTAGCCGCCGAACACCTACAACTCCCCGCCTCCATACTACACCCTCTAATATTATTGCGCTGATCACTTCTACAGACAGAAAAGTGGCGGTCTCTCGCAATGCCTTGAACTGAGGTGAAAGAACCAGAGCCTCGACTCTCCGTTAAATAGCTATTTTCCATAAAGTTTCCCATAATGCGCTCTCCCCTCCGATGCAGAGTGGAGGTACTTTCGTTATTAATTCGGAAGATATCCGCACAAATCAAACAGCTCCTCCCTGACCTGACATAAATGTTGCTGAATTCCTTCCCATCAAGGTTGTGCCAAGTGTCCCTTCCTCTCAAGCGGACTCTACGGTGTCTTTCGTGGCATGAACTATAATGATAGTATCCAAATTTGGCCTTCTCTTGCCATAAAGACCACCGCCGCTTCTGTCTAGTCGTCCAGCTCCCGTGATGAAAACCCATGCTGTTACCGGTATCTCCAGGTATACGGTGCCGGAAACAGAAACCGTTGCCGGTCAAGCCCGGTCGGTTTCGTTTAAATCTTGTTGTGCCAACTGTAAACATCTCGCCTTCAGGTTCGGGCAGTCCACTTCCTGCCAACAACTGTCCCACCCCCTGTCCTGATTGTCCACGCCACAATTCGCCAGGTAGTCCGCCAGCCCGTTTGCCTTACGCCTTACCGTATGAAAGACTAAACCTTTCATTCCAGCCATAAGTTCTGCAATATTCTCCGTCACCTTGGCGAGCCGCCAGTGTTTTGTGGCTTTGTTCGCCTTAGTGCCTCCTTGAATTCTCTTAGCTGTTGATATAACCAGTGACGAATCCCCTTCCACAATTACATTGCATTTTCGAAGGGATTTTAAAATTCTCAGACCATGCTCAAGCGCTGCAAATTCCATCTCATTATTCGTGCTTTCCCCAAGCGCTCTATAATATATATGCAGAATTTCTCCATGCTGGTTTCTTATTGCACCTCCAATTCCTGCCATGCCGGGATTACCTCTCGAGGCCCCATCAAAATTCAGCTTCAAGCCCCCTTCCGGCGGACACTGCCATTTGTCGATCTGTGAGGATGGAAGCGTTCTGTGTCTCGAAGCTGTGATGCTGCTGGTGGCTTCCAGTCGAAAGCATTTCAGGATGCGTAAGTCTTGAGCTGAAGGTTTCTCGTTACTTTCCTCTCTGCATTTCGTTTGAATTAACTGTTGAATGTTAGTTAATATATTGTCTTTAGAGAACTCTATGTTCCTGTGTTCATCTTGAAATATTCTACGGTTACGTTCCTTCCAAATAGACCATAGTAAGAAGCCTGGAACAGACTTCCATATGCTGTTGACTCTTAGGATGTTGGAGAAGTCTTTTTTCCAATTTAGAATGGTTCTGTGAATGGATTCTCTATCGCGGTCAGAACTGCTGAGAATTCCTTCCATCCAGCTCCATAACTGATTTTCCCATTCACATGCATTAAATAGGTGGTTTATAGTTTCCTCTTCGTCGAGGCACATAGGGCATCTTGAGGGCCCCCTGAATCCTTTCTTGCACAAGTTGTCCCAGGTTAAAGTTTTGTTTCTCATTAGAAGCCAAAGGAAGGTTCTGATTTTCAGCCAGAATAGGCTGTCCCAAACTTTGTTGCACCAGGGCACGACTTCTACCTGTTCTTCCTTTTCTATGATATCCCTAGCTTCTTTTAATGAGAAATTTCCATTGCCTTTTAAACCCCATCTCATCTTATCATCTTCTTCAGTTTTCCGAATCTTTCTTTTGAGGATTCTCTCATTGAATTGCTGAATGCTTTCATTGTTCTCCTCTGTGCTCCCAGGATTTAAATTAATCTAGTCCCTCCAGATCGGATCCCTACTGCTTTGAATCCAATATTGATTAACTCTGTATCTACCCTCGTTTTGACTTATTCGCTTGAGGGTAGATAGCTCTGGGGTGTCCAGTTTAGGGAATTGCTGCCAAGCATCTTCCCAGAACATGGCAAGCCTTCCGTTGCGAATCTCCCAAAAGCTGTGCTCCTGTACTAAGCTCCTATTATTCCTGGCATGGTTCCATATTGACGAACCTTCCGGGACTTCCTGTAGTCTTATGAGGTCCTGAGTATCACAATCTGGAGTGTACTTCTCCTTCCAATGCCTCGCCCAAGGTAAATTGGGTTCTTTAATCCATTTCCACCATATCTTAGCTCCACAGGTTCTGTTGACCACTGAAGGATCTACTAAGTTCAGCCCCCCCATAGATTTTGGCTGGCATAGCTTATTCCACGCCACCAACGCCCATTTCTTCTTATCCCCATTCCCATTCCATAAAAAGGATCTCTGTATGTTTCTCATTTGTTGCAGAATGCCCTTGGGAGCTGGAAGCATAGAAAGTAAATATTGCGGAATTGCCTGTAGAACAGCCTTGGTTAAGATAAGTCTACCTGCCAAGTTTAGAGCTCTGTGCGTCTAGTGCTTGCACTTTTTCTCCATGTTGGCTAGAACCTTCTCCCAGTGAGTTTTCTGCCAAGTTTTCAGAGTCAGGGGAGCACCTAGATATTTCGAAGGCAGGGAACCAATCCTGAATCCAAGAAGCTGGGACAGGTGAGCTTGAATTGCCGGATGAGTGTTGAAAAAAAAAATTGTAGACTTAGAGAAATTAATCTCCATGCCAGAGGCTCGGCTGAAGAGATCAAGGATGCCCCTATAAGCCAAAGCCTCCTTCATAGTGGGTGTACCGTGTAACATGGTGTCGTCCACAAACTATTGATGTGTTGTGGCTGGTATCGATCTTAACGGTTGCAGACCTTTTATGGATCCTTCTGCTTTCTTCTTGGCTATGATTCTGCTTAGTCCTTCCATTAGGATAACGAATAGGAAAGGGGATAGAGGATCCCCCTGTCTTATTCCCCGCGAAGGAGTAAAAGGGGCTGAGGGAGCGCCATTGACAAGGATTGAATATCTTGGAGATTTGATGAGAGCAAGTATCCACTTGATCCAAGCCCTGCAGAAACCAAATGCATCCAATACAGCTTCAAGGTATCTCCAGCTTACTTTGTCATAAGCTTTTGATAAATCTAATTGCATTAGCATTCCTGCTTCTTTTCTCGAATGAAGTGAGTGGATTATCTCCTGTGCTAACAAGATGTTATCCAGAATTTTTCTACCCTCAACGTAGCCCGATTGCTCTTCCGAAATGATACCAGGAAGAATCGACTTTAGTCTATTAGCTATGACTTTTGAAATAATTTTATAGATAACATTACATAGGGCAATAGGTCTGAATTTATCAGGTGTCTTTGCTTCTTCAACCTTAGGAATGAGCGCTAAAAAGGTGGAGTTGATGGATTTTAGAATAGTTCCTGAGCGTCTGGAATCCTCAACTACCTCCCAGACCTCCTGCTTAACAGTGTTCCAACAAGCCTTGTAGAAGTTGATGGTGAATCCATCTGGACCTGGTGCTTTATCGTTAGGCATACTCCTGATTGCCTCCTCCACCTCCTCCAGAGAGATTTCCCTGCTAAGGGCCCAATTCTGATCTGAGGTAATGGATTTAGGAATGGCTGCTGTGAGTTCCTTGATGGCCTCCTCTCTGTTTATAGGCGGTTCCTGTGCAATTGAGCTGAAGTGATCCGAGAGCAGAGCAGATATGTCATTGTGATTCTTTAATATCTCCCCTGCATTGTTTTTTAACTCAAGAATCTTGTTAGCACTTCTATGGTCTAGAGCCGACCTGTGAAAAAATTTAGTGTTATGCTCCCCCTTTTTTAGCCACTGGATTCTAGATTTCTATTTCCAAAGAATCTCTTCTTGCATGCATCTGCTGTGCCACTGCTGTGAAAGAAATTTTTCCTGCTCAACAGCTTTGACACTGTGGATGCCTACTGCCCCATCTCTGTGAATATGTTCCGATTTGCTCTCTAGAATGGCTTTCTCCTGGAAGATGTTTCCAAAAACTGTTCTATTCCACTCTTTTATCTTTTCTTTAGTTGATTTCAGCCTCTTTTGTAGATTAAACATTTTGGAACCTCTTGCCTCCAAAGGTTCAGACCACCATTTCTCAACCATCTTGAGGAAGTTAGGGTGGTCTAACCAAAATTTTTCAAATATAAATGGTTTGTTCCTAGGAGTACCCTGAACTTCAACAATAAGCGAGATTGGCCAATGATCCGACCCACCACTGGGAAGGATATCTGATTCTGCTGTTATACTATACATTATTATGCTTTCTGAGATCAAAAATCTATCCAAGCGAGAGGCTATTAACCTCTCTCCCCCCTTCTGTTGTTCCAGATAAACATGCCACTCTTGGGGTATATGTCTACCAATCTGACAGTCTCAATGAAACTTGTGAAGGCTTCCGCGTCCCTATTAAGTTTCCTAAGACCCCCTTTTTTTTCCAGAAGGGTGGTTATCATATTGAAATCACCCCCTAGAATACACTTATACCTTGGATATCGTTCAATAAGTCTGGTTATTGAATTCAAAAAATTTATTTTATCTTCTAATTTCTGAGGACCATAAATATTGATGCAAAGGAAGGACCCAGAGTTACCTGTGGGTTGAAATTCCACCGCTATGAAGTGTTTGTTCGCCTCAGCTGATAAAAACTGGATTTCCCTTGCATCCCATAGTGTTGCAAGGCCTCCTTCTCGTCCCTGGCTTTCAATCTCTAAGACTTCTAAATTTCTCCCAAGCTTCTTACATAGACTGTTCATGCTAGAGTTGCTACATTTAGTTTCTTGTAAGAATATAATTTCCGGTCTATATTTCTGGATTTTCCTCTTTAAGATTCTGTGTTTTGCATGGCTGTTAAGCCCTCTTGCATTCCACGAGATGATCTTCATGTTTAACTAAATTTCTTGGTAGGAAGGGAAGGCGCTAAGCGCCTTCATCTTCCCTGAGTTTATCATTATCATGCCTAGCTCCTGTAGAACTTCCCCACTAGTTCTACGGCCTCTTGTTTTCTTCAGCTTTGAGCTGGATGATTTCCATAGCAGACTTTTCAAGTGGAGGCTGTTGCCTTTTACTATACCTAGCTTCCTGTTCTACTTTTCTAATTTTGCTTTTTGCCTTGCTATGAACAGGTCGTTAACCTTCTTGATTTATTCTTCCGGTGCATTTTCTATTCCTCGAGCCTTCCGGTTCTCAGCAATTACTGGTAGATTCATCCCCTCCGTGGATAGCGCCTCTTCCCACTCTTGATCCTCACTTCCACCATCACTGGTGAGCATATCAGTTTCTTCTTCCATCTCCTCTGTTCTCTCCTGCATTTGAACTTCGTTGTTGAGGTCTCCTTCATCCGTTCCTTCCCTGGTTGGTTCTTCCTTTTCATCATGCCCTGCATCTGATGTTAGGGTTTTGTGCTTGTCCTCCGAATCTGTTTCAAGATCTAAGATCACAAAAGAGTTGCTGTGGTTGTTTCTGTCTGTATTACCTTTGTTATTCTTCCTTCTATTAGCTCTCTGTCTAGACTTGGGTTTTATGAAGGTTTCTTTGTCTTTGTTGGCTTGTGCTGTTTCGGTCTCTACTTCCTTCCTAATCATAGGGCAATCTCTCATCAAATGCCCATGTTCATGACATTTGCGGCACCGGAAGGGAATCTGCTCATAGTCTATGGCTTGAAAATAATCCTCGTCCCTATATTCCAGCCAGAGGCCCTCATGCAGTGCACCGGAAACGTCCATTTCAACACATATTCTGGCGTAAGATGTGTATCTCTTTTGTAATGTTGCTTCCGAGGCCTTGATGAATGTTCCCAACTGGTCACCAATTTGTTTCAAGGCATTTAGACCCCAATAATCTATTGGTAGAGAGAACAAGCGAATCTAGACTGGGACTTGAGTAAAAGATTCTTTCTCTGGGGCGAAATTTGGTTTCCAAGGTCGCATGTACAGACCAGCTGAAGCCAAAAAGTATGGGCCGCCCTAAAAAATTATATCCTTGTCTTCTAGGTTGGAGAAAACAACTGTGAAGAATCCCTTGGCTCCCAAATGAAGTTTAACATCCCCCTTGGCTTCCATTGTTGTCTGATCCAATGACAAAGAGTCCTTTTAGATGGCCAAATACCCATAAATTTGCAAATGATAGCATGTTCTGCCATGTGCTCTCTGTATGCCTAAATCTCTGGGTCAGTTATTACTACCCTGAGGTTATTGGTCTTTTTTGGTTTACAGACCCCATTTGATGAAGAGTATCTATTGGGGATTGTGCTTGTCTCCCCCTCCTTTTCCGGCTTTCCTTGCCTATTATCTGTTTGCTCCCTGTCTTCTCCTGCTTGTCGCTCCTCGTTTTCTGATGATTTAATTATTGAGGCGATTTTGTCTTTAGTTCCTGTCAGGATTTCATCCACTTTGCCTTTGCCTTCCGTTGTGCTGTCTGGCTTGTCAGTTTCCCCTTGTATTTTCTCCTTATTCCTCCTGCCGTTCTGCTTGTTATTGTCAAGCCCAGAAATCCTGACCCCTTCCTTCTTATTTTGCCTCTGCTTCTGCATGATTATCTGTTTGAAAGTAGGGGTCCCACTGGACCCCTCTGCTCCCATCCGGTCGGTCAGCTCTTGACCTTTTCGAAACAGTGCTGCTAAACGAGAGATGACCACTTCCAGCCCTGCAACGGGATCAGCACATCAGGAACCCTAGTTTCGCCCTCGGCTTCTCTCTCCAGTCGATTTAACCTCAACTACTTGGCACCTCTGATAGACTTTCATCAAGCTTCTGGTCGAAAATTTCTTTTTCTTGTTTTAGTCTTTGTTTCTTAACCTTAGATTTCTTGATTTGTTCAAGTAATTTTTTATTATGTTCCCTTACGCGCAAAACTTCCTCATATTTTCCTTTTGACTTATTGTAAAACATGTCTTCGATATTTTTATATTTCTTTTCTGATGCTCCGTTATCCCGTTGAAGTTTTGTGATTTCTTCTTTTAATATTTTCATTTGTGTTTGGGTGTTATCTTGATATTATTCCAAAGTAAACAATCTTCGACACTTTGGACAAGGTATTGCGTGGTTTTCAAAAACCAATAAATATTGATCTTCTATTCGACGGAATGAACATCTGGTCCAAAATGTAGAGTTCTGTATGGAATCTATAGTGTCTTTTTTTGAATTAGAATCCATTGCGTTTGTCAAAAATTTTGTCAAATGATATGTCAATGATAAGTGAACTTAGGATTAAAAATAACCCTTTTAATACAAAATTTTAAATATTTTATCCTTCTAAAATAATACTCTCTTTTATACCCCCCCCCTCTCTCTCTCTCTCTCTCTCTCTCTCTCTCTCTGTCTCTCTGTCTCTCTCTCTCTCTCTCTATATATATATATATATATATTACTTATATACACATCCTTTTTTTTGTTCCTTTTTGTTTTCCAACGCTTATATAACCTGTTGTAGTGGCTACAACCACCCTTCAAAATTTTACCTTCGCTTCGTTTTGGACCCTCTGTCCTCGAAGTCATCATAACTATCCTGCACTGATCATGTAATTGTGTTTAATAGAGTTCATTTGTCATTTCACAGCTTGTTTTCAACTCACTTGTCCCATCGGTCAACCCCAACACTTGGTTCACATCTGGTCAACCGATTGTTGGGAAAGACTGCACAAACCTAGAGAGAAACTTGTCTTATCCTCCAGAAATGTGCAGAGCATCCCAACAGTTCCCTTGCAATCAAAATTTACACAGAGTAGGCCATGAAGCCTTGGTCTGGAAATTGCGCATTGCAAGCCATTCGACACTGCTGTAGAAAATTGCGCAGTTTCAACCAGTTGTAATGCCATCTAGAATTGTGAAAAACTGACCCAGTTGCACTGGCATCCAGAAATGCACAGAGAAACCCAAGCCAAGTTCATTGTTCTCTGAAATTACACAGAACTGGCTAGCTGCATTGCTCTTCGGAAATGTGCAAAGAAGCCCAACATCACTTCTATGGAAAATTGTGCAGAGTTGGCCAGCTAGCCAAGGCCCATCAGTCTAGAAACAACACAAAAGGTTTCCCTCATTGGCTATCCGTCGCATGTGCTGGCAGGTTGTTCGATTCCCTCTAGAACCGCGCAATCATTCCTTACATGCCGGGCAACTTTTCCCGAAAAAGAAAAAGGCAAAAAAGCAAAAAGCATACCTAGATTTTAGGGATCTATTTATAGTGGCAAGTTTTACATGCAAAACTGTTTTTAGAAACTTCCCACCACATGTCACCTTTTCCTAGATTAGTGGCATACGCGTCATAAACCGTAATTTTTCCAAATCTATTTAATTGATGACTCATAACTCATTCTTCACATTCGATATTGGAGCTCTAGCATTCCCAAGGCATCTAGTAACCTTCGTCAGAGTCGATGCAACTTTTCTGGGTAAGTTTTGATTTTCATGCCCTTTGCTGCTTTTTTTGTCACTTTTTAGTTTTTGGCTTGTATGAGTGCTGTTTCCTTGGTTTAATTCAATGACTGCTGGTGTTTCAATGTATTTTAACTTGTAGAAGTGTTGTTTTAAGTTTTTTATTACCTTTCCTTAGTGTCACATGCATAACACTATTTTTGCACTCAAAGTTATTGTTTCGATGACTTGCTTCTTAAGCTTCTTGGTTTTGTCGATTGATTGATTTATGCACTTGATTGACTCAAATGCATGTTTATTTCACTCATATCTATGTCAGCGTTGCACACACATTCACTCCTTCGTGTTTCCTGGTTGCCATTGGGCAGATTCAGGTTGTATCGACCCAAATCTTGTGTCTCCCAACAAGTTTTGCGCATTCCTGGCAGTCAAGGCTCTGCCTTACCTCTGGGAATTGCATAGAGGCTTCCCAAACTTTCCCCAGGCTATGCTCTATGTAAGCTTGGGAGGCAGTGCCGAGTCCTGCCCACTGGAACTGCGCAACGCGTAGTTCTAGCCAACAACCTAGCGTGATTGTTCTACGCATTGCACAATTTTAGTCAGCAGTATGCCTCTCTGGATTGCGCATTGCACAGATCTAACCAATAGTCAGCCTCACTGGAAGCTGAGACTGCGTAACGTGCAGTTCTAGTTGACCGTCTCCCAACTTCCCGAAGTCAGTGCTGTGCAATCTTGCCCAGCAGTCACCAGTTTGTTTCCTGAATATTGCTCGAAGTTGTTTGATGTTTTTAGCTGGCATTATCTCGCCATGAGTGTCTTCTATGTCTCTGGGTACCACAAGTTTTTGATCAGCTTCTCAATAGTACAAGTATAATGGCCTCCAAGAGAGCGGGATCAAAAGACACAGTTGAAAGCAGTACCGGGGACATGGTTGAACAAGCGTCTATGAGCTTGCCCGTGTACAGAGACACACCCCTGTTCATCGAGAAGGACATCAAGATCACATGGCAAGACATTAACACCATTGTATCAAGAAGCTTTGAGGAGAATCTAGAAGATTGACATGTCTATGTGAACATCCTGAGTTGGAACTAATAGTTTTACTAGTATGTAAATTATAAAAAAAATTAGTCATATTTTTGTAAAAATATTCAAATTTCTAATGATTTGATATATTCTTTATTAAAGTTTGGTGATTTTCAAAATAAAATAATTTTATATAAAATTTGTATGAATAATTTCTAAGAATAATAGAAATTAGTGATTTATGTTTTTCGAAAAAGAATGGAAAATTAGTCAATTTTTAAGTAAATAAAAAAAATCATAAAATTTAGATAATTTTAATCAAATAAAAATATCCTTATATGATTTTTTTTTTTAAATCTAAAAGTTTATAATTTTTTTTTACATTATACATAAAAATATGTATTTCATTATTTTATCAATTCTCATTTACAGTTTAGCTTATTTATAATTTGTGATTTATTTTACGCATAAAAAAATTGTGATAAATTTTTATAAAATTGAATAAATAGAGGTGTGACTCATTAATACTTGGAGTATAATTGAACTCAAACTCTCATCGATCAAAACCTGAGGATGGGAACCCTGGCATGACCAAACCCTGACACGAGGTAGGGTTTCTGCAGTCCATCGGTGCTACCTCATCTACGTACTAGGCTAGGCATGTCTACCATTTGACGTTGTTATCCTATCTCCCAAATGTCGTTTACATGCTCCATCCGTTTGCCCATTGTGCATCTAACATACTCCCTGTCGCCGTGATTGAACTCTTACCGTTTAACATTTTTGTAGCTGTTGGTCCCCCACCGTGACGGTTATTCCTGAATACAGCGACAATTGGAGTAACCCCCGAAGCAGTAATGGAGATAGATTTAATCGATTATTCGGAATACCCCCTCAAGGGTACTTCCATTTTTAGCAGGCACACAAGAACATAAGGTTTCTTCCCATTTAGCAGAGACCTGACTGAAGCCATCACTCCTGTTGATCACGGGTCCATCATGCGTGGTCATTAATCTGCCTGAGGTGCCGTCCTCCTGGCCACCCTTCGCCACTCCTCCATCGCTGAACTCCCTACAATTTGTGGCCCGATGCATTGGCCCTGACCTTTGCGGCTGGCTCATTCAGACCCTCACCCCTCCAACCATTCATAGGCTCACATTACCCCTCTCACTCACTCCACGGTGTGCCTTCGCCCCATCTGACTCCCCCCATCTCGACCCCGGCACATGTTCCCCCTTCTGGCAGCTTCACAGATGTTCCCCCTCTCCCAAGCACATTCCCCTTTGGCCCTGACCTAAATCCCCCAAACCCTAACCCTAATCCATCTAACCTTACCTTCAACGGATCAGAGGAGAACGCTATGGTCGCAGAGCCTAGACCCAGAAAACGACTAAGGTGCATAAAATCAAAGGCGCAAGATGCAATCATCAGCTGGGAAGAGGATTTACGGTGGGAAGAAACCATGGACATGACTGCGAGAGTCTTGGTGGGAAGAGTTAGGGGAAGGAACTACTCAGTGACAAGATTAAAACAATGGGTCGGGGAAATATAGGGACAGCTTATGGCAGAACTGCCCTTCGTACAAACCTTTGTCTGCTGCTGGTTCACATTACTATTTGCACGAGTAGAACATGAAAACTGGGTTTTGTACTCCTTTTGGCATATTGAACAGGCCCCTGTAATGTTAAGGAGATGGAGTTAGCTTTTTGACCTAGACAGAGAACAACTTGGGGCTGGGCCTCTATGGGTTTGCCTCCCCGGTCTTCCGCTACAATTCTGGACCAAGGACATCTTCAGGCACATCAGAAACACCCTCAGCACCTTCCTGGAGTATGCTATGTCATATCTCACCACTAGGGTCATGGCCTATGCAAGGATCTTAGTTCATTTAGACATTAGAGGAGGGTTGCAGGAGCAAATCACCCTACGTTGGAGGAACTTCACACAAACCCAAACCCTCGATTATGAGGGTGTTCCATTTCGATGTAGATAATGTCACATAGTAGGCCACCTCTACAAAGACTGCCCTCCTCTGGGGAAATCGAAGTTAGGTAACAAGGGGAAGACAATTCCCTCAAAGGACCATCGGACACCAACCGATCATTCCACTCCGACTGAGGAAGCAGAGCACACAACCCCTGAAGTAGCTGGAACCAGGCTGGCCTCGGAAACACTGAAGAAGCATGGAAAAGCACCTTTCCGACCTCCTTCCCCACCACTTACCAGGTCAGGGGCGGCCGCTGGAGCTGCGCTATCTTCAGGGAGTGAAACACACTTGCTGACAAACTTTCCAAAGAGGCAGCGGTCCGGCCACGTGACACTTGGATGATACAGGAACAAAGGGATGGTGATCATTACCAATATTATCATCGCCCTTTTATGGACCATGCTGCACAGGCTCAACAAGAGCCCGTTTCTATATGATGTGCTACTTTATTTACTATTTACTTACTATATGCTTATATATTTTCAGCTACATGTACAGAAAATTACTCTCTGCGCAGAGTAAATTTAAATTTTGAAACAAAACAGGAACATATCTAAAGATAAAGTCTCCCTGCGTGGAGAACTTATATATTCTATTTTTCTTTACTTGATAGGCATATAACCTCTTAACTGCATATGCACACAACATTTACAACATGTAATTTTCCTTAATATAATGAAAATTACGATTTTTTCCAAGGGGAAAAAAATTGTATAAATAGAAAACAAAATATTTAATTAATATTATTATGATATTAATAATAATATAAAAAATAAAAACATTATTAATTTTCTATTAAAAATAATAAATTATTAATGATTCCTTATAATGTGAATAACTATTCCTTGTTGTAGCTGGTAATAAGAGATGTAAGTTCTACGAGCATTTCCCACGATCGGTAATATCCCGCTCATCTGGTATAGCAGGTTGTACTGGTGGCATAATGACATATCTCGAATGACGTAATTACGTATATAATGAATGACTGGAATCACTGGTCGAAATGAACCAAGCGTTCACACAGCAGGTAAGCTACCCAGTTTTGAATTCAGTATTATTGAATAGTGAAAAGTGGGAATTCTCTTTGGACCCCCGGGCCACCAACGTTTTTTATTTTTCGGATGATTCAGAGATGGTGAATAATAGTATACTTAGAAATTTCTGAAGGTTGACTTGGCGATTGCTGAAAGGTGGCTGACCAGCTGTGAAATGCCGAAGCCTCGAGATGAAGCAACAAGGAGGGGGTCTTGAGATGGGGAGAAGTGATGTGATGAGTTAGCCGCCTCTCCTGCAGTTTAACAAGTAAATTATTGGAGAAATACTAATGTAATGACGAGGTGTAGGGATCTTTTTTTTTCAGGATTAAACAAATGGATTCGCAAATAGAAGCGCTAGGGCCACAACTAGTCCATAAATAGTTAAAGCTTCCATAAAAGTTAGAAAAGAAGGGAAAGGTAGGGATGACAGGATTTGAACCTGCGACATTTTGTACCCAAAACAAACAGGCTAGAAACTGTTGTTCTTGCCCAGCTTCGGGAGCAATTTGATCGGTTAATCAATTTGTTGACTAATAAGGAGAGGGGCTCACCATTCCGATGGTGAGGACCGGCAGGATGCGTAAGCATGCTCGACTGGCCCCTGAAAAAGAAGCAGCGCCCATGCTTCCCTTCTTGCTCCCTCTTTACCTACTCTAATTCGCTCTGGTTCACTCAGCTTCAATCTATCATTCATTGGCAAAGATGTGAAAACCTCTGCCATCCCGCCTGCTCTAGAGAAACATCACGAAATGTAATTCTTCTATTATAAAAACCTTACTTGAAGTGCTTCATTCAGTAAGGCGTTATAGAGCTAACAAGTATAGGTATTTCGGCGGACGAGTTTCTAAAAAGGGAAGGGGTAATGTCGTACCCTCCAGATCTGATTCCTGGCATAAGGTGTGGTTGGGTAGACCACCCTAAAATTTTCTCTTCGGCCATTCTCTCGGGTGCAGAGCAGGGAATTAAGAACTTCAAATTCTGGATCGAAAAAAAGAAGGTCCGGAGGGATGCCAAAAAGCTGGATATAAAGATGTATTTTCTATATCCTCATGTCCTTATCCCTCCTAAACCCGATCAATCAACCCTTGTTGCTCTACCTACACCAATCGGGTCGTGTCACGTGGAAGGATCGTCGGGTATTAGAAAGTCAAACAATGAGACCCTTTAGGGGGCTTGACTGATAAGGACCTTTAGGTACTTGACCACAAGGGAGAGGAGAGGAGTGCCTTAAATAATAGATAATGCTGTCCCCCACTTCACGAAACACCCACACAACCCTATACCTTTTAAGGTCCGTCAGGGGCTCGACTGTTAAGGACCTTTGCTATGAAGATATCACTGGAGGGTGTAAAACGGTAAGGCCAGCAAGAAAGAAAAGGTAACGTAGAACAACTGGGCTTGGTGCTTATTAGGAATGACCCCCCCTAACGGGTCCTACCGGACCTCAAATTAGATTGCGTAATTACGTATATAATGACTGGAATCACGGAAGAAAGAGAGATTTCTATTGATAGGAACGGAACTTCTTAGAAAAGCAGTGAAGACGAGACTAGTTTCAAGTCAGGTATAGCCTACCTCTAAGCTAACGTTCTAATCACAGTAATACTTACACTAATCAGAGCTGTACCTATTGATTACTGATTAGCTTAAGCTGGAATGGTCTCTGTACCCAGAATGCTCTCTTTACTTCTTTCTTGAATGATTAATGATGACCGGGGGCCGAGCAATGAGAGCATGAAGTGGAGCCCTCGAGAGCCTGATACAAATGCAAGAATTTTTTTCCGATGTTTTGCTTACCTTATACTTTTGACTTATTTATTTGATAATCTTTCAGGTCGTGGAATTATTTGGTGGCCTCTTGTCGTCCGAAACACCTATGACGAGATGTTCGAGCTCAATAAGATTCTATGCTGCCTTCGTGGATCAATTAAATGCTAAAGTGAGATGTCCCACCTTCCACAAAAAAGGGATCCATAACCTCGATTCAAGCAGTTTATGTACCTGCTGACGACTTGACCGACCCTAAAGGTCCTTAACAGTCGAGCGCCTCCGGACCTTATGGTCGAGCACCTCTCCTTATTAGTCGAGCATGCTTACACACCCTCACCATCGGAATAGTGAGTGACTTCGTCCCTCGTACCCTTTCGTAAGTCACTCCCATGCTTCTCTAAGCCACGTTATCTCATACAAGCCAGAAGAATAACCGCCCTACTATAAGATACTTTCCTTCCGCGACCCAATTCGTCTGGTCGTTTCTTTTCTTTCTTGTCAGTTTCCCACCCACACTTGCTCGGTGAGCATCATAAAACCTTTCTGGACGCTTTGGAGAATGAGAGTTTCTATTATTGGGAAATCATTTTCATTATTGAATATCTAACTCGAAATCAATGGGATTTTTCCAGAATATTCCCAAAAATTAGATTCTATTTCGTCGACATCTTATAGGAATATATTTACAATATAAAAAGAATTCATACAAAATAAGATAGGAAAAGTAACAATTTTCACCTTTATATGGAAGGAAAACTCTACTCTCCCTTTTTTGAACTGGCCCAATAGCAGCATACCTCTCACCGCCCACCCTGACTGAATATTCACTTCCATTGTAGGTAATGTATTTGGATTCAAGGCCCTACGGGCTCTAAGTTTGGAAGATTTGTGGATTCCCCCGCTACCTTAACCCCAGAGGTGTGCTCTCCTTCCTATGGTTCAGACTCTGCAACAAGCTATCGATCTGGCTTGGATGATGGAACAATAAGTTTTCGAATTGGTTGGACGGATTGCTGGTCTTCTACCTTCCTTAGTTCACCGGATCAATCAAGGACCGGCAGGGTGAGGTAACGAACTCTCGACTAAAAGGCCGCCATCGCTTCCGCCCTATGAAATCAATAAATCAGAAATGAATGAATAAGTTTTTTTAGAATGGCTAACATCAACACACAACTGTCTTAAAATCCCACATAGTATGCAAAACAACCATATACAATACCCTTGGAGCCCACTCCTTTTCAGTAGACAAAGTCCTTTGTCAAACACTTTTATTAAAAGGATTCGTGGCTTATTTATTAGAATTCCTAGATTTCTTGGATAACTTACATCTCTCTCCTAGTTCCGTGCTATATGAATTTTCCAGGAATCAAATCACTGTGTATCACTTTTTACTTCAATAAAATTATGGAGTTAGAAAAGTTTTGCCACCAACAGAAAGAAAGTTTCACTATCTCTTGGGTATTGGAGCTAGGACATGACTTGGAAATAAAGCTAACTAAAAATTTATATACAAAACCAATATTAACTTTGTAAAAAACCAATTTTTTTTGCGTAATAGTGAACTAATAAAAGGAATTTGGAGGAGTATACATGGTGCAAAAATTACTCACAAAAATATTGATATATTCACTCCACTCAAAACCAATTACATGCCACATATATAGTGCTTATGAGATCCAATAATTTCCAAACCAAGAAATTGCTTGTTGATAAAATCTCTCAACAAAACTTAACAACCAACAAACTAATATTACCTATATACTATTGTAAGAATTATTTCAAGGTCCTCCTTTAATGCTTACATTAATGATTACAAAGATTATTACAAGAATCATAAGTTACATATATTCAAATCTCTCTGGTTGGTCTTCATCAACACTCACATCCACTCTGCAATCTCATAGACACTGCTTTTTCTTGACCACTTCATCTTTGAGCTGTCTCTTGAAAAAAAATTAAAACATAAACCCCTTTGACCATGTTTGAAGAACTTGCATGATCAACAATGTTGACATACTTTATTCTGCCAAATTACATAGCTCATTGTAACTGTCAGAAAACATAGCCAAGTAATGAACCGTCCTATGGACAAGCTCCCATATATCAGACGACATAGCTCGTTGTGGATAACAATTATCTAGCATAACTATCTGGGTACTGAATGTGTTCGGAATTTGACCATACAAGTTGAGATGTCTACCACATAAGGATCTCATAAAAATAACCTGTAGCTAACATTCCCGACTTTACATGACTCATCAAATTTATAACATAAAGTAAGCATAACCAAATTAGTGAAATGTTCTCGTGGCACCTTATACAACAAGAACCACTAATTTGAATATGTTACTCTATTCTATGGAATTGGTTCTACACTCCTTAATTTAAAAACCAAAATATAAATAAATAAATAAATAAATAATTTAATTACACAACTACTCTCCACACCTTTTCATAACTACCCTTTTCAAATTATTTAAACGTAACTTAAATGTAGATCAAATTCACCACCAACAATCCAATCCCGTCAACATTGCCATGGGAACCATATGAAACTACAAATCACACTAGAAAAAGTTTACGGTTGCCATGTTCAATATGGAGATGCAGGAGGTTACACATGCCATCTTGCTCTCAGCATAGATTTTCATTTTCATCCCTTTTGAATGTGCCACAACATCAAAAGCATAAAATTTGGTCAGTTCAAGCGGCTTATTACTTGCACATATTAATCCCATGTCAAAAGCAACAGAGACTGCAACTTCCATTTTAAGGTACCATATCGCTCCATATCGTTACAAGGTTTGTTGAATGAACCATCATCAATAGGAATTTCGGTGGGGCAATTTGGATTCCAGTTGATCTAATCTCCAGTCAGTGCTTTCCTTCTCTGTTGGCCTTTGAGATATACTTCATTAAAAACCTGTGCGTTAGCACAACAATATTTTTTTTCCTCGGTTTAAAACTCGCGTATAACTCCTATATTTAGCACATTCTTAAAGTAGAAAAACATGTCCATATTTTGAAGACCAAAGCATACATATTTGATTGGCCTGACTCCAATAACTCATTTGAAAAAATAATTAACATATAATACAAATATGAAACAGTAGAAAAATCAGAGGAACAACCATCAGAGTGAGTCATAAATACGAAGAACACGACAGAAACAATACCAAGGGCCCATTGAGGTGAGTCAGATCATTGTCTACCACCAGAAGAAATTAGAGAGGTGGAGTTGGCGGAAGACGACGTGCGTGGAGTTGGCGGAAGACGACGTGCTACTTGATGACATGTAGAACTAGAGCTTTTCCACGATGCAGATATCCACGCAGGTCTGCACAGTTAATGTCCTGGGGAATCCCTTACACTCAACAACAAGCAGCGCTGTAATGGATGCCAATTCTTGGACACAATCACACGTAGAAAACACACAAGGAATGATCAAATTCAACACTCTAACAATTGAAAAATAAATACCCTCACATACTAATTATATGTATAGAGAACAAAATATCATATCTCTTCCATCTCTTTGGGCCCTCCCATGAGCGAGTCAAGTCTATATAGGCTTTGATACCAAAAAGGAATTTGGAGGAGCAAACATGATGCACAAGTTACTCACAAAATTATTCATATATTCACGCAACTCAAACCAAATTACATGCTACATATATAGTGCTTACAAGATCCAATAATTTTCAAACCAAGAAATTGCTTGTTGAGAAAATCTCTCAACAAAACTTAACAACCAACAAACTAATCTTACCTATATACTATTGTAAGCATTATTCCAAGTCTAATACCACCTCATCGAGATAATAATAACAATGACATGAACCAATAAGTTGAAGATCACCAACAAGTTGCAACATGGCCACATATAATGATGAGTTATCTTCAATTAAGGGTTCCACACCAGTCTCAGAAAGCTCAGATTCTTTCACTATAATGTCAGATGTTTATAGAATAGAAGTATGAACGTACATGTGTAAAAAATTTATAATTGGGTTGGAATACCTCGATGTCCAACGGGTACAATAATTATTCCTTTAAATTAACCTCAATTAATCACCATGCAACTGGGACAATTTATGAGTTTTAAATTTCTAAAGTGAATTGAGTTACTTGATGTTTGATTGAACCTCCTTCCCTAGCTATCCTCCGTCATTACCATTTGTTGTATATCAATTTTAAAAGAGTTGTACTCCATCATCCCTTGTTATTAGAATTCATTGGACGATTCTCGAGATTTGCACTAGGTTCTTTGTTTCTTTTAGAATGAATCAAATAAAATTCTTATTACACTACATTCTATATGAATTTACCATTTGTAGTATATAACTAATCTAGTATATCTACAAAAAAAAATAATCTCTTCCACTTTCAGGTTTGGGATTTTATGTTAGCATGCTTTATTAAACTCAAATCAATATTTTTTTTACATTCCACCATTAAGTAAATTATTATAAATTCTTATGATAAATTGTTATATCACAAAAGCTATGTTTGCTTGCACACCAAAATGTTAAGACATCTTTAAATTGGTAAAAGATAAACATTTAACCTAGAGAAAAGTCTATTAATCATTTGATTGTGAATCCTTGGGGAATTCAAAGCATGGTGTGTGAGATTAATACATGATACAATATGAAAATTGTGTGGGTTGATTTGAACCTCAGTCTCTCAGACCAAGGGCTAAATATGATGCCTTAGACCACTTGGGCAAACAAGCACATGTAGATACTATAGTCAGATTTAATTAGAATTCTTAATTTCTAGTTATATTTTTATATAATAATAATAATAATTAAACTTTTTAGGAAATTCTTATTGTATATGGAATTCACATATTCAAGTCCATGTCATAATTAACATTTTAAAAGAGTAATAAACTGTTTAATATGAAATCCATGTAATCTAATATTTATTATCATTTAAATTTTTAAGTAGATATGTTTTTTGAATTATAGCCATTCTATTCCTGAGAAATATTTCTATAGTGCTTACATTTTCTCAAAGGTTCATTGACCTCACTCTTACTAGATTGATTAACTAACAAATATATCCCCAAACAGATAGCTAAATGCCTAAATATTCTAAGTAGCCAAAATTTAACAGAACATATATATTAGAAGGTGTTCAAAATTAAGATACATCCAACAAAAATTATACATTTGAGGAATTACCGGAGCTGGGTGATCAGGACTAGATCTCAGAGAAGGAGGTAGTCTGAAATCACAATGAACATGCTTTTCCATCGGGGTGAGCCTTCCTTCAAGATTCTCTAGCTTTTCTTGTACTCTCCCTTGTCCTTTTTGAATACTAGCCAAGCAGCCTTGCATGTGCCATTGGTTCTGCTATAGATCATTGAAGAAATTGATAATAGAATTGTGATCCTCATGTTGATCCTCACCAAACTATTCCAACATGTGGGTAACTTCACTGAGTGGATTCTCTAAAGATTCCAAGGAAGGGGGATGAACAATGTTGCCTTATGTTTGAGTGGGGTGGGGGTCAATCACCTCAGAATGGTCATGACCACCCAACCCATCATCACCCATATGGCTAGCCTCCCCGATAACCCTCCTGGCTTGCCCATGGTGATGAGGCATGGCTAATTCCCCAACAATCCTACAAAATTTGTTCCCACTAACTTCGGAACCACACACCCTTCTTTTCATAATATCACACCATAGTTCAAAGTGGGAGTCTAAGACGAGGATACAGAGGCATACCTAGAAAATTAGGACAAAGAACCTCCACCTAGAGCTTTGAATCCCATGTGCCATCCACTAATGATAACTTATAGGTTCCCTAGATTGAGGCCAATTCCAATAAGTAATGCTTCTTAAGATGAGTCCAAACTGCCTAGACCGTCATCCAACTAATCCAGGTGTAGAAAATTTCCAAGCTTGAAATGAACCACTCCCCTAGAGAATTATAATAAGACCCCTTAAAGAGTATCCAGCTATGAGGTAGTTGGCTTGGGGATGAGCTTCCCCAACTTCCTCTTGGCGAACCCCCATCAGAAATAGAATATTAACCCAGAATTAACAAAGAGAATTCTAAACCCCCGCAGATATAGGAAACTGCTCGGATTGAGAGGACATGAAAACAATAACTCAACAATGACAGTGAATTTATTTACTAAAAAAGTTAGAACCAAGCCTAGAAAGCTAAGATATATGCACCAAATCTCACATTGTTGATCCACCTTCAAAACTTCATGCAGTGAAGCCAAGTGGGTGTATAAAATACTAGGGATCCAAACGAGGTGTGTAATTTTGCACACAACACCCTATAGTGAATCATCAAGACCTGACTGTCCCTCGTGCAGCACACATTCTAGCTCCACAATGGGCGTAGATACTTGTGTAGGATTTTTAAATGTTACCCTTACAAACTCCACTCCTGTACCACCCATGAACTCACAAAACGCATTAACAATGCATACCAAGAACCATATCATTTTACCTCTCACAAACTCTATCAACTTAAAATGAACAAGCTTAATTGTGATGCAAGTGTGCATGCGTGAAGGGTGACATGCCACCCCTATAAATTGTTAGGCAGGTTGATGGGGTGATAGTCACCCTCAGTGGTCCCAAGGTTCCTCACATCTGTCACCCCCATCGAGGAATCCATATCATTTGCTAATATATTTTCCATTTGATTGGACCAGTTATATCTTGTCTCTAGTATCCAAGGTGCTGAGAAATTCAAGTCGCCTTCCTGACCACCCTAATTAGCTAGAAAATCTGCTTCTTCATTGCCAATTCGTCTGGTAGGAGTTGTGATTATATAGGGAAAAAATCATAATAATTCCTGGATTCGTGTTACCATAAGATGAAGCTTCCAACTTATAACAAATTTTGACACCAGAGATCCATGACTAAGTTTCTGGGCTACATCTATTGCTATCACAGAGTCTCCCTCAATCTGAATATTAGAGAACCCTTCCTCCCTTACAATCTATAATCCTATCTCCAATTTAAACTTCACAACATTGTTAGTAGTTTTCCCACATTATCCTGCATATATTCTTAAGACAATTTCAAACTCATCCCAAAATATTTCCCCAAATCCCATTGGACCAAGGTTTCCTTTAGAGGCTCCATGAAATTTGAGTTTTTCAAAGGCCGAGAGAGGAAAAGACAAGTTATGAGTGGATGCATTTTTATGTTGATGACCCATGACTTTTGTGGAGCTACCATTTTTTGAGAAAATTCCGAGTCTCTTAAAATAGACCCCTTAGACTAATCAATTTTCCAATCCTTCGCTTCCCAATTTTTTTGACAAAAAGGTTCCTTTAGATTCTTTTTAGTGGTTCACCATAGAGTTTCCTTCATAAAGCTCAGGTTCTTGAATATACTCCTATTCCTATCCTTTGAGATGACCTAGAGTAGAATGACCACTACTAAATTCCATGGCTTGTTGAATACTGGACTCTTAAATAGATATAGTTTCAACATTTTTATAATCTCCCACAAGTTGTTTGGGTATCTATCCAAGTAACCAAATAAAGAGAGCACCCAATTCCATAACTATCCCATAAAGTTACAAATATTCAGAAGGTGCTCCATAGTTTCCTCTTGTTTTTATGAAAAGTAGACACAAAAAGGGGTTGATAAATAATTTTTCCCTCAAATTGTTCCATGTCAATGATTTTATTTTCCCAATGAGCCACAATAAGTGAGCATCTTTTGGCCATAGTTTACCCAACCAGATTCTATGCCAAAAGGTATCTCGTTGTATGGTAGAATCACCTACCATGATTTCATAAGATTCATTTACTATAAATTCCCCATTTTATTTATGTCCCCACCTTATCCTATCATGGTCCTGTGCCACCTAAAATTTTTACTATGTTAGGAAGATATACAATATTGGCCACGCTTGCATTGTTGGATCATTCAATCAATCTTCCTAAGATTTCCATACGCTCTAGGGGGAGCGAGGATTATCTATCTCCTAGCAGTCCACCATTTTGGTGGCACCTAGGGAGTTGGTGAAAATCTTAAGATTCCTGAACTCTTCTCTAGACTCCAAACATGGGAGTTGTTGCCAGACTTCCAGAATTGGGCGGTTCTGCCATTTCTCACTTCCCAAAACATGTGGTTTTGGATTAATGATTTATTCTCCTTTTCTAAGTTATAAATAAAGGACCTTGAAGGGAATCTCTAGAAGTGTAATTTCTCTAATGTTGATCTAATTGGGTTATAATTCCTATCCCATGTTTTCTTTTAGAGCTCAGAGCCTCTTTGAAGCCATCTCCACCACAATTTAGCCCCTAATCTTTTATTAAGGATTTCATGGTCTCTCAAATCCAATCCTTCACTAAGATTTGGGACACATACCTTGTCCCTAGCCACTAGAGGTGACTTCTTGGCATGCTTGGCACCTTTCCATACCAAGTTTTTGAATTTATAGATGATATCCCTCCAAACAACTTTTGGAGTTGGGAGCACTAATAGTTGGTAAACCGAGAGGACTTGGATAATCAATTTCAATAGAGTGGATTGACCAACTATATTTAATGGATGGAAGGCCCAATTATCTAATAATTTGGTGATATTTCTAATGATATCATACCAACAAGATATTTTTGGGGAGGTTGAAACCAAAGTGATGCCCATATTTTTTGTCAGGAGGCTACCCACCTGCAATCCCATGATCTGAGCTAAGTGATCTGTACTCTCTACCTAGTATTGAAGAAAAATATATTGGAATTGTCCCATTGATAGATGCACCTAAAGCTTCTTGGAAATCTAAGAGGAGGAGGTTGATTGTCTTTGTCTCCTGTATAGAAGGTTCTCTAAATAACATAATATCATAAAAAAATTGTTGATGAGTGATGGGCAGATCCTAACACAATATGAATCCCTTTGAGGTGTCCTTAATTAAATAATACTTTGATGTATCTTACCAACTCTTTAGTAGCTAAAGTTAATAAGAACTATGACCTAGGGTCACCTTGATGAAGACCTCTAGAAACTTGAAAAGTACGAGTTGGGGAGCCATTCAACAAAACTGAAAAGAAAGGTGCGGAAATAAGGGTGAATACCCACCTAATCTAGTGGGAGAGAAGCCAAAGGTTTCTAGGACCCTGAGAAAGTAATTCCAACTCAATCTGTCATATGCTTTAGACATGTCAAGTTTGATGATAATGCCAGGGCATTTGATCTTGTTAAACGAATGTACCGTTTCATGGGTTGTCATTATTCCATCCAATATTTGGCTCCCTTCAACAAATATTGTTTGATCCAGTGAAATGATTTGATTCAATAGAGGTTTAAGCCTCTTCATAATGACCGATGAGATTATTTTATACACCACATTACTGGAATTACTGCTTTTAGGAATGGGAGTACTGAAAAGTTGCATTCAAACTAGACCATACCTCTTGAAGGTTTCTTGATTCTTCCACAAGGGAATGAAATTATTCACCTATCAATGACCAACAAAATTTAAATAAATTTGATGTGAATCCATTAGGTCTCAAGGCTTTTTTTTTGGGAATCACCTTCACTTCCTCCTCCACCTCAACATATGAAACTTCCTACATTAGGAAAAAGCTGTGTTCAACATTCAAAAGATTGTGAATATGAGAAATTATCTTCAATATAAATTTCTCTCTATCTGAATCCTCCTTAATTAATATCTCTTGGTAGTATGAAATTATTTCATCTTAGATGTCCTCATGTTGCAATAATCGATGACACCTCTCAAGATTTGAGTGAAAAGATCCTATTGTGATATCAGTGTTTGATCATTGCTTTATGGAATAATTTCTTGTTTCACTCCCCTTCTCTTAGCCACTGAATTTTGGATTTTTTCCTCCATAATACCTATTCCTATTCTCTAAAGGTTTTAACCCTTTATAGAAATAACCTGCAAAAAAAATTAAAAAAATAGAAAAAATAGACAATGGTGGGAACATAAAAATATACACAGAGATTCTCTCATGGAATCTAAACTGGAAAAGCTAGATTGATTTTTCATTATATTCCTTTCAATGTTATAATACATTATATACATGTTGAAGCAATCATAAAACCCAATCCATTAACCTTGGATTAGAACATAACTGTAGTTCCCTTGACCGAATCTACAAAATACCATGGGAAAAAGCCATCGTACCTAAAACCATGTGTAAAACTCATGCACGAAGCTATGGGTAGGTCATCTCACCATATTTGGGTCTACCTCCCATCCTTGGGTCCACCCAACTATTATTTGGTTCACATAAATTTCTATTTCTCGGGGCGCTAGCCCAGACCCTGTGCAGGGGGGCTAATGCCCCCTGCAAACCTCTCGGTAGGGGGGTTGCCACCCCCGTTGTGCCTGGCACAACATAAAATCACATGATGTTAGTTTTGGAAATAATATAGCACACACTTGACAATTTCATCATTGCTCAAGCTCATGGATGAGTTTCCCCTCTTCCTCCACAATACCCTCTTTCCTATCTACTTCGATCATTTCCTGCTGAAACTCCCCCAGACGGTTTCCAAATTTCTCTTTTCGACATGAATGTTCCCAAAATCTTCTTGGTTCCAACATTTTATTTAGTTTTAAGTTATTTCAATTTGATTTGAAACGTTTGCATATTGTTGCTTCCCTGTGCTCCATTTTTGACAACATATCTAGGCTTTGAAGCCAAAAACTCTAAAATCTGAAAGGTAGGCCATTTATAAATTTATCTCTAAGAAGATAAGCTAATGATTCGAGCCTAGGCAGGGTAAAATGGCCACTCAAATTCATCCCTTCCTAATAATTCTTCAGATAACAGAAAACAGTCCAAGCGACATGCTATTTGGTGACATACCCCTCGACGACTATTCTAGGTGAAGGTGCCATTAATGGTGTATATTTCTCAAGTTTCATATCTTGGATTGTACAACAAACAAGGTTTTTATATGCTTTGAAGAATGATCTAATACCAATGTAATAGACAAGGTTCATTTATGCAGCGGAATAAACTTCAAAATACTTTGAAGGCAAAGACATCCATTGTTGGAAGGTAATTTTATATTAAATATTATATAAAAGAGTTGACGTGAGATATGAGATGATTACAAATGAGAATGAGGGCTTGCTTATATACCCTAGGCAGGTACCTCTTCACCAACGGTCATGTCCTTATGGACATAACTCTTCATTAACTAATTACTAGTTATTTAGTCATTATTTATTATTTTTATTGTTTACGTTATTTGTAATATTTTATATATTTTTATCCATAACATTGCCTTCCTCTTCAAAATGCTTTGTCCTCAAAGCTTACTGATGAAAAAACTTGATCTCTTTTTTAGCTCGTTGTGGAATTGTCATCTTCGTTGTTACAATATGATATGATCCTTGGAGTGATAAATAAAATTGTCGAATCGAAAATGGATCTCACCATCCTAGATTAATCCTTTGTGAAATCTTCCGGTCGCTAGAAATTTGCGACAAATTGTTATCATCAGATTGGATTATGCAAACTTTAGTATTCTTTGGAACATAAATTTGTGACTGAATTACTAATTGGAATTTCCATTGTTTGAACTGCCATATCTGAAATGGTTTTAACTTCTATAGATTCCTCTTCTTATTGAGTTGTGATATTGACTAGATTGGTATTTATTTCTTTCTTTTCAACTTGGACTGAAAAGACAAGAGACTTCAATGCTTCTTCTTGAAGTTGTTCTAAATTGTCATTTAGTGGTTTTTTGTCACATTTTAGTTTCTTTATTTGTGTAAGAAGGTCTTGATTATGATTCCTAAGCGTAAAAAATCTTTGTTTTGTGAATCATTGACTTTGTCTTTGGTATCCTTCTCTTTACCTTTTACACTTTTTATTTGTTCTAATAATTTTTTATTAAGGTTCTTCAAGCTCAAATTTTCCTCTTCCTTCTCTGATAGACTGTTTTTTTTTTTTTTGTAAGTCAGATATGTATATTATAGAAAAAAATATGTTACAAAAAGTCTGCCGAAGCAGAACGAGACCTTAGAAAGACCATTTTACCAGGGCTGACAGCAAGCCCTGAACTTTCAAAACCAAGCTGCACATCTCGCAGGGCGGCCTACTCTTAAAGCCGTTACTTATTGCCACGACACCATCAAAACTTGGACAGAAACAGAGTAACATAACGATCTTACATAAGGCCGAAGCCATAACAGAAGACAGAAGAAAAACATGAAGAAAAAACTAAGGAAACCCACCAGTACGAGGAAAACCGCCAATTCGACTCGCTGTGTCTAAGCCCACGTCCAGAACATGCTTGTCAACTCTGGCC